>OU785229.1:4405000-6905000 GCA_917051295.2 Erebia ligea | reverse complement strand
AAAAAAAATAACAATTTTTGTTTAATTTCACATAATGTATACCTACTGTTTCTTTAAAAAATAGTATATTATCTTTAAAAAAATATTATAAAGTAGCTCATGCATGCGACTCCTTTCAAAGAACTTATGTTTGTGATCTTCCCTTTTTTAATTTTCCTTTTCTAATCCCATATTTTTTGCATAAAGCTGAAACTCCACCACCCATCCTTCGAAATTTGAGACTAACACGGCCCGCGAGCTGCTTTAGCAGCTCGCGCACAGAGCGAAACACTAGTTATACTATATATAGCTCGATTACCACTCACTCACTGACTGACTCATTGACATAATTGTTCTCCTAGAAAGAGACAGAAAACGTTATAATGATGTGAGGGAGATGTGTTCGGGTGCGGGATTCGAGTGGGGAAAAATTATGACATTTTGGAAAAACAAGATGGCGGCCGACATGATTCTTGCAACTCTTTTGTTTTCCAACCGATTTCGTTACAACTCGCAGTTATTGAAGAAATTAGTCAACAATCAACAGAAAAAGTAGAAAGAAATGGAAAAACAAGATGGCGGCTGATCTGTAGTGTTTTCAAAATTTTCATTTTTCGACCCCGAACCGCGGCGCCACAGATCCGAAACGGCGTGGTCGAGCATGATAATTTTTTCTTTTTTCGACTACAATTATCCTGTATTTTGACAGAATGGGAGTGGTTTTTAAAAATTCAAGATGGCGGCTGTCGCGGCGGCCTTTTTGTTTGAGGTACGAAAAAACGCAATATTAAAATTCAATTTTCTCACAGTTGGCAACGTCGGAGCGTTTCGACTTGTATGGTGAGATTGTGTGTACAGACTCGAGGTATGGATTGGGGAAAAAAATTACCCCATTTTTCGGGAAATTTTCAAGATTTACCCCAAAAATAAAAAAATCGAAATACGGACTTTTTGCAAAATTCGAGTACGAGCAACCACGTGTCCCACTTGTACAAATGACGTTTGGGTATTTTCGTCGCCGAGGTCTGGCAACACTGGAATTTATCAAAGTAAAAGTGATTTTCGGCATGGTCTTTTTTCAGGTGCGATCATTTCGGCTGGGTGCGAGCGAGATGAAAAATTTAAACGTCATCAGGAGCGGTATATCCTGTAGTTTACGGGAGAATTATGAAACTATGTAAAATATTTCTGTGGAACGAGGTGGCGGCCATTTTGTATTCCTTTTGTGTTTTTCAAAATTTCGATCGCGTTTTTGAGGCAGTTGGCAACATTTGGGAAAGTTGACATGTATGGATCGATTGTGTAACTCGACCGGCAGTATCGATATATCTAAACAGTGTTGCCTCATTTGGGGTAGTTTTCGAGATTTTCCCCAAAATTTCCTCCTGTAAAATTTTGTATGAAAAATTTTCTTTTCACTGATGGCTTCGTATACACGTCAGAAAATCAAACTTGAACAAAAATATGGAGACAGCTGATGATTGAGGATTTTGGAGACGGGCAAAGAGCACGGCCAAGGTATTGAAGATAGGTGGGGGGTGCTCGACCAAATGTCATTCAAAACTTCATCCAATTGACAGTGAGCTGAAAAAAATTTCAAAATGGCGGATTTAAGATGGCCGCCATACAAATTTATGTGGTGTCTATCTCGGAGAGTTTAAAAGATGGAAGAGTGGTTTCTTGGCAAAAGATGATCAGGACGAGGACGTCTTTTTAGCGAAATGAAAAAAATTTCAAGATGGCGGAATATTTTTTTTCATACCAAATTATATGGCGATTAGGACTCATTGACATAATTTATTGTTCTCCTAGAAAGAGACAGAAAACGATATAATGATGGACGGGAGATGTGTTCGGGTGCAGGATTCAAGTGGGGAAAAATTATGACATTTCGGAAAAACAAGATGGCGGCCGACGTGATTCTCGCAACTCTTTTGTTTTCCAACCGATTTCGTTACAACTTGCAATTATTGAAGAAATTAGGAAACGATCAATAGAAAAAGTGGAAAAAATTGGAAAAACAAGATGGCGGCCGAGCTGTAGTGTTTTCAAATTTTTGATTTTTCGACCCCGAACCGCGGCGCCACATATCCGAAACGGCGTGGTCGAGCATGATATTTTTTTCTTTTTTCGCCTGCAATTATCCTGTGTTTTGACAGAATGGGAGTCGTTTTTAAAAATTCAAGATGGCGGCTGTCGCGGCGGCCTTTTTGTTTGAGGTACGAAAAAACGCAATTTTAAAATTCAAATTTCTCACATGTGGCAACGTCGGAGCGTTTCGACTTCTACGGGGCGATTGTGTGTACAGACTAATTGAAAAGTCATATTATAGTGTAAAGGATTATTTGAATGATAGGCAACCATGGGTATGAATTGTTCCAGCGGCTAATTATGTTATATTAAAAATATAATTTAGTAATTTACTATATTTGTGAGATGGTGATAATAAAAAAAAAAAACCCCGGCTGAGTTTGTTGTGGGCTCTTCTCAGATCAGGGCGCGTTTGGAACCCTCGTAGCTTTAGTCTTAAGATACCGTTGTTAATTATCACCATCAATTCTTATTCTTTATAAACATGACGTTCAGAAGGTGTACTTTGTAGGTACCAATTTTGAATAAAGATGATTTGATTTGATTTGATTTGATTTGACTCGAGGTATGAATTGGGGGAAAAAAATTACCCCATTTCTCGGGAAATTTTCAAGATTTACACCAAAAATAAAAAAATCGAAATACGGACTTTTTGCAAAATTCGAGTACGAGCAACCACGTGTCTCACTTGTGCGAATGACATTTGGGTATTTTCGTCGCCAAGGTCTGGCAACACTGGAACTTATCAAAGTAAAAGTGATTTTTTCAGGGGCGATCATTTCGGCTGGGTGCGAGGGAGATGAAAAATTGTAACGTCATCGGGAGCGGTATATCCTGTAGTTTACGGGAAAATTATGAAACTATGTAAAATATTTCTGTGAAACGAGGTGGCGGCCATTTTGTATTCTTTTTGTTTTTTTCAAAATTTCGATCAAGTTTTTGAGGCAGTTGGCAACATTTGGGAAAGTTGACATGTATGGATCGATTGTGTAACTCGACCGGCAGTATCGAGATATCTAAACAGTGTTGCCATATTTGGGGTAGTTTTCGAGATTTTCACAAAAATGTCCTCCTGTAAAATTTTGTATGAAAATTTTTTTTTTCACTGATGGCTTCGTATACACGTCATAAAATTAAACTTGAACAAAAATATGGAGACAGCTGATGATTGAGGATTTCGGAGATGGGTAAAGAGCACGGCCAAGGTATTGAAGATAGGTGGGGGGTTCTCAAACAAATTTCACTCGAAACCTCATCCAATTGGCGGTGAGTTGAAAAGTCTCCAAAATGGCGGATTCAAGATGGCCGCCATACAAATTTCATCAGTGTCTGTCTCGGAGAATATTAGAGATGGAATTGTGGTTTCTCGGCAATAGATGATCAGGACGAGGAGGTCTATTTAGCGAAATGAAAAAATTTCAAGATGGCGGAATATTTTTTTTCATACCAAATTAAATGGCGATTAGGGACTATAAAAGACGTCATTGTTCTCCAAGAAAGAGACAAAAAACGATACAATGATGTAGGCGAGATGTGTTCGGGTGCGGGATTTGAGTTGGGAAAAATTATGACATTTCGGAAAAACAAAATGGCGGCCGACGTGATTCTTGCAACTCTTTTGTTTTCCAACCAATTTCGTTACAACTCGCAATTATTAAACAAATTAATAAATGATCAATAAAAAAAATTGAAAAAATTCGAAAAATAAGATGGTGGCCGAGCTGTATTGTTTTCAAATTTTTGATTTTTCGACCTCGAACCCCGGCGCCACAGATCCGAAACGAGGTAGTTCATGTCTAAGAGATATTATAATTGGGTGCGGGATGGGAGTAGGAAAAATTATGACATTTCGGGAAAACAAGATGGCGGCTGATTTGCCGAAATGAACCGATCGAAGCATAGAAGATAGGTGAGGGTGCTCGACCAAATGTCATTCCAAACTTCATCCAATAGACAATGAGCTGAAAAAAAAATCAAAATGGCGGATTAAAGATGGCTGCCATACCAATTTATTTGGCGTCTATCTCAGAAAGTATAAAAGATGAAAGAGTGGCTTCTTGGCAAAAGATGATCAGGGTATGTACGATACCCTAAACGTATAAGAATGGGCTGACGAAATTGAGCTCTAATTCAATGCTGTCATGGTTTATTTTACTTTGACGAAAATCTTTAACGTTTGATCGACCATTCTTACATGATTGGGGCCCAAGACGAGGAGGTCTATTTAACGAAATGAAAAAAAATCAAGATGGCGGAATATTTTTTTTCATACCAAATTATATGGCGATTAGGAACTAAAGACGTCATTTTTTTCTTAGAAAGAGACAGAAAACGATACAATGACCGGTACGGGAGATGTGTTCGGGTGCGGGATTCGAGTGGGGATAAATTATGACATTTTGGAAAAACAAGAAGGCGGCCGACGTGATTCTTGCAACTCTTTTGTTTTTTAACCGATTTCGTTACAACTCGCAATTATTGAAGAAATTAGTAAGTGATCAATAGAAAAAGTGATAAAATTGGAAAAACAAGATGGCGGCCGAGCTGTAGTGTTTTAAAATTCTTGATTTGTCGACCTCGAACCGCGGCGCCACAGATCCGAAACGGGGTGGTTCATGTCTAAGAGATAGTATGTTTGGGTGTGGGATGGGAGTAAATCCATATTTAGGGCTCCCTGGGATTACAAAACAGGAAACTGATACCTACCAAAGTTTTAAAAATCAGCGCCATTTTGAAATTCTTTGTTAATTGACCGATTTCGTTCAAAATCGATATTTAGGACTCCCTGGGATCACAAAACAGGAAACTGGTACCAAAATTTTAAAATATTAGCGCCATTTTGAAATTATTTGTTAATTTACCGATTTCGTTCAAAATCGATATTTAGGGCTTCCTGGGATTACAAAAAAGGAAAATGTTACCAAAGTTTTAAAAAATCAGCGCCATTTTGAAATTCTTTGTTAATTGACCGATTTCATTCTAAATCGATATTTAGGACTCCCTGGGATCTCAAAACAGGAAACTGTTATTTAAATATATTACAATCCCTGGGATCCCTGGGAATTCAAAACAGGAAACTTGTACCAAAATTTTAAAAAATCAGCGCCATTTTGAATTTATTTATATATTGACCGATTTCGTCCAAAATCGATATTAAGTTCTCCCTGGGATTACAAAACAGGAAACAGATACCAACGTTTTAACAAATCAGCGCCATTTTGAAATTCTTTGTTAATTGACCGATGTCGTTCAAAATCGATATATTGGGCTTCCTGGGATCACAAAACAGGAAACTGATACCAAAGTTTTAAAAAAAACAGTGCCATTTTGAAATTCTTTGTTAATATTATTGACCGATTTCGTTCAAAATCGATATTTAGGACTCCCTGGGATAAGAAAGCAGGAAACTGATACCAAAGTTTTAAAAAATCAGCGCCATTTTGAACTTCTTTGTTAATTAACTGATTTCGTTCAAAATCGATAATTAGGGCTCCCTGGGATCACAAAACAGGAAACAGATACCAACGTTTTAACAAATCAGCGCCATTTTGAAATTATTTGTTAATGGACCGATTTCGTTCAAAATCGATATTTATGGCTAACCACATCTCGTGAGCTGCTTTAGCAGCTCGCGCACAGAGCGAAACACTAGTTAATATATATATAGCTGCTCGTGCTGATTCACTGATTGATCACCTCTCCTGTAAAATTTTGTATGAACATTTTTTTTTTCACTCATCGTTTCGTATAGAAGACAAAAATTCATTAAGAGGAAAAATACAGAGAGAGCTGATGATTGAGGATTTCGAAGACGGATGAAGAGCACCAGCCAGGTTATCAAAGATAGGTGGGGGGTGCTCGACCAAATGTCACTCGAAACTTCATCCGATTGACAGTGAGCTGAAAAAAATTCAAAATGGCGGATTTAAGATGGCCGCCATACAAATTTCGTCGGTGTCTATCTCGGAGAGTATAAAAGATGGAAGAGTGGTTTCTTGGCAAAAGATGATCAGGACATGAAGGTCTACTTGATGAACAGGAAAAAAATTCAAGATGGCGGAATTTATTTTTCCATAGAAATGGGTATTGAAGATAGGTGCTCGACCAAATGTCACTCGAAACTTCATCCAATTGAAAGTAAGGTGAAAAAATTTTCAAAATGGCGGATTTAAGATGGCCGCCATACAAATTTCGTCGGTGTCTATCACGGAGAGTATAAAAGATGGAAGAGTGGTTTCTTGGCAAAAGATGATCGGGACATGAAGGTCTACTTGATGAACAGGAAAAAAATTCAAGATGGCGGAATTTATTTTTCCATAGAAAATGTATGGCGAATATTGAAGAGGCTACAAGTGAAGAACTATGCAAGACTACGGTTCCTTTTCAAGATTTGTTTTTATGGAAGAAATCTCATTTTGACGAATGGTTCGGAGAAAAAAATATGGAGAGTGATGATGATCGAAGGTTCGGATGATGGGTGAGGAGCACGGTCAGGGTATTAAAGATAGGTAGGTACCTACTTAGGGGCTGCTCAAACAAAAAGGGAGGGGCGGGGGGTTGGTGGTCTTTGTTTTATGTTTTTCCTTTATGAGAATTTTCTTTTACGTCGGACGCTTGGCGTGCTGGCGCTTCCACTGTAGGTACTCACTAACATAGCAGTGTGTTGTTCAGATCAGAACACGTAGACAGTAAACCAGCTGCCCGATTATGTAAGAATTTTCGATCAAATCGTAAAAGTTCGGCGTCAATGTAAAATAAACCATAACAGCATTGAATTAGAGCTCAATTTCGTGTTTCGAAATTGAGCTCTAATTTAATGCTGTTATGGTTTATTTTACTTTGACGCCGAACTTTGACGATTTGATCGGCAATTCTTACATAATCGGGGGGCAGGATAGTAGGACAGCGAGTAAGTAGACAGTGGACCACGCGGTCCAGTACGCGGTCCGCTAGCGGGCCGCGCAGCCACGCGCCATACTAGTTTATATATATATAGCTGCTCGTGCTGATTCACTGATTGATCACCTCTCCTGTAAAATTTTGTATGAACATTTTTTTTTTCACTCATCGTTTCGTATAGAAGACAAAAATTCATTAAGAGGAAAAATACAGAGAGAGCTGATGATTGAGGATTTCGAAGACGGATGAAGAGCACCAGCCAGGGTATCGTAGATAGGTGGGGGGTGCTCGACCAAATGTCACTCGAAACTTCATCCGATTGACAGTGAGCTGAAAAAAATTTCAAAATGGCGGATTTAAGATGGCCGCCATACAAATTTCGACGGTGTCTATCTCGGAGAGTATAAAAGATGGAAGAGTGGTTTCTTGGCAAAAGATGATCGGGACATGAGGGTCTACTTGATGAACAGGAAAAAAATTCAAGATGGCGGAATTTATTTTTCCATAGAAAAGGGTATTGAAGATAGGTGGGGGGTGCTCGACCAAATGTCACTCGAAACTTCATCCAATTGACAGTGAGCTGAAAAAAAAATTCAAAATGGCGGATTTAAGATGGCCGCCATACAAATTCCGTCGGTGTCTATCTCGGAGAGTATAAAAGATGGAAGAGTGGTTTCAAGAAACCAAGCAAGGCGAAAGATGATCAGAACATGAAGGTCTACTTGATGAACAGGAAAAAAATTCAAGATGGCGGAATTTATTTTTCCATAGAAAATATATAGCGAATATTGAAGAGGCTACAAGTGTAGAACTGTGGAAGACTACGGTTCCTTTTCAAGATTTGTTTTTGTGGAAGAAATCTCATTTTGACGAATGGTTCGGAGAAAAAAATATGGAGAGAGATGATGATCGAAGGTTCGGATGACGGGTGAGGAGCACGGTCAGGGTATTAAAGATAGGTACCTACTTAGGGGCTGCTCAAACAAAAAGGGAGGGGCGGGGGGTTGATGGTCTTTGTTTTATGTTTTTCCTTTATGAGAATTTTCTTTTACGTCGGACGCTTGGCGTGCTGGCGCTTCCACTGTGCTCACTAGCATAGCAGTGTGTTGTTAAGAACACGTAGACAGTAAACCAGCTGCCCGATTATGTAAGAATTGTCGATCAAATCGTCAAAGTTCGGCGTTAAAGTTAAATAAACCATAACAGCATTAAATTAGAGCTCAATTTCGTGTTTCGAAATTGAGCTCTAATTTAATGCTGTTATGGTTTATTTTACTTTGACGCCGAACTTTGACGATTTGATCGGCCATTCTTACATAATCGGGGGACAGGATAGTAGGACAGCGAGTAAGTAGACAGTGGACCACCCGCTCCAGTACGCGGTCCGCTTCAGCGGGCCGCGCAGCCACGCGCCATACTAGTATATATATAAATCTCGTGTCACAATGTTTGTCCTCAATGGACTTCTAAACCACTTAACCGATTATAATAAAATTCGCACACCATGTGCAGTTCGATCTGAATTGAGAGATAGGATAGTTTATATTATATAGATCTATATATATATAAATCTCGTGTCACAATGTTTGTCCTCAATGGACTTCTAAACCACTTAACCGATTATAATAAAATTCGCACACCATGTGCAGTTCGATCTAAATTGAGAGATAGGATAGTTTATATTATATAGATTAGGATTATTAGTGCTACCCGTGCGAAGCCGGGGCGGATCGCTAGTTAATTATAATATATCAGTTGGCAATGAACTATCATAGTGATAATTATTACTACTTAAGGCGAATGTATTTGCATCATTTTATTCATCGATTCAATAAATAAAGATTTATATGTACTATTCTATTGATATTATGTAAATTACTATAAGAATTGTATTGGAATGCAAAATAAATGAAATTAAATGAAATCTTTATATATAAGTAACATTTTTAAACTACTAATCCTAAACTATCTACTTCGTTCTTTTAACGTCACTTAAACTTACGATAATTTACTAACTTACTAACTATAGTCTCACGATATTTTTTTTATGAACCAATTAGCCTGTGGACGTCCATTGCTGAAGAAAGGTATTTTCCAAAGAACGCCACCACATAATATTTTCTCGGCCTTCCTGATCCAGCCACTTCTGCGACCTTCATTCCATCGGCCCGTTATGCTTGAAGGCACAACTAGTACGTCGCTTTGTAGTCAATCAAGATCCCAAATCAAACTATGTATTCCTTTTTTCTAGGCTCTTTGGAAAATACAGTCTGTACGTCTAAATGAATGATGGGACGATTCTCCTTAAGTGATCGTCTATACTTATAATAAAACTGTAACAGGTCCAATTCTGTACATTGAAGATATTTTGAAAATTTTTTTTGGAGGGCACTCATTATTCGATACTGAAGCCAAATCTGTAATTTTTTTCATTTTTGTCTGTCTGTCTGTCTGTATCTTGGCCGCGCATCACGCCGAAACTACTGAATGAATTCAAACGAAACTTGGCACGATTTGAGCCCATACTACGAGGTAGGACATAGGATACTTTTTATCCCGAAATTCTACCCCCGAAGGGGTGAAATAGGGGTTGAAAATTTGTATGAAAGTCCTTTATTTCTCAAGTTATAGCCATGAAAATTGATATATGAGCTGCGGGTTGAAAATGAAAACATATGTGTTTCACAGTTTTTCAAAATTCCACCCCCGAAGGGGTGAAATAGGGGTTGAGAGTTTGTATGAAAATCCTTAATTTCTCAAGTTACAGCCATGAAACTTAGTATATAAACTATTGGTAAAAAATTAAGATACACGTGTTTCACAGTTTTTGAAAATTCCACTCCCAAAAGGGTAAAATAGGGGTTGAAAGTTTGTATGAAAGTCCTTCATTTCTCAAGTTATAGCCATGAAACTTAGCATTTGGGCTTTGAGTTAGATATGCAGAAGTACGTGTTTCACCATTTTTAAAAATTCGACCTCCAAAGGGGTGAAATAGGGGATGAAAGATTCTATGAAAGTCCTTCATTTCTCAAGATATTTTTAAATTTATATCAACGAAACTTGGTATTTTGGCTTTCAGTAAAAAATAAAGAAGTAAGTATGTGTGTCACAGTTTTTCAAAATTCCATCCCCAAACGGGTAAAATAGGGGTTGAAAGTTGGTATGAAAGTCATTCATTTTTCAAGTTAAAGCCATGACTTGGTATTTGAGCTTTCCGTTAAATATGAAGAAGTACATGTTTCATCATTTTTGCAAATTCGATCCCCAAGGACGTTACATAGAGAGTTTGGCCTTCAATCACGCCGCAACAGAGCAACGGGTCTACGTGATTTTTTGCATGAACATAGTTGAGGACCTGGAGAGTGACATAGGCTTACGGAATTATACCGGAAAATTAAGGAGCACCTGTGGGGAGAAAAACTTAAACCACGCGGACGAAGTCGCGGGCATCAGCTAGTAATGAATAAAATAGACTACATATTATCAATGGACCATTCTATAGATGTTTACCTAGGTATGTTATTTTAAGTATTATATTATGTCAGTGTATGTTTTGCGTATCACTAGAGATGGACGTGTTTGGACATCGGAAATACTTGCTTCAACTCATTTTATTGGAACTAGCATTTGTAAGTTATCTTTATAATTTGTTGTTTTATCATTTCGTCTCTACTCTATTATATGCTTCGTGGGCTCTATTATATCCATACTAATATTTTAAATGCAAAGGTGTGTCAGTATGTCTGCTACGTTTTAACGGCCCATCTTTTCAACCGATTTTGATGAAATTTGGTATAAAGATAAGCTGTATGCCGGAGAAGGGCAATAGGTAAAGGACGTACCTTCTTTTTATCCCAGAAAATTAACCTGTTCCCGCGGGAACTAAAAAAACTTAATCCCCGCAGACGAAGTCGCGGGCATCCCGCATCATCTAGTCTGAACTTAATTAAAAATTGTATTATGTTTAATGCATATTTTTCAGTTAATACACCTGTTGGTTTAGTAGAGTTTAAGGCATGTCTGGATGATAATCTTTTGTGGAATTATTCAAGGTATATTTTGTGCACTACTCAAGCTGTGACCTTTTTATTTTATAGGTACAAATAAAAGCCAGTACTTTGACATTTAAACTGAATGATGGCAATGAAATACCGGCCGTTGCTTTGGGGACTAGTTTGGGACATTACCCAGATGTAAGTACATAGACTTTTATGTAAGCCTATCTCACTATTGCTCTAACAATATATTACATAGTCATTAATTAATTCTCTTTATATAATGACCATGTAACATTGATATTAGGTACTTGAGTTTGCTTAGTTTACTATTAAAGGAAATTCTGTATAAATATAAGAAAATGGTTGGTGCTTGTGATTTTCCTGATTTCTTAAAAGGTTTCAAATTTAGCACGTAGTTTTAATGACTACTTTGATTGGAATCGGCAACTGAAATCTAACTAATCCAGCTGAGATTGGAAAACCAAAGCTACCCTTTACTAAATATCAAGTTTCCCAAATGCCATAGTTCTCCATAATCGCTAGACTATTGTATAACAACATGGTTGAAATAGATTTCACTCTCAAATAACTCGATTTCAGACGTGTTGATACATAAACATATGTATAACATTATGTTACAAACAGGGTATAAGAATTTTGGCAGTGAACCACTCCGTAGCCCGGGCGGTACAATGGGCACTAGAGGCCGGATACAGGCATATAGACACTGCTGCTCTATACCGTATTGAAGATGAAGTGGGTCTCGGTGTTCGTGACTATTTGAGGGACAATAATGCCGATAGGCGGGATGTGTACATCACTACTAAGGTAAATAACTCTTAAAATTATAATACAACGTTACTCCAGCCGGTAAATTTCATCGTAGGACGTTTTGTGATTTTCGCGTTTATTATCACAATACCACACGACGTGTGTTCATGATAAACTGAACGTAACATATATTATATTTATATGATAATAATTCAAAATAAAGCTACAGTTTTATTAGATTTCATTTCGCTTGGCTAAATTAAGAAAAACAAATTTTCATAATTAGCTCTTAATTGAATTGCTACTTTTTCGGTACACGAAAAGAACCGACCTTGTAATCTACAAAATAATTATACTAAAGGTAGGTAGCTATTAAAATTTAAATGCTCATTTAGGTTTAATTGTATCGTTGTATGTAGCTTTCGAATTACGGAAAGGATTTTAAAGAAGTTCACTGTGGCAAAGATTAGTCTCAAATGTAAAATGAGGTATGTTTTATTAAGCTGCAATCTCAGAGCGAGGAAGTTTAAGGAATGTTTCTGGCCATTGTAAAACTACGAGCGCCCCGCATAAAACATTACACAATTTTGTTCTATTTTTATTATTCTTAGAACCCACACTTAACGGAAGTTTATGAGGCGTATTTTTCCTTAATACCGCTCTGGTTATCAAATATTGATATTGTCGTGTTGTGTTGAGAAAAACAAAAACATATTTGTTTTGTACGTCTATCATCTAATCACTTATAAGTTTAGGAGTAGTTTTAAGGTCGATCAAAGTCTCGTTTCCTAAATCTTTCTAAGCCGTATTTTCTTGAACGTATATCTGCGAGTAGCTATCTTTAGTGGTAACGTAATATAACTCTAATATGAACAACTTAAATAAATAAATGAAAAGTACTTTCAGGGAGCTTAATATAAATTATCAAACTTTTGTGAAGTGGTTTATAATGAGTATCATGATTAGGTTATTCTCTTTATACAGTTGTGGAACGATGCACATGAAAGGAGTGAGGTTATCCCAGCACTGAGAAAGTCTTTACAAGAGCTACAGATGGATTACGTAGATCTATATCTGATGCACTACCCGATGGCATATACGGTAAGTTAAAAACTGCAAATGAAATTTTAAATATAATAATGGTTAAAATTTAGAACAACGTGATTTATACTTTATAGTGAGTTCCAATCCAAAATTTTGTGCTTGTATATAGAAGCAGTCCAACTTTTAGTTTGAAAGCAGGTAATTTTTTGATCGTTTACCGAGCAAATCGTAGATTTTTTGATTTTGGTAAACATGGAATCTTGCATGGAAACCTTTGAATTTATTTTTATGACTAATTGGTTGGAAAAGTGCTTTTTATTCCACTACAAGTCAGCTAGTGGTAAGTGACGTTGCAGTCTCAGATGGTAGCGGGCTAACCTGTTAGGGATATGGCAATTATATTAAATCTAAGTAATTCCATCGAAGCTTGAAGAACTGTACAATCAATTACTTTGTCGATTGTGTGACTGGTTTGAAGGCTAACATGTTGGCAAGATTATTCAATATTTGTCATTGTTTCTATTGTGCACTTAAATATTATATCAATTCATTTGTTTTATAAGGTCGAAAAAAACACCACGGATATTTTTTAAATGGATAAACCTATTTCAGAAAGATGGTCAAATAAGTGATACAGATTACTTGGAAACATGGAAAGGCATAGAGGATGCCAAAGACCAAAACCTCACAAGATCAATAGGAGTGTCCAATTTCAATTTAACACAAATACAGAGGTTGTGGGACAACTGTAGGATCAAACCAGCCGTTAATCAAATCGAGGTTAGTTCAGAGAATTCCACTGAAATTTATTCGCAAAATGGTGCAAAATTTCGCTTATTACGTCTATAATATAAAATAGAATAGAATTTATTTTATTAGCTGACCCAACACATAGTAGGGGAGACCGGGGATGGTTGGCTATAGGGGCAGGTAGACTAATCAACAATAACTCGCCACTATCACGTGTTTTTCATCAACCAATTATGAGTGACTATGCCTCCCCGCGACCCGCTAACTTCTGCGAAGTGAGCCGCCGCAGTCGCGCGGGGTTCGTGAATGGCATCATATTTTGTATTTTTGGTCTCGGTAAGTAACTTTTTTCGTTCGTACTTTTTTTTGTTATCGTGTCTATGGATCTGTTAGAAACAATGTAGTTGTTATGCCTAATGTAAATATGATAGTTTTATTCTATATTACACTGTATTGCTTCCATGTTAGTGCCAGAGTTTGCATATGATACGCAGGTAAAATTCAAAATGGCGCCAGGGGTTGGTTGACCAATTTTTTTCGGGGTAGGTAGACTTATTAGTTTAGTTATTAAAACAAAGTTATTCTTTAAAATAAGTATAAAATTTTATACTTATTTTAATGAATTGTGTGGGCTAATGGTTAATGTGCATCATCAATGTAAACACTATTATGGTATCTCTCACATACTAAATTACAGTTGTATTTTTACAGTAAATGAGGACGTACATAAGAAAATCTGAAAGGGGTTATGTACCAAAAGATATCCTAGAAAGAGCACGTATCCTAGCTACGCAGTAATCTTCGATAATAATAGCATAAACGCCACATCAAAGAAATACCAAATTCCATACAAAACGTTGCATCGTAATATAACTAAACTTAAACAAAAGCTAGAAAATATTCCGAACCTCAGGAGAGCAGATTTGACCCTGGACACGGCGGGGTACATAAAAATAAATGTTTATGATAATCACTAATTCAAAGATGATAATATTTTGTTAGTAGATATACTTAAAAACTCTAATAAGAGACTGATTGTTCTATTTTCATTATTAAGTTAATTTTTAGAAAAGAAGTTTTCTGTGTTAATTGTTTATTTATACTTTATAATAATAGATATTCACAAGTTTATGTATGTTGAATAATATTTTCATAAAAGCGATTTGGTCTGTTATTAGCGATTTATTAGAATAATTCAAGTTACAATTAAGTTTGAAACAGAAAGTACAAAAATTAATCTTACTTATTGTAAATTTAAGTTTTTTTTAAATAGTTTAAAAAGTGACTGTTACCTTTAGTAAAGTTCTTTATTAACCGAGAATGGATCTCAAATTTAAGTTTTTTTATAATTAAATTAAAAGTTTCTATCATTTAGTACATTTTAATGTTTTATTTTATACTTATCCTCTTTATTTACACTAATTACTGCCTAGGTCAACCTAACCCATGCTTATGGTCAACTTACCCCGGATATGGGGTAGGTTGACCAAGCGTCAGGGGTTTAGAAAATCGACTAAATATGTATTATAATGATACATATATAGGTTATAGATTAGTATTTTAGGTACCTGAATAGCTCTTCTATCTGTATTAACTGTTGTTTTTGTTATATTAAGTTAAAAAACAGAGATATACGAGCTTAAGTGAAAAGTTAGTCATCCCCGGTCTCCCCTAAACATAGATCATACACAGAAAGTACTTTAAATCTAACATAATTATTACATAGCGTCTGAAATGTGTCGTGCCTGTCTAAAAATATAATAAAGGCCTGAATTAATTTATCCTAAAAATTCACCAAGAGTATCTAAGGCAGCATGTATTCGGTATCGTGCCGAGACACTCAATTAGGTACTCTTTGGCCAAATTATATTTCCTACCCTAGACAGGGTAGGAAATATATCAATCGCGATTGACTTGGATGTACATTGACGTCATTGTAAATTAATATTTTCAAAAGAATAACCACCGAGTTTCTTGCTGGTTTTTCTCGGTAGGAATAGTATTCCGAACCAGTGGTAGATTCACTCGACAATTCAAAAGCACTTGTAAGTGTTTATTTGAATACAAAACATTTGAATTTGAGTTTTGAGTTTGATTGGACCTACTTAATGATGTTTTCTAAAATGTGTAAAAAATATTATAATAATAATTTGTATGTAAATAGAATTTTTTTTATTCCATTCATGATACTTGCACAGGTGAATCCAACAATAACACAAGATGAACTAGTAAACTGGAGTAAAGAACATGGAGTAGTCATAATGGCTTACACTCCCTTCGGAGGTATACTGGGTAGGAAGAACGACGCTCCTCCGCCGAGAGCTGATGACCCATACCTGGTGTCTTTGGCTAGTAAATACAACAAGAGCGTGCCTCAAATACTATTAAGATATTTGGTGAGTGATGAACTTATATTATACCTTCTGCAGTCAGCAGTACGGTGGTGATGCACGCACTAATAAAAAAGACTTAAATTTTATGAAGTTACCTTACCCTTCTCATGGTGAGAGGAGGTATAATTTCAGACCTATCTTACTAATTTTATAACTGTGAATGATTGGATGTTTGTAAGTTTGTATGTTTGTATTTTTGGTGTTTGTTACTCCTTCCCGCCACAATGACCGATTTATGTGAAATTTGGAATGAAGATATAGCTTATATCCCGAATAAGCACAAAAGCTAAATTTTATCCCGGAAAATTATAGAGATCCCGGTCGAATTAAAATAAATCCAGGAGGATGAAGTCCCGAGTATCTTCTAGTAAATATAACTAGATATAAGAAGAGAAGATAAAGTCAAGTTCGAAATAACAAGAGGCCTTTAAACTTTTAAAATCTAAGGCTACTTCTTGACTTTTGAAAACCTACATATTTGTTTTGTTCTCTAAACATAGCACAAGTCTCGCCAATAACTCAAATACAGATAGATAATAAATCCTTTATTGGTACAACTTACAATCTATTTGCCAGTCTTCAAACGATTGCTTCGGGAGTTGTGTAACCAACATGTGTAATTAATGAATGCGGCCTTTTGTTTGAATTGATTCAAGACTAGTATCTATCTGATATCTACCTAATTGAAAAGCAATTGAACAACTTTTTTAGTCGCCAGGTGGGGGGCTTCGGCCGTAGCTAGTAACCACCCTACCGGCAATGACGAACAGCCAAGTGATTATGCGTTCTGGTACGATGCCGTATAGAAACCGATTTATGGGTTTAATATAATTGCCATACCTCTAATAGGCTAGCCTGCTACCATCTTAGACTGCATCATCAGTTACCATTAGGTGAGATTGCAGTAACTTGTAGTAGATTAAAAAAAATTGTCAAGTTTATAAATAGTTGCTCTTAGGTATAAGTAGAGCCAAACCGGTTAGCTTCAATGGCCTAGTGACAAATTGCTTTATTTTATAAAGCAATTTGTCACTAGGCCCAAAGTGTGCTAGGTGTGGAACACCCTCCCAGCGCACGTGTTTCCTGCCTTAACTTAATAACTTAAGTACCTTCAAGGCAAGAGTGAATAGGCATCTTCTAGGCAAGCGCGTTCCAACCTAGACCTCATCATTGCTTTGCACTAAGCATGATTGTCGTCAAGCGCAAGCCTATCACCAATAAAAAAATAAATAAAAAAAATAACGTTTGTCCAGTGCATGGCCTATAGCAAATTATAATGAATTCGTATTTTTCTCAGTTGGATCGCCATCTAGTCGCCATTCCGAAGTCAACGAATAAGGATCGGATCAGACAGAATATAGATATAATGGACTTTTCACTGACATCTTCTGAAATAGACGAGCTATCGAAATTCAATAGTAATTACCGGCTCCGAACACCCGCCAAGTGGTATCCCCATCCGCATTACCCATTTGAGAAAAAGAACCTTACAGATGCTGAAATAGAATACATTATCGCGCACAGCAAGGAAGATTAAAGATGCGAAAAAATAATTTGGAGGCAGGCTTTAAGAATATGACTGGTAAAAAGAATTTCTTCGACTCAAGGATTAACTACGAAGATCCATTAAGATACGCGTTTCTTGGAATTCCACGACTTAATTCTTATACTATTCATACGAATTCACAATAAAAACATAATATTCATATAGATATATTGTTGTATTTTTGAAATAATCCTCCCAAAATAGGCATGAGATGAAAGAAATTTCTGTAAGAGGCATAAGCTTCATCATTGCCCATTTAGTCATAATATTAGTATTATTTATTCATTTAAAATTATTTATATGTAAAAAAGACCGTCGCCCACCGTCGTATTATCGAAAGAAAACTGTCTGTAATAGCTGCATTTACTAACGGATATAACGGAATTATGATGCAGCGAGACCAACAAAGTCATTGCATTTGGTTAGTGATTTTCGCTTGCTTCGGCTGCCCACGCACAATGCTATCACACAGATAAAAAAATACATTTTAACATCGACAAAGCATTACAAATCCGTGAAAATTCACATTCGCAAGTCGCAAGTCGCACTGAATGAACTAAGGTTGCAGATATTGCCATCCATACTAATATTATAAATGCGAAAGTCAGTTTGTTTGTTGGTTTGTTGGTTTGTTGGTTTGTTGGTTTGTTGGTTTGTCCTTCAATCACGCTTCAACGGCGCAACGGATCGACGTGATTTTTTGCATGGGTATATTTGAGGACCTGGAGAGTGACATAGGCTACTTTTTATCCCGGAAAAACAAACAGTTCCTGTGGGATAGCATGCTCTTTTTTTCGCATTTTTCGTCAATTAGGCGGCAACGGCGCAACGGATCGACGTGATTTTTTGCATCGGTATATTTGAGGACCCGAAGAGTGACATAGGCTACTTTTTATCCCGGAAAAATTAACAGTTCCTGTGGGATATAATGCTCTTTTTCTCGAATTTGTTTTTCAATCACGCTTTAACGGCGCAACGGATCGAAGTGATTTTTTGCAAGGGTATATTTGAGGACCTGGAGAGTGACATAGGCTACTTTTTATCCCGGAAAAACAAACAGTTCCTGTGGGATAGCATGCTCTTTTTTTTCGCATTTTTCGTCAATCAGGCGGCAACGGCGCAACGGATCGACGTGATTTTTTGCATCGGTATATTTGAGGACCCCTAGAGTGACAAAGGCCACTTTTTATCCCGGAAAAACGTACAGTTCCTGTGGGATATAATGCTCTTTTTCTCGCATTTGTTCTTTAATTAGGCGGCAACGGAGTTACAGATTGACGTGATTTTTTGCACAGGTATAGTTGAATAGCTGGAAAGTGATTGTAACTTTTTATCCCGTAACCAACAATTCCTGTGGGATAGTATGCTCTTTTTCTCGCATTTGTTTCACCGTTCCCACGTTCAGGTTAGCCCACGTTCAGGTTATCATAACCGTCCGGTTAGCCGACGTTCAGGTTAGCCGACGTTCAGATACACCGTCGTTTAAGTTAGCCGACGTTCAAGTTATCCGACGTCCAAGTTAGCCCACGTTCAGGTTATCCCACGTTCAGGTTAGCCCACGTTCAGGTTAGCCCACGTTCAGGTTAGCCCACGTTCAGGTTAGCCGACGTTCAGATACGCCGTCGTTTAAATTAGCCGACGTTCAAGTTATCCGACGTCCAAGTTAGCCCACGTTCAGGTTAGCCCACGTTCAGGTTAGCCGTCGTTCAGATTTATTTTAGGACCAGGAAAGTAACATGTGCTACCTTAGTAACATCCTATAATCCTAATATCCTAATATATTTTATAAATGCGAAAGTGTTCTTGGAAGTTGTTCTCATTAAAGTAAAAAACAAAGGCATTAACCCTTTAGTTCGCAGGTGAAAAAAAATCAAAAATTTTCTTTTTTTGCTTTTTGGGGGGTAAATAGTAAGTATAAGAATGACTAAAAAATAGAAAAAAATCAGAGTGCAGTGTTCAGAGTGAAGAGGTCAGAGTACAGAGTGCAGAGTGCAGAGGTCAGAGTGCAGAGTTCAGAGTTCAGAGTTTAGACTTCAGAGTTCAGAGGTCAGAGTGCAGAGGTCAGAGTTCAGAGTGCAGAGTTCAGAGTGCAGAGTTCAGAGTGCAGAGTTCAGAGTGCAGAGGTCAGAGTTCAGAGTTCAAAGTTCAGCGTTCAGAGGTCAGAGTGCAGAGGTCAGAGGTCAGAGTGCAGAGGTCAGAGTTCAGAGTTCAAAGTTCAGAGTTCAGGGTGCAGAGTTCAGAGGTCAGAGTGCAGATGTCAGAGTGCAGAGTTCAGAGTTCAGAGTGCAGAATTCAGAGTTCAGAGTGCAGAGTTCAGACTTCAGAGTGCAGAATGCAGAGTTCAGAGTACAGAGTTCAGAGTGCAGAGGTCAGAGTTCAGAGTGCAGAGTGTGGAGTGCAGAGGTCAGAGTACAGAGTTCAGAGTTTAGACTTCAGAGTTCAGAAGTCAGAGTGCAGAGGTCAGAGTTCAGAGTGCAGAGTTCAGAGTGCAGAGTTCAGAGTTCAGAGTTCAGAGTTCAGAGTGCAGAGTTCAGAGTTCAGAGTTCAGAGGTCAGAGTTCAGAGGTCAGAGTGCAGAGGTCAGAGTTCAGAGTTCAAAGTTCAGCGTTCAGAGGTCAGAGTGCAGAGGTCAGAGTTCAGAGGTCAGAGTTCAGAGTGCAGAGTTCAAAGTTCAAAGTTCAGAGTTCAGAGTGCAGAGTTCAGAGGTCAGAGTGCAGAGTTCAGAGTGCAGAGTTCAGAGTGCAGAATTCAGAGTTCAGAGTGCACAGTTCAGAGTGCATAGTTCAGAGTGCAGAGTGCAGAGGTCAGAGTTCAGAGTGCAGAGTTCAGAGTTCAGAGTGCAGAGTTCAGAGTGCATAGTTCAGAGTGCAGAGTTCAGAGTGCAGAGTTCAGAGTGCAGAGTTCAGAGTGCAGAGTTCAGAGTGCAGAGTTCAGAGTGCAGAGTTCAGAGTGCAAAGTTCAGTGTTCAGAGCGCCGAGTGAAATGTCTTCAACGGCGCAACGGATCGACGTGATTTTTTGCATGGGTATATTTGAGAACCTGGAGAGTGACATAGGCTACTTTTGCCACTCGATGAAATACGTCAATTCTGAACGTCTCAGTATTCTTCTCCATGGCGCCCTCTTGCATGCTAAATTGCTTGCAGTTTTTCTCCACTAAAATATCAAGATCTGAGTTCTTGGAAATTGTTCTCATTAAAGTAAAAAACAATTACCATTTTCAAGAAAATAATAAACCAAGTATTCTCAACAAAAACTCAGTTATTGTTCCCCTGAGCCACGCGAAGCGAAGCCGCGGGTAATAGCTAGTTGTATATAAATGTCGTGCAGTCGTTTCAGTAACCAGGGGTAACTAAAACGCACTAAACCATACGTCTATCCAGACAGGTATTCAATCTAAGTTCAGCGGTTTAGGTTTGGCGTTGATAAATCAGTCCGGCTGGTTGTGGCTCCATACACAGGTCAATAACTGGATGAGTGACATTATTATACCTCTCTATAGTGGTACTGAATCATGGTTTTACCTATCCCCTATCCTTCTGTAGAGTACCCTTGTGACTTGTAACCTTTGAATATTTAGTTGACATTTCGATAACAAGTGCCGGAAAGTTTTGTGGAAGGATCTGTTAACCTCCCTCAATCCACTAGGATCCACCTGTTAGATATTTGATAGTATGCTAGAGACTGATTCTATTGGGTATGGTTTCTGACTGCTATTTTCAATCTATAATCTTTTCAATGATGAAGGAAAAAATATGAGTACTTACGAGTTATAGCTATGTTGTAAGGAGACACAAATGTAATGTGTATTCCATTCGAATACGAATTGGATACAATTAAGTTTTCAGGTCGCCTTTCCTTACCCTCTAAGGAGCTTTGGAGCCATGTTGCCTTTTTAATCTCCTTAGCATTATGTAATTGAATTCTTTCTATCACGAGTATAAAGGAAATGCCGCTTTTATCTCAGCTTAAGGCTTTGGATGATCTAATTAGTTCCAACAAGCTTTGTATTTATTTTCTTCGAAGAATATCGGTGTAGCTTCAGCTGGCGGGTTTTGTGTCCGCTTCCGAGCTTTATGTCTTCTAGGTAGCATGTTCCTGACGTTTAAATGGGGCTCTATGATTTAAACAGTCTATTATAAAATTAAATTGCGCTCTAAGTAATGTCTACTGACATTGTTAGGTTTACCTAGGTAGAATGTAAGGTTCTTCCATAGCATGATTACGAGACTAACGTAAAAAAAATTGGGTCCGTTGCACCATAGATGGTATGGATGGATGGGAATGGCTATCGTTGCCCACCAAATTTCTCGTTAAGTGAGTGGCACCAGTCAGTAATCAGTATTCTTACGTTCATAATTATTAAGATTTTAAGTCAAATTTTGAAATAGAAGTGGTGAAATGTGGCTTAAAATCTTGTAATCCAAAGTGGTTTTTTAGGTGGTCAATCAATCGATGGTGCAATTTATAATTTTAAATATAATAAGATATTATAATGGGGCTGATTCTGTATAACACAATCTCTAAACTAAACTAAAATGGCAGCTTTAAATCTAGCTCTGTCCCTTTCCGTAGGGAGTATTATGAAAGGGTTAGCAATATTTGTAATGCTCTAATTTTAGTTTAGTTTAGAGATTGTGCACTACAGAATCAGCCCCATTGGGGCTGATTCTGTAGTGCACAATCTCTAACCTAATACTCCCTGCGGAAAGGGACAGAACTAGATTTAAAGCTGCCATTTTAGTTTAGTTTAGAGATTGTGTTATACAGAATCGGCCACAATGTCAGATAATGATTTTAAATATAATATTAAACTTGACGACATGCCATGTATCTGTTTCTCTGTCGAACTATCTGTCTGTTTGTTACATTTTCATAGCCCACCCGTTCAACCTATTGAGAGACAAAAGCTACTTTTTATGACGAAATATGGGTTTCCGTGGGATTTTCAAAAGCTTAATCCACACGGACGTACCTAATCGCGGGCAATATCTGCTATTGTAATATTTCCTGGAACAATCAGCCTTTATCCTGAGATTTATCTACCTACCTACTTACTAATTAATCGCATAAGAAATGAATTTACAAAATCTACGCATAGTATGTTTAACTGAATGATTTTTTTTAAATTTTAACTAGCCGATGCGCTCTTACTTTGCCCCTCTGCGGGATCTTTCTACAAGAAATGCTCTATCTAATAATATGACAGCTGAAATAAATTTTAGTTAACTAAACACTTTTTTCTAATGGATAAAATAAAATAAATACAAATGATTCACACGTTTCGTACTGCAAGAAAGTACAACCACATCAATATTAAATTGGTACAAAGTGTTTCATTTCTATTTCTATCTTTGTAATTATCTACTCGCTTCAGTTGTAAATATTCCATTATTTAACATCAAATCACAATATCATAATGAAGTTCACTCAAATGAATAAATTCACACCAATGAGCTCGCCATTTTTATAAAATTAAATCCCGGTACAAACGGAATCTTTGTAGAGCTCTGTCTTGTTGTTTAATTTTAATAATATTAATGACAAAAATAATATGTTCATATTTTATTTGTTAAAAATTCAGGTTATGATAAGGTAAGGTTTTTTAGGTGTAGGTATTAAAAGTGTGCTAGGTTCTTTGGTTCACACAAACGTATTAATTTAAGTTACGTTCGCTTTTCCAATCAAACGTCCTATGCTGATTAATCTATTATTTCCAGTTCTAGATCTACAACTTAGGCAGATTATCTCCTTATCTCTATTTTTATTCAACATTGCTTGTATCTCTCCGTTCGGGTGTGGAAGCAAGCATAACTTAGATTTTTAAGGTTGGAACTGGGGGCATACTACCATCGCTTAAGCCGTATTGTTTTAATATTGTTGACGTTCGTGTTCTAGAATTATAATCCTCATTAGGTACGTCATGGTACGTGACATAAATAACTGTCATTTTGATATAATATTGCTTAAAGCAATGGTAGTAACCCCCTGGTTCACGACATAAAAAGTCACAAATTATAGCATAGAATTACATACACGCAGACGACATCCGGTTTACTAAATTGGTGAATTCATAATAATTTTGTTTTTGAGTCATGTGCGTTCTAAGCAATTGAATCAAATAAATATTATAAATGCGAAAGTTTGGATGGATGTATGGATGTATGGATGTGTGGATGTACGGATGTATGGATGTTTGTTACTCAATCACGCTCCAACGGCTGAACGGATCTGGATGAAATTTGGCACAGAGATAGATTATAGTCTGGAATAGCACATAGGCTACTTTTTATCCCGGAAAATTAAAGAGTTCCCGCGGGAACCGAAAAACCTCAATCCACGCGGACGAAGTCGCGGGCATCAGCTAGTTCGGTATAATTTTTGTGCACTCTAACAAGAGTATTTCTTCCACCCATTCTACGCCGTAGACCCTTTAAATCCTAGAGATTTCTTCCCTCATTCATAAGCCGCTTGATCTCGATTTATAGGAGTTATTCAAAAAGAAGGCTTAAGTAGAGATTTATATTTTTATTGATCGGTAATGTAAATCGATTACACTGATTGACTTAATAATAATATAATATTTAACTTGCTATAACGGCGAAGGAAAACATCGTGAGGAAACCTACACAGAAAAGGAAATCTGCTTGCCTGAGATTTCTGTCAGTGGACAGGCGGGATGTGCGAGCGTCCGGTGAATATATATTCAAAATTTAGTTGACGTCATTAAAGCTGAATCGGAATGTTGGAAGCTTTCGGGAGTATTATCTACGCTTTTGAAAGTGTATTTTTACTGCCGAGGTTTTATTTTGTGGAATTTATCAAGCCACTAGCTGATGCCCGCGACTTCGTCCGCGTGGATCGAGGTTTTTCGTTTCCCGCGGGAAACTTAATTTTCCTTAATTTTCCGGGATAAAAAGTAGCCTATATGTTATCTATATCTGTGCCAAATTTCATCCAGATCCGTTCAGCCGTTGGGGCGTGATTGAGTAACAAACATCCATCCATACATCCATACATCCATCCAAACTTTCGCATTTATAATATTTACTTGATTTGGTTATTTGATTACTTTCAGAGTTGAAATCGAAGCCGGTGTCCAAATGTACTGAAAATATGGTTTCGAAAGCCCATGAAGACAGACGCCCAGCTATTATAATTATGAGTCGAAGGCACGTGAATCGCTGTCGTGTGGCTAAAAGTTTATCTTTAGGAGATTTTTGCAAAAAAGTATAATATGAAGTTTTAAAATAGCTATATACACTCTGACAAACGTATCTGTGTGTGTGGATAAATTCGGAACTAACTGAATCAACACTGTGTGACCCTAAAATGTTTAATTCTTAGACAGTGGCGCCTCCCTCACATGCACAGAAAAGTTTGCACTGTGCACAATGAACTTTATAATATTATTCCTAGTTTATATCAGACAGTATCACGCAATGGAGTCAGTCAAGTATATCTATATTATCTTGTATTTGGCGATAACCGTTTCGCTATCGAATGCCTCTGTGTAGGTAGATGATGTTATCTGTCGGTTGCAGCTTCCGTTAGATATAAGCATATTGCTTTAACTATAGTGTACATACTTAGATTAGGTATTCTAGAGCAATAGTTATTTGTTACGCTGCAAGCCTACTTACTTGCCCATATAATGTACCTAAGCGCAGGATCTCCGTTTGCTTTGCCTAAGTATTTAAGCTGTATATAGGAAGTATTAAGGCTAGTAGATTAATAACAGAAAAAGGAATCTGCTTATTAATAGCACTAGGTCTCTGTTAACAATTAATATTACATTACGTGTTACTTCAGTCACAGAATCCTGACTATTCTTCAGTAGGTAGTCCATAAACGCAATATGGTGTGCATAAATGGACGATTAACAATGAATATGATCCACCGAGATCACAGTGGTGTATCACTTCCAGAGTGAACAATATGAACTTCCAGAGTGCTATCCGCTCCACTAATGGATCCTAATGGAGTGTTACATCAGGGTCCACCCAGACCAATGGTGGATCACAGAGAACTCCAGATTGCTCATTAATCCACTGGTGAATCCAATCAGTGCATCCTAGTAGATTGAGGGCCACAGAATAATATATAATTACGATTAAATACGGAAGTGTTTTTAATAAATTTACCCGTATTTTCAACTTTAGGGCGAAAAAACGTTAAAGACCGACAAGATAAAACTTCCGCGCGAAACGTCCGCGTCGGAAGGGAACACGTTTTGTCCTCTGACCTAGCGTACGTGCTTCAATCTTATGTAGGTATAAAAATGAATTGCTGTTCGTTAGTCTCGCTAAAAGTCGGAAACGGCTTGACCGATTTTGATGGAATTTTTTGTGTATGTGTTTTATATTCACAATTGGAATCGTTAGGTGGCGCTGAAATCGGGTTCTAAATTCAGGGCAGGACAACGTCTGCCGGGCCCACTAGTTATGTATAAAAGTGAATGACGTAAACGTTTTCTGCGGACAGTGCTAAACACTCTTCTCAGTAGAACAATTTTCCGAACCGGTGGTAGAGTCTTAACGTATCAAAAGTGACACAAGTTGACCTACGTTAAAAAAAAATATCATTTATTTATTACTTGTCAGGTCCCTAGTGTGTTTTTTGCCCTAAGACTAAAACAAAACAATTGCAAGATCTTGAAAAGAGCAACAGAGTATAAAGCGTAAATCACGCTATATCGGAATCTCGGTATTTGTAAAATCTGAGACAGGCATTTGCTGGAGCGCGCTTCGCCCAGCGGCGATGCATTTGAAAACCATTCGGACGGAAATTCAGTGCAGCTCTATTGATATTGTGCACATGAATTTTTTTTTTCCTGGACGATTTGATTTTGCTTGATATTAAATACGAAATAAATTTTAGCTTGACTAAGAACTTGTGTATGAGATTATACCGTGACTGTGAGCGTATTAAATCTATAGATGATGTTTTAGTTAATTTAATATCGTGAGATCGATTCATTGTCTATGGATCGTGTACCTAGATATGATCTTGATCTTTCATTCAGTTGAGTTTTCGATAAAAAATGGGTTTATTTCCAGACTTAGATAAGCTATAATAAGGATAACTTGATTTTTTTTTATTAGGATAATTTGATTAATTTGAAAACATAAGAAATTATTTTAACTTCTGTAATTATTAAATTTGTAGACGCTTCTATCAACATTAAATAAATTCTATCAACTATTCTCATTCCATTGTTCTTTGATTATATTTGAAAACTAGCTGATGCCCGCGACTTCGTCCGCGTGGGTATACCAAGTTTCATCGAAATAACTTGAGAAATGACGGACTTTTATACAAACTTTCAATCTCTATTTCACCCCTTTGGGGGTGGAGTTTTGAAAAACTGTGAAACACGTATGTTTTCATTTCTAACCCGCTGCTCATATACCAAGTTTCATGGATATAACTTGAGAAATTAAGGACTTTCATACAAACTTTCAACCCCTATTTCACCCCTTCGTGGGTAGAATTTCGGGATAAAAAGTATCCTATGTCCTACCTCGTAGTATAGGCTCAAATCTTGCCAAGTTTCGTTTGAATTCATTCAGTAGTTTCGGCGTGATGCGCGGCCAAGATACAGACAGACAGACAGACAGACAGACAGACAGACAGACAGACAGACAGACAGACAGACAGACAAAAATGAAAAAAAATACAGATTTGGCTTCAGTATCGAATAATGAGTGCCCTCCAAAAAAAATTTTCAAAATATCTTCAATGTACAGAATTGGACCTGTTACAGTTTTATTATAAGTATAGAAGATAAATAAGCTTTAGCTAACGAAAATATTGCTAAGCTATTCAATATTACATAATACCTAATATTATTTTCAATAGTCGAACCCTTTTTGATTCCATAACTTTGTTTTGGTAACGAGTTCAAAGGATTTCTTTGAACTTTCCTTTTCAAAGCATTTCTACGTATTTGCTTCTAATATTGAAATTGCTAAAAATAGTAATATTAAGTAGATTTATGCTGATATTATTTCAAATCAAATAAATAGAACAGTCCCGGTCAGTACAAACTGACCCGGTGGTCAAAATTTTAACTAATTTTTATGCTTGTTTAGTTTTTGTTTTTATTTTATTTTTCATATATATACTGTTATGTCACCTATATACATCAAAGCCTATTAACATAAAAATATCAACTTTTGTTTCACTATTTTGTCTACAGAGTTTACAAAATATTGTTGTTGAAATTTATGTTGGGTCATACTTATGTAATATTTCAATCGAGCAATTAGCAACGGATTGAAGTAGTTTTTTTTTTTTTTTAATCCACTACAAGTTGTGATGATGCAGTCTAAGATGGTAGCGGGCTAACCTGTTAGGGGCATGGCAGTTATATTAGACCCATACCCCTATTCGGTTTCTACACGGCATCGTACCGGAACGCTAAATCGCTTGGCGGCACGTCTTTACCGGTAGGGTGGTAACTAGCCACGGCTGAAGCCTCCCACCAGGCCAGACCAGGGAAAATTCAGAAGTTATAAATTTCCAAACCCTGCCGGGGATCGAACCCGGGACCTCCGCGCGTTAAGGCAACAGCGCTCAACACTGCGCCACGGAGGTAACATAGTAGTAGTAGTAGTGGTAGTTTTGCATAGTATAGCATATGTAATATTATAGTATAATATGCATAATATAGGCTACACTTTACCCCGCTAAATTAAAGAGCCCGCGGGTTTTTCAAAAAAGCCTAAAGTTAAATCGAAGTCATGGAAAATTCAGAACAGTGTTTTTTAAAATATGTCTGGAACGTACATTAGCCTAGTTAACTTAATACCTAACAAAATAATTTACTCACAGTTCATTTTTAATTTACAAAATAAATACGCGAAGAACGCTGTTAATTTTCCAATATTACCTACCTAATACATATTTTAAAGCTACTTAATGCTTTGAATTTCATGCAAATTACCCGCTCAGAAACGCAGTTTAAAACATTTTGTTTTATAAACAGTAAGTATAATATAACCGTACTTAACAGTATATAACCTACACTGTATACACTGGCTAGGCTAGTGTTCAGCGGAGTTATACGAGTAGGTATATATTTTGTACGGCTTGACTCGTTAAGGCTGTGTTTTAATTGCACCAGCCGCCACAGAGCGTAAAAACATCGCCTACATTTCTTTATGTATAATTGAGGCGGTATCTCTTCGCGCTGTGATGGAGTGGCCTTGGCGGAATAATGCAAGCTCTCTCAGTCTCTGAAACAACAAGATACGACGGCTTTGGGTTTTAAAAACATTTTTTTTTGCGACTGCGACATCGTATTTCATAGGTAGGCTTGGACTGTGTGAATCATTCATTGTGAGAGATATTATTTAATGTAAATTTTTTGTGTAACATTTTCGCTTTTTCTTATTATAAAATACAAAGAGACAAAGTGAATATTAGTAATGAAATTTGTTACGCAGCTTTTGCCGAAACCGGCATAAATATTATTGTAAAAGGACCGATATCTCCAAAATAATGTAAGTAAGTATTAATCTTATTATTTGTACGTAGTAAAAATATAAAAAATATACCAAATTCTTTTTGTGCCTGAATTATTATTCCTTTAACGTATGCCTCTTTTGTTATTTTGAGTAATTCTTCGGTCGTTTGCGTTACTTTCATTTCTTATTTCACTTAACTCGTTTGAAAAGTCCAACTGGAAACTTCTTGCTACATAAAACCACATAATTACGTTCTTGATTAGAGAGTAGAGTTCGAGCATCAAATGACTTTTAAATTAGTAGCTTGCGTACAAACTTAATAGCTTCACGCCGTGTTAAAATACAGCATTCTTGTTCCTGTATTCAACATGCTACCGACGGTGTTAAGATCTGCATTTTAACATGCAAGCAGGAAAAATAAAATAAAAAAAATTGGTTTTAAATGCAAGTTTCTAGAATTTGATTTCTAGCAATATTTAAGAGTGGTGGTTAAACTACGTGTGGTGTTTTTAAGCTTGGTGTTTTAAAAAAAAATACCTCAAAAATATTTTTTCTTGCCTTGCATTTTGCATGATTAAATGAATAATTTTTGTATTCACTTTTTGAATTGGCGCTGCTACACTTAAGTGCAGTACATCGGGGACAAGATTTACAGAGAACAAGTCTATTACAGATAACTTATGACTTGGACTATTGATAATGCGCGCCACGCGGATTTAGGTGGTTGAATATTCCGTGGGAACTCTGATTTTCCCAAAAGGCTGGTGCAGCTGCCGAATCTGCTCAAACGCTCAAACGCCGTAAATACTCAGTCATTACTAAGGACTACTTATTTGCGGTGATCGCACACGAAACGTTTTATCAATGTGGTTTCCCAGAAGTTGGTCCACGCTACTGCTGACTTGCCACCGGCGTTTATTTAGCCCAACGGCTTAGCCTGGCAATTCAGAGAGGCAATAGCACCAGTGTCTTGGGTATACTAGCGCCAGTGTCTTTGGTACCATCATACCATGCCCACGAACGATCATTTGAACGGTGTACATTTTTTGTAAATATAGATGTTATAGATTTTTAGTAGTAGGTTATTTTTTTGAGCATAAATTTTAATTATTATTGTTTATATTCATTTTCTGGGATAAAAGCCTCAGATGTCCTTCTCCCAGATGCAATATTGAATTTCGTCAAAATCGGTTAAATGGATGGGCTGTGAAAAGGTACCAGACAAACATGGGTATTACATGTACATTACGTACATTAGGTACGCACTTACACACTTTCCTATTATAACACTAGAGTACGAATAATCTTACGGTGTTGTTTTATGTTTAATTTAGTTATAGCTAATGTAAGGTGACATAGCTACATGTATTTATGATCTTGATTATGCGGCCGCCGGTTTCCTCCGTCCAGCCCCCCTAGCATGGGCCGAGACAATCTTCTCCCCGAGGAAAGGATAAAATTTTTATTCCTAAATAAATAAATAAAAACGCTAATTAACGGTGGATGAATAGTCCCCCGAGTCCCCGTGAAATGTCAAACGGGGATAAACTGCTCCTCTCCCCTGTTGCTGTGCTCTGAGAAGTGGATAAGTTAATTTTATCCCTTGTCAGTGGATAAAATCGGGGGATACAATTTTTATCTCCGGCCCATGCTAGCCCTGCTGTAGGGAAAGCTGAGCGTCGTAATAACTGTTATTGTACAAAATACACTCGTAATTGCGCCACCGCAAGACTTGAATAGGTGATTTCGGACAATGGCTCCCAAATTGTATGCAAATTTGTGAAGTGTTTTGTTTTGTTAGAAGGTATATTATAGTAGATGTAACGAGGACTAAGTAAATAACTTACAAGGTCGCCTAAAGGCTTATGTGTAAGGAGCAAGAGTCATACTTACTGATAAAAAGACTTCAAACAAAAAAATATAATACTTAATGTGAGACCATTTCTTAGAATTTTCAGATAGGTAGGTAGGTACATTATACCAATCTTCCGCATTTCACCAGTAAACTAATATCAGTAAGTACCATTAAGCGGATTCCCAATTCTGTCATCAGTATTCGGATGAAAGTTAGCATTCTATCCTTTTCTCTCGAGTGACTGTAATCAGAGGAAAAGTTAATAAACCTATTTTATTATCCTAATAGCATCGAATGTAAATCCCAATTTACATTCAATAGTAAATATACCTAATATGTGGACTCTACATTGTAGATAACATATTATAATTGATATGGCTGTTTAATCTAAACTGATTGTTCTAACTTTTTATAGTATGAATGCGAATAATCCTAAGTAATTGTATGCTTGTCGTTTCTCGGTCAAGCGAAATTATAAACTGAAATACCCTGTAATACTTACCCATACTGTGGTAATAAAAGGGTATATCACTGTGACTTTGATTTACCTAGGCAAGTGTTTGTGATAAGTAAGGCCCTAAATACTGAAAAAGAAGGAGTGAAAATCTAAGTAATAATTAATTTGCAAATATTGTATAAGCTTGCAGTTTAATATTAGGGAAGTACCAACGTAGAATGTTAATTAAAGCTGTAGTTTGATGCTGCAGACACTTTGCGAATCTGCAAATCAAAGAGCTTGCAAACTTGTTTAACCGTGTTGAGTTAGTCTGCCTTAAACATGGATCCTCTATGCATAAATAAGTCCTTCAAGATAGGTAAATTTAGCATTATCATTTTGTAACACCTTTGAGGTAATGTGTAAGGACGTGCAGACTTCAAAATATATTTGTGGTGAAACCCATTAATTATGAAGATATTTTCATCTTTTATCTTGTACCTTCGCTGATATGCTTTGTAATCTTCTCTGTGAATTTTAAGAAGGTAAGTGATTAAAAGGAACTTGTTTGCGCGTAAGCATGGCCATTAATGGTAGATATTGCAAAATAAGAAGCTAGCTTTGTAGTAGATACAATTGGGTATCAAGCAACTATTCAAATTAATTATTTTTTAGTGATTATTAAATAGAGGATCTCACAAAAGTCGTAATATCCATGTTTCCTGATAGTTTAATGTTGAATAACAATTTTAAACAATCGATTAAAGTAAAAAGGTGCGTCGAACTTTAATGACGTCACATTTTAGAATTTCATTTATATCCCATACTTAGGACGCTTTTTGACGTTTGAAAAAAGTCGCTGATTTGACTATTTGTCAAATACGACGCGTCAAATGGTAGCTGACCCTTCACGTGGTCTACGTTATCGCATAGATATGTTTGTCATTTTCTATAGAGTCGTAGTCGCGTATTGTCGCGTCGCTTTTTAAAGTCACTCGCTTAGGACAACGGGTAATTTAAGTCAGGAATTACAATTGTGAGTCGATTGCGGTTTAAAAATGAAAGCTACTGTGGTTTGATGATTGTAACCATGTCTGATTGTATGATACCTATCCTATCTCTGTATATATTAATTACAATGGTTATTGCAGCAAGAATACAACGTCATCATCTTTGTCCAAGCAAATGCTTAAAACGCATGTATTATATTCATAAAAGTTAAGAGTGCGTGCGTGAGGGTCAAAGTTTACCCCCGATCACCCGATTAGAAGGTCGAATGTCTCAAGTCCCACGCGTGTCATCGTTACAAGAATACAAGAAATTCAAACAATCATCATTGAGATTGTAGCGATTGAACACAACTTTAATGCTAAGTGGGCTGCTAAACATTTTTAACATCAGCCAAATTATTGAGCCCATTTTGTGGGACGTTGCTGCTCTAGATAACAACTCTCCGCATATAACTCGTATACATGCATAATGGAATATTCTGACGAATGCTAAAAAGATGTTCTATTTTTACAAGAAAATTTGCTTTTGAATCACAATTTTCCATCCAGTTTCACTTCAATCAGCGCTCCCGTGTGTGTTGTACGCTCATATTTCCCGGCTTAGTTACCCGTAAAATATTCTTTGTGTCTGTATGTTTGGAAATTGTAAAAGAAACAGAAAATTGAGCAGCCATCGGGGCTGTTTTTATGCAATCTCTCTGTGTACATGTGCCTAAGGGCTAAAACATACTATGGACAGAACAAGGCAAAACGTCCGCGTAGTTGGAATGTAAATTGGTCACGGTAATCTCTACAGGTCCACATAAAAGAGTGCGGGCGGAGTTTTAGTCCGTCAGACAATAAGTTTTTGCTCATAGTGTGATTTCGCCTTAAGCATTTCCTTTGTTACTCCTTTGTTAGTTCTGTTTACACAGACATTTCCGAATATAACGACAACAGAACAAAAAATAGCCAACGGATTCAAATGCAGATCTTGATTTTTGGGTGGGAAAAACAAAAAGACCGATTTAACTGCGATAGTCACTAGCAACTATTTTGAAAATTCATCTTTGAACTTCGTTTTGTCAAAATTTCTGCGGTCCTTAGGGCTTTGGTGACTCCGGGTCATAGGAGTCTTTCAACATATTATTATAGGAAAGGACGTCAAAATATTTAGCTTCGCGCCAATATAACCGACTATTTCTAAAAGCGAATGACCGTAAAATTCGTATAAACAAACTTCAAAGGTGCAAAACGCCATTTCTATGTGCGGAACATACAATATATATACATACGGCAATACATTTTCGCTTGCATTTAAGAAATTGCACGTCCAACTTTGATCCACTAAAAGCCTTCTGCATGTATTAAAAGGGAGAGCTTATCCGTCTGCAGTGGAAAATCTTAAGCACCAATATGGCGGCTCAATCTGCGTGGAGACGTTATCGTGCGTTAAAACTTATAAAAGACACTCAAAAGCTATGATTACACCCTACAGAAGCGAAGCTTTATTCAGTCTCGCTCACTAATAGGCGATATCAAGCCTATGAAGTGCCGCGTTCATTCAGTTAAATTTTTGGAAAAAATTGCACGGTGTGTGTGTGTGTGTGTGTGTGTGTGTGTGTGTGTGTGTGTGTATGTGTGCATGCTAGGCACTGAAAGTAAAATATTGAATTAATATTTTGTTACGACGTTATCTTCTTTAAATAGGAAAAAAATAGCACTGCGGTCTAGTAACTCGAGATTATGCATGCAGCTTCTTTTAAAAATCTTCAGTAAGAAAGGATTTTCAGATATTCCAGCCGAGTTAAGCATCGTTAGGTCACCTAGCAGGTACATAGAAAATTTTAACAATGAAACAACAATCACGTATTTAAAAAATTTAAGATCACTTTTGATCTATTTACCCAGTAGGAGCTATTGTGGTGAAACCTGGCTATCGTTCTATAAAGACTCATCGCTTCGGTCTTTGGCGAAACCGCTTAAATAACTTAAGCGTTGAGAAGGTTTCTTGTGTTGTTAAAGTTCTTTTACTGACGTCTTATGTTCCTTAAACCTGTGTTATTATAAATATAGTGCAGCGGCTTCAAGTTTGTTGTGTTATATTCTAGTGATTTTAGTATTTTAGTCCAAAATTTTCTCTCTCCGCTAAAACGAGTAAATGATAATAATTTCTGATTTGTTATCATGTTTTTTAGTTCTATTATCTCAAGAACTAGGACTCCTACCACAGAATAGGTAATAGTACTAACTTCTACTCCACTGTTATCTACTCTAGAATCGTATTTTTGTTTATCCACTACAAGTTAGCCCTTGACTGCGATCTCACTTGATGGGAAGTGACGATGCAGTCTAAGATGGTAAGTGACGATGCATTCTAACCTGTTAGGGGCATGGCAGTTATATTAAATCCATACCCCTATTCGGCTTCTACACGGCATCGTACCGGAACGCTAAATCGCTTGGCGGCACGTCTTTGCCGGTAGGGTGGTAACTAGCCACGGCCGAAGCCTCCCACCAGGCCAGACCAGGGAAAATTCAGAAATTCTAAATTCCCAAATTAACCCTGCCGGGGATCGAACACAGGACCTCCGCACGTTAAGACAACAGTGCTCAACACTGCGCCACGGAGGTCGTCAAATTAAATCAATCTTTACACTTACTGTAACAAATATTGCGGGCAGGTAGGTAGGATATATAAGTATTTACTTTTCATTTAGTAGATTAGCTTCAGTTAGCTGTTTCTCATACAACTGCGATATAGCGTTATGCGTTAACTCGTATGTAACTGAGGGAGTGCATGCAATTCGTTGATGCCGCATTCAAGTACGGTGCCCACTCGCAGACTGCGGTTTTGCTACAGGCTAACCACTTCGCTCATTTACCATATAATATATCATAGTGAATTAGATTACTCTAGTTCTACCTGTACTGTACCCTTACTCTGAGATTGATCGAATTTAAAATACGGTCTCACTAAGTGAGGTGAATCACATTTGCGTCAAATGAAAATGGACCCAAAAACTCTTGATTTAAAGCCACAAATTCAGTGCAACCGATTCAAATTTCGAAACATATCGTTTGGAGCGCTAGCTGTGAATGCATACACAAAATTGAGCTCTAAATTAATAACATTAAGATTCATTTTAGTTTGATGCAAATGTAATTCACCTCACTTAGTGAGACCGTATTTTAAATTCGATCAATCTCAGAGTAAAGGTACTGTATGTGTGTATATTATGTAGGTACGTATCATTAAAATAAGCTTTGGGTAATGTTGTATCCCAGGAGCTCGTATAACGCTACTGATTGATTCAAGAGCTGCCCAACAGCTCTGCATTCGAGTAGAAATAGAAATAGAAATAGAAATAGAAATGATTTATTTCATGTAGGACAACTTGTGCCACTTATGATAAGTCGTAAGAATCTACCACCGGTTCGAAAAGATGAGTAAATTAGTATAATGAAAATGTTCAGACTGCTTACTGCTTACTCGACGATTCAAAAGCATTTTATAGTTTTTTTTGAATAAAAAGCATTATTAATTTATTTACATATTTCTGAAATACATTCGACCTGTCTAACTTAGACAGCCAACCCGTATTGAAGCAGCCTGTTGGGTCTAAGCTCTAATTCCCTCCCTCCTATGAGAGAGGAGGCCAGTCCCCAGCAGTGGGACGTTAATGGGCTGTAGTGGTGGTGGTATTGCTTAGCATTCTACGTAAGACTATAGCGAAACTACCCAGCGGTAAAGAGCTATAGGTATAGTTCGCGCGCGATTTGAATGCAGAGCTTATGTATGTGTCACCATAGGTACATAAGCTCTGCATTCAACTCGCGCGCCAAAGAATACTAACAGCTATTAGCTATAGGTTCTATAGCTATCAGCTAGTTGAATTATTGTGTGGGATAAAAATATAGGCCAAGTCAAAATGTTAATACTATTAAATATCAAAATGGGGAGAAAGTATGACGCAAACAAAACAGGGGAAATTCAAAGAAACCTTTTAAACTTTTTGCGAAAATATGTAAACAAAATAGTATTGGGCAACGGTAAATGTTACGAAGAAAATTCATTTAATGAATTATAGCTTATTTATTTTATACCTACCTATATTTATTGTGGTTAATTGGTTTATATAATATCTTATATAACCTAACAGGTTAGCCCGCTACCATCTTAGGCTGCATCATCTCTTACCATCAGGTGAGATCGCAGTCAAGGGCTAACTTGTAGTGGAATAAAAAAAATTATATAAGGTATTATTTAGTGAGAAATGTGTAGTGCTTAGGTGAGCTGACGAGCGTACACTCCCGGAAGCGTTCATTAAGGTTTTTCGTATTCAATTCGTCCCCCAAGGTCGAGATAACTCATAGAGAGGATATAATATAATTGAAATATCGTACCTACATTAAATGAAATCCGTATTTAATGACTCTTTAGTTGTTTAGGTCCTTAGAAACGCGTACTTGGCTCGTCTTTCGACCTTGGGGGACGAATTGAATACGGAAAGCCTCCCGGAAATTCTCGCGGACCCGAGTGGCCTGCTTGGGATCCGGCTGAAAGCTGCATCGGCCGTCTCACATACAACGAATGGCTAAGTCTAAGTAAAAATAAGCCCAGAACAGAAGAAGAAAAAGAAGCCAATAAGAGCACAGACACCAATTTCACGTACCAATTTTGACGTAAAAAGTGGCGTCATAAAAATTTTCTTTTTGAAAAATGAGCAGTTATTTGTAGTAAGACAGATCCCAATAGGTGAACTATGAAACATTTTTCCTTAATCTGAACGAATCCAATACATGCGCCTCAGCAACCAATTCGATAGCTTTATGGATAAGCTCGTAGGAATTGGCCAGAAATGTTCTGAATTTAGAAAGGGATATATCCGGCTATTTTACATATCTAAGCGAGTTCCTGCTTACAACCGCACTATATTTTGGTATCGGGCGGAGGACTCCTAATATATCGCTCTCCGGGGAGAACGATAAATTGGACACATGAACACATTCGTTTGTTGCACTGTATCTTATGTTTTGTTGTTTATTGGATTAGCAGACATTTGTAAAGTACTGTTGTAAAATAGCTCTTGATGCTTTTTATATTGCAGTCTAATAAATATCTAATACTAGTTTTTGGCTGTATCTTAGTCCAGGTACAATTAGGGTGTTCTGTCATCTATCTATCCTACAATTTTTTTATATTATAGCAGAAAGCATAACTGATTACGTAAAGTACGCCGTGAAATGCCGTTTAAATTAGTTAAATGTCAAGTCAAAACACTATGATCTTTTATCTCTAGAGATCTCCGTCATAGGGATTATCTCTATGTCCGATCTCTAGTAAAAAAGACTTTTGAACAATTCGAATGATATCTTTAAAAACCTTAGGCCCACTTGCACAAGGCCGTTAAATGCCTACTATGTTAAAGTAAAATTTTTCTATACCGAACCTTTTCATGTCGCCCCCAAAACAAATTTATCAAAAAGTGCAGACAGCATCAAAAAAAAATACTAAATCAGTTTAGGCAGTGTTACCAAGCCGACCTTAATGCACGTGAACTGTAGATTTTCGTACAATACAATATTATATTGGTATAATAGACAAATCAATTAAAAAATCGACAACAGTTTTAAGGTAGGTATATTTATATTATTGTGGTCTGATTTTCACATAATTTTCAAATACATAATAGATATCCATTTCGTTTGGGAGTATTATGTCGACATAATCGGCATACTACACGTATTCACGCATGAAAGCCTTTGTAGAATCATTGTTCCACTCCAATATTATAATAATTAACCATGTAACGATACACACCTTTAATGAATACATTCTCAACATGAGCATTGAATGCAAATGTTTTATTGTGTTTCTGGTGACATACTCGTACCTAGTTGTGCGATTATCTGTAATATTAAAATAAAAGCACTATAACATTTTCCATTACCATCGGAGTAAATTGTCTAGGTATGTTATTAATATCATTTCATATTTATTATTACAATATTAGGCATTCGATGAATAGTGCATAATTTTAAAATATTACAATCAATGCTCGTTGGACTTAGAGCCTACAAATTTATTTGATTGAGCTAATTAAAGAAACTTTACATTATTATTATTAAATAATGGAAAGTTAGATCATATCTCCAGATAAATTAAAAAAATATCCATAACCTTCTTTTTTAGAATATTATGAAATGCGAAGCTTCAGAACAAATCTCATGAATATCGAAATTCATAATATGTAATTTCTTTCGTTTCACATTTTTGTCTCTTTACTCTTTTATATTTAGAAATACCAAGTGACTGTTATTAAATTGTCTTTCAACATCTTCGGAATGTTTGTAACATAACAACACTGCGTAAATACACCCGAACAAAAAATACTTAGCACATTTTCACCAAAAGCATTTATATTATCACACTGATCAAACGGGTGGGTACGAACTTGCATTCTTGGCGAGGAATCTAATCTCCTTCCCCCTTTTGTTTTGATCCTTGTTTTGGTTTTGTGGTGGTTCTTTGGGTCTTAATGCCGCGAAATAAACTTTCTCGGTGTAAAATTTATGCCTAAACATTTGGTATTTTAAGATCTTTGAATAAGTTAAACGGAAAATTTAACACAAGTTGTCTTATTATTATTAAAACATAAATAGAAGTAGTCTTTTATTTTTCTTTAATTCTTTGTTTATATGATGTTAAATTTGTATTGCTGATGAATAAATATTTCCTTTACTGATGTAATTTTCATCTTCTTCTTCATATCACACTTGACTGTGTGTTATCGTGTTGTAAAGTTATAATCCACTAGGTAGTTGTTGCCCACGGCTTCGTCCGCGTGGATTAAGATTCTTTTTAATTTCCGCGGTAACTTTTTAATTTTCCGGGATAAAAAGTGGTGTCCTTCGCCGGGTATCAAAATTGGTATTTATATATATATTTGTGTATTGTGGGATTTTAGTTACTTATAATAAATAGGTATGCACCAAGAAAATTAAATAAAATTTTACTTTTTGTTTTGCTGTTAAGCCCTACACATTCGCATACATTGAGTTTTTGTCAAAAATCTGTTGCCATTTCCTCCGCAGCCACTCCACAAAAACATCTTGCAGTTGCTTAGTGAAGCGTCATAGTAAAATCTGAAAAAGAAAAAAAAAATTTAACGATAGGGAAGATTAAGAATAACATCGAATAAAAGATTTTTTGTTTTAATTTGTCTTCTGATTGTAAACTTTTAGAACTCAAACACAACTGCAAACATTTAGAATTTAATATCAGATATTAAATTAAATACTCAAACTAAAAGATCTAATTCCAATACTTGTCCTTTAAAAGCCTAAATTCCTATTATTCTTGTGTTGTAAATTGCAGGCACGTGGACATAAAAGAGTGGGAGCAAAGACAATAACTGACAATATTTCAACGTGCACTTTTTGAGTCTAAACTAAATTTATTATGTGATCAGAAACACGATTGGCTACAATTTTTTTCGATACAAATATTTTCCAAATTGCTCCAAAATTAGGACTTTTCCATATCGTCAAAGATAGTGTAAGTGTTATTTTAATAACTATAAGTTTTATAAAAAGCGCTATACATTTATTTTTTCCTCCCTTTGCACCCAAACTTGCTTTATTCCATATCTTTCCAGGAGGGCTAGCATGGGCCGGAGATAAAAAATTTATCCCCCGATTTTATCCACTGACAAGAGATAAAATTAACTTATCCACTTCACAGAGCACGGCAACAGGGGAGAGGAGAAGTTTATCCCCGTTTGACATTTCACGGGGACTCGGGGGACTATTTATCCACTGTTATTTAGCGTTTTTATTTATTTATTTAGTAATAAAATTTTTATCCTTTCCTCGGGGAGAAAATTGTCTCGGCCCATGCTAGGGGGGCTGGTACTCTACAGTGCATAGGTATACTTAATATAATATTATAAATGCGAAAGTTTAGATGGATGGATGGATGGATGAATGTTTGTTTCTCAATCACGCCACAACGGCTAAACGGATCTGGATGAAATTTGGCACAGAGATAGACTATAGTCTGGAATAGCACATAGGCTACTTTTTATCCCAGAAAATTAAAGAGTTCCCGCGGGAACCAAAAAACTTCAATTCACACGGACGAATCTTTCTTACACTCTTTGCGTCGTTTTGGGCTCTTCAGTTAGGGTTTGACTTTTTAACTTACCTTGGATATTTAGGTACACATTCCCCTTTGTCCGGACTATAATAGCACATAAGTCGCCTTTGTAAGCGGCTTTTAGCTAAAATTATAAATAAGGATTAATAAAAATTAAAATATTTACTGTTATTATTTCAGCCAAGAAACTAATATAATATATCGACTAAGGGCTAATTTTTCAATCGTCAGATAAATTTTATCGGAGGAATAAATTTGACGTTTTGGCAGATTTTCAATACAAAACCTGTCAAAACGTCAAATTTATTCCTCCGATAAACTTTATCTGACGATTGAAAAATCAGCCCTTAATTTTCGAACATAATTAAAGCTAACCCAATTTTCGAACATAGTTAAAGTGACTTAATTTTCGAACATAGTTAAAGCTAACTGGTAATACTTATTATATCCTGTCCTATTAGGTCCAATAGCTAGGTTTAAACATTTGTGATAGCAGTCTTGGTAGTGTCTGGATAAGGCAAGACATTTTTGAATAAATTATTATCATTATGGGTTCTAATCATATGACAGGCGCTAAAAATATTATGTTACCATTAAACTTTGATTGTCAATATTAGAAAAAAAGGGTTCCTTATAGGTTCCATAAGTCAGGTTTTGTTGAATGTAATTATTTTAAAGTTAAAATTACATTTTTATTAGAAATTAGTGTGAATAATTAATTATTCAATCTCTTTCATCATACAGGTGACCTCTATGTTTACTGGGAACTAATACAATTCAAAGATCTAGATGGGTTATGCTGATGCTGACAATGAATAAGTATTACAAATATTAGTGGATATAAATATTATAAATAATTCTATTACCAATTCTTGACGATTCAGCAGACGATTGATGAGGAGCACTTCTTGATATTAAGTCTTTATGAATTACCTCATGTTCATTTTTTGGGAATGCTAGAATAAGGAAGTGAAAATCTTATTGAAATCGAATTAAAAAATCGTAAGTCCAAAATGATGTACCTAACTTTTAAAATGGGATAGATCGTTGCAATTATTAAAATAAGTAAATAGTGTGTTTAAACAAATAGGCTATTTTGTTTAGTAAATAAATGTTACTTTACCTTCCAATTCAACATGTTCTGCTTCGCCAGCTTTAAGAAAAGTGCTGAGCTCCACATCCTGTCCTTTGACTTGATAGATCAAAACAGCTATCAGCACGAAAAAATATTGCCAAAGTTGGCCTACCATTTTAAAGTACTTCAATATTTTCTAAAAGTAGAATTGAAACTCTTTCAATAATCCTAATGCTCTTCATTTATACGTACTGAGATTTAATGTAGATAATATTAATTTTATTTGTTTCTTTTAATAGTTTTATCAACGGTCATTTGCTTTGGTGATTTATTTTATGTAAATGCTTATATTATAGAAATATTATTGAGATAAGTTTAAAATAATTATTTATTGTAATGATCGTGAACGGAACTGTGAACATGAATCCTTACTGTTGGTGAAATAGTCACCACCAATAATTTATTATTTGCATAAAAACTTCTGCATTTGTGTTTCCTACCGATAAGTTAAATACCTCGAAGGAAAGGGTGAATAGGCATCTTCTAGGTAAGGTCGCTCAAACCTAGACGTCATCTTTTTATAGGCACGATTCAATCAAGTATCCTGTAAACAAGTGAACATTTAAAAAAACACGATGTCTCCGCCATGTTGAATCTTTTAAAAAAAAAAAATATATCCACTATCACTTGGGACGATGTAAGGATTCTAACGATACCTCACACTTCTAAATCTGTAAAGGCATTTAGAAGGTGGAATAAGGAAACTCACATACATACATGAAGCTTGAAAACATAACACTCCTTTTTTGGGCAGTCGTGTAGTAAAAGACACGACTGCCGAAAGCTCAAATATTTAAAAATGTACAACACAAAAAATTCCAACTAGACTAAGAAAACCTACTGCTCCGGCAACAATAATATAAAATTTTTATTTACCGTAGAGAACCGTGATATGGTTTCAGAACACGTATCTGTGATACAATTAAGTTTTCAAGACTATTCCTCCTTAACTCCTAAGGATTTTAAAGGAGCTGTGTTCTTTTTTAATAAGTAATTGAATTCTTTCAACCACAATAAGATACAAAGAAAATACTGTACCTTTTATTTCAAGCTCTGAGACGTGCGGCCAAATTAATTACTTTCTACTAAGCTTGTGATTAATTTCATTAGATTGTATTTAACAACGTTCTGCCCACTTGTTTTATCTATTCTGTTCTATTCGAAAACAAACAGCAGAGAATTTCTTAGTAGGATTAGGTAATTTTGTTTTTGTTTTGATAATATATTTATTTGTAAGGGCCATTATTAAGCTTACGTATTAACAATTGTTTTGTTTAACTTAATATTCTTTAAATAATTGCCAAAAATTTACTGTGAATAAGAAATAGGGAATTTAAAAGTTTGTTAGTAGGTACTTAAATGAATAATTTTATCAAAAACTGGAATGAAGGGAACCAAATTATTAACTGACCCACCCTGGTATCGCTTGTGTGAAATTTTTGAAAATCGTTGCAGGACTCTATGCTATAGAAATAGCTACATGCAATCTCTCATGTTTCTAGACTTCTGATTTGAGCTGCAACAGTTTGTAATAGATTACTTATTATGTTATATTTATAACTAGCTGATGCCCGCCACTTCGTCCAAGTGGTATAAGTTTTTTTGATTCCCTCGGGAACTCCTTAATTTTCCGGGATAAAAAGTAGCCTATGCCACTCTCCAGGTTCTCAACTATACCCATGCCAAAAATCAGGCCGATCCCTTGCTCTGTTACGGCGTGTTTGAAGGACAAACCAACAAACCAATAAACCAACAAACCAACAAACCAACAAACCAACAATCAAACACACTTTCGCATTTATAATATTAGTATGATATGATAATTAGACATCGCATTATGTTAATATTAAGTAACAGTAAAACCGAATGGTTTCCACCTGCCTCGTAAGTTGTGGTGCCGTCTACAGACTAAGAACAGGACATGGCCGCTGCAACTATCTTTTGCACAAGTGGGGGTGGAAACCTTCCGCTCTCTGTGACTGTGGCGAGGACGATCAAACAATAGATCACATAATTCGGCGCTGCCCCACACGCTCATACCAAGGATCGCCGAAAGACCTTTTTGACCTCACTCCTGATTTTGTCACTTGGCTGGAAAATCTGGACATTGACTTATAATAAATAATTGACTAATGTTATCCAGTCATTAAGTAAACCATTGACAATAAATTATCATATCATTAATTAATTATTAAGATTTAAAAAAAAAAAAACGCTTATTATCAAATGCCATACGATTAAATAAATATGTTAATATTTATACTTGTTTTCACTCGGGCAAATCTTTACTTTTTAAAATTTCAATATGCAAATGAAAAAAAAACGCTTGACGACGTAACCCATATCAGTCAGAGCTTAATAACGTGTAACATGTGAAATGTTGCCAATAAAAAAGGTCAAAAGGATGGTGCAGAGCGGGCTTGATTTTCAATATTTCAGCATAGACAGGTAGAGGGTACGTCGATGCTCGTCGGATGTATTATCCTGAATTTATTTGGCAGCTTTATCGCTGATATATGTTAATATTATATGTAGCGTGATCAGGGAAATAAATTAAGAGTTAGACCCAAACAAAGTAAAGTATAAAATAAGTATTTTTTAAATACGTCAACATGTACCTAGACATACGTGAACATATAGCATGTTCGACTGCGGCCGACGAGGTTCCGGGTTCGAGTCCCATGTCGGGCCTTATTGAAGTATTGGGTTTCTCTGACTAGAAATTCTCAGTACTACGAGTAACTTAGAGTTAGGAAGTTGGTGGTGTTTAACCCTTTGCTTTGGAGAGCACGTTAAGCCGTCGGTCCCGGCTATTATTACCATAATAGTGGTTAGAGGCCGCCAACCCACATTGGAGCAGCGTGGTGGGTCTAAGCTCTAATCCCCTCTCTCCTATGAGAGTGGAGGAGGCCTGTGCCCAGCTGTGGGACGTTAATGGGCTGTAGTAATGGTGGTGGTACCTAGACTTTCGGCAAAATCTGTTTATCAAATGGACCATAAAAGAGTAGCAAACGATAAACAGGCGGACAAATAAACACACTTTGGCATTTATAATATGAATAAAATAAAAATAAAAGTCTCTAGGGAACCCTGACTTTAGGAAACTATGTCGCAAGGTGACGTTTGAGTCTCAATAAATAAAAATGTACTAAAGTCAAGTGTACCGTGAAATGTTGATAATAAAAAAGGTCAAAGGGGATGGCGCAGGGTGGCTGGTTTTCAATATTTCAAGGAATACAGGAAAAGGTGCGCGCTTTCCAAATTTATACTGAATTCATTCGACAGTTCTACAAAATGATGTTGTATTGGAAGGTATATATCTGTCTTCACTAAGTTCACAAAGAAGTTTTTCTGGATAATATCTTCACTCTCCTAGAAACGGTAAATGAATTAACTTAGAAGTAGGTATTGTTTTACTGATTAACGTAAGGTGTAAACGAACCACAGTGGTTAAACTCATACTATCTTTATGAGTGAAACACAGTAATATTTGGCCTAAGTTCACCTTTTAGGATGTTTATTAGACTAAGGAAAAAAAGTAGGAACACAACAAAAATACATGGGTGGCTCGAGTTTATTAGGTTCTTAAAAAAAAACAACTGGTATTTAAATAAATATTGAGTGTCTGAAGTATATACGAGTATCTACCTATTTCTAATTCTGTGAGTATCTCATAGGTACGTGGCTTTTTCACGTGTATTCAATGAGCGCCCACACATTGTGAAATATTGAACAGCAATCCCTTTCCATTTGCCATCCCTTTGACCTCTCATAATAGCATTTCACTTGTTATACATTATGTAAAAATGTATCAGTTCTAATACCCATGTACGTGAAAGACGTTCTTATACAAATTGTATAATACGAGTCAATTACTTTATAGACAGTTATATACCAGAGGCCATACTGCCAACGCTTAAAGCCATGTATTATTTCATTATTATTGTTGACTTACGTGTTTTAGAATAAAATCCTTATTTTAGGAACATCAAGGTACGTGACATCAAACTGTCATTTTGAGTAATATTGCTTAAGTATTGCTTTAACCATCGCTTAAAGCAGTATGGTACGCAGTAACGCCCCTGGCTTATTTTCGGTTTGTTACAACGGGCTCGCTGCAAGTTATGATTCATATGACTACATACCATATTAAAATTGTGAATATGTAGGTATGTCCGTCTGTCTGTTAGGCTCAATCGCAATGACCATTGGATAATGTTTATCTAGAAAATATATCTTTTAAGAATTTTTAAATACCCTAATCAACGCTGACGAAGTCGCAGACAAGCAGGGTTGTTTACTCTAAAACAAGTTCCTGAATTTCTAGCCTAAAGTTAGCAGCTATCTGCGAAGCAACATACTACGATGCTGGTATTAGATAAAATAGAATTCACGTGACGACTAGAAGCCGCGTATGAGGAATTCCAGCCTAAAAAGGTCAAATTCGGCTTCCATAGTGACACTCGGAAGATTAAAACAAATCTACAGGTACAAGTATTATCAAAATCAGTTCAGCCGTTTTGCGACTGTAGTGCGACACAAAGTAATACAACCTTTGTAACCTCGTAAATCCTAAATGATAATTCAAACAGAAAAACCGGCCAAGTGCGAGTCGGACTCGCGCACCGAGGGTTCCGTACAAACCTGTAGTAGTTTTACGATTTATGACGTATTAAAAATAAAAATTACGTTTGTTGTATGGGAGCCCCCCTTTAATATTTACTTTATTGATATTTTATTATTTATTTTGAAAGGTAATATACAAGTTAATATTCTGTGAAAATTTGAACCGTCTACCTGTTACCGTTTTTAATATTGAGCAAAAAAATACGAAAAAAACACGTTTATTGTATGGGGACCCCCCATAATATATATATTTTTTTAATTTTTAGTATTTGTTGTTATAGCGGCAACGGAAATACATCATTTGTGAAAATTTCAGCTTTCTAGCTATCACGGTTTATGAGATACAGCCTGGAGACAGACAGACAGACAGACAGACAGACAGACAGACAGACAGACAGACAGACAGACAGACAGACAGACAGACAGACAGACAGACAGACAGACAGACAGACAGACAGACAGACAGACAGACAGACAGACAGACAGACAGACAGACAGACAGACAGACAGACAGACAGACAGACAGACAGACAGACAGACAGACAGACAGACAGACAGACAGACAGACAGACAGACAGACAGACAGACAGACAGACAGACAGACAGACAGACAGACAGACAGACAGACAGACAGACAGACAGACAGACAGACAGACAGACAGACAGACAGACAGACAGACAGACAGACAGACAGACAGACAGACAGACAGACAGACAGACAGACAGACAGACAGACAGACAGACAGACAGACAGACAGACAGACAGACAGACAGACAGACAGACAGACAGACAGACAGACAGACAGACAGACAGACAGACAGACAGACAGACAGACAGACAGACAGACAGACAGACAGACAGACAGACAGACAGACAGACAGACAGACAGACAGACAGACAGACAGACAGACAGACAGACAGACAGACAGACAGACAGACAGACAGACAGACAGACAGACAGACAGACAGACAGACAGACAGACAGACAGACAGACAGACAGACAGACAGACAGACAGACAGACAGACAGACAGACAGACAGACAGACAGACAGACAGACAGACAGACAGACAGACAGACAGACAGACAGACAGACAGACAGACAGACAGACAGACAGACAGACAGACAGACAGACAGACAGACAGACAGACAGACAGACAGACAGACAGACAGACAGACAGACAGACAGACAGACAGACAGACAGACAGACAGACAGACAGACAGACAGACAGACAGACAGACAGACAGACAGACAGACAGACAGACAGACAGACAGACAGACAGACAGACAGACAGACAGACAGACAGACAGACAGACAGACAGACAGACAGACAGACAGACAGACAGACAGACAGACAGACAGACAGACAGACAGACAGACAGACAGACAGACAGACAGACAGACAGACAGACAGACAGACAGACAGACAGACAGACAGACAGACAGACAGACAGACAGACAGACAGACAGACAGACAGACAGACAGACAGACAGACAGACAGACAGACAGACAGACAGACAGACAGACAGACAGACAGACAGACAGACAGACAGACAGACAGACAGACAGACAGACAGACAGACAGACAGACAGACAGCGGAGTCTTAGTAATCCCGTCCCGTTTTTACCCTTTGGGTACGGAACCCTAATAATCAAACAAACCGAACTATAATTTTAAAAGACCTATTCAATGATACCCCACTTGCCATAGTCTATCGACTTTTATTTTTTAATTTGTTACATTATGGCTTCTAGAGGGCGCCATTTTTTGTTTTTTCTCAAATTCGGCTTCCACAGTGACACTCTAATGATATGTTCGGAATATACTGGTGCAAGAATCATCAAAATCGGTCTACGCGTTTAGGCTGTAGCTGTCCTGCAAGGAACAAACAAACATATATAGACTGATGAACATATTAAAATCCTGTGCGTTCCGCAGTCGGGTAAAAAGACTAGACACTGATATCAATAGACTTCAAATTGCTCCAGATATTGCCGTATCGAATGCACTTAACATCGACCCAAATCCAAGTATTGCAGTGAAGTGTGTGCGGATAACTCAAATTTGGCAATAACCGTTTCGCAACTGAATGCACACTGTGTAGATGAATGCTGTCGGTTGCAGCTTCCATTTATGCGCCTATAAGAGATCCGCAAATCATACTGTAGAAGAAAGAGGCGCTTTTGGGCAAATTAAGATCAGAATGGTATGGACTTTGAAGGCAATAAATATCTCCTAGACTCTAGACACTTGTCTAGAGTCTAGACAAGATTACAGGGAATGAAGGAAGCGAGACACATTGACTTTGGAATATGGTTCGTGGTGCCTGTAATTCATCATTGTCTAGCTAACAGGTTTCGCGCATTAATCGGATTTCACATTATAATATCAAGATTTTCCGGCGGAAGCGGAAGGTAGCGTTCCATCGTACGTGATTCCACTCAAAACTTACAACACACAACTACACTACTACACTATACTACACTATTTTCAACACTCTGTTGCATTGAACTGTGTGCGATTTAACATACTTACATTACTGAAGTTACATTTGTGATATAAAAAAAGATACTAAATTAATTTGTATTGTAGTGGGAGATATTAAAATAAAAGATTTCTATACTAATATTATATATGCGAAAGTTTGAATGGATGTATGGATGGATGGATGTTTGTTACACAATCACGCCAGAACTGCTGAACAGATCTGGATGAAATTTGGCACAGAGATAGATTATAGCCTGGAATAAAACATAGGCTACTTATAACCCGTCAAATTAAAGAGTTCCCGCGGGAACCGAAAAACCTGAATCCACGCGGACGAAGTCGCGGGCATTAGCTAGTAAAACGTAAATTATGATTTTAATGTTATATCTATGGTAACTTTAGAGAGATGGTAGAGCCTAATTTGGGCAATTATTTACAGGTATGTGCAGAGCATTATACACTGAGTTGCACAAAAGAAAATCAGACACATAAGTAGAGATTAAACTAATTGAATCTCACGAATCGTTTGGAGATTTGTGATTGTAGTTCAATTGTGTCGTGCAACTTATCACCAATCATAATGAGTGAACTATACATAACACTCGAATAAACTCACGTGTTCTGTCGGAAAAGTGCCCCCGACGGTCGGTAAGGGCCCCGAACGGGTCCGAAACTTGTCGAGCACTTTTCCGACAGAACACGTGAGATATCCGGGTGTTATGTAGGAATAGTAATTATAATGAATATCACGCACGATAGTTTAAACGTTAAAATAATGAGTTAAACTGCATGCCAGAGAGTTATAACTTATCAATGAATAATATTGGTGTGGTGGACTGTGGCCTAACTTTTAATTCTGAGAGGATACCCGTGCTCAGTAGAAGGCCGGTGAGGGGTTGATAATGATGAATGAATTTAATGCTGTTCATTAATTAAATGTAATTCTCAAAAGCGTGCCCGTAACTCCTATGGGTGAATTTCCCAACAGCAAAATTTATGCGGCATGGATGAAATCGGTAGTGCAGAACGTTACTATACAGTTCTAATATTTTTTTCTAGGTAGAAGAGGTAGTTACCTATGTACGAGGCTGTAAATATTTCAGGATTAGGATTACAGTTTAAAAAAAAAAAATGGTAAAGCTCCGAATTTTTCATTTCAGTGGCTGTCACTGCAATATGTTTCTGTGTAATTTTCCTCATAAAACAAAAAATATTGGTTACTGAGGTTTATGGCTACCTTTATTTTAATCATGAATAGTGATAGTATAATCCCAAAGTATTTTTTTAATAATATCTACCCAGTTTAATAGCAGGAAAGTAAAAATGAATCTGTCACTGAAAGTTCTTTAATTTCGGTGACAAAAAGTTTATCAGGTATATTTTTGCTTAAAACAACTCTAGCTCCCACCGCGTGCGCTTAAAACTTTCGCAACTGTGGCCTCTATATGTTGATCGTGGGAGGACGTGCGCCGCTTGCCTGCGTGTTCCCGCCAAACACATAAGTATGTCATATCGGTGACATGGAACACATTTCTTTTCATTTCCGTGTATAGGTATAACTTGTCTTGCAATAAGCTAGTAAATTTATTTAAGTATTCATGAATGGGCTAATGGTACTACGTTTATTTGTGTAGTATTCCTTACATCCTATACTAAATAGTTTTCTCGTAATGTTAATTCTTTTCCTTGATTTTAATTTCGGTGTTTTCATTTCGGTTGATTCGGTGGCCTAAACTGACCACCGAAATGACAAAATACTCACCGAAATGATAAAAATTCTCATTTCGGTGAGTTTTTATCATTTCAGTGTATAATTGTTTCATTTCGGTGGATGTTTTTATCATTTCGGTTGATTATTATTTCATTTCGGTGAAAATCCAAGCTAGGAGGTGAATATTTCACAATCTTTGAATACATTTTGCTAATGTGTTTCCAAGACCTGTACTTTTGTGCGATTTATTGTCGATCCGTTTCTCCGTTGCAGCGTGATTGAAGGACAAACCATAATCATAATCATAGCCTTTATTGCTGAATAAATATTTTACAATGTTATGTTGTTTTATTTAAAAAAAAAAAATATTTCTGAACATCAGCTTGTCTTGCGACATAGGCCTCCTCCAGAGCCTTTCAGATCTTCTTCTCCTGTGTTGTTCGGCGCCATGTAGCACCAGCCACCACTCTTAAATCATCTTCCCATCTTTTCCTTTGCCTTCCTTTACACCTTTTCCCATCCCTCGGATACCACTCGGTCACTTCCTTAGTCCATTTTCCACCACTGTCTCTCATCATCAGTCTGTCTGTCGGACCGGCAGTACGGTTTTCGGAAAAATCGGTCTACAGGAGATCTTCTGGTGTATGCCACGCACACTTGGGGTGAAGCCATTGAGAAACTCGGCGAGGCACTCGCCGTATCTCTGGACATATCTAAGGCATTTGACCGGGTCTGGCACGGCAGTCTTCTCAGTAAGCTCCCAGCGTACGGTATACCTACTGGTTTCTGTAACTGGATATCTGACTTTCTGAGGGAAAGGTCATTTCGGGTTGTCGTTGACGGCAGCTCATCTGACCTAATGGCTATGAATGCCGGTGTCCCTCAAGGGTCTGTTCTCTCCGCAACACTTTTCCTGCTGCACATCAACGATCTCCTCAAACCCGGTATCTTTGGGTACGCTGATGACAGCGCTGTTACGGAGAGATACATATCCAGTTCTAGAGCCAGTGCTACTGAGATACTTGAGCAAAGAGAGGCGTTGGTGAATCGCGTTAGCTTGACTCTTGAGGAGGTCTCCGATTGGGGTGACGGCAATTTAGTCAAGTTTAATGCCACCAAAACACAGGCGTGTTTATTCACCGCGAAAAAGAGCCCCTTCACCTTGGCTGCAACTTTTCAAAGTATATCCGTCCCGATCAGTGATCATATTGAGCTCTTGGGTATTGAAATCTCATCCAATCTCAATTTCGGGAAATGCATCGAGTTAAAGGCCAAAACTGCTGCCAAAAAACTTGGCATCTTGAACAAGGTGAGGCGGTACTTCACACCGGAACAACGCCTCGCTCTTTATCAGGCCCAAGTTCGTTCTGGCATGGAGTACTGCTGCCACCTTTGGGATGGATCCGCCAGGTACCAACTCGATGCATTAGACTCGATTGATCGCCGGGCCCGAAGAATCATTGGCGATCAATCACTCACGCAGGCGAAACTGCATTGCTTACAGCACCGACGCAATGTCGCTTGCTTATCGGTCTTTTATCGGATATACTTTGGAGAGTGTGCTCAGGAACTTTTCAACCTTGTTCCCCCCTCACCGTTCTACCACAGAACAGCAAGAAACCGTTTGCGTTGGCATCCTTATGTGGTTGACGTCCAGTCAGCTCGAACGAAACGGTTCTGTTCTACGTTTCTAATTCGAACCGCTAGGATGTGGAATGCCCTTCCAGCACATGTATTCCCTGCCACGTATAACTTAAGTGCCTTCAAGGCAAGAGTGAATAGGCATCTTCTAGGCGGGCGCGCTTCAACCTAGACCTCATCATTGCTTTGCATTAAGCGTGATTGTCGTCAAGCGCAAGCCTATCTTGCAATAAAAAAAAACATGTGTCCAGTCCAACGCCACTTTAGCTTTTTTATATTATGCTCTGTTACATCTTTCACTTTGCTGCGTTTTCTAATAGTTTTTAGGTTTATTCTGTCTTTCTTTTTTATGTTTATCATACTTCTCTCCATATTATGTTGACAAGTTTCTAGTTTCTGTGTGTTCGCTTTCGTAAGTGACCAAGTTTGGCATCCGTAAGTTATACACGGTATTATGCAAGTATCAAATACTTTTTGCTTTGCATTTACTGGGAGTTCTTTACTTTTCATAATTTCCTTTAAAGACCAGTATCGTTTCCATGCGTTAATTATTCTTTTTGTTAACTTCTTTAGTCATCTGATTGTGTGGAGAGATAACTTGTCCCAGATACACATAATCTTCAACATATTCTATTGGTTTGTTATTAACTTTTATAGTAATTTGGTCTCCATTTGTCATCAATTTAGTTTTCTCTGTATTCATAGTTAGACCCACCACAGCACTCTCTTTTTCCAGTTGTTGTAACATTATTTCTAGTGTGTTAGGATTGTTGGATATTAGAATAAGGTCATCTGCAAACCTGAGATGGTTTAATTTTTTCCCATTTATATTATTAAGTCCATAGTTATCCCAATCTAGATTTTGAAAAACCTTCTCTAAAATGGCTGAGAACAGTTTAGAGGATAGAGGGTCTCCCTGTCTGACTCCCTTTTTTATTTGTAAATATTCTCCTTCTTTCTCTAGTCTGACTCGTGCTGAACATTTTCTATGTATCTCTTTTATTAATCTAATGAACTTAGTTGGTACTCCCTGTTCTTCGAGTGCCTGCCATAGGTGGTAGTGTTTTATTGAGTCAAAGGCTTTGTTATAGTCGACAAAGCCTAGGTAGTATTCTTTGTTATATTCATTGCATTTTTCAATGTATATGATCAGTTGTGGAGTAATTGCATCTAAATCCTGCTTGTTCTTTGGTTGGACAAACCAACAAACTAACAAACCAATAAACCAACTTACAAACACACTTTCGCATATGATTTCAACCGACTATAACGAGATTTGATTAAATATAATCCGATTTATTTATTTTAAAGTACCAGGTGAATGCAAAGTTGAAACGCGATCTACCAACTATAATTGACATATTTTTTTAGAATGCCGAGGCTAGCATTGACTGCAGATGAAAGAAAGGAAAGAAGAAGATTATGTGAGCAGAGAAGAAAAGAAAGAATGCTTATATTCGTTTTCGGTGGATTTTAATTTCGGTGGATAGGTTTTTTCATTTCGGTGGCTAGTTATTTCATATCGGTGAACGAATTTTTCATTTCAGTGGCATCACAAATTTAAACACAATTTTTCATTAGTTTATTAAGGTATATTTTGATGGCATTAAATAAGAGCATGAAGCATATCAAGAAGTACAATAAACTACTGTTTAAATTTGAGAAAACTTGATAATACGAAAGTTCACCGAAATGAAACAAAAAAACGCCTTTGTTGAAATTGACCCCTATGTTAAAAATGCAAATGAAACTACAAATAAGGTGGCCTCTGGCAGTTGTAATCACAGAATAGCCTTGTACACCAACACCCTAATTGCGTCCCACGAACGAAATGCTAATGGGCGACATTTATACCCGCCACTTTGTTAACTTGTCAATCCTACGCTTTTTCTGCTTTTATCTGAAAACGAATTGCAGAAAATACGGGTTGCCTGTTAAAGCATCTGTACATAGGCGACTTTGATACTGTAACACTTTTATTTCTGTAACCTTTATGAATCTGTTTTTCAGTGCCTGGTGATAGCCTTATGCCCGCCTTCCACTGGAAGGCAAAAACCAGATTTCTGAGAAAATATTTCTGAGTGGGAGGCGATTTTGCTCCGTTCCGCTCGGCCATTTCCCGCTCATTACCATTTCTCAGTGGAAGGCGGGCATTGGGGCGTGAAGCGGATCGGAGATGTGTTTGGCGGATTATTTGTTGATCGAAGATGCGATAACTTTTTCGAGTCACCTGTCAGGAATGTGATTGCCCTGTTTGGCACATCTCCGCTCCGTTTAAATGGACATGCACCCTGTACGGCCCATCCCGCTTACCGATATTGACCTAATTTGGTAAAGAGATAACTTGCGTCCCGAGGATGGAAAAATATTTATCCCGGAAAATAAAATAGTTCCTACGGTATGTTTAACAAACCTAAATCCACGCGAAGCCGCGGGCCTCGTCTAGTTAACATGAATTTTATTAAAATACTAGCGGACGCCCGCGACTTCGTTCGCGTGGCATAAGTTTTTTAATTCCCACAGGCACTCCTTAGTTTTCCGGGATAAAAAGAAGCCTACATCACTCTCCAGCCTACTCAACTATACCCATGCAAAAAATCGCGTCGCGTCGATCCGTTGCTCTGTTGCGGCGTGATTGAAAGACAAATTCTCTATTTGACGTCCTTGGGGATAGAAATTTTTAAAACTGTAAAATCCGTATTTCATAATTTTAAACCTGAAGCCCAAATACCAAGTTTCATGGCTATAACTTGAAAAATGAAGGACTTTCATACAAACTTTCAACCCCTATTTTACCCCTTCAGAGGTAGAATTTTCAAAAACTGTGAAATACGTATTTCTTAATTTTTTACCAAGTTTTATGGATATAACTTGAGAATTGACGGACTTTCATACAAACTTTCACCCCCTGTTTCACCCCCTTAGGGGTGGAATTTTGAAAAATCCTTCATTAGTGAGCGCCTACGTCATAAAAGGAACCTACTGTCAAAATTTCAAGTTTCTAACCCCAGCGGTTTAGGCTGTGCGTTGATATATAAGTCAGTCAGTCAGTCAGTCAGTCAGTCAGTCAGTCAGTCAGGACTTTGAATTTTATATAGCGTTTAATTTTTTTTCCCCATAGGCACTCCTTAATTTTCCGGGATAAAAAGGAGCCTTTGTCACTCTCCAGGTACCTCAACTATACCCATGCAAAAAATCACGTTGATCCGTTGCTGCAGTGTGATTGAAGGAAAAACTCTATTGAACGGCCTTGGCGATCGAATTTTCAAAAATGGTGAAACACGTAGGTACTTCTTCATATTTAACCGTCAGCTCAAATATCAAGTTTCATGGCTTTTACTTGATAAATGAATGACTTTCATGCAAAGTTTCAATCCCTATTTTACTCCTTCGGGGGTGAAATTTTGAAAAACTGGGACACACGTATTACGGAAAGCCAAAATACAAAGTTTCGTTATATATAACTTGAAAAATATCGTGAGAAATGCGGGATTTTCATACAAACTTTCACCCCTTAATTCACACCTTTGGGGATCGAATTTTTAAAAATGGTGAATTACATACTTCTTCATATTTAAGTGGAAAACCAAGCGCTAGGTTTCACGGCTATAACTTGAAAAATGAAGAACTTTCATACAAAATTTCGACCCTTATTTGAACCCTTTCGGGGTAGAATTTTGAAAAACTGTGACACATGATCTTCTTTATTTTTTAACGAAAGCCAAAATACCAAGTTTCAATGATATAATTTGAAAAACGTTCATACAAACTTTCATCCCCTATTTCACCCCTTTGGGAATTTTCAAAAATGTTGAAACACGTACGCTAGCCCAAATGCTAAGTTTCACGGCTATAACTTGAGAAATAAAGGACTCATACAAACTTTCAACCCCTATTTCACCCCTTTGGGAATTTTCAAAAATGTTGAAACACGTACGCTAGCCCAAATGCTGAGTTTCACGGCTATAACTTGAGAAATAAATAACTTGAGAAATAAAGGACTCATACAAACTTTCTACCCCTATTTTACCCCATTGGGGTTGGAATTTTGAAAAATGTTGACGCACACTTATTCTTATTTTACCAAAAGCCCAAATGCTAAGTTTCATGGCTATAACTTGAGAAATGAAGGACTTTCATGCAAAGTTTCAACCCCTATTTTACCCCTTTGGGGGTGGAATTTTGAAAAATTGTGACACACGTACTTCTTTATTTTTTACTGAAAGCCAAAATACCAAGGTTCGTTGATATAACTTGAAAAATGTTTTGAGAAATGAAGGATTTTTTTACAAACTTTCATCCACTATTCCACCCCTTTGGGTGTAGAATTTTCAAAAAAGGTGAAATACATACTTCTTCATTTCTAACTGACAGCCCAAATGTTAAGTTTCATGGCTATAACTTGAGAAATGAATGACTTTCGTACAAACTTTCAACCCCTATTTTACCCCTTTGGGGGTAGAATTTTGAAAAACTATGACACACGTACTTCTTTATTTTTTACTTTAAGCCAAAATACCAAGTTTCATGGATATAACTTGAGAAATGACGGACTTTCATACAAACTTTAACCCTCTATTTTACCCCCTTAGGGGTGGAATTTTGAAAAATCCTTCCTTAGTGTGCGCCTACGTCACAAAAGGAACCTACTGTCAAAATTTCAAGATTCTAACCCCAGCGGTTTAGGCTGTGCGTTGATATATAAGTCAGTCAGTCAGTCAGTCAGTCAGGACTTTGAATTTTATATATATAGATTGTAATACTCGTATAATATACCGAAATATAAAAATTCTACAACTAACCATGTCAACAGCGCGCAGTCTCGACACTTGTGAAAAGAAGTGGCACATTCAAAGGGAATTTCTCTGCGAATAGCAAACAGACTGGAGTGTGTAGGTACACATCAAGTGACTGCAAACTACTAACGGCGAGAGATGTCCAAGTGGCTGCTTGACACAGAATTACAAAGTTACAATAGATATTTAAAAAAAAAGGTACGGATCTACTGTTTGATGGGATAGTCCTTTAATCTATACTAATATTTTGAATGAAAAGTTTGGATGGATGTAACTCAATTACACCAGAACCGCTAAACGGATCTTGATGAAATTTGGCACAGAGATAGAATATAGTCTGAAATAACACATAGGCTACTTTTTATCCCGTAAAATTAAAGAGTTACCGCGGGAACCAAAAAACATGGCTTTACTGTTTGATAGGATAGTCCCTTAACTTAAATTACCTATTTTAATTATACATAACTTATTATAAAGTAGCTGATTCGGAACATAGTAGGTAGGAAGGCACTAATATTTATTCTATTCTATACATTGATAATTTTTTTTTTTTTTTTTTTTTTTTTATTTTGTTTATTTGACTGTAATCAACAGCGTTTTTACATATATAATTTACAGTTATCTCTTAAAACTAAAATAAGGCCAAAAAGATTACAAAATTATAAATTTTTTAAAATAAGTTGGTACTTAAAGTTAAGCAAGTGCAAGTGCGTGCGGGTATGTGTTTGTCGGTGTGTGTGTGTGTGTGTGTGTGTGTGTGCGTGCGCGGGTGTATGTGCGAGCGTGTGTGCATGTGTGTTATGAGGGATGTGCTTGTGAACTAAATGTAAATACTATTTCTGATGTAGTTTAATGATTGCATTTTTCAATTGCGTTTTTGATAGACGGAAAAAGTCAAGATCGGAGTAGACATTATTGTAGGTTCGCGATAAGCGTATAATTACAGAGTTTTGGGCGTAGTTTGTGTTTGATTTTGGCACACATAGTAGCTTGGGTTTTCGGGGCCTAAAAGTGGAAGCGTTTAATGAGAAAGCCGACAGCAGGCCAGGACAGTCAATTTGGCCAGTCAAAATAGCTTGCAACAGCAGCATGTCACTTTGGTTTCTTCTTAGTTCCAGGGAGTCTATTTTGTAATGATTACAGGCTTCTTCGTAACTGTTAAATGTTTTAAATTCTTTAAAAGCCAGGTACCTCATAAAATGCTTTTGTATTGATTCGATTCTTTGAGTATGTATAATATAATAGGGTGACCATATGTTACATGAATATTCAAGAAGACTACGAACATAAGCAAAATACAGAGTTTTTATGCATTCAATATTATTGAAAGTACGAGAGACTCGCTTAATGAAGCCGAGTTGTTTGTAGGCTCTGTCCGCCACGGCTTCGACATGCTCATTCATTGATAGTTTAGCGTCGATTTTAATACCCAGGTCTTTCACAGTTGTGACTTTAGCAATGTTAACACCATTGATTTTATAATCAAAAGAAATTGAATTACTCTTACGAGATAGTGTTATGTGGTGGCATTTTTTAACATTGACAATAATTCTATTCCGGACATAATATTCAGCCAGGGCATTTAAGTCTTCCTGTAACCGAAGGCAATCATGAAGAGAACGTATTTTAAGGAAGATTTTCTTATCGTCAGCGTACATAAGATGTTGTGCGTGGCTAAAACAGCTATCAATATCGAAAAGATAAGCATTATATAATAGGGGACCGAGGATAGACCCCTGGGGTACCCCTGACGGTATAGTTATAAAATCGCTTCTAGCACTGCCCGTTACTACTGCCTGCATACGATTTTTAATATATGAGGTCAGCCATCGGAGTAAGTTGCCATTTATTCCTAAGATGCTTAGCTTATGAAGCAGGATCACGTGATCCACACGGTCGAAAGCTTTTTCGAAATCAGTGTAAATCACGTCTACCTGGCATCTCTCATCCATGCCCCGCAAAACGTAGTCCGTGAAGACCGCTAAATTAGTGACCGTGGAACGATTTTTCATAAAGCCGTGCTGCTCGCTGGGGATAGATCTAGAAATAATTGGGGATATGCGTGAGTAAACAACTGACTCGAACAACTTGCTCATCACGTTGAGGATAGAGATAGGTCGATAGTTCTCTATTTGGGTTCTTGATCCGCTTTTATGAATGGGGACTATTAATGCTTCTTTCCAGATATCTGGGAAACTGCAGTAGACGTTTATGGAGAGGTTAAAAATGATCGATAGTGGTTTAGCCAGATTTGTAGCACACTTGCTTAGAAAAATTGGTGGGATACCGTCACTACCGGCTCCCTTATTAGTTTTTAGAGTTTTGAGAAATTTGAGTACATTATCCTCGTCAATGATGATTTTACAAATAGATTCCTTGTAGTTCGAATTTGAGAGATTTGACATGTCGTACGAGTTTGCTGGTTTTACAAAGACACTCTCGAAATACTCACTGAAACCGTTACATGCAGAGACTTCATCAGTATAAACTGTATTGCCTAACGTTAGCTTGGTGGGATATCCATTTTTATTATTTCTAAGAGATTTAGTGAAAGAGAAAAGAAGCTTAGGGTCCTTGCGAATGTAAGTTTGCATTCTTTGTGTGTAAGAGGCGTAACACTTGTCTTGAATCTGTTTTTGTCTGGTCCTTAGAATAGCGAACTCATCGTAATCACGGGGATTTTGGTGAACTTTCCATTGCTTATGCTTTTGAAGCTTATCTTTCACTATGTGAATTAAAGACTTGGAGTACCATACTGGAAAATTAGATTTATACTTGACTTTTACCGGAACGAATTTCTTAATGGCTTCCTTTAGAATGGAGTAAAAAATTTCGACTACACCATTCATTGAGTTAGCTGATAGTGCCTCGTGCCAATTGATCTTGGATAAGTACTCGTTGATTTTGATGTAGTCTCCTTGGAAGAAGTTAGGCTTTTTTACAGGTTTTTGACGAGTGTTACGGAAAAGCAGACTAGAAAGATTAAATTTGAGACATGGATGAAAAATGTCTTCTGGGACTAGAGGGTTTGAGCAGTAGCTTACGCTAAAGTCAATGTTACTGAACAATAGATCCAGGGTATTTTGCTTACAGTTTCGCACAGTATTCTGTTGTTTTAGTCCTGATAGATTACATATATCTATGATATTCGTAAAGGCGTTATGTACCTCCACTGCTCCACGTTTGTGGATGGTAGGTCCGGAATCAGACCACGTTACATTTGGCATATTGAAATCGCCCGCTAATATAATGTAGTCGTTAGGGTACTTGGCAACAAGCTCAGCAAGGCGAGAAGAGATAGACTCAAGACGAGCAGGTAAGAGATTGTCAGGTGGTGCGTAAATAAGCCCGATATGAATATTACGACTTCCTTGTATTTTCAGAGAATGAGCGGGTATAGTAGCCCATAGAGATTCGACGCCAGAGCAGGCCCACTCCCGATGTAACTGTATATGTAACTCTTTACGAGCACATAATAAGACTCCGCCTCCCTTTTTCTTAGTGGATGTCTCCGGGTTTCGATCACATCGAAGGACGTCATATCGGTCGTCACAGATTTCACGGTCATAAATACCTTCAGTTAACCACGATTCGGTAATTAAGACGAGGTCGTAGTCGTGATTTAGAACATTTAGTCGGAACACCTCAGTTTTGGTACGCAAACCACGTACATTCTGGTAAAGTAATGTTATGGCATTAGCGCCTGTAGATATATGATTCGTACCAAGATATAGTAGTGATATATACTTGATGTACGTGGTTTATAATGGGTTGTATTTAAGAAGTAGGTGAGGACTAGGGGGTAATTATAATAAACTTGGAGAGGGCTTTTAGGAACAAAGTGGCTATGGTTGCTGTGATGTGTGCTTGTTTTATTTTGTGTAGTAATTAAAGGTGCGAATAAGGACTGAAGGTTGTGTGGTTTGTTTTGCTGTGTACTGGGGTTTGTGTGTAGTGTATATGTTAAGTGAAATTTATTCGGTTTGGTATGATAGATACGAGTATGTTGCGAAGTATAACGACAGACATAGTAATTTGTTAAAAGATCACAGAAGTTATGGATAACGCGTAATATTATTTTATTTTTGATAGATCCTTTTCGTGACGTATATTCAAAGCAGGTGATTCTTCGTTTTTTCTTAAAAAAATGTTGCAATTGCGAACCCAGACAAACTTGTAAGCTTTTTCTTGTGCAAGAGTTTTAGTTGCTTTTAATAACTGCTTGTTTTCCGGAGTTAAGTGCTCGTTAACGAAGAATTTTTTCTCCATGCCTTCGATGCCTACGTCTTTCGTGCAAACGCCCTTTTTCCTTTTCAAGCCGGAAAGTAGTTTGTCTTTAGACAGTCGGTCTTTCAATTTCACTACTATGGGCTTAGGTCTTCCGGCTATAGTTTTTTGTGGTTGAACGCGATGCGCAAATTCGATATCAATATGCTTGAGGTCAACACCGGCGTACTCGGCAATCTTTAAAACAAGATCCACTGGTGATTCACTACTGGTTTGCGGCAGCCCTACGATTTCCAGATTGTTTATTCTAGCCTGTTGCTGCTGTCTACCAAATTGGGCGCGCAGGTCCGATACCTGATCCTCGGATAAATTGATGCGCTCCTGGAGTGTGCGCAGATCGCTTTTGAGATGATCATTTTCTATCTGGAGCTGACTATAAGAGGCCTGTAGCTGGGAGAATTCTGACGACAACGATGCGATTTCGCTCTTTATTTCCGTAAAGATGGTCGTTTTTAGTTCCTCAATAATTTCACGTTTGATTGTTTTCAGCTTAGTGTCCAAGATATTCTCGAAACGACTGAGTAACTTTGAGTTCTCCGTTAGCTCTTTCGTGACGTCACACTCGGACACTACGTCATCGGTATCGGCACCGGCCGAGCGCGGGATCTTGCTTGACTTCTCAGCTCTGACCGGTGTATTACTATTGTCCCCGCCTTTACGTGTCGCGGCCACGCAGTTAGGGCACTTCCACTGTGTCCTTGCTAATGTCGAGTCCCCCGTGAATCCAACACAATCAGAGTGGTATATGCTGTTACATAGATTGCACTTTATACGCTTTACAGTCACGGCGATGTGCTCTTTGCATGCTTCGCAAGTACCAACCATTCTAAATATTGGGTCAGAAATTGTAGAACGAAATTAAAAATTGAAAAAGATCTTGGTCCCGTGGTAGGTTTTGAACTGGGTGCGATTAGCGTGGAAGGCAACGTGGTTACCAATACGCCATCGAAGCGCTTACGATGTGAGGCGAAATTGTCAATCAGTATGCTGTTGCGGTCACGTAGCGGCAGATTGTATTTCTACCCGCTCTAAAAAATATAACTTCAAATGTTACTTAGCGTAAATTAAGTAGTTAATTTAGAATTTTTAACACTTTAAAGTGAATAGTTGCAAGTTTTGTCGAAAATAATAATTATACACTGCACTACTTCGTGGACCAACGTTGATTATTGTTTTGTTTACGGTTCTTTTTGTGGGATAACACAGCTGGGTCTATCAATATTTAAATCACAGGTTTTCACTGGAGTTCCTTAAAAGTTTATCTCACAAACACTTATACGCTTACTTTGCACTCTTTTTGATATTTTAACGTAAGTACTTTTCAAAAATAATTAGTTTATGATTAAATATTAACAAAAAAGTCACGAGCGCGATCCGCCCGTTATGACGTATTTTGACATTCTCATAATGTATAGGATGGAATTAATAGTAGTACAGACTGTACTTTCCTGTAGGTACTATGTTCTGGTATGCTAGTCAGTGTTTCCGTTTGTAGTAGCCCGCTATTATCTTAGACCGCATCATCACTTAGATACCACCAGGTGAGATTGTATTAAGGGCTAACTTTTGGTGGAAAAAAAATATCATTGTCAATGTCTTTGCATGTACAAGGAATGCCGAGCTTGCAATAGAACACGCAGTTACTTAAATGGCAAACAAAAGCTCGAATCAGAAAGCCCATTCTTAACAATAATAGTCAATTGATCAGAAATTATGATCGTGTAAAATGAAGTATCATCGTTAGAAATTCAAGACGACGCGACGACTCGATCTTTAAATCATAAATGATATATTTTCAAGTATTTGAGAATAAAATAAATCTACATTCCAATTTATTCAGTAAATGTAAAGGTAACATATCATGGTGCGAGATATTGCGAGGTACGTACGAACCGCAGCAACATTATTATTAATATTTTCATTCGTATAAATTGATCTTTGTTATAGTATGGTTGGCTGTAAGGTGATGTAAACTGCCCCCCGATTACGTAAGAATTGTCTATCAAATGGTAAAGGTTCGGCGTCAAAGTAAAATAAACCATGACAGCATTGAATTAGAGCTCAATTTCGTCTGCCTATTCTTATACGTTTAGGGTATCGTACATTCTTAAATGATTGGGGGGCAGGACCTTATACATTGAATCGAGCTTTTACTTCATTGTTAAGCAAAATGAACGAGCTCGCACCGTTCAACTTTCAATGTTTGATTTTGTGGCATTTAGTAGTCACATTTTTAAAAATAAATATATAGCGAGCAAACGAGCAGGCGGGTCACCTGATGGTAAGTGATTACCGCCGCCCATGAACATTTGCAGCAACAGAGGAACCATCAATGCGTTCTGGCTTTTGAGAAATTTGTTTATCCGCCCTTTGAAGAGCCCCATATTATAATCATTAGGGAACACAGAAGATGGAAGCTGGTTCCACAATTTGCAGGTACGTGGCAGAAATGACCTGGAATAACGGGAGGTGGATGAAGACCAGGCATCCAGGTGGTGAGGATAAAATTTCACATGCACTGGCATACCGCATGTTAGGTTTTATTAAGAAAAATACAAGTGATAATACAGAAACGTACAAAAAGATTTAGCACTAAACGCCATCTACGATAGGTACATAATTTAAATATTATTGGTAGGTACGTTATGTGCTCTGAGGTGTGGCTCGCAATATGACGCTCAATGGTACGCCAACATAATAAGAATCGTCCAAAATAAAATTTTATGGTTTTATTTCAGCTCATTATGCTTGAATACACGGCTGTATATAGACGTAACGAAACAAGCCTGCGTAATTGCTTTACATATTGAAATTGCGTGACTAATTTTCGGTAGAAAGAAAATTTTACGGTTTCAGTTTTAATTAAAATAAAATAATGGAAACTTTTTACGCTTCAGTTCTTTGGTGATGATAAAATATTCAAAGTATTCTCGTCCCAATGGGGCTTGGTTTCTAAAAATAATAATGTCCGTTTTTAAACCTCTTGCTAAGGTATTTATTTTCTTATTTGTATTTTAGGGACAATTTCAGCGAAGCTAAATCGTAGCGTATTTCTACTGTGTTGATTAGATATTTTTTAAATAAAAACAAAGGTATCGTAAAAACGCGACGATTTCGCAACGTAGGGCCCCGATGCCCATAAAAAGTTATTCTTCGTCTGCAGACAGGTAGGTAGATTGAATGTTATTTACAGTTTAATTCAGTTTAATTCTACATCATGTTGACGGCGAGGAATTCTGAAATAAAACTATGCTTATTGATCTATCCAATCCCATTCAGACTTGTGACATCTTTGAATATTTTTTAATTTACTTATCTAATATAGGAATATTAAAAATATATTTGAGTGAATGTTTGTTTGTATTTGCGTGACCGAATATTTCTCGTTCAAAGCCATTACATAGGTATTGAGTTTCAGATCTAAGTAATGCAGCACTTCTGATATTTTCTGATATTAGCAGAATGAAATGAAATGAAATGAAATTTAAAATGAAATTTATTATGAATATAATGCGTTGCACCAATCAAGGAGGTGGCCCTCGGCGTCAGACGTCGGCATTAGAGTAAACCCCAAAGCCTTTATCTGCACTCTGAATGACACCATTATAATATTTTCAATGTCCATCCAAATCCATGAAATTTGGAAATAAAAAATGATTTGTGAAATACGATAAAATAATATTGTATATCTAAATGAAAAACTGAAGCGTAAGGGAACAAAAAATTGTTTTTTCCCATACACGTCACATTTTATAAAAACTATATGGGTGATCAAACAACGGTCGGGATGGTAAACGAATTTCTCCGAGCATGAGGACCTTGAGCAATGATTAAGTAGACCCCAAAAACTCTTGTAGGCCATCGTGTACATCGGAGCATCAATTGATATTTAATTGACACTGAATACAAGCTGATGCCATGATTGCTGGAGCTTGATAATTTTAATGTAGAACTTATCTTTAGCAATAAAAAGCTATTTCTAAAGATAAGTTCTATACCCTACCCCAATTTTTACCTTACGTGTTCTAATAATTTTAATGAGTTTTAAATATTAAGTAAGAAAAAATATTTTACTGTTTAATATTTTCTGTAATATAATTCTTTTGCTCGTACTTAATACACAGCAATTTATAGTCTTATTTGATGCCGTAACTCTATGATCGACTCAATATTATAATTTATGGCGCGTTCCTTTTGCTTTCACGTATTTAATCCGCTTTGCACTAATGATGTTACTCATGCCGACACATTGGAGTTATTTACGTATTATCTACATCATTTTACTAAGCATAATTTAAAGTTATTACCCTTTGCCCTAACTTCATTGGTCGTTGGATATTATGAGACTCTCATATCAACTGTGCGGTGTTCTTTGCGTCTCATATTTAATTAAATCCCCTTTGAATTACTAGAATTTCGTTTCGCCTCCTTGTTCACTAATGATGTGAAGCAACACCGCAAAGGTAATCTGGTGATACGGTTCTTCGCGAGATTCCCTGTGACTTTCTGAATTTATAATGTAAGCACAATCCTGCCAGTATTCATTAACATTTAATTATTTTCGCACGTCTGCTCGTAACGTTAAAGGATTCAGGATTTTCAAACATTACGTTTTATGTTGCAGTATATTAAATCATTAATTTTAATTCACAGAATTATTAATATGAGCTAACTGTTTACGCGCGCACTTCGTCTGTATGGATTAACTTGTGGTTTTAATATGCACATATTGTGTCCCAAATATTGTGATGCATAAACATTAAAAAGTACCAAAAGATACTTCATGAAATCGATCGAAACTGTGAGGGTACGAGACTGTACATGTCCACATGGAGCCATATTCTGCTGAGCCACAGGGGCGAGACGGGTAGGCATCATAATATACCGATAAGTTAGCAGAATATCAAATTGTTCAGGTATATCTACTCGAATTCAACTCGAGTCGACCTTATATTGTCGTAGAACTTGCAAACCTTGCATATTCAACGTACCTAGTATTTACCTATTTTGTGATATTACGAAGAAAACGCCCTTAATTATTTGTTGAGTTGTGGTGATCAAGGGAGTCCTGTACCGCCGTGCACAGTAGTGTGAAGTGTTTCATACAGTTCTTTGGTACTGTAATATAGTGCTCACAGATTTTTTATTATTTGCATGTAAAAAGTCCGCATTAGAGCAGCGTGGTGGGTCTAAGCTCTAATTTCCTCTCTCTTACGAAAGTGGACCAACGACCTTAAAAAGGTAGCGGGAAGTGGGTGGATGAGGAAGGCGGAGGACCGTGTGTGGTGGCGCGCTCTAGAAAAGGCCTATGTCCAGCAGTGGACAAATGCAGGCTGATGGATATGAGAGTGGAGGCCTGTGCCCAGCTGTGGGACTTTGCTGGGCTGTTAGTAGTGAATGTAAAAAGTGGAACAGCGGGCGGATGTGGATGTGCAGTTGAGTCTACTTTCGTGAAATGTAATTTAACGCATACAACAAACAGGGAATATTTCCAAACACAAAACTATCCCGAAACAACAAATCGTATGCAGATCCTCATCGATATTACAAATAGTTGGGGAACTCAACAAGCAAAACTGAAGCCTCGTTTACCACGGAACCTGAATTCATTTGTCAGGGTTTTCTGAGAAACAGCGAAAATAAGACATGGCGTTTATTTTGTAATATAGGAGTATGGGTTTAATTAACTGCCATGCCCCTAACAGGTTAGCCCGCTACCATCCTAGCCTGCATCATCACTTACCATCAGGTGAGATCGCAGTCAAAGGCTAATTTGTAGTTGATAAAAAAAAAATATATAGTACCTCACGATGGTGAGTATATGGTGAGTCTAGCGGCTCTAGCGATAAGTCTAGACTGGGGTCCTACAATTGTCAGGCTTAAATTAAAAATCTTGATTGGTTTATTCCAAGTGTGGTTCAATGGTTGGAACGGACGCTGGATCTAATAGCTGCAGGTTCACGCTACATTCCACTTTGGAAGTGACAGTCCATTTCCATCCAGATATAGATATTTATCTATAAAAGAAGCTTATTTGTATCACTAGTAGAAATACTATGTATTAAAAGAAGCTTAATATGTAATATGAACAAATCCATACTTTAGCATTATGAATCCGAAAGTGCGTCTATTTCGCTTTCACGGCTCATCTTCATTCAATCGATTTTGACGGAATTTGGTACAGAGGCTTTCCCGGGAAAGACATAGGCTACATTTTATCCCGGAAAACTAAAGAGTACCCAAAGGAAACAAAAATATTATTCACAAGGACGAAGTCACGGGCATCATCTAATTTTGATCGAAACCACACATAATTCATTAGTCCGCTACATTTACCATTTAATTCTAAATTTATCATATTCTGACTTCAAACGCATTCATTAGAGTTGAGTTTTAGGGGCTTTACTTTGACAATGATGAATTTTGAGACATGAATGCGTTGAACTTTACATTTGGGATATCTTAGTATGTGAGACTCGTAATTCCTCCCTTGTAAGTTGGATCACGTTCAACAAATATTTGGTGGAAGCACACAAAGACATTGTTGCTAATATAGGTACAAACACTTCAAATTGAACGTTATCAGTCATGTTCTTAGAATGAAATTATTTTCATCTATATATATAAAATTCAAAGTCCTGACTGACTGACTTATATATCAACGCACAGCCTAAACCGCTGGGGCTAGAAACTTGAAATTTTGACAGTAGGTTCCTTTTGTGACGTAGGCGCACACTAAGGAAGGATTTTTCAAACTTTTACCCCTAAGGGGGTGAAATAGGGGGTTAAAGTTTGTATGAAAGTCCGTCATTTCTCAAGTTATATCCATGAAACTTGGTATATGAGCTACCGGTTAAAAACGAATAAATACGTATATCACAGTTTTTCAAAATTGCACCCCAAAAGGGATAAAATAGGGGTTGAAAGTTTGTATGAAAGTTCTTCATTTTTCAAGTTATAGCCATGAAACTTAGTACTTGGACTTTCGGTTTGAAATGAAGAAATACGTGATTCACAGTTTTTGAAAATTTTATCCCCAAGGATGTTAAATAGAGAGTTTGTCCTTCAATCAAAACAGAGCAACGGATCAACGTGATTTTTTGTATGGGTATAGTTGAGGTCCTGGAGAGTGACATAGGCTACTTTTTATCCCGGAAAATTAAAGAGTTCCTGCGGGAATTAAAAAAACTTATGCCACGCGAACGAAGTCGCGAGCATCCTCTAGTTTTAATATATTAATTTAGTAGCCCCCCATCTCGGTCAATAGGTCATGAAAAGTGGCAGAAATGAAAAATAGCAACAAAAAATTAGGTCAAATTCAAAAAGACGTCATGAAGATAGACCAAATTCCAAAAAAGTAGGTGACGTCAATAACATTGTAGGACGTATTTTTTCTCCATGTCAGTTCCAAGATAATTACTTATTTAACTGATGAATATCCACAACTGGACATATCATGACATGCGTGGTACCTATCTTGTTCATGACCACGTCCAGTCGTCATGATTTTAAGGATATTGTGTCCAGCGGCTCCGTGCGACTCAGATAGTCATGTGTCTACCTTAGTGGTGGTCCTTGAACACTGCATATTCTGGTGAAGTCTCCACTACCATATCATAGGACACCAACGTCTATCGGACTTCGAAGCTATGCGTCCTTCTTTTTTGCCCACTTCAGCTATGCAATTCATTAAGCTATGTCATTTATTACAGTCCTTCATACGGATTTCCTTTTTTATTTAATTATGTAGCTATATCAACTCAGAGAACAGCAATTTCCATCGCCTGTCGATAGTGTTATACATTTTTTAACATTATAGGTTCAGCCATGTCTCAGTGCTGTATTTCATTACTAGCTTCATAATACATTTTTATGATTAAAAATTGTCACACCATCGGTTTCTGAAGTAAAAAAAGGAATAAACCAATAGAAGGCAACGAACCGTAAAAAGCTAGATAACTAGATCGGGCTCGCTACAGTTTTAATTTACGGATTGTCTGGAGCCTTTTTTTCGCGCTGTGAATTTCCCGCTCGCTCCATTCATCAGTCGAGTGTCGCTGCTTCCAGAGCAATTACCAATCGTTCGCTACATTGGATTGTCTGTTCAATTAGATGCTTTATACATTGTTGCAAAATAATAATAAAAAATTGTCGAGGTTATTCAGAGCTGCGCCAAGTCGACTGGTAAAGTTGCTAAATGCATGCTCCTTATTTGATGAATGTGTAATTTTTATAACATACTAGCTGATGCCCCCGACTTCGTCCTCGTGGATCAGGTTTTTTGGTTCCTGCAGGAACTCTTTAATTTTACGGGATAAAAAGTAGCCTGTGTTATACTAACCAGACTATAATTTATCTCTGTGCAAAAATTCAGCCAGATCCGTTTAGTCGCTATGGCGTGATTGAGTAAAAAACATCCATCCAAACTTTCGCATTTTTAATATTAGTACAGATTTTCTCGCTTTCTTACAGTCTCGAATAATTAAAAGAGTATGTATGAACTGATTCACTGGCACATCCTCGGATCAAATTAATTATTGGTACAAGTGCATATCAAAGAGCTCAAACCGCTCTATGATAATGATCTATGGTTTCTCTTGAATGTATAAACTCCCACTAAGATAATCATTTTAGTCAAGTCAATTTTTAATCAAGATAATTATGGTGGGTCCGCTAGTTTTCCAATGAAGTGCCAAACACAACAATCGTCTTAATCCGAACAAGAATTTAACTAAGGTGATGTAGTAATTCGGGGTTGACTTGTAACAAATTAGGTGGAACCTCTACTAATCGGACTCTTTGGAGCACCCAACCCGTCAACCTAACCAGAGTTAAGCCTGGATTTACGAAAAAATAAATTGGTCGAGCGGAAAGATCAGCCCCTATTTGGGATAACATATTACGTTGCCTGAGTAAATTTGACGAGCTCTATGATACAATGCTTGTTCAGTCATGACTCATGAAATATCAGATTGATTCGATGATTTCGTACAAAGTTACAATACTGAAAAATGTGTTGCTAATAACATACGCAGCTCGTGCAAAATATTTTCCAGTTTTGAAATTCAGTAAGTTTTCGTGGGTACGTGGAGTTTTTTTTTTTTTTTTATCCACTACAAGTTAGCCCTTGACTGCGATCTCACCTGATGGTAAGTGATGATGCAGTCTAAGATGGTAGCGGGCTAACATGTTAGGGGCCTGTTAGTTGTAAAAGTTGTACAGATCTGTCGGTTGATAAGGTGTTCCAAAAAAATTCTGACTGGACCAAATAAGGAATTGGACTCGTATCGTTTTCTCTCTACAGTAATTTTTAAAATAATCAAAAATTATAAAAGAATTACGTAAAAAAAACATCGAGCATTAGTTACGCAACTAATTGACGCTTCAAGCTAAAAGGCTTTCAAGGATAGAATGATTCACAAATAACCAAGAAAAAAATCTTAAGACTTTCGTTCATTTTTTTCAAGCAAGTTACGGAAGAACATCGCTGGAAACCTGGTATGAATAAGATATTCACTATAATGAGCCTTTTTATTCCATTACAAGTAAGCCCTTGACTGCGATCTCACCTGATGTTAAGTGATGATTGTGTCTAAGATGGTAGCCCATACACCCCTAGTCGGTTTCTACGCGGCATTGTACCGCAATCCAGAAATTATAAATCCCCAAATTGAACCTGCCGGAAATCGAACCCGGGACTTCCCACGTTAAGGCAACAGCACTCAACACTGCGCCAGGGAGGTTGTCAAAAAGCTAGTTGATTCTTGATTATAATTAAAAAAATCATACCATTTTATGTTACCATGAAACTAGCAGTTAGCCCCATGTAATCACTGTTCAAATCATGTCCATGTGGAATAATGCGAAATGTACTGGCTGCATAACCGCGCAATGTTGATCCTTTGTGCAAAATATGAGTCAACTACAAAACCACCAGATGAGGCAGCGATCAAAGCGTCTCTTGCAAAACGTGTTTACCTAGCCTTTGTATAGGAACTGAAAACGTTTAAAATTAGGAATACAGCATAGCAAAACAAGCAGAAAACCTACTCATGTTATACTAAGTAGCAGCGAAGCAGTAGTATATCTTCTCTATATATAAAAATGAATCACTATTTCCCTTGGTCACGGCATCACGCGTGAACGGCTGGACCAATTTCGCTAATTCTTTTTTTGTTGTTTGTTATTGAAAATTGTACGGAAAAGCAAAAAAAATGGGTTAAAAAAACTCCATAATATACAAAAGTAAATGAGACATAAGACAATAGAGAGATCTTCAAATATATTGTCAGACTGACGGTCATTTATTCAGTTTCATATATTATATACATTTATACTGGGCAAAAACCAGTTCCCACGGGACTCCATAAGACCTAAAATCCACGCGGACGAAGTCGCGGGCATCAGCTAGTTAATTAATACAATATGGTAGTGTTGCAGGATACCTTTGTCATACAGATGTTAAGTCGGTGTAACAATGCCCTTAGAAACGATGCACAAATTGTCGGTTACACACAAAACATTTTGATCCTAGCCTTGTCCTTAATTCAATCCAACTTCTATGAATTTGATGCGACTTACTCATACCGAGATCAGGAATTCAAATCAAAGTAGTCGTAGGAAGCCGTTGTACAAAAGCGGCATCAAGACCGAAGAGTATGAAAATACCTGCAAGAGACCTATGGCCAGCATTAAACATCCTGCATTGCTCGAAACGAAACAAATGTTTTAATTAATTGTATGTTTTAAATTATTTATATTATTGCATGCTTTAATTTTATATATGTACTCATTATTATATAATATTTCATATTTTTGTGTATATAAACATAAACTATGTTTACCTACAATTCTCTCTTTATATTTAACCCCGTCTCCACTACCAAAGGTTAACTGGAAGAGAATACCACTAGGTATTATATCGCCTTTGTACATTGTATTTTTAGCTGATGCAATAAAGACTTTAAAACAAAAAAACAAATGTTCGGCATTGCTATGAAATAATAATATTAATAGAGCAATTTACTTTAGTTATAGAAACCAGTGTGAAGGCAGCCTAAAGCCTGAAGAAATACTAAACAAGGCAGTCTTAATTAGCCTCCCCATTAAAATTAGATTAACAACTCCAACTAGAGCGTTAACAAAATATCTAATTAAGTACTGGCAGTAAGGCAGATGAAGTTGCGACCCACTAGGTAATGTACTAATCGGACCAAATGTGTATCAGAGTTCCGAACTTGAACCTAAAGGCCGTTTTAAACCCTCTCTTACCCTCCAGTAACCAGTTAGTCGCCTCATGAATATTAAAACGCCTCGACGCTTTCACTGCGCTCTACTGTTTGCAACTATTTTAACAAAAGCTCTGCTCAGGATTAAAACAGATTTGTTATTCTTGTATAAACTGAATCTTTTGTTATATTCGGAAGATTTTCAATTCTTATTCTGCTTCCATAACGAATTTAGTCATGTGAATTTCTTCACGTTTACAAGAACGTTATGAAATGTCGTCGTTTTCTTCATCTTCGTCACTTGCGAAGACAATTACTAATACAACTAAAGACGCGACCAAAACAAACACAAATTACACGATGTGCTATAAATAAAAGTCCGCATGTACCTAACATGGCGCGATCGACGCAAATTATGTTTGCTTCGATCGCGTAGCCGTAGTACTATTTATATGAGATCCGCACTAGACTAGACTCCGGATTTTCGGATTCGGATTCGTAAAACGATATTCGAATCTATTGCGCAACACAATACAATTAATACAGCTAAGTACTCCGGATTAAGAATTCTCGGATTCGGATCGGATTCGGATCGGCTTCAGTGCGGAAAGAGCCTAAATCATTGAAACAAAATTATTATCATGTTTTGAATAGTCAAGGCACTGTGATTGCCCTATGGCAAAAACAACTATGATTAAAACGTACTATTACCTATTCTGTGCTGTGATTTTGTAAATTGATTAGAACTCAACAGAACATCATTGAGAATGATAGGCTACAGGTACTAAAATTCTACATCAATGGCTACAAAATACTCACGCTAACTGTTATCGGACGCATTATCGATTTAGACAAGTTATTACGTTCGTGAAGAAGCAGAATAGTGTCAAGAAAATTACATAACTTCCTACTAATATCCTCTCTAGCCATCGCACCCTGGTATTTTATATTCGTCATTTCGATGTTTTTATTTAAAAAATGATACAGAATTATAGCAAAAATATAATTGAAATATAAATCCTGGCACTGTCACGAACTCAGTCTATATAATCGCTGGACTCCCAGAGAGGGCTCGAAAGTACTTGATTTATGATCGGCGGCGAATGCACGAGTAGAAAAAAATACTCTATTTTCTGCCTGGATTCAATGCACTCAGTCAGGTGATACGCATTTTCAGCTCACTATTCACCATATATTTTGTTATTGTTTTGTTTTAAGTAGTTACTCGTAATTCTGCGAAATAATTTTTCGTTTCAGGGATCCGTTTGCTAATTTTTGTTAGTCAAGTGAGTGTGTACTAGAGGTTTAAAAAGTGCCAAAATAACAATGGAGCTTTAGCATTTGAATAGCTTGTCAATTTTAACTGAAAATACAATTATTGTTGACGCTAGAGTTCGTTAGCTGGACGCTCTCGAACAAATTGTTTTTATTCGATAATGTTAGTAAGGTTGATTGCGATCTATTAAGTGATAGTGATGGCACTTGAAGTACTTTATTTGTGCCATACATAAGAAGCATAACAAAAAACATGAAATAAAACAAAGAAGTGCTATTCGCTAAGTAGCGATTTCTTCCAGGCAACCTTAAGATTAAAACTACTGATTAGGAGGAGAGGAGACGATGCACTATGCTGCTGCCATAACGTTGAGCACATAATATTTTTTCCCACACCCACAATATTTTTGTAAGTCCTATCCAACGAAATCCCACACCATGAAGAAATCCCAGACAAGACAAAAAAATCATCCCCACTTTACCTGTAGGTAAGGCACCCTAAAAATTTTTTTCTTTCAAGATTTTATTTTATAACTTTGTCGGCGTGATTAAAAATTATATCCATGCCAAATTATAGCTTTCAAGTCCTAGGGTCTCTGAGCTAAGCCGCCGATAGAACGGACGGATGGACGGATGGACATGGCGAAACTATGGGTTTATTATTAACTAAGGGTTCCTTGTTGACTACGGAACCCTAAAAAGTAGACGTTTTTGCTAGCTCTTCGAAAAAATCATGCTTTCCGAAACGGTGGTAGGTAAGGACTTTTCGTTAACAGCGCAATACTATAAGTCTATAGATATAGCGCAATATAAGCAATGTATAATTCATAACATTTCACTCACTATTCACAGCTTCAGGTTACATTGGGGTTATTTATGTGATACGATTAAGATGACTACTGAGTTAGGCGATACGTATATACTTCTATCAAAACAAAATATGAGTACTTAATAAGAAGATAGTTCTTAAACATGCAATGAGATGCTACATAGTCTTAACACGTATATAAAAAGAGGGTATTCCGAGAAAAGGGCAGGCTTGTATCATTACCCTTAGCGTTACGGAAATGACCAATAACGGAAAGTCATAAGCGGCAACGAGCCGAGAGCCAGTCATTCCGTAACAATTTACTGTAGGGTCACGTTTCACTAATGTTTGGAGTGTCCAGCGTATGAACGAACTTGAACGCTTAGAGTCCTATTTATCGTAAATATTAAGGGGGGCCGTTAAAATACGTTTCTACAGTACCTATTGGATATTTTATCTTTAAACATTAGATTGCACTAGGGCCAAATTAAGCTCACTGTCGCTATTATTAGGTCCCTTAGAATCATTATCATCTAGAGGATTTCTGTCTTTGTTTACTCTTGTTTAAAGTGTGAAAGTAACTCCACGTTTTAGTTCCAGTAAGTATCTCTTGGTATGCCTACCTACATCTTATCATATTTGTATTCCGTAATATTTGGAATCGGAGAGCGAATGAATCCGAGCGTTAAGAATCGGATAAATACGTGAACATTGAAGGGCCATTAAAATAAATTCGTTTATCCTATCACCATAATTGTATTGAGTATCTCAACGTTGAAGTCTTATTTAACTTCCATTTCAATGAGCATCGTGAGCCTTCTTTGATCTAGTTTTATTTTTGTAATGATATTTGTAATGTTCTTTTTATACAAACGTCAAGGATAAAGCGCAGATTAAATAATATTATTTCGGGTAACTTCAGTTAATCTTACAAGTAACTTTGACGACGTACTAGGGGAACAAAAGAAACAAGAGATGTAAGAAGCAGCCCCTCATCTAGGGGGGTAGTGCCAACACTATACTTTGCAGTTCGCGCTAGATATTCACGCACCTTCGTACCCCAACATCGGTTCTTCGAACTATTGCCTCTTCGGCTTCACAACAGTGATATAATATGTCATTTTCCATTTCAGAAGTAATTACCAGACGCAATTAAAAACATCGAAGAAACGCTGATTATATCAGCGGATATCTCCTGCGGATTGCGGCATTTGTAATTTTCTCTAACCTGTCTAACGGTGATCCATAGTAAAATCTATAGTTTACTTAAAAAATAAGGCTGATATAATAACACAAAAAATACACCAGCGTAATAAGGCGGTAAGACATTAGATACTCTAAAAGCTAATCCAGCCTAATGCACGAACCCCATTTGTTCACATGACAAAGTAATTAGGTGGTAATGAACACTGGCAAAATTATACCGACATTAAGAATTCACAGTCACAAGGGAAAGTAACAAAGAGTCGTACTTTAAGCTCGCCTCCAGACTACTTTCAAGTGTCGTCTGACATTCGTAAAGGATGGAAACATGAAACAGAATTCACGCAACGCAAATAGACTTAATCCCGCATAGTAGAATGTTGTAAGTAAAATGTGTGGTGTAATAAGGGCTTATAAGGGCTGGTTCAAATATGGTGAAAATTAATGAAAACGTACTATTTAAACCGCGGTAAAACGTGCCTTGAACAACCCTAATGTGAGCTTGCTCATCTCGAACAACTTGATCGAGTTAAAGTTTAAGAGAGAAATCCAACATAATTATTCCATCCATCCATCCATCAGCCTGCACTCGTCCACTGCTGGACATAGGCCTTTTGGAGAGCGCGCCACCACACACGGTCTTCCGTTTTCCTCATCCACCCGCTTCCCGCTACCTTTTTAAGGTCGACGGTCCAGCGAACTGGAGGTCGTCCCACACTGCGTTTACGGGTACGCGGTCTCCACTCCAGAACGCGTCTGCCCCAACGGCCATAACATAATTATTATTACTTCTAAAGTGCTTGATCTCCGCTCTGTATACCACCCTCTAGAACCTGTGACCAATCTCTAAAATAAAAGAAATAAAGGTAAGTCGAATTGTATTAAAACAGTACGTATGATAGCACTCCTTAATTTTCTTCACATCCCAAATTAGGGACCAGATAAGGGCTTAAGTAACTCAGCTGAAGAATTAAAATCTGGATGATTCAAATGTGGTTGTATAAATTTTCAAAGCTGTGTAACATCTACCTAATGACATATTATAACCTATTTTCACATATATTTACAATTAGGCAACGATGCCATATTATATTTATTTATTTGATGTTTCAGCGATGTGTTAACAGACCTCTTGTGCTTCCTTTGTACCAACTTTTTCCTGTATTTTCCTCAACTCAGCGCGTCGTTCTGGCGCTATTGAGTAACAAACATCTATCCATCCATCCAAACTTTCGCATTTATAATATTAGTAAGTAAATATAGATTATTATTTGCAAGATAATCTCTACAACATTATCAGTCATTGTCTTTGTAAGGTACTTTCTTGAAGATTAGTGCAAGTGACGTGCTACAAATGGCACTCAAGACGTAGCTTAGCTGTAAACTTGCAATAAAAATGTAATGTAAGGAAAAACTAAAACTTCGAAAGTCTAGAGGCAAACGCTCCCTAGGGGTCTAGCCCCACTTCAGATCCACGGTGCGGCGCGGCACGTAGTGGCAAAAATTCTTTGTATGAGTTTGTATGGAGCTGGGTCCACTTAAACGACGTGGCACGGAGATGAACTGCAACGTAATTGTACAAAGAATACTTACTTGCCGCCCCGCGCCGCGCCTCTGTAGTGGGACTAGACCTTTAAATGCCTAAAATATCAGAACAAGCTGACTGATTTTGTGGCGATAAAAAAGTAGAATTTTTACAAAAGTCTCAAGTCTCGGCTCTCGACCTTGTGCTTGATAAAAAGTAATCTGAAAAGCGGCAGATCGAAACAAGGCGAGAGGGAGATTCCTTTTAAGCCGCAGGCTTCTAGCGAATAAATGCTCTCAATAAAGAGTAAGAAATATTCGCGGCGGATATTATTTCAGTTAGGGTGTAGGTAGGAGTATTATGGTTTTTTATATGCCTATGAGCATGTGAAAGAAAAACTTCCATTAAAACTTCTCGTTGTATTAATAAACAATGGTACTTATTTTGGTAAAGGTAAATAAAATTTTTTAAGACTCATAACTAGCTAATGCCCGCGACTTCGTCCGCGTGGATTTTTTTGAAGTTTTGTGAAGTTTTTCGGTTCCCGCGGGAACTCTTAAATGTTGCGGGATAAAAAGTAGCTTAGGTGTTATTCCAGACTATAGTCTATCTCTGTGCCAAATTTCATTTAGATCCGTTCAGCCGTTGCGGCGTGATTGAGTAACAAACATCCAACCATCCATACATCCATCCATCCATCCATCCAAACTTCATGTCTAATATATTACCGCAGCATCGGTTTATATTGTTATTTTGTTCGGCCGTTGCAATAACAGTAATTGTTATCGTTTAAATACCATACAATATGAGTTAGGATTTGAAAATTTGTTAATGTAATTAAATCGGGTATTATTTTATCCGAAAAAGTGATACAAGCCGTACTTGCTGTATCGATGTAATAGCAATTACCTATTCTGTGGTAATAGTATCGATTTCTATTAAAGTTTTATTCGGTCGCGCTAACATTGTCCGATTCGTTGGCTAACTGCAGTTATTTTAAATTTAAAAGTAAATTGCTTTCATATTCATTAGACTAGTCGGTATCGTTAAAATGGTTACATTTTAGTACGTACTTACCTACTTATTGCTCGCGACTTCATCCGCGTGGATTTAGGTTTTTAATTTTGCATTTATAATATTAACTTGTATTGGATTTACTTGGATTATACCTATAGGAGTTTAATAAGGAAAAGATAGACTTCATGATCAGCAGCATGGATAACCTGAGAAAAAATTTGGATATTCAATGTACCTAACTATATTATTATACTTAATACTCGTGACATGATCTGCAAAGATCTGGTCGATGAAATTTCTCCGTTGAAACGCAATTGACCAACAAACACATTTTCACATTTAAAATATTATGGATAGTGACTATGAAATATTAAACTATGGATATAGATATTGCTCATCTATATTAATATTATAAAGAGGTAAAGTTTGTGAGTTTGTGAGTTTGCGACGTTTTAGGGGGTAATCTCTGGATCTACTGAACCGATTTTGAAAATTCTGGTACCAATAGAAAGCCACAATATTTGTGAGTGTCATAGGCTATACCTGGAAAATTAAAAGACTTTTTCGTGGTAGTCGGATTTGCAAAGTAAGTCGGAGAAAAAACAACAATGAGAGATATATTATTGAGTTCTAGAGAAAAGTTGTAGAGCTTGATAATGGCTACAAAAAAGTCAGCGACAGCATATGTCTAACTTTCATATTTAAGTCACAAAAAGATGAAAAGACTTTTTCGTGGTAGTCGGAACCAAAAAACCATCGATCCACGCTGACGAAGTCGCGGGCATCAGCTAGTATACAATAAGTCATGATAGTGTTAAAACTTAATCACGGCCAAACGGTTTTAAATTACAACAGTATACAGATAGCACTTCGTTCGACCGCGCCGAATTGGTTAGGTTAAAAATGGTTTTGATATTTTCGATCAATTGTAGGCCATGCGAATATGAAAATATCTCCCAATTACTTTTATTTGCCGCTGGTATATTGCTTTTGAGCGTTTGCAAAAGGTTTTTCCCAATGTTCATTAATCGTTAATCAGCGTAGTTATTTTCGTAGACCTACCGTAGCGCACCGTAACTTCATGATGATACAAAGGTACTAGTATTCTGTTATTTTCATGTCAATCACATCTACATTTTGATTTGTGCAGCAACTTAGCTGGTATATCAGGCCTTTTCATGTAATAACTCTATCATCACTGTTCCCAATGTTCATTAATCGTTGATCACCCTAGTTATTTTCGTAGACCTACCGTAGCGCATCGTAGCTTCATGATTATATAAAGGCACTATTACGTATTCTGTTATTTTCATGTCAATCATTCCTACATGTTGATTTGTGTCGTAACTTAGCTGGAATAACAGGCCTATTCATATAATAACTCTATCATCACTGTTCCCAATGTTCATTAATCGTTGATCACCGTAGTTATTTTCGTAGACCTACCGTAGCGCTCCGTAGCTTCATGATTATAAATTATGAAGGTACACGTATTCTGTTATTTTCATGTCAATCACACCTACATGTTGATTTGTGTCGTAACTTAGCTGGTATAGGCTTGTTCGTATTAACCGTAACATCACTATTCAATAGTGCGATATTCGATTTCTAAATACTATAAGAAGACGTGGCGAATTTTCCTCTATTGAGGAACCTAATGCGAGATATGTAAACTTGGATTTGTATAATCCATAATACTAATATTATAAATAGCTGATGCCCGCGACTTCGTCCGCGTGGATATACCAAGTTTCATCGAAATAACTTGAGAAATGACGGACTTTTATACAAACTTTCAACCCCTATTTCACCCCTTTGGGGGTGGAATTTTGAAAAACTGTGAAACACGTATGTTTTCATTTTTAACCCGCAGCTCATATACCAAGTTTCATGGATATAACTTGAGAAATGAAGGACTTTCATACAAACTTTCAACCCCTATTTCACCCCTTCGGGGGTAAAATTTACGAAAACTGTGAAACACGTATTTCTTCATTTTTAACCGGTAGCTTGTATACCAAGTTTCATCGATATAAGTAACTTGAGAAGTGAAGGACTTTCATACAAACTTTCAACCTCTATTTCACCCCTTTGAGGGTGAAATTTTGAAAAACTGTGAAACACGTATGTCTTCATTTTTAACCCGCAGCTGATATACCAAGTTTCATGGCTATAACTTAAGAAATGAAGGACTTTCATACAAACATTCAACCCCTATTTCACCCCTTCGGGGGTAAAATTTACAAAAACTGTTATACACTTATTTCTTCATTTTCAACCGGTAGCTTGTATACCAAGTTTTATCGATATAACTTGAGAAATGACGGACTTTCATACAAACTTTCACCCCCTATTTCACCCCCTTAGGGGTGGAATTTTTAAAAACTGTGACACACGTACTTCTTTATTTTTTACCGTAAGCCAAAATAAAAAGTTTCGTTGATATAACTTGTAAAACATCTTGAGAAACGAAGGACTTTCATACCAACTTTCATCCCCTATTTCACCCTTTTGGGAGTCGAATTTTCAAAAACTGTGAAACACGTATGTCTCCATTTTCAACCCGCAGCTCATATGTCAAGTTTCATGGCTCTAACTTGAGAAATTAAGGACTTTCATACAAACTTTCAACCCGTATTTCACCCCTTCGGGGGTAGAATTTCGGGATAAAAAGTATCCTATCAGTGGCGTGCTGTCCATAGAGGCAAAAAAGCACTGCTTACCCCAATGTATCCAAGAGATTTTTATAATTAAAAAGATTTTATTCATGAAAAATATAAGTACAAAATCCTAAATAGCGTCATACTAAAATAGGTTAAGTAGTACGCTTTAATTAAGTAATTCATAAGTACGCACGAATGTTTGAAATATCTAATGAATTTACGCAATCGGTCGCGTAACTCGTACTAAGCTCTTTAGAAAAATATCAACGCCATCAGTTGAGTAACTCGTACTAAGCTCTGTAAAGTATCGGCCCGCTAACGATAGGCAGCGATCGCTTCAGCTTTTTTTGCGAGTTCACACATACGTATTACCATACACAGACGCATTATAAACCTAACATAAAGAAGGTGTGTGAAGCATTTTGCATGTGTGAGTCTGTATCATCATAGTGTAACATTGACTGCACAAAGGCAGTGCCTTTCTGCAGTTATTATAAAATTAGCCAATCAGTCAAGCGTCGAGAAAAAATATTAGCCAATAGGGCTCTTAGAACGTCGCTCTTTAGTCTGTGCGGTGAATGCCAATGTCAAATGCAACAAATGTCATCAATCATCATTGTCAGTGTCAGACTGGCGCTTGTCACTTGTCATTTGAATGTTGTTTGTTTTGATTATTTTACCCATATTTATCGATGTTCTAAGTTAAAATTATAGCAAATCGATATAAAACTCACGAAAATTAGTTTTGTGCTAGTGTTTTTGTAAACCATTTGATGTGAAATGGGATAGCACCTACATACCTACTATATTATGTAAAAATTGCCGTGCAACAATACTTGGAGTGTTTGTTTTAAACATAGATTGTTAATCATTGTAAATGCAATAGAAGAAAGCCCTTATTATTGTCAAAATATGAATTTATTCGAAAACATACATGAAAAACGGTGATAATTAAAAGTTCCAGGCGCATTTTTACAGAGTTACTTAGTTGTTACTTACACAAAACTTTTTGTAATCTAGGTAAGTACCTACCTACCTAATAATGTTAACTGATAAGTAACTGATTCAAAGCTAATAATAACACATAGTAGCATAGATTTAGGAGTTAAAAATAATTTACATTTTCTTTTGACTGCGGCCCTACCTAATTTTATACTGGTTCAGGAATCAGTGCTTGCCTACTGCTTACCCTGTTGAAAAAAGCTGTGCACGCCACTGTATCCTATGTCCTACCTCGTAGTATGGGCTCAAATCGTGCCAAGTTTCGTTTGAATTCATTCAGTAGTTTCGGCGTGATGCGCGGCCAAGATACAGACAGACAGACAGACAGACAGACAGACAGACAGACAGACAGACAGACAGACAGACAGACAGACAAAAATGAAAAAAATTACAGATTTGGCTTCAGTATCGAATAATGAGTGCCCTCCAAAAAAAATTTTCAAAATATCTTCAATGTACAGAATTGGACCTGTTACAGTTTTATTATAAGTATAGATGCGAAAGTTATTTTTTCTGTTAGCTACGCACTACGCTTTTACGGCCGATTTTGTCAACAGATTCTGACGAAATTTCTTACAATTAATTCTTACCGGGATGCATCGTGCATCTGTAACTAACCTGACGGGGTCCCTATGAATCTATACCTTACTCTACCTATAAAATTCAATATCTCTTTAAAATGACACGTGAATCATCTAGCAGTAAGACCCTCATAATGTTGCGTCCATAATAAACCAAGATCTTTTAGAGTTTCGGAAGCTTCGAGTTCATTCAACCCAACGACTTGCTTATATACCGATCTAGATGTAATTCATTAGTGACGTGTTCAAGTCACTTTTGTATATCCCGAGATCGCGCCCATCATATATACTATATTTTATTCTCTAATATAGTTTTAAATTTATATTTTTTTTTTACTGAGAGGTACATATTGTCACACATCCATCTGATTGCACGATGTATCCCGGGAAAGTACAGACTACTTTTATGCCGAAACATCAATGAGTTCACATGGGATGTTTCGAAAACCTAAATCAACGCGGGCAAAGTCACGGGCTAGTAAAGTATAAACAGCTAAAAACTGTTAGCATTTGTTTTAAAAAAAAAGTCACAAAACTGTGGGCATACTACCATCGCTGAAAGCAGATTTTTTTTTAAATGTCAGATTTATATGACGTACCTTAACGTCTCTAAAATCATACTAATTTATAAATGCGAAAGTGTGTTTGTTTGTTGGTTTGTTGGTTTGTCCTTCAATCACGCCGTAACGTAGCAACGGATCGACGTGATTTTTTGGCATTGGTATAGTTGAGGACCTGGAGAGTGACGTAGGCTACTTTTTATCCCGGAAAATTAAAGAGTTCCCGCAGGAATCAAAAAAACTTAAACCACGCGGACGAAGTCGCGGGCATCAGCTAGTAAGGATTATAATTCTGAAACAAGCGTGTAACAATATTAAATTAATACTGCTTTAGGCGATGATAGTAAGCCGGTCATAAAAGTTTAGCCTTTAACAATCTAGAAATCCACTGTCGGCACATCGTTGCCAGTTGAAAATGCGACTATTCCAGTTCGTTGGGCGCAGACTATGCGACTGTGCATTGCGGTTAGATAACACAAGGCCTGATAAAGAGGACTTAGTGCTAATACAGCTGCTCTCTCTTGTAAATTGTTGGTGACTTAAAAGGTTTTAAATATAACTAGCCGACATACCCCAGTATCTTATGGATATAATATCTATTAGGTATATCCATAAGATACTGTATTTCATATAAGTAGATATTCCATAAGGTAGTGTATTTTTCGATTTAAAAAATAGATTATTTATTAAATTAAATTATGGAAATGTTTTTTTTGTAATAGATGTTGTTATCAAAAAGCTAAAATCGTCAAAAATCTACATAGCGTAGTAACGTAGATAGTATCGATATATATATAATATATATTATATATATATCATATATATAATATATATTATATATGTAGGTAGGTAGGCTTTCCTCCCATTAACAATAGCTATAGGTGAAAAAGGAATGAAATCGTTATAAATTATGCTGTTTATAAGTTTTGCTGCGCATTAGCAAAGATTTAAGTAGGTACCTACAATCTTACTTTGTTATTACATATAGTCTATGTTATTCAAATGTATTTAAATGGACTACTTTTAATATAACAGATATTATGCTCAAAAGTAAAATCGCCATCTTTTTTGCAGTCGATTATAAGAACAAACGCAGAGAGTGAATTTAAATTATTACATATTTATGTATTTCTGCAGAATTCTGTGACTTTTTGTTTGTAATAATTAAATCTATTATCTACTTATTTAATTTCCCTAGAATGCAGGCAATTCCAACAAAAAAAGTGTTCACGAGACGTTATCTACTGGCGCCAGTCGAAGAGTGGTCTTAACGGGCTCTGAAACAACAAGATATGAGTACTTTACATTTCATAAGCCGAAACTTTTTCAGCGACTGTACATTTAGATTACGGGATTCGCGGACTACTTTTAAAAGAACAGTAAGAGCGAAGCCTCTTCCAAAAGATTCCTTGTTGTTCTTTAAAAAGTAATTTTAGTTGAAATAGCTAAGTATAAAAGTTCTTTTAATTTTGTTTTAAGTATATTTTATTTAAATTCGTGCAAGCACTTCTTAAATGATATAGGTACTTAAGACTTAAAGACACGGAATCATCAAAGCACCTACTTAATTGTGGAAAAGGCAAACAGTGGAGACGAAGTTCAAAGTTACGAAATTACTTTTTTATGGACTGAGTATGGTGTGAGTTTAGTTTGTAAACACTAAACAGTGCACAAGCATTGAAATAATAAGTTAAATTTTCTCTGTACCCAGAAAAACCAGTATGGTATAATATGTAGCATTCGGTATACACTGCTCGTTCTCTAGTACTACATATACAGGAAAGAGAAAGCAACAGCGACGCGAGATGAATATAGTCCGACAAACTTAACTGACCCGGTGACAGCGTCGCTAGTATCTATGAAAAATGAATTAAAAAAAATAACTGAACAGGCATAAAAGTAGTTCCATTCTGGCCACCGGTCAAATAAGTTTGTGGGACTTTACCTGTGTCTATACATTACAGGAATGTGTATGGGAAGGTACCACCACAATTCACAAAAATACGTAAAAAAAAAACTAAACAGGCATAAAAGTAGTTCCATTCTGGCCACCGGTCAAATAAGTTTGTGGGACTATACCTGTGACTATACATTACAGGAATGTGTATGGCAAGGTACCACCATAATTCACAAAAATACGTAAAAAAAAAACTAAACAGGCATAAAAGTAGTTCCATTCTGGCCACCGGTCAAATAAGTTTGTGGGACTATACCTGTGACTTAATATTATTATTGCCGATAGGTGGCGATTTGCACCCTTAAACAGTATTCAATTCTATGCCTTGATATGGGTGGTCGGGTATGTCACACTCTCTTTAACTTTTCTGTGGTGGTGTCGTGTGGTGCGGGTTGTTACGTTCCCTTAAATATGGTTGAGCGAAGCAATGGCTGGATCATGCGTCATGCTCGTGAACGGGTGCCACCGTCGGAAATGGGGCTGCCTCTGTCTGCCAGTCTTGGCGTGTATTGAATGTTGTATGCTCGTGAGAAAAGCTTACTATACAATCGAAGATTACGTAAAATATGATAAAAAAACAGCGTGGATTTGATTCGCTCCAGCTATGCGTGGGACTGCAGTTACTTGTATCATTATGATGATTGTAAGTTTTGATGGAAAAGAGCAACCACCGAGTTTCTTGCTGGCTCTTCTCGGTAGGAATGGCATTCCGAACCAGCGGTAGATTCATATTATAATGATTCAAAAGCGCTTGTAAAAGCTTATTTGAATAAAAAACATTTGAATTTTGAATTTTGAATTACGTAAAAAAAAAACTAAACAGGCATAAAAGTAGTTCCATTCTGGCCACCGGTCAAATAAGTTTGTGGGACTATACCTGTGACTATACATTACAGGAATGTGTATGGGAAGGTACCACCACAATTCACAAAAACACGCATATCTCTCACTTAGACATGTCGGAGATGTTGACTACAATACCAGTTGTATAGCGCATGATGCACACTAAACCATACAAGATTTATCTGGTTTGAAGAATTATCTACTTTATATGCTTCTGTATCAATCACGGCCTTCCGCTAATTATCACCTGATTCTTTCCACCTTAATAACAAAGATATTGTAAGTGTATACGTACACTACTTGAGTCTTGAATTACGTAATGCTTCTACGTAATGGATGCACATCCCCTTATTTATCTATTGGTCCAATGTAATGTCTAATGTCTAATTATTAGGAAAAAAACAATATAAAAGTAGATTTATTTTTCAATATAGTTTTACGAATAATATAAAATCTCTTATTTGAAATATTGCCACTGGAAGGAGTAAATAATAGCATGTACGGTCAAGATATAAAGACACATTGTCGAGAGGCTAAAAATTCTATTTCCTGCTAATATCCCTTGAGATTTGACACATAAATATAGTGCATTGGTAACGGCTTGCGGAAAACATAGGCATAAGCCTTTGGGATTTTGTTGAAGCACTGTTTACATCTGGACTTACACAAATTCGAAATAGAACAAAGAATGGTACAATAATGTAGAATTCGTTTTCTCTACAACCGTAGGTTTGTAAATACCTACTCGTAGAAACAGATTCCAAAATGAATAAGACTTCGAAATCTTACTCTTATTTATTTTATATAAGATGATGCCCACGACTTCGTCCGCGTGGATTAGGTTTTAATTCCCGCGGGAACTACTTAATTTTCCGGGATAAAATGAAATTTTCTTCCCCGGGGTACAAAACTATACCAAATTTCTGAAAGCGTAGCAGACAGACGGATAGACGGACACACTTTCATTTTCGTATTTATAATATTCGTATGGATTAGTATGGATCAGTTTGGTGCCCCGTACACTGTCAATCTGGATCGCGTGCGATCCGCGTTCATTGATCGCGATCTAGGTTGATCATGTGCAGAGTGGATTGATGGTCAATCGAACGTTAATCCACTCTGCAATCAATATGCAATCGATCAATCTGGATCGCTATCATTGATTTTTATACGCGGATCGCGATCCATATTAGCTGTGTACCAGGTGAATTTGAAATACATTTGATGACTGTTATTCTCGTACAAACCAAACAAAACCCGCTGGATAACCATTGGCCACTATTTAACTCAAGCAGTCAGAAAAACCCAATACTTAATTATGGCCCGACCCGGGACTCGAACCCGGGATCTCGTCGGCCGCAGTTGAACATGCCAACCACTAGACCAACGAGGCAGATCTAGCTTACAAACGTAGACAATCGAATACTATTGAACGGATTATTGCGAAAACAGCGGCAGAGCAGATTGCGATAATAATAATAATATATTGTTCGGCAAACTTGTTTAACAGTGAGACTTCCTGCGAACCCCAAAATTGAGCAAGTTTTGAGTGACGTTTAAAACTTGTATGCGGTTGTTGTCGAATCTTGCGGGAATAAGTTGGTCACTTTTCTTCAAAAAACATGCATTTTTCTCTTCAACATGCTCGTATATAGTTGTAAACCGAAGTGCACCGGCGAAGCGTTTCAATATTCATGAGGTGACTAGCTGGCGCGTACAAACCACTGGCGTGGCTAAAAGCGACTATTAGCTTAAACTTTTATTTACACGGTGGAGTTGCAGTATGGATTTACATGTTTTCGTTTAAGCGCTCAAAGTTACAGGTAAAAGCCTCTAAAGTTAATATCTAAATAATATCACAAAACAACATTTTATATATAAGTACTTAGGTAAGTACGCACTCGAATTGATGCATTCGGGTTCTGGGGGCATGCTAATATCGCTTAAAGTCGTGTTAATACTAGATGATAGAAAGCGGGAACTCTTGAATTTTCCGGGATAAAAAGTAGCCTATGTCCCTCCCCAGGATACAACTTATCCCTGTGCCAAATTTCATATTATCAAAATCGGTTGAACAGATGGGCCGTGAAAGCCTATTAGACAGATAGACGGAGTGACAGACAGACATACACACTATGGGGATTGTTGACGTTCATGTTTTACAATTATCTAATCTAATCTAATCTAGCCTGTACTGTCCCACGACTGGGCAAAACGCCTCCCTCCGATGTTTCCACATCTCCCTATGTTGTGCTTCGATGGGCCACTCAACCAAGAATTTGTCCAATTCATCGCGCCATCGTAGCCTCGGCCTACCACGCTGGCTTTGATGATTTTGGGGGGTCCAGAAGGAAGCCGATTTAGCCCACAAGTCATAGCTGGCATACGGCTCACATGACCGGCCCAGTCCCACTTAAGAGAAGCTGCTGCAAGCTGCAAGGCCAACGTCGGCTACTAGCGTTTTGGATCGTATGTTCGAGTTTCTTATACGATCTGCTAGTTTTAAACCTAGAATGCTGCGTTCCATGGCTCTTTGGCAAACCTTGAGCTTGGACTTTTGAGCTTTTGTCAGGGACCAGGTCTGAGCACCATATGTGAGAGTTGGACGAGTTTGCACGTCCATGAGCTTTCGTTTCAGACACAATGGAAGGTCACCCTTCAATTGGTCTTTCAATGACCAAAAGCTTCTCCAGGCATTTTCTACGCCAATTAATTTACAATTATTATAATCCTTATTTTAGTGATATACAGGTACGTGACATGTAGCTGTCACTTTGAAATAATATTGTTGTAGACGATGGTAGTAACCCCCTTGACTTGTTACAAAGGAGAGAATAGTAGTTCCAGGAGTTGACGAAGCGAATTTCTTACCGCTTTAACCTAGAGCCCGAGTACTCTCAAGATAAAGGCCTCCTTGATTGAGGACCAGGATAATACTATTATATTCTTGTCAGATTATGTGAATCGGCTGAAATAAACATTGTTAAACTTTTTAAATTGTTTTAAATTTAATTCGCGCGCCTGACATGAACGGCAACTCTTTGACCTGAAAGTAGATCCGGAGTTGCTAGGCTATTTTTTTTGCAGTCTAAGATGGGAGCAGACTCTCCTGGAAGGTGTATCACAGATAAAACAGTATAATTAAACCCCATTATTAATTAATTATATCCTTTTGGCCTACCACACAATATAAACAGAATCGTACCGGAACGCAAAATCTCTCGCCGCACATATTCTTTGCTGCCAAGTTTTTGTTCGGATCGCCTCTAGGTATACCTACTTACTCAAAATAGGTGCGTACATACATATTTATTATTTGATCTAACGTCCTCTTTGTGAAATGTAGAGTATGACCCAATTTGATATTCTATGAACTAAACTAATCTAAATTACTAGGTTTGTATTACACAATCCCAAATCTGCACATCAAAGAGCTCGCGAACTCGTTTACCCGACCCCATTGCCTCGGCTTAGACACGGTCGCTCAAATTATTCCTTAGATGCACTCTCGCGATAAAGTCCTTAGGGGCTACTATCGTCGCTTAAAGCAGTATTACTTTCAAATTTTCGTGTTACATGACGTACCTTAACGTCCTTAAGATAAGGATTAAAGTTCTGAAACAAGAGCGTCAACAAGATTAAAATAATACTGCTTTACGCGATGATAGTAAGGCGCCCTTATCCTTTATATTACAGCGACTTCATAAGGGTGCCTTATCCTTATAAATTAGTTATTATGCCCTCGTGTTTGTGGATCGGCGGATAGGATGGAAAATATTTTGTTTTGTTTCATGTAGGTGCAAATGCTACTTTATTTTATCCTCACTTTACAAAACAAATATTTATCTTCTTCTTTTAAATATTCCCAAGTAATTATAGTCAAACGAGGTCAAAGTCGAAGTCGAAAGACTTTTTATTTACTAGATAACTTTTACAATTGCTTTCAAATTGTCAAGTGAATCTACCACTGGTCTTCTTATAAGGGTTCCGTACCTATTAAAAAGAACACCTACTGATTTTCTGGCCAGCTCTTAGTAGAACATGTTTTCCGAATCGGTGGTAAAGTTCCGACTTATCCTAAGCGACGAAGTAGTTACAATAAAACATTTAATTTCGTTACCGTATAATAGAACAACCGACGCCTCAATTTGTCCACAATATTATATTAAAAGGCATAATATTTTCTCCAAAGCGCTTCAAATATTAGTTTAATTCTAATTTAATATAGAATAACAAGCTCTAAAGCTGAGATACTGCTGTATAACTTTCAAGTTTCTAGTTAAACGCAGTACCTAATAAGATAAACGGTATTTCAAAGCGTATACTCAAGCCCATTAAGATCATCTGAACCTGAAGGGACTTTCGGGTCATAAATAATGACAAAACAATATACTGGAGTGTCGTTTTGTCCCGCAAGAGGGGCTAATGTATCCGCAGCGAGCGCCGTAACGTGCTGTTTAGCCGCACTAAGTGCTTAATGTGGGGGCTATTTATGTCCTATTGATTCAATTTTCATTTCGGATATTATCATCGGGAAGCTTTTGTTAAGCCAGCGAATAAACTCGAAATGTAAACTCATTGAAAAATCTTATTGCAATGAGGATTACATAAATGACAAGGAAGCTTGGCAATAATTTTCTGTAACGGTTTTGATAGTTCTTTAGTTTAAAATGATTAGTGATATGGTAATAACTTTAAAAATATTAAAAAAAAAGAGACTTCTGCGAAAGTAGTGCATCTTACATATTATTATTAGGAAAAGACGTCTAATTACACTCCATATGACACCGAACGAACTTATTTTTTAAATGCGAAAGTGTGTCTGTCTGCCTGTGTACCTCTGTGTCTGCTACGCTTTCACGGCCCATTTTTCAGCCGATTTTGACGAAAATTGTTATCCCGGAAAGTTAGATTTCCTAAACCAAACTCGCGTGGACGAAGTCTTGTTTTGGTCTGTAAAAAAGAACACACTGTGGTAAACACTTCATTCACTTTTTTTATATGGAGTGCGCACACTAGGCGAAAGGATAAAACTTTGTTTCCCTCTGACGAGGAGGTTTCATGCGGACTTTTTGTCCTGTCCGGTCCGTAGTGCGTCTACGCTCTAGCTTTGCACGTTATTTGCGTTTCAGGCTTTATTATTTTCATTAATACCTTTACTGAATCATTAATCGTCATAGTGTGACACAAAAATCTCATTTGACAATAAGCGAAATCCTTTGTTACAATTATTTTTTGTCATAAAAATATCCATTTTGCCCTTTTCAATTAAAGTCGCGTTTTACCTAAAAGCCCGGCATTGTCACGGCCGCTTTTAATCGATGATATTTGGGTAAAATGCGCGGAAGTTCCTGATTTATGCGGAACAATTTTAACGTACCTACATAATTTACCTATATTAGTCTACATTTTTGTTGTGAGTGTTATGTGGCATACTGGCATCATCATCAACCCATCGCTGGGGCCAGCGATGGGTGGCCTTTGCCGAACACTCTCCTCTTATAATAAGAAGAGATTTGGTCACAATCCACCACGCTGACCAAGTGCGAATTGGTACATTTCACAAACCTTTGATAAAAATTTAGAGAACTCACAGGCAAGCAGGTCTCACGGTGTTCCTCCTATCCTCTAAATACTCTTGTTAGAGTGCACAAAAATTATACCGAACTAGATGATGCCCGCGACTACGTCCGCGTGGATTGATGTTTTTTGATTCCCGCGGGAATTCTTCAATTTTCCGGGAAAAAGAGTAGCGTATGTCCTTCCCCGGGATGTAACCTATCTCTGTACCAAATTTCATCAAAATCGGGATGCAGGGAGAAGCTGCATTCAGGTGGGGCACGACCGCGGCGTGTGGAAATCCTTGCATGAAACCTATATCCAGTAGCGGGACATCAATTTAATAAGCCCTCCTGAAAGTAAGTCACAGAAATAAGAATTATTTGGTGTCTAGTTGAATAATCTGAAAGTCGGGGTAACGGGTCACGCGCGCACGTCTGTCGTTACTCTCTACATTTTATTACGCCCCATTACCCGAGATTAAGTCGCGCTTTTACATCATGCCGCACTTGAAAACAGGCTGAAGGTTAACTTAAATATAAATCTTGTTGTGAAACCACGTTTATTCATTAATTAAGCCTAAAATTGAACCTCTTTAAGATATGACTAGACTATGTACGTTACTTCGTGAATTATTGAAAAGTGGATTATTAACTTTTTCATTGTCCGGCATAAAAATCCTCTCTAAATGTATATTATGTCCTTCCCCGGGTCACAACCAATCTTTGTACCAAATTTCGTCAAAATCTGTTGAAAAGATGGGCCGTGACAGCGTAGCAGACAGACAGACAGACACACTTTAGCAAATTTATAATATTGGTATGGATAGTACGAAAGTATGAATTTGGGTTTCTAGATGTATAATTAAAAAGAAAGTACGAACTAATACGTCTAAGAACAAATTTTTAATATATAATATAAATATAATCAAACGAGCGGGTACGGGTGACCTGGCTAAGCTATTATACCGAATGAAAATTTGCAGTACCAGAGGAATCGCCAATGCTTTGCCGGCTTTAAGAAGGGATTTAGGTATCTATCCACACCTTGAATAACCCCATGTTGTAGTCTTGAGTATTGTAGGATTGATGTCTGTGACTGCTGAGTGATCAGTTAGAGTTCTTATTGCGAAAAGTTTCTACCAACACCTTAAGAAGCTTTCGCTTGGGTCGGATATAGAAGGCGGGTTTCCTTGAGACGGCGCGAATTGTGAATTGTGAGTATTGTAGTATTATTTACGTTGTTTAGTGTACACAGATGGTCAGCATAATAAAATACTAGCGCTATTTTAACAGACACACACATTAAGAAAACTTTAATTTTAAGCTAGCGATTGCAAATCTTTTAACGAGCTAGTAAAACTAATCATGACCTCGCGTGATGACCCGCTACGCACCACGTGCACTGCAGAAAATGTGCAGATGACATAGGCAAAGACCGGCGCGTCCTCTGCAACCGATTCGTATTGCTTACGTCATTCGAATATTCAGTACTGCAATATTAAATCTAGGAACAAATCTTAACCAAATGACACCATAACCAGAGCAAACCGCTTGGAAATTTTCCTTGGAATTATGTCTTCGCAAATAAGTAGCTATCATATCACCAAATATTGCCGGCCCACTACCGAGCACTAGTCTCCTCTCTGTCTCTCACTAGTCTATAGTCCACCACCCTGGCCGAGTGCGGATTGGCATTCTTTACAGTTTTCAGAAAATTTTGAAGAACTCTCGAGCATGCAGGTTTCCTCATTTTTCCTTTACCGTAACTTAATTTCTTAATACACACATAACTTCGAAAAGTTAGACGTGCGTAACCGGGGATTGAACCTCCGAATCCCTGAAAATTATGCCGGACGTCTCAGCTCTAAGTCTAGCGCCCCCTAATATTTTTTAAATGTCAGACGAGGATTTCACCAGATTTGTGTCCAGCTTAACAAATTTAAAAAATAATAACGTCCAACAAAGCAAATAAAAACTAATTAGTAGAATTATAAATTTAAAGCACAACACTAACCCCTTACTTAGCGGGTTCATAGAGCGAAACTTAGTATGTAAATGATTTAAGGTACGTAATGCGTCTGAGGTCAAGCCACCTTCCTGTACATACCGGGTTCCTGCTCGTTGAATAACGTATGAGGCTCTGCGAACATTTTCACTTAACATTCACATTTCTACACTCGTTTATGTTACGAGCAAAATTTTCAGGGTTTACACAGCCGATCTTGGCTAGGCATTGCTGTTACAGGGTATATAAATAAATACCTGAATTTAGTGTTAGGCTCTGCGTAGATTATATTACTTAACATTCACATTTCTACACTTGAGTAATTTTAGGATGTTATGGTTAAAGTTTGCAGAGTTACATAGGCTATGTAGAGTCTACTATCCCGCTAAAGCTACCTATATTAATGACTGGGTGATGCCCGGGACTTTAGCAACATGAATGAAAGTTTTTGAAAAATGCCGTACTCTTTGATTTTACGCGATATAACCGCGTAGAAACTAAAAAGGGGTGCTACACTCCCCTAGCCCGCATCTTTCTTTTGCTGCATCATCAGTTACCACCAGATGGCATTGCAGTCAAGGGCTAGTTACCAATTTTACATGAATAAAAAAAAATTGCAACATCAGTTGAAAAAACACTATTTTTGTCGATTAGCAATAGGGATGATAATAACTCAATCAAATCAGCAATTCCTTATGAGTCTTAAAAACGCGCTTCTAGTTTGCAAGTTTGTATAAAATACTTAGTTATAACGTCATCAAATTTCAAGACCCTTTTTTTCTCTAATCTATAGTTTAAAAACTTTAAACTAACATAACATGTGAATTTTAGGTCTTTAGGGAAAATTTCTATAGAATAATCTGCAAGAAATAATTTATTTTTAGCATAGGCATCCCTACCTCTTCCTTTTTGTAAGGGCTTCAAAAGAGCAACTCTGTTGACAGACTATTCACAAAGTAAGCAATTCTCGGGCATTGCCATCAATGAATACGCTGTGAGTTCAGCCTATAACATTTGCTCACTCTCTTCATACAATGTTTCAATTCATTTCATATAAAGTTAATTACAGGTCTTTCAGACTTTTGGCAGAGATTCAGTTAATTTTAAATACTTTTTTAACTGTCAGAGATGTCTATTGGCTCCATTGAAAATACCTTGAGCCAATTTTCCTACATTTAGGTAAATACAAATCAAAAATGGTGAATACAGATATGGATCTTTTATAAAAGCGATACCTTTTTGAGACCAAGTTTTCTCATGAATGATGGTCTTATCTCTAAAGCCGAGCCTATAAAGATGGGAATTTTTTGACCGATACAACCATTGACTTATATGTATGTATACTTATAGGTCGATGGATACAACTAACTTTTAGCCTTTTTTGTTTCATGGTATTTTAAATTAACCAAGGAAATGAGAACTCGCTTATTAGAAATTATCAACCACCAAAATTAATCGGTATGTCAATGTTTTCTGAAAGCTTTCCTTTGATATTTTAACCAGCTTTAAAACCTGGAGAAAACACTCACAACAACGCATTACTGCCAAACTTTGGAAGTAATATCTAATTTACTTTTGACGAGCGTGAATTTTTTTTTTCATTTTCTCATAAAATCAATTTGCTTTTGGAGAAAATGTAAAGAAAAATATTTTACCATCAAGTTTTATTTACGTTTTGCAATGAAAATAATTAATTGTATAATTTTTCTGTACTATTTTGGCCCTACAGTATCTATTATCATTAAATTTTTATCAAAGCAACCGAACTTTGCAGTTGATATCACATATCACATCTATTTTATTTGATAAAATGTATATCATTCGCTTCTTGCGGCTACTGATTTCATTTTTTGATGACTCAGATGATAATATTCAATTTTCCCTATAATTTGCCCTATAACTTGCGTTTTTAAATAGGTACTTACCCAAATAATTATAAAGCTAAAAGCCTGACCTAATTTCTAGGACGTACTAGAAATATTCCGAAATGTTTTTCGAGCGTAACTCGAGTCTGAATGAGTTTAAGGATTTACTAACGATGGGCTTAAAGGCTTGGACAGGCAAAAAGCGGAACGGAAACGCAGCTTTTAGAACTTAACAACGTTTATATTCTGTGACTTAACATAATCAGAGAACTATGTGTTTGTTTGAGCCACACTAATGCAAGTGCACTGACAAAGTATTATTTGATTGCAGTGTTATATTCACCATACAGTTCCTTGTATTACAAATCGAGTATGCGTCTAGTGTAACGATTCCCTCGTATCGCAGTCTCATGTCGCTGCCACGTAATAGGGAAACCACATCTTATTTTTTCGCTACCGTCGCGCTTTGTTTCTGTCCAGGCCTTTACCATAGCTTGTTGTTTTATCTCTGGTACCCTAACAATTCGTTGTTTCACTTTTGCTCCACTAAATGCAATTTATTACACATGAAGTGTTGTTTTTCTTAAGAAGTGACAGTTTCAATGATAATAATGTAAATATTATGTAAAAATTGTAGTAAAGTGTGACATTATTAAATTTTTATATACGCAAAACGAAAAAAATCCCAAGAAGATAAAAAACTTAAATATATTTTGTTTTTTTTGAGTGTCTTTCAAAGAAGCCAGACATCTTATTACCTACCGCACAAAGAAGGCTACAGCTTATTAGTGATTTGGTATCCTTTAAATCTCCTTATGAAATACTAGCTGATGCCCGCGAGTTCGTCCGCGTGTTTTAAGTTTTTTTGATTCCCGCGGGAACTCCTCAACTTTCCGGGATGAAACGTAGCCTATGTCACTCTCCAGGTCCTCAACTATACCCATGCCAAAAATCACGTCGATCCGTTGTTCCGTTGCGGCGTGATTAAAGGACAAACCAACAGACCAATAAACCAACAAACAAACGCACTTTTGCATTTGTAATATTAGTATGATACTGAGATAAATTTTACATTCAACCTAACTTGTTTGCCGTATTGAAATAAAAAAACCGGTCAAGTGCGAGTCAAACTCGCGCACAAAGCGTTCCGTACCACCACACATTATAAATTATTTTAGTAAATAACAAGAAATATGTCATAACAACACGTAATCAGCTGTTAATAACTGGCTTACGTATGGCGCTAAACTGGTATCGCCTGACAAACAATTCGACACCCGATTTGAACGATTTCCGGATTTTTTACTATACTTGTGCTGCGAGACCTTGCTTCTTGCCAAATTTCATGATTCTAGGTCAGCGGGAAGAACACTATAAGTTTTGAATTATTGGCGAGTGCCGAAATATTTAAAATATACGGCACTAGCTGATGCCTGCGACTTCGTCCGCGTGGATTGAGGTTTTTCGGTTCCCGCGGGAAATCTTTAATTTTCCGGGATAAAAAGTAGCCTATATGCTATTCCAGACTACAATCTATCTCTGTGCCAAATTTCATCCAGATCCGTTCAGCCGTTGGAGCGTGATTGAGTAACAAACATCCATACATCCATACATCTATACATCCATACATCCATACATCCATACATCCATATATCCATACATCCATACATGTACGCTGGAGTTTGTTACAGCTCCATGGGACCGTGGACGTTCGTATGTACGATATTTGATATTAATTTCAACTTGATACCTCCACGCGTTCCCGAGAAAAATGTGAATGACAGACTGATAGACAACGGACAACGAAGTGATACTATAAGGGTTCCTTTTTTCTTCTCGAGGTACGGAACCCTAAAAACATGAAAATATTATAATCAAGCATGTTGATCTCTTTTGTTACAAAGTCTGCTCAAACATTCTGTAATAATCTAAATACTCGCCGTACGCGGGCCATAACAGGCTTAAGCTGATTGCAAATTGTCTAGGTTGCTGAATACAAATTTCTAAACTAAATTATATTTTTCTCAAAGTTGAACAGATGAAGAATATTCAGGTAATTTATAAGTCTCAGCTGAAAGAAGACTATCCGCATCACTGTCCTCTCAGTAATCGTCATACTATCATACTTCATACTAATATTATAAATGCGAAAGTGTGTTTGTTTGTTGGTATAATGGTTTGTTGGTTTGTCCTTCAATCTCGCCGCAACGGGGCAACGGATCGACGTGATTTTTGGCATGGGTATAGTTGAGGACCTGGAAAATGGCATAGGATACTTTTTATTCCGGAAAAAAAGGGATTTCCCGCGGGAATCAAAAAAACTTAATCCACGCTGACGAAGTCGCGGGCATCAGCTAGTTAAGCTATAATTTATTAAAGCTTCCAAATAATGTGATTTAGTAATACATCTTTTATGATGATGATACGTGATTCGGGTCTCGAAAATAGCTAGGCTTGACTTAGTATTCCAGGTATTCCAGGTTGCTACAGTCAAATAATTAGTACAACGTACTGATTGGCTTACACTCTTTGACTATTTAATTACCTACTAACGTTCTACTTGTTGATTAAGTCCCTAACAGAGTATAGCAATAGTAGTTATTTGTACGATCTCCTATTTTTTTTTTATCCACTAAAAGATAGCCCTTGACTGCGATCTCTCCTGATAGTAAGTGATAATGCAGTCTAAGATGGTAGCGGACTAATCTGTTAGGGGCATGACAGTTATATTAAACCCATGCCTACCCCTAATCGGTTTCTACACGGCATCGTACCGGAACGCTAAATCGCTTGGCGGCACGTCTTTGCCGGTAGGGTGGTTAAGAAGTTCCCGCGGGAATCGCAAAAACTTAGTCCACGTCCATGCGGAAGAAGTAGCGGGAATCATCTAGTAACAAATAAGTAAATAAATAATGTTTTTTATTCAAATAAACTTTCAAAGTGCTTTTGAATCGTCGAGTTAAAACAAGCAACATAACTCTGTTCTACAAAAGCTTATAGCTATTGGGGCTGATTCTGTAGTGCACAATCTCTACACTAAACTAAAATTACAGCATTACAAATATTGCTAACCCTTTCATAATAGTCCCTGCGGAAAGGGACAGAACTAGGTTTAAAGCTGCCATTTTAGTTTAGTTTAGAGATTGTGTTATACAGAATTGGCCACATTGAATTTTATTTTCAACAGATATAACCTTGCAACTCGGATCGGAAAAGTCTAAAACTGTAGGGTAAGAGCTTGAAACTTAAATTGGAATCGCGGACGAGTTCTAGTTCTAGAAATATAAGTGCAACATGAACGTGTTTGTTGTTATTCCTGTATTCTATTACGGAATCGAATATAAGTTAGGGTTAAATTGTTGCAGACATGTCTCGGAGGTTGATGTTAACTTGGTTTGACAATTTGAGCCTTAACAGTGAACATGAATGGATTTTTATTTTTATGCTAGTGCCGCTTTAATGTTATAGTAAAGGTAGAATTTGCGGGACGCAACCGCAACGACAGGGTGACGACACGCGACACTGCGATTGTATGTAATGTGAGTCGTCACAGGCGCTCATCGCAAATGTCCTTAATATTTCTATGCAACGCAATGCACAAGTGTAACAGCTCCAAAGAGTCGTGTAATGCGGGCCTGCATCGCGGTCACGTAGCTTAAAAGAATTGACATGCATACGCCCACCATACGCCACGTTCATATCCAATCCAAGTAACCTACGACAACATTGGATTGATTCAACGCGTATGCATGACGTCATATTATCTACGTTCCTCCTTGACGTTACACATTCAACAATGATGATACAGCATAGGATAGCCTTATTATGACATCTTCAGAAAACTTATCAGATGCCTGCGACACGATTTATCTCTCGCATCTTTTAAAACGTTTCGTCAATGGAAAAGCGTTTTCGCAATGATTGTGGTCTCGACGTTAACCCATCAATCCACTAGGATCCACTTTTTGGATCCACCAGTGGATCGAATAGGACTCTGGTGTCCACTTGGTTTATACTCAGAATAGGGATGATGACAAATCGATCAAATCAGCAAATCTTTATCAAACTTAAAAACGCACTTCTAGTATGGAAGTTGTATGAAATTCGCAATTGTGACGTCATCAAATTTCAACGCACTTTTTTTCTTTATTCTATATTTTAAAATTGTTATCAAACTTAAAACTAGCCGAGGATGTGAATAATCAGTTAGAAATAATTTATTTTTGATATTGGCAGTGTACAGAAAAATAAATAAATTTAATTTCAAATTTCATTAAGTTAATTTATTTTCATGTTATGATTGAAATTAAGATTGTAATTTTGAAAATATTATATTGTAATTAGGTATATTTTTTTCCCACAATTTAAATACATACAATAAACTGAATATATTCAGGATGTATGTTAGACTATGAATTGTATTCTCGTCGGCATATAAGAATGCTACTTCTAAGTTAAGACCCTTTTAGCACCCCGACCGACGCGCTTGCCACTACAATAACAGTGCTTATGCTGGCTTAGCGTTTCCCGCACTGGAATTGCCCGTTAATAGTCAATCCACTCACAAACTAGTTTACGGATGTAAAATCGTTTGTTTGGTCTCAGTTTTTTTTTTCGCCAAATTTTTGTCGAATGTTACTGAATACACTCAGCTCTCACGATCACGATATCCACATTCATAAGCAGGTATATTGTATCTATTCGTTATTCTTAGGGTCGATTACACCTATAAAAACCCCCTCTGGATGCAAAAGTTCAGGTTCAGTCTAGTTTTTGCCAATATTTTGACTTTATAACCTCATTTGAGTCTTAATATTCTAAGAACTGACTTGTGCCACTCACGTTGCTAGCTTTTTGACTAGCAAGTTTAAGGATAATGAAAACTTTTTGTAGTGCTACTGACCCTCAGAATTACGAGTAGATTCCTATAAACCATAACAAGTCGTGGGAAAAGTGAATTTGGTATTAAGAAGTGGGTAACATGAATGCTCGTTTAGTTACATTCGACAAGGCACTACCTACAAGTTGACGACGCACAATCTCCAAGGATTTGCCGTCTGCAGCCTAAAAGCAATTACCCCGGACTGTAGCTCTCCAAAGCGTGTCAAATTACCAGTGAACGCTAAATCCATTGCTCCCCCGTTTTGTGGGTGCAATTCTATTCAAATTATATGGCTTGAAACTAAAACTTACTCTGTATTAAGGTTTGGATTCTAATTAAAAATAAAAATGTTTTTGTTACCGCTATAGTACGGAAATCTTTAATGTTGGCATTATTTTTCGAACTGGTAGTAAGGTCAAAATAAGTCGTATCATGTCAGACATAAATGTCTACATAAAATAAGACTATGAGTTTGAGTGTATTAACTTGTTGTACATAATCACTAAACTAAACTGAACTGAAAGTTCAAAATCTTGTGATGTCCCTTTCTGCAAGCTTTCTGCAGCGATTGTTATGAAAGGGACGGCAATAAAAGATTTCCACTACAGCCCATTAAAGTCCCACTGCTGGCCTCCACTCTCATAGGAGAGAGGGAATTAGAGCATTAGACCCACCACGCTGCTCCAATGCGGGTTGGCGGGCTTTAACGACTATTATCATGTTAGTGATAATAACCTGGACCGACGGCTTAACGTGCACTCCGAGGCACGGGGGCGAAACACCTCCAACTTCCTAACTCCGGGCTAGTTCTGAGAATTTCTAGTCCGAAAAACCCAATACTTAATTATGGCCCGACCCGGGACTCGAACCCGCGACCTCGTCGGCCGCAGTCAAACATGCTAACCACTAGACCAACGAGGCAGTTTCAACGAGAAGAAAAAGATTTCATTTTAACTTAATTTAGAACAGTACTGCAGAATTAGCCACTAAACATCGCGTCGGTGGGAGTCGGAACTCACATTTGTCCAGATATTTTTATGTAACTTAGCCAGGATAAGCTTACAAAATGCGAGCTCGTTAAAATGTAACTTGAGGTTCATGCATTCAATCTAGCCACGTTTTAAATATTAACAAGTTAAGTACTTAAACTTTTACAAACTTTCAACTAAACTCGCTACATCATTGACGTATTCTATTTTAAATAAAAGTAAAAAAGTTAGGTATTCATCGTTGTATAAAGTTCTAAACTTCAAAGTTAGTTGTTGTAGTAAACAAAGTTATTTTACAGCAACAGTAAAGTCAAGAGTATTAATTTTGTAAAATACTTAAAATGCTTTAAAATACGCGCCTGGATCAAAGTTTTAAGGGTGCTCAGAAGAAGAATATAAAATAAAATAAAAAGATTGTTATTCTTTGTAAGCCTTCCCTATAAAGTTTTAAGTATCTATGTGTAAAGAGCAAATCAATATTGGATGCTATTTTATCATAAACATATTAGATGATATAAAGAGATTCTGGAACTAAAACATGATCTATCCCCTTTATCTACTGCCGCTTGTTGATTATTGGGCCAATTAGATAAAATACATTTCAGATCTTATCTCTCAGGAAAACGCCCAAGATAACGTTATCCTAAACCGAATTTCATGTTTTTTTTTTCAAATCAAATAAGAATACCTATTATCTAAATTTACAAATTCAAATTTTTTTAGTCGAGTTATCCATTACAGACTTTGAATTTGTGTGTACATGTTTAAAAATTAATTTTAAATTAAAATGACGAATTCCTTACCCGAAATGCAATAATCCTATTCTAGTCCACCTTCTGAAGTAGTGGAATAGTGGAGGTATAAAGAAGGAAGGTACACACAAACAGATACGCTTTCAGATTTACAATATTGCTAGGTACGGATTACAATTACTATTGTAGCCCCTGAAAGTGCATCTAGGTAGATATTCTGGAAATACAGGAGCGGACAAAGCTAGAGAGACGTCCAAGCTCCCTTGTTAATATTCTAGCTGACACGACTACCCCCATTGTCTCGTGAATCTATGTACATCAGAAACTTAGTTACTTAGGGTTTGAATATCTACTCGAAATTCATCCAGCATTTATCATACTTGATGCGAATAAGAAAACTTGTACAAGAAATACGTAATACCTACAATGAATAGCGCTACAATTTTTTCGTGAATAATAAAACTGAAGAAGAAAGAAAATATTTATAGAGCTTCCATTTTTGCTACGCTTTTCTATTTTATCGGAATAAGGAATTCAAGAATAAGAACGGAACGTTATACTACAGCGCTACTACAGCACTGATTAAATAAATGTTCCATTACAGTATAGTAGTAGACACATATTTATTACATCTAGCCACAGATATGTAATTATACTTCGTAATCTGCTTTCATTGATATTCACGTAAAACTTCTAAACGCCAATATATTTTATCGGGGTTTTCGTTATTACTTAGAACAGGTCATTAGGAGAGCTTATAGAGCGGTTTTTTCACATTAAACAATAGAACATTTTCGCTCATCCGTGCGATGCTGACACGTGTTGGTTATTTTATTGTTTAAAAATATGAAAATAATATTTAAAAAAAAAAATCTTCCTTTGATTATATTGCGCTTACACTGTACAATTAACTTCGTCAATTTCGCAAAGCTTGAGAAAAGTGGTTATAGCATAAGGCCCTAGCCTATTTTAGCGCGCGGTTCAGCCGGAACCAGGCGCTAAAATCTCGGCACACACCTTTCATCTTTGGACTTATATGGATTGGTAGCAAATAAATAAGGAATGCGACATAATTATGAAAAACATCGTGAGGAAACCTGTATGTTTGAGAGTACTCCATAATATTCTCAAAGTTGCATGAAGTCAGCGTATTTGGCCAACGAATTAGACTATGGCTTAAACCTTTCTAAATCTGCGAAAAGACTCGTACTCTGCAGTGGTTCACCGATAGGTTCGTTTGATGATGATGTATCTTTGCCCTCAAACCTACCACACCAGTTAACGAAACGAGATAGGTATCTAATATTTAATTCATTAAATTGGAGTTACTCGCGGTCTGTTTCCCCGATTGCTGTACTAATGGCTTAGTGATTAGCAAACGCTGTTACTATTAACGTGATGGCCGCTTTGAACCAGCTCTGGTTCAAATGCAACAGTTAAAGTTACCTCATGAATATTTAAATGCGGTTGCTCCCGCTCCCGTACAACTATTTTCACAAAGGATTGATTTGCAAAGTGAAATCAATGGCGCATTCAATACTCGAACGGAAATTCCTATCGGATTCATTAGAGCCGACCGGTTTGCGTAATTATTGTGAATTTAACGCGGAGAAAATTACATCAGTTTCTGCTGAAAAGGTTTTTTAATATCTCATTAACATTACATTAACTTTCTACTACAGTGTATTTTTATACTTATTAAAATTTTTAGTTCTGTTTGTGTTGCTTATTTTCATGTCGTACTATTTTAAGCCACGATCTGACAAAATTTACTAGCGGATGAGGAAGGTGGAGCGCTGCGCCGTATTTGTAAGTGCATTCTAATAATCCTAAAAGTCGCCTATAATACCTATAGGCTGATGGATGGAAGGAATTTGGTATTAGGTATTTCTTAATTATAATTTTTAAATAATAGCTGCAATATCTGAACAATAGCTGCTAGTAGAGCTGATTGATTGATTTTAAAGAATTATGTCATGTAACACCTTTGTAACACCTATTAAAAGCGCAATATCAATCAATTAGATAATAAAAACTAGATGATATCCGGGAGTTCATCCGCATAGATTACGGTTATTTTTAACCTGAGGGAACTCTTTGATTTTCAGGATAAAAGGACTATTTTCATCCTCACCAGATGGCAGAATTTGGTAGAGATGGTTGCAACTATCTGCCAATTCTATTGAAATTGGTTAAACAGATGGGGTCAGTAACAGAGAGACTGATCTAGAATATATACTTGAAGACAGACAGATACAATTCCGCAATATGGTTTTCGAAAAAAATTTTTTTTGTTGAATAACTAATTAATTATCTAACTTAATTATGATCATAATAATATATATCATAATTAAGTTTTATAACTAAACTATTTTTAACTTTTTGTTTCGCTGTGATTTAAAAGTTTTTCGCATCGACTATGTAAACAATTTGTGTTAAAGTTTTAAAATACATTAAAAAAACGATATTTTTTTTTAATTCAAAAACCCAATTATAATATTACAGATATTATAGATTTAAAAAAACCCGCATTGGAGCAGCGTGATGGGTCTAAGCTCTAATTCCCTCTCTCCTATGAGAGTGGAGGCCTGTGCCCAGCAGTGGGACGTTAATGGGCTGTAGTGGTGGTGGAGGTCCGAGGTGGTGGAAATAAGAAAAACTTCTAACATGAGCAATAATGTCAAGACCGATTCACTGACGGACATGGAATCCACCACTACAGCCCATTAACGTCCCACTGCTGGGCACAGGCCTCCACTCCCATAGGAGAGAGGGAATTAGAGCTTAGACCCACCACGCTGCTTCAATGCGGGTTGGCGAGCTTTAACGATTATTATCATGTTAGTGATAATAACCGGGACGGCGGCTTAACGTGCTCTCCGAGGCACGGGGGTGAAAAACCGCCACCGTCCTAACTCCGGGCTAGTACTGAGAATTTCTAGTCAGAAAAACCCAATACTCAATTATGGCCCGACCCGGGCCTCGAACCCGGGACCTCGTCGGCCGCAGTCGAACATGCCAACCACTAGACCAACGAGGCAGTCCAAACAAGCCATGGAACATGAAGCATGAAGCAGGACATGGAATGCAAGGGACCAAATGGGAAGTCTTGTGCTTTTGAAGGCTATGCATTGATGACAGAGATGTAAATATTATAATAGCATGTAATTACCACTAATTACTAGTCCTTAACGTCCCATCTTGTATTAACGTGACCATTTCTAAAACAAAAGCCTTCAGTTCTATCGTACTCTTCGCTTTTGTATATAAGAGTCTAATTAAGCTTAAATTGCGACCGGAATGGAGCACTTCGCTTAAAATAAGGTTTGAATGTCCAATTTTCCTAAATAAAGGAGAGGCTTGCAGTTATACTTTCTATTCTATTTTCTAGCCTATCCGAATTATTACTCTTGTAATAGATTTTTTGAAATATTGTGCTTGTTCATGAAATATACCTAATCCATACCCATTACCCACTATAATATTATTATAAATGCGAAAGTGTGTCTGTTTGCCCGTCTCTCTGTCTGTCTGCTACATTTTCACGGATAGAAGGAACAGAAATAGGTTGCATTCCGGGGATGGAGATAGGCTACTTTTTATCCCAGAAAATTAAAGAGTGCCCGCGGGAAACAAAAAAAACCGGCCAAGTGCGAGTCGGACTCGCGTACCGAGGGTTCCGTACAAACCTGTAGTAAGTTTTAAATTATTAAAAAAAACCGGCCAAGTGCGAGTCGGACTCGCGCACCGAGGGTTCCGTACAAACCTGTAGTAAGTTTTACGATTTATGACGTATTAAAAACAAGACGAAATGAACCGCAAAACTAACTTTGTTTGTAGAGGTTTATTGTTAATATCAAAAAATTACGTTTGTTGTATGGGAGCCCCCCTTTAATATTTACTTTATTGATATTTAATTATTTATTTTGAAAGGTAATATACAAGTTAATATTCTGTGAAAATTTGAACCGTCTACCTGTTACCGTTTTTAATATTGAGCAAAAAAATACGAAAAAAACACGTTTATTGTATGGGGACCCCCCTTAATATATATATTTTTTTAATTTTTAGTATTTGTTGTTATAGCGGCAACGGAAATACATCATTTGTGAAAATTTCAGCTTTCTAGCTATCACGGTTTATGAGATACAGCCTGGAGACAGACAGACAGACAGACAGACAGACAGACAGACAGACAGACAGACAGACAGACAGACAGACAGCGGAGTCTTAGTAATAGGGTCCCGTTTTTACCCTTTGGGTACGGAACCCTAAAAACTACTTACTAGATCTCGTTCAAACCATTTCGGTGGAAGTTTGCATATAATGTACATCATATATTTTTTTTAGTTTCATCATTCTCCTATATTAGAAGTTACAGGGGGGGGGGGGGGGGGGGGGACACATTTTACCACTTTGGAAGTGTCTCTCGTGCAAACTATTCAGTTTACAAAAAAATGATATTAGAAACCTCAATATCATTTTTGAAGACCTATCCATAAATACCCCACACGTATGGGTTTGATGAAAAAAAATTTTTTGAGTTTCAGTTCTAAGTATGGGGACCCCCAAAATTTATTGTTTTTTTTCTAGTTTTGTGTGAAAATCTTAATGCGGTTCACAGAATACATCTACTTACCAAGTTTCGACAGACAGACGTGACGAATCTATAAGGGTTCCGATTTTGCCAAATTTGGCTACGGAACCCTAAAAACTCAATTCACGCGGATAAGCACCATCTGAAAAGTCATATTTTTTAGTCTTAAAACGACATTTTAAGCTATTCGGAATGTATCATGGAGGAAAATGATTCAAATACAAGCATAGGATTCAGAATAACCTTCATTTATAAAACAATTAAATACACAGAACACATTTATCTAAAACTTGGAGTACAAACTTTTTAATAAAACAGTAAACACATCCCCAAACTAATTTTCAATTCAAAGCACGTCGCAAGGTAAACAAAACTTTTAGATTTAAAAAGAAAGCAAAATCCTAAGTTGAGAGTTAATTTATTTCGAAGTTGTTTGCCAGTAATTTGTTGTGGGCGCGTTCTTAACAGAAAAGCGGGCGTGTACAGTTTCGACAAAGTTCTTTTCTTCAAATTTGAGTGTTCCCTGTTCGTGAATTTGTGTTAGGAGGTAAAGTGTTTTCAAAGTTCTTTGTCAAAGGTTGAATAGATTATAATGACTTTCTCAACATGGCCTTGTTTAATAAGCAGTTCATTTTTAGTCTGAATGCCTGAACTGTTTATGGGAGGCTGGAATCCATTTATAAGCTTGTTCCAAGCTTTTTCAGACTGTTAAACTCAAACTCAAACAAATCATCTTTATTCAAAATTGGTACCTACAAAGTACACCTTCTGAACGTCATGTTCACAAAGAATAAGAGTTAATAGTGATAATTAACAACGGTATCTTAAGACTAAAGCTACGAGGATTCCAAGCGCGCCGTCTGAGAAGAGCCCACAACAATCTCAGCCGGGGGTTTTTTTTTTATTATCACCATCTCGCAAATATAGGAAATTACTTAATTATATTTATAATATAACATAAATTAGCCGCTGGAACAATTCATACCCATGGCTGCCTATCATTCAAATAATCCTTTACACTATAATAAGACTTTTCAATGAGTTTCCGTTTTGCAAATGATTTACGAGCAGTTTTCGGAAATGTTCTATCCACCGTCACTAAACTGATTGTCCGAGCGTCCACGCTTAGCTGGTTTTATACTCTCAGAAAGGCACTTGGCTCCTTTCGTCTCGTTGAATACCTACCTACTAGTCGTCTAGAGAACCAACTTGAAAATAAACTTTAAAAATAAGCAGCTAAATGAGAGCTTGAATACGGTAAATCTATTGTTTTAATGAATTGAGCCAAACATATGCAGTTTCAGTTATGTGGCGGTCGTCGTCTTCAACCGATAGACGTCCACTGCTAGACATAGGTCTCCTGTAGGGTCCTCCACAAGCCACGGTCGTGCGCCGCCTGGATCCAGCGACTCCCTGCGACTCTCTTGATGTCGTCCGTCCACCGTGTGGGGGGTCTGCCGACGCTACGCCTTCCAGTGCGGGGTCGCCATTCCAGCACCTTGGGACCCCAACGTCCATCGGTTCTCCGAACTATGTGCCCCGCCCATTGCCACTTCAGCTTCGCAACTCTTCGGGCTATATCGGTGACTCTGGTTCTCCTACGGATCTCTTCATTTCGGATTTGATCACGTAGGGACACTCCTATAATAGCCCTCTCCATCGCCCGCTGAGTGACCCTGAGCCTTCTTATCAGGCCCATAGTCAGCGACCATGTCTCGGATCCGTAAGTCATCACTGGCAACACGCATGTGGCGGTAATATTTGATAAATATAATAATTATAATATTTGATAAGTATAGAAATACGTTTTTTTTATCCACTACAAGTGAGCCCTTGACTGCGATCTCACCTGATGGTAAGTGAAGATGTAGTTTATGATGGTAGTGGGCTAGCCTTTTAGGCTAGCACTTATATTAAAGCCATACTGTTTCTACACGGCATAGTACTGAAACGCTAAATCGCTTGACGGCACGTCTTTGTTGGTAGGGTGGTAACTAGTACGGCGAAGCCTAGAGACCCACCCACCAATCCAGACTAGAGAAAATTCAGAAATTATAATTTTGCAAATTGAACCTACTGGGGATCGAACCCAGGATCTCTGGTTATAAGACAACAGCAGTTACTACTGCGCCAGGGAGGTCGTCAAATTATAACTAAAGTTAAGTCTTCACTTCTGTAAGAGCTGAACACAAATTAAATAAAACAAATTTAAGCTTACACTAATAATTAATACAAAAAAAATGTAAAGCAAAGACAGGAGACATAAGTATAACAAAATATTAAAAAAAAAAAATCCTCAACCAATTACGCAATCTACTACCACAAAACAACATAATTTGTAGCCGATACATCACTGTAGCACACCTGAACGGTAATAACGAAGAATAACAGCATCATACGCGATTTTATGGCCCTACTACATAATTTTAGAGGTCCGTAAAGTACTTAAAAAAGAAACCCTTAAGGAATCACTTCGGCATCTGTCTCTTGGCTGCCCATTGTGTCTATACGTTTTATTATGATACTATATTATTCAACATCTTTATTTCGTGTACCTATGCCGACTTAATAAATGATCCTTATCGTAAATCAAGACTCTGATCCGGTTCTAACAAGAGTAGGCAAGAGATTTTTGAAGGATTTGGAACAATTTTATCATGAACCAATAGACGTCCACAGCTGTATACTCGTGTGGCTGGACATAGGTCTCTTGCAAGGATTTCCACATGCAGCGGTCTTGCGCCGCCTGGATCCAGTGGCTCCCTGCGACTCGTCTGATGTCGTCCGTCCACCGAGTCTGCCAATACTGCGCTTTCCAGTGTGAGGCCGCGGTTCCAGCACTTTGGTAGAACAATTTACTTTATGCTAAAATGTATTTTATGTATTGTATAATATGGGCCTTGTTGCCTGAAATAAATGAATAATAATAATAATAATAAGCGGCCAAAATCTTTCACCAGGAGCTTGCTCTGAAGTACGGTCTCCTGGATGAGAGGCTGCAGCCGTATTATAAGTACACACCGGTGCCTGTACTCGAGCGTGACTGAGTCCGGCTCTATTGGGACCGGTCCATCATCACGGACAGGACTATTCTAGCGAATAAGCCTGACATCGTGCTGTTGGACCGGGCACAGTCGCGGGTGTTCTTGGTGGACATCACCATTCCATATGACGAGAACCTTGTGAGAGCTGAGACGGAGAAAAAATGAAAGTATCTCGATCTGGCTCACGAGGTTTTCGCCATGTGGCATGTGGAGTCCACTGAAACCATTCCAATCGTTATATCTGCGAATGGGTTAGTCCCGGTCAGCCTCGCTCACCATCTGAGGCGACTGGGGTACCGTGGCAGTTCGCTCGCAGCCCTGACTGCGAGCGAACTGCCACGGAAAGTCTAGCAAAGTCGGTAAGTAAGTCGGTAAGTCTAGCAGCACCGCTTTCTGCATCATGATGCAGAAAGCGGTGCTGCTAGACTTATTTGTTATTTGTGTATTTGTGTATGTAGGTTTATTCATTTCTATTTATTTACGTAAGTTTATTATAAATCTTTTGGCCCTATATGTATTTATTTTGTATTCGGGCGTGAGAGTTAAATTCATATCGAAAATAATAATAATAATACAGCTTAGTTATAAACGAACATTGCCACCACTACCGCCTACCACAGAATAGATATCCACTGCCTAGCCACAACACAGTAACGTATAATTCGCGCACGAGTTGAATGCAGAGCAAATGTATGGTGACACATACAATATTTACACTGCATTCAACTCGCGGGCGAACTATAGATAATATATAGACACAAACGCTACGCTTATATGTTTGTACTACGTACCTACCAAACTGAATAAGACCTGAATCCTAGATAAATTATTATCCAAAAAAAAATACGACTATCCACGCTATTTATTATAATTAATGTGAAGGTGTGTCTGTATGTCCGTCGGTCTGTATGTCAATCTAACTGCTACGTTTTAACGGCACATCTGTTCAACCGATTTTGACTAACTTTGATACAGAGATCTCGCATCTCAGGTTAAGGACACAAAGGCCGCTTTTTGTTCCAGGAATTGCAGTTTTATTCAATGTCTTCAATTCAATCTTTCTTGCAAATAAACGATTGATTGTTAGAGTTCCCATTGGACAGTTTTGAAAACCCTTTATCCAAGCCCCATTAGACCTTTAGTCGCCGACATCATCTAATAAAAACCTAAAACAGTTTTTCGAACAAAAATGAACATCGTGTTCTATCATTTGGATTTTACGGAACACGGATTGTGCAAAACAAATTCGCACTAGTTCGGTCTTTTATTCGTTGTTCGTTTGTCTGTTTGATTAATTGCTGGTCGGGCTTGTTTTGTGGATAAAAACAATTTGAGTGTTGTTGCTAAATGCACAATGTGAAATGAATTTTGTTACTATGTTGAGTTCCCACAGAAAAGTGGTTACTTATGTAAATCCATATTAATATTATAAATGCGAAAGTGTGTCTGTCTGTCTTTCTATCAGTCTGTCTGTCTGTCTGCTACGCTTTCCCGGCCCATCTTTTCAACCGATTTTGACGAAATTTTGTACAGAGGTAGGTTGCATCCCGGGGAAGGACATAGGCTACTTTTTATCCCGGATAATTAAGGAGTTCCCGTGGGAATCGAAAAACCTTAATCCACGCGGACGAAGTCGAGGGCATCATCTAGTGTTTAGTAAATGAAATGGTTTTTATCGGACTAGATTTTATTCACCTTGTTGCAAAGTTTTCTCTAATATTTTACGTCGGCCATTTAAGTAGATCTCATTTTGAAAGTTCTCATTATAAAGGTAATTTTCACTGTCTGCTAATTTAGATTTATTGAATGTTAATCAATCAATACATTTAAATTAGCAGTCTGTGTTAGCGGTCATTTCCGTAACAGTTCCGTTAGGTACATCTTGTCTTCTCACCCCAACAACTGTACTTTTGTTCCGCATCGGTTATTACCAAAATAATTATGCAGTAAAGGCCACGTAATAAAATAAACAACTATTAATTATTTTTATTGCTTGCAGGAAAGTTCGATTAATTAAATAAATTTAATAAAATATTTTCATTGTTACATTTTTGATCTTGCTTCCGTTTCGATATTGGCATTACCGTAATTTTTAAAGCAAATTATAATTAAGTAATTACTATAAAATTAATTAATATTTACGGTAAACACGGTTCATAACGTTCGAGTTCCAGAATTAACGAACGTGACCGTTATAGTAAACTGTTACTGACTGAATCCAGCCCGTTGATGCTTATGACTTTCCTTTATCGGTCATTTCCGGAGCGCTGAGGACTGAGGGTAATGATACAGGCGGCTTTTTCTCGTAATATCTCCACCCTATGTACGTGTGGTGATTATTTATCAGCTTGTTGCGTGTTTGCGTACAGTTCTCTTGAAGAAACAAATTCTCATAGCTGTTTTTGGCTGTAGGTAGTCGTGTTGGTTAGACTTTATTCTTGAATTGTTTATACCGAGTTACCATAATTTTGTATATTATTATGTACCTATCTGAGAATATTCTAAGTAGCTAATGCCCGCGACTTAATCTGCGTGGATTGAGGTTTTTTTGTACCTGCGGGAACTCTTTAATTTTCCGGGATAAATTATACAATAAAAAAACAGCTGTTTGCTAAATTCACATTCATCAAACGCGCGAACTGCCAAACGCGCGAAGTTAATATGGTCGTTAAGTTTTCTTAAATTTTCTAATGTTCCGCGCAACTTTCTAGGTTTTTTTCTTTCTTAAGAACCTTCTCCTTACAAATCTCCTTAACAAACACAACAAAAAAAGAAGAAGCGAAATTGGTCCAGCCGTTCACACGTGATTCCGTGACAAAGTGAAATAGGGATTCATCTAAATATATAAAAGGAAAAGGTGACTGACTGACTGATCTATCAACGCACAGTTCAAACCACTGGACGAATCGGGCTGAAATTTGGCATGCAGATAGCTACTATGATGTAGACATCCGCTAAGAAAGGATTTTTGAAAATTCAACCCCTCAAGGAGTAAAATAGGGGTTTGAAACTTGTGTAGGCCACGCGGACGAAGTCGCGGGCATAAGCTAGTTTTTATATAAATAGATAAGTAGATAGATGAATCGAAGTAGGTATGTACTATGCTTTGTCTCTTATTCTCAGGAGGAATCATCATAAATGTAGAAGTTTGTATCTAAGTGTGTATTATTGGGTGTTGGAGGTAGAAAAAAAGTTAACAATAGAAAAGGAAACCGAGACGTAGAATTTAATTTACTCTTAGAAATAGGATTATGCAAATGGCAAAACGGAACTGTTCTTAAACTATCAAACAGCTAATAGCGTTAGTTTCAAACTCGGGTCTATTTGCCAACGTCGGCGAATTATTAAGTTTGTTTGTTATGTAGTATGTACCTATGAGACCCTTTGCTAAGCTAAAGCAAGTAATAAGGAACTGTGAACATGTTCAACATATTATTGAAATTATAATATTCTACCTTCACCTCAAACCAAGAGTGCCTATACCTTCCTTCAAATCAAGAGTGAATAGGCATCTTCTAGGCAAGCGCGCTCCACCTTAGGCTGCATCGCCACTTGCGAGCAAGTCTGGTTGCAGCCTATATAATATTTTTAAATAAAAACTAGCAGCTTGTGCCCACGACTATGTTCTTGAGGGTTTGAAACGATAAATTCAAGTTGACGTCAATACCGCGGACCGCCCAAGTGGAACAGGTGGCATACTAATATCGATTACAGCAGTATTATTTTAATAATGTAGACGCTATTGTTTCAACATTATTATCCTTATTTTGGGGACGTCAAGGTACATTATATAAAACTGACATTTAAAAAAAACTGACACCAAATATCATACTAATATTATAAATGCGAAAGTGTGTTTGTTTGTTGGTTTATTGGTTTGTTGGTTTGTCCTTCAATCACGCTGCAACGGAGCAACGGATCGACGTGATTTTTTGCATGGGTATAGTTGAGGGCCTGCAGAGTGACATAAGCTACTTTTTATCCCGGAAAATTGAGTTCTCGTGGGAATTTAAAAAAAACTTATTCCACGCGGACGAAGTCGCGGGCATCAGCTAGTATCAAATAAATATTATAAATGCGAAAGTTTGGATGGATGTATGGATGTAAGGATGGATGTTTGTTACTCAATCACGCCCGAACGGCTGAACGGATCTGGATGAAATTTGGCACAGAGATAGATTATAGTTTGAAATAACACATAGGCTACTTTTTATCCCGGAAAACTAAGGAGTTCCCGTAGGAACCAAAAAACCTCAATCCACGCGGACGTAGTCGCGGGCATCAGCTAGTTTTAAAATAATACTGCTTTAAGCAATGGTACCTAAAAAGGTACCTCCTCAATGTCAGGAGCGTTTTTAGAAATAATCTTATTATCCGATTTGTCAAGAAGAATGAAGTATGAACTGTACCTATTACAAGGGAAGTAAGCCATAAGACCCCGTAAGAAAGGACTCGCAACATAACTGTTTAACAGTGGTAGTAATTAAAAAAACCATAGAACCGATGAATACTGTTGTCATTGTAACGAAACTCTGCTACTTTGCAGTGTTTGGTTTAGACAAATTAACAAACTGCTAGTGAGATACGGCACTTCAGACAGCCATCAATAGCGGCGCGCAGACTATTATTCAATACCGCTTTTAAGTGAAACTGCTCAGTTTACAGCAGAGGCGATTGAATATTAAAAACCCCATTGTTGGTACTGATGGCTTGTCAGAGGAATATTGTTAGCGACTTGGTAACTAGTTGTAGTTTAAGCATTTCAACGGTCTATCAGGAACCCATTTAGTAAACAACAGCTTCCAACATAGCTGTTTAACAGGAGTGGTGAGTAAGAAGACCATAGTTAAAGAGCCGTTGAATACATCATTGTAATGATACTCTGCTACTTTGCAGTGTTTAGTTTTGACAAATTAACAAGCTGCTAGTGAGATACGGCACTTCAGACAGCCATCAATAGCGGCGCGCAGACTATTATTCAATACCGCTTTTAAGTGAAACTGCGTAATTTACAGCAGAGGCGATTGAATATTAAAAACCCCATTGTTGGTACTGATGGCTTGTCGGAGGAATATTGTTAGTGACTTGGTATCTCATCATCATCATCATCATCTCAGCCTGCGGACGTCCACTGCTGAACATAGGCCTTTCCCAAAGAACGCCACCACACCCGGTCCTCAGCCTTCCTCAACCAGCCACTTCCCGCCACCCTCTTAATGTCGTCGGTCCATCGTGTTGGAGGGCGCCCCACACTACGCATACTTATACGCGGTCTCCACTCTAAAACTTTCCGGCTCCAGCGGCCATCGCTACTTCTACAGACATGGCCCGCCCACTGCCACTTCAGCTTGCTAATGGTTTGGGCTATGTCAGATACCTTGGTTCTCTTACGGATCTCTCATTTCGAATCTTGTCCTTAAGAGATCTTGGTGGAGAGACTTGGTATCTAGTTGTAGTTTAAGCATTTCAACGGTCTATCAAGAACCCATTTAGTAAACAACAGCTCCCAACAGGTCCCGGGTTCGATCCCCGGCAGGTTCGGAAATTTATAATCTCTGAATTTCCCATGGTCTGGCCTGGTGGGAGGCTTCGGCCGTGGCTAGTTACCACCCTACCGGCAAAGACGTGCCGCCAAGCGATTTAGCGTTCCGGTACGATGCCGTGTAGAAACCGAATAGGGGTATGGGTTTAATATAACTGCCATGCCCCTAACAGGTTAGCCCGCTACCATCTTAGACTGCATCATCACTTACCATCAGGTGAGATCGCAGTCAAGGGCTGACTTGTAGTGGATAAAAAAAAAAAAAAAAAAACATAGCTGTTTAACAGGAGTGGTGAGCAAGAAGACCATAGTTAAAGAGCCGTTGAATACATCATTGTAATGATACTCTGCTACTTTGCAGTGTTTGGTTTTGACAAATTAACAAGCCGCTAGTGAGATACGGTACTCAGACAGCCATCAATAGCGGCGCGGCGACCATAATTCAATACCACTCAAGTGGAACTGCCCAATTTACAGCTACATTTAACAGATGCGATTGAATCCGCGGAAAGTTATCGCCATCGTTGATGCCTGGATTATTTTATGGCACAGTCCTTGAGGGTTCGAGTTTTGAAAATGATCGACTAAATTTCGTTCTCTATTATCTTTGCCTATATAATATTACTAGCTGATGCCCTCGACTTCGTCCACGTAGTATAAGTTTTTTTGATTCCCGCGGGAATTTTCCGGGATAAAAAGTAGGGTAAAAGTCACTCACCAGGTCCTCAACTATACCCATGCCAAAAATCACGTCTATCTTTGCTCCGTTGCGGCATGATTGAAGGACAAACCAACAAACCAACAAACCAACAAACCAACAAACCAATAAACCAACAAACAAACACACTTTCGCATTTATAATATTAGTATGATATTTGGTGTCAGTTTTTTTTTAAATGTCAGTTTTATATAATGTACCCAAAATAAGGAGTTTAAGTAAGTTTTTAGTTCCTGAATGTAAATACTTACTTCACTAAAAGCTTCTGTGAGGACACAGATTCAACGCGTAGAGGCCTGATGAGAGAATTAATTAATTAATTATTATCACATACGGCTAAGCATAAAATATGCAGAATTTCATTTGATTAGGTCTACTAAATTGCAACCTCTTAATCAAAATCACTACATAAATACTGAAAGGATGGAATAGTTGTTGAGTTTCAGTACAAGGCTACATTCAAACGATACAATTACAAATTTAAAAAACTCCACACGTTGATGTATAATAGCCGCCGCGTAAGTAAGAACTATGCGCAGAAACACATTTCGGGTGTCAAACGAAGTGCGGTATGAGGCGCGCCGCGAGGGGACGCGCATACACCTCACATCATACACCTCACTCCCCGCGCATGCTCCGCTCGGCCCTGTAGTACAATGTACCTGCGCAAACGACCGCTATTTTGGGTCAACTTACGGGACGCGATTTACAACAGGTTACCGAAATCACGAATCGATCAAACCTGTGGAAGTTGCTTACATCCTTTCATCAACTAGAAAATAACCGATGATCCTCAAACGGCTGAACAGATTTTTTTGAATCATGACTCTCGATCATGTCACCTTTCAATAAAAAAAAACCTAAATCAAAATCATTTTGGGAGCTACGATACCACAGAACCATTCCTATTTATTTATATGAATAACTAGCGATCCGCCCCGGCTTCGCACGGGTAGCACTAATAATCCTAATCTATATAATATAAACTATCCTATCTCTCAAGTTAGATCGAACTGCACATGGTGTGCGAATTTTATTATAATCGGTTAAGTGGTTTAGAAGTCCATTGAGGACAAACATTGTGACACGAGATTTATATATATATATAGATAGATTTCAAAATGACGTTCGCAACGCACGTCACGTTGAACTTTTTAACTAACTGAGATCAAATAAAAATTCAAATAAGTTTTAAACAAGTGCCCGTGGGAAGCCGTGACGGTTCAACTTGATAGACAAACAAGAAAGATTTGACGTCACAAATTACTTCATGCGTGATATTAAGTTTGGTTTCAATAAAGAGATTAGGCTCGGGTCCTTATAAATTCTATCAATTAATTTTGGTTGATGACGGTAGAGACGTTGGTTTCATTAAATATTTCTGAATGGGTCTCACGGTAACATGGCGTCGCAATACGCGTTACGAAGCTAATAGCACATTAGACAAGCTGCCCCGCTAAACTTTAAATATTAAAACCACAGGCCGCAGCTTCTAAAAGGCTTTTTATTTTCGGTTAACGAGACTTTGCACAGCCCCGATTATATTATTTACTACATAATGCCCGCGACTTCGTCCGCGTAGTATAAGGGTTTTTGGTTCCCGCGCGTTCGGTTCAGCTTGCTTAACGCAAATTGCTTATACAGATAAAATGCAGCCTGTTTATGCAGGTTAAAAGCTATATCCATTCCAAATTTCAGCCAAATCAGTTCAATCGTTGCGGCTTGAAGGATTAATAAACATCCAAACTTATAAACATACAAACTTGCACACATTTAAACTTTTACATTTATTATATTAGTAGGATTTATTCTGACATTTTTAAGTAAGTATATTCTAACATTTTAGAGAACACCTAAGCTCATTAGGTGAAAGTTAATGGACGTAAAACTATTTATGATGATGATGTGTGATCTATTAATTATTAGTCATAGTGATCTATAAAATTTAAGCATTGTTTCCAGGATAAAATGTCGAAGTCAAGTACCATATTATGCCTTTGTTCGTCTCCAGAATCCTGAAGTAACTTACCTCTGTATACCACAGTCTGACACACTTTTCGAATTTATAGTAGGTACTAATATATATACCTGTTAGTTGCTTAATTCCGATTTGTATCCAATAATCAAAATATTTTAGCAATACGATGAACAATCAAAATATAGATTTTAATTTTCAGTTTTATTTTCCGAACGTTATTTTGGCTCGCTTTCAACTTTCTTGCAAATTATTCATACACCCCGAATGTAGGTCGCTCTTATTAGTGAGTGACCGGGCTAGATCTAGCGAGGCTGAGTAAAAAAGCTGCAAATTAATATACACCGGCTTAAACAAAGGTCTCGTAGTGTTTGTGGAATATACTAGGATGAAAACAAAAATAACCTTATTGCAAATTATGAATAACAGACTGAAAGAATCACTTTCAATAATGATTCTTTCAGTCTGTTATTCATAATTTACTACCTATATTATATATTTTATTTATACTATCTATACTTACTATAATATTATAAATGCGAAACTTTGGATGGATGGATGGATGGATGGATGGCTTGATGGATGGATGGAAGTATGAATGGAAGTTTGTTACTCAATCACGCCAGAACAGCTGAACGGATCTGGATGAAATTTGGCACAGAGATAGAATATTATAGTCTGGAATAACACATTGGCTACTTTTTATCTCGGAAAATTAAAAAGTTCCCGCGGGAAAGAAAAACCTCAATCTACGCGGACGAAGTCGCGGGCATTAGCTAGTTATCTATAAATGGAAAGTGTGTTTGTTTGTCCATCAACAAAGTAATTGATCAACTTGATTTTTGCAAGTAAGACTTGAGAAAACTCAAAGAATTCCCACTAGATTTTAAAAACCTTAATCCACGCGGACGAAATCGCCGATCATCACCAATGATAGTGAATTAATTTTCAATTAAATCCGTACTATCAGATTAAAGGTTTGTGTCCTGAATTTTTTTTCCGTCTTATTTAAGAGCTTTAGCAAGTTTATAAAATCCCTAAAGCATCAGCTAATTTAAGGGCGGTTTCAGATTACCGTTTTTTCGGCGCGTATAAGCTCGTTTTTGGGACAGCGTATAGGCCCGTATAAGCGCGCTCTTTGCCACACGCGCAACTCACGAGCGTTGACGCACCTAAAAGCTCGTATACTACTGACTACTCCTGAATGACCCACGGGTTCGAGCGATCACGGCGGAATAAACGTGTGTACAGTTTTTTTTTAATATAAATATAGCGAGCAAATGAGCAGGTGGGTCACCTGATGGTAAGTGATTACCGCCGCCCATGAACATTTGCAGCACCAGAGGAACCGCCAATGCGTTGCTGACTTTTGGTTTGATGAAGCGTAAAATTTGGCGCGCTTATTAGCGCGTAAGCTGATACGAGCATATACCACAGAATAGTACAGCTATACATATACCTACGCGCAAAAAAAACGCTGATCTGAAACCGCCCTTAGACAGTAAAATGGATTTAATGGCGTGACTAGGTCGCACACATTAAATAAAAATGCAAGAATTAACTTCGCCCTCAACTTCATCTTACCCTAGCCCTCCTTACGTCCGGCCTCACAGAAGGGTCCCGTTTGAATAGCGCACTATTTTTTCTCCCAAGCCTGGGGCTAGTTATTGTTGTAGTCAGTAGAAACAGTATAATATTTTTACTTTTTTCTCATTGACTGTGGCACTACTCACTGGTCATTAAGTACCCTTGGTTGAATACTTAATGCAGTAGTGGACCAAACAATAAACACTATAAATTTCTGATAATATATTAATGTAATTACAAGTCAATTTTATAGCATGGTATTGTGCTTATGCTGTGCTGTGCTATGCTGTGCGGTACGATTCTCGTGGCCCGTTTCTGTTGATTATGAACGCTTCCTTATACTCAGTTGATTTTTAAAAATCAATAAGTTACCTTTTAAAGCTTATTAATACAAAACAGTCATATTATATGAAAATTAATTTCGATTTTATGATGCCGCATTTAAATTATATCTTTGTCCGCGAGAGCCATTGTGAATTATCAAACAAATATCATTATGTAGGACACATAAAGTATATCAATGTAGGGGACATAAAACCGCCATATAACGGTGTTATTGTCTTTTTATTACCTACTGTTCAGGTGTGTTTCAGTAACATATTGTTAGCTAATTGCATTATAGCTGCGTATAACTATAACTGCTATTGCCTTTTATCTATATACCTATTATGCTATTACCTGTGACTGTTTTCAATTTCCGGGTCTATACTAATATTATAAATGCGAAACTTTGGATGGATAGACGGATGGATGGATGTTTGTTACTCAATTACGCCAGAATGGCTGAACGGATCTGGATGAAAGGCAAAGAGATAGAATAACACATAGGCTACTTATTATCCCCGAAAATTAAAGAGTTCCCGCGGGAACCAAAAACCTCAAACCACGCGGACGAAGTCGCGGGCATCAGCTAGTTTTAAATAAGTTGTATTATAGCATTTTGCTTTATTTTGCATTTAGGAGTATAGGTACTAGTGTATACTCGTAGGTAGTTAAAAGGGTACTAAGTATTAAGTTTTCTGTGGTTATAGAACACAATGTTTCATAGTTCCAGCGTAATATTTTCCCTTTTGAAAAGATCTAAAAGAAAACTGCTAAGTTTCTTTCCGGTTATTCTCAGTAAAATAATTTTGAACCGGCGCGGTAATAGTCCTTGATGCAAGGCCTACTGACAGGGCTGAGGCGCTGGGACTTTTTGATACTTAGCCACTGAAACTAATGGTCCAAATAAGTTGCCAAAAATATATTTTTTTGTTTATTTTTTTGCAAATGTGGTTTGCAAATGCTGCACAGTAGCGAAATAACCGCAAACGCTCTACCAGACTGGCAGGACTGCATTCGCCAATTGACAAAAATATATTCTTAAACAATATCAGCTTGCCAAAAGGACCTTCACGAAATTCGTTGCCAGCTCTCCGTCTATAAGCCTTGTTCGTCCTCTGTCCTAACAAAGTTAAGTCAAATCTGAGTTTAGGTTATTAATCAAATGCTCGACTTCTCTCCAATACATTAAAATGCCATAAGTTTTTTTTTCCACCCCTAGTAAACCTCGGAAGATGTCCAAAATGATACTCCATCGAGTTTCAGTTTAAAACACACCTAAAGTAATGGAAACTCTCGACGTCGTAGACCGTAGAGAATACAGCAAAACATTAACTACGTAGTGCACGCTTGTATATCCCTCGCTATTTCTAGGTCAAGGATCTAACTAAAGTGGGCACATATTTTCTCGACAGAGGTGTTGATACAAAGTTTGTGGTAACAAACATTTCCTACACGCGGCACAGCATCCAATACAAGCGATTTATTGTTATTGATCCGAGTATCACCCTTAGAAACTTATTTGGTAAATAAAGGAGCTCTGGGCACAAGAGATATAGAGCGTGTTGCCTTAACTTACTTACATTATTTTAGTAGTAGATTTTTCACTACAAGTTAGATTTTAGTATTTTAACTTAAAAATCCTAACATTAATAAAGACTATGCTTATGGCAGTCCCAGGTACCTACTTGCGAACCGCCTGGTGTACTAATGGACGTGATAATCCATAACGAAATGAAACTATCTCTAGAGGCCAGCCCACTCCGTCTGGCCGTTAAGTCCTTAAGCCTTTTTAAATTTTTGTAAGCCTCATTTATGTAGGTAGAATACTTACAGCCACACTTTTTATCAAATTAGACGGAAAATTTAAATTAGGAATATTTTATAACAATACTACCAGAGTGTGCAGCTGTTAGGTATGCTCTGATTGAATTACTTACTGGAAATTGTAAAACCTTTTTTTGTTACTAAATCTACACGCAAAATCATTACATACTTTCTTACGTTTAATGTTTCAGTCAATCACTTTCTCCTCTTTGAGATATTACAATGTTCCACAATGGACAGAATTTTTGTCAACAGTTACTAATGAATTAAACAAATTCAGCATAAAAACATTAAATGATGTGACAAATGGCAATGTTTTAAAAAACAAGGTAAATAAAAGTATCTTAATAATTATTCCACTTTTCATAGACCCTCCTACTTCATTATTCTTTTTTTTATGGTGACACTCGAGAAGTGTCGACAGAGTGCGCTCAACGCTGACGTTAGTTAGTGACTTGCTAGTGCGGCGAAGGAAGACATGGCTGAGGCAGTTCATAGTTGTTAGTAACAAAAAAGAAAATTCTAAATTAAAAGGATCTACTACTGGTAGGTGTACTGTATTATGGAAACGAACAAGCCTGGTGTAAATTTTCATAAAAATAATAACATGACACCTGCCACAAAAGGCAATAGAATGTTTTCTTTTTTTGATATTATCTTGTAATACTGAAAATTGTATCGATAAATAATACTTTAATTTGCAAGGTACAGACAAAAAAAAATGGAATGTAATCAATTAACAATCTACCAGATCTTGGAGTAGAAAATCTGTGTCGTTCACTGTGGTAGTTCTAATAGCGTGCTAGGGCAGATATTGGTATATTTTAAGAAATTCATAACGTATTGCTTAACTTATCCCCATGAATATACAGATTTAAATTTCTCACTAATGAAACTCTGAATAAAATCTGTTTCGTACTATAAAAAATCAAGACATGTCGTATTATGAAATTCGACTTCCTTTTTAGAAGTCATTTAGCAATTCTCTAGGGAAGTAAACTTATTTCAAAACTCGGTCACCTGTATATCCAATGAACCGAAAGCAGACGAGAACAAAGCAGGTATTTTTAAATATTCTCTCGCCATCACTTCGATTCGATTGAAAGGAACCACAGAAATAATAGTGAGACAGTGAGGCTAAAAGGGTTTTTTTATCACTAAAAGTTTCAGAACATTTCGTTCAAAGGACCTCTTTTTATACATTTTACTTTGAGGATTTGAATAACCATATTTGTCATGTATTTTTACAATGGCCCCATCCCATAGAATGTTTTGAAAGTTGCAAAAGTGCGTTCTGGTATAAACCCACACAGTATTTACCCACTGAGTTTTACTTTAAGTTTTTTGACCTATTTGTTTGATATTTTAGAAACTAGGTTGCTTATAAGTAACTACTACTTCATTGCAATGAACAAAATTCCAACTCTATTCCTATATGGGCGGATTTAAGAGTCCCCCACTGTTTCTGGAGCTAGGTATTTCTAGAAATCCCCTACTATTATGACTACCGGTCGTGAAAGATGACAGACAGACTTATTTTTGTATTTATAATATTAGATTGGATAATTATTTGTTTACGTTAGTAAAGATAATAGGATACTTTGAGTTTTCAGTACAGTTTTGAATTGTATTTTACGCGTAAAATCCCCGCTACAATCTTTCTACATCCGCTAAGTTTATATTTTCGTTTCTCACAATAGATATTAATGTCGACATACCAGGCTCCATACAGCCCGCGCTTTGAATCTTTTATCGCGGTAATCCGACTCACATCGGGAGTCAGACAGCTTCCTGACTAGCGCACACATTCGCAAATCGTCGTGGAACCACAGAATACGTAATTGGTGGAACGGTATAGAGCGCGCTTTATAAAATAATGAACGCAGTCTTACCCAGACCCCCATTTCTCTAACTAAGTGGCTAACAAAAAATTAAAGCCACACTGAGATATTATTACCTATTATATTTCTATCCCTTAAAGGTTTGCTATAAAACAAAAATAACATTTTCATCCTTCCTTTAGCTTCTGATCCGCTTTTGCTTATCCGTCCTTTTGATAGACACTGAGTTAGAGAATAGGGCTGCAGGCGTTTGAATTATTAGAGATCATCATTATTTCCACCTATCGTTTTCCTTTCAGACGATAAGGTTTTGGCTATAGTCAATCACGCTGTACAAGTGCATGATTGACTGACTTCTCACACCTATAAGAACATGAAGAACTCTCGGGCATGCAGCTGGTATACTCATGATGGTTTCTGTCACCATTAAGCAAATGATATTTAATTGATTAAAACGCACATAACATCAGACACTTTAGAAATGCGTACTAAAAATCGAATCCACAACCACCTGAATAAGAGGTTGAACCACTAGGTTACCACCGCCTAAGAGATATTTGCACCAAGCCCAAACTCCGAATTAGCACTTTTTTGAAGAAAAGATTTTAAAAGAAAAGAACGACCATTGCAAACCAATTATCACGTCCAGAAAACATTTACGTATGACGAAGTTGAAGTGCAAACAACACTTTGCGCTTCTTAATTGTTTTCCTCGCTAAATGGATGGTAACGAGAAAAAAGTTTACACCGTCCCGTTTATTATAATTGAAGCAAACATTAATTACAAGCATAGCTCAGTGGACGTGCTTTGCTAAATAGCTTAAACCTCTAAAAAAAGGGAAAATATGCTTTACTGGATGATGCCCGCAACTTCATCCAGATTTTTGATTCCCGCGGGAACTAGCGGCCTATGCCCTTCCCTGAGATGTCCTACCTATGTCCCAAATTTCGTCAAAATCGGTTGAAAAGATGGGCCGGGAAAGCGTAGCAGACATACACACTTTCGCATTTATAATATTAAGTATGGATTGTCTTATCAAAATGGTACTAATAATAATAATCCTGAATTTAACTCTGACGTGCTACGGTGACTCAGACGTCAGCTAATATTGTAACTTTACTTTATGAATACAGTTACAAAAGGTTTTTAGCTGTTACAAATCTCGTAAAATAAAAGGTTTCCTTAGCAGGAAAATAATAAAATGTCATAAACGTTGAATTTAATAAAGCAAGTACGAACCTACACTTAAAGTGCTTTAACGAATTTCATAATTGTGCTCCGAAGAGCTCTTTTGCACAGCTTCAGGTCAAGAAAGGTCATTCTTATTTGATATTTCCTATGAGTTAAAATATATCAAGAGAAAATTTAAATTAATTAAGCCTGCTTGGGTGACAACCAACGAAAGTGGCAAATATTCGATTCATAACTATTCAGAGATTTTTATGATGATAGATTTGCTAGATTTACTAAGTACATTTTTTAGAAAGTATATTCTTATTTTTCAGAATTATGTAGAGTTTTTTTTTAATGTTTGTGCCTTGTTTGTGCTCTATTTTTGTCGTGATTATTATTATTATTATTAAGCCTTTATTGACTTCCTTATATATAATCTACTAGTATGGCGCGTGGGTGCGCGGCCCGCTACAGCGGACCGCGTAGTGGACCGCGTGGTCCATTGTCTACTTACTCGCTGTTCTACTATCCTGCCCCCCGATTATGTAAGAATGGCCGATCAAAGCATTGAATTAGAGCTCAATTTCGTGTTTCGAAATTGAGCTCTAATTTAATGATGTTATGGTTTATTTTACTTTGACGCCGAACTTCGACGATTTGATCGACAATTCTTACATAATCGGGCAGCTGGTTTACTGTCTACGTGTTCTGATCTGAACAACACACTGCTATGCTAGTGCAGAGCACAGTGGAAGCGCCAGCACGCCAAACGTCCGACGTAAAAGAAAATTCTCATAAAGGAAAAACATAAAACAAAGACCACTAACCCCCCGCCCCTCCCTTTTTGTTTGAGCAGCCCCTAAGTAGGTACCTATTTTTAATACCCTGACCGTGCTCCTCACCCATCATCCGAACCTTCGATCAACATCTCTCTCCATATTTTTTCTCCGAACCACTCGTCAAAATGAGAATTCTTCCATAAAAACAAATCTTGAAAAGGACCCGTAGTCTTGCATAGTTCTACACTTGTAGCCTCTTCAATATTCGCCATACATTTTCTATGGAAAATAAATTCCGCCATCTTGAATTTTTTTCCTGTTCATCAAGTAGACCCTCATGTCCTGATCATCTTTTGCCAAGAAACCACTCTTCCATCTTTTATACTCTCCGTGATAGACATCGACGAAATTTGTATGGCGGCCATGTTAAATCCGCCATTTTGAATTTTTTTTCAGCTCACTGTCAATTGGATGAAGTTTCGAGTGACATTTGGTCGAGCACCCCCCAACTATCTTCAATACCCTTTTCTATGGAAAAATAAATTCCGCCATCTTGAATTTTTTTCCTGTTCATCAAGTAGACCCTCATGTCCTGATCATCTTTTGCCAAGAAACCACTCATCCATCTTTTATACTCTCCGAGATAGACACCGTCGAAATTTGTATGGCGGCCATCTTAAATCCGCCATTTTGAATTTTTTTTCAGCTCACTGTCAATTGGATGAAGTTTCGAGTGACATTTGGTCGAGCACCCCCCCCCTATCTTCGATACCCTGGCTGGTGCTCTTCATCCGTCTTCGAAATCCTCAATCATCAGCTCTCTCTGTATTTTTCCTCTTAATGAATTTTTGTCTTCTATACGAAACGATGAGTGAAAAAAAAAATGTTCATACAAAATTTTACAGGAGAGGTGATCAATGAGTCAGTCAGCACGAGCAGCTATATATATATTAACTAGTATGGCGCGTGGTTGCGCGGCCCGCTACAGCGGACCGCGTATTGTACCGCGTGGTCCACTGTCTACTTACTCGCTGTCCTACTATCCTGCCCCCCGATTATGTAAGAATGGCCGATCAAATCGTCAAAGTTCGGCGTCAAAGTAAAATAAACCATAACAGCATTAAATTATAGCTCAATTTCGAACACGAAATTGAGCTCTAATTCAATGGTGTTATGGTTTATTTTACTTTGACGCCGAACTTTGACGATTTGATCGACCATTCTTACATAATCGGGCAGCTGATTTACTGTCTACGTGTTCTGATCTGAAGTACACACTGCTATGCTAGTGAGCACAGTGGAAGCGCCAGCACGCCAAGCGTCCGACGTAAAAGAAAATTCTCATAAAGGAAAAACATAAAACAAAGACCACCAACCTTCCGCCCCTCCCTTTTTGTTCAAGCAGCCCCTAAGTAGGTACCTATCTTTAATACCCTGACCGTGCTCCTCACCCATCATCCGAACCTTCGATCATCATCTCTCTCCATATTTTTTTCTCCGAACCATTCGTTAAAATGAGATTTCTTCCATAAAAACAAATCTTGAAAAGGAACCGCGAAATCAACCTATAATTTTATGCTGTTATGGTTTATTTTACTTTGACGCCGAATTTTGACGATTTGATCGACCATTCTTACATAATCGGGCAGCTGATTTACTGTCTACGTGTTCTGATCTGAAGTACACACTGCTATGCTAGTGAGCACAGTGGAAGCGCCAGCACGCCAAGCGTCCGACGTAAAAGAAAATTCTCATAAAGGAAAAACATACAACAAAGACCACCAACCCCCCGCCCCTCCCTTTTTGTTTGAGCAGCCCCTAAGTAGGTACCTATCTTTAATACCCTGACCGTGCTCCTCACCCATCATCCGAACCTTCGATCATCATCTCTCTCCATATTTTTTCTCCGAACCATTCGTCAAAATGAGATTTCTTCCATAAAAACAAATCTTGAAAAGGAACCGTAGTCTTTCATAGTTCTACACTTGTAGCCTCTTCAATATTCGCCATACATTTTCTATGGAAAATAAATTCCGCCATCTTGAATTTTTTTCCTGTTCATCAAGTAGACCTTCATGTTCCGATCATCTTTTGCCAAGAAACCACTCTTCCATCTTTTATACTCTCCGAGATAGACACCGACGAAATTTGTATGGCGGCCATATTAAATCCGCCATTTTGTAATTTTTTTCAGCTCACTGTCAATTGGATGAAGTTTCGAGTGACATTTGGTCGAGCACCGCCCACCTATCTTCAATACCCTTTTCTATGGAAAAGTAAATTCCGCCATTTTGATTTTTTTTCCTGTTCATCAAGTAGACCCTCATGTCCTGATCATCTTTTGCCAAGAAACCACTCTTCCATCTTTTATACTCTCCGAGATAGACACCGAAGAAATTTGTATGGCGGCCATCTTAAATCCGCCATTTTGAAATTTTTTTCAGCTAACTGTCAATTGGATGAAGTTTCGAGTGACATTTGGTCGAGCACCCCCCACCTATCTTCGATACCCTGGCTGGTGCTCTTCATCCGTCTTCGAAATCCTCAATCATCAGCTCTCTCCGTATTTTTCCTCCGAATGAATTTTTGTCTTCTATACGAAACGATGAGTGAAAAAAAAAATGTTCATACAAAACTTTACAGGAGAGGTGATCAATCAGTCAGTCAGTCAGCACGAGCAGCTATATATATATTAACTAGTATGGCGCGTGGCTGCGCGGCCCGCTAAAGCGGACCGCGTTGTGGACCGCGCGGTCCACTGTCTACTTACTCGCTGTCCTACTATCCTGCCCCCCGATTATGTAAGAATGGCCGATCAAATCGTCAAAGTTTGGCGTCAAAGTAAATTCGAAACACGAAATTGAGCTCTAATTCAATGCTGTTATGGTTTATTTTACTTTGACGCCAAACTTTTACGATTTGATCGACAATTCTTACATAATCGGGCAGCTGGTTTACTGTCTACGTGTTCTGATCTGAACAACACACTGCTATGCTAGTGAGCACAGTGGAAGCGCCAGCACGCCAAGCGTCCGACGTAAAAGAAAATTCTCATAAAGGAAAAACATAAAACAAAGACCACCAACTCCCCGCCCCTCCCTTTTTGTTTGAGCAGCCCCTAAGTAGGTACCTATCTTTAATACCCTGACCGTGCTCCTCACCCATCATCCGAACCTTCGATCATCATCTCTCTCCATATTTTTTTCTCCAAACCATTCGTCAAAATGAGATTTCTTCCACAAAAACAAATCTTGAAAAGGAACCGTAGTCTTGCATAGTTCTACACTTGTAGCCTCTTCAATATTCGCCATATATTTTCTATGGAAAAATAAATTCCGCCATCTTGAATTTTTTTCCTGTTCATCAAGTAGACCTTCATGTTCTGATCATCTTTTGCCTTGCTTGGTTTCTTGAAACCACTCTTCCATCTTTTATACTCTCCGAGATAGACACCGACGGAATTTGTATGGCGGCCATCTTAAATCCGCCATTTTGAATTTTTTTTTCAGCTCACTGTCTATTGGATGAAGTTTCGAGTGACATTTGGTCGAGCACACCCCACCTATCTTCAATACCCTTTTCTATGGAAAAATAAATTCCGCCATCTTGAATTTTTTTCCTGTTCATCAAGTAGACCCTCATGTCCTGATCATCTTTTGCTGAGAAACCACTCTTCCATCTTTTATACTCTCCGAGATAGACACCGACGAAATTTGTATGGCGGCCATCTTAAATCCGCCATTCTGAATTTTTTTTCAGCTCACTGTCAATTGGATGAAGTTTCGAGTGACATTTGGTCGAGCACCCCTCACCTATCTTCAATACCCTTTTCTATGGGAAAATAAATTCCGCCATATTGAATTTTTTTCCTGTTCATCAAGTAGACCTTCATGTCCTGATCATCTTTTGTCAAGAAACCACTCTTCCATCTTTTATACTCTCCGAGATAGACACCGTCGAAATTTGTATGGCGGCCATCTTAAATCCGCCATTTTGAAATTTTTTTCAGCTAACTGTCAATTGGATGAAGTTTCGAGTGACATTTGGTCGAGCACCCCCCACCTATCTTCGATACCCTGGCTGGTGCTCTTCATCCGTCTTCGAAATCCTCAATCATCAGCTCACTCTGTATTTTTCCTCTTAATGAATTTTTGTCTTCTATACGAAACGATGAGTGAAAAAAAAAATGTTCATACAAAATTTTACAGGAGAGGTGATCAATCAGTCAGTCAGTCAGCACGAGCAGCTATATATATATTAACTAGTATGGCGCGTGGTTGCGCGGCCCGCTGCAGCGGACCGCGTAGTGGACCGCGTGGTCCACTGTCTACTTACTCGCTGTCCTACTATCCTGCCCCCCGATTATGTAAGAATGGCCGATCAAATCGTCAAAGTTCGGCGTCAAAGTAAAATAAACCACAACAGCATTAAATTAGAGCTCAATTTCGAAACACGAAATTGAGCTCTAATTCAATGCTGTTATGGTTTATTTTACTTTGACGCCGAACTTTTACGATTTCATCGACAATTCTTACATAATTGGGCAGCTGGTTTACTGGATACCCTGACCGTGCTCCTCACCCATTATCCGAACCTTCGATCATCATCTCTCTCCATATTTTTTTCTCCGAACCATTCGTCAAAATGAGATTTCTTCCACAAAAACAAATCTTGAAAAGGAACCGTAGTCTTGCATAGTTCTACACTTGTAGCCTCTTAAATATTCGCCATATATTTTCTATGGAAAAGTAAATTCCACCATCTTGAATTTTTTTCCTGTTCATCAAGTAGACCTTCATGTTCTGATCATCTTTTGCCTTGCTTGGTTTCTTGAAACCACTCTTCAATCTTTTATACTCTCCGAGATAGACACCGACGGAATTTGTATGGCGGCCATCTTAAATCCGCCATTTTGAATTTTTTTTTCAGCTCACTGTCAATTGGATGAAGTTTCGAGTGACATTTGTTCGAGCACCCCCCACCTATCTTCAATACCCTTTTCTATAGAAAAATAAATTCCGCCATCTTGAATTTTTTTCCTGTTCACCAAGTAGACCCTCATGTCCTGATCATCTTTTGCCAAGAAACCACTCTTCCATCTTTTATACTCTCCGAGATAGACACCGTCGAAATTTGTATGGCGGCCATCTTAAATCCGCCATTTTGAATTTTTTTTCAGCTAACTGTCAATTGGATGAAGTTTCGAGTGACATTTGGTCGAGCACCCCCCACCTATCTTCGATACCCTGGCTGGTGCTCTTGATCCGTCTTCGAAATCCTCAATCATCAGCTCTCTCCGTATTTTTCCTCTTAATGAATTTTTGACTTCTATACGAAACGATAAGTGAAAAAAAAAATTTTCATACAAAATTTTACAGGAGAGGTGATCAATGAGTCAGCACGAGCAGCTATATATATATTAACTAGTGTTTGGCTCTGTGCGCGAGCTGCTAAAGCAGCTCACGAGATGTGGTTAGCCCTAAGTATCGATTTTGAACGAAATCGGTCAATTAACAAAGAATTTCAGAATGGCGCTGATTTTTTAAAACTTTGGTATCAGTTTCGTTTTGTAATCCCAGGTAGCCCTAAATATCGATTTTGAACGAAATCGGTAAATTAACCAAGAATTTCAAAATGGCGCTGATTTTTTAAAACTTTGGTATCAGTTTCCTGTTTTGTGATCCCAGGGAGTCCTCAATATAGCTTTTGAACGAAATCGGTAAATTAACCAAGAATTTCAAAATGGCGCTGATTTTTTAAAACTTTGGTATCAGGTTCCTGTTTTGTGACCCCAGGGAGTCCTAAATATCGATTTTGAACGAAATCGGTCAATTAACAAATAATTTCAAAATGGCGCTGATTTTTTATACATCTGGTGCCATTTTCCTGTTTTGTAATCCCAGGGAGCCCTAAATATCGACTTTGAACGAAATCGGTCAATAAATAATTTCAAAATGGCGCTGATTTTTTAAAACTTTGGTATCAGTTTCCTGTATCGTGATCCAAGAAAGCCCTTAATATCGATTTTGAACGAAATCGGACAATTAACAAAGAATTTCAAAATGGCGCTGATTTTTAAAAATTTTGTTACCAGTTTCCTGTTTTGTAATCCCAGGGATCCTCAGATATCGGTTTTGAACGAAATCGGTAAAATAACAAAAAAATTCAAAATGGCGCTGATTTTTTAAAATTTTGGTACCAGTTTCCTGTTTTGTAATCCCAGGGAGCCCTAAATATCGATTTTGAACGAAATCGGTCAAAAAACAAAGGATTTCAAAATGGCGCAGATTTTTTTAAGCTTTGGTATCAGTTTCCTGTTTTGTAATCCCAGGGATCCTCAGATATCGGTTTTGAACGAAATCGGTAAATTAACAAATAATTTCAAAATGGCGCTGACTTGTTAAAACTTTGGTATCAGTTTCCTGTTTTGTAATCTCAAGGAGCCCCGTCGTGGGTAAAACGGAACCGTATCAAAATCTTGAAAAATCTTGTAAAAATAAATTCCGCCATCTTGAATTTTTTTCCTGTTCATCAATTAGACCTTCAGGTCCAGCCCCCTAATCATGTAAGAATGGCCGATGAAATCGTTAAAGTTCTGCGACAAAGTAAATAAACCATAACCGCATTAAATTAGAGCTCAATTTCGTGTACCTACCCATTCTTATACGTTTAGGTATGTACGATACTCAAACGTATAAGAATGGATAGACGAAATTGAGCTCTAATCCAATGCAGTTATGGTTTATATTACTTTGACGCTGAACCTTTACCATTTGATCGAACATTCTTACATAATCGGGGGGCTGATCATCTTTTGCCAAGAAACCACTCATCCAACTTACTTTCTGAGATAGACAGACACCAAAATATAAATTTGTATGGCAGCCTGAACATGAACTACACAATTTCGGATCTATGGCGCCGCGATTCGGGGTCGAAAAATCAAAAAATTGAAAACACTACAGCTCGGCCGCCGAACACATCTGCCTCACATCACTGTATCGTTTTCTGGCTCTTTCTAGGAGAACAATAAATTATGTCATTGAGTCCTAATCGCCATAATAATAATATAATTTGGTATGAAAAAAAAATATTCCGCCATCTTGAAATTGTTTTCATTTCGCTAAATAGACCTCCTTGCTCTGATCATCTCGTGCCAAGAAACCACACTTCCATCTCTTATACTCTCCGAGATAGACACTGACGAAATTTGTATAGCGGCCATCTTGAATCCACCATTTTGGAGTTTTTTTAAACTCATCGCCAATTGGATGAGATTTCGAGTGACATTTGTTCGAGCACCGCCACCTATCTTTAATACCTTGGCCGTGCTCTTTACCGGTCTCCGAAATCCTCAATCATCAGCTGTCTCTATATTTTTCTACAAGTTTAATTTTTTGACTTGTATACGAAGCCATCAGTGAAAAAAAAATATTCATACAAAATTTTACAACAGGAAATTTTTGGGGAAAATCTCGAAAACTACCCCAAATGTGGCAACACTGTTTAGATATCTCGATACTGCCAGTCGCATCACACAATCGATCCATACATGTCAACTTTCCCAAAATGTTGCCAACTGCCTCAAAAACGTGATCGAAATTTTCAAAAACACAAAAAGAATACAAAATGGCCGCCACCTCGTTTCACAGAAACATTTTACATAGTTTTATAATTTTCCCGTGAACTACAGGATATGCCACTCCTGATGACATTTTAATTTTTCATCTCTTTTTTTTTTTTTTTTTTATCCACTACAAGTTAGCCCTTGACTGCGATCTCACCTGATGGTAAGTGATGATGCAGTCTAAGATGGTAACGGGCTAACCTGTTAGGGGCATGGCAGTTATATTAAACCCATACCCCTATTCGGTTTCTACACGGCATCGTACCGGAACGCTAAATCGCTTAGCGGCACGTCTTTGCCGGTAGGGTGGTAACCAGCCACGGCCGAAGCCTCCCACCAGGCCAGACCAGGGAAATTCAGAAATTATAAATTTCCAAACCCTGCCGGGGATCGAACCCGGGACCTCCGCACGTTAAGGCAACAGCGCTCAACACTGCGCCACGGAGGTCGTCAATATATATATCTCGCTCGCACCCAGCCGCAACGATCGCCTCTGAAAATAGACCATGTCGAAAATTACTTTTACCTTAATAAATTCCAGTGCTGCCAGACCTCGGCGGCGAAAATACCCAAATGTCATTCGTACAAGTGAGACGCGTGGTTGTGCTCGTACTCGAATTTTGCAAAAAATTCGTATTACTATTTTTTTATTTTTTGGGTAAATCTTGAAAATTTCTCGAGAAATGGGGTAATTTTTTTCCCCAATCCATACCTCGAGTTTGTACACACAATCACCCCGTAGAAGTCGAAACGATCCGACGTTGCCAACTATGAGAAATTTGAATTGTAAAATTGCGGTTTTTCGTACCTCAAACCGAACGGCCTCCGCTACAGCCACCATCTTGAATTTTTAAAAACCACTCCCATTTTGTCAAAAAACAGGATAATTGTAGGCGAAAAAAGGAAAAAAACCCTATGCTCGACCACGCCGTTTCGGATCTGTGGCGCCGCGGTTCGGGGTCGAAAAATCAAAAATTTGAAACCACTACAGCTCGGCCGCCATCTTGTTTTTCCAATTTTTTCCACTTTTTCTATTTATCGTTTACAAATTTCTTCAATAATTGCGAGTAGTAACGAAATCGGTTAGAAAACAAAAGAGTTGCAAGAATCACGTTGGCCGCCAGATTGTTTTTCCGAAATGTCATAATTTTTCCCTACTTGGATCCCGCACCCGAATACATCTCTCGTATATCATTTTATCGTTTTCTGTCTCTTTCTAGGAGAACAATGACGGCTTTTATAGTTCCTAATCGCCATATAATTTGGTATGAAAAAAAAAATATTCCGCCTACTTGGTTTTTTATTTATTTCGCTAAATAGACCTCCTTGTCCTGATCATCTTTTACCCAGAAACCACTCTTCCATCTTTTATACTTTCGGAGATAGGTAAGTACACCAAATAAATTTGTATGGCAGCCATCTTAAATCCGCCATTTTGAATTTTTTTTCAGCTCTTTGTCTATTGGATTAAGTTTCGAAAGACATTTGTTCGAGCACCCCCGCCTATCTTCAATGCTTCGACTAATTTATTTCGGCAAATCAGCCGGCATCTTGATTTTCCGACATGTCATAATTTTTCCCTACTCCCATCCCGCACCTGAACATATCTCGTATACATGAACTACCTCGTTTCGGATCTGTGGCGCCGCGGGTCGGGGTCGAAAAATCAAAAATTTGAAAACACTACAGCTCGACCGCCATCTTGTTTTTCCAATTTTTTCCACTTTTTCTATTGATCGTTTACTAATTTCTTCAATCGTTGCGAGTTTTACCGAAATCGGTTGGAAAACAAAAGAGTTGCAAGAATCAAGTCAGCCGCCATCTTATTTTTCCGAAATGTCATAATTTTTCCCTACTCGAATCCCGCACCCGAGCACATCTCCCATACAACATTGTAGCGTTTTCTGTCTCTTTCTAGGAGAACAATGACGTCTTTTATAGTTCCTAATCGCCATATAATTTGGTGTGAAAAAAAATATTCCGCCATCTTGAAATTTTTTTCATTTCGCTAAATAGACCTCCTCGTTCTGATCATCTTTTGCCAAGAAATCACTCTTCCATCTTTTATACTTTCTGAGATAGGTACACCAAATAAATTTGTATGGCAGCCATCTTAAATTCGCCATTTTGATTTTTTTTTCAGCCCATTGTCTATTGGATGAAGTTTCGAATGACATTTGGTCTAGCACCCCCCGCTTATCTTCAACGCTTCGACCGGTCTATTTCGGCAATTCGGCCGCCATCTTGATTTTCCGAAATGTCATAATTTTTCCCTACTCCTATCCCGCACCCGAACATATATCCTATACATGAACTACTCCGTTTCGGATCTGTGGCGCCACGGTTCGGGGTCGAAAAATCAAAAATTTGAAAACACTACAGCTCGGCCGCCATCTTGGTTTTCCAATTTTTTCCACTTTTTCTATTCATCGTTTCCTAATTTCTTCAATAATTGTGAGTTGTAACTAAATCGGTTGGAAAACAATAAAGTTACAAAAAGCACTACGGCCGCCATCTTGTTTTTTCGAAATATCATATTTTTCCCTACTCCCATCCTGCACACGAACACATCTCCCATACATCATTGTATCGTTTTCTGTCTCTTTCTTGGAGAACAATAAATTATGCTAATGAGTCCTAATCGCCATATAATTTGGTATGAAAAAAAATATTCCGCCATCTTGAATTTTTTTTCTTTTCGCTAAATAGATCTTGTCGTCCTGATCATCTTTGGCCCAGAAACCACTCTTCCATCTTTTATACTTTCTGAGATAGACACCAAATAAATTTGTATGGCGGCCATCTTAAATCCGCCATTTTGAAATTTTTTTCAGCTCACTGTCAATTGGATGAAGTTTCGAATGACATTTGGTCGAGCACCCCCCACCTATCTTCAATACCTGGACCGTGCTCTTTACCCGTCTCCGAAATCCTCAATCATCAGCTGTCTCCATATTTTCTTCAAGTTTAATTTTCTGACTTGTACACGAAGCCATCAATGAAAAAAAAAATTTTCATACAAAATTTTACAGGAGGAGTTTTTGGGGAAAATCTCGAAAACTACCCCAAATGTGGCAACACTGTTTGGATATCTCGATGCTGCCGGTCGAGTTACACAATCGATCCATACATGTCAACTTTCCCAAATGTTTCCAACTATCTCAAAAACGTGATCGAAATTTTGAAAAACATAAAAAGAATACAAAATGGCCGCCACCCCGTTCCACAGATACATTTTACATAGTTTCATAATTTTCCCGTAAACTACAGGATATACCGCTCCTGATGACGTTTAAATTTTTCATCTCGCTCGCACCCAGCCGAAATGATCGCCCCTGAAAAAAGACCATGTCGAAAATCACTTTTACTTTGATAAATTCCAGTGTTGCCAGACCTCGGCGACGAAAATACCCAAATGTCATTCGTACAAGTGGGACACGTGGTTGCTCGTACTCGAATTTTGCAAAAAGTCCGTATTTCGATTTTTTTATTTTTGGGGCAAATCTTGAAAATTTCCCGAAAAATGGGGTAATTTTTTTCCCCAATCCATACCTCGAGTCTGTACACACAATCGCATCGTACAAGTCGAAACGCTCCGACGTTGCCAACTGTGAGAAAATTGAATTTTAAAATTGCGTTTTTTCGTACCTCATACAAAAAGGCCGCCGCGACAGCCGCCATCTTGAATTTTTAAAAACCACTCCCATTTTGTCAAAATGCAGGATAATTGTAGTCGAAAAAAAGAAAAAAATATCATTTTCGACCACGCCGTTTCGGATCTGTGGCGCCGCGGTTCGGGGTCGAAAAATCAAAAATTTTAAAGCACTACAGCTCGGCCGCCATCTTGTTTTTCCAATTTTTTCTACTTTTTCTATTGATCGTTTCCTAATTTCTTCAATAATTGCGAGTTGTAACGAAATCGGTTGGAAAACAAAAGAGTTACAAGAATCACGTCGGCCGCCATCTTGTTTTTCCGAAATGTCATAATTTTTCCCCACTCGAATCCCGCACCCGAACACATCTCCCCTACATCATTATATCGTTTTCTGTCTCTTTCTAGGAGAACAATTATGTCAATGAGTCAGTGAGTGGTAATTGAGCTATATATAGTATAATGATCTAAACTGTAACATTATTTTTCTTATGACTAAACTTAACTACACAATGTATTCACTTAACCTAATGTTAGTATTGTTATTTGTTAGTATATTATTTAATTTTTTAAAGTAATGTTAGTGAGTTAAGAATTAGTTATTGTTAGACATAGTTACATATTTGTATATATAAATGTAGGTATATTTATATCGTTTTAGATAAGGATCCCTCATTGGGTATAGGCCTCCCCCAGTTTCTGCCATTTAATCCTTTCCTTTGCTTTTTCTACCCATTCCTTTCCGGCTACGGATATCAAATCATCACTCCATCGTGACCTTGGCCTTCCTACACGTCTTTTGTCGTGATAACGTTTTATAAATCGATGAACACCGGCTGCACGCACGAAAAAGTGTCACGTTCCGCCTGAGCCTGAGCGTGCAAGTGATAGCGCGGAACAAGCGATAGAGAGGCACGATCGGCCCAAGCGTTGGCTTGTGACAACATTTGTCAGTTTGAATAGTTCTGCTACTGGAACGCCGCCACGCGAGCTTCTTCGAGAACTTCTAGTTATCACGTAAAACTATCGTCCGTAAACCCACTTTACAGACAACCAATTTTTTCCTCCGACATGATGATCGGAGACTTTTGATAGCTGACATGACTTCATTTTTTTTTAAATTCCCGAGGTAAACACTCTACTTTTTCGATTGCGAGAAATTAAAATAAATATCTAACGATTTTTAATTATTTCTTTGTCTTTCTGTTAAGTACATATTATTCCATATTGTTCCATAATAGGAGTAAGATCTTTATTTTCACTTGATGATACGAGTACTAACAAATAAATAGTCACATTCACTTTGACCTATTATTATTATCATTCACCTTGTATTGTGCATCGAAATAGATTATTTATTTTCCATTTATATAAATGTACTAATTACAACAAAAACTCAAGAGCTTTCGCGTCAATTCGCAATGCAACTATATTTTTCTCTAATATTAACAAGAAATAAAAAAAAATATACAGTAAGTACTCTAGACATAGCGCTATAAGTTAAGATACGGTAGGTAACATTATAAACACATTTACGCATATGTTCAACCAAGGATTGCATGCAGACGCTATCAGTACCATTTTTATAAAATTTATTTCTTTATATAAAAAAAAAATGCGTAATGGTAATGAGTATCGGGAGGCACTTACATTTTTATTGTAACAATAAAAGAGCCTACTGAGAGCCGACGAGCCTTAACGTGTCTTATAGCCGCGACTGTAATTTAGAATAATACAGATATAAACTGTATTTTTATCTTCACCAATTCGAGAAGGCGTAAAGAGATCTGGCTCATAGATTTTTATGGGCGTCCTAAAATTGCTATTCACAAACAAATAATACTGATTGACTGAGGTGAATTGTGCGTGACACGTCAGTCTGGTACTATTTAGGTAGGTATAGTCCCAAAAACTTATCTGACCCGGCGACAGCGCCGCTAGTAGATATGAAAACAAAAATTTAAAAAAAAATTGGCAGTCATAGGGACTGCCGATAGAAGTGAAAACTAAATCCATTCAATTTTACCTGTAAAGATATACACAGCACTAATGTTGCACAATACGTCACAGCATGCCGGTGACGCGAACCCATAAGATTTTCCCCTACCAAAAAGTGCACAACGCGGCTTAAGAAGTTTTCACTTCAAAAAACTTATTAGGCATAAAAAGTTATACTTATCTTGGCAGACGGGTCAGATATGTTTGACGGACAGTACATAGAACGTAAGGTCTCGGTTTTGTCAACTAGCCAATTTATTGAACGGCGAGAAATGGCGGGGAATTCAAAAAAATATGTCGGGTATCCAAATGAACTAGATTTGTTTTTCTTTAGCCTTAAGTTTCGTATGGCTTTATTGTTGCCATTTCCGGCCGGATTCACTAGACAGACTCTGTTTATGCTGATAAAACATTGATTATAATATTTTTTTTAAAATCATTAGTAGCCATTATAGATATTTAAGATGTTGTGATAAATCTTCTCATAAGATAAAAAATATTCATGCATTTATAATACAATAGTTCATAGTTATAAAACAGTTATTTTGATTAGGTATAACGAAAATAGTTGTTACGGGCAGGAAATAGAAAGGGTGAGCGGAAGGTCTGATTTATGGAAATGTGCACCCACAAAGGTTACATTTAAAACGAATTATATCTTTGCCAGTCCCAATTCCCCAGTGACGACTATAACCACAGCTATAACGAAAATATGTATTCACAATTTTAATTGGAAAACCACAAGAATAAACTTGTTTGTATACAACATGGTTAATTTTGAGTTGAGCAATATATATTATAGTAAGTAAAACTTATCTGACCCCCGATTGTGTAAGGAAATCGTAATCGTAATCGTTTTTCAAAAGTAGTTCATTAGATGCCTGCACGTCAAAAAGCATGTATTAGTATGAACTCTATACAATTCGAGTATTAAGCTGTCAAATGATTACGATTTGCTTAGACAATTAGACCTCTGATCCGGTGTCAGCGTCGCTAGTGTAGAAAAATAAAATAAAAACAAAAACCAAACAGGCATAAAATTTAATTCCAATTTTGGCCACCGGGTCAAATAAGTTTGGGGGACTATACCTATCTATTTAATATGTATTGTAGTAAGTATGCTTCTCGGTTCTATTAACATTGTCTAAAAACCTTGCTAAAAACTCATTAGATTTTGATTAATCTGTAGTTTTTTCTTCTCTCTTCTTCGGCTTTTTTAAAGCGTTCCACGTGGCTTGATATCAAGAAGCAGCGAAGGCGTGGCGTGGATGATGGCAGCGTGATATGAAGATTTTAATATGGCTTACATGTCAAACAAAACAATAAACTACACTAGACCAATAATATCGATGTTTGTTCGTATCGTGTAATTATTCGATTGTTAATGAAATAATAGGTTTGGAAATGTCCTAATCGAAGCTGTAAATCGCTATTTAAAAAAAATTTAAATACATTAAAAACGATTTCAATAACAGTTTTAAACCGATTTTAATGTTTAAAATAAAGTCTCGCATAAAGTATCGCTTGGATACGTTTCAAATATCATAGCGAATACAACTCCATTTTTAAATCGTTGTTTTTAGTCAACAGCGCAATTCCATTATTTTAAAAAATCTTTAGTTTTATAGCAAAAAAGATTCAAATACGAGTAGGTGCACTGCCAGCAGTCGTACCTAGGGGTTCCAAAACCGGTTTCACCGAAATCGAAAAAACCGGCTAAACCGGGTTTTTCGCCATTTTTCAAAACCGGTTTTAAAATTTGGCAAAACCGGGTTTTTCGATTTTTTCGATTTATTTCGATTTCATATTTTCGTAACGCAATCCAAAATATGGGTTAATAGATCAATATCTGGGTGACCGTGTACTTTTTTTTGGTAAATCAAATTAAAATTTAATAAAAATAATATTTGGAAAAAAAAGAAAAAAATCGGTCTCGAGACATCTGGACTCGGGTCCGAAAACCGGGACCGCCCGATTTCCCACCTGAGCTATTATAACCTTATAGATAGTGGCGAAATTTACCTTCGTATTCTAATGATATTGTAGCAGTTTGTCATTGCCTGAAAACACGGATAAAACGACATTTTCTTAAAATGAAACCTACCTAGCTAGATCGATTTATCGCCCCCCAACCCCCCTGAATACTAAATTTCATGAAAATTGTTAGAGCCGTTTCCGGGATTCAGATTAAAAGAAAAAAATTAGATTCCTCGTACCTAACCCTATCAGAAAATACCCCATGTATGTTCAGCGATTTTTGGTAGTTTTCGAGTTATAATTTTTTAAAGTTTTTTCGTGAGATTTCTGAGGGAGTGAGTGTTAAATTTTTTTTCTTTTTATTTAGTATTTTTTTCCAAACTTTTTTATGTGAACATGCTTGCTATGAAGTGTGCTACTTTGCATAAAATATTTACTTAATAGTAACATTAACCTAAGTTGGAAAATTTTTGGTCGAAAGTGAAAAGTTTATGTTCGACAGAAGTAGAGACGAATTTTCAACTTAAGATTAAAAATACTTAAACATTTTTACGTCACTTCCGACTAATTTCAAAAACATTTGGGGTTTCTAAGCTTCCCTTATTAGTTAAAAAATTTGGTATTTTAGGGGACATTATTGTGAGAAATCGGACTTCAAATGTGGTAAGGCGGTAATTTCTGAACTTAAAATTTGATGCTTAAAATTGAGTTTTGCCTATTTTTGACAATTTTATGGCTAATTGCATTAGGACATTTTTGAATTAAAGTATTTACACCAAAAATAATCGATATTTTTCGATTAAGTGACACCAAGGTTACGTAAAACTAATTTGGATTTTTTTAGTTTTTTTACAGTCAGTAGGTCACAAAAAACCGAACTGCACCCGTTTATGTACTAAAATAGCTTTATATAATATCCTTCTGTCAATAAAGTATAGCTTTTCCGCACTTTTACTGAAATAAATATTTAAATATTAAACAAGTATTTTAAAAATTGTAATTCAATTTTATTATTATTATTTACATTAAGACTGATTCAAAGGACTGAATGATAAAAGAATTCCTTTAAATCTAGTTTTATTTAAAAACAAAAATCGAAATCACTGAAAAAACCGGAAAACCGGTTTTGCTACTGAATCAAAACCGAAAACCCGGTTTTCTGAAATATTTTCGGTTTTGGATCCCCTAGTCGTACCTCTTTGGTCTAACGTATTGATTTAGTTAGCAATGCAATATTTTCACATGGCGTATCCCGGGGGATATTAGCGCCTAGCGGTGGAATAATGTGTTTGACACGTGTGGAAATAATGGTTTTATCAAGCGCTACGTGATTTGCGCTATTGATATGTTTAATGTTGCTATTTTTTAATGCAGATGATTTTGTAATGGTATGGACAACAGGAATTTTGTAACTTTCTGAATATTTTCAAAGCAAACTTTTATCGCACATAATATTCAGTGGTCTGCATAGGCACTCAACGAAATCCTCAACTCCAAAACTGCCTCTCTGCCGTCCTCAGTTCTGTTACAAACATGGCCAGCTATATATAACAGATGAATGCTTAATATTTAAAGCAGTGTTGAGATTCCGTGACACCTTATTTAATTAGCAGCAGAGAAATGCTTAAAGACAAAAAACCTGTATTTTTATCAGGTAAGTAATACGGAAGGAGTAGTTAAAAAATGACAAGTACTTTTACCCAACGCCTTTTCACGTCTCATTCTTTTTCTGCAGTTAGAAGTATTTTTCATAGTAAATTGTAGTATGCATTTCACATACTGCACAAATCTCATAGAATGCGACGTCTATTTTTTCTTTGCGCCTCTTGAAAAGCGTGAAGTGTGCTCTCAGTGTTGACATCGTTAGTTGTTTGTGAAAAGGAGCATGAGTACGCAAAATAAATCCGTTTCCTTAGAAATGATGTGTCCTTATTTTATAGATGATGCCCACGACTTCGTTAGCGTGGTTTTAAGTTTTTAAATTTTTATTAGACAGTTAATAATTAAACCATTTTGAAAATAAGCTTATTTTTGACAAAAACTATTAACTGCATACAGTTAATATAAGTCTCAAATAGTTTACGAAATACAAATTCCTAAGAGCATAGTAAATACTCGAAGTGAAATAAAAGAACTGAAATAAACACCAAACCTTTTGCTTTCTCTGCGAAAATCGTCAAAACATGTCATAATAAAGTAATCTTAAACTTGATTTTATTTTTATCACCGCTTTGTCTGGGACTCCCTCGTTCAACTTCACAGCACTCAAGTTTGTTAAATAGGTAAAGTAAATATTTCCAGAAATATAAAAAAGTTTAGTACCGACCAACAGAAGTTTATGAAGATAAAATACATGAATATAAAATTTTTCTCTTAAAATGCAAAATCATTCGTATTTTCCTTCAGAGAATAAATATCTACTGGAGTACCTACCCGTGCGACGAGATAGCGATGCAAATATAAAATTGAAAGGCCAGTAAAGATTTTTTCTAACATAAAAATGCAATAATATTGTAAAAAATCGAGTGAAAACCTAGAAATAATGCGCGGAAACAGTTTTCAAATTAACTTTTTATGTTTACACTTTTTTTAAAGTAGGATTTGGAAATCCTAACTTCGTTCTTCGTATGGACACGTTTGTTCGTGTCAAGCAGGTCTATGGAGATTGGAGCTCCATATACTCGTATTATCCGATGTATCTTTTCGCCCCTAATGTGCATTTCTAATAATAAATATTCGAGTTGACATACACTATGCAAAGGATGTGTCCCTTCTGAATTTTTTTATTCTCATTTACTAGGTACCTGAATTGGCCAAGCTTTGCTTGGGTGTAATTTCTATAAATTCTTATCAAGTGGTTCGGATAGAGATGTCATGTCATCCTTACTCATTATTTGCACAGCGAAACCTCGCGAACCGCGATATTATAGAACGTAGGCAAACTTCTATGATGTATAATCCATACCTAAAGGTCGTTTCGTGCCAATAAACAGACTGGCTTAACTAAATATTATGTCGTAATCGATGAAATTGCAGGCCAAGTGGGAGTTTACTACGTATTCACTCGTGATAACAGCTACCATATTATACCTATGCATACCATACATACTTACCATACCATATATCCATCGAGCGCCAGCTATCAAGCGCTTGATGATTCCATACAAATCGCTAAAATGGAAAGAAAATCTTCCATTAAGCACTAATCGTGAAATGACCCTGATATGTATTTTCCATAATATTTGTTCAGACTTCCAACTTAAAATTAATAAGTTTCCTACTTAAGTGAATTCTAATAGATATAGATCAAAACGCTGTTCGACGAACAAAAAGAAACGAGTAGGTACACAACTACGAGTACGGACTGCGCATTGCAGATAATAATTGAATGTAGAGACAGTGAGCACTATAATTGACTGCATTTGAAAATACACCATTCAAAAACTACAAGTCAAATAAACAACCTACCTAGATAAACAGCAAGTGTTATATAAGGCTTACTCACTTTATTTATTTTGTTCAAATGACTCTCGCATTATTTTTTGTAGCCTGAATTTGCTTTAAGTTATGCGAAATTTGCGGGATTTATAATGACTTTCTGCCCATTCTAGAGTAGGTAGAACTCACAGAATTCTGTGATCTGTGGTAGTACTGTATAATTCTAGTTGCCGAATACACCAGTACGTATCCACTTCAAAATGTGATTATGCCAGTTCGGTGAACAGTAACTACAGAACTACATTTTGAGTGAGCTGATATTATATAGTTATAAATGTGTTGTATACTAACTAAATGATAGTGTAACTTGCTTTACAACGGCAGTCACGTAAATTGCCTAATTTCAGCTAATTATAAAGATATGTAACTGCCTCGTTGGTCTAGTGGTTTGCATATTCGACTGCGGAAGACGATGTCCCGGGTTCGAGTCCTGAGTCGGGCTATAATTAAGTATTAGGCTTTTCTGACTAGAAATTCTCAGTATTAGCCCGGAGTTAGGAAGTTGGTGGTGTTTAACCCTCGTGCCTCGGAGAGCACGTTGAGCCGTCGGTCCCGGTTATTATCACTAACATGATAATAATCGTTAAAGTCCGCCAACCCGCATTGGAGCAGCGTGGTGGGTCTAAGCTCTAATTCCCTGAGAGTGGCCTGTGCCCAGCAGTGGGACGTAATGAGCTGTAGTGGGTAAAGATGTAATGTCAAGCTCCCCACAGGACAGTATAATAACTTACGCTATTGTATTTAATTTACATACTTAACTAAGTACCTACGTAATGTAATATATATTGTTTACAAAAAAAAAAGAGCAACTGCTGAGTTTCTTGCCGGCTCTTCTCAGCAGAATCTGCTTTCCGAACCGGTGGTAGAGTCAAAACATGACGTAACATAAGAGGCACCTGTATGTCCTACATGTTTTAAATAAATGAATTTGAATTTGTTATTGCTGTAATGATATTATTATCTCGAATCCGTATTCTATCACTAGTAAAACGCACTGTTCGAAGACTTTGTTCATTAAGTTTTGGCTTTAAGGAATTTTGGATGAAAATATGTCTCGAAGCTTCCTAGCCGAGTTAGATTCGGCGGCTGACCTTTTTTCTCGAAATTACGTAAATAAAAGATCACGTAAAGACAACCGCGCTATACTCGGGGTTTCTTTACGTGATCAAATCAGAAATGAGGAGATCCGTAGAAGAACTAAAGTAACCGACTTTACTCGACGGATTGCGACACTGAAATGGCAATGGGTGAACACGTAATGCGAAAAACCGATACATGTTATGTAATTATGTGTTTTGGTGGTGTTTTTCTTTCACTTTTACATATCTGCCTATAATTATACTACATTGAAAAGGGATCAAGTAGGTACAGCTTATATATTACACATATTTGCCATTTATAGCTTATTAGATGATTCCCGCGCCTACCCCTGTACCAAATTTCATAAAAATCAGTTGAGCAGATGAGCCGTGAAAGCGTAGCAGACAGACAGACAGACAGACAAACTTTCACATTTATAATATTAGTATGGAAGTATCGATATTATGGATATTAATTGTTTGAGGGTAAAACCTGTATCACAAATACCTAATGAGCGAACTTTAGCAATAACTTACATAGCTAACGGCCACGAGTCACTAAGCTAGGTTGTGGCAAACACTATTAAATATTTAGTAGAGCGCGGAATTAATCTGAATTTTCATTAGTAGAATTTCAGACCGATACCTATTGCGAAAATGGACATATCTTTTACGAATTCGTACAAGCTATACTAGACCAATCAGACTTACGGATGCTCGGGTGTCGGAGTGAAATGCAGTACGTACAAAATATTATGTGTTCTTGGAAGATACTGCTTTCTGATCCTTGGTGGTAGCAGGTACAACTAGTTCCCCATTCCGCATTTTTAATAGATTGTACCAAACTTGTACCATACTACTTGTTACGTAAATATTGTCGTTTTACGATGGCTTAGCAGATCATCGGAAAATATTTCTATCTTTCTTTATATCTTTCTTTATTTTATCTTTCTTTATTTCTAAATTTATATCTTTCTTTTCTTTAAAGTATCTCACGTAAGTTACGTTAAGTTACTACTTAACAGTATACATATATTTAAATACTAAGAACTACTAGAAGTCAGGACATTGCCTGACTAATTGATAAGAATAATATGACGTTAAAAGCGTGTGGCAATAACTCAAATACTTGATACAAAATAAACAAAAAGCCCGAGTCGAGAATTCCGAACACGCAAAGCTTTGTGTTCAAAATTTCAATACGAGCCTTCTTCTGCTTGAGTGTATAAATTAGTCAAGCGAGAAGGTCACAGCATCGCACGGAGTTGGCTCAATGTATAATCCATATAAATATTATAAATGCGAAAGTTTGGATGGATGGATGTATGTATGTATGGATGTATGTTTGTTACTCAATCACGCTCCAACGGATGAACGGATCTGGATGAAATTTGGCACAGAGGTAGATTATAGTCTGGAATAGCACATAGGCTACTTTTTATCCCGGAAAATTAAGAAGTTCCCGCGGGAATCAAAAAAACCTCAACCACGCGGACGAAGTCGCGGGCATCAGCTAGTTTTCATATAAACTGAAGCCACAGGTTCTATCCGGAAATGAGTTTCGACGCTGGCTTTAGTCCTTTACGACCTTGATGCCTGTCGTTTGCCAGCTACTGGCTTTCTTGGATCCATTTTGCTACACTCTAAATAGAAATAAATTTATGGAATAGTTAAATATAATAAAAAGAGTTAAATCTATTTCAGTTTGTGTGTTCATGCATTGACGTTTTTTTAAACGTGTTTTCAAAAAGCATTCATGTAAACGGCGGCTAAAATACAAACTCAATCATTTCTTTTCATCTTAATGAAAGAACACATATTGCGATCAGTAAAATATAGAGGGTGGTGGAGCTCTGAAATATGGTAGCTTGTAGTTCCGAGAGGGCGTAGTTTATCTTGACCCTTGAAATAAAATTGTGTAAGTAATAGGGTTTTTTTGCTAAAAAATATAATAACAATTGTTAGTCTTATCACTGTTGCTGTGTTGCAACGTGCAAGCAATGACGTTCTAAGACCGTGCCAACCGCATTGGACACTCCACAAACATAATGGGTGAAGATCCGCATTCATTTGGTGCGTGCGGATATGCGGATATGACGTCATTGTTGCCTATTTTCAGTTCCCGAAAACTGTGGTGCTTGCGGTGCAAGAAGCATGGAAAGTGCATAAGCATACAATCAGCAAGATAATGCATCTTATACCCGATCCGGCTCTCACGGAACACTCTACTTTTATAGCTCTAGATTCTAGGTCCTTGCATAGAAAGCTACAAAAAGCGACTCGGATGACATTATAGTGACATGTATAGTCCCACGAACTTATCTGACCCGTGGCCAAAATTGGAACTAATTTTTCTGCCTGTTTAGTTTTTGTTTTTATTTTATTTCTAATTTTGCTTTACTAGTATCATTGATGTATAATTTACCCGTACGCACAACACTATTTACCTTTCTCTGGGATCCACAATCATGATTTGAGTTGAAAGAGGTATATTATCTACTACACAAAATCTAAGAAGCAGTGAAACATTCCAGTTCACATAATTATAGATACTAGCGTAGTTGATACCCGGTTGAGAAAAGTTTGTGGGACTATAAAGGTATAGTATCAGTCAAAATTAGGACAAAAGACCTTAATGGCCGTTCATTCCTGACAATAATATTATGTTGTAGCAACATGGCGACGTATTTCGACAGTCCAACAAATTATAGCCGTCTGGGGAACAAAAAGTTCCCCGGAGCGCACATGAGATAGCTACTATCTTAGGGAGAACACGAGTATCTCGGGTTATATCTGCATGAAAACAAAAAAGAATATCAAACTAAACTACGTTTGTACTATATTCGCTTCAGTATGCGTTGTACTTAAACATACTTTAATTTTAACCAGTTTTATAAATTTCGTTATCGTCAAGGTCTATATACGACTTTTGTTGAACTTTCCATCACCTCAATCCTAATTTTATATGAGTACATACCCTTCATACTGTATTAACGTAAAGTGTAAGGACAGCCTACTGCTTTGAAGATAATGTTAAATTGTCACTTGGTAGATGAATAATAATGAACTTTTAAATTATTACACGCACTACACGATCTACACGATCAAATATTTAATACCTATTTTAAGTTTTCATACCGTAACTGTATTCATATATGTATTACTCACAGTAATATCTCCAATATTGAATTGATTTAATTTATGTACTGTTATGTATTAAATAACACTTCAAATGCAAATGAGAGCGTTATTAAAGTAATAATTCATATATTATCCATTTATTGAGCAACCCAAATATCGATGCATCACAAAACATTATGCTTTGCGATACATATCTACTACAGGCTATATATTATTACACATTAATAATTAATATTGCGAGACATGGAAATATTAATTTTAATATATTATGCTAAACTAGTATTGACTGTGTTTTATGTAATGATTATTTAAGGGAAAAAAAAAAGTTGACTAACTGACTGACGCAATGCTCTTGTGTCTCAAAACCACTGGATGGATCGGGTATGACTTAAGCATCCCCTTAGAAAGGATTTTAAAAATTCAACTCTTAAGGGTGTAAAATAGAGGTTTGAAATATTCCAGTTAGAAGCCGCGGGCAACAGCTAGTTCCTGATATATTACTAATCTTCAAATCTCTCAACCTTTGGGGTTCCAAAGGAGTCATAATAATATTATCTAAGAACTAGCTGATGCCCGCGACTTCGTCCGCGTGGATCGAGGTATTTCGGTTCCCGCGGGAACTCCTTAATTTTCCGGGATAAAAAAGAGCCTATGTGTTATTCCAGACTATAATCTATCTCTGTGCCAAATTTCATCCAGATCCGTTCAGCCGTTGGGGCGTGATTGAGTAACAAACATCCATACATCCATACATCCACACATCCATACATCCATCCAAACTTTCGCATTTATAATATTTATTTGATTAGTATACCTAACCTAGTACCTACCTAATAGCTAAAAGTGGGCCAAAGTCGTAGAGAATACAAAAGTACTGACTGCAGACAGAATTATGTGAACTCTGCAGCAGATCAGGAAAGCCAATGCAAGATATTGTGCATACTAATAAAATACATAATAAATGCGAAAGTGTGTCTGTCTATCTGTCTGTTTGCTACGCTTTCACGGCCCATATATTCAATTGATTTTGATGAAATTTGGTACAGGAATAGATTGTATCCCGGGGAAGGACATAGGCTACTTTTTATCCCGGAAAATTCAAGAGTTCAAGAATCAAAAACCTTATTAATCCACGCGGACGAAGTCCCGTGCATCATCTAGTATGGAGATATATCGTAATAATGAATGAACCAGAAGTTTAATTCGCTATAATCCGCCACAGCAGACAAATATAAGTGGTACAGTGCGTGTATTTCACCAATAGAGGATTTGTGTGGTGTGGTGCTGTGCCGGTGCGAATTGCTGGGTGGTGGGTGTTCGCATGCTATTGGTGAAAGACACGCACTGTGTCACATAGATTTGTCTGCTGTGGCGGATTATAGCGAATTAAATTTCTGGTTCATTCATTATCATGGACTTCCGCAAATTAACGCCTGCTTCGATTCAATATATATCGTAATAATTTTGAAGAAGTTACTAAATATATACAAGCAGCATGTTTTTAAACATTCACTACTATACGTGCAGAGCCGTGGAGCTGCTTAAATTTTCAAGAGCGAGTGGTTAACTCTGCTGAAATATCACGGGGCCGTAATTCAGTTACTTTTTGAGGGCAAAGCTCCACAGCTAAAGCGGGTCAGTGAAAGTTTTTATGTAAATAAACACACTAGACCTAGTCGTAATGAGATGCTAAAAGGTTACCTACCTAAAAGAAGTTATAAAAGACTAGCCGATGCTGGCGAATTCTTCCGCGTGGATTGAGGTTGTTTGGTTTCCGCGGGAACTCTTTAATTTTTCGGTATAAAAAGTAGCATATGTGCTATTTCAGACTATAATCAATCTCTGTGCCAAATTTCATCCAGATCCGTTCAGCCGTTCGGGCGTGTTTGAGTAACAAACATCCATCCAAACTTTCACATTCATAATATTAGTATAGATTCTACTCTATTAATATTTTTAAGGAGCATAAATACTCCTTTGAAAGGTACATAAAATTGCGATAATCTCCTTTCTGTGAATTGAATGAAATCACCACCTCTGAGGCTTAGACTAATAACGCTCTGAGGTTTCTACCTTAGAGGTAGACAGACAGTACAGTATAAATCGCTTTCCGTAAGTCGACTCAAAATGGCGGTCGTCTGCGCAAGTACAATACAATAGAACCGAGCGGAGCATGCGCGGGGAGCGAGGCGTAAGGTAACGCGCGGCCCCTCGCGGCGCACGTCATACCGCACTTCGTTTGACACCCGAAATGTGTTTCTGCGCATAGTTCAACTTACGCTGCGGCTATTAGAGTATTTTTTCAAAATAAACTAGACAATTTGACGACGATTCGAAATAGAAACACGAAATACCTAATAGGTTTATCTTGTATACAAAGCATTAATCTGTTCCCCAAATGATTTCTGTTGTCTTGGGTCCATTGCAGGTTTCATCCCTTGTTATATTGAGTGGATAGGTATAAAAACAAAACGTAATGATTCAATGTCTTGTAAAATTCCTGTTAATTACACGCAATTTACCTTATTGATTTTTTTCCTTTTTTTTTGTGGAAATAAGTGACTGCTAACATTTCGAAAAAATTTATTGTAATAGGTCATTAGGAATTAATTAAAAAATTTGCTAAAACACTTGGTTTTGGTTGACAATATATAGCAAAAATGGGTCCGTCTCCACATTTGGGTTCCAAGGTGAACGATTGGGAACCCGCAACAAAAAAAACACGGTGTAGACTGATCACCACCAGACATACCCTTTCAAACGAGAAAGACGTGGTACAATGCACTTGCTTTTTTTTTTGGTGATTTTTGCAAAGCACAAAGAAAAGTGGAAAGCGCGAAAACACTTTGAAGTGTGGAAATACCAGTAAGATATCAATGTCCAGTCGTGGACATCAGAACCAAGCCGAAAAAAATTACCGCCCAAAAAATTTACCTATTTCGATGATTAGTATCCAAAGGATTAGGTATGTAAGGTTTGAAAAACAAATAATTTTTCAATTGTGACAAATATCTCTCAAAGACTTTCTTCGAAGAAATAAAAACACAATATAAGAATTTCGAAAAAAAAATCGCATGATAAGAACAATGAGTCAGGAAAATCGCTCCTTGACTTGACAATTTATTTCTTTTCTTATTTGTATATTTCCAAGCATCGCAGCATATCTAAATAGTTGGCAATCAGGGTAAAATTGAGTGAACTGCACTGTATTTGCAGTTATTCTGGAGCTTAAAATATGTAATCGCGGAAGCAAGATGCGATTTAATATCTCAAGACTTCCAATTCAAATACCCATTTATTTTTCATAACATGACTTTACTCTTATTCTAATGTATAACAACTTCAAGGAAGGCGGCCTAAAACTCATATTTTCTTAAACTGTGCTATTGTTTATCGAATTGCAAACACATTTTGTTTAATTCCATATTACGAATATTATAAACTATGATACCCGCGACTTCGTCCGCGTGGATCCCGCGTGTTTTTTCAATTCCCGCGGAAACTCTGTAATTTTCCGGGAAAAGAATAGCCTATGTGTTTCCCCGGGATACAAACTATCCCTATACCAAATTTCATCAAAATTGGTCGAACAGATGGGCCGTGAAAGCGTAGCAAACAGACAGACAGACACACTTTCGCATTTATAATATTAGTATGGATCTGAAAATGTATCTGTTTGTTTACTTTCGAGTGTCATTTGTTTAACCGATTTGACCAAAATTTGGTTCAGAGTAGAAAGCATCCCGGAGAATGCACAACTCATAGGCTACATTTTATTTCAGAAAATCTAACAGTTCTCATAGGAATTTTTCATCACATAAATCCAGGCACACGAAGTCGCTGGCATCATCTATTATACGCAATAAAACATGTGATACTGGGTTTGTAGATTTGACTCTTTGTTTTATCTCAAGAATTGCGCCTAAATTGTCGCAGTCAACGTTAGTTTGAAATAAATTTAGAGAGCTAATTAGCATTCTAGTTATGTTGTTAGTATGTATTCTAGCGAGGTTGTTATATGTTAACACCTCCTGATTAACCCCAAATAGTTCTGTAGGAACACCGCTGTGTTAGTCCCTGTAAATATTATAATAGTACAGTAAGAAAACAATTCAGTGTACGGTCTATCTGTGCAGTGTATAAATGACGAAGGCGATTGTCACAGTCGTGGTATGATATCGGTGCACGGAAATTCAGAACGTGCTCGGAAGTAAAGGATTTATGAGTGCCGCGGTAAAATGGCCGTGTGTTGAATTTTTATGCATTAATATTTTACAAATAAGTACAACTTGGACTGTTAAAGAATATATAATTTACAAGTATTGTGCTTGATTGTGAGTTCATTTACAATAATTTATCTTAATTTATGACTAACATAATTTAGCAAAAAAAATATACCTATCGTTTCCCTAGTATGTATCTAATGCCTTTTCTTGCCCCCAATCCCGCAATAATTTTGTCTTTTATCGTAGGCAAAAGCTTCTTGCTTCTTGTATCTATCAATAATTGTTAATTTTATAGCTTTAACTCGTGCTTCACAAAAATAAAGTAACAAATATAAATAGAATTAATTGGGTCATGGGCGTGTAACCACCCACCCAACCACGTCGTGTAACCATGGCCCATGCAGTGCGAAAGTGTGCCTGTTTGTCCGTGTCGTTTTGATTAATAGAATTTGACAAAATTTGGTAAAAAAAAAGTAGCATCCCAGGGAAGGGCAGAGGAAATATCTAATGAAGAAGAAAAATATAGTACTGTAAAATCAAAGAGATGCCAAAAAAAGAATTGTCACAAACACCTAAATCCACACGCATAGTAATAATTATTATAGTCATAGAAATAGGAATCCGCTTATTATAGTCTAGGCTAGTTGACTCTACTAAAAGCACTAACCAAATTTATCTCAACATGAAATTCTCAATTCAGAAACCGGCCGTTAGTTTATACTCAGCGTCAACGAGCCAATAAGTCACTCAAAGTTTCAGGCAAACTCAACACTATTAACTGTTTAGTAGCGTAAGAAACGACCTTACTTGGACTTTAGCATAAACGAGTTTGCACTTAATCAAAATTCGGGTCTGGCTCAAAATGGATATGGGTAGAATGTAACGGTTTGTTGTACCCGTAAATCAGTTTACGCCTTGGGAATGTATTACGTGGACTGCAACTAAAATTATATGTGGAGCTCTTAGATCAGTAGGTATATTTTAATGAAATATTAGAATATTTTTAATCTTAGTACTCATTGCAGTATTAAAAAATAAGCTAAAATATAGGTATTTCTTAGACCTATAGAATATTTCAGACGACATAGTAGGTACTGGTACTTATTGCAACTTTTTTTTAGTTTTCCTTTTCTCCCTGTTTTCGTAATTAAGACCATTGTAAAAACGTAAAACCACTTAGGTATGTGGTTCCTCGTCGGGTTTCTTCAGATAAGAAGACTAGCAGATCGCCCAGGTTTCCGAAGGCTTCCGGAATGATTTAGCTTATAACGTTGATCGCACATTATAGATTTACCACAAACGCTACCCGTAGGTATTGCAATAGTCGCAAGGACCGCAGGCGTGAACCATTGCAGGTAACTGAAAATGCAAATAACGTTATCAAAAATGAAGTGTGTGCACATCCTCAATTGCGGGCGGTATGATCTGCAGACGGTTACACTGAAAAGGACCGCAGGAGTGTGCAATGTTATACCTAGTAGAGTAGGTATCCTTGCTAACATAATTGTTATTAAGTACTTTGATAAAATAATATGAAATAATATTTTCAGAACCTCTACTGTCTTTACAAATTTAAAAAACATGTTTACTCTTCTTTATTGACGTTAAATTAAAATGAAAATTAGCTTAGTATTAATAATTGAATCATTACAAATTTTATGATACCGTTCGCGCGAAATTTTTAATCGTAAATCTTCGAACGTAAGTACAGCATAAATATTTTCATTTGCAAGTACGAAATGATTTACGAACGTTTCGGACCGTCATAAAATACCGGCAACCGATTCCTGATTTTAATTTCTTGGGTAAACTTTCGCAATATTTTTCAGAGGAGGTCGACGTGAAACGAAATTTGCATATTCAACAGTGAAATTCGCGTCGCAAACAAAGTCCTATTACGGAACAATAGAAATGTCTTAACGTTGTTTATAGAATAAGATACAACCGTAAGATCGTAATAGCCGGTTGACCACTTAGATACATGATCGAGCAAGTCTTGTTTAGAAAAACGTGGGGCAAACGCGTCCGGAATCAAAGCAAAACCCTAGGTTAGTAGGTATCGTGATATTAAATTAAAATTGTCGTAAGCGCAATAGGCAACTCTTTTTATATCTGAAAATCAAAGTCGATATCAGTCCCCGGGATACAAGCTAGCTTTGTACCGATTTTTATCAAAATGAGTAAAAATAATGGGCTGTGAAAAAAGTAACAGAAAGACAGACGCACCTGCGCATTTATAAATTACCTGGGATGCATCATACCTCTGTACTAAATTTCATATAAATCAGTTAAAAAGATGGCCGTGAAAGCGTAGTAGACAGACAGACACACTTTCGCATTTATACCTAATATTATTTTTATGGACTTTACTAAGTTCAAAAATTAGTAATTGAGCTAGAGGAAACGTTACAACTGTCTCTGAGATTGCAAGTACTCGTAGTATGGGAAAATGGCTTACACGCCACAGCCGAGATTCAGACGTCATTTAGGTGGATCAACGACGCCGTTACGACACCGTCTCGACGACGACACCAGCCAGCTGCTCACATGCAAAAGCTATTTGCAAATGCTTGAAAACTTGGTAGGTATAAACACAAACCTAAACCAGGTACCTAACGCTACATTATGTACAGATAATACGCAAGTGTGAATTCATTTTACAGGGAATCACGGGTACAGGTAAAGTAATAGCACAGAATCGGTAATAGTACAGTTCGTAATAGCTTATTTTATGTCCACGACTGCGTCAGCGAATGTAGGTTAACTTTTTGATTTTCCAGGATCATTAGCATGTCTATGTCCGTCTCCGGGATGTAAAGTTTCGCGGTACAAAATTTCGTCAAATCGGTTAAACAGATGGGACGGAAAAAGGTAACAGGCAAACAGATAGACCGAAATACATATCACTTTTTAGGGTTACGTAGCCAAAGTTGGCAAAAACGGAACCCTTATAGATTCGTCATGTCTGTCTGTCTGTCTGTCTGTCCGTCCGTATGTCACAGCCACTTTTTTCCGAAACTATAAGAACTATACTGTTGAAACTTGGTAAGTAGATGTATTCTGTGAACCGCATTAAGATTTTCACACAAAAATAGAAAAAAAACAATAAATTCTGGGGGTCCCCATACTTAGAACTGAAACTCAAAAAAAATTTTTTCATCAAACCCATACGTGTGGGGTATCTATGGATAGGTCTTTAAAAATGATATTGAGGTTTCTAATATCATTTTTTTCTAAACTGAATAGTTTGCGCGAGAGACACTTCCAAAGTGGTAAAATGTTGGTCCCCCTCCCCCCCCGTAACTTCTAAAATACGAGAATGATAGAACTAAAAAAAATATATGATGTACATTACCATGCAAACTTCCACCGAAAATTAGTTCGAGATCTAGTAAGTAGTTTTTTTTTAATAATTTAAAACTTACTACAGGTGTGTACGGAACCCTCGGTGCGCGAGTCCGACTCGCACTTGGCCGGTTTTTTAATATTTAGCACGGATTCCTTGGAGAAGAAGGCGTTGTCTTTGCCTAGGCAACAAAAGTTGTCAAACGTTTTTTTTATATTTATCTTGGGTAAAGATGCATTCTTTTTCTTTTTAACAATTCCCAAGAGCAGATTTCACAATATCACGGCCTGAATATTGTAAAGTGTATAGAAACAAACTTTACAAATCGGCGACTTTAAAATAAAATCTTTTCTCTTTTTCCCGCGGGGGAATATTTGAAACCACGCCAGGATATGACTAGTCTAATATACTAGCAGGTTCAGTCCTCGCCAAGTAGGAACCTCGAGTTTCTTAAGTTCGTGTTCCACTGATTTAGCAATGCTATATTTATCAGATTTGGACTACCAACAATCAAAAGATTGTTGTCAGTAAAAAGCCGGTATCTTTTCTCTAATAACAACCAAATTTTTTATTTTTTTATTTCATGTAGCGCGCCTTTGTTATTATTATTTATCTGAGATCGCAGATGGAAAATAAAAGGATGGTACCTACGCCACATCCTACATCGATTGTTAAGCTAGTACTGAGTGCTATCTATATTCATATTAAAAAATCGTAGAGCCTATTCACCGATCAATCAGAAATTTAAAGCTCTCACTAGAGAGCTTAATTTTTTTTACAGAATTTGTTTCTCTTGACTACAAGAGAAACAAATTCTGTAAAAAAAATTAAGATCTTTTAAGTTATCACCTTCACTGAACTGGATCACATGCTCAAGCGATCTTGCAAAATGCTATTTTCGAGGCATTTGAATGCAGCGACCAACATGCAGGTGACGTTTATTACTTTTTAACGTTTCGTTCTGGCGGTACATATTTAAGACAAACTGAAAATAACTAGTGGTTCGCCCCGAACTGAGACCTCGCGGTATCCATAAACTTGTACAGAGCGCCATCTATAGACATCGTTGTGAAGTTCTGTTAAAAATACGGAAGCTCATTAAAAATTAAATAATTTCGTTTCCAATATTTATCTAATTTTAGTATTTGTTGTTCAAGTACAGGATATAATTCAAGTAATTCATAAGTTTCAGGCTCAGCCTTTCAGAAAATTGAGAGTTCTGAGGTCAACTTTGGACGTTAGAAAATCTCCACTTTGAAAGCCCCCCATTTCGTCAATTTTAGGGGAAAAATTTAAAAAAAAATATTTTTGGAAACTGACTAACTTTTGAAATAACTTAAGTAATTGTTATACAAATGTACTGTAATGTCTGTTGTTAGGAAATTACTATTTTAACTATACATAATATCCGGATAAACTCACGTGTTCTGTCGGAAAAAAGCCCGACTAGTTTCGAACCCGTTCGGGGCCCTTATTCATGAGCCTGTTCGCACGACGCGGCCGCTACTCGACACTTATCCGGATATTATGTATAGTTATAATGAATATCACTCACGATAGTTTAAACGTTAAAATTACTATTTCTTACTCTTTTTACTCTCTCTTACTCTACTTATAACTACAATATTTAAAAAGTATTGTAACTGTGATTGTTACCAATAAGCTTTTACCCGGGCCGCGTGGTTAAGTATAGGTTTTTAAATGATGGTATTTTACAAAATTCTTTACCAGTGGAGATTTACGTTATAGAGAGCAACGTAGAATCTACTCAGAGTCAGTTAACTTTTTCGTTGATAACGTTGATCAATATGTAAAACGAGGTTTCGCTAAATGGGGAAGCGGGAAATGGTTAAAGTCTCAACCACCTCAGACATTTAGTTTATCCTTTTAGATTCAGAGCGAAAAGACACTACGAACAACTTTTTTCTCTGGCGGACACAAAGTTGGAAGATAGGTAGGTATGTAGTATTGAGTATTCCCATGTACACGAATACATAAATCTTTCAAAATATACCCAGTACATTGCTATGGGCCGCGCGGTTTTCATCTCGTAAAGTAACCGGAATATGATCCCGTGATATTCCGGCTGCGGTGTCTGCTCTTGAAACTTTAAACGCGCTACCTCGATTTTGTAGTATGTAAATTTTCCTCACTCGCAGCACAAAATTTAGTGCTTCTTTGGTGGCAGCACTTGTATGTACACCTTACATTTCTGTATAATATATTTTGGTTTTCATGTGACGAATCGCTACTTTACAAAAATTAAGCATAACAAAAACTTTGAGGAAACATTCAAAATATATGTACTTAGGTAGTTAAAAGTTTTGTCTCATTGAATCATAATAATATTTTGCTTGTTATAATGATTCAATGAACAGTTAGAAACCGAGTTATCGAAAAACTTCAACATTTGAAAGTGAATTTTTAAATTCAACATTTGAAACGCTTTTCTGGTGTGTCCGTGTTTCCTGCCTCGTTTAATCTATATTATAAGTAGGTACCTTCAAGGCACAATGAATAGGCATTAAGGTGCCTTATACGGATTTCATGATGTGTCATCCTTTTCCAGGTACACTTTAAAGAATCGGGAGTCACAGCTGTGGGGATGTCATGGTATCAAATTAAAGGTCATTTCTTCATCTCTCGTTTGACCTTATAAAAATGCACACTCCAATACAAATTTTCTGCATAAATACGTTTCTCCGAACGCAAGATCTGCTGAAAATGACGAAAAATGGGGTCCGGATAGGTACCCATAAAGCTAGATCCGCTGCATATTTTAACTTGAATATTAACAATAAAGTGGGGCTTATATAGTCCTCTATCCATGGTGCAAAGCATTAAGCATACAAATAAATATGTTTATAGTTTATGTGGCAAAAAAAAATGTTTCATACATTTTTCTATGAAAAGAAGCCGAGCGCTAGGCGTTTGGCGCTCAGTACGCGCTGAGACGCGCTCGTGGACGGGTGGGTGTATCGCTTTTTTGCACGAAATTTATTACGACAAAATGAAAACCGTGTTGTGTACTGCCATAGAGATATAATATTCTCTATGTGTACTGCGCTTAGAAAAACTTGATACCGACATCCACAAAGAAGGAAGTTCTCAAGTGTAGGCGTATTTTTTTTACCCGATTACGACAAAGCCACAAGGAAAGGGTATGTTAGGAATATATATGTATGTATGCATGTATGTATGTATGTAATAAAAAAAAATGTGAGCGCCATTTTGAAATTCTTTGTTATCGTACCGATTTCGTTCAAAATCGATATCTGGGGTTCCCTGGGATCACAAAACAGGAAACTGTTACCAAAATTTTAAAAAAGTCAGCGCCATTTTGATTTTTTTTGTTATCGTACCGATTTCGTTCAAAATCGATATCCGGGGTTCCCTGGGATCACAAAACAGGAAACTGTTACCAAGATTTTAAAAAAGTCAGCGCCATTTTGAATTTTTTTGTTATCGTACCGATTTCGTTCAAAATCGATATCTGGGGTTCCCTGGGATCACAAAACAGGAAACTGTTACCAAAATTTTAAAAAAGTCAGCGCCATTTTGAAATTTTTTGTTATCGTCCCGATTTCGTTCAAAATCGATATCTGGGGTTCCCTGGGATCACAAAACAGGAAACTGTTACGAAAATTTTAAAAAAGTCAGCGCCATTTTGAATTTTTTTGTTATCGTACCGATTTCGTTCAAAATCGATATCCGGGATTCCCTGGGATCACAAATCAGGAAACTGCTACCAAAATTTTAAAAAAGTCAGCGCCATTTTGAAATTTTTTGTTATCGTACCGATTTCGTTCAAAATCGATATCTGGGGTTCCCTGGGATCACAAAACAGGAAACTGTTACCAAAATTTTAAAAAAGTCAGCGCCATTTCTGAATGTTTTTGTTATCGTACCAATTTCGTTCAAAATCGATATCTGGGGTTCCCTGGGATCACAAAACAGGAAACGGTTACCAAAATTTTAAAAAAGTCAGCGCCATTTTGAAATACTTTGTTATCGTACCGATTTCGTTCAAAATCGATATCTGGGGTTCCCTGGGATCACAAAACAGGAAACTGTTACCAAAATTTTAAAAAAGTCAGCGCCATTTTGTAATTTTTTGTTATCGTACCGATTTTGTTCAAAATCGATATCTGGGGTTCCCTGGGATCACAAAACAGCAGTCAATCAAAAAAAAGTCAGAAGTGAACTTTTTAAAATTTTGGTAACAGTTTCCTGTTTTGTGATCCCAGAGAACCCCAGATATCGATTTTGAACGAAATCGGTATGATAACAAAGAATTTCAAAATGGCGCTGCCGTTTTTTAAATTTTGATAACAGTTTCCTGTTTTGTGATCCCAGGGAACCCCCGATATCGATTTTGAACGAAATCGGTACGATAACAAAGAATTTCAAAATGGCGCTGACTTTTTTAAAATTTTGGTAACAGTTTCCTGTTTTTTGATCCCAGGGCACCCCAGATATCGATTTTGAACGAAATTTGTACGATAACAAAGAATTTCAAAATGGCGCTGACTTTTTTAAAATTTTGTTCATAGTTTCCTGTTTTGTGATCCCAGGGAACCCCAGATATCGATTTTGAACGAAATCGGTACGATAACAAAGAATTTCAAAATGGCGCTGACTTTTTTAAAATTTTGGTAAGTTTCCTATTTTGTGATCCTACGAAACCCCAGATATCGATTTTGAACGAAATCGGTAAGATAATCTTTTATACATTATTTTACAATCTCAAAAACTGAGTATTATTATAGCCGCGAGTATTGTTTCGGCGCATAAATAGGTACATAATATTTACCGCGGCCAACAGCGTAAACAAGTACCTACCTAGTAAATAAATAATCGTCTAATATTTTCAAGTAACAAAATTGGTTAGTTGGCTATAAAATCGAGCGTCTCTACGCTCTATAGCTCTACGCTCTCGTAAAGCGTGCATATATATGCTGTAGTGTGACGAGTTTTATACCTATAGTTGAGTTTTTTACCTATAGTTGGTCGCGGGGTAAATGTTTAAAGGGCCTTAACTAAGCAACGTACTTCAATGAATCTTTAAGGAGCTTAAAACAGAGGCCGGTGTGCAACAAATCTACCATAGTTCATACTATAATATTATAATTAATGCGAAAGTATGCTTGTGTGTTTGTCTGTTAGTTTATTGGTTTGTTCTTTAATCACGCCGCAACAGAGCAACGGATCGACGTGATGTTTTTCATGAGTATAGTTGAAGATCTGGAGAGTGACATAGGCTAAACCTATTCCACGCGGACGAGGTGGCGAGCATCAGCTAGTTTAAATATAATTTAAAAGGTTAGGCTGCTTATTATTATTATCATTAGAATGTATAACTTAAGTACCTACCTTCAAGGAGTGAATAGGCATCTTCTAGGCGGGCGCGCTTCAACCTAGACCTCATCATTGCTTTGTATTTAGCGTGATCGTCGTCAAGCGCAAGTCTATCTTGCAATTAAAAAAAAATGTATTTGCTCATATTGTCAATGTTTAGTTCAAACAGCTGACTAAGTAAATTCTACATTGCTCAGTGGGACTTTACATTGTTCTTTATACATAACGTAAGTCCCCTCGGAAAAGAGCATCGGAAAATTTCATAATTTAAAAAATCTAAATCCATGTAGGGAGAAGATTGTTGGTTAAAATATCATATTTGGGTTACAAGTTATAATTGTATTTGTGCAGTTCAGGAAATTAGAACGAGCTTTGCCATAAAAGTTACTGAAGTATAGCATTTTGTACCTAGTATTAAAAAGATTAAGCCCACAAAACTGGATTTACCGCAAATATGGAGCAAAATTAAGTTCGGATTATGAGAAACCTGATTTACGAACACTCCAATGCGCATGGATTAATTATTTCGTGGAAATAACTAAAATGTAGGCACTTATTTAGTTTTAAATTGTAAAATTTTACAGTATAACTCTCTCAGTGAATCACCGTAATTTACAAACTTATAATTCAGTAAATACATAAACCATAGCACACATTTTAAGATAGGTACGCAATATTAATTAAAAACGACGTGCCGGCTTTGATTCCCGGCAGGGTCAATTTGGAAATTTATAATTTCTGAATTTTCTCTGGTCTGGTCTGGTGGGAGGCTTAGGCCGTGGCTAGTTACCACCCCACTGGCAAAGACGGGGCGCCAAGCGATTAAGCGTTCCGGTACGATGCCGTGTAGAAAACGACTAGGGGTATGGGTATGGGTTTAATATACCTAACTGTCATACCCCTAACAGGTTAGCCCGCTACCATCTTAGACTGCATCATCACTTACCATCAGGCGAGATCGCAGTCAATGGCTAAGTTGTAGTGGAATAAAAACATTTTTTTTTTGCCGGCGACCAATGTGTTAAACCCTTCCGGAACATAGATCCTCATTTGCGTGAATTTAACTTTATCTTTGAATTAAATGCATACCGTTGAACAGCCGTTTAAATAATGAATCCGTTCTCTCTTCATTTGCTTTGTGCTCGGTTCGGCATTTGTTTGAAAGTTCATTCAGTTGGATCATGGGTAATTAGAAAATAACAATTTTCACTGTATATCGGTAATTAGAAATAGTACATTGTTCACCGAGGGGAGAAAGTGACCGATTACTATCGAGGGTGTAGTTTGAGGCCCGAGGCGTAGCCGAAGGGCCGCAATACACGCGAGGTAGGAATCGTACTTTCTACCGAGTGATACATAGTGCTTTATACTACACCTGCGAGGAAAATAAGCGATAATTAGTGATTAAACGAACTTACAAAGGTTTAAAATAATAAATAAAATAAATATTTTTACAAACCCATATTCAAAATACAGAAACATAAAAAAAAAACAAAAAAAAAACAAAAAAAAAAAAGAAAAAAAAAACAAAAAAAAAAAAAAAAAAGAAAAAAAAAAGGTTTAGGTTAATAGTTAATAATAGTTAATAGTCCTTAATTAGGTTAGGCTAGCTAGCTTTAATTTCTAATGTATTGTTTTCAAAAATTAAAAAAAAAAAATGACGTTCTATCATAACTATATGAGTCGCTTCATTCGAAGCTAATTCACTATCACAACTAGACTACATTTTGAGGATTATTTCAATATAGATTTCGATATCGACAATCGACATCGATACCGACAATCGACATCGATACCGACAATCGACATCGATATCGATATCGACTATCAATATCGGATATCGATATCGACTATCGATATCGATAATCGACGTCGATGTCGACAATCGACATTCACCATATTATTTGACTTTTCTATGTCAAATATGGTGAAGCTGCTTCTAATATTATATTTCCATAAGGTAAGACATCCAAATTCTCAACGTCCATACCATATTTACTTAAGGCCCTTTAAACATTTACCCCGCGACCAACTATAGGTAAAAAACTCAACTATAGGTATAAAACTCGTCACACTACAGCATATATATGCACGCTTATATAGCTCTACGCTCTACGCTCGATTTTATAGCCAACTAACCAATTTTGTTACTTGAAAATATTAGACGATTATTTATTTACTAGGTACTTGTTTACGCTGTTGGCCGCGGTAAATATTATGTACCTATATTTTATGCGCCGAAACAATACTCGCGGCTACAATAATACTCAGTTTTTGAGATTGTAAAATAATGTATAAAAGATTATCTTACCGATTACGTTCAAAATCGATATCTGGGGTTCCGTAGGATCACAAAATAGGAAACTGTTACCAAAATTTTAAAAAAGTCAGCGCCATTTTGAAATTCTTTGTTATCGTACCGATTTCGTCAAAATCGATATCGGGGGTTCCCTGGGATCACAAAACAGGAAACTGTTACCAAAATTTAAAAAACGGCAGCGCCATTTTGAAATTCTTTGTTATCATACCGATATCGTTCAAAATCGATATCTGGGGTTCCCTGGGATCACAAAACAGGAAACTATGAACAAAATTTTAAAAAAGACAGCGCCATTTTGAAATTCTTTGTTATCGTACAAATTTCGTTCAAAATTGATATCTGGGGTTCCCTGGGATCACAAAACAGGAAACTGTTACCAAAATTTTAAAAAAGTCAGCGCCATTTTGAATTTTTTTGTTATCCTACCGATTTCGTTCAAAATCGATATCTGGGGTTCCCTGGGATCACAAAACAGGAAACTGTGAACAAAATTTTAAAAAAGTCAGCGCCATTTTGAAATTTTTGTTATCGTACCGATTTCGTTCAAAATCGATATCTGGGGTTCCCTGGGATCACAAAACAGGAAACTGTTACCAAAATTTTAAAAAAGTCAGCGCCATTTTGAAATTTTTTTTATCGTACCGATTTCGTTCAAAATCGATATCTGGGGTTCCCTGGGATCACAAAACAGGAAACTGTTACCAAAATTTTAAAAGAGTCAGTGCAATTTTGAAATTTTTGTTATCGTGCCGATTTCGTTCAAAATCGATATCTGGGGTTCCCTGGGATCAAAAAACAGGAAAATGTTACCAAAATTTTAAAAATGTCAGCGACATTTTGAAATTTTTTGTTATCGTACCGATTTCGTTCAAAATCGATATCTGGGGTTCTCTGGGATCATAAAACAGGAAACTGTTACCAAAATTTTAAAAAAGTCAGTGCAATTTTGAAATTTTTGTTATCGTACCGATTTCGTTCAAAATCGATATCTGGGGTTCCCTGGGATCAGAAAACAGGAAACTGTTACCAAAATTTTAAAAATGTCAGCGACATTTTGAAATTTTTTGTTATCATACCGATTTCGTTCAAAATCGATATCTGGGGTTCTCTGGGATCACAAAACAGGAAACTGTTACCAAAATTTTAAAAAGTTCACTGCTGACTTTTTTTGTTGTGATTGCACAACAAAAAATTTGAAATTTCAAAATTGCACTGACTCTTTTAAAATTTTGGTAACAGTTTCCTGTTTTGTGATCCCAGGGAACCCCAGATATCGATTTTGAACGAAATCGGTACGATAAAAAAAATTTCAAAATGGCGCTGACTTTTTTAAAATTTTGGTAACAGTTTCCTGTTTTGTGATCCTAGGGAACCCCCGATATCGATTTTGAACGAAATCGGTACGATAACAAAGAATTTCAAAATGGCGCTGACTTTTTTAAAATCTTGGTAACAGTTTCCTGTTTTGTGATCCCAGGGAACCCCAGATATCGATTTTGAACGAAATCGGTACGATAACAAAAAAATCCAAAATGGCGCTGACTTTTTTAAAATTTTGGTAACAGTTTCCTGTTTTGTGATCCCAGGGAACCCCAGATATCAATTTTGAACAAAATCGGTACGATAACAAAAAATTTCAAAATGGCGCTGACTTTTTTAAAATTTTGGTAACAGTTTCCTGTTTTGTGATCGCAGGGAACCCCAAATATCGATTTTGAACGAAATCGGTACAATAACAAAAAAATTCAAAATGGCGCTGACTTTTTTAAAATATTGGTAACAGTTTCCTGTTTTGTGATCCCAGGGAACCCCAGATATCGATTTTGAACGAAATCGGTACGATAACAAAAATTTCAAAATGGCGCTGACTTTTTTAAAATTTTGTTCACAGTTTCCTGTTTTGTGATCCCAGGGAACCCCAGATATCGATTTTGAACGAAATCGGTACGATAACAAAAAAATTCAAAATGGCGCTGACTTTTTTAAAATTTTGGTAACAGTTTCCTGTTTTGTGATCCCAGGGAACCTAAGATATCGATTTTGAACGAAATCGGTACGATAACAAAAAAATTCAAAATGGCGCTCACTTTTTACATACATACATACATACATGCATACATACATATATATTCCTAACATACACTTTCCTTGTGGCTTTGCCGTAATCGGGTAAAAAAAATACGCCTACACTTGAGAACTTCCTTCTTTGTGGATGTCGGTTACAATATCAAGTTTTTCTAAGCGCAGTACACTATAGAGAATATTAAATTTCTATGGCAGTACACAACACGGTGTTCATTTTGTCGTAATAAATTTCGTGCAAAAAAGCGATACACCAACCCATCCACGAGCGCGTCTCAGCGCGTACTGAGCGCCAAACGCCTAGCGCTCGGCTTCTTTTCATAGAAAAATGTATGAAACATTTTTTTTTGCCACAATAACTATAAACATATTTATTTGTATGCTTAATGTGATGGACCATGGATTGAGGACTATATAAGCCCCACTTTATTGTTAATATTCAAGTTAAAATATGCAGCGGATCTAGCTTTATGGGTACCTATCCGGACCCCATTTTTCGTCATTTTCAGCAGATCTTGCGTTCGGAGAAACGTATTTATGCAGAAAATTTGTATTGGAGTGTGCATTTTTATATGGTCAAACGAGAGATGAAGAAATGACCTTTATACTACACCCGCTCGGAAAGTACCCTCTTGCTTTTGTCAAAACGAGGTAGAAAGTACGTCATTGCTACAAACCAATTAAGCGGGAAGAAAAGATGTATGAAATTTCATTTCTAACGTGCTAAGCGGGGAGAAAACTGTATGAAAATCCATTTCTAACGCGCTGTTGTTTTTTAATTTTAAGGGGCTATACACGGATTTCATCATTTTACAGGTACACTTTAAAGAAACGGGAATCACAGCTGTGGGGATGTCATAGTATCAAATTAAAGGTCATTTCTTCATCTCTCGTTTGACCATATAAAAATGCACACTCCAATACAAATTTTCTGCATAAATACGTTTCTCCGAACGCAAGATCTGCTGAAAATGACGAAAAATGGGGTCCGGATAGGTACCCATAAAGCTAGATCCGCTGCATATTTTAACTTGAATATTAACAATAAAGTGGGGCTTATATAGTCCTCAATCCATGGTCCATCACATTAAGCATACAAATAAATATGTTTATAGTTATTGTGGCAAAAAAAAATGTTTCATACATTTTTCTATGAAAAGAAGCCGAGCGCTAGGCGTTTGGCGCTCAGTACGCGCTGAGACGCGCTCGTGGATGGGTGGGTGTATCGCTTTTTTGCACGAAATTTATTACGACAAAATGAACACCGTGTTGTGTACTGCCATAGAAATATAATATTCTCTATAGTGTACTGCGCTTAGAAAAACTTGATATTGTAACCGACATCCACAAAGAAGGAAGTTCTCAAGTGTAGGCGTATTTTTTTTACCCGATTACGGCAAAGCCACAAGGAAAGTGTATGTTAGGAATATATATGTATGTATGCATGTATGTATGTATGTATGTAAAAAGTGAGCGCCATTTTGAATTTTTTTGTTATCGTACCGATTTCGTTCAAAATCGATATCTTAGGTTCCCTGGGATCACAAAACAGGAAACTGTTACCAAAATTTTAAAAAAGTCAGCGCCATTTTGAATTTTTTTGTTATCGTACCGATTTCGTTCAAAATCGATATCTGGGGTTCCCTGGGATCACAAAACAGGAAACTGTGAACAAAATTTTAAAAAAGTCAGCGCCATTTTGAAATTTTTGTTATCGTACCGATTTCGTTCAAAATCGATATCTGGGGTTCCCTGGGATCACAAAACAGGAAACTGTTACCAATATTTTAAAAAAGTCAGCGCCATTTTGAATTTTTTTGTTATTGTACCGATTTCGTTCAAAATCGATATTTGGGGTTCCCTGCGATCACAAAACAGGAAACTGTTACCAAAATTTTAAAAAAGTCAGCGCCATTTTGAAATTTTTTGTTATCGTACCGATTTTGTTCAAAATTGATATCTGGGGTTCCCTGGGATCACAAAACAGGAAACTGTTACCAAAATTTTAAAAAAGTCAGCGCCATTTTGGATTTTTTTGTTATCGTACCGATTTCGTTCAAAATCGATATCTGGGGTTCCCTGGGATCACAAAACAGGAAACTGTTACCAAGATTTTAAAAAAGTCAGCGCCATTTTGAAATTCTTGGTTATCGTACCGATTTCGTTCAAAATCGATATCGAGGGTTCCCTAGGATCACAAAACAGGAAACTGTTACCAAAATTTTAAAAAAGTCAGCGCCATTTTGAAATTTTTTTTATCGTACCGATTTCGTTCAAAATCGATATCTGGGGTTCCCTGGGATCACAAAACAGGAAACTGTTACCAAAATTTTAAAAGAGTCAGTGCAATTTTGAAATTTCAAATTTTTTGTTGTGCAATCACAACAAAAAAAGTCAGCAGTGAACTTTTTAAAATTTTGGTAACAGTTTCCTGTTTTGTGATCCCAGAGAACCCCAGATATCGATTTTGAACGAAATCGGTATGATAACAAAAAATTTCAAAATGTCGCTGACATTTTTAAAATTTTGGTAACAGTTTCCTGTTTTCTGATCCCAGGGAACCCCAGATATCGATTTTGAACGAAATCGGTACGATAACAAAAATTTCAAAATTGCACTGACTTTTTTAAAATTTTGGTAACAGTTTCCTGTTTTATGATCCCAGAGAACCCCAGATATCAATTTTGAACGAAATCGGTACGATAACAAAAAATTTCAAAATGTCGCTGACATTTTTAAAATTTTGGTAACATTTTCCTGTTTTTTGATCCCAGGGAACCCCAGATATCGATTTTGAACGAAATCGGCACGATAACAAAAATTTCAAAATTGCACTGACTCTTTTAAAATTTTGGTAACAGTTTCCTGTTTTGTGATCCCAGGGAACCCCAGATATCGATTTTGAACGAAATCGGTACGATAAAAAAAATTTCAAAATGGCGCTGACTTTTTTAAAATTTTGGTAACAGTTTCCTGTTTTGTGATCCCAGGGAACCCCAGATATCGATTTTGAACGAAATCGGTACGATAACAAAAATTTCAAAATGGCGCTGACTTTTTTAAAATTTTGTTCACAGTTTCCTGTTTTGTGATCCCAGGGAACCCCAGATATCGATTTTGAACGAAATCGGTAGGATAACAAAAAAATTCAAAATGGCGCTGACTTTTTTAAAATTTTGGTAACAGTTTCCTGTTTTGTGATCCCAGGGAACCCCAGATATCAATTTTGAACGAAATTTGTACGATAACAAAGAATTTCAAAATGGCGCTGACTTTTTTAAAATTTTGTTCATAGTTTCCTGTTTTGTGATCCCAGGGAACCCCAGATATCGATTTTGAACGATATCGGTATGATAACAAAGAATTTCAAAATGGCGCTGCCGTTTTTTAAATTTTGGTAACAGTTTCCTGTTTTGTGATCCCAGGGAACCCCCGATATCGATTTTGACGAAATCGGTACGATAACAAAGAATTTCAAAATGGCGCTGACTTTTTTAAAATTTTGGTAACAGTTTCCTATTTTGTGATCCTACGGAACCCCAGATATCGATTTTGAACGTAATCGGTAAGATAATCTTTTATACATTATTTTACAATCTCAAAAACTGAGTATTATTGTAGCCGCGAGTATTGTTTCGGCGCATAAAATATAGGTACATAATATTTACCGCGGCCAACAGCGTAAACAAGTACCTAGTAAATAAATAATCGTCTAATATTTTCAAGTAACAAAATTGGTTAGTTGGCTATAAAATCGAGCGTAGAGCGTAGAGCTATATAAGCGTGCATATATATGCTGTAGTGTGACGAGTTTTATACCTATAGTTGAGTTTTTTACCTATAGTTGGTCGCGGGGTAAATGTTTAAAGGGCCTTAAGTAAATATGGTATGGACGTTGAGAATTTGGATGTCTTACCTTATGGAAATATAATATTAGAAGCAGCTTCACCATATTTGACATAGAAAAGTCAAATAATATGGTGAATGTCGATTGTCGACATCGACGTCGATTATCGATATCGATAGTCGATATCGATATCCGATATTGATAGTCGATATCGATATCGATGTCGATTGTCGGTATCGATGTCGATTGTCGGTATCGATGTCGATTGTCGATATCGAAATCTATATTGAAATAATCCTCAAAATGTAGTCTAGTTGTGATAGTGAATTAGCTTCGAATGAAGCGACTCATATAGTTATGATAGAACGTCATTTTTTTTTTTTTAATTTTTGAAAACAATACATTAGAAATTAAAGCTAGCTAGCCTAACCTAATTAAGGACTATTCACTATTATTAACTATTAACCTAAACCTTTTTTTTTTCTTTTTTTTTTTTGTTTTTTTTTTGTTTTTTTTTTTATGTTTCTGTATTTTGAATATGGGTTTGTAAAAATATTTATTTTATTTATTATTTTAAACCTTTGTAAGTTCGTTTAATCACTAATTATCGCTTATTTTCCTCGCAGGTGTAGTATAAAGCACTATGTATCACTCGGTAGAAAGTACGATTCCTACCTCGCGTGTATTGCGGCCCTTCGGCTACGCCTCGGGCCTCAAACTACACCCTCGATAGTAATCGGTCACTTTCTCCCCTCGGTGAACAATGTACTATTAATTTGATACTATGACATCCCCACAGCTGTGATTCCCGTTTCTTTAAAGTGTACCAGTACCCTTACTCTGAGATTGATCGAATTTAAAATACGGTCTCACTAAGTGAGGTGAATTACATATGCATCAAACTAAAATGAATCTTAATCGTATTAATTTAGAGCTCAATTTCGTGTATGCATTCACAGCTAGCGCTCCAAACGATACGATTCGAAATTTGAATCGGTTGCACTGAATTTGTGGCTTTAAATCAAGAGTTTTTGGGTCCATTTTAGTTTGACTCAAATGTGATTCACCTCACTTAGTGAGACCGTATTTTAAATTCGATCAATCTCAGAGTAAGGGTACTGTAAAATGATGAAATCCGTGTATAGCCCCTTAAAATTAAAAAACAACAGCGCGTTAGAAATGGATTTTCATACAGTTTTCTCCCCGCTTAGCACGTTAGAAATGAAATTTCATACATCTTTTCTTCCCGCTTAATTGGTTTGTAGCAATGACGTACTTTCTACCTCGTTTTGACAAAAGCAAGAGGGTACTTTCCGAGCGGGTGTAGTATAAAATATTATTCTTTTACTAAACAGGTTAAATGGAAACACGAATCACTTTTTTATAATTGTTACTTTTCGAATATTTAGTTTCTAATAGGTATACTTAGAGACGATATTACTTATGCACATACTGTTTCAGTCTTTTCTTTATTCTTATTTTTTATGTATGTACTAACCAATGTAGTTATATTATGTTAACGTGTCGTGTCGGATTTTCCATCCCATCGGGCTATGAGAGTAAAGGAACAGTGATTGCACCTGTGTTTGCGCACACTTGTGCACTATGTTAACTCCTGCGTAGATGGCTAATATCTCTGGAGATTGGCCGCCGTGGCCGAAGTTTGGTCGGCAGGACATTATTGTTATTATGTTAACGTGCCTATACTATTTAATAAGAAGTTAAGCAACGAATGGTAATAGTGGAGTAATCAGTTTGTATTCAAAACATTGAATGACAATAAATATTTATAAATTAAAAACAAAAAAATTTAAGTATTTATTTATTTAAAAATAAAATAAAGATCATTGCCCTGTCCCCATACAAAGTTCGCCTAAAAACCAACCGTCAAACCACATTGAATACTGGGTTCAAAATAATAACCTTTTAATACTTGAGAGCAGATTGAAACAACGGACACTTCTGAGAATTTATTTATTACCAAATATATTTTCAATTTTGAGGTTATTTCGATTCAATCTGCTTGAAAAATAAATATCATCTTTATCCAATTGTAATAGAGCTGTAAACAGTATGTAAACTTGTATGAAAAGACAAGTTTCGTCGTAGTTCACCTAAAACGTTACAGATGACGGTACAAATATTAATTTATCGTACTTTCAATAGATGGCGTTGCGATATTCAGACTGCTAGCGCACTCAGCGCTTCAAGCTGCTTTTATCTTATTTCTTTAGTTACGGAACCAGCGCTCAAGCAGTGGTAATGTTTATTATTTTAACATGTAAGTTATTGATCTGTGGATAATAATCGAGGGGCGGAAAAGTATGGTAGTCAATTTAATACCCATTTATTTATTTTTATTTAATTTGAAGTGTCCGTTGAATTCTAATATTTGGAATAAAGGTTAAAAAATAAGCTAAGAATTACTGTATATTTCAAACGTATGTTGATTCTTAGGCGAATTTGGACAAAGTCCTTTATTTATTAATCCGTCCACCTAGTCGGGGAGCGACCACGCGGACTCTAAAAATACAAATGTTTTTTTTTTATCTTTTAAATTTATATCTATCTACCAAACATATAGGGTGGAAATATCTATCTATCAATCTTTTTAACTACCAAACCTATGGGATAGGTAATACAAATTGATTTGTGCCCTAAAGCATAAACTGAGTTATGCCCAATTATATAGAAAAAACTAGTGTTTCGCTCTGTGCGCGAGCTGCTAAAGCAGCTCACGGGATGTGGTTTGCCCTAAATATCGATTTTGAACGAAATCGGTCAATTAACAAAGAATTTAAAAATAGCGCTGATTTTTTAAAACTTTGTTATCAGTTTCCTGTTTTGTGATCCCATTGAGTCCTAAATATCGATTTTGAACGAAATCGGTCAATTAACAAAGAATTTCAAAATGACGCTGATTCTTTAAAACTTCGGTATCAGTTTCCTGTTTTGTAATCCCTGGTAGCCCTAAATATTGATTTTGAACGAAATCGATAAATTAACAAAGAATTATTTCAAAATGGCGCCGATTTTTAAAATTTTGGTAGGTACCAGTTTCCTGTTTTGTAATTAATCCCAGGGATCCCTAAATATCGATTTTGAACGAAATCGGTCAATTAACAAAGAATTGCAAAATGACGCTGATTTTTTTAATTTTGGTACCAGTTTCCTGTTTTGTATTCGCAGGAAGTCCTAAATATCAATTTTGAACGAAATCGGTTAATTATCAAAGAATTTCAAAATGGCGCTGATTTTTTTAAACTTTGGCATCAGGTTTCTGTTTTGTAATCACAGGTAGCCCTAAATATCGATTTTGAAAGAAATCGGTAAATTAACAAATAATTATTTCAAAATGGCGCTGATTTTTTAAAATTTTGGTAGGTACCAGTTTCCTGTTTTATAATCCCAGGGAGCCCTAAATATCGATTTTGAACGAAATCTGTTAATTAACAAAGAATTGCAAAATGGCGCTGATTTTTTTAATTTTGGTACCAGTTTCCTGTTTTGTATTCGCAGGAAGTCCTAAATATCAATTTTGAACGAAATCGGTCAATTATCAAAGAATTTCAAAATGGCGCTGATTTTTTTAAACTTTGGTATCAGGTTTCTGTTTTGTAATCCAAGGTAGCCCTAAATATCGATTTTGAAAGAAATCGGTAAATTAACAAATAATTATTTCAAAATGGCGCTGATTTTTTAAAATTTTGGTAGGTACCAGTTTCTTGTTTTGTAATCCCAGGGAGCCCTAAATACCGATTTTGAACGAAATCGGTCAATTAACAAAGAATTGCAAAATGGCGCTGATTTTTTTAAATTTTGGTACCAGTTTCCTGTTTGCTAAATTGTAATCGCAAGAAGTTCTTAATATCGATTTTGAACGAAATCGGTCAATTATCAACGAATTTCAAAATGGCGCTGATTTTTTTAAATTTTTGTAACAGTTTCCTGTTTTGTAATCCCAGGGAGCCCCGTCGTGGGTAAAACGGAACCGCATCAAAATCTTGCATAGTTCTGCACTTGTAGTCTCTTCAGTATTCGCCATATATTTTCTATGGAAAAATAGATTCCGCGATCTTGAATTTTTTTCATGTTCATCAAGTAGACCTTCAGGTCCTGGTCATCTTTTGCCAAGAAACCACTCTTCCATCATTTATACTTTGTGAGATAGACACCAAATAAATTTGTATGGCAGCCATCTTAAATCCGCCATTTTGAATTTTTTCAGCTCATTGTCTATTGGATGAAGTTTCGAATGACATTTGGTCGAGCACCCCCATCTTCAATGCTTCGATCGGTTCATTTCGGCAAATCGGCCGCCATCTTGTTTTTCCGAAATGTCATAATTTTTCCCTACTCATATACCGCACCCGAACATATCTCGTTTACATGAACTACCCCGTTTCGGATCTGTGGCGCCGCGGTTCGGGGTCGAAAAATCAAAAATTTGAAAACACTACAGCTCCGCCGCCATCTTGTTTTTCTAATTTTTTCCACTTTTTCTATTGATCGTTTCCTAATTTCTTTAATCGTTGCGAGTTTTAACGAAATCGGATGGAAAACAAAAGAGTTGCAAGAATCACGTCGGCCGCCATCTGGTTTTACCGAAATGTCATAATTTTTCCCTACTCCCATCCCGCACCCGAACACATCTCCCATACATCATTATATCGTTTTCTGTCTCTTTCTTGGAGAACAATAAATTATGTCAATGAGTCCTAATCGCCATATAATTTGGTATGAAAAAAAAAATCCCGCCATCTTGAATTTTTTTCATTTCGCTAAATATACCTCCTCGTCCTGATCATCTTTTGCCATGAAACTACTCTTCCATCTTTTATACTTTCTGAGATAGACACCAAATAAATTTGTATGGCGGCCATCTTAAATTCGCCATTTTGAATTTTTTTTTGAGCTCATTGTCTTTTGGATGAAGTTTCGAATGACATTTGGTCGAGCACCCCCCATCTATCTTCAATACCTTGGCCGTGTTCTTTACCCGTCTCCGAAATCCTCAATCATCAGCTGTCTCCATATTTTTGTTCAATTATAATTTTCTGACGTATTCTTCGTATACGAAGCCATCAGTGAAAAAAAAAATTTTCATACAAAATTTTACAGGAGGGCATTTTTGGGAAAATCTCGAAAACTACCCCAAATGTGGCAGCACTGTTCAGATATCTCGATACTGCCGGTCGAGTTACACAATCGATCCATACATGTCAACTTTTCCAAATGTTGCCAACTGCCTCAAAAACGTGATCGAAATTTTCAAAAACACAAAAAGAATTCAAAATGGCCACCACCTAGTTTCGCAGAAATATTTTACATAGTTTTATAATTTTCCCGTAAACTACAGAATATACCGCTCCCGATGACGTTTTAATTTTTCATCTCGCTCGCACCCAGCCGAAATGATCGCCCCTGAAAAAAGACCATGTCGAAAATCACTTTTACTTTGATAAATTCCAGTGGTGCCAGAACTCGGCGACGAAAATACCTAAATGTCATTCGTACAAGTGAGACACGTGGTTGCCCTTACTCGAATCTTGCATAAAATACGTATTTCGATTTTTTATTTTTGGGGTACATCTTGAAAATTTCCCGAGAAATGGGGTAATTTTTTCCCCCAATCTATACCCCGAGTCTGTACATACAATCGCCCTGTAGAAGTCGAAACGCTCCGACGTTGTCAACTGTGAGAAATTTGTATTTTAAAATTGCGTTTTTTCGTACCTCAAACCGAACGGCCGCTACGACAGCCGCCATCCTGAATTTTTAAAAACCACTCCCATTCTGTCAAAATACAAAATAATTGTAGGCGAAAAAAGAAAAAAATATCATGCTCGACCACGCCGTTTCGGATCTGCGGCGCCGCGGTTCGGGGTCGAAAAATCAAAATTTTGAAAACACTACAGCTCGGCCGCCATCTCGTTTTTCAAATTTTTTCCACTTTTTCTATTGATCAATTCCTAATTTCTTCAATTGTTGCGAGTTGTAACGAAATCGGTTGGAAAACAAAAGAGTTGCAAGAATCACGTCGGCCGCCATCTTGTTTTTCCGAAATGTTATAATTTTTCCCTACTCCCATTCCGCACCCAAACACATCTCCCGTACATCATTGTATCGTTTTCTGTCTCTTTCTAGGAGAACAATGACGTCTTTTATAGTTCCTAATCGCCATATAATTTGGTATGAAAAAAAATATTCCGCCATCTTGAATTTTTTTTCATTTCGCTAAATAGACCTCTTCTTCCTGATCATCTTTTGCCACGAAACCACTCTACCATCTTTTATACTTTCTGAGATAGGTACACCAAATAAATTTGTATGGCAGCCATCTTAAATCCGCCATTTTGATTTTTTTTTAGCCTATTGTCTATTGGATGAAATTTCGAATGACATTTGGTCGAGTACCCCCGCCTATCTTCAATGCTTCGACCGGTTCATTTCGGCAAATCGGCCGCCATCTTGATTTTCCGAAATGTCATTATTTTTCCCTACTCCCATTCCGCACCCGAACATATCTCCTGTACATAAACTACCCCGTTTCGGATCTGTGGCGCCGCGGTTCGGAGTCGAAAAATCAAAAATTTGAAAACACTACAGCTCGGCCGCCATCTTGTTTGTCCAATTTTTTCTACTTTTTCTATTAATCGTTTACTAAGTTCTTCAATAATTGCGAGTTGTAACGAAATCGGTTGGAAAACAAAAAAGTTACCAAAAGCACTACGGCCGCCATCTTGTTTTTCCGAAATGGCATAATTTTTCCCTACTTCCATCCCGCACCTGAACACATCTCCCATACATCATTGTATCGTTTTCTGTCTCTTTCTAGGAAAACAATAAATTATGCTAATGAGTCTTATTCGCCACATAATTTGGTATAAAAAAAAATATTCCGCCATCTTGAATTTTTTTTCATTTCGCTTAATAGACCTACTCGTCTTGATCATCTTTTGCTAAGAAACCACTCTTCCGTCTTTTATACTTTCTGAGATGGACACCAAATTAATTTGTATGGCGGCCATCTTAAATCCGCCATTTTGAATTTTTTTTCAGCTCATTGTCAATTGGATGAAGTTTCGAATGACATTTGGTCGAGCACCCCCCACCTATCTTCAATACCTCGGCCGTGCTCTTTACCCGTCTCCGAAATCCTCAAGCATCAGCTGTCTCCATATTTTTGTTCAAGTTTAATTTTTTTACGTGTATACGAAGCCATCAGTGAAAAAAAATATTTTCATACAAAATTTTACAGGAGGAAATTTTGGGGAAAATCTCGAAAACTACCCCAAATGTGGCAACACTGTTAAGATATATCAATACTGCCGGTCGAGTTACACAATCGATCCATACATGTCAACTTTCCCAAATGTTGCCAACTGCCTCAAAAACGCGATCAAAATTTTCAAAAACACAAAAAGAATACAAAATGGCCGCCACCTCGTTCCACAGAAACATTTTAGATAGTTTCATAATTTTCCCGTAAACTACAGGATATACCGCTCCTGATGACGTTTAAATTTTTCATCTCGCTCGCACCCAGCCGAAATGATCGCTCCTGAAAAAAGACCATGTCGAAAATCACTTTTACTGTGATAAATTCCAGTGTTGCCAGACCTCGGCGACGAAAATACCCAAATGTCGTTCGTACAAGTGGCACACGTGGTTGCTCGTACTCGAATTTTGCAAAAAGTCCGTATTTCGATTTTTTTATTTGTGGGGTAAATCTTGAAAATTTCCCGAGAAATGGGGTAATTTTTTTCCCCCAATCCATACCTCGAGTCTGTACACACAATCGCCCCGTAGAAGTCGAAACGCTCCGACGTTGCCAACTGTGAGAAATTTGAATTTTAAAATTGCGTTTTTTCGTACCTCTAACAAAAAGGCCGCCGCGACAGCCGCCATCTTGATTTTTTAAAAACCACTCCCCTTCTGTCAAAATACAGGATAATTGTAGGCGAGAAAAGAAAAAATTATCATGCTCGACCACGCCGTTTTGGATCTGTGGCACCGCGGTTCGGGGTCGAAAAATCCAAAATTTTAAAACACTACAGCTCGGCCGCCATCTTGTTTTTCCAATTTTTTCCACTTTTTCTATTGATCGTTTCTTAATTTCTTCAATAATTACGAGTTGTGACGAAATCGGTTGGAAAACAAAAGAGTTACAAGAATCACGTCAGCCGCCATCTTGTTTTTCCGAAATGTCATAATTTTTCCCCACTCGAATCCCGCACCCGAACACATCTCCCGTACATCATTATATCGTTTTCTATCTCTTTCTAGGAGAACAATTATGTCAATGAGTCAGTGAGTCAGTGGTAATTGAGCTATATATAGTATACTAGTGTTTCGCTCTGTGCGCGAGCTGCTAAAGCAGCTCACGAGATGTGGTTAGCCCTTAATATCGATTTTGAACGAAATCGGTCAATTAACAAAGAATTTCAAAATGGCGCTGATTGTTTAAAACTTTGGTATCAGGTTCCTGTTTTGTGATCTCAGGGAGTCCTCAATATCGCTTTTGAACGAAATCGGTAAATTAACCAAGAATTTCAAAATGGCGCTGATTTTTTTATAATTCTGGTATCAGTTTCCTGTATTGTTATCCCAGGGATCCTCAGATATCGACTTTGAACGAAATCGGTCAATTGATAAATAATTTCAAAATGACTCTGATTTTTTAAAACTTTGGTATCAGTTTCCTGTATCGTGATCCAAGAAAGCCCTTAATATCGATTTTGAACGAAATCGGTAAATTAACAAATAATTTCAAAAAGGCGCTGATTTTTTAAAATTTTGGTACCAGTTTCCTGTTTTGTAATCCCAGGAGCCCTAAATATCGATTTTAAACGAAATCGGTCAATAAACAAAGGATTTCAAAATGGCGCAGATTTTTTTAAGCTTTGGTATCAGTTTCCTGTTTTGTAATCCCAGGGATCCTCAGATATCGGTTTTGAACGAAATCGGTGAATTAACAAATAATTTCAAAATGGCGCTGATTTTTTAAAACTTTGGTATCAGTTTCCTGTTTTGTACTCTCAAGGAGCCCCGTCGTCGTGGGTAAAACTGAACCGTATCAAAATCTTGAAAAATCTTGGAAAAGTAAATTCCGCTATCTTGAATTTTTTCCTGTTCATCAATTAGACCTTCAGGTCCATCATCTTTTGCCAAGAAACCACTCATCCATCTTACTTTCTGAGATAGACAGACACCAAAATATAAATTTGTATGGCAGCCTGAACATGAACTACACCGTTTCGGATCTGTGGCGCCGCGATTCGGGGTCGAAAAATCAAAAATTTGAAAATACTACAGCTCGGCCGCCATCTTGTTTTTCCAATTTTTTATACTTTTTCTATTTATAGTTTACTAATTTCTTCAATACTGTTAAACAGTATTCTCACTACCGAGTACATTCCATCTCAATGGTCAAAAAGCGCTATCATACTCATCCATAAAAAAGGAGATCGTAATGATATCGGAAATTACAGACCAATAAGCCTAATATCAAACATTTACAAAATCTTCGCTAAACTGATACTTAATAGAATAACAAAAACCTTAGACGAACAACAGCCAAGAGAACAAGCAGGCTTCCGTGCGGGGTACTCAACAATAGACCATATACATGTTTTGAAGCAATTGATCGAGAAGAGTCAGGAATACAGGAAACCCTTATACATCGCTTTTGTAGACTATAACAAAGCATTCGATTCGCTGAAACATGACCTACTCTGGAAGACTCTTCTACAGCAGGGAGTACATAAAAAGTATGTGAGAATTATTAGAAATGTGTATACCAACAGCACCGCACAAATTAAGACAGAATCGCGGGGAGAAGAGTTTCCAATAACCAAAGGAGTGAGACAGGGAGACCCGCTATCTCCAAAACTCTTTTCAGCAGCTCTAGAAGGGATCTTTAGAAACCTTGATTGGGATGATTTTGGGATAAATATAAACGGCGTGAAACTGAGCCACTTAAGATTTGCAGACGACCTCGTTTTAATATCTACCAACAGCTCAAATCTCCAAATTATGCTCCAACAGCTAGCCGAGAAGAGTAAGGAAATTGGTCTTACTATGAACAAGTCAAAAACTAAGATACTGGCAAACAGAGAGCAAATAGAAATAGAGGTAGATGGAGAGATCATCGATTATGTCACTCAATACATCTATTTAGGGCAAACTATCTCTTTCAAAGACCAAATTGACCTAGAACTTGAAAGAAGAGTAACTTGTGCCTGGAAAAGATACTGGTCACTAAAAGAAGTCATGAAAAGTAAACACTTCCCTATAGCAGCCAAAAAGAAAGTATTTAATATTTGCATTCTCCCTTGCCTTACTTATGGGTGCCAAACTTGGGCCCTCTCGCAGAAAAACCTTCAGAAGCTCAGAACTTGTCAAAGGGGAATGGAGAGAAGTATGCTAGGGTTCACTTTAAAGGATCGGAAGAGAGCGTGTGACATAAGAAATACCACTAAAGTGCAAGATATACTTGAGACAGTCAAAAAGTTAAAATGGAGATGGACAGGGCATATGACAAGGGAGAGTAATGAGAAATGGACGCAGAGAATAACTGAATGGCTACCTCGAGATGGGCAAAGGAAAAGAGGTAAACAATATAGAAGATGGGAAGATGATATAAGAAAAGTAGGAGGACCAACATGGAAAAGGATAGCGAGGGAAAGAGAAAAATGGAAGACGCTGGAAGAGGCCTATGTGTCGGGAGGACACGCTGATAGCTGGACAAACCGATAATATAATATTTATAATAATTTAGTTAGATTTAGATGATAAGGAAAAATATTGTACTAACTGTCAGCAATAAAGGCTTTATTATTATTATTATTATTATAATTTCTTCAATAATTGCGAGTTGTAACGAAATCGGTTAGAAAACAAAAGAGTTGCAAGAATCACGTCGGCCGCCATCTTGTTTTTCCGAAATTTCATAATTTTTCCCTACTCGGATCCCGCACCCGAACACATCTCCCATACATCATTGTATCATTTTCTGTCTCTTTCTAGGAGAACAATAAATGATGTCAATGAGTCCTAATCGCCATATAATTTGGTATGAAAAAAAATATTCCGCCATCTTGAATTTTTTTTCTTTTCACTAAATAGATCTTCTCGTCCTGATCATATTTGGCCGAGAAACCACTCTTTCATCTTTTATACTTTCTGAGATGGACACCAAATAAATTTGTATGGCGGCCATCTTAAATCCGCCATTTTGAATTTTTTTTCAGCTCATTGTCTTTTAGATGAAGTTTCGAATGACATTTGGTCGAGCACCCCCCCCTATCTTCAATACCTCGGCCGTGCTCTTTACCCGTCTTCGAAATCCTCAATCATCAGGTGTCTCCTTATTTTTGTTCAAGTTTAATTTTCTGACGTGTATACGAAGCCATCAGTGAACAAAAAATTTTTCATACAAAATTTTACAGGAGGACATTTTTGGGAAAATCTCGAAAACTACCCCAAATGTGGCAACACTGTTTAGATATCTCGATTGGTTGAGTTACACTATCGATTTATACATGTCAACTTTCCCAAATGTTGCCAACTGCCTCAAAAACGTGTTCGAAATTTTCAAAAACACAAAAAGAATACAAAATGGCCGCCACCTCGTTGCACAGAAACATTTTACATAGTTTCATAATTTTCCCGTAAACTACAGGTCATACTGCTCCTGATGACGTTTAAATTTTTCATCTCGCTCGCACCCAGACGAAATGATCGCCTCTGAAAGAAGACCATCTCGAAAATCACTTTTACTTTGATAAATTCCAGTGTTGCCAGACCTCGGCGACGAAAATACAAAAAATGTCATTCACACAAGTGAGACACGTGGTTGCTCGTACTCAAATTTTGCAAAAAGTCCGTATTTCGATTTTTTTATTTTTGGGGTAAATCTTGAAAATTTCCCGAGAAATGGGGTAATTTTTTTCCCCCAATCCATACCTCGAGTCTGTACACACAATCGCCCCCTAGAAGTCGAAACGCTCCGACGTTGCCAACTGTGAGAAATTTGAATTTTAAAATTGCGTTTTTTCGTACCTCAAACAAAAAGGCCGCCGCGACAGCCGCCATCTTGAATTTTTAAAAACCACTCCCATTCTGTCAAAACACAGCATAATTGTAAGCGAAAAAAGAAAAAAATATCATGCTCGACCACGCCGTTTCGGATCTGTGGCGCCGCGGTTCGGGGTCGAAAAATCAAAAATTTGAAAACACTACAGCTTGGCCGCCATCTTGTTTTTCCAATTTTTTCCACTTTGTCTATTGATCGATTACTAATTTCTTCAATCGTTGCGAGTTTTAACAAAATCGGTTGGAAAACAAAAGAGTTACAAGAATCACGTCGGCCGCCATCTTGTTTTTCCGAAATGTCATAATTTTTCCCCACTCGAATCCCGCACCCGAACACATCTCCCGTACATCATTGTATCGTTTTCTGTCTTTTTCTAGGAGAACAATAAATTATGTCAATGAGTCCTAATCGCCATATAATTTGGTATGAAAAAAAATATTCCGCCATCTTGAATTTTTTTTCTTTTCGCTTAATAGATCTTCTCGTCCTGATCATCTTTGGCCGAGAAACCACTCTTTCATCTTTTATACTTTCTGAGATGGACACCAAATAAATTTGTATGGCGGCCATCTTAAATCCGCCATTTTGAATTTTTTTTCAGCTCATTGTCTTTTGGATAAAGTTTCGAATGACATTTGGTCGAGCACCCCCCACCTATCTTCAATACCTAGGCCGTGCTCTTTACCCGTCTCCGAAATCCTCAATCATCAGCTGTCTCCATATTTTTCTTCAAGTTTAATTTTCTGACATGTAAACGAAGCCATCAGTGAAAAAAAAATTTTTCATACAAAATTTTACAGTAGGATATTTTGGGGAAAATCTCGAAAACTACCCCAAATGTGGCAACACTGTTTAGATATCTCGATACTGCCGGTCCAGTTAGACAATCGACCCATACATGTCAACTTTCCCAAATGTTGCCAACTGCCTCAAAAATGTGATCGAAATTTTGAAAAACACAAAAAGAATACAAAATGGCCGCCACCTCGTTTCACAGAAACATTTTACATAGTTTCATAATTTTCCCGTAAACTACAGGATATACCGCTCCTGATGACGTTTCAATTTTTCATCTCGCTCGCACCCAACCGAAATGATCGCTCCTGAAAAAAGACCATGTCGAAAATCACTTTTACTTTGATAAATTCCAGTGTTGCCAGACCTCGGCGACGAAAACACCCAAATGTCATTTGTACAAGTGAGACACGTGGTTGCTCATACTCGAATTTTGCAAAAAGTGCGTATTTCGATTTTTTAATTTTTGGGGTAAATCTTGAAAATTTCCCGAGAAATGGGGTAATTTTTTTTCCCCAATCCATACCTCGAGTCTGTACACACAATCGCCCCGTAGAAGTGGAAACGCTCCGACGTTGCCAACTGTGAGAAAATAGAATTTTAAAATTGCGTTTTTTCGTACCTCAAACAAAAAGGCCGCCGCGACAGCCGCCATCTTGAATTTTTAAAAACCACTTCCATTCTGTCAAAATACAGGATAATTGTAGTCGAAAAAAGAAAAAAATATCATGCTCGACCACGCCGTTTCGGATATGTGGCGCCGCGGTTCGGGGTCGAAAAATCAAAAATTTGAAAACACTACAGCTCGGCCGCCATCTTGTTTTTTCAATTTGTTCCACATTTTCTATTGATCGTTTTCTAATTTCTTCAATAATTGCGAGTTGTAACGAAATCGGTTGGAAAACAAAAGAGTTGCGAGAATCACGTCGGCCGCCATCTTGTTTTTCCGAAATGTCATAATTTTTCCCCACTCGAATCCCGCACCCGAACACATCTCCCCTACATCATTATATCGTTTTCTGTCTCTTTCTAGGAGAACAATTATGTCAATGAGTGAGTCAGTCAGTCAGTCAGTGAGTGGTAATCGAGCTATATATAGTATAATATAATAATGTTAAAGTAAAGCCATTTTTAAATGGGTAGATGAAAAAGATAACCTTTCGTGGATTTCAATCACATCAGTGAAATGCAGCCGTAAATTGGGCAGTTCCACTTGACCGATATTGAGAAATGGCCGCCGCTGCAATATTGATGGCCATCTGGGCCGCGGCTGATCCCCTCATCTCACGGTTGACGCGTTTATACGTCAGATTTAAGTATTTTGCGACGATCCCTAATGTGATATCGATCAAATTGACTATAGGAAATTTTGATATTTTGATCCTTTTGGAATACTTTTGTAATGAAAGTTATTTTGTGTCGAGATCGTCTGAATTAAGAATGAACGCGTCTCTATGAAAGTTCCCGTCATTTCTTCCCTAGAATTCATGTCTGCTAGAGTCTGGCGTCGGGTGGTCGGAGGCTTGTTTATCATTTTTTTTCTATTTATCTAACTTTTTTATCTAACTATTCGGAGCTACGTGCGTTTCAAGAAATTAAATATCACCTGCTTTGAAGGCGATGAAAACCATTGCGAGGAAACCTGCATGTCCGAGAGGTCTAAATAATGTTATCAAAAGGTGTGTCAAGTCTGCCAATACACACTTGGCCAGCGTGATGGACTATGGCCAAACCCTTCTCATTCTGAAAGAAGACTCATGGTAAGTAGTTGAAGTGTTGATAATGATGATAAGATTCTGTCTAGTTAAAACTGAGAATGCAAACGGCGGGAAATTTAAAACAAATTATGTTGTTTTAAATCCTCTCGGGAATCCCCGAATAAACTAGTGCCAATTTGATCGTACACTCGATTACGATGAATCCAATTTGCAACGTGAAAACTTATACTAAGCATACAGAAGTATTTATAATTAGTAGTAGTATAATTTCCGTGGCACATTAATGAACGTACATTTTGTTTTGTCTGCAGTCACTGGCACAGAAACGTGATGTAAAATCAACACTTCGTTCGACCGGAGGGAGCGTAACCTCGCTTCGAATTTACACCAAATAATAAGCTTATTCTTTTTAAATTAAATAAAAATACAACCTGCCGCCTATAGCTGGTAATTAAGCTTCCTTCATTAACAATTTATTTACCTACATGATGTATTCTGTGTGGACTATATGGACTGTAAGTATTTTGATTTTCTTTTATGATACCTATATTTTAAAAATATATAAATGTATATTAATACAATTTTTCTGTTTTTTTTAAAATTGCGAGATAGGCTTACGCTTGTCGACAATCATGCTTAATGCAAAGCAATGATGAATTAATGATGTAATTTCAAGCTATAATATGAGAATCCAAAATATACCGAATATTTAAAAACCTTGATCTACGCCGATGAAATTGCGGGCATTAAGTAGTTTATTTATAAGAGAAATGGTAACAGTTAAGTTAGACAAATCCCAACAGGCTGTGTATTATGAAATTGCCTAATATTCGGTACAATTTATCACTGAGACAACGCTAGTAATTAGTCACGTAAGATTTAGCTGTATTTGCCGCAAGATAATTTATTTGTTGTAATAAGTAAAGCCTGCGTGATACGAGTTCTCTAACAAGAACTCAATTATTGGGGAATTAACGTAGGTAACTCCTTTATAAAAACTAATATTAGTAGTCCAAGAGCTAAATTTTAATTTTCTGTATTATAAACTAAATAGGTGAAAGCGACTGACTATATCAACGTACAGCCACAGCGCTGGGTCTATAATATTATTAAAAACTTATAGATGATGCCCGCAACTTCTTCTGCGTGGATTAAGTTTTTTCAATTCCCATGGGTGCTCCTTAATTTTCCGGGATAAAAATTAACCTATAATTATATCTTTTCCGTACCTAACCTACAACAAATTTCATCAAACAATTTATACAAGTTTCAAGTTGTACTTGAAACTTTTACAAGTTGTACGGTAGGGGAATTGGAATATTCACACAGTGGATGAAAATTTATTGACTGCAGGACTTAAAGTTAACTTTTATTGGCAATCACAGGCTTTCTAAAGTTTTCTTTCAATTGTATTTTTCTATTTTACTTCTAGGAAATGCTTTGTTCGGATGCCCAGTCGAATCAGTAGTTGTAAATATTAGATCTTTTTTTTTGTTTAAATTACGTTCAGTAATTCAGAAGTTATAAGGCTCTGACAGACGGACGGACAAGTGCAAATTCACTCAAGTAGACTCAGGTCCATGCCTACTTCATATTTTTTATTAATAGTAGGCACCTTATTTTAATTTACTTAGCTACTCGGATATTATGACGTCATGGTTTCTAGTGAGTCTTCTTGATAGGCTGGCTTGATAGCTAGATAAGCTTGTTAGGAGGTCAACTTTAGATGAAAATAGTTACACTACAGTATGCTATAAAGGTCGAGTTCCATTGATCCATGACTTTAAATAAGTATACCGAATACTTTATCAAGCCTTAGACGTACTACAGCCTACGTCATACCACAGCAATAATGTCTAAGCTCTTTGTTGATAAAATATGATATCTATTGCCGTACCAAATTGAACTACTTATTTAGTCGTCCGAGTAAATAAATACAAGAAATTGTTGTGGGCTCTTCTCAGGGGCGCGTTTGGATCCCTCGTAGCTTTAGTTTTAAGATACCGTAACTGATTATCACCATCATGTTTTATAAGTAACTGACGTCATTGCGTGTACCTACAGTGTATCTAAATTGAATAAATGAATTGAATTGAAAGCAGTGTAGCGCAGCTTTCGTGTTCGAGTGAAAGAATTTTTTTAATTGCAAATTGCTTGTTCATTTGCATTGTAAGAAAATTTTAGTATGATGATGACTTGGATGATGATTACCGTTACATACACCGTTACATAAATACAGACGAATCTTTTAGAAAGCGTGTAAAATTAAAGTTTATTAAGTATAAAAATAAAATATTTTGTCAGCTAAAAAAGGACATTAACTTCGAGCGTCGGCGAAGTCTTTTAACGAAGTTGAGTTCCTTAATTAGCTAAGGGCAGTTCCCGGTAGTTTATATTTTTATTGGGAGTAAAAAACATTAATTGGCACAAATTAAAGCGAGGCAGAGGCTTCTCCGGCCAAACGAAGTGTTGATTTTCGTCGCTTATTTTCCATCCTGCGACGAGCGACAGTGAAATGAAACACGTTCATTAGCCCTGGTTGGTGCTGCCATCATTTCGGGTTTATTCGGATTTGGAATTAACATTCAAATAATTCTCGGACGATATTTTGGTTCCATAGATTTAAGATTGATCTCCGCTGCGCTCCTACAGCGGAGACCAATTCTAAACCTATGTTTGGGGCTTACATTACTTCTTTTGTTACCTTCACCAATGTTTAGGCCCACGTGTGCAAGGCCGCTTGGCAAAAATTGACAGCACCATAAATCGGTTTAAGCATGTGTTGTGCCCTTAGTTCCTAAGCGGACGAAGCGATTCGCTTTTCGCGTCTCTTTTACCTATTTGATTGACCGAGCGAAGCGAAGGTCTCTAAGTCTACTTGAGTGAATTTGCACTTGTCCGTCCGTCCGTCCGTTCGTCTGTCAAAGCCTTATAACTTCTGAATTACTGAACGTAATTACTTCAAATTTAAATATAATATGTAAACCGATGGCCTCCCACCGAATATGGCTTAAAAAGTTATAAAAATCTTTATTTCTTTCTAGAAGCGAATGCGAAGTAAAAAAATTTTTATAGCGTTACATAGGGTTACGGTATATCATTTTAAAGATAATTAGGAATAGAGTCCAAAAATATTTTTCTCTTTAATTTTTCCCCTAAAAGTGACGTAATGGGGGGCTTTCAAAGTGTAGATTTTCTAACGTCCAAAGTTGACCTCAGAACTCTCAATTTTCTGAAAGGCTGAGCCTGAAACTTATCAATTACTTGAATTATATCCTGTACTTGAACAAAAAATACTAAAATTAGATAAATATTATAAGGAAACGAAACTATTTAATTTTTAATGAGCTTCCGTATTTTTAACAGAACTTCACAATGATGTCAATAGATGGCGCTCTGTACAAGTTTATGGATACCGCGAGGTCTCAGTTCGGGGCGAACCACTAGTTTATGAAGAGTTTAGTAGATAAGTACATAATAATGAAGGAACTAGAAATTTAATTCGCTATAAACCACAACAGTAGGCAAATCTATGCGGTACAGTTGCGGATTATTACGAATTAAATTTCTAGTTCCTTCATTATCATGGACTTCCGCAAAGTAACGCCTGCTTCTATCCAATAAGTACATAATATTATTTGATAACTCAATAAATTATTGATTGGGTATCGATTATATTAATTTACCTACCCGTCGTGGTGGGAGGCTTCGGCCGTGGCTAGTTAGTACCTAGGTACCCTACCGGCAAGTACGTACCATCAAGCGACCACCACACCATAACAGGTTATTAGCCCGCTACCATATTAGACTGCATCATCATTTACAACCAGGTAATATTGCAGTCAAGAGCTAACTTGTAGTGAAATAAAAATATTACATATTAAGTATATATATTTATTAAGAGTGGTTATTAGAAGAAATTTGATTGGCAATAATTATAAATAAATAAATGATTGTTTTTGTGAAAAAAAAATAAAAAAATAAAAAGTATATACACTCAAGGTTTTTAATTCCGAGTCGTTTAAATATACTTTTAATTCTAAAATCATATTTATTTACTCCTCCGTCACCGTGTCTTTACAGAGTGTTTTAGCTTGAAATATTTAAACCTGCCAAATTTAATATTTTTGAACATGGAAATCCTAGTTTGCGGAAATTAAACGTAATTCTGGTACCCTATACTTGATTATGAAATCTCCAAGTCTGTTATTATTACCATGTAAACGAATTATTCTGTCTTGAATTTGATTATTAATTTGAGTTTACGATGTTAAAATAATTTACTTAGCCAGTGCTCCACACGGAAACCTTTCGAAATTAAAATCATTTGTACTGAATTTGTGACTTTAAATAAAGAATGTTACTTTGACGCCCTTTACTTTGGCTCTTGAAGCCAATGTGATCGAACGCTCGATTACGATCAATCGAATTTTCGATTTAATAACTTCGAATAAGGGTAGTCTATTCAGAGCTTTTTCGTTCGTTTAAAAAAAATTGGCAGTCATAAGGGCTGCCGATAGAAGGGAAAACGACTAATTAAAACAATTTAAAAAAAAATTAAAATAATTAAAACTATAACACATTAAAGTTTAATTGCGAATGTAGTATATTTATATTTATGACCTTTTGTCTTGGTAACAACGCGAGCATGGGGCAGCGAGGCCCCTACCAAAAAGTGCTCAACGCGGCTAAAGAAGTTTTCATTTCAAAAACCACTTGCTTTAACGGTAACGGAAAATATCGTGAGAACCCTGCATACCCGAGAGTTCTTCAAATGTTCTTAGAGGTGTGTGAAGTCTGCCAATCCACACTTGAACATTTGGTACAAACTATGGTCAAAACCCTTCTCATGCTGAGAGAAGACTCGCGCAGTAATGAGCCAGAGATTAGTTGAAATGATTATGACGGATGATAACAGTAAAGTTATCACAGTAAATCAAAATTACACCTTTACAATACCGAGGCACTTATTTTAATGAAACGCTTAGTCCCCCTAAATAATAACAATCTCTCAAACTGTATCCAGTTCATCTATTATTATTTAATAGAACGATAGTAAAGACAACCGCACACAGCCGAGCCCGCCGCCAGAGTCGCAAGAGAGATGGTAAGAGCTCAAGAAGATCACAAGATGACAAGAGCAAAAGAAATAGGTAAAGATATTATAACCAATGCCCAGCACAAGGATGAGTTTGCGACCAGTTGTGTTGTTAGTCCTTTTAGTTATTTTTTATTCATAAGTTTATTTTTATTTTTATTGCGAGATAGGTTTGCGCTTGACGACAATCATGCTTAGTGCAAAGCAATGATGGAACGCGCTTGCCTAGAAGATGCCTATTCACTCTTGCCTTGAAGGTACATAAGTTATACGTGGCAGGAAACACGTTCGCTGGTAGGATGTTCCACACCTTAGCGATTCGGATCAAAAACGTCGAGCAAAACCTTTTTGTCTTATTTAAATGTTTGAGTGCAATGAATGTAACACAATAAATATTTAATTTATTTATTTACTCGCTGATGCCCGCGACTTCGTCCGCGTGGACTAAGTTTTTTCGATTCCCGCGGGAACTCATTCATTTTCCGGAATAAAAAGTAGCCTGTGTATACGTATGTATGTATGTATATTCTTTATAGCTGATGCCCGCGACTTCGTCCGCGTGGAATAAGTTTTTCAGTTAATTTTCCAGGATAAAAAGTAGCCTATATTAGGTAGGTACTCACCCACGGTATAATCCCCCTATAATGGTGAAACACGTACTTCTTCATATTTTAACGAAAGCCCAAATGCTGTTTCATGGCTATAACTTGAGAAATTAAGGATTTTCATACAAACTCTCAACCCCTATTTCACCCCTTCGGGGGTGGAATTTTGAAAAACTGTGAAACACATATGTTTTCATTTTCAACCCGCAGCTCATATATCAAGTTTCATGGCTATAACTTGAGAAATTAAGGATTTTTATACAAACTCTCAACCCCTATTTCACCCCTTCGAGGGTGGAATTTTGCAAAACTGTGAAACACATATGTTTTAATTTTCAACCCGCAGCTCATATATCAAGTTTCATGGCTATAACTTGAGAAATTAAGGATTTTCATACAAACTCTCAACCCCTACTTCACCCCTTCGGGGGTGGAATTTTGCAAAACTGTGACACACGTATGTTTTAATTTTCAACCAGCAGCTCATATATCAAGTTTCATGGCTATAACTTGAGAAATTAAGGACTTTCCTACAAACTTTCAACCCCTGTTTCACCCCTTCGGGGGTAGAATTTCGGGATAAAAAGTATCCTATGTCCTACCTCATAGTATGGGCTCAAATCGTGCCAGGTTTCGTTTGAATTCATTCAGTAGTTTCGGCGTGATGCGCGGCCAAGATACAGACAGACAGACAGACAGACAGACAGACAGACAAAAATGAAAAAAATTACAGATTTGGCTTCAGTATCGAATAATGAGTGCCCTCCAAAAAAAATTTTCAAAATATCTTCAATGTACAGAATTGGACCGGTTACAGTTTTATTATAAGTAAGTATAGATAGATTATTTAACCCTCTTACGGTGCATTTTGTCGGTCACCATAGCCGCTCATAATAACAATCTCTCAAACTGTATTCAGTTTTTCCTTTATTATTTCATTGGAATGGCTGTAAATCGTCGAGAAAATTGTTCCTCATTTACGCAATGTTACTGTTATCTTTGAATTTATATGCATACCGCTGAAGACCCGTTTAAATAATAAACCGGTTTCCTCTTCATTTGCTTTGCGGTCCGTATTCCTGTAGTTACTGGGAAGTTTTGTTACACCAACTACGCTTTGTTAATAGAAAACTAAAGGAATGTACTTATTAATTTATTTAAGTACCTACGGTCCTCCTAACAATTTAGAATGCCTTATTATAAGAATTCTGACTCTATTTTTTCTCTAGTTTCCACCCTACCGGCAAAGACGTGGCCAAGCGATTTAGCGTTCTGGCACGATGTCGGGATTAGGATGGCTTTAATATTTAACAAAAAGTGAAATAAATAAATATAGCTGCCAAAACCCTTAACAGGTTACCCTGTCAACAGTCAAGGGCTAGTTAAAAGTTAGACGTTTAGGATATAAAAAAACTGCGTAGCCAGACAAGATTGGATTCATAATCTGTAATGTTTTCTAGTGTAAGCCATGTACCTATAGGCAGTGTGTGTGTGTGTTTGTGTTTTTTATCGCACAGGAACCTTCTTCCTTCTTCATCAACCTTGGCACAGTGGTGAGCGTTGTGATTTTTGATCCCGGATTTGATTCCCAGTAGGCTGCGGCGGTGGTTATAGTCTGGTCAAGCAAACCGTCCTGCAAATCGATTTACCGTTCCATAACATAAACTTCGCGTAAATTATACCGCCTGCCGGAACCTATGCTTAACCTAAGTCGCGGGCATCGTCTAGTTACCCTACAACTATTATGTTGCTAGTCGCGGTATTAGATTAAGCGGCGGAATTAAGACGGTCGCGCGGACCGACCGGTTAGCATTTTATACGGCCGCGATAAGGAGGACAGTGGGATCGGTCATAATACCACAATACGTCAGAGCAAAACGGACAGTCGCTTTAAAACTTGTGAATTGTTTGTAACTTTGTACTTCACGAAATAAAACAGTGGATATATACAGTTAATTAGTTTAATTGGATGCCCAGCTATCCCTAGCTTCAAGTACAGGGCACCATGGCGTCAACAATGTTATTATTGAATTAATAAGTAATCATAATCGAATTGTCTTAGCAGTACCTATCTACTCTAACGTATTGGATAAAACGCTTTTAGTAAACGTTAGTATGAAGTGAAAGACCTTAAAGCACCCAATTTAAAAGTTGAAGCACGGCTAGCAAAGAAAGCTTTCCATAAAGCTTTTTTTAAAACTGTTTCTCAATGGTAGAAGATGGTTCAAAAAATATATTTATTTGTTAAATGAACTAACCATTAATTAATTAATTATATTTTCTATTGGTTAGACCAAAAAAAATTGTACTATCGGTATTATTAAAATTAAACAATTTCTGGGGGTTACTACCATCGCTTAAAGCATTATTATTTCAAAATGACAGTTTAATATCACGTACCTTGACATCCCTAGACCCTAAAATAAGGATTATAATTCTACAACACGAACGACAACAATATTAAAATAAAAAGGCTCTAGCGATGGTACTTATTAATTTTTGTGCAGAATTTGATTTAAAGATTTTTCTTTCTTTCGTCCAATAATAATGGCACGCGCCTGCGTGGCGTCACGCAAGTAATATAAGTACGGCGCGACTGACTAACCGCTGTCCGCTGACGAGTGACGAATACGATCGTGGTAATAACGTATCGTGGCCGCGGACCAAGGCCGACCAATTTTTTATATGAGAACGTACACAAACACATTTTAGATATAATCGTCATCGGCTCGTTAGCTTAGCGGTTAGAGCGCCCATTTATTTGTTTAATAGTGGAGGTCGGGGGTTCAAATCCTTCACGAGCCGTCTCTTTTGTGGGTGGGTAGGTCTTTTTTCTTTGTTTTTAAATTGATACAATTACAGGTATAATAATATTATCTATATTACAAGAGCGATAAAAAGTTTTTAGCTTATTATGCTGTGTCTGTGAATATTATAAAACATACAAAATGCTGTGAATATTCAGAAATTGATGCTGGAATAATAAAAACAAACATACGCTTTCGGATTTTTATAATATTGGTACATCGACATAAGGGTAGGTACTTCAGCATGAAATTCATGCTGAAATCTTTGCGGTAAAACAAGGGTTTCTAGGGGATTGCTCTATTTAAAAACTTGATTAATGCGGACAAAACCACAAATATTAAAACAAGTTTGCTTTGCGAATACTAAAACTATTAAGCTAATTTTAAATGTAAAATAATTTTAAATGTAAAATACAATACGAACAATTATTATAAACTGTCAGTAGGTAGTAGACAAGGATGGTATTTTCCATTTTTTTGCGCATATGTCACAGACTGTTCGTCTATTACAGCGTCTATAACTACTTATTTCTATAAACAGCCCTTATTATTATATTCAACATTTTTTGACGAAATATAGGACAAAAATACGATTACATCTCAGGGAAGGACATAGGATAGGAATACACCTAAAGGAATGACATACCTACCTACTTTAATCCCGAATAATCAAAAAATTCTAACTTGATTTTTCAAAATCCTAAATCCACGAGGACGATTTCGCGGGCATCATCTAGTTATTGATATTTTTAGGAATCAAAATTATTTACCTAAATATTAATTTTACTCTTAATAAATAGTAACTTCAAAAGTTTCCGCTGTACACCCTAACATGGTTGGACAAACCACTTTTATTTCTAACCGTCATCACAATAATTATTATTATAATAGTAGTTGTGAAAGCCCCATCTGTTCGTGAATGGTACTTTGGATGACGTCACATTAGAACAACGAGAATAGTTCAAGAGACAGTAACGACTGATAGTTTAGAACTGTGTTTCCCAAATAGTAGAGCATCCCACGAGAGCGATGGAAACCGAATATATACTTCCTAACTATTTTGACTTCCTAACATCAAAATATTTATACTTCTTTTGCAGGGTCTTATTCTCTCTATCATTACTCCTCTATCCTTTTCTCTAGTCAGCGTGGACAGTCAGCTTCGTATACCTATACTCCCGTCTCTACGTCCGCTCCTGATAGCCCAGTAATCCTGGATATTGCGGATAATTTGCCAGCCCTAATAATGACCCTCCTCGACGTATCCGTCAACGGCGGATCTGGCTAGTGCCATTTATGTGAGCGGAGAACTGACGAAACCAAATTTTGTTTTAAAGGTCCGGTTGCACGGGCGCACAATGCAACTGACCCAACGCATTGTAGGTATAGTGGTAGGAGGGTCTTGGCTGAGTCTTTTTGTTAATACGCTTGACGTCCAGGTCTTGAAGACGTCGTTCCTCAAAAAAAACAACGAGTGGCCCAGTTGAAGTATGGGAAACTACGGAACCCTACACCATGCGTGGCCCGACACGAACTTTGCTGTTTTTTTTCATAAATATCAATAAGTTAAAGTCATAAGATCTTTGTTCAAATTTGGTATGCACTGTACAAGTGTACACTTTTTCAACGTCATTATATTGTAAGATGTGATAATAAATTAAGGTACGAGTATCATAAAATTACGAGCTTATCAATGAGCTCAAAGTAATAACAGAAACACTGATTAAATTGTGTTCCATTTTTTATTTTTCTACTAGCTGATGCCCGCGACTTCGTCCGCGTGGATTAAGGTTTTTTGATTCCTGCAGGAACTCCTAAATTTTCCGGGATAAAAAGTAGCCTATATGTTATTCCAGACAATAATCTATCTCTGTGCCAAACATCCAGATCCGTTCAGCCGTTCGGGCGTGGTTCAGTAGGTAACAAACATCCATCCATACATAGGTACATCCATCCATCCATCCATACATCCATCCATCCATCCATACATCCATCCATCCATCCATACATCCATCCATCCATCCCAAACTTTCGCATTTATAATATTAGTATAGATATATTTCTATTATCCGAAATGACACCTCATTAATTATGATTACAAATATTCTAGTGAAATAATATTAGATAGCTTAACTAATTAGTTAGGTACTAATTAATTATCCTGATATCTACTGATTGTAACTATCATGTTGCTAATAAATAAAATATAAATCTCGCCAAACTGGTGGGCCCAGTTTGTTGGCAGTTTGCTAGCAGTTTATTGAATATTATACTGTATAATATATGTATACTACAGTATGGATACTTTGTAAGTATTTTGTGTCTCTGCCTACGGAAATATAGCTTTTCGCAGAGTAATTACTACATAGACGGTGCGGAGACTACTGCAATATTGCGGGAAGCAATCCTGTATATTTCATGCATGACTGAGATAATAACAGCTCGGCTGGCTTTGAAAGGTTTAAAGTTCTTTGTGCTCGTTCCAGTCTTTTACGGATTGTAGTCATCAAATTACGTTGATTGTAACATTAACGGGAAGAATATTATAATCATACCAAGAAAATACCGACTAAAAACTTCCGCAGGAGCAGAGGAACTATTTATATACTGTATATATGTATGCGCGCCATGAATTTCACAGCTAGACGAAGGTCTCCTACATGGATCTCCGCATAACACGGTTTTGTGCCGCTTGCTTCCAGAGGCTTCCTGCAGCTAACTCGCTTATGATCGTCCGTCCACCTTGTGGGGGACGGACGATCATTCATCATCAAAAATATACTAAGTGTATATTTTTAAGTTCCCATACCCATTTATGCAAAAACTTTACTCGGGCTAAACTTTTAACATCCGCTACGATTTTTAATTGACTCACTACAGTAAAATGTTAATTTACCTTAAAATAAAAATCAGAAATAGCCATTTTAACTTTAAAAGCTTCTCTCGGACCCGATTGTATTTTAGTGCATCGCACCGTCAATATTCATTATATTTTCAGTTTAAATCGCCGAACGCGTTTACTTGCACCTTGAAAATATTGTTAATTTAAACCACAAAAACAGCTGCATGGGCAACTACTCTATTTAAAAAAAAATTAAGTTTATTCACATTTAAAGATTCAGATTCATTTATTTGCCGTCTATATGTACAAGTCCCACAAACTTATTTGACCGGTGGCCAAACTTGGAACAAAAATTCAACAGGCATTTAATGCCTGTTGAATTTTTGTTTTTAAATTATAATTTGTCATATTATACACTAGCGACGCCGACACCGTTTTTAATAAGTTTGACGGACTATACAATAAAAAACAGTGACATAGCAACCCTGTTAGGTCATTTGCAATTTGAGTGAGAGGTATTATTATAGTTCGTACAAAATTTTAATGTAGATAGTTTCGAAATTATTAATATTTTTACGGTAGGTAATAATGTCAAATAAATTCACTTATGCAACTTACTTATTACTTTACTTTTACATTACTTTTATGCAAAAATTAGTGGAGAAGCGGACTAAGATGAAAGTGCACTGGCCTGGAACCCAAACGATACTACAACCCACTCATATAAAACTACTTTTCATTTCACTCGCCCCGCTCCAAATATTGAATCGCAATCCTTTAGACTACATTTTAATAACAGTGTTACATCTGCAACAATGTCATAACAATATTATGTAGTGAGAGAATGGAAAAACAACAAGGCTGACTGGAACGATTCCTGGAGTACGGCACAGCGAGACACGCTCTCAAAATAACGCTCAGTCGCTGTTCTATATTTGAAGTGTCTCTCAGTCTGAATAATTTATGAGGCGAGTTCATCTCTCAGTGAACTGCATTTCCGTAGCAAAGCCTGGACGAAACAGTTCGTCGACAAGATAAAGGATGGAATTAACGAACAAACGGATGCACATTTCAGATCTGCTCAGAGTTTACTTTGCTCTCGGGGGTCTTATTACATGCAAGCAAAAGCTTATTACTATGTTGGAGCGTTGTAAATGAGTTTCTTTGATGATGATTTGATAGTCTAACTAGGAAATGATTCCATTTTTCAGTAGAAAACTGTAAAATGTATGCTTATAAAAGTCTTACATGAAGGAACGGAACTAAAAAGCGCCAGGTTACCTTAAATAAATTGGAACTAATAAACTTTTTTTCTGGAATCAAAGTTAAATAGTGAATATCATTAAAATTTAAATTGATAACATGATTACTGGTTTTAATTAGTTGAGCCATTGATGTAGAATTTTAGTACCTAGTTGAGCAATAAAGTTAATTTTTGTGACTGTATTTGAAATTAAATCCTGTAATCACTAAAACACCAATCTAATTCTGTATTCTGAGTTAACAGCATGATCAATCTGAAATATTAAAACCAGCTTTCTCTCTCTCGCAAAACTACAAAAAATACAAGTTGATGCTCGCGACTTTGTCCGCGTTGTTTGTTCCTTAAGGAACCTCTGTGCAAAATTTCAGCGTATTGGGTCGAAGGGTTTGGGCTGGACGTATTGATGAATCAGTGAGTGAGTGAGTAACGGCTTTTTCTCTTTTTATATAATTATATAGAAAAAGGTGAACTTTCGGCCTGATATAGTCAACGTACATTCCTACGGCTTAAACATATGGTTCTTCAGACGTGAGATATTGTATGCAGCTAGGATTTCGCTCTGCCGTTGACTACGAATGGATTTTCAGAAATTCTACCCAAGTGAAGCTGGCCGGGTGAGCTAGTTCAATAATAAATTGTGCTTGGAGACTGCCCGAAGATCGACTCCCGTGCATTTGTAAACGGCAGATGCAAGACAAAGATCGTTGACTTATACAGAGCGTATAGTACCTAGATATCCTAGATGTGATTCTAGATTTAGATAGTGGTTTAATGAGTTAAAGCCCTATGACTTAATCGTGTTTAATATAAAAAATAGGTTGCATAACTTGCTAAACTAAAACCACAGAATAGGGAATAGTACTAAAACTATGTATTAATGAATATTTGATAATATTTCGTACAATCTTTATAGTCAGTACCAATCCAGAGCCTTAGAAAAGCCGTAAGACAGAAAATGTGTAGCACTGGTGCTCGACATGGAGGTATTTTATATTCGACAAGCTTCGGCTCACATAGAGTTTTGCTTAAGTAATCAGAAATGAGCAGATCCGAAGAAAGTCTATGTCACGAAAGAAGTCCCGCGGCAAATACCTAGTGGTATATTTTACATACAATAATTGTATAAACATGCGACTACAAGCACCGCCTCTAGGGGACTTCTTTCAAAGCACGGTCTATAATTATTACAGTTCCTACCGACATAGCTCAATACTGTCTAGCTTGAAACGCTAAAGTGGCAATGGACGTGGCACATAATTCAAAGATGCGATAGACATGGGAGTATCTTGGTGTTGGAATAACCACCTCGCCCCATGAGCAAATGCGCAGCGTTAGGTCCCTCCACTAGGTGGACAAACGAGTTAGTGGACAAACTCTGGATAAAGGCAATGCAAGACCGCGATGTAAGTCCCTACAAGAAACCTACGACATAAGGTGCTCTCTACTCTACCTCTCCCTCTACTTATCTTAATATCTCTATGCTATGCTAACCTGTGAGCCAGTGGACTAATCGGTTGACGATCATGACGACAATAATTCGGCTAAGTTCTTAGTGTGTCCAACCGTAACAATGGTCTAGCGGTTTATCACAGACACGTTTGCGGGCATGTGCTAATTTTATTAACATTTTTGGTTATTACGAAAAACTTCGCAATGCTGTGTTCCGTACCGAATTTACACGGTAATTACCGTCGACACGTGACCCGTTAATTGTTTCGACACGCAAGCTTGTATACTTCAAAAATTATGATGATAATAATGTAATAAGCTTATCATAGTAATGACTTTATGGCTTTTACTTTATAGTCTTCGTTTACAATAGACAAAGTTTATGTCTATTTGTTTCTATTACGTCTTTATCATGCGCTAATAATATACTCGTATTATTTAAAACATTACAATTTTATGGAATAATTGTGTGTCTGTGTTTATGGAATGTAAGTGTTTTTATTTCATGTAAGATAGTTTGTGCCACGTATAATAAGTCAGGGCTATACCACAGGTGCTGAAGTCGTTTAAGTCAAAGTGGATAAAGTATTATCTGGTAAAACAAATTATCAGAAATTCAAAGTATTTTAGAAGCGAACAAAACTGTGATGGTATATTTCATGGTATCACTTCATTTCCCATTAGATGGTTCTAAGGATTAGTACTTTAGTAGGTATATCGAAGATTTATCGAGCGAAGGAGTCACTAGTAAACTTGTAGTGGGTCAAAGTGCTAAGTTTACAAGTTCCTAGAGGAATTGAGTAAGATTTGAATACGTCTTTAACATCTGATCACGTCACTCTATCTGATCACTAATCTGCAACTAGTGTATAATGTGAATAGTGATGGGATTATTGAGAGACGACAAGTTTGTAGATATTCCCATCATTATTGGTGATGAGTTTACGTGATAGGATGTTAAGGAAGTTAAAAATATAGGTCATCTCTATTATCAGACTTTAGATACCTTCAAATACCTATAAAATGCAATTTCAGAGAGATGTACTGGAATCATAAATTATTCAAGCCGAAAGACACTTGGAATATAGAACAGAGACTGTATTTTGAGAGTAAGCAGCGCGCGGCTGCCTTCATGATGAAAAATCGAAACTGTCGCCAGCTAATTATCTCACTATTTTCAAACTTTGTTCGTTTTTGACAACGCCTTAAAAATTTTAGCAACGGTAACTTTATCTCGTTTTATAAGCTAGGTATAAGATACAACCGCTTACAATCTCAGTACACTCATGCCCGTTTGCACTAAACTTAGAAATCGCCTAATTTCCTGCCCAACTTGTTTAGGCTTATCCTAGCGTTTAAAAAGCTTGCACTAACCTTAGGCCATTCCTAAATCCACTTAGGAGATGCCTAACTTTATGAGCCCGATTAGTAAGCGCCCAAGCGTAGGCGATACTTAAGTTGAATTTTTTGTAGTCTGTGGACCATTTTGTTGTCATTAATTATTGGTCTCACGGTTGATATGTACCTACTCTGTGGTTGATAGGTATCACAACCACAGAGTACCTACATTGTTATTGTGATTGTTATTTAGGTAGAACACTACACTGATCACAAGCAAAATGGCACAAGATTTATTAGATTCTTTCTCCTTCTTTCTCATTATGTCACCACTGGAATTGTGAATTTGGGTGATTTTTGCCCAAGCCAGTTCTTTCTCTTTATTTGATGCAGTATCGTGTGCTGTTACTTTGGAAATAATGCACTGCCCCTCTTCGCACAACAACCGTACAAACCGCAACTTCTCCTCTGCCGTAAAATTGGCAGTTCTTTTTCGTTTATTTATTTGTCTTTCCATTTTAATTGCTGATTTATAAAATCCCCTAAAATAAATAACCTTCAACTCACAGCCTTCAACTCCACGTACAGTCAACTGCAAAATTGCATACATAGCTCTAAGGCTAAAACCGCTTGCGAGCAATGCTGTGAATCACTCACGTGCTCACTCACACTGATAAACATAAACTGTCAATAATATTATCAACCTTAAATCAACCACATAAGGTTCAAACGATTTCAGTTCAATACTACCTGCCTGTCAACAATATCAACCTTATGACATTAGCATTAGGTTCAAAACATTCCTATTCAATACCCTTGTCTATACTGATTGTTTATTTCATCACTATACAGTAACCACTCGCAGTGTCGTGATAATATAGTTGGAATACGATTCATCATATGACCTAGGTTCGAATCTCTCAGCAGTTTTTATTTTGTTTTGAATACAAACAAAATTTATGTTTTGTTTATGTGTTTTGTGTCTGTTTGTTATTCTTTATTATAATATATCTTTATTTACAGACATAACATCCATTTATAAACGCAAACATTAATTATTACACGATAATACTTAAGGACAAAGTTACTTATGTTGGGAGAAAAGTTATAACTATGTTAGTGGTGTTAATTATTGGTTATTATGAGTCAATAAGTGATAAAACAAACAAAATAAATTGGAAGAAACACTTTTTATTAGATAATCGACTTTATTTTAATTTATTTTCATTGTTATCATGTTACATTTTCTCAAAAGTAATAAATAACTTCAGCTACTTTTTCTATAATTTTTTAAGGTTATAGCTTAAGTAATCGTTTTCATAAAGAAAAGAAAATTGAAGCTAAACCTTAAAAATCTAGTAACCAATGGGCGGCGCTGCTTTTTTGTCTGTTATTTTTGATAAGATATACTAATAATAATTAATACAAGTTAGAAAAAGAATATACGTTATGTTTCATATTTAAAGCCTTAAAAATTAAATTTTATATAGGTAGCTTTAAAAGTATTACTATTCAATAAAACCTCCACTTTTTTCAATAACAGCAAGCAAGCGCCGCCGGGTGAATCCTTTTGTAATATTGGGACAGTTATCCGTTCCTCTAAATATATTCTCCCATACTTCCATACAGTGAGCCTCCGTTTAGTTACTCTGCAGTCCTTTCATTTCGCATATCCCACCTTTGCACCATCAAACCTCTTATTATTCTAAAAGGCAAAGGTGACTGACTGATCTATCAACGCACAGCTCTAACGACTGGTCGGATCGGGCTGAAAATTTGCACTCAGACAGCTATTATAACATAGGCATTCGCTAAGAAAGGATTTCTAAAAATTCAACCCCTAAGGGGGTAAAATAGGGGTGTGAAATTTGTGTAGTCCACGCGAACGAAGTCGCGGGCATAAGCTAGTATTCTATAGGATTTAAGTTTGGTGATCTTACTGGCCAGGGAATAACTTGTCTGGGTTTTGATTAAACCAATTACGCACTATATGTGATCGATGCACAGGACAACAATATCATGCACAAATGATAGTTGTGGCACATCAACAGCTGGACATCACTTCCATGTGTTATATTGTGCAGCTTTGGCGCTGGTGTTTAAGTATCGAACATGTTCGCGAACTCGTCAGTTGGTATGAAGCTATTGTTCTCATATTGTTCAACCATAATATTATGTCTTCGTTGTGAAGCATTACTCTCTTCATCAGGATGCGACACCCAACTTGGTTGTCTACTAAAAACCAAACAGCGAGATTAAAATAAACACTTTTGAAACTACTAAGTATCTTGTCTAAATTTTATAGATATTTACTAATATAACGATTGAGCTATATTGTATCCGATATTATTTAGCTCATTAATAATATGCATCCTCTTCTGCATATTTATATTAGCCTGCATTATTGTTGAAGATAAGAAACAGCAAAACTTAGTAAATTATAATAATTTTGTAGTATTTGCTAATAACGACTAACGATTGTCAAATCTTCCGTCTCCGTCAGTACTCAGTGACCATATCTGTTTAGTGAACTACCCGCATATGCTATTGCTGGTATCAAAATATCACTCATCAAATAAAAAAAGTAAAAATAGCTTACACGGGGTCGAGATTTGAACCGGCAACAGTTGCGTTGCGCAATCCAAACAGTTCCACGCCTCGCCACTGAGCTCACTTACTTGGAGTGTGAAATTATCGATATTACTCGGCTATTACAATACCTACAAGCTGAACGACTTATATTATACTACTGCAAGTGTGTGGGTGTCCGACCGCATGCAAAGAACCTTGTTTGCTTATTCTATATGCACTTTTGACGTCGACTGTACATAATGTCACCTGTGCAATATATAAACCAATAAAATAAAATACACCAATGTTTTAGCTTTTGTCTCTATTCAACTCATGCCTGAGGTTATGACAAGATAAGGTAAAAAAATATTCTAGTGTTTACATTACTTTGCAAGATATATTTAAAAAAAAAAACCATAAACAATCATTCATTCCATTCGTTCCTAGAGATGCCTAACTAGGCAATGCTTAAGTTACGACACATCAAGGACAAGACTGTCAGTGCAAACGAATTTTTTTGCTAGGCCGTTCTTAAGCCTAGGTGTATCTTAACTAGGACAAGCCTAACTTGAGTTTAGTGCAAACGGGCATCAGTGATCTGCAGTGAGCAACGAAACCAAACTATATATCCCTTTAACTTTTTATTCAGGAATAACTGCACATCACACCAAAGTATTCCGTGTGAGTTTCATCACAGTTCCACTAAATAAGCGCAGTTGCCACTGCCAAGTGTGCGCAGTTCTCACTGTGTCGAGTGGCGACGAAACTATTGAATTCCCAACTTTCGCAGTGAAGCGTAATATTTGCACACCCACTGACTGAGGTACTGTACTGAAAAATATTCACGCTTTCATAACCCGTTGCAAGAGCAGTGGGTAAAATAGATTTGAAAATATGATATTGTTTGTTTTGTTCAAGCATGCAGGTAATTATTAACATAACCTAGATGATAGATTACGTAAATATTTTTTTTCAAAAGAGCAACCGTCGAGTATCTTGCTGGTTCTTCTCGGTAGGAACGGTATTCCGAACCAGTGGAAGATTCATTCGACTATTCATAAGCACTTGTAAAAAGTATATTTGAATAAAATACTTTTGAATTTTGAATTTTGATGATGCCCGCGACTTCGTTCGTGTGGACTAAGTTTCTTCGATTCCCGCGAGAACTCCTCAATTTTCCGTGATAAAAGTAGCCTATGTCCCCGGGATGCAAACTATCCCTGTACCAAATTTTATCAAAATTGGTTGACAAGGTGGGCCGTGATAGCGTAGCAGACAGACCGACAGAGAGACAGACAGACACACTTCCGCATTTATAATATTAGTATTAGTATGGATAACATTTAATTTAGAAAATAAGTTTTATTCCAGCCATTAGACAGTTTAAATTTCCTTGTGCAAGTGGCCCTTAATCTGCAAAAGAAAATTAATAAATAAGCAACAAAAAATATTATACAGGGAGAATTAAATTATGTACAGAAGCAATTTTAGAAACATCATAATTCAAATAAATATTATAAATGCGAATGTTTGGATGGATGTATGGATGTGTGGATGTTTGTTACTCAATCACGCCCCAACGGCTGAACGGATCTGGATGAAATCTGGCACAGAGTTAGATTATAGTCTGGAATAACATATAGGCTACTTTTTATCCCGGAAAATTAAGAAGTTCCTGCGGGATTCGAAAAACCTCGATCCACGCGGACGAAGACGCGGGCATCAGCTAGTTACTACATAAATAAAAAAAGAATCTTCGTCGCAACTAAAAATTACACGTTGAAACTTGAAACCCATGTAAATCCTACGCCCTACAAAATAAACAATTTCTTCAATGTTTCCCATAAAGCCAACAAGGAAAATTTTCTTATCACAAAAAATACTTGAGCTTCTTTCTCGGGAATGCTTGATTCGTAGCTCACAGTGGATAATGCTGAAATATGATACAACGATAAAGTTTATTACACGTAACGATTGAATCCGAATAATTTGAAATCTTCTGATCTGTTAAATGTGTTTTAATATATATGTTATTACTAGCTGATGCCCGCGACTTCGTCCGCGTGGATCGAGGTTTTTCGTTTCCCGCGGGAACTCCTTAATTTTCCGCGATAAAAAGTAGCCTATGTGTTATTCCAGACTATAATCTATCTCTGTGCCAAATTTCATCGAGATCCGTTCAGCCGTTGGGGCGTGATTGAGTAACAAACATCCATCCATACATCCATACATCCATCCAAACTTTCGCATTTATAATATTTATTTGATGTATATAATATTGTATATATATATATATATTTATATATATATATGCGTAATGCATCTGATATAATATTAAAGCACACTTGCACTGTGCACAAGGTCATTAGTTATTAATGCGCTTAAGTTAAATTGTTAATTAATTAATTCCGGAGTGGACATAAGTACCTTTTCATGTCCACCCTGGAATAAACTTATCAAAGAGTAAAACTAAATCAGTTAATAAGTTAAAGGTCAATGTTGTGCAAGTCGGTCAAAAAAGTAAGAACATATACATTCTGTCAAAAAAATACCAGGAATTCATCATTTGTTCCTAATTCCAAATTCAATTCAAAAATTATTTTTTGTCGCTAAGTTGACACAACTGTCGTCTATATTGCCGCGAAGTTTGAGCGTCAATTGTTATTAACTTTGTTTACAGTGCGCCATTTTGTCAGTTCATCTCAATAGTGTTTTGCGATTTTCACAATTAATGAAAATATCGAACAAAGAGTTTGTCTCAAATTTTGCATCGCAAATGGATTTTCGTGTCCAAAGTCGCTGAAAATGTTGCAGAAAGCTTACGGGGAATCGACTTTATCAAAAACACGTGCATACGAGTGGTACCATGCATTCAAAAGTGGTCGCGATGTGGTGGAAGATTTGCCTCGCTCTGGTCGGCCATCAACGTCTTCAACTAAAAGGCACAAGGCCATCATTGTGAATGAATTTTTGACCAAAAACTCAACAAATACCATCGAACAACTACCGTATTCACCGGATATGGCTCCGGCCGACTTTTTTCTCTTTCCAAAACTCAAATTACCACTTCTTGGCACCCGTTTTCGATCGATAGAAGACATGTAAAAGAAAATTCGCGGCAAGAACTGAAGTCGATTCCGAAAAATGCCTTTAAAAAATGCTTTGAAAATTGGATTATTTGTTCGTTGATTAAGTGTATTATTTCCGAAGGGGCCTACTTTGAAGGAGATACAATAAATTTGGAATAATAATTAACATTTTGTATATTATAGACCTTTTCCCGGTACTTTCTTGACAGAGTAGTAAATTACCTGACTAGCTGATGCTCGCGACATCGTACGCGTGAATTTAGGTTTTTTGGTTCCCGCGAGAACTCTTCAATTTTCCGGGATAAAAAGTAGCCTATGTTCCAGCCCATAATCTATCTCTGTGCCAAATTTCATCCAGATCCGTTCAGCCGTTCGGGCGTGATTGAGTAACAAACATCCATACATCCATCTAAACTTTTGCATTTATAATATTAGTATAGAAATATAGATATAGATTACGGGTACTTTAATTAATTATTAACAAAGAATTTCGCTTAGTTTAAAATAAATACAATTTCAGTTCTAAGATAATTTTTGAATTCGTAATGATCTACGTGTATAAATGCTTTTAATAAAATTCACGATTTTATTAAGTTAGGTATACCTACTCCAATTATACCTGTTATTTTCATTATTTTAAAAGCTAAAATACCAGGGGCGCAGAAAGCAACAGGATACAATAAGTACTTGTGAATAAAAACAGAGACACAGGCGACAGACGGGGCTCTTGTTGATGCCTCAAAACCTCTTCATTTCTTTGTTTCACCGGCAAATAATTGTTAGCACACCCCACTCACCATCACAATTACGTTCACTTTCCAAGCACTTCAATTGCCAGTGGCTGTCTCATTTAGATGTACTGTAATCAGTATAAACAAGATAAATAAGAGTAAGTAGAGCAATGATAATTGTTAAGCCAAACTCAGAACTCCAATAATAAAATTATAAAATTGTAACCTCTACTATTTAGAAACATTACACTTCTAACTGGCAAAGAATGAAAAAACCGATTATAATTTAAGGGTACGTTCGCACTGCGAAAAACATTCGCGCGAATCTGACTCTCGTGATTTTTTTTCGCTAGCGAATTTCACCTACTCCGCACTGCGAATACGGTGAGCGTCATACTACTCTGTATAGCAAAAAATATTCGAGTGAATATAATTCTTACCGCACCGCGTGAAGTTATAATATCAAACCAGCGATTTTATTTTCGCGCGAATTTTATTCTCAAGGGCATGTTACAGAATTGCGCAAAAAAATTAAAGTAGCCTAAAAGTTTTTATAAATAAAAACTGCGAAATGTTTGTAATATTTTGCACCAAAAGTTCAATCCAATTTTGTCCGAAACACTAAAAGCTTTTCAAAACTTAAGAAACGTAATTCAAATAACTTTAAGATAATTATAATAGTAAATAGAATGTAAAATGTATTCACGAGAAAAGCTATGCATCAATTTCGAAACAATACAGGTAGCTGAATCCTGAAGCTCGAAAGGTGTTAGCTGAAAAATGCGTGGGCCCTCCGGGCTCCGTGGCACCTCAGCTCCGTAGCCATTCAGTCCGTAGCTGGCTCTCGTAGAGAGAGATTGTGGCAGCGCTCCGTACAACTATCGGGAATAAATCGACTTATAAAATGATCACCTACACGTTATCGACAGTGTTATACGAAAGTGACTAATGTTTTTTAGGGAAAAATGAACAACAGTTTTTTTAGTTCAATTTATGGATTTGTACATTATTGTGATTATGGGATGTGAATAATTGCTAACAATTCGTAAGTACATAGTTTGATTAAGATTATAGTAATAAAAAATGTAATTAACATAATTAAATTATTAGACAAATTAAATACGACATGGAACAGCCAAAAAACTTTTTAATAAGTCAGTTATACTCGTAGTTGACATACGCAACGGTGTTTTCAACGCAATTTTGGAAAAGATGATAGTTTAATTAAATTAAGAAAGTTCAAAATATTTTTTTAAAAGTATACTACTTATTACTTATTACTTAGCTAGGTCCTAGAATAGTTCTGGCAATTAAAATTTCCTTTAGGTACATCGATATTATAAAAGCAACAACTAGGTACTCAAAATACTATATCAATGTAAAGAATCTAAAATCTAGAAATCTAGTGATTTTCTTCAGCATTTATTTTACTCTCAACAAGAAAATTGAGATTTAAGTAGCAATGGCGTACAAATTAGAATGTAATAAGTATTAATTATATTCTAAAATTGTTGCCTTTATTTAATCGTCAAATTGAAAGTGATGACTGTCGTTGCCATAACTATATCTATACAACTGCTGAATCCTGCAAGGACAAACACAATCTTGTACCGCTTATACGAGTATGTCCAGCGGCTCGCAGCAATTCGCTTGGTATCGTCCATCCACCTTACCTGATCGGAGATCTCCCAACGCTACAATTTCCGGCGGTATGGGGTGGTATGGGACCCCAACATCTGTCAGTTTTTGAACTACGAGTATGTGCCCCGCCCATTGCTACGTCTATAGAATTAGGTGCCACCTATTCGAGCGTGGTTTACGGCGGATCTTCTCGTCTCATATTTAAACACGTAGATAATATACTTACTCTAAACATGCTTTGCTTGCTTTGCCCGCTTTGTGACTCTGAGCTTCATTAAGAGGCTCATAGTATTTATTTTTATTTTTATTTTAATTTTTGTTGGAGTTTGTCTATTTGAAGACTTGAGTTTTCATCTTTGTATGGATGGAATCAACAATCTCGTCTTGCTGGACAGTCAGCGGCCAGGTGATACTTCCACTAGCTGTCGTACAGGAACGGAGTCGTATGACGGCTTTGGTGCTCGATGACTTCGAGACTTGAGAGTGACTAAGAGCGTACTATATATCTAAATATGTTTAGAAAATACGTAATTTAGGCCAACTTGCACAAAACTGCCTAAGATGATTTAGTTTCTTGTGATGCTGCCACTTTATGATTAGTTTATTCCAGGGTTGTCATGATAGGACCTATAGAAAATAGAAAATTTACCTTCAACGGCTTTGTGCAAGTGGTCCTTAATGAATTTAATTTGAGATTATTCTTACTGCTCCGCCAAATAGCCAAAAACGGTAGGTACATTCAGTTATTTGAAATGCAAAACACGACTGATTAAAATGTCAAACCTCTGAAACGGGCTTAATATTTGGAGCACGGACATCAAATAAACATTTCCAGTGTCCCCAAATCAGTTAAAAGCGTATAGGTCAATGGGGCAAACTGACTTATAGGTACACAGAAATAATAATTTATAAATACAATCGGTAGTGGTTACTTGGTACATTATCAATGTTATGTACTATATTATTTACTAGCTGATGCCCGCGACTTCATCCGCGTGGTTTAAGTTTTTTTTATTCCCGCGGGAACTCCTTAATTCTCCGGGATAAAAAGTAGCCTATGTCACTCGCATTTATAATATTAATAAGATTATGTTTCAAATGGAAAGACCATTGGCAATTAGTTACTTCGTAGTTGTAGCGTGAGAATCTCTGTACTATTTACACAACAAAGGTGATTATCACTTGCGACATTTTTGAATTGGGAAGCGGTAAGAGTGCTTGAGTGCTTAGTGCTAAGAGTATTTAATTTTCTCGGCCGGACATAATATTTGCCTGACCGATTTAGACATAATTTGGTACTTAGATGGCTTGCATCCGGAGACAAAGTTAGACTAATTTTTATACCCACGGAACAAGGAATCTGCTTATTACTTACCCAAACATCAAAAGAGTTCTCAGTAGTATATTGTGAAATACGTAAATCCACGCGGACGAAGTCACACTCACAGACACTCACTCACAGACGTAGTAAGATTCTGCTGACACATCTCGGTTTTCTATGGGTGGCCTTGCATAATATAAGAATATTCTTCGAGAGACACTGATCTATCCATTGTTGAAATCTTAAAGAAAATCAACGTTCAGCAAAATTTTGAGGTAAGCACTTTAAAACACACATTGGCAGTTTAACTAATACTTACTCGTACTATCTAGATAAAATATATTATCGAGACTGTAAAAAGACTCTACTGTATCTGTAAAACAACAAAAAATTATTAACAGCAACCTAGATATCCAATTTCTAAATTCATATTAATATACTTAACCCTATACTCCAGCAAAACCGGGGCGAGACTGCAAAATATAAAATAGCTGTTTATATATCACTAAATGCACTAAGTTAAAGCATAAGTCTAAAATAGCTAGTTTTTGGGGCACAGAAATCAAGTTAATAAAAGTCTAAAAGAGCTGGAAATAGGTCGTGACTTTATAATACTCGTAAGTACGAATTTAATATCACGGTGTAGGCATGAAATACAACTTTTTTCAATTGATATTAAATATCTCTAACGCTTTCATGTCTAGATATTGGTTTGGCACTTTCCGCGACTTTTATCGCGTGATTCTTCAGTGTTTTTTCAATGTGACGTATATCATCGCGGTAAAAAGATTTTTTTTAGGGTTCCGTACCTCAAAAGGAAAAAAGGGAACCCTTATAGGATCACTTTATTGTCGTCTGTCTGTCTGTCAAGACCCTTCTTCTCAGGAACGCATGGAGGTATCAAGCTGAAATTCATATCAAATACTTAGGTCTACTGTCGCTTGGAGCTGTGAAAAAATCAAACTTCTAAGCCAACGCAATCAAAAGATACAGCCGTTTATGCTGAAAATTTTCGACACTCGCAAGGGAATCAAAAGTAGAAAAAGTATCAAATTACAGGTCGTGTCCTGCTCGCACTAAACTTTTACCCATAGATTTATTTCATTGAGTAGGGCCCCAAAAAATTCCCACTGTTTCCTTGTCTATCCTATTAGATTTTACTAAAGTTTGAGAGGGATCGAGATAGTTTTATATTTTTAAGAAACAAAAACCCAGTCTACTGCCGCGGACAACGCGTGGCGTCCATACGCGGATTCGGCGAGCCCGATCCGCAGATGTTCGTACGGAACCCTCGGTGCGCGAGTCCGACTCGCACTTGGCCGGTTTTTTTATACATATAGCGAGCAAACGAGCAGGCGGGTCACCTGATGGTAATTGTAGAAGTGTTTCCGCCTTAAGTTTGTAAACTATTTTTTTGCCTTTCATCAAGTCGTCATCATAATCATCAACCATGGTCTCCTTTTCGAATGAGAATGGCTTAAGCCATAGTTCACCACGCTGACCATGTGCGGATTAGCAGGCTATCATGTTCGTTAAGTAGTCAAAATAAATTCATTTCATTTCAATCAAAAAACCGAGAAAAATCTTGCAATGCTGAGATGAAAAGCATATAAATTGGAAGCAATAATTTTGCAGTTATAATGTTATTTTGGAAGTTCGATAAGCATATCGCACAATTTATGAAACTTATTAACTCATATACTTAAAGAAAGAATAATTTTTAGCGTCTGCTTAAATGAGATAATCATACTAATATTATAAATGCGAAAATGTGTTTGTTTGTTGGTTTGTTGGTTTGTCCTTCAATCACGCCGCAACGGAGCAACGGATCGACGTGATTTTTGGCATAGATATATTTGAGGACCTAGAGAGTGACATAGGCTACTTTTTATCCCGGAAAATTAAGGAGTTCCCGCGAGAATCAAAAAAACTTTAACCACGCGGACGAAGTCGCGGGCATCAGTTCTCGAAGACCGATTACTGCGGTTACATAACAAAAAAGAGGTTTGTTGCTATACAAATTACTAACACGAACTTTAGGCTGGGTTAAGGTTAAAAGGTCAACTACTTACCACCACCCAATATATTTTAACAATAGATACCTAAACACTTTATACCTACTCTATTTTACACAGAAAATATTTTTGATATAGAACATGTATTTGATTGAACACCATGCCTTTGGCTTTATATAAGCTCTAACTTTTAGGGCGTCGAAATCAAATTAATAAAGCGGGCATATTTAAAGTAAGTACAAGAGCTGAAATGTTAAAGGTTAATTAAAAAGGTTTCTTCACAATTTTAACGAAAATGAAACATAGAAAAGATCCTATTTTTAGTAAATATTGTCGAATATTTCTATCGCTTGGTAACTGCCTAAATTGAATGCTATACTTTTGATATACTATACAGGTTTTTAAGGTAGACAACATTAAAAAAAATATGTTTAAAGTAGATCTACTGTCAGTACGGAATGGAGCTTTTATGCAGCAGCAATGAATAGACGACTATTTATTTGCATAAGTTGTCTACCTATGTTATTCAATTATTTTAGAACATTTAATGACGAAAAATGGTGTAGGTACATCACATACCTATAGGTAAATTTTATACTTGCATCGTTGAATATCTGAAAGCATAAAATATTTCGAGTTGTGGGGCCCAAGCAAATCACTGAAATCAGCTAGTTATACCATACTATTAAGTATTCTGTGCTTATACCACAGAATAGGTAATATTATACCGAATAAATTTAACAAAAAGCACCGGCGTATACATTAGGTACCGGCGTATACTCCTTCCATACTTTGCATAATCTTACAGAAAAAAGTAAATGATTTTTGGACCGTGTCAAAGTGTATGTTCTCAGTTAGCGCTGATAATAATATATAGCACCCCTTCTGTAATAATTGCCAAATTTTTCATTAATTTACTGCCGTAATATATTCCGTTATCACCCGAATAAATTAATAGGCCTCTACCTATTAATTTAGTTGGTGGATTTACGTAATAACCAATTAGCAACAATATACCTTGCTGTCGTTATGTGAATTTGCAAAATGAAGTTCTGCTTCCAGTATTTATTAAAACTCAAATATAAAGAGAAACAGCAGAGCAAACGTGAAATTTCGTATCTACGCATTATTTGCAATCACGATATAATTTCGTGCAAATAATAAATCCTTTGTGCTTTTAATTGCGAAATATACTTGTATTTAACTTTTGGTGTAATTTGCGGTGTGTTCTGAAAGGTATTTTTAAATTACAAAAAAGGTTTAAAATTCTTAATTATTGTGCTATTATTTGCAAATTCCTTTGATGTGCAATAAAACTACGAAATATAAAAGGTGTTATAGAGTTTAAAATGTCATGAATGAAGGTTCATGTGAACCTCGTGTATTTTGTCAGAATACTCACGATTAATCATGAGTCATGAGAGTTAGTGATGAGGTTGTTAACTTTCGTGACACGACAAAACAAAAGTATTTCAAACAATTCGAGTATGTGAAGTCACGGGCATCAGCTCGTACATAATTTACTAGCTGATGCCTGCGACTTCGTCCGCGTAGAATAAGTTTTTATAATTCCCGCGGGAACTCCTTAATTTTCCGGGATAAAAAGAAAGTAGCCTCAAACCAACAAAGAAACACATTTTCGCTTTTATAATATGTTTACAATAAAAGACATTCATGGAGCAAATTTTAAAAAATGTGTGTACGAATAAAAAGGGGCTACAGATCTGCAGTATATTATTTAAGAAAGAAAAAGTAGAAAATATTTTTCCTTTAGCAATAATGTATAAAATATTTTTGTTTCCAGCGTTACATTTCCAGTAAGGCTAAACTAATGTTTGTTCTACATTTCGCTTCACGTATTGCCAGAGGCACTTTTTGGTCCAGCTTCCACAACCCTTTACAAATACAACCGACAAAAGTATCTTTACAATTCGAAGTAAGGAATAAAACGGTAAAATTTCAATCAGTAGTTGAGTTTTTCCCAGTTACTTAATTTCTTCTTGTAGCATAGAATTTAGGATTGGTTTTTAAATATTACAAAATCAAGTGTCAAGATATTTCTCTCTGCGTCGTATTCCTCATTGCTGAGGGTCGTGACCCCTTTCCATTAATCACCTAATGGTAGGAGTTTTCTTAGAATAATAATGCGGTCGTTCCCACGCGCGTCGTTCCGCATACGAATTGACTAAGAGTATTGAAACTAATATCTTAGGTTTTTGTATCGATTCTTATCAGATGTTAGTGATAATAACCGGGACAGACGGCTTAACGTGATCTCCGAGGCACGGAGGACACGTAAAGGCCAAATTAGGACTTCCAAATTCGGTCACCCATCCAGTTACAGACTTGAGTCAACGTTGCTTAACAATCGCAATCGACTGATATGCGTGGTCACAACTATAACTATTTGTTTTTTTTTTTATAGGCCACTCGTCCCTCGTGTCAAGATCATCTACTAAAATTCTACATCAATGGTCAAGATCGTCTTACAAACTGTTAATAAAAGGCGTAGATTTTCAAGACATAATATCAATATTACAAATAACGCAAACTCGTTTAATTTTGAATAATTAATTGAGCTGCGCAGATTTAAATTTGTCTCTTTAACTTGAGTTTATTTCCTCATTTTTTGCAACGAAAAAATTTAAAACAATACATTGAATAATTAATTGAGCTGCGCGTATTTAATTTTATCTGTTTAACTTCAATTGCTTTCCTCAGTTTGTCAAATTGGAACAATATATTGAATAAATAAGATGCGCACATTTAATTTTATCTGTATAACTTGAGTTTGTTTCCTCATTTTGTACAACGTAAAAATTTAAAACAATATAAGTACCTGGGAACAAGTTTTTAGTAACGATCGTGAATTGTTTCTGAGAACTACCGCCCTAACTAACGCCTAAATACGAGTATATAACGTCCACGACGGAGGGGAAAGAAGTTTTGTCCTGCCACCTAGTATACGCGCTCCTTTTATAATGAGCTAGACTAGATGATGTCCGCAACTACATCCGCGTGGATTGAGGTTTTTTGGTTCCCACGGGAACTCTTTTAATTTTCCGGGATAAAATGTAGCCTGAGTGTCAAGTTATTTACTTTAGTAAAAAGTAACTTTTTTTCGTTTGTTACAATTTAGTTTTTATACAGAACACAGATTGTACAAGAATAACTTGACCGAGATTTTTCTTTCTCTATTGTATTACATTCAAACAGCTAGGTAGATTTAATAAATTACCAGAGCGGGATGGGACATGCTTTTAATTCCAAGCTGGATTTAATAAATTATGAAGCATTATAAAGCTATGTTCCTATCCGTATAACCTATTTAGAGAAAACAAGAATAATATTCAGAACAATACCGGTCTAACTCATGTCTTGTAATTTGTGTAATTAAGAAGTTAAAACAAGTTCTTCTTTCATACGTCATCGTCGTTCTAAACCGATAGACGTCCACTGTTGGACATAGGTCTCTTGCAAGGACTTCCGCACGCCGCGTTCTTGAACCGCTTTGATCCAGCGGCTCTCTGCGACTCGTTTGGTGACGTCCGTCCACCGAGTGGGGGGCCAACGCTGCGCTTTTCAATTCTAGTTCCCCTGGACCTTGGAACCTCAAAGTATATCGGTTGTTCAAATGAAGCCCCGCCCAATACCACTTCAGCTTTGCAACACGTCGTGATGTGGGATGTAGTTTAGTTCTTGTATACCGGATCTCCTCATTTGTAATTTAATCGCGTAAACAAAGTCCGAGCTTTAGCTCTTTCATTGCTCGTCGAGTGATCCTGACTCCTGAGCGTTTTTATGAGGCCCATAGCGATCATGTCCTGGATCCGTATGTCATCACTGGCCACCCGCACTGTTCAAAGACTGACGATTTGTTTCAAACACTGATGGATTAACTTGTGGTGATGTAAAAGAAAATAATTTACTAGGCGTGTACTAGTAACAAGGCGTTATTTGAATTCATCATCACCGTATGCCACTATACATAACCACAACCCGAACTTTCGCTTTGAAATAATTAAATTCAATGTGTTCGGCCCTGACCAATTAGGTAAGCCTTCGCTCCTAACCTTAGCAGTGCGATAAAAAATTACAAAACGTCCCTACAACATAAATAAGGGGCTAAATTAATTTAGAAAACCTTTACCTTTGTACACCGAAATCTAAAACCGAATGAGATCCCCGCTAAAACTCGTTAACGCTTCAGGTGAGTAATAAAAATTCTCACTTTTTTTATCGTAAGTACCTCGCTTACGGTCGGGTTCATCTTTTAATTTTGCCCGCCTGGATTATTTTTTATATATTTTTACAGTTATACGCCGTTCTTTGAAGCGAAAATTTTAATTATCCATCTGAAAAGAGTGTGACTAAATTAATTTCATGTCCGGTTTCCGGTTCCCATTTCGTTAACTTGGTATTACCTGAATGCCTTTCTTTATTTCTTAAAAAAATAAATACGCAATGCAAACAAATGCAAATACGACAATGACAGGAGACTTTCTAACGCTTCTAAAGTAGTAAAATAGACAGAATAAGGTATGAACTTTTGAGACCTAATTTTTAATAGTTATTTGTGTTATATGGGGCCAAAGAAAATTTTGAACTAATACTACACATACAATAAGCATACAATAAACTAATAAGAGCGCTATTTTGAATTCAGAGCGAAGTGAAGGATTCTATAGTATTCTATAGAATCCTGATCTACGTTCTAAGACGCGATTACTGGCATTACCTAATAAATATTAAATCTCCTTCAAATAATTTCGTGAGAATTTTATTTTCGTTGAGTACCCAAAGATAATATTTGCAGAGGAAGTTTCGCCAACTTTAATGTCAAAGAGTATGTCATTAGCTCGTTTAATTTGTTGCTCGAAAATGGCTGCAACGTTATCCTTGGGTTCTGAATTAACTTTTAAATACGAAAAACATCTCTCACTTTTAAAATTTGTTCTTACCAAAATACAAAACTTGCACTTTGAAAGTTTTGTACGAGCACTACGAGAGCCATGCAAAACTATAAAATCAATTATATTTTTTTAGTTTGTTTGCAAAAATAACCGTAATTGTCATTTTTTTATGCACAAACATGTTGCAAACTTGTAATTTACCGGCAGTAACTTTTAAAGTAGGAAAGAAGTTAAGTAGCAATACGGCAAAGTGGAAAACTTTTTCATAAATAATGAATTTTTAATTAGGTAGCCTTTTAATAACGCTGTGCGGCATTTTGCCTTTGATAAAGTACCCAAAGGAGAACTTACAAGTTGGCTGCCGACCTGTTTTGCTGCTCCCAAAATAGGCATTGTTTTGATTAAACTCGCAAAACTTTTGAGTAGCAAATATAAAGAGGCCAAGGTTCTCTTTAGTTCTACGGTAATACTTAATGTATATTTTATAATTAAACTGTTTTAAAAAAACAAAAATATTCGACGTTTTTGCTCATATATGTATAGTGCCTATAAAGCAATGCCTTTACTGAAAAATGTCATTTCCTACAGTGGTCTATAAGAAAACTATAATTTTAACTTTTAAACATAACATATTATTATAATCAACTAATGATAAACTTACATTAACCTAAGTAAAAAATTAACCCGCTCTAGTCTAGCGTAATTGAAAGACGTTTAATTAAGACCTATTTACATTCTATAATATTAATGTGCTAAGTCTATTGAAATCCATACAAATGTTATAAATGTTAACGTGTGTCTGTCGGTCTGCTTCGCTTTTACGAGCCATCTTTTCAACCGATTTTGATGAAATTTGGTATAGGGATCTGCATCCCGGAGAGGGACATAGGCTACTTGTTATCCCGGAAAATTAAGGAGATCCCGCCGCTCGGGTATAATTAAAATATCAACCCGGGCGAAGTCGCGGGTATCGTCTAGTGTAGGGATAACTAAACTACACGTAAACAAGTGATCTCTTAATTAAACTTGGTAAGCAACATGTTCAAGTTTAAATCGAAACACAACGTAGCATAGCTATTGTTCAAAAGTTCACATGGTTTCGTGTAATCAAAGTGATTGTTTGCAATACCGCCGAGTAAAGTTGTTACTGCGGCGATGAACTCGTCTATAGATATACCTTTGGGCGCAGGAAATTGAATACCAGTACGGTATAGAACACGGTTTTATACTATTTTTGAAGTGAAAACTTCTTTAACTGCGTTGAGCACTTTTTGGTAGGGGGTAAACTTGTGGATTCGCGTCACCGACATGCTCGTGAAAACCGACATGCTCGCGAAAACCGACATACTCGCGAACAGCGATATGCTCGCGAACACCGACATGCATGTTGTTACGAAGACAAAAGATCTTAAACATAAATATAGGTACATTCGTAATTAAACTTTAATAATATTTTTTTTTTTTTTATTATTTTAAATATTCGTTTTCACTTCTATCGGCAGTCCCTAGTCCCTATATGACTGCCAATTTTTTTGACTATTTTTGTAAATTGTTTTAGTCATTCAATATGCTTACGCGGGATTACCTGTAAGTACCTCAACGGCTGATTCAGCTGAAATGGTTGATGTAAACTTGTAAAGGATGTTTGCCTGGTGGGATGCTTCGGCCGAGGCTATAGTTCCCACTCTGCCGGCATAGGCATTTCACCAAGCGATTTGAAGGAGCGCAAAAAAAAATTGGCAGTCATAGGGACGCCGATAGAAGTGAAAACGAATATTTTTCTTTTTAATTTTTAATTTTTTTATTTAAAAAAACAAAATATAAACCTTAACATTAAGGCATTAAAGTTTAATTTTGAATGTAGTATATTTATATTTAAGACCTTTTGTCTTCGTAACAACGCGAGCATGGCGTCATTGACATGCATGTCGATGACGCCGCGAATCCACAAGTTTACCCCCTACCAAAAAGTGCTCAACGCGGCTAAAGAAGTCTTCACTTCAGAATAGACGATTATACTTAGTCGTACTTTATCTTGTCTTAAGAAGTATGAACTTTGGTCTTCGCTGGCACAACTTATAAGAATAAAACATATTCAAGTACTTTTGTGGAACTAACTCCATAAAGAGGTCATGCTGAGCTGGATTTAAAACGTGTTAAATAAAATAAGCTCGAAAATGGCTGCAACGTTATCCTTGGGTTCTGAATTAACTTTTAAATACGAAAAACATCTCTCACTTTTAAAATTTGTTCTTACCAAAATACAAAACTTGCACTTTGAAAGTTTTGTACGAGCACTACGAGAGCCATGCAAAACTATAAAATCAATTATATTTTTTTAGTTTGTTTGCAAAAATAACCGTAATTGTCATTTTTTTATGCACAAACATGTTGCAAACTTGTAATTTACCGGCAGTAACTTTTAAAGTAGGAAAGAAGTTAAGTAGCAATACGGCAAAGTGGAAAACTTTTTCATAAATAATGAATTTTTAATTAGGTAGCCTTTTAATAACGCTGTGCGGCATTTTGCCTTTGATAAAGTACCCAAAGGAGAACTTACAAGTTGGCTGCCGACCTGTTTTGCTGCTCCCAAAATAGGCATTGTTTTGATTAAACTCGCAAAACTTTTGAGTAGCAAATATAAAGAGGCCAAGGTTCTCTTTAGTTCTACGGTAATACTTAATGTATATTTTATAATTAAACTGTTTTAAAAAAACAAAAATATTCGACGTTTTTGCTCATATATGTATAGTGCCTATAAAGCAATGCCTTTACTGAAAAATGTCATTTCCTACAGTGGTCTATAAGAAAACTATAATTTTAACTTTTAAACATAACATATTATTATAATCAACTAATGATAAACTTACATTAACCTAAGTAAAAAATTAACCCGCTCTAGTCTAGCGTAATTGAAAGACGTTTAATTAAGACCTATTTACATTCTATAATATTAATGTGCTAAGTCTATTGAAATCCATACAAATGTTATAAATGTTAACGTGTGTCTGTCGGTCTGCTTCGCTTTTACGAGCCATCTTTTCAACCGATTTTGATGAAATTTGGTATAGGGATCTGCATCCCGGAGAGGGACATAGGCTACTTGTTATCCCGGAAAATTAAGGAGATCCCGCCGCTCGGGTATAATTAAAATATCAACCCGGGCGAAGTCGCGGGTATCGTCTAGTGTAGGGATAACTAAACTACACGTAAACAAGTGATCTCTTAATTAAACTTGGTAAGCAACATGTTCAAGTTTAAATCGAAACACAACGTAGCATAGCTATTGTTCAAAAGTTCACATGGTTTCGTGTAATCAAAGTGATTGTTTGCAATACCGCCGAGTAAAGTTGTTACTGCGGCGATGAACTCGTCTATAGATATACCTTTGGGCGCAGGAAATTGAATACCAGTACGGTATAGAACACGGTTTTATACTATTTTTGAAGTGAAAACTTCTTTAACTGCGTTGAGCACTTTTTGGTAGGGGGTAAACTTGTGGATTCGCGTCACCGACATGCTCGTGAAAACCGACATGCTCGCGAAAACCGACATACTCGCGAACAGCGATATGCTCGCGAACACCGACATGCATGTTGTTACGAAGACAAAAGATCTTAAACATAAATATAGGTACATTCGTAATTAAACTTTAATAATATTTTTTTTTTTTTATTATTTTAAATATTCGTTTTCACTTCTATCGGCAGTCCCTAGTCCCTATATGACTGCCAATTTTTTTGACTATTTTTGTAAATTGTTTTAGTCATTCAATATGCTTACGCGGGATTACCTGTAAGTACCTCAACGGCTGATTCAGCTGAAATGGTTGATGTAAACTTGTAAAGGATGTTTGCCTGGTGGGATGCTTCGGCCGAGGCTATAGTTCCCACTCTGCCGGCATAGGCATTTCACCAAGCGATTTGAAGGAGCGCAAAAAAAAATTGGCAGTCATAGGGACGCCGATAGAAGTGAAAACGAATATTTTTCTTTTTAATTTTTAATTTTTTTATTTAAAAAAACAAAATATAAACCTTAACATTAAGGCATTAAAGTTTAATTTTGAATGTAGTATATTTATATTTAAGACCTTTTGTCTTCGTAACAACGCGAGCATGGCGTCATTGACATGCATGTCGATGACGCCGCGAATCCACAAGTTTACCCCCTACCAAAAAGTGCTCAACGCGGCTAAAGAAGTCTTCACTTCAGAATAGACGATTATACTTAGTCGTACTTTATCTTGTCTTAAGAAGTATGAACTTTGGTCTTCGCTGGCACAACTTATAAGAATAAAACATATTCAAGTACTTTTGTGGAACTAACTCCATAAAGAGGTCATGCTGAGCTGGATTTAAAACGTGTTAAATAAAATAAGATCGTTAGAAGTAAGCACCAAAATACGAGGATTTCGGAATAAAATGGGAAAGTTTGTGCATTAGAGTTTTTAAAATACTCGAGTATATAGAAGCGGAGTGCATTCGCACCGTGATTCGAGCACGTATTTGCATAATACGAAGTCGACAATAGCAACACAGCTCTGACGCTTTAAAATAAGTTTTCAAGTAGATTTCTAAATTGAATTATATTTTAGTACCTACACTGCGAATACCGACTATTTTTACACGACTCCTGATTTCAGAAAATGTTTCGTTGTAATAATGTTATGTAAATATGTATGCTATATGTTGCTATATGTTGCTATGTGATTTCATACGATCTAACTACTTATTTAGATTTAGGTTAAGATAAGTAAGACGAGAACCGGCTGTCCGAACTTTCTGCCTGTGACGTCACATTATAAGATATCGCAATATGCCAATATCGCAGATATGAAATACATAAAAAACAACCAAGAAAACAAGGGAAATGTATCAAAACTTAGTTGTTTATTGTACCACCAATTACACACATCACATTATCTACCTATATTCATGTAGCTTATGTTTAAACTCGAGAACTTAGTTTCAAAAGAGTAATAATTCAAAGTAGCCTAGTTTATGTACATATTTTTCAGACTAGATAAATATTTAGTGAGTGGAAAGCGTTGAATAAAAACAGCTCTGAAACATAAAACATATTTTACGCTAGAAATTACGACGTGGTCTACTCGATCTGTATTTAGGTCACGTATAATTTGGACAAGGAATCTCCGGGTTTGACGGTATCTCATATCTTTACCCTTATGAAACGTTTAAAAGACGCGCAGAGATTAGCCAAATTCAGAAAAGGAAATGGTGTCTAAAGACTTTTCTTTAGGTTTCTTTTTTACTTTTATCACATTACAAGAAGGAAAAAGCGGTTATTTCTACATTTAAACGAGTATTGCATTCGGTAACAAGAGTAGACTGAATAGTGAATAAGTAGCTTCAAAACTTTAGTAGTCGCGTTTGGTTATAAAAATTCAAACTATGAAAGCAGCTAATAGCTTAAGATAATTAAATAAAGGCGATAGTTATAATATTATTAAAAAGCGGTGATAGCTTAGTGGTTCAGACACCCGATTACCTATACGGGTTCGATTCCCGGGCACGCACCTTTGACTTTTCAAAGTTATGTGCGTTTTAAGAAATTAAATACTAATTTTATATAACGGTGAAGAAAAACATCGTGACGAAACCTGCATGCCCAAGAGCTCTTCATAAAGTTCTCGAAAGTGTGTCGTGTGTAAAGCTGCCAATCCGTACTTGGTTAGCGTGGTGGACTATGGCCCAACCCTTTTTGTTCGTAGAGGAGACTCTTGCTCAATAGTAAGCCGGCATTGATTTCACATGATGATGACGAGTATTATTAAAATATTATAAAGTTACTAGTGGGCCCGGCAGACTTTGTCCTGCCCTCCTGCCCTGAACCTCGAACCCGGTTGCAGCGCCCCCTACCGGGTCCAATTGTGAATATAAACCATCCCGGGTTCCAAACAAACACAACAAATTAAGAATTAGCGAAATTGGTCCAGCCGTTCACGCGTGATGCCGTGACTAAGGGAAATAGGGATTCATTTTTATATAATACTAGAGGACGCCCGCGACTTCGTTCGCGTGGCATAAGTTTTTTTAATTCCCACAGGCACTCCTTCATTTCCGGGATAAAAAGAAGCCTATGTCACTCTCCAGATCCTCAACTATACCTACCCCATGCAAAAAATCACATCGATCCGTTGCTCTGTTGCGGCGTGATTGAAGGACAAACTCTCTACTTAACGTCCTTGGGGATAGAAATTTCCAAACTGTGGAATACGTATTTCATAATTTTAAATCTGAAGCCCAAATACCAAGTTTCAGGGCTATAACTTGTGAAATGAAAGACTTTTATACCAATTTTCATCCCCTATTTCACCCCTCTGGGGGTCGAATTTTCAAAAACTGTGAAACACGTGTTTCTTCTTTTTTAACCCGCAGCTCATATACCAAGTTTCATGGCTTTATCTTGAGAAATGCGAAGGACTTTCATATAAACTTTAAACCCCTATTTTACCCCTTTGGGGGTGGAATTTTGAAAAACTGTGAAACACGTATTTCTTTATTTTTAACTGGTAGCCCATTTACCAAGTTTCATGGATATAACTTGAGAAATGACGAACTTTCATATAAACTTTAACCCCATATTTCACCCCCGTAGGGGTGGAATTTTGAGAAATCCTTTCTTAGTGAGCGCCTACGTCACAAAAGGAACCTACTGTCAAAATTTCAAGTTTCTAACCCCAGCGGTTTAGGCTGTGCGTTGATATATAAGTCAGTCAGTCAGTCAGGACTTTGAATTTTATATAATATATAGATAGAGAATATTGAACATTTTTTTATCCACTACAAGTTAACCCATAACTGTGATCTCACCTGATGGTAAGTTATGATGCAGTCTAAGGTGGTAGCGGGCTAACCTGCTAGGGGCATGGCAGTATATTAAACCCATACCCCTAATCGGTTTCTACACGGCATCGTACCGGAACGCTCAACTGCTTGGTGGCACGTTTCTTGCCGGTAGGGTGGCAACTAGCCACGGCCGATGCCTCCCACCAGGCCAGACCAGGGAAAATTTAGAAATTATAAATTCCCAAATTGACACTGCCAGGGATCGAATTCGGAACCTCCACATGTTAAGAAAACAGCGCTCAACACTGCGTCAGGGAGGTAGAAGGAGGAGGTCAAGTATAGTATATAAAGTAACAATCGATCGAAATTTACTCTGTATACATAATAATATTATTACCTACTGCGTTGGCCATCCAAAGTCATGAATACATTATCATAATATCACAATTCTAACACATATACATTGCAGTCAATCCTGGATGGTCAGATAAATTGCTATGCTAATACTAAGTGTCAACTAATAGACCACAGCTGGACGAAGATCTCCTGCATGGATCTCCACAGAACACGATCTTGTGCCAGTGGCTTCTAACATACGTGTTATCATAGTTCGAGGCAGTACTTACTCATACTCACAAATCTTTTTTTCTTATTATCTAGTACTAGCTGATGTCCGCGACTTCGTCCGCGTGGATTGAGGGAACTCTTTAATTTTCCGGGTAAAAAGTAGCCTATGTGCTATTCCAGACTATAATCTATTTCTGTGCCAATATCATGCTGATCCGTACAGCCATTATGGCGTGATTGAGTAACAAACATCCATCCATGTCATCCATCCAAACTTTCGCATTTATAATTAATTTATCTAGTATGGCTGTTTCTATTTTTGTTAGTTAATCAAACAAGTACCCCAACGAATTATTATTTCTCTCTATTAAAATATAATATCTAAGTATACCTTTGCGCATTTTTCTATATAGTTAATTATTATTTGTTCATATATAATGCTTTCTGATGACAGTGAAAAATTGATCTGTCTGCCTATCTATAGTTTGGATATTCCTAGCCACATTTATACTTCATTCGTCAATATCAATATAATTAGTTCGAGTTCTGATTAGATGTTAATAAATAATATTCCAATCGTGAGCGATCGGCAATCATACACGTTAAAGGCAAATATATCTCCGGCTGGGTCTTGAATATTGGAGCTAATATCCAATATTGATTGAATGCTTTTGATGCAGAGTAACGTCTGGAGTCCATTGGATATTAAAGGGATTGCTAACAGATTGGAATTGGCTACTCTATTTGCTTCTATGTTAAAGAATTTAGCTCTAGAAAGACAGGAATAGCAATATGTTATTGCTAGTTCTATAAAGATCTAGCAATAACATATTTATCGGTAACTTGTTTTAACAAGTTACGCCATATAACTTCAACTAGCTGATGCCCGCGTCTTAGTCTGCGTGGATTGAGGTTTTGTTGTTCCCGCGGGGACTCTTTAATTTTCCGGGATAACAAGTAGCCTATGTGTTATTCCATACTATAATCTATCTCTGCGCTAAATTTCATCCAGATCCGTTCAGCCGTTCTGGCTTGATTGATCAGAGGATCCATCCCTTCATTCATACATCCATCCAAACTTTCGCATTTATAATATCAGTATACATTTCCATTTGCTTTTGTTTGAAAAAGTTTGCCGTAAAGTGATTATGTAAATTTATTAATTTAGTCAAGTTAGTAAAATATAAATATATTCAACTAGATGTATCCCGTGACTTCGTCCGTGCGGTTGAGGTTTTTTGATTCCCGTAGGAACTCTTTAATGTCCCCGTGATAAAAAATATCCTATGTCCTACCCAGGGATGCAACCTATTTCTGTACTTGTACCTGGTTGTAAAGATGAGCCATGAAAGCGTAGCAGGCAGACAGACAGACAGACACACTTTCGGGTTTATAATATTAGTAAGTACTATTTTTGCTGAGAATGTAATAACTCCGATTTTTAATAAACTTTGATACAATATGATACGTGGCGAATGGGTTTCAGTGTTAAAATAGTAAATAAATGGAATAAAATATGAATAGGAGTCAACGCAACAGCTTGCATACTTTTTTAGCTCTATATGTAATGCATAGTTTACATTTTTCCTAATAAACTAGGTTATATAATTTCTGGAAGATTTATAATACTTGAATGAGAATAACTTAGGTAATTTAAATTGATTTAAGTGGGCGTAGTAGACTACCTATTTATTTTAGTGATACTTGAAATTTTAAACTTATTGTATACCTAACTATTTCCAATTTTATAGTTAAGATTATGTACGTTTTATACTTTAGATATAATTTCCTGTTAATTTCTATAACCAGCAGCAATGTATTATTATGCTGAAATCATTGAATTATATGTACAAGTACTAGAACCGACGCCGCAAACAACAAATTTGCGCCATGCTTTGCGGCCGGCCGGCTTCACCTTATTTAGTCTCTCGCCTACGCTCTTCGCGGCCGCGTGTCGAAATTGTGCTCGCACGATAATTTTAAAATGCCGTCGTGCGTTATAAAAACGTAAAAATAATACAACTGTAAATAAAAAAGATTGTGGCGTGACATATCATCGGTAAGTAAACAAAACGTTAACGAAAACAAATCAAAACAAATTTTTGAAGATATTTTTCTACCGATTCACCCACGTTCCACCATTTCTCGGAATATCATAGATTAAAAGTGAATCTTACCTACAGATGAGACACCTACGATCATACATTTTACATTTTACTTTTTTATTATTCGACCGATTTCGTTAAAATCAATATTTGGGGCTCCCTAGGATCACAAAACAGGAAACTGTTACCAAAATTTAAAAAAGTCAGCGCCATTTTGAAATTCTTTGTTATTGTACCGACATCGTTCAAAATCGATATCCGAGGATCCCTAGGATCACAAAACAGGAAACTGGTACCAAAATTTAAAAAAGTCAGCGCCATTTTGAATCTTCTTTAGTTTCTCGGTAATTAATTACTGTAAAACTTTAAAAATTTAACAAAAAAATGTTTGCTCTCTTGTTACACAAATAACTATTATATAAACGGAAACGATGTTTTTTTCACTTTATTTCTATAATGATAAGGTAGAATAAGATAAAAATGTCACTATTATTTTTTAACATGATATCATGATAACATTTTCTTTTATAGTGTCAACAGTTCCTAATAAAAAGGTTAAATTTGTATAAAATGAATATCTTTTTGTTTTTACTTTTTAATTATTTTTTTCCGTCTATAAAAAGGTCTACTATTATCCTATTTCATATGTACACTTTATGCAGTCTCACACTGCATAAATTCAAAAGTACATAGTCTCATTGAATAACCCAATAGGCAGAAAATACGTAGTGTCACTTCTGCGTGTCTCATCTATGACCATATCCGCGCGCACCCCTCGCGTCCCGCACCCGTCGCGTGCTTCGCGACGCAGCACAGATTACATTCGCGGTGTCTTCTCTAGTACGTTAGTACATAATACCTCAATGGCTGAAATCACCTTTTTCTGTATATTCACTTAAACTTAGATACCTTTCAGGACATTCTAGGTGATAACTCATATTATTAATATATTCATTCACATAATAAAAAAGTCTCATTAAGCCATTTCATAGGAAACTTGCAACTTCATTTTCAACTTGCAACTGGTCTATAAATACTCGTAAGAAGAATAATAATATTTTCAAATAATCATTCACCGAGCGCTTTATGAAAATGATTTTGGTAGAAAGTAGGTCTCAGATAATTTCAATATCTTTGTAGAGATTTCATAAATATTCAAATTGGCTTTATAAAATGAGCGTTTACATAAAAATTACGTAAAGATCCGAGTTTAGACAGCGGCTGATACAAAATTTGATTAGGATATCAAGATTAACTTAATTCAGCCTGTTATCAGTTACTTCGTCTGCATATAATACTATGGCCTGATTTTGTTGGAGGCCTAAATTAGTACCACCTTACAGGCAAAGACGTGCCTGCGATTTAGCTATCTGGTACGGACTAGGGGTATGGGTTTCTAAGTACCCTACCCCTAACAGCCCCTTCCAACTTAGACTGTATCGACATCGACATCGTTGAGATCAGGCAAGGGCTAACTTGTGGTGTAATAAAATAAAGATAAAGACTGAAATAAAAATAATGCGCCGCGCTGGGTCTAGGGACTAAAGAAACTTCAGATGTTGCATGTACATTTTTCTTTACAAAGTCGTCGTCATCGTTTCAACCAATAGATGTCAACTTTACGACAAAAACAAGGAAAACGAAAGGATTTCGAACTCCACTCGAGCCAAGCTGGGCGATTTAGCTAGTATAAATATAAATATGGGAAGGGGAATAACCTATGACAGAGTCGTAGAAATAAATTGGCATAACAGCGTGGACGTAAAATATGCTGTGTGGACCAATAAATTATGCTGAAATTTCGAAACATGGCGGCAGCGAATTTGGAATTTCAAATTCACCAAAGCGTGGAGTCTGAATCTTTACAACAATTTACCATGTAAATAAGGGGGAATAATGAAAATATGTTTTCCCTGCTGATGTTTCAGTATAATTTTCGCTTCATTTCGGTTTTATGAAAATACTAGCTGATTCCGCGTGTATATTTATAGATTATAGCTATCTCATGGAAACCATTATTTTTGTGTTTAACCGTGGATAATATCACTCTCCAGATCATGCAAAAAATTACGTCATTCTTTCTTCGTGACTCAAACGGACAAACGAACAAACCAACAAACGAATTCACTTTCGCATTACAAAATATTAGAAGGAATGCGAAAATAGAATTTGTATTTATGACAACAGTAGTTACAATAATATCTTAACTGCTACAGAACTTATGGACTAAAGCCATTATTCAAATGATCGAATTATACGAAACTAGCTTAATCGCCCCAGCCAGAGCCCTGGCTTCGCACGGGTGGGCATTTATATGTCAAAGTTTGAAGGCGTGACTCAAGAAGAATATTTAGAACATAGATTTAATTTGATCTCGCTGGCTCTCGCAGCGGATGATAAATCTATGATTTAGAAATGAAAAAGGGTGAAATTTCCAAAAATATATTTTTAACCGAAAACCCAAACACCAATTTCCATGGATACAACTTGGAAAATTAATGACGTTAATTCCCTCTTAAACCCCATTGGGGTGAAATTTTCAAGAATTTGGTATTTCTTAATTTTTGATGATCGCTCAAACACTAATTTTATTTTATTTTATTTTGTTCAGAAAACTTACAGCTACAACAAATATGGATAGATAAATATGGTTGGGTTGAGCTCCCAAATATTTTGCATTGAAAAAGTTTAGACGATAGGTAGGGATGCGAATGTACAGGCACGTACAGGTAACGATTGCGTTTGCAAAGAAGGAATTATTTTTGTTTCTGGTTACACAGCGCGCGATGATTGCGCGTGATGGTTGTACCTTTATCATAATGTAAAGGTACAACGTACCTACTATCACAGAATAGGTAATAGTATGTTAAGTACTATTATTATTCAAGTTTAGTAACAAAATATAGATGTATGTGTGTGAAGTATGCGGTTCTAATTTTAAGCATTTAAAACATCTTGCATCCCATCCCATATTCTCACAAATAAATAAATTTCAATTTCAATTAAATTTTTTTTGATAACATTGCAATAAAACTTAAGGCTAGCTAACTTAATCTTATTACTATAAAATCGTGTCCGCGTGGAATGCCAGAGGCTAAAATTTCCACGTTGGACGGGCAGGCTTTGCGTGAAAATGAGCCAGTCCTTCGGAAACCAGATGAGGCATTTATCTCGGTAAAATATCTCTAGGTCCAGTGTGTCCGTGGCAAACTGATCAAATATGTAATTGCCCATGTCGATGAGAGAGGTACACTTCCGCCGCTTGTCGGTTTAAGCCATTAATTATTATGATTTAACTTGCTTTTGCCTGCAGCTGTGCTCAGCTTAACTTCGATTTTCATACGAATTACTAAGGGTTGAATTTTCAAAAATGCGTGTATGCCTACGTCATAAAAGCTATCTGTATGCCTTCAGCCTGATCCATTCAGTGGTTTGAGCTGTTACCTTTCCTTTTATATATATTTTAGACTAGATGATGCCCGCGACTTCGCCCGCGTGGATTAGGTTTTTTTATTCCCGAGGTAACTCTCTAGTGAAAAGTAGCCTATGTTTTCTCCGGAATACAAACTATTCCTCTACCAATTTTCATAAAAATAGGTCGGTCGTTCGGACAGACAGACAGGCACACTTTGGCATTTATAATATTAGTATGGATTTAGACTAACAATACATAATATTTTGCAGTGATGGTGTTGGGGGATGGCAGCGCGCGGCGTGCGCTGCAGGCGGCGCTTGCGTGCTTGCTCATCAGCTCGCTCGCTCCGGAGCGACTCGAGCCCTGCGCAAGCAGCCCGCTTTGCTCCTGCCGCGCCGCGCACATGTCCTGCACTGCTGTACCGTTGCATCGATTTCCAGGTAACTTTTATTATTAATTAATAAATACTTACTAGATGATGCCCGCGACTTCGTCCACGTGGATTAAGTTTTTTTGATTCCCGCGGGAACTCCATAATTTTAAGGGATAAAATAGCCTATATATATGTCCTTCCCCGGGATATAACCTACGTCTATACCAAATTTCAGCAAAATCGGTTGAAAAGATGGGCCGGGAAAGCGTAGCAGACAGACAGACAGACGGACAGACAGATAGACACACTTTCACATTTATAATATTAGTATGGATTCCACTATAAGTTAGCCCTTGACTGCAATCTCACTCATTATAATTGATGATACAGTTTAAAATGGTTGTGGGATAACTAGTTAGGGGCACGGCAGTTAAGTATATTAAACCCATACCCCTATCCGTTTTTACACGGCATCGTACTGGAACGCTAAATCACATGGGGGTACGTATTTGCCGGTAGGGTGGTAACTAGCCACGGCCGAAGCCTCTCACCAGACCAGACCAGAGAAAATTCACAAATTCACCCTGCCAGGGACCTCCCACGATAAAACCGCAGCTCTCACCACTGCACCAAGGAGGTCGTCAAACTAAATAATCTTTTGACTGAATTTCAACCACGGCAGTCAACCTCAGTGAATACAACCCAAGTCACACCCCGACGAGCACAGCCCATTAGAGACGCATGTGTGCGCGCAAATGTCAGCAAAAACTTACTTATGATTTAAGGTATATTTGTAATGACTTGAACGAAAAGATCTAAATAAAACTAAATAAAACAAAACGTCGCTAGCGAAATTCGATTCCAAATAAGATAAATATTTCCTAAATGAATGAAAGTCAAAGTGGTCCTCCTATCCGGTCAATTATAGCAGACGTAGGTTAATATTTTTAAATTCACCGTAAAATATCTGACAGTTTATTTTTCAGAGTGGCCGCGAATAGAACTGCAGCATCTGGATATAAGTATGTCCAATCTTGAAGTAATATCGGAAAGTGCTTTGGACGGGCTTGAACTACAAACTCTAGTTTTAGTTGCAAACAGGTTGCATTACATCGAATCTCATGCATTCAGGTAACTCTTCTTTGCTTCGGTCACTTGAATTTCTCGACTTCCTAAAAAACTTCGTAATAATTTAAGATCTTTATTTTCAGTTCCATGTCAAACAGTCTTGCCTCATTAGATCTCGGTTACAACGAATTTACAGAAGTTCCTGAGCAAGGATTGAAAGACCTTAAAGTACTAAACTGGCTAAATTTGCAAAAGTAAGTTATTTCTTTTCCAGTTAAAAATAAAATTTATTTATTTAATGAAATTACTGTAATGGAAAATCTTGTTTACAGCAACTACATTGCAGAAGTTAGCCCTGGAATCCGCTGGCATCACCTAGAAAATACATTGACGAGTTTATCTCTAAATAATAATCAATTAACAGAATTGAAATCTCAAGCACTAGCATCACTAACCCATTTACTACAGCTTGACTTAGACGGGAATTACCTTCGTAGTATCAACAAAGATTCCTTACCAACTTCCTTAACGGTCCTGAAAATCTCAAATAATTTCCTACACGAACTATCCTGTGATTTACTCTTTAATCTTCCTAGACTACAAATGTTACACATGAGACACAATTGGATAAGGTTTGACATTAATTCTACCAATTTAAATAACAAAACTAAGAAATTAGAGAAATTAGATTTAAGTAACAATAGTTTAAACGATACGACAGAAATATTTATATTTCGTGAAGTCCAGATTAGACAAATTATCCTAGATCTCAATGAATTGACAGTAGTTCCCAGATTGCTATTTACAAATAATCGAATAGAGAGATTATCAATATCGTATAATAAACTTAGTTCTATTTATCGTGATGTTTTTCTTTCGCTCAAGAACTCTCTTGAACATTTGGAAGTAGAGCACAACAAATTGTCTTATTTGCCGGACAGTTTGGCTCAAGTTACGCGACTCAGACATTTATCTCTAGCTTACAATCAGTTGGAAGAGTGTCCTTTGCTACCAAATCGCATTCAGACACTCTCACTTGCTGGAAACTTTTTAACTTCTATACCCTCTGCTCTTCAGACTCTCGAACCCGGTTCCATTCGCTATCTCGATTTAAGCTACAATAGGATATCTAATTTGGTTCCGAATGAATTAAGCGATTGGTCGTCTTCTCTCGGTACTCTTAATTTAAAGGGCAATAGGATTGCACATATTTATAAAAACGTTTTTCCAGCAAGTATGCCTGTAAAAGAAATAAATTTCAGTTTTAATGATTTATATTACATACACCCACAAGCGTTTTCAAATTTAACTGGGTCCTTACACGTATTGGAACTATCTGCTACAATTTTTAGTGGCTACTTTCCTTTTGAAACAGATGACGCATTGGAAAACTTAAGTTGGTTATCGTTCGACAACAACGATTTCCATATTTTGAAATTGGCTGAATTGGCATTATTTCCAAACTTAAAATATTTAAATTTAGATTATAATAGAATTGTTGAAATTTTTGTAGATGAAAATTTTAATAATGTTTCTCTAACGATAAATAACGTGCGGATTTCATACAACTTCCTGAGCTTGATTCCGGCTAAAACCTTTTCACGTTTGCTCGAGTTAAGAAACTTGGATTTATCTTATAACCGTATCAATAACTTAACTAAGAACAGCTTTACAAACTTGCCCAACTTAAGATATTTATCTCTTGCGGGTAACGCAATCGATTCTATAGAAATAGAAACATTTGTTAATTTACCCAAACTGGAGATATTGGAGCTCCAAGGAAATAACCTAACGTATTTATCACTTTATTCATTATGTAATGTTTCCAGTCCCTACGTAACATTTACACTTAATGTAAGTAGTAATAATATCAAAGCTATCGAAGGGGACAGCACAGTCACCATAAATATTTTTGATGGCTCACATAACGACTTTCATGAAGTGCCAAATAGTTTTTTTCTTGCTACTGAATCTGCTATTAGGCAAATTATACTTTCTCATAATAAAATATCTCATATTACCAGCGAGGCTTTTGCGCAGTCTCATTATTTAGAAATATTAGATTTACATAAAAATAGTATAAGTGTTATTAAGAGAAAGTCTTTTACGGATCTTATATCGTTGCAAATATTGGACCTATCATTTAACTACATTTATCAGATGTCTGTAGAACAATTTTATAATTTACGCAAGTTAAGATATCTAAAAATGGACCACAATAATTTAAGACTACTTCCCAGGGATGTATTTAAAAACACCGTTATAGAACATCTAGATTTAAGTTTTAATGAAATTTCTTTATTTCCTGTCACAGCGCTTTCGCATATTGGGTTCACGCTGCGGTATCTTGACCTTTCAACCAATAGATTAGAGTATCTGGATAGTAATATATTTCGCAATACTCAATTCTTATCTAATCTTAATTTAGGAAACAACTTATTGACAGTTCTGTCCGATAACACGTTTTCTAGTCTTGGGGGTTTACGAAGATTGGATTTAAGCTTTAACTCTATTAAAGCTAACTTTAAGGAGCTGTTCCACAACCTTCCTAACCTGAGGCATTTGAGTCTTGCAAATTTAGGCTTAAAGTCAGTGCCTTATCTACCATTAACAAATTTGACGAGTCTCAATTTGACTTCAAATTTCATTACCAGTTATAAAGAGACTGATGTAAAGCGATTAACGAATCTACGCCATTTAGACTTAAGCCATAATCGACTTACCTCTTTAGTGCCAAAGATGTGGGTTCACCTGAAGAATTTAAACGTACTAGACCTGTCATACAATCCTATCGTAAGAATAACGCCAAATAGTTTTAAAACTTTAAATAATTTATCATATTTAAATTTAAATGGCCTAAAATACTTAGACATAGTCGATCAAGACTCTTTCCGTCCCTTAATCTCCTTGAGATCCTTGCACGTGCAGACGTGGTCAACGATAAATCATTCCACTTTTCGTCTTGCGAATGTCACATCCTGTCTTCCCTCCTTATACAAATTGTTGGTACACTGGTCGGACGAAGTAATAGACAATCAGTTGCACGGGATAGAAGCCAGGAAGATTAGATACCTGGAAATTAGAGGGGCCAATTTGCGGAGGATATCCGACGACGCGTTTGAGCCGTTTGCTAATAGCCAAGAGATATTCATCAGAATTAGTGGGACGTCGATATCTAAACTACCAGTGGCATTTATGAAACATCTCTCGCAAGTCCCTCAATTAGGCATCGACGTCAGCTACAATCAAATATCGAGGCTTGATCCGGCGATCTTCTATCCCAATTTCACAAGCTGGAGTCACGTAGCAACAAAATTGCTTTCAGGTACGTTATTTACTTACATCTATTGAACGATGATTAACTAGAAAACTAATTCAATTGAATTGGTTCAATTAGGTTTAGCAATCTGAAAAAGTAGTATTTATTCAAAGTATTGTAATGAACTTACTAGCTTTGGGTATATTAACCGTAGGTACGTATAGATTACCTATTCTGTGCTTATGGTCATTATAAAGTCAAATAAAATATAATACTTTATGCTCCGTTTACATAAAAATAAAAGCAACTTTGAGTACAGAAGTTGGAAGTCATGTATAAGTTAAAGAATTAATGGCTGTATTCCCGGGTTTTAACCTTCCGCATGGATTATATCTCGTACATACTTTATAAACATCTAACAACAACCTACTTTGGCCCCATCTTTGTAATGAGTTTTAATTCTTAATAGCCTCCCAAATTTTCTGCTGCGAGAATTGCGTTTGAATTATAAATCATGTGTTTCATTGTCATTATTCAGGTGGTTTAATACTGACTGGGAATCCTTTGCGGTGCGAATGTGAGCTGGCTTGGCTTGGGGCTTGGCTGAGGCGATGGCTGCAGGAGAATGAGGCTGGGGGTGAGTTGAGAAGGGCCGTACGAAGTGCTACTTGTAAAGACTTACAAGGCCGAAGAATACCATTATTGCAATTGAGAGCAGACGAAGCAGAGTGCCATGCCAGTGCATTGTCTAGTGACGCGCAACCAAACTATACAAACATCATTTACATGTTCATTATTACCATCTGGACAATTCTTCTTAGGTGATAATTCGTAACAGTAAACTAGTGTAAATGACTCTAGAAATAGTGATGTTGTTCGTGAGTTACATTGGAGTGTACGTGAACGGTGCAATTGAATTGAATTAGGAAATTATTACGAAATAAATGTAAAATATAGTTGTAATGGAATTTTGTAGGGTAACTTTTATACGTTGCGAATTTAAAAATTGTATCCTATGACCCTGTACATAAGTAGGTACTAGGTATGACCTAACTATTATTTTCTAACGAACTAAATACCGATTTTATTTTAAAAAGAAACTCTTATTCCTTCGTAACATTCGTTTTATTTTGTGGTCTTAAATTAATTTAAATATGGAATTAGTTATTTAAAAATATAGTTGCCTGTTGCACAATAATTTTGTAAAACCTAGTCAATTTGTACACTATGTCAATATCTGAATTCATGTAAATATGTAAAAATAAATATTTTTCATAAAAAGAAAAAGGTTTTCATTTAATTTTAACTAGCTGATGCGCGCGACTTCGTCCGCGTGGTAAAAGTTTTTTGGATTCCCGCAGGAACTCCTTAATTTTCCGGGATAAAAAGTATGTCACTCTCCAGGTCCTCAACTATACCCATGCCAAAAATCACGTCGATCCGTTGCTCCGTTGCGGCGTGACCAACAAACCAATAAACCAACAAACAAACACACTTTCGCATTTATAATATTAAGTATGAATATGATAGCGTGGTAATTCATTACAAAAATAGTATGGAATTTTATTAGTGTCCAAAACAAAAATGAGTGAAACTCGTACTTAAAACAAGTACCAGTTTCATATAAAGTGAACCAATCTACATCGGAGTTTGGTGTACTCAAACTTCTATAAATAATGTGAGAAAACCTACTGAAAAGAGCCAATGGGTCTTTTCTTATCCATTACAAGTTAGCCCTTGACTGCGATCTCACCTGATGGTATGTCTATGATGCAGTCTATGGCAGTTATATTATACAAATACTACCCCTATTCGGTTTCTACACGCCATCGTACCGGAACGTTAAATCGCTTGGCGGCACGTCTTTTAAGGTAGGGTGGTAACTAGCCACGGCCGAAGCCTCCCATCAGGCCAGACCAGGGAAAATTCAAAAATTATAAATTCCCAAATTGACCCTGCCGGGGATCGAACCCGGGACCTCCGCTAGACGCCCGGGACGTTAAGACAACAGCGCTCAACACAGCGCCACGGAGGTAAAGTATAGTAGTAGTTAATACATTATTATTATAGTACAGTAAGTATATTACTTAAATCATTTTTACCTTTACAATTAAGTACAATCCGAGATACAAGCATACTCAACACATTTCTGTTACTACCAACCTAATTAACATTGAGAGATAGAGCTGTATTATCTACAGTACAGTACAATTCTGCGGTGTATCTACATTTACGATTTAACCTCAATAAAACAATGGAAACAGGGATCATGTGTATGTGTACCTATCTATTATCGTGCTATTACCTTCGTATCTTCATTCAGAATAAGCATATAGGCATAGGCAATTATTAAGAAAAGTTCGAATAATGCAGCATAGGTAGGTATGGGAACAATCACGACTGGGAAATAATTTCGCTAATTATCTTTAGGTATACACATTTCCGCCACGTTTCAATTAGAGCCAAACAATTTCACTAAACGATACATAAAAATCCAATCCAAAATAGCTACGAGTAAGTATTTTATCCTAAACCAATACAATTGAGAAAAGTCAAAGATTTACGCTATAATTTGTCCATATAATATTTTAGGTAAAGGAGAAGGTTTATTTTGGGTGTAGTTCTTGTACACTTTATCATGAATAGAGTAAAATACATAGATTTTATTAAAAACAAAATAAATTAGAATAACACACTAAATAACGTGCAGAAAATAAAAATCTATTTTAAAATTTTCGATATGCTTCCAAGATGGCGCCATCAGCCATAGAGAAGTCAGTAGGCGCGAAAAGTGTCAAATGTCATTTCTGACAAGTGACGTGCGTCACCGTGTTAGTTTTTTCTTAATATTTGACACTTGACAGAAAACGTCAGAAATATGAATCCGCCATTGTTATCTACTCATGTTTAGTGTTCCTAATCGTGGAAAGATTAAATAATTTCACCACTGAAATTAGGACGAATTCGTGGACTTAAACAATCAAAGCTGATTTGATATTTTATTTTCTTTCTTTTCACTACTTGTACAAAGACCAGTCTCACGCCCCATACAAATCTGAACCGTCTCCTTTTTAAAGGATATCTTAAAACCTCTTTAAAGAATATTAACCCTTCGGAATGATGAATGGACGATATAATTAAGATATGGTGGATCCCCAACGGGCAACGATATAACGATATGTAGGTGGATAGTATGTCGTGATGAAAGTGGACAACTGGATGTGTTGGTGCTTATAGAAAATTCACAGTCTGTTCAAGAGCGGACGTCCGCTGGCTAAAACCACACTAAAACTATGATTTTACTAGCTAATGCCCGCGACTTCGACCGCGTGTATTAAGGTTTTTTGGTTCCCGTGGGAACTAGCCTATGTGTTATTCCAGACTATATATATACTATATAGATACTAGACTATATAATCTATCTCTGTGCCAAATTTCATCCAGATCCGTTCAGCCGTTCGGGCGTGATTGAGTAACAAACATCCATACATCCATACATCCATCCAAATTTTCGCATTTATAATATTTATATTTGTATTAATTAAAGAAGCGTACAGATGTTACACAAAAAGTGCAGTAGCATGGACAGGGTTTGAAGGGACCTGTACCACAGACTAAATAATAGTTACTTCATATCCTGTATGTAATAGGTATAAGCTTGTGTAGTAACAAAATATGCATAATGCATCGATGCAGGTTTTACTTAAAAATACACATATATACAACTAGTGCCTCATCTTCTTCAGTCCTTAGTTTCAACTGCGCACTACGACGTGGCTCCGCTCTCAGATGGACGGGCGACACCAAGCCAGTGGCAGGGAGTTATTGGATTTGGCGCACAGTGTGTGAAAGTCCCTGCAAGAAGACCTATTTCCAGCAGTCGTGCTGTCGATAAACGTCTATCGGATGACGATAACGCTAGAAAATGTAGGTTTTTATGACTTTATGACCTGCGACTTGTTGGAATACAAGGAATTGCTGTACTGCTAAAACACAGCTATTATGCGCATGCTGTGCTGTAGACAATGGTCTGCTGTGCAAGCTATGCCGACAGTTAGTTTACTAGCTTGTAGCTTACCAGCCCACACGCCAGCGAAGAGAGAATAAAGTAGTACGGCTTTAACTTTTCTCGTAGATTGTTTACAATCTTCTAGTTAGTTAGCAAATATACTAAAAGATGGTGAATTTGCCAACTAGTAGCCAATAAACTCGCTTAATGTCATCGACTCATTTACTCTGATCCTGAAACGTCATTCTAGTATAGATCTCCTCATTTCTCACTTCGCCATGAGATACGAATATAACAATGTAAACTGAAAGCATATCCATTTCAAAAACTTTTAATGGTCGGTTTAGTTCCAAACTTTACAAGTTCTTAAGTCAATATTCTGGCACTAAAGTTTAGGGTCAACAACAATAGAACTTCAGTTGAATTATAATGATCGCATATCACGAGAATAACTATGCATGTGACGACAACTGCAAGATTCGACAGCATCGCACGCATCGAAAAAATGGTGACCGGAGACGAGCGGCTATTTTCAGGTATTTTATTGTTTGTTTCGTTATTGTGTTTAAATAACTCGGTCAATTTCCTAATTATTTTGAAGCAAAAATACTTCGTAGGTATTACGGATATTCAAGTAGTTAAATATCCATATTTTTTCTTAGTCAATTCTTCCTTGCAAAATTTAGGAATTCCAGATCTTAATTTTATAAAATATCAAAAAGATTGAGTAAACAATTCAAAGGAATTTCGGCATTAAAGACGCTCGAAAGTCAAAAGACTTTTCTTGGCTATTAGTCCAGGCAAATTAGCTAAATAATAGCAAGAATCTCGGAATGAGAGATAGTCAGCTATAAACTTGTATAAATCTTTTTTTTGGCACCCTAAAACTTGTCTCAAAACCTACTTATCGTAGGGTGTCGGCGTCTACAGATATTCCAAGGTCAAAGGTCAAAAAAACGATTTTTTACATATTTATTGCAAATATCTCGTTTCCTACGGGTTTTATGCTATTTGTATTTATTATAAAAATTGTAGAAGATTAAATTCTCTACAACTTTTGTTTAATCATTTTTTTCATATCTTGAACCATTTTCGAGATAGAGGGCAGAGGGCGCGCAGTGTTTAACTATTAAGAGTATCATTCGAGGTCAACCTGTAGTCCCGATTAAAAACACGACGTATAAAGTTTATAAATTATTGATAAGTATATATTTCTAAATAATTTACATTTTTTATTTACTATACGCTATAATTAATATTTTTTTTCAATAATTCAGTATGTATTCATTTATTAACACTTACCTACTCGTGTAATTATAAAGTTATTAAGGGAAATACTTTAATATTTTTTTAAATTCTAATCTTATTAATACTAATTACTTCTTAACTCAAAAAAATCTTCTTTTTTATTTCTTATAAAAAGAAAATAATTAAATTTTTAACTAATGTTTTTATTGAAAAATAGCATTTCATACATTTATGAAACGTTTAACATTGAAATTAAAAAAAAATAATAATAATAAGATCTACAAGTTCTAAGTTCAATTTTTTTCTTCATCATCGTCTTCCAGTCGCTGTAAAATTTCAAATTTCTCTTTGATGTAGAATTTTAGTAATGGTGTTCTCGTCTTCAACGACATTTGTCTCCAGTTCTTCTAGGATTTCGGGGTCAATAGTACCGTCTTCATTGATATCACTCTGATATGGTGAAGCATTAAGACAAGCTTGCCCATTACACTGGCCGTAAGCTAAAGAGCACTGCAACCCTGCTTTCCTGCATCCACATCGCGAACCACAACCATTCTTGCAGTTGCAGAATATTGTGTTAAGCAATTCCTCTGGAGCTAGTGGATTCATTGTCATGACAGGTTCCAGGAATTCATCACGCATTATCCAACCCCAATTCTGGGGTTCTAAATCATGCCCTAACCAAGTCTGAACTTGATAATAAACACGGTTGATATGTTGGTGAGCTGCTGCACTCGTTGGTGGAATATTTGATAACTGCACAGGTATATTCAGTTTTGTTAACTTGCTGAACTGTGCATAGCGAAGATGATCGATACAGTCCTCAGACTTTGGAGCATTATAGATTGCCAACAAGGTTCGCACTTACACATTCTCAAATAATGATTGAACCAGGCAGTTACTGAATATTACAGGTACTGAATTATTGAAAAAAAAATATTAATTATAACGTAATAGTAAATAAAAAATTAAAATATTTTAGAAATATATACTTATCAATAATTTATAAACTTTATAGGGCGTGTTTTTAATCGAGACTACAGGTTGACCTCGAATGATACTCTAAAATCTAAATAGTTAAACACTGCGCGCGCTCTGCCCTCTATCTCGAAAATGGTTCAAGATATAAAAAAAATGATTAAATAAAAGTTGTAGAGAATTTAATCTTCTACAATATTTATAATAAATCTAAATAGCATAAAACCCATAGGAAACGAGATATTTGCAATAAATGTGTAAAAAATCGATTTTTTGACCTTTGACCTTGGAATATCTGTAGACGCCAACACCCTACGATAAGTAGGTTTTGAGACAAGTTTTAGGGTGCCAAAATAAAGGTTTATACAAGTTTACAGCTGACTATCTCTCATTCCGAGGTGAAACCCCTAATATGCCTGGACTATATTGCACTGAAGGCGAACGCGTTGACCTGAAAATTTATTCAAAAATATACAACAAACCTAAAATTCTAGAGTAGAGAAATTACAGACGTTTATATGTTCTTTGTAGAATTATTTTTGTCGACTGTTTAATTTTCGACAAATTTTTTATTAAGTACCTATAAATAAAAAATCAGGTTTAAATAATTCATTTCTAAAGCCCAATACGCCAGTGGATAAATGACATACGGGGTGGACAGGGGCTTAGTTTAAATAGAGAAGCTTTTTGCGTGACGACCTTTGCACTTTAATGAATTTTGATTCAAGGAAAGCGCATAATGATGATGATGAATAAATGATGATGATTTATCTTTAACGCACAGTGACGCAAACTCTGACTAGTGTATATTTTACATGACTTTGCTCAGTTTGATAAAAATCTAATGGTGCAATTTCACCGCAGTACGCGGCACTGTTCTGCACAATGTACGGCACAATTTTTTCTCTCGATGGACTCGCAAGAGCAAACATGTTCGCAGTGTTTTTCGCGCTCGTGATGAAAATTTTCATGTTTACGTGCTGTACAAATGAGCTGCACCGATTTTGTTGGAATCGCACCCTAAGATACACCGTTGGTAAAAATCTAAATCTAGAGTAACATAAACACTTTATTAACTTTTGGACTTGCCGTTACACAAATTTTTAAAAACCGTAAAAGAACACTTTTTGAGTCGGGGCTATTATACAATTGACGAATTTCTTAATGACAAAGTTGTATGGAAGCAACCGACTTTGGGTCAAGCTCCCCACAGGACAGTATAATAACTTACACTATTGTATTTAATTTACATACTTACCTACGTAATGTAATATATTGTTTAAAAAAAACTGCTGAGGTTCTTGCCGGCTCTTCTCTGCAGAATTTGTTTTCCGAACCGGTGGTAGAGTCAAAACATGACGTAACATAAGATACACCTGTATGTCCTACATGTTTTAAATAAATGAATTGAATTAAATTGAATTTATAGCCATGAGTTCCCAGTAATAAGCTTTTGCACTTACGTGTATTGCCGTCGAAGTCTCAGGGGTGTCCAAACTCAGCCGGGATGCTACAACAATTACATTCCACACACGTTACCTGAATCCGTAACAAAGGCTCAGCCTGGTTGACGGACACACAATGTCACTTCTCTGGATATTGGAATAGTATACGACGGTTGAGGCCGGCACGCGTCATTTATTCACATGACCCGCGCATTTTTAAGGAAACTGATAGGCAGTGGGGCTACAAAAACTTTTATGTGAATTCCAATATCGTAAACTGACGATATGTAATACTTAAAGATAATTTTATTTAAACCGTACTAAAGTTCGAAATATAAAATGTTTAATGAAATAAATAGGGCTAGATCTTGTTTAGATCGTTGAGGTGCAGGGGTGATCTACCTCTTTAGGTATGCTTGTTATGTGCGGCAAAATTTGGTAATAAATGTTTTTCTTTCTTTCTTTCAAATATGAATATACGTCACTCTTTGATTTTCTACTATTTTAGATTAACTATAGTAGTAAAACATGATCTCGTCAGAGTATACGGATGAATCGATAGCATACTGTGCTAATCGAAAATGCTTATAAATTTCCACTAATTCTTTTGGTAACGGCTTTAGATAAGCCACCTGGGTTGTAATAGATTTTTATTGTTTTCTTACAACCGCCATTAAACAGCTAGCTGATTTAAGACACTCCTAGTTATGTTTTATATGATTATTATATAGGTAACCAGGAAACTGCAATTGCGAAGTCTAAATTTGGCACTTGTAAGTAATTCATTTTGTCTCTGCTATAAAATAATGTTTTTTTTAACTTAGTCAGTCATTCAAACATGTCAAATAACTTTCATACACGAAACGATCTAAGTATACTCACAAAACATAGTTGTCCCCGGAATGTTGGCTTAGGACGACCCGGAAGCGCTGGCAAATAGCGGACCTTGTCCTAACTGAAAGCCAATATATGCTTAAAAATTTACCGACGTTTGTAAGACAACGAGTTCTCATACAAGTATACTATTTTAAATTAAGTTGTTCACTTAATTTATAATATTCACAGAACAAATCATAAAAAATAATGCCTGATTTATCGGAACTTAACCAAGATCGAATAGGGATGATGCCTATATCAAAAATAAATTATTTCTAACTGATTATTAAATAGAGGGTCTTCCAAAAGCCCTAAAATTCACATCCTCGGTTAGTTTTAAGTTTGATAACCATTAATTTAAAATATAGATTAAAGAAAAAAAGTGCGTTCAAATTTTATGACGTCACAACTGTGAATTTCATACAACTTCCATATTAGAAATGCGTTTTTAAGTTTGATAAATAGTTGCTGATTTGATTGAGCTGTCATCATCCCTATTTCATACAATATCTAAGCATAAAGCTGTTTCACTGTTTCTTTCCATTTTATTTTTTTTGTTCATAATTTTTTAACTACTTACTGTCGCAATGAGTACCTAGGTGTACCCTAGGTACTCATTTAATATTTACAAACATTATTATGTATTAACAAGTGAACATATTTAAAAAAAAAAAGCAATTAAAAAATTTAGTCGCGACTCCCCTGGCATATTGAATTATTTTTCAAAGTTATAGCTAGTGTCACTCGGGATGATACATACATACAAATCTGTTCAGGCATTTAGGATCATGGTGGAATAAAAAAACTTACATACATACATGAACCCTGAAAACATTACACTCCTTTTTTGGGCAAACGTGTAAAAAATAAATGGTAGAAGTCCAGGAATAGAGGATTTTAAGAGGTTTGATTCAAAATTCAAAAGTTTTTTATTCAAATAGAATTTTTACAAGTGCTTATGAATAGTCGAATGAATCTACCAATTACTTAATTATTTAGGATGTTTGTCTAAACTTATTTTATTTAATCTAAGTCTAAGAATAAATCTGAAGCTCATAGCAATGAAATTAGCATAGCATCTCCAGTAGATCGAGAGTAATCTATCTCAGTAGGTGGTCCTTTTATTTTAGTAAAAGCGCAAGCAATTATTTGGTTTCACGGAATGCCATCCATGTAATAGCCGTAATTTACACCCGCAACGGGTACTTGATGGCCCAGAAACGGAGAAAATGAAACTCCCATGACTTTTGTTTTCTTGTATTTTTCTGTTTAACTGTTCAGGAAGCAGCGTTGTGTCGCTTCAATAAATAGGGATGAAGGCAACTTAAATATTGACTCAGCAATTCTCTCAAACTTAAAAACACGCTTATAGTATGGAAGTTTGTATGAAATACATAGTTGTGACGTCATCAAATCTCAACACACTGTTATAAAATGATTATCAAACTTAAAATTAATTAATTAGGTCTTTTAGAAGACCCTCTATTTAATAATCAGTAAGAAATAATTTATTTTTACATAGGCATCATCCATATTATAATATATTGGTTTGTGTAATATTAATTTGTTTAACTAGACGATGCTCATGATTTCGTTCGCATAGATTTAGGCTTATTGAAAAATCCCGTGGGAACTCTTTGATCTTACGGAATACAATGTCTATGTCGTTCCCCTTTAATTCAAACTAGCTATTACACTTAAACAGATTAGACAAACGGGCCGTGAAAACTTAGCAGACAGACAAATAGAAAGGCCAACAAACAGACTTCAGTGATGATCAGATATTTGTTTTTAGGTAGAGGCTTTTTAAAGCGTATTTCTGAAACAACAGCTAATTTACTATAATTTACCATAGCGATACAACAGACTACTATGCTATAAACCTACTTGATAAAAATGGAAAAATAATCGTTAGAGTATCATCATTATCTGCACGTACTATTGTTATGATAGTTCAATGTTTTAGACCCGTGAGATTCGGGCAGATGTTCCTTTATAGAAATACGCTTAAAATTATAAAGCAGAACAAAGGACATCGCTCAAATTGGGCTACGTTTTTCCGGCTAAGGAAAATAAAATTGATATCTTAGGCACAATTACAATTTTTTTTTCATAATCTGAGACTATATTAAACTCAAATGTGTGTACTGAAAACAAGGTTTCAATTATTTTGCTTCAATTTTTTTTATTGTCAGTGTAAAATTACTTATTTTGTTTCGTGTAAAGTTTTAAAATGGCATTGTGGCAAAAGCTATGTGTGTCTCTTAGTTTTGCTCTAAGGTGTGAAAATAGATTATCATTAATTTTTGACCGGACAAGGCAGCACAGTCCTGTCATTATTTTTTTTGTTGAATATCCGTAAATCCATACTAATATTATAAATGCAAAAGTATGTCTGTCTGTCTGTCCGTCTGTCTGTCTGTCTGCTACGCTTTCACGGCCCATCTTTTGAACCGATTTAGGTGAAATTTGGTATAGAAGTAGATTGTATCCCAGGGAAGGACATAGGCTATCCCGGAAAATTAAGGAGTTCCTGCGGGAATAAAAAACTTAATCCACGCGGACGTAGTCGCGGGCATCATCTAGTGTGGTTATACAAACAAAGTAAATATAAAAACTCTATGCATAAAAATAATAAGTTACGCATGACAGCAAATTTGTTCGAAGTTAAGGACGCGTGTCGTGAAGGCATTAATCAATCAGTCAGTCGACAGCTGGGCTGTGGGGCGTGTGTCAATAAGGAAGAACCAAATCACTAAAATAATGTAACATAACAAATGTGACAGAATTACAATCCAAATACCATACTATTTAGGTACATTATACCAAATGTTTGCATAATATTACTGTCACATAATAGTATCTATGATTTCCGAGTTAATAAAATTCAAGTTACTAAGGTTTTGTTTTATTTATGCTAGTATATAGAGGACCCGTGCCTCGGAGAGCACGTTAAGCCGTCGGGCCCGGTTATTATCATGTTAGTCGTTAAAGCCCGTCAACCCGCATTCGAGCAGCGTGATGGGTCTAAGCTCTAATTTCCCTCTCTCCTATAAGAGTGGAGGCCTGTGCCCAGCAGTGGGACATTAATGGACTGTAGTGATGTAGGACAATGTGGGCTTATTACTACAGCGCATATCAATCGATGGCGCTGCACTGCCAAACATCAAAAGTCAGCGATGGATGACCGACCCGACTTCGCTAGTCCGAATTTAGGTTATTTCTTACGTGTCTCAGAAAATATGTTAAGTAAGTCGTCGGCCCGGTAAAGAAAAAAAGTATCATCCCAAGAAAAAAAAGTAAGATTTAAAAGCACAACGCTCAGAAATAACACACAGAGAGTATATTATTATTTAAGTTTGGTTTGATTAGTTTTTGTTCGTCAGTACCAACGTGTTTTCAAAGCTTTTTGAATAGGTACGTTCGTTACGTACGGTCTTTGTGTTTTCATATTAACAGTATCTCACTGTTATTTGCTTTGTTGTTTTGCCCTGCGTTGCTTTTAACCTAGTTTTTTGTACAGTCGTCACTAGCATACCGCTTTTCTCTTAAAAGCGGAGTTAAATCATAAAGTACCTAAGCTAGGTATGGAGCTGAAATTAGTCACGCTACCTCAATGTGAACTACTCGTAGTAATTTATACCTACAATGTGTATTGTGTAATATTTTCATGGTGCAAGCGCTGTTTACAGATTTTGCTTCAAGGAAATATGTTAATCTGTATCAAAATTTTAAAAACGGATCTATATTGAAATCTTCGGAACAATTATATCAACAACAATAAAAACTCCTTAAATGGTAATACCATGGTTTGTGCGACTGGAACTGAAAGGTTGTTAGTCAGTTCAAAATTTCAAATACCTACTGACAACCATATAAAATAACCAATAATAATAATTCTGAAACCATACATACATACAAAAATGAAGCATACCGCTTTTCTCTTAAAAGCGGAGTTAAATCATAAAGTACCTAAGCTAGGTATGGAGCTGAAATTAGTCACGCTACCTCAATGTGAACTAGCAATTTATACCTACAATGTGTATTGTGTAATATTTTCATGGTGCAAGCGCTGTTTACAGATTTTGCTTCAAGGAAATATGTTAATCTGTATCAAAATTTTAAAAACGGATCTATATTGAAATCTTCGGAACAATTATATCAACAAAAATAAAAAGTCCTTAAATGGTAATACCATGGTTTGTGCGACTGGAACTGAAAGGTTGTTAGTTAGTTCAAAATTTCAAATGCCTACTGACAACCATATAAAATAACCAATAATAATAATTCTGAAACCATACATACATACAAAAATGATTCTACGGCAAGGTACAAAAATTTAAAATTATTATAGTTTTATAAATATCACCCACTGGGCTTATTATTTTCATTCCTATTCCAAGAAAAAAATACTCGACGTAATTATCAACCTATGTCCTGCCGGGAGGCAACCTATCTCCGCACCAAATTTTATCAAAACTTGTTGAACAGCTGGGTCGTGAAACTGAAAACGTATCAGACAGACACACTTTCGTGTTTATAATATTCGTATGGACAGTATGGTAGTAGAGTGAATTATGAGTTGTGCTATATGAATCTATATCATTCAAACACACTTGCTATCACCCTTGCATGCTTGCATGATTAGAATTTAAAAATTGTATCAATCCATTTTTAGGGTTCCGTACCCAAAGGGTAAAAACGGGGCCCTATTACTAAGACTCCGCTGTCTGTCTGTCTGTCTGTCTGTCTCCAGGCTGTATCTCATAAACCGTGATAGCTAGAAAGCTGAAATTTTCACAAATGATGTATTTCCGTTGCCGCTACAACAACAAATACTATAAATTAAAAAATATATATATTAAGGGGGGTCCCCATACAATAAACGTGTTTTTTTCGTATTTTTTTGCTCAATATTAAAAACGGTAACAGGTAGAGGTTCAAATTTTCACAGAATATTAACTTGTATATTACCTTTCAAAATAAATAATTAAATATCAATAAAGTAAATATTAAAGGGGGGCTCCCATACAACAAACGTAATTTTTATTTTTAAACGTCATAAATCGTAAAACTTACTACAGGTTTGTACGGAACCCTCGGTGCGCGAGTCCGACTCGCACTTGGCCGGTTTTTTATTTTTAATGGTATTTTTAAATATGGAAGAGCTAGGCCTTCTGACACAGGTATTCTTATGCTTAAGAGAAGTTCTCGGCCACAATTATTTGTTAAAAATATTTGTTGAAATAAATCATTTTTCATTTTAATTTTTCATATGCTACGACTCTTCAATTATTATTCAGTTGTTTTATATTGAGTACAAAATAATGATCGACAATCTACGGCAGTTTTCCTAATCATTGTAATTTGGTTCAGCTCGTTTATAGCCAGGCGGCTTTCAGCCCATCTGTCGTCAACGACTGATTGATAAATGCCGCCGCGTAGATCAATTCCGAACAAATGACTGTCACACGTCTCTGACAACATTACGCGCTTTCTATGTAGGTACCTACTCGTATCGCACCCGTCTGTTTTCCTAACATCATCCTTATTGAGACTATTTTGGGTAAACGTTTATTTATTTTAATCGTTTATTTTACTCGCTGCCCGCGACTTCGTCCGCGTGTATTAAGGTTTTCGTAATCCCGCGGGAGCTACTTAATTTTCCGGAATAAAAAGCATATGACCTTCATCGGGCTGCAATCTCTCAATCAATCAATCTCTTTATCAAACATCCAAATCGGTGGAAAAGATGGACCAGTAAAGCGTAGCACACAGACAGACTTTCAGATTTATATTAAGTATGGATTTATACAAAGAAAGCCTTGATACTTCTACCTATTATTTGGGGGGTTCTCAAAAGCGTGTGAAATCTAATAAGTAAAACCTCACACAATGCATTTGCATTGTATTATAGATGAGAGAGGTCATCAACATTTTATTGAATAGGTACTTTACTAGTATACAACTTTACGTTATTTAGACTAATATACCTTAGCGTAGGTATTACATAAAAGCATGTTAACAAACGTGTTCTAATACGTAACATGATGTAGATAAGCGATGTATGTGCTAAAGGTTATGTCATTGCCTATAGCAGCTACATTGCGTACGCAGCAATGTCAATGCGTACGGCGGCGCTAGCAATTTGCATGGTGATTAGCGTGATGCATGAACGCGTTGGGACAATGGTTACAGAACTGTCCAACAGGCTATGCTAGCTTTCACAATTGTCGCGTAAAATAAACGTCGAAATTGTTAGCAATATATTACACAGCGACGGTACAGCTTGAATAGGCTCACAAAATCTAATGAATGGATGAACAAAAGTACTTACTTAATCTGATAAACGCTTTCAAAGTAATTTAATTTGTTAAAGGAACTATAGTAAATATGCTGTCCTTTTCAAAATGTTCCTTGTAAAAATCGATGGCACTATTGTATTGATAATATTGAATAAAATATATGCTCTAATAAATGCTGAACCTATTTTTCCGCATAATATCTTTGCGTTCCGCATTCGGGTAAACAATGCCCACACTTTTTAAAAGTTCGATACAGCTCACATACAGGCAGACGAACAGACAGGCAAACACAGAGAACAAACTAATAACTTGTGTTTTTTGTATCGAAGGTCAGGTAATGTGTAAGTCTGAATTTGAGGTGTTAGGTACTGGAGGAAACTAGCTGTCGTGATAATAAATTACAGCAAAAAACACCTGTCCTTTCTAAAAGAATAATACATTATTCGATCTTTATTTATTGCCGGTGAAATACGGTTGTCTTGGGGCGATAATACCTGAATCCATATTTCTCATGATAATATTAGTAAGATAAATATTACAAATGGATACCGTTAAAAGCCTTTCCATACGGCAACGATTTCTAGCGCATAAGAATTAAGTACCTAAACGATAACACTACTGATGTTTCAACATGGTTCCGTTTTCCAAGGCACGTTACAGCTAACAATTCGAGCAAACGTTAAGCGACGGAGTCCGTGGCTGACAATGAATAGGTCGTCGTTGCACTAATATTTAGTTCTCGTACTACCACTATTGTTACTACGTACTATTATATTAGTCAGCATGTACGTAATGCGATGCAGTACTTAATAAACTATTTCGATTGACAAAAAGTACTCATAGTTGTCTATCTCTCTTCTACGCTTGTCCTATATTATAGATTCAGATCTATGGATTTATCGAATTTTGTGCATCAATGCAAAATTAAATATTTCAAGCCACATTCTGGATCGCAATACTAATCGTGAGAACAACACGCCGTCTCCTACATGCGATCAGTAGTTCATATTATGAGTTCATACAATACTTTCTATTTCAACTTTCTACAAGGACTTGCGGTCGCGATTTTTTTAATCGTGTTCGATGTTTAGTAATTAAGCTGCGTTTCATCGTGTGTTAAGACCCTTAGATACTTATAAGCAAACCTAAGCCAGTTGTAATATTCAAAGCTTCTATTCAAGCGAACGCGTGATGCCGGATTAAGAGACGCGCACAGATGAATTTAGGTGACGCGCAGTGTTTGTGACACCTGTCTAATACTTGGATAATACACTGCTTAGCGCTACTGAAATATTATTACTTTAGAGTAACTACGCTAGGAGAGGCCGGTAATAGCTTAGTGGTTAAGATTTCGACCTCCTATTTGACGGGTCCGGAGTACGATCAATTTCAGAACATTTTAAGCATTTAAATACTTATCAATTTATTTAATGGAGTTGATCAACATCGTGAGGAAACAATCGATGTAATATGAGGAAACCTGCATGGATGAGAATTCTCAGACAACATAATGTTCTCAAAAGTGTGTGAAATTTATAAATCCGTACTCGGCCAGCACGGTGAACTATAGCCTTAACCTTGTACTTTATGAGAGGAAGACTCGTGCTCAACAGTGATCCGGTGATTGGTTGATGATGATAAGAGTATGTATTTTAAAGAGACAGGTAAAAAAACCGTGCGTGCCATTATGGTTGTATGAGTACGTACTCCCACTTTAACGCTTAGTTGTACGCGAAAGAGGAATTGCAGTCATGTTCAACGTGGCTTATATCCCTTATGAAAAGAAAAAGAAAACGTATCGCAACGACCACGTTTAGCTGTACCTACTAAAAGTAGTGCTTAATACAAGAAACTGTAAGTACCTAGTCGTACCGCAGCTGACTTGAGTTTTACTTTCGCCGGTTCCGTTGCGTTTTGCGTAGATAATAATTATGTTTTGAGCTTTTTAACGATGTTCTTAATGACGATAGTAAAGATTTTATAGTAGGTTTCTATGGGCAAGCGCTCATCTACAGACGGAGTGGAGTAGAGCCAAGTCTCTGATAACAATTTAAACTTTAAACTCAGCTCTTTTTACGTTGACATACAGTTGTAATTAGTAAGTAGGTAATAGGTATATACATATAAAAAAAACAAAACACGGACGCTAAAAGGACGCGTGCTACCACCGTTATGGTAAAATAATAAAGCTTTCTTTGAGCTGTTGTAATCAAGCTAACTGCGCCTTGACTTTAGGGTGTATTTTGACTGAATCGGAGATGAGCGGAGTGGAGTGCAGACGTAAGCGCTTCGTCAAATCAGATTTAAAAAAATTAAGTGATAAAATTATCGTCTCATGATCTCATCTAACAATAATTTTTTACTGTTGCGGATTATAGCAAATTAAGTTTCTAGTTCCTTCATAATAATTTATTGGTCTATTGAACACATCCCTACTCCGCTCCGTTTCATTCAGGGTGTGCGTCGCTGGTTACTATACCGTTTGTTTGAAGATTTATGTTAACTTGACTAGTAAGTAGGTTCGCTACTAGATAGTCATAATTAGGCATAAGTTACTAAGCAACATCTGCCAGACACATAACATAATTTGGAATTAACTGTAAGCTCGTAATTACGTCGGCCAGGCCGAACTGGTTAATTATTCGACGCCATTACTATGTGATTTTAGATTTTACTATTGTAAATCAGATCAGGTATTAACTCCGATTTATATTAATGTATAATTTCATTTGATATACTTCCTGTACCTAAATTAAATAGGAGTTAAATTATTTATTAAAGCTAATTATAATAGTTGCCAAATAAAACGGTTGTTAGTGATAAATGAAGGGGTTATTAAGACAATTATTAAACTCACACCCCTAATAATTTTCTACATATTTTCGTACTGGAACTTTATAACTCTTGGAGATTCGGCTTTGACACACTATCTGAGTGTGTTAACTAGCCACGGCCATAGCCTCCCACAAGACCAAAAGAGAGACAATTTATAAATTTCAAAAAACCCAATTTCCGCTTTCAGGAATTAAACCCAGCTCTTCCCGCTTAAAAGACAGGGATCTCCATTGCGCCAAACATGTCTAGGTACTACAGAAAAGCATATTATTAAAGTTTTTTCAATGCAACGGGCCAAGTGGCGCAGTCGCTAGGTGTGCAAATATAGCGCCCGGCGCTTGTTATTAAAGTTGGGAATTCAATAGTTTTCGCCAGCACTCCACACCGTGAGCACACTTGGCGGTGGCAACTCCGATTATTTAGTGGAACTGTGCCGAAACTCGCGCCACGGAATATTTTGGCATTGTGTAAGTTTCATGCGTTGTTTTGGGAGAGTTTACTGACAACTTAATTTTATTAGCACAGCGTGGTTACATACAGTGACACGACGCATTAATTGTATTCGCAAACAACCTGATTTAAACGGTCATAGCATCAACATACCCGAGCAACCAAGAAAGATCCACGATCTACGAGAGAATGAGACAAATATAACTTGTGTTCTATCTCATTCTCTAACAGGCTAAAGCCTATATTTATAAATATGTTTGTCTCTTTTTGTGTCGCTTTTTCGTTTCATCGAATTTTCAAATCACTACGATTCTAAAGAAGTTTCACTTGTATAAAATTATATAGAGTAGGTAGGCTGAATTCTACCAGTCGTTATAATCTTTATACAGGTTATAAACTTACTACAGGTTATTATTTAATTTATGTGGCTGTGACATACAGGCAGACAGACAGACAGACAGACAGACAGACATGACGAATCTATAAGGGTTCCATTTTTTGCCATTTGGCTACGGAATCCTAAAAACGAGCCAATTGCATAAGTTGTTAATAAGCTCGGCAACAGAGTTACCTATTTTTAACCGACTTCAAAAAAAGGAGGAGGTTCTCAATTCGACTGTATTTTTTTTTTTTTTTTATGTTTGTTACCTCAGAACTTTTGACTGGGTGGACCGATTTGGATGATTCTTTTTTTATTTGAAAGCTGGTGCTTCCCGTGTGGTCCCAATTCAATTTGGTGAAGATCTGATGAATATCTCCGGAGATGGAGAACGGAACTCCTCATGGATAAGAGTAAATTGCTCGCGATCAGTGTGATAGTCTTGTAAACAGTATGTTTTAACCATGCATTGCATATCTCGTTCTGGTTACATCCTGTATTTTAAAACAGTGGGGCCACTAAAAATTGTGAAATAAATAATTTTCAAAAAAAAAAAAACCGACTTCAAAAACCACAAACACTAAAAAGTAAAAAATAATTTAATTTATTATGTATACAAGAGTTAATTTAGTTCTATAATAACATTCTTTGGAGTCGGTGCCAATGTGGAGTCACGTCAACAATAATGAAGAGTAGGTAGACGGTTCATGCGGCTAATTGGTACCGACTCCAAAAAATGTTATTATAGAACTAAATTAACTCTTGTATACATAATAAATTAAATTATTTTTTACTTTTTAGTGTTTGTGGTTTGTGAAGTCGGTTTTTTTTTTTTTTTGAAAATTATTTTATATTTTAGGCACAAGATTATTTAACGGATAGTTTATATAATATCAAACAACTCCACGATAGTCTATCAGGGTCAACAATAAACAGTCGTATGTTCGTTCGTAAGTTCTTTTCGCTATTCTGTAAAAACCGGCCAAGTGCGAGTCGGACTCGCGCACCGAGGGTTCCGTACAAACCTGTAGTAAGTTTTACGATTTATGACGTATTAAAAATAAAAATTACGTTTGTTGTATGGGAGCCCCCCTTTAATATTTACTTTATTGATATTTAATTATTTATTTTGAAAGGTAATATACAAGTTAATATTCTGTGAAAATTTGAACCGTCTACCTGTTACCGTTTTTAATATTGAGCAAAAAAATACGAAAAAAACACGTTTATTGTATGGGGACCCCCCTTTATATATATATTTTTTTAATTTTTAGTATTTGTTGTTATAGCGGCAACGGAAATACATCATTTGTGAAAATTTCAGCTTTCTAGCTATCACGGTTTATGAGATACAGCCTGGAGACAGACAGACAGACAGACAGACAGACAGACAGACAGACAGACAGACAGACAGACAGACAGACAGACAGACAGACAGACAGACAGACAGACAGACAGACAGACAGACAGACAGACAGACAGACAGACAGACAGACAGACAGACAGACAGACAGACAGACAGACAGACAGACAGACAGACAGACAGACAGACAGACAGACAGACAGACAGACAGACAGACAGACAGACAGACAGACAGACAGACAGACAGACAGACAGACAGACAGACAGACAGACAGCGGAGTCTTAGTAATAGGGTCCCGTTTTTACCCTTTGGGTACGGAACCCTAAAAAACGGATTTTGCCGAGTGGGATTCGAACCTGTGACATCTTGCTTGCGACGCGACCTTATTCTAAAACCATTCAAAATGTTCATCACTAACTAAAATACTTAATTACAAATTGGATCTCTGTCTCTCTCCATCTATACATGTCCTACGTTTTATCCTGCCCTAAAGAACTTACGTTCTAAAAATATTAAGTGTCTAGGTATTTCTATTCAAATTATACCTACTAACTCGGCATATTACATTGATTACGCTGTGTCTAACCCGATATAACCAAGTTAACCCAATTAGGAGAAACTCGTGATTAGAATTCAATAACCGAATCCTATTAAAGCGTAGTCTAACAATCCTGCTATTCGTCGTCGGATAACCGTTAAGGCCATAATAAAGTTATTGTTACTGCGGTTATCTTCGTTCTCGTAATAATCCCTTCTAATTTGAACCCCCAGCTTGGCGTTAAATGCATTTAATAGTGTTGACATAATAGTGTTGTTTAGAGTAGGTATCATTATTTTTACCCATCATGTAAGTACAATTGTGGACTCCGAGGGAGAATTGCTTTGACTGGGAAACACTGGGAAAAGAACCCTGTCAGGCTGTCAGGTATCACTAGTTCAGCGACTAGCATAGCCTCCCTTCATGATAACAATTATTGTGTATCAGTTTATAATTAACTAGAGAAGATGATGCCCGCGACTTCGTCCGCGTGGATTAAGTTTTTTAATTCAACCGATTTTGATGAAATTTGTTGTAGAGTTAAGTTACATCCCGAGGAAAGACATATGCTACTTTATATCCCAGAAAATTAAGGAGTTCCCCCGGGAATCAAAAAAACCTTAATCCACGAGGACGAAGTTTCGGGCATCATATAGTCCATACTAATTTTATAAATGCGAAAGTGTGTCTGTCTGTCTGTCTGCTACGCTTTCCCGGCCCATCTTTTCAACCGATTTTGCTAAAATTTGGTATAGAGGTAGGTTATATCCCGGGGAAGGACATAGGCTACTTTTTATCCCGGAAAATTAAGGAGTTCCCGCGGGAGTCAAAAAAAATTAAACCACGCGGACGAAGTCGCGGGAATCATCTAGTTATGAATAATTGAGATCCGGGTACTTCAGTCAGCCGGCTTTATTTTGTCGAGCCATCCGGTGCATGTGTACCTACTGGCTACATGGATCATGGTTGGTCTGTGAGTACCAACATGAAGCCGTTCGTTGGCTCGATAAAATAAAGCCGAAACATGGTTTCGTGATTAGTTCATCAGAGAACGAGACTACGAGAGATAAAGGGTCATACAGCGTCTCTATGTTTTGCTATAACTAATTTACTGTTTTGATATAAAAATTCTACTATATTATTTCTACTTCTTTCTTACGTGTGTTGTATGAACTAGTTTCTTATTTACTGGAAATACAAGAGCTAAGAGCTGTATTTCTCATCTTAACATGGAGCATGTTATGAAAGAACAAAATTCATCTCAGCCATTGCTGACAGATGTTCTTAAATGACAAGCAACCCACGTTTGTACTATCAAAGGGAAGCAGTTCATTTATAATACCGCTAGCTAAAGTGACAGGTTCGTATTGCGAATGTTCGGAAAATAGTTGAAGTCTTTTGATGCTCACGGAATAAGATGCTTAATATGCTATAATCCGCCAAAACAAACAAATCTATGGGTCAACGTGTAGCTTGTGATATTCACAGCCCAATTCACAGAAATTCGCACCGCCACAACACCACATATGCTTGAGAGATCGGAAGACCAAAATATCTGGACAAAATTTGAAAATGTCGGGATTTTGGGGTTGTTGTCGGGAGAGATAACTATGAAAAATAAAAATGTAAAGTAAAAAGTTTATTTTGTAAATGAATAAGCTACAAAAAGACTTAACATTGTTGACACAACTAATAATTTAAATTGGACTTTACTGAGTCCATTAATTTGGATCCTTAGTAGTATTCAGAATTTAAAATTATTATTTTGTATCGAATTTTCCCAGAAGTTGTTTGTCTGGATATTTTGAGCGGGAGTCTGGAGATTATTTAAAATGTCGGGAAAATGCAGACGAATTCCGACCATCTGGCAACCCTAACACCACACAAATTTTCCAAATTTTTAAAATGACATGACCTGTCATTTCATCCATCCTCAGTATGTATATTGTATACTCAAATTACCCGCGGCTGAATTGAATCATTAAGCAACTACGTGAAATCTGTTATCTGAAATTAGACGTAGCTTAGTTCGTTACTCGTTACCTTTGGCAATTTGACCCTCATTCGAACTCCTTTCTGCTTAGAGGAGCAATTGTAATTACATGAATTTGCTTGTAGTGTTTCAAGGTATCTGAATACAAAGAGACACTTCAATGGTCATTGAAATATAGCGCGTCACTACATCGTATTAAGTAAAGACATCCTACTAGATGTATCTATAGGTAGGTATGTAAAATGTAGTAGGTACTTACTTGTCTATTTCAAAAAAAATCTTAATTAATTTCTGATTTAACAGTTTAGGAATCGAACCCAGGATTTCACATTATTAAAAATGTTTTATAAAGGCCTAATGCATATTATTAATGTGCCAAATATTATTGATAGGATAAAAAATAAATAAGTGTACTTTTTTTTGTTAGTAAATATTATTTTATGTTACTTATGTATATAGGAACACAATTTTTGACCGAGCGAAGCGAAGGTCTCTGAGTCTACTTGGGTGAATTGGCACTTGTCCGTCCGTCCGTCTGTCAGAGCCTTATAACTTCTGAATTACTGAACGTAATTACTTCAAATTTAAATATACTGTGTAAACCGATGGCCTCCCGCCGAATATGGCTTAAAAAGTTATAAAAATCTTTATTTCAGGGGGGCTCTCATAGAAGGGGGGCTTTCAAAGTGGTGATTTTCTGACGTCCAAAGATGACCTCAGAACTCCCAATTTTCTGAAAGGCTGAGCCTGAAACTTGATTAATTATTTGAATTATATCCTGTACTTGAACAACAAATACTAAAATTAGATAAATATTATAAGGAAACGAAGTTATTTAATTTTTAATGAGCTAACGTATTTTGAACAAACTTCACAATGTTGTCAATAGATGGCGCTCTGTACAAATTTATTCGTTTGTGCTTAAAAAGAAAAGGCTGAGCCTGAAACTTGATCACTTATTTGAATTAAATCCTGTACTTGAACAACAAATACTAAAATTAGATAAATATTCTAAGGAAACGAAATTATTTAATTTTAGCTTCACTATTTTTAACAGAACTTCACATAGATGGCGCTCTGTAAGTTTATGGACACCGCGAGGTCTCAGTTCGCGCCGAACCACTAGTAGATTTAGATGTTATGATTATATTCCAATATAGACCTTTTTATAGTTTTTTAGGGTTCCGTACCCAAAGGGTAAAAACGGACCCTATTACTAAGACTCCGCTGTCTGTCTGTCTCCAGGCTGTATCTCATAAACCGTGATAGCTAGAAAGCTGAAATTTTCACAAATGATGTATTTCCGTTGCCGCTATAACAACAAATACTAAAAATTAAAAAAAAAAATATATTAAGGGGGGTCCCCATACAATAAACGTGTTATTTTTCGTATTTTTTTGCTCAATATTAAAAACAGTAACAGGTAGACGGTTCAAATTTTCACAGAATATTAACTTGTATATTACCTTTCAAAATAAATAATTAAATATCAATAAAGTAAATATTAAAGGGGGGCTCCCATACAACAAACGTAATTTTTATTTTTAATACGTCATAAATCGTAAAACTTACTACAGGTTTGTACGGAACCCTCGGTGCGCGAGTCCGACTCGCACTTGGCCGGTTTTTTTTAATATGTCCTACCTTACTCTAAATAAAATAATATAATTTATAGTAAGTCTAATCGAACCTATCTGATAGTGTCCACATTCTTGAAACCTACTGTCCTGCTCTTACTACTTATATAACTAGTGGTTCGCCCCGAACTGAGACCTCGCGGTATCCATAAACTTGTACAGAGCGCCATCTATTGACATAATTGTGAAGTTCTGTTAATATTACTGAAGCACATTAAAAATTAAATAATTTCGTTTCCTTATAATATTTATCTAATTTTAGTATTTGTTGTTCATGTACAGGATATAATTCAAGTAATTGATAAGTTTCAGGCTCAGCCTTTCAGAAAATTGAGAGTTCTGAGGTCAACTTTGGACGTTAGAAAATCGCCACTTTGAAAGCCCCCCATTTCGTCAATTATAGGGGAAAAATTTTAAAAAAAATATTTTTGGACTCTATTCCTAATTATCTTTAAAATGATATACCGCAACCCTATGTAACGCTATAAAAAATATTTTACTTCGCATTCGCTTCTATGAGAGCCCCCCTGAAATAAAGATTTTTATAACTTTTTAAGCCATATTCGGCGGGAGGCCATCGGTTTACATATTATATTTAAATTTGAAGTAATTGCGTTCAGCAATTCAGAAGTTATAAGGCTCTGACAGACGGACGGACGGACGGACGGACGGACGGACGGACGGACAAGTGCCATTTCACCCAAGTAGACTCAGAGACCTTCGCTTCGCTCGGTCAACTATTATCTTAAATTTCAAGTGGAAAAACTTGGAGTATGCTAAATTATTTCAAATTAGAAAACTTGTGAAGACAGGCTAATTAGGATACTTGTACAACTTTTAGGTTAAAATTCCTTTTCCCCCTGCCTTTCTTAATATGCCACGTTTAAAGATTTCTTAGACACGGGTGAATTATTGCTCAATCCCTTCTTAATTTTTATATCAACCCTAGTACAATATTCACGAGTTATTTCTCTTTTTTAACATAGTACGCAGATTTCGCATCTTCTCAATAAATCTCTGAATTAGATAGGCTGAAAATTAAACCCTGAACTCGTAATTTACAAGGCCACAATGCAAACCTTTATTTTTATCCAACTAAACATCACCATCTATAGACTAAGAGATAACTGCAATTTTGGTAACCATCGCAAGAAAGGCTGATTCAGTGTTAGATGGATGTAGAGCTCTCCACTGATCTCAAAAGTGGCAGTCTGCCTGCATTTGGATGGCCCTTTCGCTAAATATGGCCGTTCAAAGACGGTTTATTGTTACCAAAAATGAACGATAATTAGAAAAGCTGATTCTTGTACAGTATTAAAGTATGCGCAGTACCTATGTAAACAGCGTAAAAACTGACACATTTGGATGGGACTTTTTCTAGATATCAGCTTTCAAAGACGTTATAAGTTATAACCTATACTTACTATGCGTTCCTGTAAAAAATATTAGCAATAACTTTGTCGCCGTTGATCGCTATTAAAAATTATTAACAGCAATCAACGGGACGACATAATAATTGCTAATATTTTTTTACAGGAACGCATAGTAACTATAGGTTATAACGTCTTTGAAAGCTGATATCTAGAAAAAGTCCCATCCAAATGCGTCAGTTTTTACGCTGTTTACATAGGTACTGCGCATACTTTAATACTATACAAGAATCAGCTTTTCTAATTATCGTTCATTTTTGGTAACAATAAACCGTCTTTGAAGTTTGAACGGCCATATTTAGCGAAAGGGCCATCCAAATGCAGGCAGACTGCAACTTTTGTGATCAGTGGAGAGCTCTACATCTACCTAACACTGAATCAGCTTTTCTGGCGATGGTTACCAAAAGTGCAGTTATCTCCTATAATACTAGTTCCGCTAGTGTAGTAGGTATGGTCCGTCAAACTTATCTGAGGTGTCAGCGCTTATGCCCGCGACTTCGTCCGCGTGGTTTAGATTTTTAATTTTTTTTTTTTTTTAAGGCTATAACTTGAGAAATGAAGGACTTTCATACAAACTTTCCACCCCTGTTTTACCCCTTTGGGGGTGGAATTTTGAAAAACTGTGACACACGTACTTCTTTATTTTTACTGGTAGCTCATATACCAAGTTTCGTGGATATAACTTGAGAAATGACGGACTTTCATACAAAATTTAACCCCCTATTTCACCCCTTTAGGGGTAGAATTTTGAAAAATCCTTCCTTAGTGAGCGCCTATGTCACTAAAGGAACCTACTGTCAAAATTTCAAGTTTCTAACCCCAGCGGTTTAGGCTGTGCGTTGATATATAAGTCAGTCAGTCTGTCAGTCAGGACTTTGAATTTTATATATATAGATAAAATAAAAACAAAAACTAAACAGGCATAAAAATTAGTTCCAATTTTGGCCACCGGGTGTGATAAGTTTGCTGGACGGTAACTAGCTTATATTCGAGTCAATAACAATTTACAAAGCCGAATTCTCCAACATCCCATTTCCCCAATAGTGTTTAGGAAACATAGCGTAGGTAAATGAATATGTGAATCTCGTGCTCATAGAGTAGCTAGAGTACAAACGGGAACATTACATTTTCATTAACACGGGCATATACTTACGTTTTACACTCTCGTTAACAAGTCCGCTGCTCGTGTAGGTGTAGGTAACTCTCGCAAATGTTCATATAACGTATGCTTTCTAATGTGTCTGCTGTTAGAATAAGCAAGAGTTTCTTACATTACCCAGTAGAGAGCAGGTAGGTACATAGTTAGATAATTAAGTAAAGTAAAACGGACTACATTTTTGGAATGGTTCAAAATTTTGATGCCAACATTACTCTATGTGCACTTTAAATAATGTGAAGATTTTCTTTAAGTAATCACTTGCAAGCGGTTATAGCTAAGTGGTTTAAAAGTCCGGCTCTCTATTCAAGTAGTTGATGGTTCGAAACTTGGGCATGCACCTCTAACTTTTCGAAGTTGTGTGCGTTTTAAAAGAAACTAGATGACGCCCGCGTCTTCGTCCGCGTGTATTAAGGTTTTGTGATTCCCGCGGGAACTCCTTAGTTTTCCGGGACAAAAAGTAGCCAATGTCCTTCCCCTTGATGCAACCTATTATACCAAATTTCATCAAAATCTTTTGCAAAGATGGGCCGTTAAAGCGTAGCAGATTGACAGACAGACACACTTTCGCATTTATAAAATTATAGTATAGTATGGAATAAATATTACTTGGTTTAATGGTCAAAGAAAATATCGTGAGGAAACCCGCATGCCCAAGACTTTGATGATATACTCCCCAAGAGTTCTTTACAATATTTTCAAAGGTGTGTGAAGTTTTATGTGACGCGCGTACTGTGATTAGGTATGTACAAATACGATAATGTTTTACGTTCAACTTTACGCCTAACAAATGGTGTTACGGCTTTTAAACGTAACATGGAAATTCAACACTCACCTAAACCAAACTACCAGTAATCTAATAGCAAAATACAGATAATAGTAACAGGAAGCACCCTGCCAAATATTACATTTTCATTAATACGAGCCCAGTTACGTTCTACACTGCTCGTTAACAACGCCGTTCACATATTCCTCCGAAATGTGCATAATACATTGCTACGCTGTTCCAGTTTACATTATGCCCCTTGTATTCATTGGCTCGGTGCGAAGCGGCTATTGAAGCGATGACAGCCTACATAGTGGTTTTGATGCCCGGCTTCCATTTCGGGTGGTCGGGTGTTCGATCCCTGCAGCACGCACCACTTGTCGGAGTTAATAATGTGTGTTTTAAGAAACTTAATATCACTTGCCTTAAACGATAAAGAAAAATCGTGAGAAAACCTGCACGCCCGAGAGTTATTCTTAACTAGCTGATGCCCGCGACTTCGTCCTCAATTTTCCGGGATAAAAAGTAGTCAATGTCCAGGTCTTCAAATATACCCATGCAAAAAATCACGTCAATCCGTTACTCTGTTGCGGCATGATTGAAAGACAAACTAACAAACCAATAAACACACACTTTCGCATTTATAATTATTGACCAAGCGAAGCGAAGGTCTCTGAGTCTACTTGAGTGAATTGGCACTTGTCCGTCCGTCCGTCCGTCCGTCTGTCAGAGCCTTATAACTTCTGAATTACTGAACGTAATTACTTCAAATTTAAATATAATATGTAAACCGATGGCCTCCAGCCGAATATGGCTTAAAAAGTTATAAAATCTTTATTTCAGGGGGGCTCTCATAGAAGCGAATGCGAAGTAAAATATTTTTAATAGCGTTACATAGGGTTGCGGTATATCATTTTAAAGATAATCAGGAATAGAGTCCAAAAATATTTTTTTTTTAATTTTTCCCCTAAAATTGACGAAATGGGGGGCTTTAAAAGTGGAGATTTTCTAACGTCCAAAGTTAACCTCAGAACTCTCAATTTTCTGAAAGGCTGAGCCTGAAACTTGATCAATTATTTGAATTATATCCTGTACTTGAGCAACAAATACTAAAATTAGATAAATATTATAAGGAAACGAAATTATTCAATTTTTAATGAGCTTCGTATTTTTAACAGAACTTCACAATGATGTCAATAGATGGCGCTTTGTGATACCCCGAGGTTTAGTTCGGGGCGAACCACTAGTATTAGTTTGATGTTCTCAAAGGTGTACGAAGTCTGCCAATCCGCACTTGCGCGGCGCGGTGGACTAGGTAGGTAGGTAGGAAAGGTAAACAATATCGGACCTCTAAAACCTAGCACAGTTCTTCTGTAAAAAGCGCTGTGCTGACATTAGGAAATTTTTAGAAAAGGGAAACAAGAGGTTTTTTCTTAAACGTAAAAGTCTCGTTGCTTCTCGACCCTCAGATCTTAATCACTGTTCATTCTGAAGTAATTTAGTTACTTTGAAGTTGCTCAAGTTTTAAGAAGACCGCTAAGTTTCACTGCTAATTTCCATTAGGCAAGGTTGTGAAAACGCCTCTTATTTTAATTTAACCTAAACTTTTTTCTTACATTTATTTTTTTGTTTTCTTTTATTTCTGTGTAGTACCCAAAACACTAAAACAAGACTTTCATTTCGTCTTCTCTTAGTCTCGTTCAGTCTATCAGTAAGTTAGTCATAGCTATTTTAAAAATCAACTAAAAGAGCATCTTTAAAAGTAGGTAGGTAGGTACAATTGATCTCTAAATTTTAATTAACAGTTCTTGGGCAGTTTTTGAAACTCAATCTGGGTGGTGTCACAGACAAGCATATTATTAGATACGATAGTATGATAAATGATTAATTATTTGTATGTGACACCATCATTGAATAAATATATTTTGTTTTCTTTTTCTTTATGCAAAAAAAAACAACCGCTTACGAAATAGTGATCGTCAAAGTTTTAAGCAAGTTTTTTTATTATGTAGTTAGATACTTTTTTTTATCCACTACAATTTAGCCCTTGACTGCGATCTCACCTGATTGTAAGTGAAGATGCAGTCTAAGATGGTAGCGGGCTAACCTGTTTGGGGCATGACAGTTTTATTAAACCCATACCCCTTATCGGTTTCTACACGGCATCGTACCGGAACGCTAAATCGCTTGGCGGCACGTCTTTGCCGTTAGGGTGGTAACTAGCCACGGCCGAAGCCTCCCACCAGGCCAGACCAGGGAAAATTCAGAAATTATAAATTCCCAAATTGACCGTGCCGCGGATCGAACCCGAGACCTCAGGACGTTAAGGCAACAGCGCTATTATTATTTTTATTATTAATTATTATTATATAGTATTTATTCACGATGCTTAGGTAAGTAACAGCGCTATCACAAGGCTGAACTATTTGTCATGTGCGCAAAACACACAAAACATAATGGATCTAAACATACAACAGATATTTTTCTTCCGTGGTAGGTATGTAAGCCTTGTTTTATTCCAGAAAAGATAACAAAAAACTTTTGCTCTGACATAAGAGGCGCGGCGCTCCGCGCGTTTTATTCCCGATCTATCTTTCTTTTTTATGATAGGTAGAAACTTTTTACGAGTGAAATATCCTGGGACCATTTCTTGAGTTTGATGGAATCATCGCGATCAACGCCATAATTTTATTGCTGAAGCTTCATACTAATATTATAAACTAGATGATGTCCGCGACTTCGTCCGCGTGGATTAAGTTTTTTAGATTCCAGCGGGAACTCCTTAATTTTCCGGGATACAAAGTATCATATGTCCTTCCCCGAGACACAACCTATCCATCAAAATCAGTTGAACAGATGGGCCGTGAAAGTGTAGGAGACAGACAGACAGATGGACAGACAGACAGACACACTATCGCATTTATAAGGGGTTAAAGTATGAAATTGCCGATTTGTACTGCAAAATTGAAATTCGTTTTTTTTTAATTTAACATATTTATTTAATCAAAATAATTACCATTATTATCTATACATTGCTGCCATCTAATAGGAAGGTCATTTATGCCTTTACGATAGAACTCTGGTGATCTAGATTCGACAAACTGTGTGAAAGCATTTTGTACTGCCTCCTGAGAAAAAAACTTTTTATCACGTAGAAAATTGCCCAAATCACGAAAAAAATGGTAGTCCGTTGGAGCAAGGTCTGGCGAATACGAAGGGTGACGAATGGTTTCTAATTGCAGTTCCTGTAGAGTTAAAACGGTTTCTCGTGCTGTATGACGTCGCGCGTTATCATGGAGCAATAATGGTGAAGATCGATTCATGAGTCGGGGCTGTTTCACTGCTAGTTTTGCTATCATTGTTCGGAGTTCAGTACAGTAGAAATCTGCCGTTATTGCTTGACCAGATCGGAGAAAGCTATAGTGAATAACACCATGCTGAGACCACAAAACAGTTAGGACAGTACAGCTTTAGGACACTGTTGCGGCGTTTGACCTGGGGTCAGCCATTGCATTTTTCACTTATGGTTATTGTAAAGAATCCACTTTTCGTCACATGTCACAATTCGATCCAATATTTCTTCATTTCTGTATCGATTCAACAAGGCAACACAAGTTTCAACACGCGTTTCTTTCTGTAGATCAGTCAAATCATGAAGCACCCATTTTTCATATTTTTTTATTTTATTGATTTGACGCAAATGAGTCAATATTGTTGGTAAGGTAACGTTAAATCATGCCGCTAATTCCTGGGTAGTTTGGCTCTGATCGGCTTCCACCATCTCTTTCAATTCATTGTTATCCATCTGTGTGGGCGGTCTTCCACGTGGTTCGTTCTTCAAATCAAAGTTTCCATCACGAACGTTTTTAAACCAAAATCGCACGGTGCGTTCATTAGCAGTCCCATCTCCAAACGCAACATTGATATTGCGAGCTGTTTCTGCCGCGTTAGTTCCGCGTCGGAACTCGTATTCAAAAATCACTCGAATTTTCGAAGTATCCATCTTTCTTGTCTAAGCTGAATAAAAAAACAACTGAAAGTCGATACTTGAATGTTGCACATTTTTTAAAAGAAGAACTACTTAAGTACCATGTGAAAAAAGTTTCACTCAAAAATCTCAAACCATGAAGGTTCTATGTCAATTCGAAGTACCTATTACAATAAAACGGCAATTTCATACTATAACCCCTATTATTAGCATGGATCATCCATACTAATTTCCGCATTCAGTGAAGCCCGGTTACTTCGTCTGCGTTTTATTAAGATTTTAAAATTCCTAGTCCCAATGTTACTCACCAAGTCCTGAAGCAAAAAATCACACCAACGTACAGTTGCTCTGTTGCGGCGTGATTGAAAGACAAACTAATAAACAAACACACTTTCGAATTAAAAACCCGTTGGCCTAGAACATGCCTATTCTCTCTTTCAAACAAGTAATATCATCCCGCATCTCGAAGCCTTCATCCTTTTCTAAAACTAAGTAAAAAGTAAAGTTATCTAACTCGATAATCTCTTCTTTTATACTCGTTAATGTTATCCTTTGTCAATAAAAGGGCGAACATGGAGGGACATTTGGACAGAAATTCCCCAATATATTTTTTATATTGAATGTGGAGTGTCGTTGGCTATTGATTCATACTATCGCACACATACGTGTATCTCACCACTTACGAGAACGAATAACGATCGTATGTTACAGTTACTGCGGTATACTACCGCTCTTCAGGTATGCGATTGTGACTGTTTTATGATACTCTACGAATGGGAAATTGATTGTGTTTTAGTATCATTTAACAGTGGAATAGTGACAGATAGACACACTTTCGCATTTATAATATTCATCCATTCATTCCCGAGTAAACTGATTAAGGTCGACTTACAAGAGAGTTATTGAAGTGAAAACTTCTTTAGCCGCGTTGAGCACTTTTTGGTAGGCGGTAAACTTGTGGATTCGCGTCACCGACACCGCGTCACACTTCGTCACCGACATGCTCGCGTTGTTACGAAGACAAAAGGTCTAAAAAATTTTAAAGGTACGAATAAATTCATAATTAAAATTTAATGCCTTAGGTACAGGTGCCTTAGGTACAGGTGCCTTAGGTAGGTGCTTAAGGTTTATATATTTTTTTTTAAATATTCGTTTTCACTTCTATCGGCAGTCCCTATGACTACCAATTTTTTATGTCTAGCAGTAGGTAGAAGTACTTGGCAAAGAAACTTCTTTGTCTATAACAAGTAGATTTCAGACATCAGCAGCCTACTCCTACTTTACGGCTTTTTCGCTGTTTGTTTGCCGTTTCAAGGGTATCAAAAGTCACAAAGAAGTCTCAAGAAAAAGAAGTCACGTTGTCGCATTGATTGTGCTTGCGCTGCAGAGCATATTATACAACCAGACGGTAACCGACTCAACGCAATTATGTTCTTTACAATCCTGAGGATGAGAGAACAACTCCAGACAATGCTCCCTATCAAGTATATATCAGAGCAATACACATCGATTGCACAGCATCAATTCTGGCGCAGTGTCTTCGACGACTAAGAGGAGGTCCCCTAGTTTTTACGTCGCCCGGACGTGGGCTCGTGCCATGGCTTCAGAAGCGCACGCACTATGAAGGTCTAGACCCACTACAGAGGCGCGGCGTGGCGTGGCAGGTTGCGGCAAGTGTTCTTTGTACAATTATGTCGCAGTGCATCTTAAGTGGGCCCAACTCAAAACTCATACAAAGAATATTTTCCGCTACGTACCGCACACTGCATCTATAGTGGGGCTAGTAATTTAATACATGCTAACGTCATTCTAGGTGACTTTAGGAAGACGTTCAGGTTACACTGCGATCTTTTTGAGCTGTTTTGGGTCCCCAACATCTACAGCAGGTAGGTACTTTTAAAGCCAAACACTGGTATCCAATTATTCATTTATTTATACTCATAATTAGCTATTTACACAACGAGGCAGACGGCGCCATTTTTAAAGTAACCATAGATCCATCTGTCATCCAATTACCGAATACAATACACTAGTCAGAGCAGGACAGCAATAATACCATTGTCTCTCTCAGACTCAGCCTAACAGTACCTAAGCTTTTAGCTGGATTTATCCCGTATGCATTCAAATGAAACAAATAGGTTGAAGGTTTCATTCCAACATTGTTTAAACACTCGTAGTTTAATATTTGTGACTAATATAAACGTGGAGCGTTTTAGGCGTATTTCAATATGTATAGTTCCCAAAAACGAATGCGACTCCCGTGTGGATTACTTACAAGGACACATTTCGCGATTGGCATTTCCGTGTCACTGAACACGCCTTTCTATTTGCACACTTACGTCAATAACGAAGTCACATATTTGGCGTATTCTATTCAGTCCCCAGGGACATGCTAGGTAGGTTGCACAGCAAATATCCTTTAAATAATTTACGATTCGTCAGTATGCAATGTTTTGAGTGAGGCTTCTTGTTATTTTGCCGTCACAGATATCGTAAATATTATCTACTGGATGATGCCCGCGACTTCGTCCGCGTGGACAAAGTATTTCCGATTCACGCGGGAACTCCTTAATTTTCCGGGATAAAAAGTAGCCTATGTCCTTCCCCGGGATACAACCTACCCCTATACCAAATATTATCAAAATCGGTTGAACAGATGGGCCGTGAAAGCGTAGCAGACAGACATACTTTCGCATTTATAATATTAGTATGGATATAAAGTGGTAGGTATAAGGCAATAGAATCTTTAGGATTTTTACTCACCACGGTGTCAGAGAAGACGGTTTTCTGCTGCGAGGTAACTGTTTCATTTAATAACTTTGGAATTCATATTTAAATACTTACATTTGATAATTTCAAAGGTCTTTTGCGACAAGCCTTTTACAAGCTCTTCGCTTGTTTTCTTTCCAGTACTAACATATAATTATATTAATAACTAGTGGTTCGCCCCGAACTGAGACCTCGCGAAAACTATCTTTACGTTCATAGACATCAGTACTATCACTATCAGTAGACTATTTTTTAGGGTTCCGTACCCAAAGGGTAAAAGCGGGACCCTATTACTAAGACTCCGCTGTCTGTCTGTCTGTCTGTCTGTCTGTCTCCAGGCTGTATCTCATAAACCGTGATAGCTAGAAAGCTGAAATTTTCACAAATGATGTATTTCCGTTGCCACTATAACAACAAATACTAAAAATTAAAAAAATATATATATTAAGGGGGGTCCCCATACAATAAACGTGTTTTTTTCGTATTTTTTTGCTCAATATTAAAAACGGTAACAGGTAGACGGTTCAAATTTTCACAGAATATTAACTTGTATATTACCTTTCAAAATAAATAATTAAATAGCAATAAAGTAAATATTAAAGGGGGGCTCCCATACAACAAATGTAATTTTTAAGCAATTTTTTTTAATAAGTCATAAATCGTAAAACTTACTACAGGTTTGTACGGAACCCTCGGTGCGCGAGTCCGACTCGCACTTGGCCGGTTTTTTATTCCACGTAAGATGGTACTAACGTCTATTATTTGTAAGCATAAACGAATAAACTTTTACAGAGTGCCATCTATTGACATCATTGTGAAGTTCTCTTAAAAATACTGAAGCTCATTAAAAATTAAATATTTTCGTTTCCTTATAATATTTATCTAATTTTAGTATTTTTTGTTCAAGTACAGGATTTAATTCAAAAAGAAATATTTTTGGACTCTATTCCTAATTATCTTTAAAATGATATACCGCAACCCTATGTAACGCTATAAAAAATATTTTACTTCGCATTCGCTTCTATGAGAGCCCCCCTGAAATAAAGATTTTTATAACTTTTTAAGCCATATTCGGCTGGAGGCCATCGGTTTACATATTATATTTAAATTTGAAGTAATTACGTTCAGTAATTCAGAAGTTATAAGGCTCTGACGGACGGACGGACGGACGGACGGACAAGTGCAAATTCACTCAAGTAGACTCAGAGACCTTCGCTTCGCTCGGTCAATAAAAAAAAACAATATGGAGTATAGATAACATCAGCTATGAAAGTAAATGTTGACCTTTCCTTCCCGCCCGCCCTAAATTAGAGTTAAACTGTACCTCTGCGTCTAGTACACCGATATTGATCAAAGCTGTACGCTTAGTGTAAGTTTTTACATTGTAAATTCGATTGATCGTATTGAACGCTCGATCAGTGATCACATTAGCGTCAAAGTAAAATGATTTTTTTATTCAATTATTTTAGTCTTTCTGCCGCGTCATTAAATACTAAAGATACCCTGATTTCAATACAGTAATGATTAAACGACTCAGTACGGCAGTCAAACTGTGATCTCACCTGGTAGTGATGGAGTCTTAAATGATGAAAATGGGCTGACCTGAAAGAGGTATGCCTTATGACAAATGACTGTACCCCATAATGGTGTCTTGGTTTGCCGCCGAACCTTCGCTTGGTGGTTTTTCCACGACCGAAGATTCCCAGTAGACCAAAGCAAACCAAAACAAAATATTTGAGAAATATGAATTTCCAAACCGGGACGTCACAGCGCTCGAACTGCAGTGGGAATATCTGCTAAAATAAAATTTCTCAATGTTATAAAATATACTAGCAGATGCCCCCGAGTTCACCGCGTGGATTGAGGTTTTTTGTAACTTCTTAAATTTCCCGGGATAAAAAGTAGCTTATGCGTTATTACAGACTATAACTTATCTCTGTGCCAAATTTCATCTAAATCCGTTTAGCCGTTCTGGCGTTTTTGAGTAGCTAACTTCAATCAATCCATCCATCCATTCAAAATTTCGCATTAATAATATTAGTAAAGATTGGAAACACTATAATTTTTTATCTAAATCTAAATGTATTATCCAAGAAACCCTATGTGATTACAGCATGTAATATAATATGATCCCCGCGGCCTCCGGCAAGCGACCCCTGTCAAGAGGGATTTGTAAACGAAAAAGCTTCTAATTTGGGGATCTGTTTCATGTCATCTCAAGATTCAGATAAGAGCTCTCAATACAGAAGCATCAAGATGGTATCCAAAAATGATTTTCTTAGAACATTATTATTATAGGACTAGATGACACCCGCGATTTCGTCCGCGTGGATTAATTTCTTTTGATTCCCGGGGGGACCTTAATTAACCCTTAATTTTTCGGGATAAAAAGCAGCCTATATCAGTCCCCCAGGTTACCTCTGTACCAAGCTTAAAATTAGTTAAGCGGATAGGACGTGCAAAGGTACAGACAGACAGACACACTTTAGCGTTTAGAATATTACATGTTTGTATCTATTGTACCAGGGCCCCAATCATGTAAGAATGGCCGATCAAACGTTAAAGATTTTCGTCAAAGTAAAATAAACCATAACTGCTTTGAATTAGAGCTCAATTTCGTCTGCCCATTCTTATACGTTTAGGTATGTACCCTAAACGTATAAGAATGGGCAGACGAAATTGAGCTCTAATTCAATGATGTCATGGTTTATTTTACTTTGACGAAAATCTTTAACGTTTGATCGACAATTCTTACGTAATCGGGGGGCTGATTCTACTTATTCTTATTAGGAAAATTAGAAAGGCATAGTTTATTTTGTATCTCAGAAAATCAAAGAGTTTCACCGGCATTATTAAAACCTAGCTAGCTTATTAAAGCCATGTATCTAGACCATACTAATATAATGAATGCGAAAGTGTGTCTGTCTGTCCGTCTGTCTATTTGGCTGCTACGTTTTCACTGCCCATCTTTTCATGACCATAATATAATATACGAATTGTATCAATAAGCGATGCGCACATTAAAGGTATCATTATATGTATATTAAGTGTATTTTAAATATGTTACGCGTACACAACGAGCAGATGTTTCAGAGATTTCATTCATGAAATTTTGAAAAAGGCCGTGTCATAAAATCGCCAATAACTGGGCGTGATGTCGATAAAAATAACTATAATAGTTATTTTGTATCGGCTCGCAGTTTTCAGCTTTATCTATCGCATGTATACCTACCTATCGTAGATAACAAAAACTACAAATCAACGTTTCAACCAGGGTAAAACTGTGGTAGTACCGATCGATACTAATAATCATAATGACTACTACAATTTACTACTACAAGCCTGCTACGTTTATTTTCCTGTGAACCTCATAAATGTGGCTCACCTATTTAAAAGAGAAAATGTAGAGTTTTTGTCGTTTCTCTTCAGTAGAATCTATTTTCTGCACCTGGTAGTGTCTGGCCGTAACATAACATGACGTGACATAATTATGTTAGCCTATAGGTACAGCTCTTAAATAGAAGTTAACTATAGCTAGGCCTATATCCAAAAAATATTGTTCTTGTTGTTATCAGCATAATAATTAATTATTAATTACCTATATGCCTGTAGATATACTTATCTACACATAATGCAACTTCTACTATTTACAAACATTCATAAACATCAATGGATGACCTGCTAGGTCTGCATTGATTTCGCTCCTGCCCAAAAGAGCAAACCGCCCTACATTTTATTGACGCAAGTACGTTATAATAACCCAGACAAATCGGCTGTATGGGACAGTTTTTAGATTTTCCGGAACATGTAAGAGACCTACTAGAATCCATACTAATATCCATACTAATATTATAAATGCGAAAGTGTGTCTTTCTGTCTGCTACGCTTTCACGGGCCATCTGTTCAACCGATTTTGAAGATATTTGGTATAGGGGTAGGTTGTATCCCGGGGAAGGACATAGGCTACTTATATCCCGGAAAATTAAAGAGTTCCCGTGGGAATCTAAAAAACTTACTCCACGCAGACGAAGTCACGGGCATCAGCTAGTAAAGAATATCTGCAGAAACTTATTCCATCCTTGCCTTAAAACCTTATCCCTATACCAAAGGAACACAAGGCAGTTTGTTTAATCCACGTTGGTACATAAGCTGTAGTGTACGAGGATTATTTAGAACAACCTCCTTGCCAACTCTATTTCTCAAGGTTTGTATATACATTGTACGTAGGGTTGTTTTGATCATATTAATATTATAAAAGCGAAAGTGTGCTTGTTTGTTGGTTTTTCCTCAAAGCGTCGGATCGACGTGATGATTTTTTGTATGGGTATAGTTGAGGACCTGGAAAGTGACAAACTCAGAACCCTTAGTGTCAGCAATCTATTTATAAAATAGGCTATCCTCGAGCGGGACACAAAATTACGATATTGCTGACGACAAGTTTACGAGCCATCTCGCTTATAGCTTTTATCGAACGCGAGCATAGAAAAAGTGAAAATGCCGCAATTTTTATTCAGCATCCAATATTATAATACCCTTTCAACTACTAGCCTTTTGCCTTCTTTGTATGTTGTTCATATTCCGAACCAAATAGCAGATTGATTAATTAAATTATACAAAACTAGATGATTCCCGCGACTTCGTACGCGTGGATTAAGATTTTTTGATTCACGCGGGAACTCTTTAACTTTCCGGTACAAAAAGTAGCCTATGTCCTTCCCCGGGATACCATCTAACCCTGTACAAAATTTCATCAAAATTGGTTGAGTAGATGGGCCCTGAAAGCGTAGCAGACAGACAGACAGACAGACACACTTTCGCATTTATAATATTAGTATGGAGTATGGAAGTATGGATAGTATGGATAGTATGGAAGTATGGAAGTATGGAAGTATGGATATGGATGATGCCCATGACCTCGTTCATTCTGCCACGACTTTCATTTTTTTGGGATAAAAAGTAACGGATGTCGCTTTCTAGGTCTTGAACTATATTCGTTTAAAAATTAGATGATTTCCGCAAGGCGCGACTTAGTCCGCGTGATTTACAGATTTTTGATTCCCGCGGGAATTTTAATTTTTCGGGATAAACTTTATTCCAAACAGCCAAATAGGTTCAATCATTGTGGCATCCAAACTTACAAATATCCAAACATACAACTTACATTATTATAACTTTTCAGAAGACTAGGTTTAAACTTCTTGACACAAAATTCTCATTTATTGAAACCGTGAGTAAAAACATCATTATTTTGTTTTGTTATATTATAGATTTATATGAGACTCACTGGATTAAACGCAATGCATAAAAATCACGATCTGCACTATGAACTCTACAACTTAAGGTAAATATATAAAGTATGTATCCTTAGGCTCCATCGTAAAACGGAGTAATGCATAGTGGCTTACTCACGATAGACTTAGCTCCTGTAACAAAACACCATCATAAAATGCGGTAATAATGCTTAGTGGCCTACCAGATTTACGTAGAACAGATTGGTAGATTAACATAGAAGCTCCCATGTTAATCTACCCTTGCATTGAGAGAGGCTACAAAACAAAGATATCGTAGGTCCGACCTATTCTTCTCCATGCATGTAAGATACCTGCTTGGAATTTAGCTGCCTAAAAGAGACTAAGTAATTTATTATAGGATTACGTATGTCCTAACATTTTAAAACGTATTGTTACAGTCGTCGGTTCTTAGGTTCTTAATAGTTACAGCTGAATTTCTTCTCGGTTTCTTTTCAGTAGATTCTACTTTACGTAATGGAAATTTTTAGGCAATTTTTCTTATCGACCTCTCTTTAGTCCATACTAATATTATGAGTCTTTTTGTCTGTCACTTTTAACGGGCAATCCGACTGATTTTGACTAAATCTGGTAAGAAAGAGTTTTTCTTTAAAAAAAATTACTCCATCGTACCTACTACCTACACCGTTACAATATAAATAATGTAAGATTTATGCGCTAGCTCAACTTTAGTGCATCTTTTACATATAATAAAAACCTATATCTACGTATAACATACATGACTTGTTACAGGAGTTAGTGTTCGTGACCACTAAGCTGTGTAAACTAACGATTTGGTAACACGTCGTTGAGATTAAGCTGGCTAGAGCCGTAGCCTTAAGTATATTTTAATAGCTTTCCTAAGCTTTTAATGGTTGGTCGTTTGGTATATTACTTCAGTGATTATTATAAACGCTGAGGCTTAGTTGCGTGGGTCGTCGCACTTGTCCCTAGAGGGAGAACCAGTTTACTTGGTCTTTTCCGCGCGGCCAATATTTGATTGTTTTTTTTTTAAATTCATTATAGGCTTACGCTTGGCCACATCACACCTGATGGGAAGTGATGATGCGGCCTATGATAAGACGTGATTGCCTATTCACTCTTGATTTAAAGATACCCGGATTGTAATTGGTTGGAAACACAGTTTTAGGTAGGATTGCCCGGTCTTTCTACTACGGGAGTGTTTGAGGTTAGGTATATGGATAGGTAATATAAAGATAAGTATATGACTATTGTCTAGTTTCTTACCATACTTACGTACCTGTTATGTTATTGGCTTTTTTGTATGTTTTTTGGCTAAACTTTCATAATTTTTCGTATCCCCTTGTCTTGTATTATAGATTTTTTTTACAATTTAAAAAAAAAATTACATGTGGGGAAATAAATTAGAACTAAAATTTTATTAAGTTTTGTAGACATCTACGCAGTCGGTTTTTCTTTCATCAATAAAAAAAATTGCTACTAAAAATACGTCTTTATATACATTAAATACCAAAAACCCTGACTATTAAATAATCGGTATTAAGAGGTTTGTATTTAGCTTAGTCGTTTTTGTAGATAATTTTTTATTTACTTTAAAAGATGGCCTAAATGAGATTTCTTTGAGATCTAATAACCGATATCTTAAAATTGTACAAGTGATCTGTTTGAAAATAGACGCTACTCCGCTAAAGAAAAAAAAACATAGAGATAAACTAGTTTATTCAGAAAAAAATTTTATAAAAGAGATCGGGCGTCGTCTGAGGGAGAGGGGCTGCGACCCACGTTCTGGTTCCTACCTGGTTCAAAGGTTATCCATCGCCATTCAGCGTGGCAATGCTGCAAGCTTGATGGGTACCTTTGGCCCAGGGGCAACCAGGGGTGGTCTTTTTGATTAGGGGTTTATTTTTATTTTAATTTTATTGTTAGTAGGTATTAATTATATAAGGATTTGTTTTAAATTTATTTTTTAGTTAGTTTAATATTTAGTTTTTAGCATTTTAATATTGTATTAAGTTTTAATACTATGAATAAATAATATAATAAAATGTTTATTCAGAAACTTTATTCAAAAACTCATAAAAATAGAAATGAAAAAGCACAGTACGCTTCTCGAATATATTTTTGTAAATACTGAAGCTAAAACTTTATTTCGCATGTTCATTTCATTATCATCACTGGAATCTGAATTTATATTCCCACAGTAAGTTTATTTTTGTATTTTTTTCTATAGTGGACATTTTTTAGGGTTCCGTACCAAAATGGTAAAAATGGAACCCTTATGGTGCGACTTTCTCCGTCTGTCTGTCTGTCTGTCTGTCCGTCCGTCACACTCGATTATTTCAGTAACTACCGAAGCTATCGACATGAAATTTGGAATAGTTGTGTATATTAGTGGCCCATTCTAAAACAGATTTTTAATTATTTTTAGTCATGATAGTTTTTGATTTATCGGGGAAAAAGTCAAAAAAAATACCGTTCCCCCCCCCCCTTATCTCCGGAGTTTACCAATCGAAAAATCTGAAATAATTATGGTCAATAGGAATTTATGTATATTTTACAGGAAAACTATAGCCAATGCTCTAACTAGCATAGTTTTTTGATATTAACAGAAAACCTCTACAAACAAAGTTAGTTTTGCGGTTCATTAAATTCATTAATCGTAAAACTTGCTACAGGTTTGTACGGAACCCTCGGTGCGCGAGTCCGACTCGCACTTTGCCGGTTTTTATTATTACTAAACATAGTTTTTACGATATACCTACCTATTGTTACTAACACTCTTTATGGATTCTATGGATCATACTTCATACTAATATTATTTGTATTCAACATCAACACTTCATTTGATTTCACTTGACACTCGGAAGATTAATACAAATCAATTGTTCCAAGAATAATCATAATCAGTCCACGTATTTAGTCCCTGAGTGCCGGAAATTGACAAACAAAAATATATAGACTGACTAGCTGATGCCCGCGGCTTCGTCCGCGTGGTTTAAGTTTTTTGATTCCCGCAGGAACTCCTAAATTTTTCGGGAAAAGTAGTCTATGTCGCTCTCCAGGTCCTCAACTATACCCATGCCAAAAATCACGTCGATCTGTAGCTCCGTTGCGGCGTGATTGAAGGACAAATCAACAAACAAACACATTTTCGCATTTATAATATCAGTATGAAGTATAATGAACCCTTTGCAAATTATGATGTCGGGTACTAACTGGTTGGTTACGGACAACGCAATAAACTATTTGACAAACTAATAGTAGCAAAGAATACTAACTACTTACCTAATAATTCCTACTTACTAATAGCAGAAAAGAAACCTCGCTGTCAAACATTGTAAATAAGAGCTTATTTACAAAACCCCCAACTCAACAAACCAAAACTCATTTAAACGAACTCTTAACCCTAAAGAGCAGGCTATCTTCAAACGGCTGAACTGATTTTCTTAATTATCTACGAATACTCCATAGGAAGACTCGATTAAGTCAACTTTCAAACAAAAAAAAAACTAAATCAAAATCATACAACATCAGATACATCAGATACATACAAACGTTAAACTTAAACAACTACTGTTTTTGTCGGGGGTTAAACAGATCGATATGTCACCTACTGCGTAGATATAAGTCAGGGTTCTTTACACCTGATACTAACTGTTCATCTGCCCTTTTAATATTTGAGCTATTGAGGTATGAATAACGCCTTAAAAGTATAAAGCCTACTTTGACGATGTACCTGCCTCATAGTACAGAGTACAAACCCCGCCTACAAAATTTACCCTCGTGGGAAATCAACTATGTCACAATGCGTACTATGACGATGAATTAATTATTAATTCGGCATAGTTTCATGTCAAGTTTGATCCCAGGGGCTTAACTGTGACATAATGGACAAAATATTGTGTTTTATAGAAATAACCTTTGAAATACGAGTACATTCAGGCCTTCTTGCGCAGAGAGGATTTGCAAAGCAGCTTCAACTTGTCTGCTGAAATCAATACTACTTAATATTATAAATGTGAAAATGTGTTTGTCTGTCTATCTATCTAACTGTCTGTCTGTCTGCTACGCTTTAACGGCCCATCTTTTCAACTGATTTTGATGAAATTTGGTATAGAGATATACTACTATATACCTTTTATTCTGGAAAATTAGGGAGTTCCCTAATCGAAATTGACCACTACGCTAAACCACGATAATTTACGAGGCAAAATGGTGCTTATTCAGTTGTACACAATCTTTAATGTCGTAATCTTTGAACTAAATCGACAGTTCTACAAGTTAAGTAGTGTCATACTATCCCGCTGGAAAACTGGTATAGCTAATATTGTGTAGGTAGGTACTGCAACCAAGCTAACACCAAGACCATTCTACGACGTTAACCAACAAAATTACATGTAAATAACGGCCTACACTAGTCCACCCAATTTCCGGAGAGCGACCCTCCTCAAAGAAGATTTGTAAAGGAAAAAGCTCCTAATTTGACTCTCTTTTTTGATGTCATCTCAACATTTAGATAAGAGCTTTCGATATCACGATTCGATCTAATTACTAAGGGCCAGAGAGCTCCAGGCTTGTTTTACTTGTTCTTGTAGAAACATCTTTATGGAAAACGTTATTATTTGTACTGTAATTTGTACATACCTAGTCATTATTTTTATCATAATAAGATTATAAAAATTATTATCTAAATGTATATCGATGAAATATAACTAAAATAAACCTTATAACTTAAATTCAGATAATATTAACGAAATTAGTATATTTTATATAAATTTTGAAATCACGGATTATAATAATTGGTTTGATTACGCGGTACCCCTAATTGGTTTTTACGCAGCAACGCGCCGGAACACTATCGCTTAGTGGCACAGCTTTCCCGATAGCATGGTGATAATCCACGGCCGATGCATCCCACTAGACAAGACCAGAGAAAATTAAGGAAATTTAAAATTCCAAATAGCCCCTGCCGGGAATCGAATCAGAGACCTTTTATGGGCATTCACCACTGCACTAGGAAGGTCGTCCTTCTCCCCCATATAGCTATAGCCCGCATTTACCTATCAAAACGTTACAAAGAACGTGCCGCCATTTTGGCGTTTTTGCGCCACCACATATCTTGATCATGTGACACAAACACACATAAAGGGGCGAATTGTACTTTTTTCAGTTAACAAATCCTCCTTGACGAGGGTCCCTTTAAGGGAACATAAACAAAAAGTACAACAGAAAATACGGTAAGATTGTTTATCTGGACCTACTAATATTATTAGGATTTCGATTTTCCGAACATATTGTTGCGATCCAACGGCTGAGGATTTTCTCGATACCTTACCGAGGTATTACGGAGACAGGTATAAATAAAATCGAGGATTTATAGGTCCTGTTACCTTGCAACTAAAAAAATATACCTACAGTACAAGTAACTGTAATATTTTCCTAAAACTCAAAGAAAACCACGCAGAGATCTGTAACAGGAGACATATTTTTATCATTCACTAGCTGATGCCCGCGACTTCGCGGATTCCCGCGTTTAAGTTTTTTTATTCCCGCGGGAACTCGTTAATTTTCCGGGATAAAAAGTGATTGAAGGACAAACCAACAAACCAACAAACAAACACACTTTCGCATCTATATTTATATGTAAAGAAAGTCGTGTTAGTTACACTATTTATAACTCAAGAACAGCTGAACCGATTTGGCTGAAAATTTGTGGGGAAGTAGCTTAGAACCAGGAGACGGACATAGGATACTTTTTATCCCGGAAAATTAAGGAGTCCCCGCGGGAATTAAAAAAAAATTTAAACACGCGAACGAAGTCGCGGGCATCAGCTAGTTTATAATATTAGTATGATTACTTGGCTCAAATATTCTAAGTTCTCGGAAGCACCATTACAGTGGTCAACAGCCCAAACACGAGAACACCTGCGGCCTTTGGAGAGCTTACGAGGGTCAACACTTAGTTTACTACAAAGGACATACACTGCCTCCTTTCTAGCATAGTGTGTCTGTAATGTTTGTATTGACTATCCTCTCTAGATATAATTATATTATTCTAATCTAGTTAACCGATCTTTTTCTATGAAATACTCAAAACGTTCTACAAATTGTTTGTGTGACTAGACCATTGATGTAGAATTTTAGTACTCATTCTATTTCAATGGACTAGACAGTAGACATACATACGTACATACGTACTTAAAATCTAAACTTCTCCTAATGTTAATAATTAAATCTGTCTATAGAAAAATGAGAGTGATAATCGATGGGACATTTGGGTATTTTTTTCGTCATTTTTTTGCTTAGCCTTGAGTTTTGCATAATGCAGTATTGCTAGAGTCTAAAAGTCTGACTCAAGTGCTCTTATCATTCAAAATAAATCTCCCTCCCCAAATTTTATTATAACGCCTGAGTGGTTATCCCAATCCCTCCCTAATATTAAACCCATACCCCTAGTGTCGGTTTCTCATCGTACCGGAACGCTAAATCGCTTGGCATCAAGAAAGTAATTGAATACAGATTACAAAAGACCAGACAAACCTTTTCCCTATTGGCGCTTTGAACCTACTACTGCATTGCTTGGTGTGCTGCGCCAAACACAAACGCGACATAAGAGGACTGTTATGACGACGATTCAAGAACTAACCGGGTGTTAAACGTAAGTATTAAAAAAATAAAAAGTGTGTCAAATTGCAACGTTATTTAGTTATAAATCTCATCGAATACTCGTGACTTCAGACTGAACGCGAGCGGAATTTTTAAAAGCGAAACTCCAGTAATGTAGACGGTACGGTTCGTATAAATTAATTTTGCTCTGACCGCATATTAATATTCAACGCACTCACAAAGTTCGCTCTAACTGCTGCGGAAATATTTGAATATATTACGGAAACGGTTTTTTTTTTCATTTAATGCTTAAAGCTGGGGGCTATACTTTTCTATAACTTAAAAAAAATGGGTCTGATAAAAATATCAACTATTTTCTGCTTTAAATCCACTCTGGTGGTGTACTTTTCTATAACTTCAAAAAATCTGATGTGATAAAAATTTCAACTACGAGTATTTCCTGCTTTAAATCTTTTACAACTTTGTTTAGACCGCTCCACTAGAACATAAGATGTATCTTGACCTAATTTCACGTTAACAGAACCATGGGCAATAGCTTTGACTAAGATAAAAATATAATCTACATATTTCTAAACAGAAAAGTAACGATCATAGCCATAATAAGTATAAATACCTAGGTCTAGTATAGAGTATACCAAGAGCAAACATCAATAACTTGGCAAATGTTGACATGCCTTTTATTTTTGTGGTTTTCCTATTCTGCCATGTCATGATAGGCTTGCATCCACCACCACCACTATACAGCCCATTAACGTCCCACTGCTGGGCACAGGCCTCCACTCTTATAGGAGAGAGGGAATTGGAGCTTAGACCTACCACGCTGCTCCAATGCGGATTGAATGAATGAATGAAATACTCTTTATTGTACACCAAAATAAAAATAAAAAATAAGTACATTTAAACAACAATAAAATTAAAAAAAAGAAAAATCGGTACAAATGGCGGCCTTATCGCTTTGAAGCGATCTCTTCCAGGCAACCACGTTTTATAGGAATTAAGTCTACAAAAGAACACGAGTCGAGGGTGTACGTACGATTAGGAGGAAATAGTTTCTAATTATTAATACAATATAATACTAAGTTACATATAATTATAACTATTATTATATACAATAAAATACTATAAAATCAATACCTACATACAAACATACATAAATATAATATGTATAATAAATAAATAATGTATAATAATAAATATATGTACTTACATAAATGTATGTAAATATATAAACACCTAAATACATACAATATATATTATGCCAAATAAGGGAGTAAAATAAAATAAAAGCCAGAAGACGCAATGTAAGTCAGATGAAGGATTTGAAAAGACGTAAGGTAATCTAATCGTAGCTTTAGTTTTAAGATACCGTAACAGATTATCACCATCATATCTTTATTTTTATGTAACTGGACGTCAATAAGTGTAGTGTACCTACCTAAATTGAATAAATATTTATGATTATGATTATAATAATTCAGGGAGGAAGAAAGTGCGCTTTGATGAGCCTTTTAAATGCTGCTAGAGATTGCGCACGCCTAATATGAAACGGTAAGGAGTTCCATAGCCTAACAGCTTCAACGGAAAAGGATTTCGAAGAAAAAGAAGTATTATGGGAAGGAATTTTTAAAATAAGGTTATCATTAGAGCGAAGAGAGCGACCATGAGTGTCACTCAGAAACTCAAACCGCTCTTTAAGGTAAAAAGGAGTAGTTGGATTGAATAGAACACAATATAAAAGAGAAAGAATGTGAGTATCCCTGCGAAGGCGGATCGGGAGCCACTTGAGTTTTTCGCGAAATTCAGAAATGTGGTCATATTTCCTGAGTCCAAATATGAACCGTATACAAAGATTTTGAATGCGATCAAGTTTATTAAGCAACTCCTCATTTAGATTGAGATAGCAAGAATCAGCATAATCGAGAATTGGCAAGAGAAGAGACTGTGCTAGCGTTATTTTAGTTGGTATGGGTAGAAAATTTGACAATCTACGAAGAGACCCGACAGACGCAAACACCTTCCTACTCACCTCACTTACTTGCGGAGCCCAAGACAAAAATTTGTCAAAAATGATACCTAGGTTTTTAACCGTGTCACTGTATGGTACACAAGTTCCGTCAAAAATAATACTAGGTAATGTTGAAAAATCTATCCGCGTGACCAACTTTTGACTGCCTATTATTATACATTGAGTTTTTGCTGGATTTACCTTCAGGCCATATGACTTACTCCACTGCACAATAGAATTTAGATCATTACTTAATAAATCTATCGCCTCAGGTAGATCCACCAATTTAGCCTGAACATACAATTGGAGATCGTCAGCATACAGGTGGTAGTGAGAAGATAACTGGAGAGTAATAGAACTAATGAAAATTGAATTCGGATTGGCGGGCTTTAACGACTGTTATCATGTTAGTTATAATAACGCTTAACTTAACGTGCTTAACGTGTTCTCCGAGGCACGGGGGTGAAATACCACCAACTTCCTAACTCCGGGCCTGTACTGAGAATTTCTAGTCAGAAAAACCCAATTAATTATGATCCGACCCGGGACTCGAACCCGGGACCTCGTCGGCCGCAATCGAACATGCAAAAGATATTCCCTGCTGATGTAGGTACGTAAAAATGTAAATAATATAATCCAGGCTGAACACTGATATATCAGCGCAAAACAGAGCCATATCTGGCCCGGTCACCAAAATTATAACTAATTTTTATGCCTATTTAGTTTTTGTTTTTATTTTATTTTTAATATATACTAGCGACGCAGCTGTAACCGGGTCAGATTTAAGTTTATGGGACTTACAGTAGCTATTTTCTTTACGGCACATGTGACAACATGTGATATTTAAATTTTATTTAAACGTAATTTCACCTGAGTATGAAACTTTCAGGGATTCCAACATAAAAATATATTATCGTCTGAGGGACAGGTTCCATTTGCGGAGCAGCAGGTGTCCTTCGCAAACCCATCTTCAACGACTAGTCTATTGTTCCGACATAAATCTTGAAAGCACTAGAGCTTAGTTCGTTTTTTGTTCTAAAATAGTGAATCGCAGATGCTTGTGACATGAAAAGTATCTTGGGCATTTTAAATCGGTGGTAGAGTTCGGAAAAGTGACACAAGCTGTCCCACATTAAATAAACATTTTTATAAAACATTGGCAGTCATAGAGACTGCCGATAAAAGTGAACACGAATATTTAAAAAGAAAAAAAATATTAAAATACAAACCTTATAACTAAGGCTTTAAAGTTTAATTACGAATGTAGTATATTTATATTTAAGACCTTTTGTCTTCGTAACAACGCGAGCATGTCGGTGTTTGCGAGCATGTTGGTGCCGCGAATCTGGTAACGCGAATCCACAAGTTTACCCCGTACCAAAAAGTGCTCAACGCGGCTAAAGAAGTTTTCACTTCAAAAAACTTACCTAAATAATAAAGGACACATAAAATACAAAACAAAATTACTAGTACAAAGAAAACTTAGGGACTACTGTGGCACAAAAAAATTTCAAAAAGGGCATCAGCCCTTTTTGAAATTTTTTTTACACCATAACAGCTGAGTTGATACTCAGCTGTTATGGTGTAGAGTGTAGACGATCCCTAAAATATCTTCGAAGTCCCGGACCGGCCCGGGCTGCCCGCCAATCTGACTTCGCTGGTTACTTAAAATACGCCAACAAAATATTATTTAACTTTACTATCCCCATCTGCCAGCTACTCTCGTTCAATCAGCCCCGACATTGAATCAATATTGGAACTCCCAAGTAGCTCCGAAGTAGATCCGATAAAATATTTAATTTTCTATATACCCGTATAAGTCTCGGAGCTTTTATTCGTTTACGTTTTAACAACAAAGGGGTAGTAATATCTTTTCAGAAACATTCTATAATAAGCAATTTCATTTAGTTACAGATTGAAAGTATCGTTTTTTACAAAAGAGTTGTAAAGATGAATTTTCATATCAAAAGTCACAAAGCCATACTAACAAAGGTCTATGAAAACATAATATTATGTCTATAAATAATATCTAGGTCTATGAAAAGTAATTTATTCCAGGACTGCACAAGGCTGCATGATGTGTTCAAGTTAAATTTTCTATACGTCTGTCCTTTTCATGTCAACACCGGAATAAACTTATCAAAAAGTGACAGCAATTGTGCAAGTTAGCCTAAATGATAGATAGGTACCTAGATTTAAATAAAAAATCATACTAATATTATAAATGCGTAACTTATTGTCTGTTTTATCACGTTGTGTGTTTGTTGTAAATCACGCTGCAACAGAGCAACGGATCGACGTGATTTTTTTTGCATGAGTATAGTTGAAGACATAGAGTAAAAAAAAAACAAAGCTTCCACCCATTTTTAAACCTAAATCTACGGTTCTACGCAGACAAAGTCGCGGACATCGTCTTGTTATGCGAGGCACGTAAGGTTAGTTTCTATGGCAACAGCTAAACTATTAAAAGCTTAACAATGAATAGGTAATTTAAGTTTCAGAACGCGCAACGAGCTTTCCATATTTTAAATTAGTATGATAAACACATTCTCCGATAACCCGAGGCAGCCAATGCCAAGATAACATGAAACAGCTCCGTAAAATCTGTTATCTAAAATCAACCGTAGTTTCCGTAAACTATTCTGCCTTCACTAACCCTTATTAACGGTGGTTCTGTATTTGAAAGGAAAATATAATATTACAGCTAAGTTGTGGTTTTTTGTACTATCTCCATATTTTGTTTGTTGGTTTGTTATTTGGTTAAACAAGAAGGGCTTAGATACTTGATAAATTTACATCAAAGATCTTGTTTAACATATATGAGTAACTAGCTGATGCCCGCGACTTCGTCTGCGTGGAATACTTTTTTTTTGATTCCCACAACGCCTTAATTTTCCGAGTAAAAGTAGCCTATGTCACTCTCCAGGTCCTCAACAATACCCATGAAAAAAATCACGTCAATCCGTTGCTCTGTTGCAGCGTGATTGAAGGACAAACCAACAAACGCATTTATAATATTAAGTATGATTTACACTATTTTACTGCATTCAAGGATTTTGTGTTTATAATTGACTGCAGTATCTTAAAACTAAAGCTACGAGGTCAATACGTACTTATTCTTTAAAAAAAACTCACTGGAAAGATACTCAATGAGACTTTTGGAGAAATTAGCAATTTCCAAGAGCTTACTGGGGCGGGCCGGGACTAAATATTATAATAATATTAGTCGTACTTAAACGCCTACTTACTTACCTACTTTACACGGAATCACTGATAAGAAAATATAGAAATAGTATTTTAACAGAAATATTTAATAATATTAGTGTGCCTGCCAGTCTAGTTTACCCTTTCAAAGCCCATCTGTTCAACCGATTTTGTCGAAATTTGATACAAAGATAAAACATCCCAAAAAATCAAAAAGATCCAGCGGAACCAGTAAAACTTACAAACCATGAAGTCGCGGGCATCATAAAGTTGCTTATAAAATAAAGACCGGATTAGACTTATTAAAACTACGCCGCGGTAAAGTTGCCGGGAAACTCTACATAAATAAAAATAGCTGCTCTAGCAATCGTACCTACTTGGTCTTTTTTGCCGTAGATGAATGCCTTTCTAATGAATCGTCTGCGGCACTTGGGAGTGCAAACCTCGTTACCGTAATGGATAACAGCCACTGCCAGCCGAGTTCTCAAATAAATGTGCATTTTGTTACTCTTTCTTTAATAGTTTTACGTGCTTATTTCGACTTTTTAGTTTTTTTTTTTCATTGAAAAGTAGTGATCAGGTCTAGGTTGGAGCGTGCTTATCTTGAAAATGCCTGATTGTATAAAAAAAAATGTGAAGAACATTGAAAAAAGAAAAATAGTGGACTGAGAAGCACTTATCTCAATACATAGAATATACCTCTTCTCTTGGCTGGAACCATCATACTAATATTATAAATGCGAAAGTGTGTTTTTAGTTGAAGACCTGGAGAGTGACATAGGCTACTTTTTATCCCGGAAAAATATGGAGTTCCCGTGGGAATGAAAAAAACTTGATGACTAAGGTTAAACCTGTTCTGTTGACACTTAATTGTGAACACGTATTGCTCATTTTAGGAATACACATGACACATAGTACATACTACATAGTAGCTGATGCCCGCGACTTCGTCCACGTGTTTATGTTTTTTTGATTCCCACGGGAACTCCTTAATTTTCCGGAACAAAAAGTAGCCTATGTCACTCTCCAGGTCCTCAACTATACCCATGCAAAAAATCACGTCGATCCGTTGCTCCGTTGCGACGTGAATGTAGGACAAAAAAACAAACAAACACACTTTCGCATTTATAATATAAGTATGAATTATGTCGCATTTCAAAAAACTTCGGGTGGAACCATAGGTACTCGTTTATTTTGTTTACTTCCAACCCACGCTACTTACAAAAAAAAAATGAAAATAACAAACACATTGCAACCTACTCTACTTACCTACTTCGCAAATTATTTTTGCTTGCTTTATGCTATTTGTGAGGAATTCACAAATATTATGACTTGTTTTTTACGTGATACAATAGATATTTTTAGACTGCCCACGCAAATATATTATGGTCATTAGGTATGAAAATCGCTGGGTCTTGTTATTTAGGAAAATTTCTTTAGAAGCGGCCTAACGGAACCCCTAAAAATTTAAATCCAGCTGTCGAAGTGTCAGGAACAAGTAGGTGTTAAATCTTATTTATATAATTTAATTAACTATGTCTTTAACAAAAACATAATAGGTATTAGACATTTATCGCAAAAGTTATTTCACTAGTAAAGCAGATTACTGCTACTAAGCAATTTAGTTTTCATACTTGCATGTCAGCTCGCAGTTCCAACTAAAAGTTCATTTTGAACACAAATAGAGTTTTCCACGCTGGTACAAGTAGGAACCGATTTCATAAAGCCTCTGTTGAAAAACTGAGTTTGGAACAAAATTCTCTGTACGATTGGCAATCTACAACAAAAAACAATACTTCACGATATAAGTACAATGCTCACAGAAAACCATAATGACGACAGTATGATTAATTGCAATAGACTCATTATCTGACTGATGAAAATGCTCCAAAGTAATAGTAGTTTATGTAACTGTCATATAATGAAGGGTATTAAAACACGAGTGTGAGTTCATAATAGTAACGAGTGTTACCCGTGTTATATGCAGTTGCATACACTACTTTATCTTCACTAATGCAATTTATCAAACAACAAGAGTAAAAGCTGACAATAGTTTATTTATAATAATTGTTCAAATTTTGGACGGTACAATGTATTGTCACAGTGAACTTGCCGCCATTAAAATCTAACCAATGAGAGCGCAGCTGCGCGCGCAGGGCCAATCAGGAGCGAGCGCGCGCTGTTCGTTTTTTATTTAATTGGCACAAGATCTTACCAAAGAGTTTTGTGTATGTAAGTTTAGTAGTTTCGACGAAGTTTTCACGTATAACCCAACTGTTTTCAAAAGCCAGCCTAATATCAAAATTTTATACAACTTGTATGAGAATTTTGACATAAGGCTCGCCAGGTTAATTGGTCGCGTTTTATTGATGTTATAATGAGATTTTACGATATCGATGTGGATATTATACCATCATGTGAAATTGCTTAAATTGAGTGTTTTGTTATCTGCGCTATAACAGTAGTAATTATAAGTCAAGTATTGGAAACATAAGTAGAATGTTATAACATTAGTGTAGATAAATAAACTTATAAAATCATCCTCGCTATCGACTATATTATTAGAACAGCCTTACACTATCGAACTACTTTAACGTTCATAAAGTTTTATTTTAAAGTAAAGTAATAACAAAGTGGATCCAAAAATATTGTACCTATTAAATATTATATTCAAACTTTTTTCGCAAATGGCGATTATCATGTCTCCTACTAATTGAAAACCCCCCATTTCACCCTCTTAGGGATGAATTTTTTCAAATCCATTTTAGCTGATGCCTACGCCATAGAAGAAATCTACCGTCCAAGTTGGGACTTGGAAGCTTTATATTTCCTGAGATATCTTGATTAGTCGGTGAGTGAGTGGTATTTTGCTTTTATTAAAAATAAATGGAAGAATTTTTTTCATTGGGCATAGCGTATTCCCAATGAAAAAAAATCAGATACAGAATACCGCCCAACTGGGCCCATAATATTAATACGCCGACATCAGCTAAGAACAGGTTCTCAAATAGCTTTAACTTAGGACTAGGCTTGATGTCGATTTATTAAAACGGGCCTAAGATAGTCCCTTCACTCTTTTTTTTACTACTCGAAGACGTTAAACGGATAAGACGGGCAAACTTACTCGTACTTTCGTTGTCTGGTAAACAAGCCGCAACATTTAAAATAAGGCATTAAAACTTCTGATTCCACAAGCAGAATCGCTGTTTAGATTGTTTCAAACTCTCTGCGAAACTGCATCGTAGAAAATAATTTTTAATTACGCTAATTATACTTGCACAAAATGCAGCTATTCTCGTTTCATTCCATAATAAAATGGTAAAATTAATTTAAAACTTCCTGTTTTTTGTAATTATTTTAACAAAACATTATATTGTGAGATTTAAATTGTTACGTATTTCTCAAAAAATTAATATTATGGCCAGAATTACATCTATTAGCATTGATTGGAGTAGCTTACCTAAGCGTAGCGTACTTACATAACGTCCATTATGCAAATCGTACGCGACTTGTTACTCATGTACGCAACGTACGTGTGTAAAACTTACAGTGTAATAGCGTCCTAATACAACTGCACTTGGGAAATTAAAACAAAGTAAGCTTTTGCAGAATTCAAATTAAAATTTTCACCAACATTGCATTAGGTATTCCTAAATTCAATTTTAATTAAACAACCCCACTGTTCCCTTGGCCGAAATCCACAAAAGTTTTTGGCACGAAACACGCGCTTTACCAGATTTGGCAGAGTTTAGCCGGCGATTATTCTTAATAGAATAAAAGGTTTCCGGACAGTTATACATACCTATTTACTTTCACGTTTTAAGTACGTTAATATTCCTCCTTCGAGTACAATTTTGCTACTCATACATACCTACATTAAGAATAATAAAAACAAGTGGGCCCGGCAGACGTTGTCCGGCCCTGAACCTAGAACCAGATTGCAGCGCCTCCTACAGGGTCCAATTATGAATATAAGTTGTAGAATCTTAATCCTATATCCTGCACTTAAACTAAAACTTATTTAAATGACACCATAGAAGTAAAATAGAACCATCCCGGGACCCACTTAAATACACACAAAAAATTCCATCCAAATGGGCCAAGCCGTTTCTGAGTTTTAGCGATACCGAACAGCAATTCATTTTTACATATAAGATTTAATTGTGTTTTAGGAATTTTCGATTAATTCAAACGGGAATACCAAGAATGCATAGACGTTGGGGTTCTGGGGTTGGGATGCTGGAATGGTGACCATGTGCGGGAAAGTGCGGCGACGTCTATCCTCCCCCATTAGGTGGATTGATGACATCAAGTGAGTCACATGGAGCCGCTGGACTTCAGCAATAGCGCAAGATGCAGCGCGTGAAAGTCATTATAAGAGACATATTATGTCCAAAAGTCTATCGGTTATCGACAGTGAGCTGGAAATCTAACCCGGTCAGGAAATTCCTTGCACCGACGTCAGACAGAGATCATTATTTCATACTTAGAATACAATGCCCTCAAAACACAATGTGTGCTACATCCCTAACGCGTAACGTATGAAAAGTAAAACTGAATAATGCAAACGGCTCATGCTTTCAGGAGCCTGCGAGAAAAGAAATGTATGTTATGAATACTTTTATTTGTACACAATGCTGAGAGCTTGTAGGCGCCTCCAGGTAAAATTTATAATAGCACAGCGGTACGATTTTAAGGGTCAACACACGGAATAAAAAATAAGGGGTGGTGTGACCTAGTAAAGAAAAAATCGTATACGATTTTTGGTCTAACCAACGTAACCTTTTTCAGTGCCAACTCAGCATTTTAAAAATTAAATTTTCTTACATTTTAGGGCTGCTGGAAGAAATCTCTCCAGTAGAGATAAGTTTCATATGTAAGTGTTTACGTTTATAAATACACATGAATAAATAAATAAATACCTACTTAAAACCAGTATAGTAACCTATTGCAATTATATTAATTATTATGCTGTATAGTGAGTAACCTGTATAGTTCGCTAAGTAAACCATGCAGGTTTTAGTATCTCTGTCGCCTTGTGATTGAAATATCCCTTCAATTGAGTTACTGGTTTTATTAGTATGTATTTTCCACATGAGTTTGGGTGTTGAGTGGGCAATCTAGGCCGTAAGATTGATTTTTTGTTTAAAAAGGTGTGATCAGTTATTCGTTATCCCTTTGATTAGGGTGAAACGCAGTTTTTGAGCAGCAGTTTCTGATAGAAACATATATTGTGAATGAACGTTATTTTGTTGATTGCTCTTTGTTCCCGCGTCAATAACAATCAATTGGTAATGAAAATGCAAGGGGTTGTTCATAAAATATGGCAAACGAAAATATATACAATGCACATGCTTAAAACCACGTGCCACCAATATGCCATGTGTATTTCCGGACCCACTGTGTAGTACTTTTTAAGTCAAAATTCAATCCAAAAGTAAATTCCCATATTACTTCATGTTCGTCATTATACGTGTTTGTCATTAATTTATAGGAATGTGACCAAAAATTTGACGCAACTGTCTAAGGCTTTACGAGATGTCCTACATTTTATAATAGCGCTGTGTTTTTCAAATTCAATTCTCAATGTTATTAAATAAAACCTAAATAGCTTTTGGCAGGAGTCCACAAAAGGATTTGGCACAAAACGTAGACCACGCCAGATTTGGCAGAGCTTACTGAACGTAACGGCGACGAAAGGTTTCACGGCACATTAACAATATATTTGAGACGTGTCACAAGGGTTGGAAATGGTGGATAATCCCGTGCGAAGACTCTCATATTTCAGTAGGAATAAGTAGCGTATTATCTTGTGTCAGACAGGTGTCGCTCTCGTCCTGAAATTCATCTCTGTGGCGCCGGCAGGTGTTCGTAAGCGACGTGTCTAATCCTACCCTGCGTGCCTTGTATGAACGGAAATGTTTAATATTACATCCAGTTCTCCATTTTGCCTGAACCCTGCATAATGACGCGTAAAAATAAGTAGGAAAAGGTAGTTTTACTTCAATAACCCAAAGTACGCCAGATCCCACTTTTGAAAAAAAAGTAAAAAAATACAGTGTTTGCCACCCCTGTATCAATAATTATTACCTCGATGAACTGTTTGGCGGACATTTTCAGTAGCAGTGACATTTGAACGTGACTTTTACGTAAATAAGTTTTACTTCAATGATATTCTTATTTCAATAACATTGAAAATACTGGTTAGCCTTAAACATCACGTGAGTTCATCATATTGAGAAAAAAAATAGTGGTACTTAAAAATACATCTATATTTTTTTTACAATAATTAGAAATTATTTAAATAACATAGAATTGTGAGACGAATTACTTTATTATTTTCCTTTTACGATACAAAAATAAAAACAGAAACTGAAAGTCACTGATGTATAATTTCACGCCATTTTTGCATCATTGCCTTCTAACCGCTCGGTTACTGCTTGCTATCATCCAGATAATTTTACGGGTTACTTACTTCTTACGTTATTTTCCATATAGATAGACTATAGTAGTCCATATCCATACTTACTAATATTATTAGTAGATTGTTACACAAGGGACGTAAGTAAGCTATTACAGAACAAGATCCAATTTGGCGCCAGTGCGAGCGCAGCTCGCATAGGGCGCTAATGGATCGCGTGCACCCGAGATATTTAGTCACACGAGCGAGCGCAGCGAGCGAGGGTGAATATAGTTCGAGGGTGTAATAGCTACTTGCAACCGAGGTAAGCATTCTACTTTATATCATTCTTGCGAGGTAAATAAAACATTGGTAATGCAAAATGAAATTTTAGCATAGAGTAAAAACACTACAATGACGGTGGTTTGTAGCTTTTTGACAGCATATTGAAATAAGAAAGCAAAACACATTCTGCCAAAGATGTAATTCCTTTCTTTGCACGCCATTTGTTGAATTTTTCGTAAGTTTTCACGTAGCGCTCTTTGGACTTATCCGGCAAAAGGTTTTGCATCATTTGTTCTGCTTCAAGCAAACAAAAATCAGGCTCTCCTCCATTTTCATCATCTGATGAAGTGCTTGACATTGTTGTAAATAACTTAAATCACTTTACGAACAAACATCACAAACTTTCAGATCAAATGAAATGCCGCCATTTCCATTTTTTTTCGTAAATAGTTTTCCATTTTTTTTTTACGGCTCTGAGTTCCAAGGAGTTTTGCATAGTTTGAAATGTATGGAAATTAAATGCCGCCATGTTCAGTGTTTTTTTTTCAGTAAAAAGTTTTCTTACCATTTTATAAGAAAGGAGATTGTTTACCAAGGAGTTTTGCATAGCTTGAACTGTAATGTGAACATTACAATTCAAGCATAGTGCGACGTAATGTTGCCTTGAATTGCAAACACCAACTTACAAGGAGACTTTCCACCATAGTAATCCCTAGTTACTGAGCAAGTATGATATAAAAATATATTATGATGCGAAAGTGTCTCTTATCTATTAATAGTATAATATTATGTGTCTGTTTGCTACGCTTTGACGACTCTGCATCTTTTCAACCGATTTTGATGAAATTTGGTTCTTATAGATAGGTTGTATCCCATGCTATTTTTCATCCCGGAAAATTAAGAAAGAAACATTAAAATAGATTAAAAAATAAACTCAATCTACGCTGACGAAGTCGCGCGCATCATCTAGTAACTTATAAATTAGTTATATCCTGCTCAGACATAATATAGCGTTATTGAAATTTGATCTATGCTCAGGGCATAGCTTTATCCAAATTATTTTGGTCTATGCTTAGGGCGCAAAGACATTATGGACAAGACAGGACAAAAGGTGCACACCAAACGCCCGCTTCGAAGAAAAACACTTTTAGTCCTGTCGCTGTAGTCTTTGCAGCTCCACAATGCACACAAATATTCCACGCACACACTTTTTTTTTAATTATCTGTCCATGTGATTTCGCCTTCGACAACTTGACCAGGGCTTTCGCATAGAAATTAGTACATGCCTATGTATTGTGATCGATTAAAGGAAGATTCTTGCTCAATAGTGAGCACGTGGGGGGTTAATAAGTATGATGATGATATTGATTTAAGATCAATAATTGTACACAACATGTTTGTTGTATTTAATACCTAAAAAGTCTTATAACTCAAAGCTTGATGTCGAGATGACTCAATAAAACTTTGAAAATTGAACTTTCAATATTAAAATATTTCAGCACTAAAGCAACGAAAGGAGGAGCTAGTTTTGAACTTTATCTAACTTAAACCATTAATTTAGACGGAGTAAATGAGTTCTTGCTGTAATAAAGTTTGTTTACAGCCTGTGATAATATTTTAATTTAGAACTTTCCTTTTATATAAACACTAAAGGGCTGTGTATAACAGGGGGCATATCATCACTAAAAGCCTTATTGTAATATTGTTGAAGTACGTGTCTTAGAATAAAAATCCTTATTTCAGGGATGACTTAAAACTGTCATTTTGAAATAATACTACTTTAAGCTATGGTAGTGTCTTTTTTCATACAGTTAAAGAAAAGTCCTGACTCACACACACACAGTCTAAGATGACAGCGGGCATGGCAGTTATATTAAACCCATACCCACAGAGGCGCCTTATCCGATGTAGCTGGTTTTAATATAATAACAACATGCTAACGGGTCATTTTAATAACCTAATAATCTAAACCTTATACTAGAGAAACCTACCATTTACTTACCTACAAAGATTGAATCACACGTCGAATAATTAAGGAACTTAATAATAAGTCTAAAATAAAGTAAATTGCTTACTATTTCAACCTTAATATAAAAATAAATAATTGAATAAGTATATAAACATAAAATCCTTGTCGTATAAAAAGGTAAATTCTTGATTGTGTAGGAATATCTACAGGAGAGCGCGTTATCATGGCAGAGACGTATGACAATCATTTGTTCTGAGTTGATCCACGCGCGGGCATGGATCAATCAGCCAGTGACGACAAATAGATTGAGGGGTCTGTACTCTGAAGCGATATCATTACTGCGCAAATTGTGAGATAATTCTTTTGCTCTGACATTTTGAATGTAATATTGAGATCGTTGGTTTTGAATGAGATGCTCGGAGAAATTATAATTTCGGGAAATCATAATGTAACAGTGATGTAACAGAATGATCTGGCATTAATGCGTATTCCATGCTTACTTTTATGGAACTCGGTATCATTTCAACTGAAATTCGAAAACTTAAAACTATCAAAATGTAGATTATACAATAATTGTGGGGTTCTTGGAAAATTAATATTTTGAAAGCTATAACATAATTTATAAAAAAGTTACCACTCTCCAGTTAACCACTCAAAGACTGGCTAATCAAAGTCTAGACAAAAACTTTGGACCTATACTTAAAGCTGAAATTTTCAATATCCTTTGTTTAATTTTAGACAAGGAATAACGAATTTTACCGAAATTCCCACGTGAGCGAAGAATAGATCGGCCGCTAGTTAATTATAAAATATCATCCAGTGGTAGATAAATTTAAATACAACAGACAATAAAATAACACGTTGATTTAATTACTGTACCTGTAAATTGCATTTGATTAATTGACATGACACACATTTTAAACCTACCATATTGTAAATAAATAAATTCACGATCGTTAAATTCAAAAGTAATAAAATATGTGCAGAATCATAAAATGTGGTCCCGCCTACGCAGGAATTGATTGATTGTGTTTCAATATCTTGATGGTTTGTTATGAAAATAAAATGTACACAGTCGGTGTCATTAAAATATGATTTGTCGTTAAAAAAAATCATCACCATTAAACCCGTGGATTTGGGTGGGCCTTGGCTTGGTTTATGCCTCCAGTGACTTCCTTCCTACTCCCAACTTCAAAGTCAAGCACCTAATTTAACTAATCTAATAAATATATAAAGATGTCTAGGTCTAAACTAGGCCATTCTGCTTTCTGACTGATGTGCTGTGCAGTAGGTGGTTAGGGCCCTATCATAACAATCATATCATCATACTAATATTATAAATGCGAAAGTGTGTTTGTTTGTTGGTTTATTGGTTTGTTGGTTTGTTGGTTTGTCCTTCAATCAAGCGGCAACGGAGCAACGGATCGACGTGATTTTTTGCATGGGTATAGTGAAACACTGGAGAGTGACATAGGCTATTTTTATCCCGGAAAATTGAGGAGTTCCCATGGGAATTGAAAAAACTTTTTGCGGACGAAGTCGCGGGCATCAGCTAGTGTGATATAATACTTACCAACATGCGATAGCTTGTAGTTATATAGTTCTTGAATCGTAAATAGTTCGGCTCTTTAAAAAAAGAAGACAATTTTCGCTTTTGATTAAGAAAGAGTGAACCTTTTAGAATCAAGCTCCTCGTGACTTTTGAAAGTTAAAAAGGTTAACAAAACAATGTTAACAAAGTAATGATAATATTTTAACGTTACAAAGATCGTTATTCTTGTAAATTCTGCCCAATTTCAATTTTACTTGAAAGGCTCGTTAACTCATAAAACATCTTAACTTTTAAATAAATATTGGGATTCTACAAGGAGATTTCGCAAGCGCTTCGGGATCGTTCGTCCTAAACTAATACCAATAAGAAACTTCGCGGTGTTGAAAAACAGCTTGTTTTATTTAGAATTAGTTGAATAAACATTGCATTGAACTGCCTACATATTTACCGACAAGAATTCGTAATTAAATGATTATTTATTTAATAACTATATGATGCCCGCGACTTCGTGCGTGGATTAAGAGTTTTTGATTCCGGCGGGAACAACTTATGAACTTAATTTTCCGGAATAAAAAGTAAGTTCCAAATTTCGCCAAATAGGTTGAAAGGATGGGCCGGGAAATCGATTCCGGTACGATGCCGTGTAGAAACCGAATAGGGGTATGGGTTTAATATAATTGCCGTGCCCCTAACAGGTTAGCCCGCTACCATCTTAGACTGCATCATCACTTACTATCAGACGAGATCGCAGTCACAGGCTAACTTGTGGTGGATAAAAAATAAGGACAATTAAACCAGCTATGGCATTGCCAATCCAAAATTGGCGAGCGTGGTGGACGATAGCCAAACCCTTCTCGTACTGAGAGAAGACTACTGTAGAGTAGTGAGCCGGTAATGGGTAGAAGTGGTGATCAGTGACAGTAAGCCGCTGGTTTTTTTGCCTAGACCCCCGCTCAGATAGGATTTTTAAGGTCTAGCCCCACTTGAGATGCACGGAGTGGCACGGCACTTACCGGCAAATATTCTTTGTATGTGGCTGGGCCCACCCACTTAAGCGACGCGGCGAGAAGATGCACTGCGCGACGCAACCCCATACAAACTACAAATAATATTTGCCTCTACGTGCCGCGCCGCTCCGTGCATCTCAAGTTTTTAAAGCAAAAAAATCCATCACTGAAAAGATGCAGCGGGTCTGTAAATATAATATTGTAACTACGAGTATCTCTACTTTAGAGACCTTTTAGGCACTTTTTGTCTACAATTATCATAACAATCATAAACTTGTAACCTTTTTTTTTGGAAGTAATGACTATTTGTTACCAAAAAAAAACATTTAAAGGTAATAATGATATTCGAAGGATTTTAAAAGGGCAATGTCAAAACAGCTCGCTAGTTCATAAAATATAGTAACATAAGTAAACACCACAGCCTCTAGCAAGGGTGACCTTTTATTTGCTAGCGCTTGGGGGGTCGTCCTAAACTAACACAACTTATTCAATAAGTACAGTAGTTGTGTTTTAAACGTACCCGTAAAATGAATATCCCCAAGAGCCTTTCATTTTCTATCAACAAAATCGATTAAATCATTAAAATCGATCGAGTATTACGGTTAGTAAATAAATATGGTTGACACGTACAAGTGAATATAACTCAAAGTATTAAATAAAAAGCAGCCAAGTGCGAGTCGCACTCGCGCACCGAGGGTTCCGTACAAACCTGTAGTAAGTTTTAAATTATTAAAAAAAAACTACTACTACTAGATTTCGTTCAAACCAATTTTCGGTGGAAGTTTGCATGGTAATGTACATCATATATTTTTTTTAGTTTTATCATTCTCTTATTTTAGAAGTTACAGGGGGGGGGGACACACATTTTACCACTTTGGATGTGTCTCTCGCGCAAACTATTCAGTTTAGAAAAAAATGATATTACAAACCTCAATATCATTTTTGAAGAACTATCCATAGATACCCTACACGTATGGGTTAGATGAAAAAAAAATTTTTGAGTTTCAGTTCTAAGTATGGGGAACCCCCAAAATTTATTGTTTTTTTTTCTATTTTTGTAAGAAAATCTTAATGCGGTTCACAGAATACGTCTACTTACCAAGTTTCAACAGTATAGTTCTTATAGTTTCGGAAAAAAGTGGCTGTGACATACGGACGGACGGACAGACAGACAGACAGACAGACAGACAGACAGACAGACAGACAGACAGACAGACAGACAGACAGACAGACAGACAGACATGACGAATCTATAAGGGTTTTTGCCAAATTTGGCTACGGAACCCTAAAAATACGACTGCCATAGTTAAATGAAATTTTTTTGTGAATCACTGGATATTGAAATATAGTCTTAAGTATATATTTTTGGAATCTACTCATCATTTTCTTGATGATGACAATATAGTTAATCTCATTTTGGAAGAAAAAAATTCAACTTTAGTCTTTGATGCGGGACCATGGTCTATCAATTTTTTTTAAATTTAACTAGCCTATGTCACTCGGTATAAGCTAAGGTTCTAACGATACCTCATTCATCAAAATCCGTTCAGGCGTATAGAAGTTATGGTGGAATATACAAACTCACATACATACATGAACCCTGAAAACAATATACCTACTCCTTTTTTTCAGGCAGTCGTATAATAAAAAAACTGATTCACGCGAAAATAGTGGTGTACGTAGCGAGAGTTATAAACAGTACAGTTGCAGTAGTAAACTGCAAATATTTGTCAGGAAATGTCCACTTTACAGAGTAGGTACCGCACCGATCTACTGTAAAAATATTGTAACTTTTGGTGTAAAAACGTAATCATTTTATTTCATCTTGTAAAAAATCTATAGTATCTATACTTCTATAATAATCAAATAAATATTATAAATGCGAAAGTTTGGATGGATGTATGGATGTTTGTTACTCAATCACGCCCGAACGGCTGAACGAATCAGGATGAAATTTGGCACGGGGATAGATTATAGTCTGGAATAACACATAGGATAATATTTATCCCGGAAAATTAAAGAGATCCCGCGGGAACCAATAAACCTCAATCCACGCGGACGAGGTCGTGGGCTTCATCTGGTATATTATATGATATTGATAAGCAAACATGAAGCTCTTCTCGCGAACTATTAATCATAATAAGAACATGCCAGTCATGCTAATAAATGACGCCAGCTTATACCCGACCGATATCCATCGATGTGACAATGTGACTTTCAAAGTGGCGGGTTAGAAAGGAGACCCTTTGTTGCCTATCAATAGGCAGAATAATATACATTAATATACGCTTACTGTAAGAGCACTATTTCACTAGGACACGGGGTTGCCTGCACTTCTGGTGAATGAATATGTACATTCGCACGTATATACTGTTGATATGACGTCTATTTTGAAACTAACGATCCTGGTGTCTGCTCTGGTGTTTCTCGTTTGGTAGCTCAAGAGTCAAGACACCACAGTGCAGTGTAGTGGCGCGATTGGTTGCGCCACCATGGTGACCTAGTGAGATATTAACCTAAGAAGAGCTACTGTCAGAACTATCTTCCTTTAAGCTGCGGAAATTAAATCTCAACATAATAATATAATCTATAAGCGATTCGTATAATCTACGGAACGGATTATCTTAAATAGGATATTGTTAATTTAGTGTTTTGCGGTTATATGTATAGCATGAAATTGCAAGGGATTTACTCATTTTATGAAAATGGATTTTAGAAAATCAGTTTAATGGTTGCTGATGGCCGAGACTTTATTCAATCTTGATTTTCCCGGATTAACAGTAGCCTATATCTCCAGGTATATTATGTCCATGCAAAAATCATCCTGCGATCTATTGCTCTGTTGCAGTGTGATTGGAAGAAAAACCAGCAAAAATTTAAAACATTATCACAACCACCCACTAACCCACTACAAAAACAAAAACTGTTAGTTGTCATACCCGCTACATTATTAAACACATCATTAAATTCAATGAAATTATAGGAAAAGTGATTTTATAGAGCTTAAGTACATTAATTCAGGTAACCTTGAACCTCAAGAAGACAAACTACTGAAAAATATATTTGACGAGTGACCTCCAGCTCTTATATAATATATTCTTGTCTTCCTTTGTGCAAAATTATAGCTTTCTGGTCCAAGGGTTTTGGCTGGACGTTGATGAGTTACTCAGTCAATCAAAAGTCAAAAGGACTCACGCATCCTTTTTAATGTAAAAAATTTCAACGTGGATGAAAATTCCTGTAACAGCTAACCGAAAATAAATCGTCGCTATTCTACACAAGTGATCATGTACACGACATTAAAACCCAATCTTTATAGCCAATATTCTCGCAACTTTATTGTTCCTAAACAAATTCCGCAAAGTAACGCTTCCATCAATCTATCTTCCGTGCCAAGAATACCTTGGGCGTTATTTTTCTCACGTGAAAGAGACACGAGCATTACCACGTAGGGAAGGCAATAAATCTATGAAACAAATATCAACTTTCCCGTAACTCATTGAACGAGGGAGCTTCCGTAGATCAGCAGGATTGTTTTAGTTTCTAAGTTGAATTAGGGTTGGGTAATAAATTGTATCAGAAGCGTGCAAGGCGCAGACACGTCCTTTCCCAACAGTCAACAGACAATGTTTTCTATGAAAAGGAGTCATATTAATTCACTTACGTAAAAACCTTCTTTATGATGTAAATACATGATATTACATCTAATGCCCGTGACTTCGTTCGCGTGGTCTAAGGGTCTGAGGTCCAAGGTATATAGGTATTCCAGGCAACCCGTCTATTGCCCTACCCCGGAACGCAACGTATTCCCATCAAAATCGGTTAAGTATAATATGAGCCTTGAAAGTGTAGACAGATATACAGATTCACTTTCGCATTTATAATATTAAGTATGGATGCGAACGTGTGTCTGTCTGTTCTTTTCACGGTTCATCTATTTATTGATTCGAAAATCAAACGATATTAAAAACCTAAATCTATAAAATATGATTAATCTTCATTTGTAAAAAATACCAGATATACACGTTAATACTTTGGCCTCTAGATCTAAAAGAGGCTCTGCCTAATAGGTTGGTACTTGTTTGCGGATTGACTTTTTAAACAAGCAAAAATAAAATAAAGTGTGTGTGTATTTATGAATGTGTTTGGGTGTGGGCCGAAGGGTTTTTGTATGTATGTGCAGACTGTATTATTTCCTTATTCTAATATTATTTAATTATTATTTGGAATTATTTAGGTATTTTGAAAGTTCTTGTATGAAACTTAATTTATGAAAGTAGGTATTACAGTTAAACTTAACACTGTTCTTTGTTGAAAATCTGTGGACACTAGAAAACGAGATAATAGCGTGACTTAATTTCTCGCGAGAAAATCGAGGGCGAATGCTAGTTTTGATCAAAATCCAATTCAGGTTAACTGACAAATACAATCAAAACTACAATGCTAACTGATATGCAAGCTGCCTTTATTTGGCATTGTCGCATTGTTCGGGATTGAAATAGCTATTAGACCTTCTAAAGTCAAGGAGATGCCGTTTACTAGAGGTAGTATTGACCCACAAAACTAGTGAACAAGTAGTTGTCTAGTCATCAGAGAATAGGGTCATTCGATTCATTGGTGCTGTACTTGTTTCTTCTCTATCTGACTATTGTCCCCACCATATTACACAACTTGTTTTATACTGCAGCAAAAACAAATGAAAATAAAATATTTTATGTTGATTTCGGTGACACAGACGCATACTTCTAAATACTCGTGGAGCTAGTCTTTGGAACAAGTCGACGACAACACGACGACGAGATTTATAGAGTACGACTCATTATCGCCGCCAGTAATAAGTATTCATTTTCGCGCTAGTTCGGTAATATAATGGCCGCCATAAATCATCGATTCTGTCATTTTTGTCACATCTACAGGTGAGGATCGGGCAATTTTTCGACGCCTGACAGACAGTTGTTGTTCAATAACTCTATGAATTCACTATCTACGTGGTTTTAATTAAGTTGGCAGTAACAGAATCGTGTTGAGGGAGGCTCGTATCTCGAGCGAAGCTGAGCTCAGAGTGCGGGTTAATTGCAGCAACAATGATTTATATACCGCCACCTTGACATACATTACTGTTACTACCTAGCGAGCTACTCAGAGGTACTTCTATTTATGGTGTTTGGTGATTTACTCGTAAGTGTAAGATGGCTTTCTCAGATAGCTTTACTGATTTAGTCACGGAACAGTAAAAACATGTTCCGTGGATTTAGTCATAATAATATCAACGTAAAGATAAGAAAGCCGATTTTAAATCTCAGTAATGTGATTTTGTAAGAAAATTAAATTAACTAATAAAATATAATTAGTATCGTTTGAGAAGCGGCAAATTCGGATTGTTTAAAGAGAGCATCGTCGTTTCACCTGATGAACGTCTATAATATTATGAAGGCCTCCTGCATCTATGCAGGAGGCCTTCATAATATTACACACACACACTGGAGGCCACAGTCTAGTGCCGGTTGCTTCCAGCGGCTCCAAGCTACTCGCTTCATTCAAGCCTCTTGGAACCCCAAGACCTAACGGTACTTCCAACTACGTGCCCCGCCCATTGCCACTTCACTTAGAGACCCTTTGAGCAAAGTCGGCTACTCTAGAAGATTGAACAAATTAAACTCTCTGCTTCAAATTATCCGTTTGATGTTTATTACCAAAGGACATTGCCCAAATTTGCCTAAGAATCAACATACATTTGAAATATTCAGTAATGTATGACGGTTAGTTCTTAGACGAACTTTGTATGGGGACAGGGCAATCTCCTTTATAACGTTTTAATTCAAAGCTCTCAAAAGATTTAATTTTTCGTATATAACTAGTTCTCATTAAGAAGAAGTTTTCTAAGAAGCTTACTAAATTAAATTCAAAAGTGATTGTTTTACCATGAGAATGCTCCTCGTAGTCTAGTAAATCTTTATCTGATATTGTATTCAACTACGAATTGTTACGAATGCTACGACAGCTGCTACGAGTGCTACAAAATACGATTAGAAGGTAGTAGTAGTTTTGGGTAAAAGCATGCAGTTTCTAATTAATCCACTGAGCACTTTGAGCGACAACGCCCGCCCGCCTTCCAAAATTACACCTTGAATAACGTAGCTATACTTAATCGAAACTTATGTCATACTCGTATCATCTTTATTGATGCACGTTGTCTGCATACGTTGTTTTACGAATATTTGAAGACATAATTAGATTTTAAAATTACAGAAACCTAAACAAGGAGCTTTAATGTTCCAGGGTGTTGGAATAGCGACCCCGCAAAGCGCAGCGTTGGCAGACCCAACACTAGGTGGACGGACGACATCAAACGGGTCACATGATAATAGTCGTTAACACGTTTGCTGCGACAGTAACTTTTCAATACTTTCCATTCCTTCGGTACAAGGCCTATACACCTGGTAATAAAACTTCCATTGTGGCGGCACAAGGCTTATAGACCCTGTAAAATTTAAGACACTTAAATCCTTTTTTGGGCTTAATGTAAATATATATATGTTTTTAGGGTTCCGTAGCCAAATTTGGCAAAAACGGAACCCTTATAGATTCGTCATGTCTGTCTGTCTGTCTGTCTGTCTGTCCGTCCGTATGTCACCGCCACTTTTTTCCGAAACTATAAGAACTATACTGTTGAAACTTGGTAAGTAGATGTATTCTGTGAACCGCATTAAGATTTTCACACAAAAATAGAAAAAAAACAATAAATTTTGGGGGTCCCCATACTTAGAACTGAAACTCAAAAATTTGTTTTTCATCAAACCCATACGTGTGGGGTATCTATGGATAGGTCTTCAAAAATGATATTGAGGTTTCTAATATCATTTTTTTCTAAACTGAATAGTTTGCGCGAGAGACACTTCCAAAGTGGTAAAATGTTGGTCCCCCCCCCCGTAACTTCCTTCACAAATAAGAGAATGATAAAACTAAAAAAAATATATGATGTACATTACCATGCAAACTTCCACCGAAAATTGGTTTGAACGAGATCTAGTAAGTAGTTTTTTTTTAATAATTTAAAACTTACTACAGGTTTGTACGGAACCCTCGGTGCGCGAGTTCGACTCGCACTTGGCCGGTTTTTTTTGCTTTGAATATTAATAATAATGAATTAATTGACATACACCTGAAGGCGTTCGTTAACAACTTGTTTAGTTTAAAAATTATAGCTATATTCAAAATACAGGGCTTAATCACCCTGTGCCGCACTGAATAAGGGAAGTCTGGTGCGTATTTTAAGGATGTGAAATAAAAATATCGATAGCTGTAATTAAGTTTTAATATAATGGAAAAAAAACAAACATGAATTAATGTTTTTCAATAAAACATGGGTAGCAAAAGATTTTTGCACTGAACACATTTAGTTAAGATTTCTTCTTATCACCTTTTACCAAAGTGTGTTTGTCAAGTTTTCGTGCGGGTTCTGAAAAGATTAATTTATTAATTTATTATTATTTATTTGTATGTGTATGTGTGTGCGCATGTGAGCGTGGATTGGATGTGGATGTGTATGTGTATGTGTGTAACCCACTATGCGCGTGTCCGACTCGCACTTTACCACTTTTGTAAACTTAAATACGCACTAAACGGGAAACGTAGGTAATTAGGTAAGTAAAATAAATAGTAATGATGACTCACCAGCTGTCTCTGATAAATCAATCTGTAATTAGATTTAACTTTTACTGCATCACTGTCCTCGATAACATCATATTATAATATATTTTTTCGGCACCGTTTTGTTGATCTTGACGCCATGTCGACACGTGCGTTTCTCACGATTGCAAGCCAACACTAGTCGCGCGAAGCTAACGCGGGGTGCGGTACCAGGTGAGCGGGGTACAAGGTGCTTCGATCTGGTTTCGCATTATGATGAAATTTTATTTCTTCCGTGCGGTACCAGGTGTAAAAACCTGGTATTAAGGTAGGTACACCATTGGATCCTATTTTAATAATACATCTTAGATATATATTCATCTCTTTCCTACACCGAACCAAGTTAAAGTTAGGCCTTCCGCGCGACAAGGAAGTCTATACTTTTCTTAGCCGCACTGTAAGCGTAGACGCATACAAGGTGTTTAAACCTGGTTTCGCACTCAACGTGTTAAAGCCCGCCAACCCACATTGGAGCAGCGTGGTGGGTCTAAGCTCTAATGCCCTCTCTCCTGTGAGAGTGGAGGCCAGTGCCCAGCAGTGGGACGTTAATGGGCTGTAGTGGGTAGTGAAATCACTTTTTAGATCATATGGAATTAATTCTAAACAAACCATATTATAGCAATTTCATAATAACAAAATTGTATTACATAACTCGTAGTATTAAATCATAAGCAATATCAATACATTATAGAGGGAAATTGTTTCATTATTTATTTACCGGCTAATAGTGTTAGCGCGCAATCAAGTTTCATTGCCCTCAAAGCTAATTCGAAACCATTATTATCAATGTTATCTGGTTTTCGACTGTTAATACCGATTTTAAATTAATAATTTTTAGGTTTGGGGAAGTAACTATTATTATTTAAATATTTGATTTGGTTCTGTGTGTCAAAGAATTTTTGAAGTGAAAACTTCTTTAGCCGCGTTGAGCACTTTTTGGTAGGGGGTAAATTTGTAGATTCGCGTCACAGACATGCTCGCGAACACCGACATGTTCGCGTTGTTACGAAGACCAAAGGTCTTAAATATAAATATACGACATTCGTAATTAAACTTTAATGCCTTAGTTTTAAGGTTTATATTTTAATTATTATTATAAACCTATATATTATATATCTTTTTTTTAATTATTATATATATTCGTTTTCACTTCAATCGCAGTCCCTATGACTGCCAATTGTTTTTAATTGGAAGTAGATTTATAGATCTATACTTAGTTTGCGTTCTGAAGACGGACGAGATTGCCTAATTTTTATCCTGGAAAATCAAATAGTCCCCTCGTTATTTAAGACTATCGTCTAGTGACGAAACGCGACGCGAGTAGGTATTTTCAATAATGCTATCTGTTTCACAATGCCTACATTTTATTCTTGAAATATTGTTTCGGGTGATAACGTTTTTAACCCCCCAAACGTTTATGAAATTGAAATTAGACAAGTTTGGTCTCATTAGATTCAGTAGGTACACGTTAATCTAGGCTCGTACGTTTTATTTTTTTAGTATTTTACTTAAGTTAAATTTTAAAAAATTAAAATACTCGAGGAAGTTTTTAGGTCACAAATATTGATATTTAGACGCTAATAACTTTTAAAATAAGCAATATTTCTTTAAAATTAAAGCGTACGAGCATAGTTCTTCATTGTTTCTGCATCATTTCTAAAAATTATGAAAATTGGACAACATTTACGGGAAGAAAAACGTTATCGCTTTTTGTATGAAAATTTACAACTAGACGATCCTCTTAAAAAAACTTAAATCCACACGCATAAGACTGTGGCTGCCATCATCGAGTTAAAGAAGCATCAAGAAAATTTAGGCCGGTATTTAGGTAGAGTAAGCCGAGGGCGGGATCAAAAAATAATTAAAAGAACTAAAAGGTAACAAAAAAACTTTATTGCTTTATCTTGAATTTTTATGAACACTGGTGTTGCCAGTTTCTTAAAACGTAGGTACATAACCGACACCCAGCTTTCACTAGACAGAATTCCCCTAGAGGCAGCACTGATTTTGCATGTTTATGCGAATATACCTAACTGTCTGTAACTAACCTGACGGGGTCCCTAAGAATCTATACCTTACCCTACCTATTAAATTCAATATTTCTTTAAAATGGCACGTGAATCATCTAGCAGTAAGACCCTCATAATGTTGCGTCCATAATAAACCAAGATCTTTTAGAGTTTTGGAAGCCCCGAGTTCAACCATCCCAACGACTTGCTTATATACCGATCTAGATGTAATTGTGACGTGTTCAAGTTTTAAATAATTTATAAACGCTTTCAAGTATTGATTTAATGTAAAGTAAATGGTGATTGGTAGCTCCACCCCGCTCACCAATGATAGGCTTCGTCCCTCTCTTGGTATCCCAAGAGGCACTAGTCATCGACTAATGGGTCTCATAAGTATACCAAAAGGCAGCAGCCTCCCCTCCTTAAACCACTAGGCCACCATTTGGGGAAATAGCGAGACGTATGCAATCATACTTTAAATTTAGTTAAATACAACGCGGAGACCACCATGGGTAGTAGGACGTCGTTCGTACGTTACATAGGTTGTGAGCCAATGTGACGCAGCATAGGTCGTGAATCTATGCATTTACAAGTAACATAGGTTGTGAATCTATGGAACCGTAAATAGTATAGTAGCACAGGTTGTGAATCCATGCAACTATGAAAGTGTCGAGGCTGAGTCAGGCGTAGCGCAAAACATAGTTAGATATCCGGTATCTCACGTGTGATCCAACCTTCGGTAATAATAAACGGCGTCCTATCAACCATGGTTAGTCGTCGTTCGAATGTAACGATAGTTACGGGTTTACATAATGTAAGCATAAGTAATCGCATGGCAGAGTCAGGTGTACTGCAGAACATAGTAATGCACATGAAGTACATTGCGCACAGAGAGCAAGCTCTCTGGTTCAACAACAAACCAATCCCATCTAAACGTCCAACTAGGAGACATCAGGACAGAACCAGCCGTGCTGAGGCATCGCCGAAGCGATATAACCTACATTCCGCAGCCCCAACTCAACCAGCGATGATAGGTAATATACGTGTAAGTATGTTGTATTAATATATGTATATAAATCCACCATAGGCGGATCAAATATCGTTGGAAGCCTCCAACGACATTATGCGTTCGAACGAGCGACGGACATCGTGACACCTACTGCACGCACCATTACACGAACAGCGAATCCACTTTGCTCAGCATCAGCCCGAGAACGACGGTGGACATCGTGACACATACTGCACGCATCAAGCGCATACACCACAGCACCGCTGTGCACCATCACATACACAAGCTACCACAGCATACAATCGCATCGCCGTCGCTTGTTCGGCGACCAGTCCGTTTGTCGGAAATCTTTCTAGCATGGACCGAGATCGCTCCTCCACTATATAAACTATATTTTATTCTCTAATATTGTTTTAAATATATATATTTTGACTGAGAGGTACGAATCGTCACATGTCGTAAATTAATAAATAATTAATTGGTGTTTATAATTAGTTCAACTAATTGATACGGAACTTCTTTCGTGAAACGAACTCTACGTACAACAGCAATCTCTATACAGCAATCTATAGAGACATTTTCCTGTAATACATTTTCAAATGCCATAACAGCAGAAATAAAATAAATTGTAGCGGCGCGCGCTCCCGCACTGCTGCTCCCAGTAACAATGGCGGCTTGTTCATGCGTTTCGGCTTTAAAAGAAATATCGCCAAAATAAAATCCTTCAGAAATATGTTGTAATGTTTTGCCGCGGGAAAGGCATTGTTTGCTTAACGGCTCGAGAAATATTGCAGTTTTGAACATTTTCTTAGATATTTCAGAGCGCGGTGAACACGCGTTTATCTATCTATCATTCTGAAAAGCCTCAGACTGAACAGCCCTGAGTTGAGGTGGTGATTAACTGCTTCCAGCTCGAGTGGTGAGGGGTTCGATCCTCGGGCAAACACTTCTGTCTTTTCTGAGTTAGGTTTTAATATAATTAATATAATTATGCGTAGGTATTTAACTATTACATTTAACTTGCTATAATATTGACGGAGATTTATTCTTCACATGCATGCATAACAGGCATGCGGCCGAGAGTTCTTCATAATGTGGTCAGAGATGTGCCAATCCGCACTTGGCCAGCGTGGTGGATTAAGCCAAACCCTCTTCAGAGGAGACTTGTGCTCAGGTAATGAGTCGTTAATGAGTTAAAATGATGAATGGTGATTAACGAGGACTATGTCCGCGAAATTATTTTGTGGTGTGTTTTCGCTCTAATACCGCAAAATTTCAATCCCAGTGCAGTTTTATTACAATTTATGCAATAACATCGACTGGGCAATCGTCGCCATTTTCGAAGCAGTTAATACCAATTGCAATAAAATCGTAACTTCACCGTCGACTTGCAGTCCGTCTATAATCTATATAGACGTACCTAATCATCACTTAATTAGTAATTAAGTGAACCTCGTAAATGCGTTGAAAGTCACAGGTGTCGACTATCGTCCTATTTGCTCTCTGAACCACAATAATTATCATTTAGCTACACCTGCTCATTAGCTGAACGTGTGGCTGAGGTGGATAATCCATTATTATTACTCAATTAGTTGAAATTTATGTATATTAGCGGCCTGACTGTCGGCTCTTGGGCAATTGTTATATATTTACCTAATATTCAACCGATTATATTTATCTATACCTAATTTTGAAATTAAACTTTAAACCCCTTGTTTTAAGGTTTATATTTTAATTAACCTTAAAATATACTTACTTTTATAATTTTTTTAGGAATTTTCGCATTTATAATATTAATTGCAATAATTGGTAGTTATAACAAAAATATGAAATTAAAACTATTAAAATCTAAATTAAATCTAAATTAAAAACTAAAAACTAAACATTAAAAATATCAGCCGCTGCATTGAGGCTATGTGCCCAGAACGCTGGCTGCGTTACCCCGTTGAATAGCCAAACTTATATGTTGGCCGAGGTAACTGCCAGCCCTCCGGTCACCTGTGGACTCTGTGAGACGAGAAGATAGATCCTTAAAAAATGATCTAGCATCTTCGCCCCACGACTCCAGGGTTTCAACAACAAAAGGCACAAAAATGAAATTATTTTCTATAATTTCATACTTGCGCCTCTTGGCTCTTTCTGCATTAGTCGCTGCCGCCCCCGCCGTAATGGAGGTCGCCTGCAAGTGGGACAACGCCAGCGTATCCACACAAGTGGCATCCCAAACAAGCGACCTTCCTTGCTTCCACGGAACAAGAGTCATCCCGTTAGGTCTCTTACCATCACTACGCGCCAAGCCATTAGACTCTAAAACTGCAGGCACTTTAGCGATGGCAAGAGACCTACGAATGATGTCATTTAGGGAAGCATGACGCGAAAGACGACCGGCACTGTACCTACAAGAAAGCCCGTGATGGCCATACGCGTCCACTGCCACACCACAGTGGCAAAGATGTGGCTGCTGTAACTTGGCGCCAAGTCGAAGACCAACCGCAATCGTCAGAGTGAGGTGGTCCAACAGAGTGCCTAAATGCTTAGACGGGAGAGCTTGAAGCCAGTAACTTGATTCCCTCGTATTTTTATCCCTAATTTCGAACATCGCCAAATAAAATTTAAGAGGAGAAAAAAATATGTTCGGTGTACAAAAAGGCCTGCGCCCATAGACGGCACGGCACGGGATTTTCATGAAACGAATAGAAATACATATAACATAATAGTATGACAATAATAAAACTAAAATTGAAACTATCGTAAGTACGATAACATATTTAGGCACTAGCGGCGTGCTTCGAAGGCATTGCAATTTTAAATTTTAGTACCTATTTCAATGTCGCACTATTAACTTATTAAGTTATATTTCTATTCGTCGCGGGAAAAAACCCCTGCCGTGACGTGTCGTCTATGGGCGCAGGGCCTCATTCCTTTTAAATGGAGCGAGCACACTAGTCGACAGGACAAAACGTCGGTCCTATTTGACGCTCACGATTCAGATGTGTTTTCCTATCCATTCGGCAAAAAAATTAGGTGGGCAGAAACTCTGCGCCATACACTTTTATTTATGACGTTCTACGTAGATAATAAATGTTTTCCTGTCCGTTTCCTAGTTTGTTTTCGCTCTAATTTGAAGAATCGATTCCAAGTATTGTATCAACATTTATTTAACAATCAGCAGTTTCCCAAACTCTCGGAAAAACATAATAGGTATTATTATAAATGCTATGAGTTATGAGATAACAAAATATACTCTATGCTCAGCCCAATTCTTACTCTAAGCCAGCTCTAAGCCAAATTAGGGTCAACATATTGTTGTCGTATTGAAATGAAATAGGTTTTATTCTGGGAAAGCCAAAAACATCATAATCCAGGTAAACAATCTAAGAAGGGATTTGTGTTGTACCGTTTTGTTTATTTCCTTAAAAGGAACCTTCGTCAAAGAGGATTTGTTAACTGAAAAAGTACAACAATTTACCCTTTTTTCGGTGTTTCTGCCACTTTATTAAGATTCGCTGTGGCACACCGAAATTCTGTTTTTTATGTGTTTTGTGGAATGAAATTACGGTATTTAGACCATTCAAAGGTTTTATTCTGGCTTTTTATGGGGGAAAATGCACATCGTTAGAATTTATGTTAGACAAAAACTATTAGGTACAACATGAGTGTATTCACGTAGTTTCCGGACTGATTTATAAAAACGGATTTGAGGATGTCGACTATAAAGTCTCTAACTCGGTAAAATGGACTCAAACAAGGTAAAGTATGGATTGGTTCTAGCTCAGAATACATAATATTACAGTTCTAGTTGATCTGCACGTAGGTTATTATATGACCCAATCTTTTTAGGCAGATATAGATGAGGCTCACTAGACTACTAAACCAAACTTATCAAATTAATCTTGAACCACGTTGTTTTAAAATAATGATTGTGTAAATCAAACTTAGGAACAGAGGTCAAGTTACATTGTTTCACAGCTCCTGCAGGCGTCTACTGGTGTAAACTAAATTGTGAGCTAACAAGAGGAGCTAGCCAAACTATTGTATTAGTAACCATATACTTATTAGTTAACAAACTGGTACAACCGAGTTTTGCTGGAACTTCTGTACCGTAATTAACCGTATTGGTGCAGGTACTTATTCAATAACTTTATCGAAGTACCTACTTGTGTAAGCTATTGACTTGTAGAAGCAAGGCTTAGTAAACTATTGACTTATAGAAGCAAGTTCATTCTGGTGAACTGTAACAAGAAGTACCTACCTTCTCACAGTTCAGCATTATAGGTTGGTTGTTTGCAAGACTGTACAATGTAGGTAGGTACATAGCCCAAGTGGTGTTATCCTTGTTGTTTGTGGTATAGACGTTTGTTCTCCTGTCCAGATGGTCTGAGTTTCGATCATCGAGCACGCAGTTCGTGTGTTTAAAAAACATAAATAAATACAATAAAATTTGTTTATTTCAGACTTTGGTCCATATTGTGCCCGTTTTTGGTCCACACAGGTTTTCCTAGTGCGGGTGCTAAAGCACTCCCTCTGACCTCAAAAACTTTATAGTTCACCTGATCCATCGTACTGCATTGCAGTGTATAATTAAGGTTCTACGGGATATTATTATTGTTTCTAATCTAAGCAAATATTCTAAGTTCATTACAACGATTGTAAACATTTTAGGAATATGTACTTATTTATATTTTATGTAATTCTGTTGAAATTTTTTTTGGGAAATAAATGAATTATCTATTAACTATCTATAGTGTTAGTATAGTATGAGATTTGATAGAAACGAAGAGTCACGTTAAAACTGTTCAATTTACACACAAAAGTTACTTATTGTAAGAACATTATAAAAATAAATATGGTAAAATTAGCGAGTTTGCATTTGTCCGAATTATGTCTGTATGTCTGTCCATCTCTCTGTACCGTTCATCGGCTACGTTTCCATGGCCCATCTGTCCAAAGGTTTTGGACGAAGTTTGATATAGAGATCTTCATCGAGAGTTTCATCTCCCGGAAATACATTAGGCTAAAAATATCCCGAAAAATAAAAGAGGTCCCACAGGGTAAAAAAAATCATCATCATCTAGTATAAATTATATAATCAATTATGTTAATTAGAATAAATAAGATATCATAAAGGATTGGGGGGGTATTTTATATTATCACACATTGCGACATAATTATACATTTTCGTTTCAAATTATAGCGTCATTATCCAGTGGGTAATGCGGGGCGGGCGGGGCACTATGGTTATGTAAATGAGGAAGTAATAGGTGTTTCGCAGAACAGCCTGTTCCCTCCCCCGCTCCCTCTATTAGCGCGAGTTAATATGCATGAAAATACGAAACTACGAGTATATTTGAATAATACCTCGCTGTGAGTTGGTTTTGTTTGTATTAGATCATATTACGTTTCAGTGGTAATGATTTTATTCGAAGAATAACTAAGAGCGAATACACACAAGGGACCGGGCAGGATGAAACTTTTGAATCATGAACACTGCAATATGATCCGCGTGGATTTAGCTTTACAAAAACCGTACAAACTCCTCGAGTTTTCGGGAGCAAAATATACTTAACCTATAATGTCAGCTTCGGGATGTAATCTCTATACCCAACCTAATCAACGGAATGTAACAGAAACACAAACAGACCGACATATTTTGGCAAGTGATAAGTATGGAAACGTAGAATCATCATAGAATCATCATGAGGAGGTGAATCGCTTGTGCTGTTAAATAAAAACTGACTCAATTAGTTATTCTAAGGACTCAATAATCTTGTATGAAATGAAAACGTAGGATAAGTCACATACAATTGTGATTTGCGCTTATTTGCGTCGCGCCTTCTGCCTAGGATTTGTCTCAGCTTTGTAGCGGAGTTTCTTCCCGACTTTTCTATCAGTAGAATCTGCTTTCCGAACAAATGGTAGAGTCCTAGCAAATCATAAGTGACACAAGCTATCCTACATGAAATAAAACATTTTATTTCATTTCTGTACCTCCCTCCCGTGTGTTTTCAGGAGGTAATGAAAAGATTATGGGTTGAACCCCAACCAGTTAAACATAATGGATATAACAGAAAACTTAATACTAATACAAGTTACATCTTACGTATTCTCATGACATAAACTCATACCTTCATTACCTGAGGCAACAAATGTTTGAATAGTATGAAATGATCCAAGAGTCAGTGGGAATTTTTGTATAGGAGCTTGCTGTAACTTAAAATGTTTCTCTGACCTACCTATCTTCCCTGAGTACCTACCATACATACATAATATATTATAGTAATAATATAAAATACCAAAGGTTTTATATTAATTTATTAAATCCAGACTTAAAAAGTGGCTGACAAATTTTAAACAAAAATCAACTGGATCATAGAGGCACAGTCGTTTATTAACAATTTATTAAAATTGGTTATTAGTAAATATGCTTTTATATTATGAATGTTTCTACAAAACCCAGAAACATTGTATGACTAATGTTCTTTCTTGAAATGGTATCCAAATATTTAAATAAAAGCATAAAAGTCTTATATTTTTACCCTTCAATGACCAGATAGTAGGTAAGTTCACTTCGTCACACTAAGGTAATGCAAAGGAGCCACCTTACAATCAATATCAGCGTTTTCAAGCACCTCCTTAAATTTTTTGAAAGCCTCTCAAATCAAAATAAGTAGAGCGCGGTCTTATCTAAGCTTAGACGTGGTTTCAGAGAGCTCAGCCTCAGGCTACGTAATCTTTAAGTTTCATGATTAATGTTTTTTTCTTGAAATACCCAAATATTTAAATGTTCAAGCATAATAAATATTCAAACTGATGCTAAGCAAAACTTTCTAGTTATCTTAGAACTTGATTTAGAAGTTGATGCTTTGGTTGGGTAGTGTTTGGTCGGAAATCATTAAAAGCGTAAGTAATATGGGATTATAATGTGATCGCACATTGGCCCAAGACCTACAGAAATTCAGTGCCAGAGCCGAACGCCAGAGCATTAAAATATGCGTTGAGCCTATATTGTATGCCTCTTGTAGCTCTAGCTGATGATGTTATGCAATCACCTACACAGATTTCTTTTTTTTATGAAAAGACTAGTTACCGCTCGCGACTTCGCCCCCGTATGTATTTCGAAATAAAAAGTAGCCTATGTGTTATTCCAGACTATAATCTATCTCTGTGCCAAATTTCATCCAGATCCGTTCAGCCGTTCGGGCGTGATTGAGTAACAAACATCCGTCCAAACATACATCCAAACTTTCGCATTTATAATATTTATAAATATTTAATAAGATTTATTTGGCTTCATGCCTTGCCATCCAAAAATCTAGGCACGCTTTTAGATAACGAAAGTTTTCGTGTGGCTCTAGGTCTCAGATTGGGAACACCCCTGTGCTATGAGCACAAATGTCCGTGTGGAAAAGAGGTCGATAAATTTGGAATTCACGGACTCTCTTGCCAAAGGAGCGCTGGTAGGCTTTTTCGGCATGGCTCTCTCAATGATACGATCAAAAGGGCTCTTGCCACCATAGATATTCCTGCGCTCATTGAGCCGGCAGGGATTAGTCGGGATGATGGCAAGAGACCTGATGGATTGACGCTGGTTCCCTGGGAACGGGGACGGGCGCTAATGTGGGACGCAACATGCGTAGACACATTGGCCCCGTGTCATATCAGGGAGACAGCATCAAGGCCGGGAGCCGCAGCAGAAAAGGCTGAAACCGGCAAGCGGCGGAAGTATGCCTCTCTCATAGAGAGTTACATATTTGTTCCGTTTGCCGTGGAGACCCTGGGGCCGTGGAGTCTTAGTGCCAAAAATTTTTTGCGAGATATTTTACCGCGGTTGATTGCCTCATCTGGTGACAGAAGGGCTGGCTCATTTTTTGCGCAAAGGATCAGCCTGGCTGTCCAGCGCGGAAATGCAGCCAGCATTCTCGCCACCATTCCACGTGGGCATGATTTATATAGTAGTTAGGTTAGGCTAGCTAGCTTTAATTTCTATTGTATTGTTTTCAATATAAAAAAAAAAAAAAAAAAAAAAAAAAAAAATAAGATTACTAATTAAAACATACCAGGTCACAATATTACCTATATTCATGATAACAATCGTAAAACATTCAAGGTAACTAAACATCATCAAAAGCGGAACCCGTCTTCAAAGTCGCCAGTCTTCAAAGGGTTAAATCGCCAGAGGTAAGCCACTGACGGTAGATCACGCCAAAATTCAAACAGATCGTAGGCTACACCATCTGTTTTACCGCTTATCCCTAAGGGCTATTTGGAAGTTGTGTACCTAATGGTACCCTGTATAATGTATATAATCTTCTAAATATAAATACCTGGCTTATACACTTGGATTAGCATGCATAAAGTTTTGGTAACGCGTTAATTGGATTCTAGTCGATCAGCTATCAAAGATAGGCTAAGAATTTTACTAGTTCATGATGAAAAACTTTAATGATAAAATACCTAATATTCTTAATAAATCCGAGTAGGTATGTACTTCATAAGATTCAAAAAACAACCATATAGAGCTTTTGAATAGACAAATGAATCAGTAAGACTTGCAAACAAGCTTTTATCGGAATTATTTTCCCTTCTAGAAGCACTACCAAGAAAATCTGCTCGGCAGTATTGTCTGTAGTGTACCAGTTAATATTACGTAGGTATTTATAAATTCGCAGTACTCACATATTTACTGACGGGTTTTAAATTAAATTTGTACCGTAAATGTTACCCAATAGTTCAAAATAACATAATTCAAAATTTATTCGGGATGTTTTCAAACTTCGCGGAACATCGACCCTTTTTACACAAAACTAACGTGGCCACTTAAACTTAGTGCAAGTTTTTACATTGCAAATTCGATTGAATAAGCTATTAATTACAGGGAGATTATGTAGAAAAATAAAATATTATTTTTGATTTTTTTGTATTTTTTATATAGATTCCAAGAACTTTTGTTTCACCCTCGTATTTATTACGGCTGACCGCGGGAAAAAGTTCAACTTTCTCAGTAAAAACAAAACTCAGGTAAGTAGCACCAATAGAAACTAGTTGGGAATGCGTAAAATTTATTTTATTTTATTTTTATTTTTATTATTTTTGTACAGAATATTGTCTTAAAGCTAAAAGAAAAAAAAAGTGGACAAAGGTAAAGCTTATCTCTAAAAAGAAATCTCTTCCAGCCTTCCTTGAAAGTGAGTAAGGTGAAATTGTTAAGTGGTATTATAGGTACAAAAATAATATATTGAATTGAAATAATAAAATTCTACAATATTTATTTAAAAAAGTTGATATATACTGTATTACTTAAATAAAATTTTATCTGTGTAGAATAAAAAGAATAAGGTAAAGTGCGGTTAGTCGATAACAACCGTGCTTGAAATCACATAATACTGAATAGTGTTGAAACTTTTGTTGTCACGTGGCGTCGGCGGGACTCGAAAGACTCGCGGGACAATCGTGTCCCACTTGAATACATTCCGCATTTTCAATGTTTTCAACCACAGTAGTGCAACATCATTGAACGGTATAGTAAAAACAGACGTATTTAAATAGCAAAAGAGTTTATTTTGCACTTGGATGCATCTGAAGCAACGTAAATCATACTGTGTGTGTATTCTATCGAATGAAAGTTGTATGACTGCTGTATTGCTCAAAATTGTCCACAAGACAGAATATAAGACCTGTCCATGCGGTATTAGAGATAGATACCTATTATACCTACGTATACCATAGTGCTTTTGCTACTTTTCATGCCATAAATAGAAAAGTCCAGAATCGCTCACTCACTCACTGACTCACTCATCATCGCTCAGCCCAAATCCTTGGACTCAGAAATCTTAAATTTTGCACCCAGGCTTTATTTATAATGTAAACAAGACCACATTTTACAAATTCTAAATGCGATGCGGGAGCGAACTATGTATTCTTCAATTATCTTCATAAAAGCGAGACTAAATATGAATGAACCAGAAGCTTAATTCGCTATAATCCGCCACAGTAGACAAATCTATGTGGTGCAGTGCGTGTCTTCCACCAACAGCATGCGAACACCCACCACCCAGCAATTCGCACCGGCACAGCACCACACCACACAAATCCTCCAAATCACTCTCTACGTACGTTTCACTCCGAAACCGGAGCATCCTCAGGAGATGTTGATGTAGAGTCAACATCTCCTGAGGATGGATAGTTAAAACTAGTGGTTCGCTCCGTACTGAGACCTCGCTCACAATGAGAAGCTTCTATGAGAGTCCGCCTGAAATAAAGATTTTTATAACTTTTTAAGCCATATTCGGCAAGAGGCTATTGGTTTACATATTATATTTAAATTTGAAGTTATTACGTTCAGTTTTTCAGAAGTTATAAGGCTCTGACAGACGGACGGACGGACGGACGGGCGGACGAACGGACGGGCAAGTGCAAATTCACTCAAGTAGACTCAGATACCTTCGCTTCGCTCGGTCAGTAAAATAAATCTTCTACTGGCTGCGTTAAGCTTTTTGTAGATGTAGAAGCCCATACAACCTCGAAGCAGGGATTTGTAATGTGGTTTGTCGCGATCGAATTCTGACCTAAGCCAGTTTAGCAAATTTCATTTCCCAAGGGAACTCTACAACGGACGACAGTGCTTACGGGTCGCAGTATGTTGAAGTTTTAAATTGCTAGCTAATAGAACAGCTCTTTTAAACGAAAAATAAGGGAAAATCATTTCCAATAAACCCATATTGGCTACATGCAATACTAACATTTGTTTGCTCAGAGACTCCCATTTCTGAACAATGAAGATGGAACAATATTGATGCTAGGTAATTGAAAAATGGCGTGCTTACTGCCGAGGAAAATTGCTATTTTCTTGCAACTCACTATCTGGCGCTTGTTATTCCGAATACCTACGCAGGTTCACGTTATATCATTTATTTTCAGTTATTTTTGGTGAAATAACCTTCAGTAAACACTAGCTGATGCGTGAGACTTTTCCTGAATGGATTTAGGTTTTCTGAAACCCCCGGTAACTGATTGACTATCTGGCGCTTGTTATTCCGAATACCTACGCAGGTTCACGTTATATCATTTATTTTCAGTTATTTTTGGTGAAATAACCTTCAGTAAACACTAGCTGATGCGTGAGACTTTTCCTAAATGGATTTAGGTTTTCTGAAACCCCCGGTAACTGATTGATTTTCTGGGATTAAAAGTAGAATGTAGGTATATATCACTCTTTCTAGATCCTAAAATTCTTATTTTTTTGTAATATACTAGATGATGCATGCAACTTCGAACGGTCGATTGGTGTGGATTTTCCGTAATTAAAAAGTAGCCCAGCAAAAGCTCACACAGCATTGGATCAACGTATGTGATTTCTGAATGGGTAGGTACATAATATGCTTGATGGCCTTTATAGTGGTATTGACAACTTTTCATCTGGGAAAATCAAATAGCTCCCATGGGACTTAAGGATGATATCGCTGGCTTGACTATCAAAATTATGGTCAAAAATGTTTAAAATTATTTTATATAGAATGTATGATATTATAATAGCGACAAAAACAACGTATTTATTCAAACCTATTTAAATTAGCACTCTCGCTTTACAAACCTTTGAATAAAGGCCTACTTAGAACCAAATCAAAAATTCAGGGATTCAGCTAATTTATAGCGGCCGCAAAAACAGGGAAGCCTTACCCATTACCGACCCCTGATTTGTCAGGTCGACTGATTCATTAAACATTAATCCCCAACGAAGATAAGCCGAGCAAAATGCGAATTTGCAACTTAAGTTATTTGGGTTCCGTACCCAAAGCGTGCCAACGGGACCATAATATTACTGAGCCACCGCTGACCGTCCGTCCGTCTGTCTGTCAGCGGGCTGTATCTCATGAGTCTTAATAAGTTGTTGAAAAGTTGTAAATTCACACAAAGTGTGGATTTGTGTTGCCCCTACAACAACAAATAATAATTTTAAAAAAAAGTGTGTGTGCAATTCACATACGGCAGAAGTGAAACTTCAGAAAAGAAGCCTATGAGAGAATGAGATAAATATACCCTTTTGAGCACAATGGAACAGTAGCGCGACTCAAATTATCGTACAGCGCACTTTATTGGTCGTGAACATTCTATCTATCTCATTCTCTCGCAGGCTAAATCCTAGTTATTTATGAATATGTTTGTCTCTTTTTGGTGTCGCTTTTTCGTTTCACCTTTTCGTTTCATCGAATTTCTTAATCACAATGATTCTAATGAATTTTCACTTCAAAAATAAAGGGATCCCCCATAAACGAAACTTAAGTTTTGAGCGGTTCTCTTGTTTCTATTAAGAGTATTTAAAAAGTGTGTTACATAGTGTTAAATCTTGTACGATGATACGGATAACGGAACCCTTTGTGTGGGAGTCCGACTTGCACTAGGCCGGTTTTTTAAAAAACCGATGAAATTTTAAGGGTTAATTATACTATACCTAATCCTCCACTAGAGTTGTGCTTCTGTAAATAATTAATTAATTATTTTATTTTATTTTATTTTGTACAGAAAACTTACAGCTACAACAAAAAGTGGATAGATAAATAGAGAATAAGTATAACGCCAATTACAAGTTTTCACAGATAGAATTTACGTGAGATAGAAATAGCTCGCAAAGGTGGAAAAAGTAAATATTAATATTTATGCTACATAGGAAGTACTTAATTAAAATATAAAAAGCTTATAAATAGGAAGATGGGTTAATACAGGAGAAGAACCAGAGTAAACTAATATTTGGGTTATTTTAGAAATTAATAATTATTTAGATTACTAGCCAGCAAACCATTTCAACTCAGGCAGTGGGAGTCAAAGAATTCACTGGCTAGAATCCTACGCATGGAGGTGGCCGTGGTGCAAAAGAGATCTAGCTTGGTATTCTTGTTTACCAATTTATTAAATGATAAAGAAGATCTTGGCAAATAGGAGTTCTGACGAAATCTGGTATGAGCAGATGGTGGGCGGAGAATAGAGTGGGCACGGGGATGGGTATTGGTAGGCACTTTGAGGGATAATTTTTCAAGAAGTGGCGGACAATCGACTGTGTTATTAGCGATATTGATGAGGTAGGTTATGTCGCTGACGTTTCTCCTAACGGCTAAAGGCAAAAGGTGCAAGTGAGTACAAAGAGCATAATAACTTAGGTTAGGATTTAGATTAAACCTAAACTTAAGAAGCCGAACAAATTTTATTTGGATTCTTTCAATACGACGAATATACACGTCGTACTGAGGATTCCAGATTTGCGACGCATATTCAAGATTACTCCTCACTAGGGCACAATAGAGTACTTTAATTGTTTTAAGTTTGGTGAAATCTTTAGTTGATCTGATTAGGATACCTAACATCTTAGATGCCTTATTAACAATATGGTCCACATGCTTATCGTATAAGAGTTTACTGTCTATAATAACTCCCAGGTCGCGTATCTTAGATACACAATTAAGTTCTTGGTTTTTGATTTTATATGAGGATTTGAATACGGAACGCTTACGTGTAAATGAGATAGCAAAACATTTGGAAACGTTTAAATCCAATCTATTGGCTAGGCAGTAATTATCGAGTCTAAGTAAGTCATCTTGAAGAAGCATCTGGTCTGAAATATTGTTTACTACTCTAAAGATTTTCATGTCATCAGCAAAGAGCAAAAAGTTAGAATTTAGGAAACAGGTTTCAATATCCTGGATAAAAATAATAAAAAGCAGAGGTCCTAGCAAAGAACCTTGTGGTACCCCTGAAGGGACACTACGCCTAGTGGAGGTAAAACCATTAAGCACTACAGCCTGAGATCTATTTTTTACATAGGAGGAGAACCAACGAAATAGATCGCCTCTTATACCTGCCTTGGATAACTTGAGTAACAGAATGTCGTGATCGATTCGGTCAAAAGCTTTGCTATAGTCCGTGTACAGGGCATCAACTTGGTCTTGATTGTCCATTTTACTAGACACAAAGTCAGTGAAAAGAACGAGATTGGATACCGTGGACCTGCCCTTGATGAAACCGTGTTGGAAGGGACTGAAGCGCGACTTTAAGACTGAGTATAATTGATCATAAAAAATTCGTTCTAGAACTTTAGCTAGCACACATAGTTTTGAAATTGGCCGATAATTTTCTACTAAATGTTTCGCGCCTTTCTTGTGGATAGGCGTTATAAAAGCTGATTTCCAGATCGTGGGCACGACTCCATCTTGCAGTGACTTTTTAAATAATATGGCTACTGGATAAGACAATGTTTTCGCGCAGTTGACGAGTAAGCTGGGTGGTAGTGTGTCAGGCCCTGCGGATTTTTTTGTGTCGAGCGATTTCAATAATTTATAGACTACAACTTGATCCACATCAATACCGTGAATGTCATTCAAAGTGATGGATGAATCGTAGGAAGAAGGGCTTGATATTACGGGATTTGCTGAACTCAACTGACTGTTTAGAAAAGTGGAAAAAAAGTAATTAGAAAACAACTCACATATCCCCTCACCTGAGTCGCTGGTTTGATTGGAGTAAGACATTGACGCTGGCACGTGGCTATTTTTTGTTTTATTATGCATAAAAGACCAAAAAGTTTTCGAATTAGTAATGATTGAATTTTCAGCTTTGCCTATATAATTACTATAACAAAGGTTCTCGAGTTCCAAGGTCTTGGCACGCAGGCGCTCAAACTCCAATCTATCTGCGAGATTACCGTATACTTTAAATTTTTTATGATATTTAAATTTATCTTTAATTACCTTAATCAATTCTCTAGAGTACCAAACAGGATATAACTTGCTATTTGTAAATAAGTGTTTGGGTATATAACGATCTCGTAAGCCATTATTGGATTTATTAAATATTTTATTTAACTTTTTATATATCAAAGCCTCGCTTCTTAAGGTAACACTAATTATTCATCTTGTAAATTTAAGAACACACACCCAGTGGACTGTGGAGGCATGCCAATGCTGCGCTTTCCAATGCGTGGTTGCTATTCAAGCATTTTGGGACCCCCCCGTCTATCGGTTCTTCGAATGATGTGCCCTGTCCATTGCCACTTCAGCTTTGCTGTGCGTCGAGCTATGTCACTTTTTTTAAAACCAGATCATATAAGACCTTAATTAGATAGTTTATTTTAAATAGAAAACGTCGAACACAAAAACACCACAAGCCCCTAACATTTCGGATATATCTTGCCAAAGAATACTTAGATAGAAAAAGCACAACTTAAATTAGATAAGGCTTTATCTCAGCTTAAGAAGATAAAATTGAGGGTAACAAGATAATACTATAAGCTCGATACTAGAATTAAATTAACCCAATTTCTACTTTAGCTGATTCGGGTCGATTCCAGGTTATAAAGATTATATTATAATCCAGGGCATATCTTACTAAGCCAAATAATATTTCGGTCTGAGTTTACCCTACAAAAACCCATTGTGGGTATATTGAGGCCGCTGGGGCAATTATTTTATCGGTATTTTTTTCCGCACAAATGAACTTCAACCCAATCTAGAGATGGCTAAGTAGACAATATGATTGCATATCCATCTGAGCAGACTAAGTTTGCCTCAATTAGTACGAAGCTTTACATTTGTTAATTTCTCAGAACATCACAATTTAGACAGTTCACAAAAAAAGCGGTACTTATCCATTTATTTTTTTGTTTTGTTATTTGAAATTCATACAGCACTCATACCCGCGACTTCTTCCGCATTTTGTATTGTATTGTATATTCTTTATTGTACACCACAAAAACAAAAACGAAACAGATAACAAATATGAAAACTTAAGACGTAGGTACAATAAGGCGGTCTTATCGCTAAGTAGCGATAAGACCGCCGCATATGCTTAGGTTATTGAAAAATCCCGTGAAAACTGTGATAATTATCCTTCCCCGGGTCGTAGACGCAAATTATAAATTATCCTTACCAAAAGTTCGAAAGTTAATTTATGTTAATAGTAAAGTTACAAAAAAAATATGTGCCATAGATTAAAAAGGCAATCACAATATTTGCCGAATCGGCAAGTTTCAAGCATGTTACAAATGGAATAAAACTTGGCGCGTAGACAATCTTATAAGTTGGGAAACAGCGAAGACTTAGCGGCTAATTACATCGTAGCGAGATAAAACTTTTGGGGTGAAGTTTGTTCACGATCCTTATACCGGCTTAGTGTTTCTATTGGGAGCGATAAAACTGCTTTCTCTTTGATTGCGATTCTTTGTTCTATCATAACATTGAATTGCACAACAGTCAACAACTAACTTTAGCAGTTATGTTCAAAGAAGCTGTCTAGACTAACCAGTCATTAAAAAAATGTTTTCGATTTTCTTGTTCTCGATAAGAATGTTCAATGTTAAGAAAATAACTGTTACGACAGGGGATATTTATCCCTGTCCATGGACATCCATGTTCATTCGCATTTTTTTTTAAAGATACCGTTGGAAGTTCATCATAAGATGAACCACAGAATAAATTAATAATAATGGGAAAGTTACAAGATCTTTGGCACCCCAGCGGTGCATTGAAATTGAACATGTTGATTTATACAAGGAATTGATCGGACGCCAGCTGTCAAGCGCTTGATAATTCCATACAAATCGTTTATAGTTAGCATTATCGCGATCGTAAAAAAACTCCCACTCGGCCTGCTTCCACTCTTTTTATTGTGTTTAACTTATTCCAGTACTATAATTATATTATTTTTTACTGCGCTCTTTACTTTAATTGTAAAAGCTGTTATGCTACTAAGCTGTTGTCTCGTGAATAAAATACTGTAGAGCACAAGAAAAATTGCTCTTAACTAATCTACTTAAACCTTTAAGCCAGAGTAAGGGGCATAAAGTAAAGTTCGCCAGAGCCAAAAGTTTTCTAACAATGTAATTAGCCTGGAGAACCCCGCCAGCTCGCAGCTTGCATACCCCCACTTCCGTTAAGTTATCGTTCACTTAAAACTAAATCTTTATTAGATTTCGAACAAAATTCAGCATACCTACTTAAAAGCACTACGAAGAGTACTCCTATCGAATCAATTGAAGTTTTTTAATATCAATTCAGAGTTAACTTGGCAAAAGGCGCATATTTTAATGTTAAATTGTTATTTTCTATTAGAACTGAAAGTCTCTTATTTATTCCATCATCTTCAAATACTGGCAATACTGGGGCCAATAAAATACAATACAATAAACATCCTAAACCAAAAATATCGTAAATTTGAGGATGCGCAACAGCTTTTTTTTGTTATTTCCCGCTGTACTTATCGGTAAATCTTGACGCCGGTCTTAAGCATATACAAATAAATAATGATTTATTTCAGACTTTATCCATACCAATATTATAAATGCGAAAGTGTGTTTGTCTGTCTGTCTGCTACGCTTTTACGGCTCATCCGTTCAACCGATTTGTTCAACTTTCCTGGGGAAGGACATAGGCTTTTTATCCCGGAAAATTAAGGAGTTCCCGTGGGAATCAAAAAATCCTAATCCACACGGACGAAGTCGCGGGAATGATCTAGTAGTCCATAAATTTTAAATAAACTTTTACTTAGTGTGTTAGTAACAATATTATCTTAGAACTATATTAGTATTGTGAGTAAAAACTATCTAACTAGCCTACCATGGCAATTCTAGGTGCCCGGTGGCTACTGCCAAGTGCCAGCCCATCTCTGACATTGATCACTTACGACCAAAACTTTTACGAATTATGTTAGCGTTTAGATAGTAATTATTATACGCAAAGTAGTACATTTCATCGCATGCATGTTCACAAAAAAGTTCGGAAATAACCACTAAATAAAAAGAAAAAAAAATCTCGCTCCCTGAGAAATCTCACGATAAAACTAAAAAATATTATATCCCGAAAACTACCAAAAATTGCTGAACAAACAAAAAAGCTGGTATTTTCTAATAGGTCTAGGTACGAGGAATCCATTTTTAGGGTTCCGTACCAAAATGGTAAAAATGGAACCCTTATGGTGCGACTTTCTCCGTCTGTCTGTCTGTCTGTCTGTCTGTCTGTCCGTCCGTCACACTCGATTATTTCAGTAACTACCGAAGCTATCGACATGAAATTTGGAATAGTTGTGTATATTAGTGGCCCAAAGACACTGGAATTAAAAAAAATTGAAAATTATTTTTGTTCTTATTTAAAAAGGGGGGAAAATCGGAGGGTTGAAATTTAAAAGTGAGATAACTGTACTGTGTGGGGTATCATATGAAAGGGTTTACTTTGTACATTCTAAAACAGATTTTTAATTATTTTTAGTCATGATAGTTTTTGATTTATCGGGGAAAAAGTCAAAAAAAATACCGTTCCCCCCCCCCCCTTATCTCCGGAGTTTACCAATCGAAAAATCTGAAATAATTATGGTCAATAGGAATTTATGTATATTTTACAGGAAAACTATAGCCAATGCTCTAACTAGCATAGTTTTTTTGATATTAACAGAAAACCTCTACAAACAAAGTTAGTTTTGCGGTTCATTAAATTCATTAATCGTAAAACTTGCTACAGGTTTGTACGGAACCCTCGGTGCGCGAGTCCGACTCGCACTTTGCCGGTTTTTTTTGTTTTGAACGTCACTATTTGGACCAACCTTTTAAATACGCTTTTGGACTGCACAAGTTTCATCTCAATTCTGTTTTATTGGAATTAGTCCAGTCCAATAGCTTGAAACTTTTGTTTGACACTCGTTCAATCGAATAATCTACATACAAAATATCCGAGTAGGTATGTACCTCTCATATTGAGACGCTCTCTTGTACTCAGACTTAGTGCAAAAACATGTTTTACATTATGGGGTTATGTAATTTTTTACGCAACAAAAACCGCTAGTAGGTATACAATAATTCGATTTGGCTAGCCAAAGTTTTATCGTAATACTAGCTGATGCCCAGATATTTTTCCGTTTTTTTTATGCCAATAAAAGTTAGCCCTTGATCTCACGTGGTGGTAATTGATGATGCAATCTAAGATGGTAGTGGACTAACCTGTGAGGGGAATGACAGTTATATTAAACCCATACCCCTAATCGTTTTCTACCCGACATGGTAGCGGACATCTTGTAGGGTGGCCGGGCAGGTAGGGTGGTCAGGTCAGGTACAGGTAGTATTGGATAACAACGAAAAGATGAATGTTTCATTAGGGATTCCCAAGGTCCTTATGAAGTGTCAGGATCCAGTAGCCCAACCAAAAACAATAAATCCTCTTGAATAAAGGGTATGATATAACCAAGTTGGTAAGCTATTATATAACAAACATTTCATGTGAAACAACCCTAAAAGTCCAATTAATTTCAAAAGGGATCCCAAGTGCGTCCGTTTTGTTTTATGGCCTTTATGAGCTAATCAATTTAAAAATAACGTAATCTGAAATGTAATTCATAGGCTTTAATTTTTTAAAGTAATTTTAATTTTATCTCATTGCTACCAGATTATCTTATTTTATTTAGCAGCATAGATTTGATGCTTTTGTTAATCGACTGAACCGAATGAAATTTCTGTACCCTCGAAAAGACCTGTTTATGGTCCAGCAGTGGACACAAAAAAGCTGATTATAGAATAAAAGAACGTACTTTTCTCTTTGAAATAATTTTATAGTCAAAACATAGCAAGAAGAGCGTCAAGCCTGTAGGTTGATAGCATCTGTATGTCACAGTAAAAAATATATACATAACTAGATGACGCCCGCGACTTCCTACGGGTGGATTAAGTTTTTTAATTCCCGAGGGACGTATAAAATATATATCCTATGTCCGGGATGTAACCTACCTCTATACAAAATTTCATCAAAATCCTTTGAAAAGATGGGCTGTTAAAGCGGACAGACAGACAGACATACTTTCGCATTCATAATATTAGTATGGATAATTCTCTTTTCCCCTTTAATGAAGCGGCTGGGAGTTGGGACTAATACGTAAAAATTTTGAATTTTAACCCCACCACCTAAATCTTTGCTAAGCTAAAAACTAGCTAGACAAACTTCTCAAGTCTATACCTATATTTAAGGTACGTAACTATAGCTAAAGGCTATATTATGCCTAGTTAATCATGTAAGAGCCCTGAATCAATATCTGAAAGTATATTTGTGTGGTACTAATCGCCTTAACCGAGCTCATATTATACTCACAATTTAATAAGTTACCAAGTAGGTCCTAGTCTAACACAATATGTTTATCTAAAACGCTGGTTTAACGTTAATGTAAACATGGGATAATAGCGTTGCCCGGTACCAAGGAAACTCAGCTACCCTGGAGAGTTTCCTTCCCATTACGTAGTTTATTGAGAACTATAAACCTGTTTCCATAGTTGGGAAACAACCTGTTAATATATTCAACATAACATGTTAACTGGGGTTCAATTTCTCAAAGGTAATGGATGGAAGAGCTACAGAATTCTAGAAAGCTCCTACAGCTTCCTAGATGAATGTAATAAACTCCTCAATTCTTATACTTAATGCAATAAGATGGCTCATCCATTAATTAATATTGACATTGCATAGGTATTTTAATAGCCTCGGTAGTTTTTCGCAAACGTAATTTCTTATAAAATATAAAATAACCTAAAAATATGTTAATTTATTTCGGTGTAGCCCGTCAACCGGAATATATTAACATATTTTTATCTTATGTTATATATTTTTTTTATATTATCTTAGACCGCATCATCACTTACCATCAGGTGAGATTGCTGTCAACTGACTTGTAGTGGCGTAAAAAAAACAATCGTACTACCAGCAGCAATAATGTAATTTGATCTCTCCCTCGAAAATTGGTTTAACTCTTAAAACAACCATCATTTTAAGAGTTGAACCAATCTCCAACAGAAACACCCTGAAACACAATTCATCCGTCAATGATTCGGTCGTTAAATTTAATTTATATAATACCACCCTAATCGTTGGCAATTAGGTGCTAAAGTTCAGGGTTTTAAACAGCCTGTCAAGAACAGAAGCTAAACTATTTATCAGGGTACACTGTACAGGGTTGTCGATATCCACGCAATTACTTCGACTTCCATTACACGGATTGGGTCTAACCAACTAAATTGATGAAAATAACATCGACTTGATAGACATTTGGGGCCTTATAAATATAAATTGCTCCTTCGTACATGTAACGAAATATAAGTAGTGGGTACCTATCGTAATGATTATTTTGGAGGTTTGAGAAGGAGATCGATTTTAAAATTGGAGATCTAGAAATTATCAAAACTATATCCTTTCTTCTATTATAAATGCGAAAGTGTGTCTGTCTGTATGTCTGATTTTTACGTTTGGTACAGTAGTAGGTTGCATCCCGGGGATGGACATAGGCAAATTAAGGAGTTCTTGCGGGAATCAAGAAACCATAAACCACCCGGAAGAAGTCGCGGGCATCATCTAGTAAGTAATATCTTGTAAACATGATTGTGCCAACCGTAAACTTCGCGTAAAGCTTGTGTATATTATCATATAATTTATACTAATATTATAAATGCGAAAGTGTGTTTGTTTGTCCTTCAATCACGCCGCAACGGAGAAACGGATCGACGTGATTTTTGTCATGTGTATAGTTGAGGACCTGGAGATTGACTTAGGAAAAGGAGTTCCCGCGGAATCAAAAAAAACTTAAGCCACGCGGACAAAGTCGCGGGCTAGTAAGTATTATATAATGGCCACACTAAATTATATAAATGCGAATGTGCAGTTCTTTATTGGTTTGTTTATTACACCTTTATAAACCATCTTTTCAACGTCGATTTTGCTGAAATTTGGTACAGAGATAGGTTATGTCCTGAGGAACGGCGACTACGTTTACCCCGGAAAATTAAGGACTTCACACGGGAATCAAAAAACTTACCTAAAATACACGGTCGAAGTCGCAAGCATCATCTAGTAAAACTGTTAGATGGAAATCGACACAATACCTTTGAGGGTTCAATTCTCCCCTCCAAACCATTGAGCTATAGAGCTCGTTATCTTTAACAGTTCGCTTGATTGCTATGTTATCTGATAATTAATGACGATGCAGTCTAAAATGGAGCGTGCTAACTTCAAAGAGATATCGTAGATAAAAACGTACCTAACTTCTTTTTTAGGGTTCCGTACCCAAAGGGTAAAAACGGGACCCTATTACTAAGACTCCGCTGTCTGTCTGTCTGTCTGTCTGTCTGTCTGTCTGTCTGTCTGTCTGTCTGTCTGTCTGTCTGTCTGTCTGTCTGTCTGTCTGTCTGTCTGTCTGTCTGTCTGTCTGTCTGTCTGTCTGTCTGTCTGTCTGTCTCCAGGCTGTATCTCATAAACCGTGATAGCTAGAAAGCTGAAATTTTCACAAATGATGTATTTCCGTTGCCGCTATAACAACAAATACTAAAAATTAAAAAAATATATATATTAAGGGGGGTCCCCATACAATAAACGTGTTTTTTTCGTATTTTTTTGCTCAATATTAAAAACGGTAACAGGTAGACGGTTCAAATTTTCACAGAATATTAACTTGTATATTACCTTTCAAAATAAATAATTAAATATCAATAAAGTAAATATTAAAGGGGGGCTCCCATACAACAAACGTAATTTTTATTTTTAATACGTCATAAATCGTAAAACTTACTACAGGTTTGTACGGAACCCTCGGTGCGCGAGTCCGACTCGCACTTGGCCGGTTTTTAATACTAATTGCTGCATATAATAATTTTTACAGGAGTTTTTTAACGGAGATTTATAGAAAACTCTACTACTAGCGTTTTACATATTGTGAGGGACGAGTGGTCTAGTTGCAACGATGTCGTTGCAACTAGACCAAACAAGTAATACAATCGAGTGATATACATATTATATCACTCGATTGTGATTGCTGAGCAACATTGACCCAAGTTGGTAACTAGATGGGTGACCTAATGGAAGTCCAAATTTGATCTTTTTCTTTCTTCCGTGCCTCGTTAAGCACGTTAAGCTGTCGGTCTCAGTTATTATCACTAAAATCTGATATTAATCTTTAGGAACCTAGGAGTTGAAATTATACTCTTAGGCTAGTCGTATGCTTGGAAAAGGCCTGGGAACCCACCGCATTATTATCCCAAGAAACCCCCTGTCATTTATTTCACGCAGGACAACTTGTGTCACTTACGAGTATGATTCGGCTTGAACATTGATCGACCTATTCGATCGAGATCGATCGATACATTCGTATAGGAGTTCAGGGTACCTATAATAGGTAATAGGTTATTTATAATATGAAACTAATAATGAACCTAAAACTAAATAACCTTAAAAAATATAATGTAATAACTAAAATATATTATCTAGTCATTAGATATGTGATTAATGGAAAGGGGTCACAAACCTCAGCAATGAGGAATACGACGCAAAGAGGGAGCGTTTTATTAATCCTTTCCGTCAAAGGTTGCCTATATTAATTTGCTTTAGCAATAACTGCCTTTGCACCCTTTTGAGTAGTTTTTTGCTTCTGTATTGTTTTCTTGTTTATTACGTATGTAAATATAGGTATTTAAATAAAAAATAAATAAATAAAATCCCTAGGTACATACGTATAATTACTAGGTATTACGTCAAATTATGTGTTAAATCCTATCGGTTTCGCTCGTATTGTTGAGTATGTAATACGAGTTGAGTAATAGGTACGTGGATAAAATAGATCATCCAAGAAAAGTTCTCAGCAAAATACGGGATAAAGAATGATCTTTTCGCAGTAAATCGGTAATTCGCAAATGTCGATCATGCGTTAAATATGAATATTGGGCCACGAATATATCTTACATAGACATAGGGAATATCCATATTCGCCCGTTCTCTTACGAAATATATTGTATAGCGATAATAAAGTGGAGAGGGTGGGAGCCATCTATAAATTTAGACTTTAATGTGGCAAGAAGATATATTTTATTAAGGCTAACGCTCTTTCCATGTTAAAAGCCGAAAGATTGTGGAAAGTGATAACTATGGTCTATAATTTCAGCTTAGATTCAATGATAAAAAGGGCTAAAATCCTGCCATCTATAATCTCGCTTCTATTGAGCTTTAAGGTGTCAAGATTACTCCGGTAAAATAGACCTTCGCCATCGTCGGATTCGTATGTAACTCCGTCTCTGAAAAAGATACTTACAAATTTTTATCACAAGAGAGGCTGCCAGTGGTCAACAGGAAATGCATTTGGATCAAGAGCAATATCAGTAATGTGTGCCATTGTCAACGCATCTTTCCTGGGGGGCCTGCTTCCATCGCTTACAGCAGTATCTTTTCAAAACGACAGTTTTATGTCACGTACCTTATACGTGCCTTATATGTCACGTACCTTGTCGTATAATTCAACACAAACGTCAACAATTTTAAAACAACACTGCTTAAAGCGATGGTAAAATGCCCCCTGTGTTGCAGGCAAGTAGTTTTGGCAAAAATTTTGCAATTTAGGCAAAATGTCGAAGTTATGCTAAATTGTATGAAATTGGGCTCGAAACAAAGTCTTGTAATGAAGGAGCTAGAAATTTAATTCGCTATAATCCGCAACAGTAGGCAAATCTATGTGGTACAGTGTATCTTGCACTTGCAGCTTGCGATATTCACCACACCACATAAATCTTCCAAATTATTCTCAACGTACGTTTCACTCCGACACCGGAGCATCTTCAGGAGATGTTGCGACAATGCACGATTGTAAACTTTACAATCGTGCATTGTCGAGTCAACATCTCCTGAACGAGTCGAACGCATTGAGCGTTCGATCAACCGAATTTGCAATGTAAAAACTTAGATTAAGCGTAGAGGGCCGATGCGGCGGGTCCCAAAAATGAACCGCGTTATGTCACTACCATCGACCCATTCATTTTCGCCCCCAGTAGAAATAAAACTTTTCCCAGTGACTTGAGTGAGTGAGTGAGAGACAAATAATTATTGATACCGCTCAAAGCCATAGAATACCTACCTACTTATTCAAAATCATAACTCAAAATAATCTAAATAATTCTTTTTTTTAATATACCTTAATGTATATAGCGAGCAAACGAGCAGGCGGGTCACCTGATCATTACCGCCGCCATGAACATTTGCAGCACCAGAATTGAATGCAAAACGGTGTGAATTTTCAATACCAATACAGTACTTCAGTATAACAATAGAACGCAGCTGCACTGGTAAAATTATTATCACTATATTATAATTTATCGGGAAACCAATACTCTAGTAGTGCATATCGACAACACAATAACACGTAACGATGATGACGAGAAATATTTAGGACCAACAAAATTGTATTGTTTGTGCAGTTGAAATATTCTAGATAAGTACATGATTTATAATATAGTCTGTAAGTATAGTAAAAGATGAGAGTCAGATTAGATAATGGCAACACTTGGCTGTACAAAACACTAAACTAAAAAAAAGTGTGTGTGTGTGCAATTCACACAAGGCAGAAGTGAAAATTCAGAAAAATATAACTTGTATTCTATCTCATTCTCTCGCAGGCCTAACTCCTATTTAAGTTTGTCTCTTTTGGTGTCGCTTTTTCGTTTCGTCGAATTTTCAAATCACGACGATTCAAAGGAGTTTCACTTCAAATAAGTTCTGTTCATTTAGGGATAGGTACCTACCCGTACTTATTTTTTTTAATTTCCCACTATTTTGTACTCGCAGCTTTCTCTAGAGTCTAGACAGATTCTAGTTCAAATTATAATTGAAAAAAATGCATTTGGCGCGATGGTCTTTGCAGAGATGATTACTCTGCATTCAGGTTGCGTGCATATATCTACATATAAAATAATATGTCTCTTGTGCCACTCGAACTCAAGGGTACCGGCTCCGTCACGTGGGGAACTCTCAAGGTCTAGCCCCACTTGTGACGCACGGAGCGGCGCGGCACGTAGCGGTAAATATTATTTGTGTGTATGAATTGATATGGGACCGCGTCGCGCAGTGCTCATACAAAGAATATTTGCCGCTTCGTGCTGCGCCACTCCGTATATTTGTAGTGGGGCTTTAACTCCTGTGTTTTTCGGTGTGGGGACGTAATTGAAGGACCGTGCGACCCAATCGTGTTAATAATGAAACTATGTGCTTCACCCATTTACACTTCAGTTTCACGCCTTGGGTGGACTCTACACTATCTACTTATGATGTAGGATGCTCGCGACTTCGTTCGCGTGGCATACGTTTTTTTAATTTCCACAGGCACTCCTTAATTTTCCGGGATAAATCCTATATCACTCTCCTGGTCCTCAACTATACCCATGCAAAATATCACGTTGATCCGTTGCTCTGTTGCGTCGTGATTGAAGGACAAACTCTCTATTTAACTTCCTTGGGAATAAAATTTTCAAAAACTGTGAAACACGTACTTCTTTATTTTAAACCAGAAGCCCAAATACCAACTTTCATGGTTATAACTTGAAAAATGAAGGACTTTCATACAAACTTTCAACCCCTATTTAACGCTTTTGGGGGTAGAATTTTCAAAAACTGTGAAACACGTATTTCTTTATTTTAAACCTCAAATACCAAGTTTCATGGATATAACTTCAGAAATGACGGACTTTCATACAAACTTTCACCCCCTATTTCACCCCCTTAGGAGTGGAATTTTGAAAAATCCTTCCTTAGTGAGCGCCTACGTCACAAAAGGAACCTACTGTCAAAATTTCAAGTTTCTAACCCCAGCGGTTTAGGCTGTGCGTTGATATATAAGTCAGTCAGTCAGTCAGTACTTTGAATTTTATATTATATATTTATATATATTATTATAGAATATAGATAGATTTAATGAAACACAAAAATTTATTGACAGTGCCAATTTTCAAAAAACTCAGTGGTTTCTTCTTTACACGAAGTGGAAATGTTAAAATTAAAGAACATAGGGCAAAAACACACTACTGACAGAACAGGACAAAATGTAATCGCGAAACGCCCGCGTTGTATGGGAAACACGTTTCATCATGTCGCGCAGGTCTGTGCAGTTCGACATAAAATTACGCTGACTTTTTAGCTATAGATAAGTGTATGTTCACCCTTACACGAAGAGGAAAAACTGAAATTAAAGTACAAGAGGAAACTTTCCATTCAAGTTTTTTAACAATGTAATTAACCTCGATAACTTTGCCAGCTGGCTTTCGCTAACTTGCTATTTCCTACATCCCCATATCGTGAGTTTAAACTTTGAAGCAGTTGAAATAAAACTTGAATAAAATGAAAAGTTGAATTGAAAATTTAAATAAGTGTAAGAATTCTTGCCCGCTCTTCTTAGTCGGATCTGCTTAAATCTGGTGTACGGTTTTTAACCTTTTTTTTAAAAAACTTATTTTGCAGGTTATTATTTCGTAAACAGGTTTTTTCCAATAACTGACGAGCTGCGACCTAAGTGTTCCTTTTTCTATAGGGTTTTTACTAGGGAACCATCAAAAGTTGACGACTGTTGGCTAGTTATAATGTTATTACTCTCCTTTTCCTTTTAAGCCTTATTCATGGTATAAATAGGTGTGAAACTATAGTCTTCATCCTACAACCACAGAATAGGTAATAAGTATACAGAAGCACTATAGTTAATTTAAGCGGATGCGAGTTTCTCTCCTTACGAGGCTTAATAGTTTTTTTTACGCCGCTACAAGTTAGCCCTTGACTGTAATCTCACCTGATGGTATGATGGTGTGATGATGCAGTCTAAGATGGTAGCGGGCTAACCTGTTAGGGGCATGGGAGTTACATTAAACCCATACCCCGATTGGGTTTCTACACGGCATCGTACCGGGACGCTATATCGCTTAATGATAATGCTATAATGATAAAAGCTATTCAGCAAAAAAAGAAGGACATAAAATAAGTAGGTATTCAAGCGTCGTAGTTTTTATAGTGTAGTTGCGTCATTTTCGCTTCGACAAGCAAGCCATTAGAAAACCATTTATCTTTGCTACAAACGCAGACAGGTACCGCTAGTGCAGGCTGCAACAGCTATGTACCTATACCTGCCGCAATACTTGTGCCCGACTCACTTCAAAACTTACTTTGAAACGTAAGTAATTAATGCCGAGCAATATTCTACGCAATTTATCATGTAAGTTTTATTGCAATATCTAGATGCAATAATTTTGAGTGTCTTTTGTTTTTTTTAATGTTTATAGAATCGTGCGAAAACTTAGAAGCTAAGTACGATGACTTACTAGTGAAGTATACAAGTTAGTGAATTTATAAAGAAATTAAATAAACTTAATGAAGTAATCTAAGATGAACAGTGCCTGTGCTCGAACCACAGCCATAGCAAAATGCTGAGTGGAGTCCATTTTGGGATCACACAACTCATATTTTTGTCTCCATATCTCTCTACCATAATTATTGTATTGTGGTTCCAAATAAACGCTTTTTCTTTCTTTCTTTCTTTCTATGAATAATTTAATAACTTTCATCAATATTTCAAATACAATAAATTAGTGGGCATCTAAAATGCCCACTAATTTATTGTGCATAAAATGTGGTGCTTGAAAATAAGTCTTAATTTAAAACAAGCTTTTAACGTCCGCCGTATTAAATTTAGTGGGCCGTCGTTTTATTTTTCGTATTCTTCTCAGCAAACCCTTTTAATTATTGATACTCATTTCATGAGAGTGCATAAAAAAACTAGTCCGCCATCTTTCTGAGTCGGCCATATTGGATTTAGAATGACGTCACTTAGCTATTTACGTCACCATGCATTGTTATCCAAACTAAATCATAATTCATGCAAAATTTCAGCTCAATCCGGATAAGTGTTTTAAAATTATTCAGTTGCAAGATTAGACTAGACCTAAACAAAGTCACAAACATTGGGTACAACTTAAATAAAAGCTTTTAAGTTGTATGAAATTAATATCTAGGTTTCACTGTAGGGTTTTATTTTAAAACCTCCGGAGCCTGTACTGCCTACATGTTTGCCAGTATTCATACTTAGTCATTGTTCTAGTTAATATATACACGGGTATGAGAAAGCAAAGGGTTGTTTATGTGTTGTTTTGGGAACAGGAAGGCATGTTCACCATATAAAGGGTATATAATTGACTTGGAAACTATAGAAACAAAGATTAGCTTCCTGCCTTTACGGAAGAGATGGGACCTAAGATTAATGTTCGCGTAATGAGTCAGCTTTAGTAGGAAATCAGTAAGCGATTGCGGTATTCCTAAGGGGCTTTATTCACACTGTAGTAGGTAACTATTAAAGCCTTTACAGCTTGGCAAAATTGTCTGTGCGTGCAGCGGCTATGCCACTATCGAAGTACTAAATTAACGACTAAATTAGTAGTAGTAAAAAGCATTAACAATATTAAAAAAATAACATTTTAGGATCAACACAGAGTTGATTCTGTTAGTTCTGTATAAAGCCATAAGCATGTCAGGGTATACATGACATTACCACGATCAGACGCAATTAAAACGTACTATACGAACATGATTTTGTTAATCAAACCCACTGGTCCCTACGATACAGTTATCGCTTATGTGTCTTGTAAGCAGCTATAGCGTCTAAAAAGAAGATCCAGCTTCCCTACGGCAGTTTTGAAATACTTACTTGAAAACTCCCAAGCCGCCTTAGCCTGGGCTGCTAAAAATCAGCGGCATCGGTCAAAAGTCACAAGTCATATCATAAGTGCCACCAGCCCATTAACGGGAGACCGAAGTTGCCGTAACGGGTTTCGGGTTTGTTCCAAAAACTAGGTGTACCTCGACGTGTGGATGCCCCTGCAAGTGGCCTATGCCCAACAGTGAATGTCTTAATAATTAATTGATGACGGTGACACGATCGAATTTGTATGGTGTTTCAAAATTACTATATTGACCTTTCATCAGTTTTATCCACCACCACCACCACTACAGCCCATTAGCGTCCCACTGCTGGGCACAGGCCTCCACTCTCATAGGAGAGAGGGAATTAGAGCTTAGACCCACCACGCTGCTCCAACGCGGGTTGGCGGCTTTTAACGACTATTATCATGTTAGTGATAATAACCGGGACCGACGGCTTAACGTGCTCTCCGAGGCACGGGGGTGAAACACCGCCAACTCCCTAACTCGGGGCTAGTACTGAGAATTTCTAATCAGAAAAACCCAGCACTTAACTATGGCCCGACCCGGGACTCGAACCCGGGACCTCGTCAGCCGCAGTCGAACATGATAACCACTAGACTAACGAGGCAGTTTTATACTAAAAGAAAATACAAGCGTCTTCTTAAAAACTAAGAATAACTTTGTATACTTTTAGCTACGCGCACAAATCTTTGAAGTAAGTGAATCGTATAAACTCGGTAGAACATTACATTGTGCAAAATCACTTCTGGTTTACAAACTCTCAGGGGGAGTATCTACGATTCAACTTTATCGTTTGTACTTACGCTGTAATTGCACCTTTACACACCATTTTCGATACGTTACCGCCGCTTAGTTCAATTTATCGGATTACAGCTAAAGAACTGTTTTTTTTTAACTTGACTTTTAACTAAATCTATTTAGAGTCCTTGTGCAAGCGAGTCTTAATATTTCAAATATTTTACCTTACTTATTCTGTAATACCATTCAAGCTAGTTATTTTAAATTAGTCACGTTAGGAAAATCTTTCCTTAATAGGTACACAAATTAATTAATTAACTGAGTAGGTATAACCTATCCTAACTAATGACTAAACTATAGTATTTTAACCAAGCAAGTCTATTACTATCTCGTTCGATGTCTCAGACCTGAGGCAATACGTACGTAACACGTACGTAATACGTATAAAACTCGCCATGGAGCAGCTTCAGAAGGTTCACGAGGATCGCAGATGACAGAAGTGCAGCTGACCCTGGACAAACTGAAGTCCAGTAGGGCAACCTACTTCAGCTCGTATGTCCTTACTGTTCCGGCTTCGTGCAAAGACGTGTTCCTCAGTTCAGACTTTTGGCCTGAGGGCATAGTTTACCGTCGCTTCAGGGAAGCCAGATCCAGAATCCCTACAGTTTTATAATTATATTTTCATATTTATGTATTTAGTTTATGTTAAGAATTTTTTATTTTGTATGTTATATTATGTTTATATTTCTATGGGCCTAGTTGCCTGATTTAAACAAATAAATAAAAATAAATAAATAAAAATACAAGAGCTAGTAGAAAATGAGAATTCTCCGTAGAATGCGTGGTAGTTCCAATCTCGTTAATATAATGACTGAGTAGGTACCTATTTTTTGTATAAAATTCTAGCGAAGTTTCTCTTCCAAGTAGGTATTTGAAGCAAATCAGAAGTTTTCTATGAAAAACTTTTGAAAGCAAACGTAACTTGGAAGTACCTACTATATTATGTGCCTATTTAAAATAACTTCTGGAAAAAGAATTGTAATTTAGCAATTTTCCTTAGAATAGGTCCACGCTATTTTACTATCAGTCTTTGATCCATTTTGTTTTTCAGATATCAGATTTGAATAGATTTTTAAAATAAAAAGATGAACCACTCTTTATGAAAATAGTCATATTGTTATTTGTAACATAGGTATAATATAGGTAGCTGACATTCTGTACATACTCGCGCACTCGCGGTTACCGCAGGGAAACAACTAGTCGCAAGGGAAATCAGAAACTTTGATAAATATACAAATTCCAAGTACCTTTCCACCTACCCGAGTTCCAACAGCTTGAATAAGGTATGTTCTTCTTGCTATCTATGTATGTTTGCCGCTTTTGGTCTTAAGGTCTGCTTATTATTCTAAACTGATTTTAATATGAATAATCTCTTTAGAAGAACTTTTCCACATAATACAGAAAAACTTTGTTCTACAACTTTAAACCAAAACTTAATACCTTATGACACATTCACCAAAATTTAAAACTTTTCACTGTACACTCTAGACAATCTTCAGCTCTGTGTTATTTTTATTAGGCAGCGGTCGATCGATGACTTTTTCGCCCAGTGCGCGTCGTATACAAACGTAGAGTATTGCTATCTTAGAGCAATTTGTTATTTTTAAATGAAAAAAAAAATTTTTTTGCAATCTATTTTTTTTTAACCTGTAGAACAAGTTTTTCAGTTTGACGTGAAAAAATTACCCTTACAAGATTATTACCTTTCATTTTCGGTCACCCACCCAGCTTATAACTTGGGCCAACGTAACTCAATCATAAGTAACTTAGATAGGTATAATAAAAAGCCCTCAACAGCTTGATATAATTATGATGTATTTCAAAGACCAACATAACATAAGTTAACTTTTTTAATAAAATAAAACGGAAAAATAAAATTAATACCAAGTTCGAGGATTCCAAGGCCGCTCGTCGGCAGCTGTCGAATGGTGCTGCAAGTTTTTACTGCGTCGTAAACACAAAATGAAATCATATTTTAACGATCCAATAGATGGGTAAAGTTTCTTTATAACTACAGCCGTTTTGTGTTTTATGATGATTATTAGGGAGGGTTTGTCTATTTTTCATTATTGGAAACTAATTAAGTAAAGTTTTTAACACTCCAGTACCCGTGCTCGCGCGCTCTACATAATTATGTAGAAAAAATTTTCAAATTTACCAAATTACCAATTTTATGACTCTTCAATTTTTTTTAGTAATGAGTTTACGTAATAGGCGTAGATTGTAGCCGAACATGTTGTGATGCCGAACGCGGACTGATGTAGGAGGGTCTCCAACGGTCTTTCATACAATCTCTTGTACAGTAACAAAAAATTAAGCGTCGCGTCGGATATTATGTGACTGTCGCGCTTTGTCTCAGACCGCAGCTGACAAAAGCAACTCCCAAATTAAAGTTATCGTAAATTCAAATAGTCCACTGTAAACTTCCAAGCTTTTTAAACGTAAAGCCCGAACAGGAACAAGAGATAGTGGGTACGTATGCATTCGCTAAAGTTGAAAGTAAACTTTTCGCATTGTACAGCAAGTGTTCAGTGTGAATTGCACGCTCGAGCCAATGTGACGTGTATTCAAGCGGGAGGCGATTGTCCCGCGAGTGCTGCGCAACGGTACGTGATAACAAAACTTCCAGCCGCGCTTATTGTCGACGGCGTATAAAGGATATCTATACTTCTAGACTAATATAAATGCGAAAGTTTGGATGAATGGATGTTTGTTACTCAATCACGCCAAAACGGCTGAACGGATTTTGATGAAATTTGGTACAGAGATAGATTATAGTCTAGAATAACACATAGGCTACTTTTTATCGCTGAAAATTTCCGCGGGAATAAAAAAAAACTCAATTCACGCGGACGAAGTCGTGGGCATCAGCTTGTCTGTTATGTTCCGCCTAGAATGACAAATCCTATTTTATTAACATATTTCGTGCGCACTCCGCGGTTCCGTGTAGTATGAGTAAGAACGAAGCCTATTACACGGATCTGTGCATTGTCATGCTCTTAATTGTATAACCCTCGCCAGATCCATGTGGCTGGTCACACACAAGTAAGTGGCCATATGTAACGAAACTGTGTTGGCCATTTTTCATATTGAAATAAAAAAAAACCGGCCAAGTGCGAGTTGGACTCGCGCACCGAGGGTTCCGTACAAACCTGTAGTAAGTTTTAAATTATTAAAAAAAAACTACTTACTAGATCTCGTTCAAACCAATTTTCGGTGGAAGTTTGCATGATAATGTACATCATATATTTTTTTTAGTTTTATCATTCTCTTATTTTAGAAGTTACAGGGGGGGGACACACATTTTACCACTTTGGAAGTGTCTCTCGTGCAAACTATTCAGTTTAGAAAAAAATGATATTAGAAACCTCAATATCATTTTTGAAGACCTATCCATAAATACCCCACACGTATGGGTTTGATGAAAAAAAAATTTTTGAGTTTCAGTTCTAAGTATGGGGACCCCCAAAATTTATTGTTTTTTTTCTAGTTTTGTGTGAAATTCTTAATGCGGTTCACAGAATACATCTACTTACCAAGTTTCAACAGTATAGTTCTTATAGTTTCGGAAAAAAGTGGCTATGACATACGGACGGACACACAGACAGAAAGACAGACAGACAGACAGACAGACAGACAGACAGACAGACAGACATGACGAATCTATAAGGGTTCCGTTTTTGCCAAATTTGGCTACGGAACCCTAATAAGTATCAAAAGATTTATTGATATACCTACTACTGTTGCGGCGCGTCGGTTGTGTAGGCCCTGAACGACGCCAGGGAACTTGTCCCGCAAAAGTTGACGGAAACGCTCGGTCCACGGAGTGAGCGGGCAGACAGAAATCGGGACCCGTCCGCCAGTACTCGCCGATGTTGCACTGGTAGGCGTCCCGTCCTGTGCACCCCGGTCGTGCACCTCTACCGTTACGGTAAAGTAGTAGTAATATGAAGACTTGAGGTACTCGGAAATAAAAGAGTTATTTTCCGTACTAGTTCTGATGGTTGACTAACTGGCGTTTGGTCTGTCGGAAATATTTATTGTGATTTATACCAATAAATTCGTAAGTGTTCCAAATATTCCCGACCGCCAGTGAATGCAACCTTTGTGTAACTCTTTATTGCAAACCTTATTTCTAGCACATAATTAATCTCTAAACACAAAAGTTGCTACAAACACATACATTTTACCTAAAGTAGTATTCTTAAAACTGTTGAACAATAGTAGATTGTATTATTAGGGAGCAAAATTATATTTTTACGGCGAGGGCGCTTTTTTGAATCCAGAGCGAAGTGAGGGATTCTAGAGTAGAATCCTGAGCGTAGCGAGGGATTCTTTATTAGAATCCAGAACGTAGCGAAGGATTCAAAGTACGTCGCCCGAGCCAAAAATATATTTGCGCCCGAGTGATACACTCTACTTTTCATCACCCTGTATGAGAAAATTTGGTTCCCGTGGGAAGTCTTTAATTTCCCGGGATAAAAAGCATATGTGCTATTTCCAGACTATACCTAATCTATCTCTGTGCCAAATTTTATCCAGATCCGTTCAGCCGTTCGGGTGTAATTGAGTAACAAACATCCATACATCCACACATCCATCCAAACTTTCGCCTTTATAATAATATTTTTTTTTTTTTTTTTTTTTATATATATCCACTACCTTTACTAGTTAGCCCTTTCGTTAGTTAAAATTCAGAAATTATAAATTCCTAAATTGACCCTGCCGGGGATCGAACCCGGGACCTCCGCACGTTAAGACAGCAGCGCTCAACACTGCGCCACGGAGGTCGTCAATTTGCGTTGGCGCTGAACACTAAGATGTTCCAAATTCAATAAGTGCGCGGCAAAGATAATTGCGGCGCACTTACGAGTATAAAGAGGATTAATAGTAGATTAGTAGCCAAGGGTTGTAAGGCATCAATTGCAGCCCGAGATATTTAGGCGCACGAGCGCAGGGAGGGCGCCTATAGTTCGAGGGTGCAATTGATGCTTACACCCGAGCTAACTACTCTGCTTTACATCTCGATTGTGAGGTAAAGTAGGTCCTTATTACCCCCAAATGGAGCTTGTAGGTGACCAATTAGCGCTCTAGGGTAATAATGTAGCTAGAAAAGCCCTAGGGCGGTAAGTAATTAAAAAAAAAACTCTTCACTCTTTCAAAAAGTTCGCGTACATCTAACCATCATACTTTTTTAAATTACTTACCGCCCTAGGGCTTTTCTAGCTACATTATTACCCCAGAGCGCTAATTGGTCACCTACAAGCTCCATTTGGGGGTAATAAGGGCCTACTTACCGAATATGAGAGATGTAAAAACTCATTACTGCCCGCTAAAAGTTTCTTATAGAAAACACCGCCTTTGGGCGCACATAAAGGTGAACCAAGTCGTCCTTTTCGAATACATGGGATGAAAAGACTTTTTCATCCCATGTATTCGAAAAGGACGACTTGGTTCGCCTTTATGTGCGCCCAAAGGTGGTGTTTTCTATAAGAAACTTTTAGCGGGCAGGAATGAGTTTTTAATCCTCTTTATACTCGTAAGTGCGCCGCAATTATCTTTGCCGCGCACTTATTGAATTTGGAACATCTTAGTGTTCAGCGCCAACGCAAATTGACGACCTCCGTGGCGCAGTGTTGAGCGCTGCTGTCTTAACGTGCGGAGGTCCAGGGTTCGATCCCCGGCAGGGTCAATTTAGGAATTTATAATTTCTGAATTTTAACTAACGAAAGGGCTATATGGATATATATATATTAAAAAAAAAAAAAAAAAAAAAAAAAAAATATATAATTAAATAAATATTATTATAAAGGCGAAAGTTTGGATGGATGTGTGGATGTATGGTGGTATGTATGAGTGTTACTCAATTACGCCCGAACGGCTGAACGTATCTGGATAAAATTTGGCACAGAGATAGATTTCAAAAAAAAAAAAAAAGATTATAGTCTGGAAATAGCACATATGCTTTTTATCCCGGGAAATTAAAGAGTTCCCGCGGGAACCAAATTTTCTCATACAGGGTGATGAAAAGTAGAGTGTATCATTCGGGCGCAAATATATTTTTGGCTCGGGCGACGTACTTTGCATCCCTCGCTTCGTTCAGGATTCTACTAAAGAATCCCTCGCTACGCTCAGGATTCTACTCTAGAATCCCTCACTTCGTTCTGGATTCAAAAAAGCGCCCTCGCCGTAAAAATATTATTTTGCTCCCTTATAATACAATCTACTATTTTACACCTAATCCTAATTGTTACTCTCGCCGAGCGCCTAGGACCTAGGACCACTTAAAAAACATTCCAAATCGGCGAGACGCCCGGCACTTCAAATCTTAGCGGAAATAACTACTCTTACACGCTAATAGTAACACTGGTTCTTTGTTCTAATATTATTCATTTAGATGAGGCAAATAATTGTAAACTAGTCGCCAACAACTACTAGCTGATGCCCGCGACTTCGACCGCGTGGTTTAAGTTTTTAATTCCCGCGGCAATTCCTTAATTTTCCGGGATAAAAGTATCCTATGTTACTCTAGGTCCTCAACTATACCCATGCCAAAAATCACGTTGATCCGTTGCTCCGTTGCAGCGTGATTGAAGGACAAACCAATAAACCAACAAACCAACAAACCAATAAACAAACACACTTTCGCATTTATAATAAGTATTATTATGATACCAAATGTATCAGATGTAACAAAATACATACATAATATACAAATAAAATACTCAATATTTTACCCAAGGTCTCAAGAAAAGAAAGTCTGATCTTGTTTTTTGACCAAAGAAGGTACAAGGAAGTGAAGATGCATTTGTGTCGCTTTGAATCGCCACATTCTACTTTCAACCCTTTTGGTGTCGTCTGTCCACCTAATCTACAAAAAAGCTCTTGCCGAATTTTCTTCGCTGCCTCAGTGGTTATCATGTTTGACTGTGGCTGACGAGGTTCCGGGTTCGAGTCCCGGGTCGGGCCATAATAATTAAGTGTTGGGTTTTTCTGATTAGAAATTCTCAGTAGTAGCCCGGAGTTAGGAAGTTGGCGGCGTTTCACCCCCGTGCCTCGGAGAGCACGTTAAGCCGTCGGTCCCGGTTATTATCACTAACATTATAATAATCGTTAAAGGCCGCCAACCAGCATTGGAGCAGCGTGATGGGTCTAAGCTCTAATTCCCTCTCTCCTGTGAGAGTGGAGGCCTGTGCGCAGCAGTGAGACGTTAATGGGCTGCAGTGGTGGTGGTATAGCAGTGACAATCTTTTCTTACCATTATTGAAAATACTCCTCATAAAACCCATTATTTATATTCAATCCAGGATTTATTCATTGTAGGGTAAATAAGATAGATAGATAGATAGATAAATTCTTTATTGCCACACATAAATTACAGAAAAAACTTAATTATAAACAAAATACAGAAAACAACACGTGCGCAAGGGCGGTCTTATCACTAAAAGTGATCTCCTCCAGACAACCCATTTCATAAGGAAAATTAAAAAGAAGAATAAATGATACTATTTGAAAACTCTATCGCTGAACGCTCGCCGCGAACGCGTTTGGCGATGAATTAGCAATAGGATAAAAACACTATGTATGCAAATTAAACAATAACTCATGCTAAGCGTATAATAAAATGTATTTTGGCTATATCGTCGTTTATTGATATGAACCAGTACTGGTGATTCGCTACGTAGGTATATATCAGCTACTCTTTTGTCAGTCCAAAGTATTTCCATACGAAATTCTGATGTAAGTAGTAACAAGTCGGTTCGATATCCCAATAAGCTCATTATATCAAAGCAGTGTAATAGTAGATTATTAACCAAGGGGATAAAGCAGTGTCTTCTGTCGCGGGTGACGATTTAAATCGCGAGCGTAACGAAGGACTCGAGGTTTACCCCCGAGCGTAGCGAGGGTGTTAAAAACTTAAATCACGAGCGAAGCGAGGGATTTAAAACGAGTCCTGAGTGTAGCGAGGGATTTAAGTTTACCCAAGACTAAGACAGCTTTATCACCGAGGATTAGGAAAATACTCTACTTTTCGTACCATTTGCGAAAAAATTAACACTTGATATAACATCGTAACGTATTTTTAGAACATTAACTTATTTATAAAAATAAATTAAAATAAACTTAACGTTTATATGTATTTGAAGAAAACAAAAACGCGGCAAATTCCTAGAGTAATATTTTTTTGTCGGAAAAGCAAAGGCATCAAGCTCATACGGCCTGTCGGTTTTCTCATTTTATTTAATAATCATAACTGCTTAATATATATGCGTATTCCTTTTTCAAAAATATACAAACACAATGGTGTAAACACAGATGTAGTTCAGTATAAATTTCGGTAAGTATTCCAATTTTTTTTATTTTTTTTTCCACTACAAGTTACCCCTTGACTGCGATCTCACCTGATGGTAAGTGATGATGCAGTAACTAGCCACGGCCGAAGCCTCCCACCAGGCCAGACCAGGGAAATTCAGAAATTATAAATTTCCAAACCCTGCCGGGGATCGAACCCAGGACCTGCGCACGTTAAGGCAACAGCGCTCAACACTGCGCCACGGAGGTCGTCAAAAAAAATTAAAATCACATTCTCCCCCTAGAGGATGAATGAAATTCAGTACAATTTTCTTTCCCTGTTTTTAACAGATTACGGCGACCTCCGTGGCGCAGTGTTGAGCGCTGTTGCCTTAACGTGCGGAGGTCTCGGGTTCGATCCCCGGCAGGGTTTGGAAATTTATAATTTCTGAATTTCCTGGTCTGGCCTGGTGGGAGGCTTCGGCCGTGGCTAGTTACCACCCTACCGGCAAAGACGTGCCGCCAAGCGATTTAGCGTTCCGGTACGATGCCGTGTAGAAACCGAATAGGGGTATGGGTTTAATATAACTGCCATGCCCCTAACAGGTTAGCTCGCTACCATCTTAGACTGCATCATCACTTACCATCAGGTGAGATCGCAGTCAAGGGCTAACTTGTAGTGAATAAAAATAAAAATAAAAATAAATAAAAAATTAAAAATGACTATTGTTATGTTCGCTTTTTGTGGCATAGGATGTCACTTTTTTGAGCAAGTGGTACGAAAAAGTACATATTATATGAAAAGCCCTTACTGGCTATTAAATTATTTTATTTAATAAACTTCCAACAGATTATGAAAAAATTACAATAAATATGTTTCAGAGAGATATTAATAAATGGCTGTTGGAAAACATCCACATGGATTTATGACATAAAAGAATATTTAACTTGACTTGTTTAATTTTTGTTTTGGTTTTGTTTTCGACTTTTCATTTATTATTATTTTACTATATTATTAATTCATGTTTACCATTGCTCGAGTACCTAATTTATTATTTTGTTCAAACATATTGTACTAATAATTTAATTTAATTCCAAAAGTGTTAAATAATTTTTTATTAAATAATTTAAATTTTCCGGGGTAAAATGTGTAAATTCAGGGTATAACCCACCTCCATCCCAAATTTCAGCCAAATCGGTTCGGTCGTTGTGGCGTGGTGGAGTAAAAAACATACAAATTTACAAACATCCAAACTTTCACATTTATAATATTACAAAGAAATAAGATGAAATTAGTGAAAATGTACTAAATCAACAAAAAAAACTTACATGAAATTTTTTAAATTTGTTGTCCATGTCCAAGGGTTATTTAAAATGCTGATATTATATTCTATATTAGCATTTTAAGCCCAACGTTAATATACCAGTCCGTCAGTTTATTCCTTAGGTAAATATGAAAAAGAAGAAAGCAGAATCGATAATATATTCAGGCCTAGAAGTAAACTTACACTTCTATCATCCGGACAAAGTTGTAATTATTTTATTTGTCAAACTTTATCAATAAATCACTTCGCGCTTTTTAAGTGTGTTCAAACAGTAAACAATAAATAAACGGAACATTAACATATTAATGTCACAAAATAACCAATCAAATATCCAATCAGTCGGGCATTTTAGGTGGATAAATATGGCCCAAATTTTAGATCATTTCCATACCAATTACACAGCAGTTAGTCAAAGTTGTTACATTCAGAATTAATTACTGTTGGTCATACATCATTTGCGGGAAACGTTTTAACATACTTGGGAAGTAACCAAGTGTGATATTAACGTGTAAATTTATTAATAGACTAGCGATCCGCCCCGGCTTTGCACGGGTAGCACTAATAATCCTAATAGTCTATATCCAACACAGCCAGTGGGCACTGGGCCGGTTTTACATTTTAATAGTACATTGTAATATTAAATTGCTCGCCATGATGTAAAGGACAATTTTTATCTTAATTAGATTCTACTTGATTTTTTTTTATAAGGATTATTAATACTACCAAGTAAAGCGTTGGTAGACCTTTGAAAATCATAAAAATGGTTATTGTGAGTCAACCTTAAAAGATAGATATATGCTATTTTTTAGAAATTTTTGAGAGGAACAATTTCACCATACATTGTTTTCGTGTATAACTTTAACTATTTACGCAGCGCATGCCACGTAAGCTCTCAAAAGAGACGATTTTTTTCGTCTTAGTTCACATTATTGCAATTTTCGTAAGGATCTCTAATTTTTTTTTAAATAAAATATAGCCTATGTTACTCGCTGATAATGTAGCTTTCGATAGGTGAAAGAATTTTTAAAATCGGTTGAGTAAGTAGTTTTTGAGTTTATCCATTACAAACAAACAAACAAACAAACAAATCTTTCCTCTTTATAATATTAGTTTAGAAGTACTTTCATGTATTATCAGCTTTATTCCAATAATCACAATGTTTCATCTACGCGAGACTGACGAAGCAATCTGTGTAGTTTACCTTAAAGAAATAGTTCGGATTAATTTTAATTGATTAGGATGCTTTAATTATTTCTGCCTCTTCAACTGCAAAGGACAAGATCCTGTGACCGATCACTGGGTCGTAGGCCGCGGGTTTTTTGCGTAGAACTTATCAGTATTGGTTTGTTGTAGAATTTAAAAGAGCATTATTATTCTTGAGAATTTTTCCATTTAAATAAAATACGATCTTCATTGTCAAATAATATCAAAGTTGTCAGACTAACTCATTCCGAAGCTTTTCGCAAGCTTTCTTCTCATTTATATTAATTACCTAAGGTAAGCGTTGAATTGGTGTTGCTTTTTAAACTATCTCCGCCGACGAACTCACTTTATTCAAAACAATACGGCGATGTTTTAAAACATTCCAACAAACAGACTTTGTTCGAAAGCGCTTTATAAAGAAGTACTTTAAAACTAGAAATTGTGGAATTGTACTACTAAATATAGCCGGTTTTATAGGCGTGGCTACTAATTATTATCATTCTTCGTTATTATTCGACCGCTTATTTGCGCAAAACTTTAATTAACTTCGAAATGAAACGAATATTTTACAAGAGCGGGATCGTAATAATTCTACAATAATGCTTTCAGTTTCGTACTTAAACCTACAAGAGCAATAATTTTGTTTCGGAAAGTATCAATAATTAGTATTTATTCACTAAATAAAAATATAAGAAAGTTAAATTGATTCAGAGACATATATATATAGACATACTAGCTGATGCCCGCGACTTCGTCCGCGTGGTTTAACTTTTTGTTATTCCCGCGGGAACTCCTTAATTTTCCGGGATAAAAAGTATCCTATGTCCGTCTCCTGGTTCTAAGCTACTTCCCCACAAATTTTCAGGCAAATCGGTTCAGCTGTTCTTGAGTTATAAATAGTGTAACTAACACGACTTTCTTTTTTTAGGGTTCCGTACCCAAAGGGTAAAAACGGGACCCTATTACTAAGACTCCGCTGTCTGTCTGTCTGTCTGTCTGTCTGTCTCCAGGCTGTATCTCATAAACCGTGATAGCTAGAAAGCTGAAATTTTCACAAATGATGTATTTCCGTTGCTGCTATAACAACAAATACTAAAAATTAAAAAAATATATATATTAAGGGGGGTCCCCATACAATGAACGTGTTTTTTTCGTATTTTTTTGCTCAATATTAAAAACGGTAAACGCAAAATATTAACTTGTATATTACCTTTCAAAATAAATAATTAAATATCAATAAAGTAAATATTAAAGGGGGGCTCCCATACAACAAACGTAATTTTTAAGCAATTTTTTTTAATAATTTAAAACTTACTACAGGTTTGTACGGAACCCTCGGTGCGCGAGTCCGACTCGCACTTGGCCGGTTTATATATATATAGATATAAAGGGATAACATCCCTCTTTTTGCGTCGGGTTTAAAAATAATACAGGAACGTATCCGAACTTCTTTAGTATCCCTAAATCCGATATAGGTACAAAAGAAACAAAAACAACCAACATTTTAACCACTATCCAACCTTTTTGTTCAGCAAACTGTATAAAATTCCAATACGAAACTATTATCTACAAAATATAATTCTATAATATTCGATATTTTCATAAAATACTTTCAAGATAAGAAGCGGATTTAAGAAGGACTTCCTCACGTCTTCATTCAAAACCCATCGCACGTAATTGCATTATATTCAAGTGCGTGTCTCGAGTGCCAAGTTAACTTATAGTTATCCTATCTTTAGGTACTTTGTCGACATTTTTAGTAAGCAAAAATGTAAGCGCTGTCGAAGAATTTATACTGTGTGGTAGTGGTAATCATAATATTAAGGAATAAATCACGTAAAGTTTAGTAAGTTGGTGTATGCTTACTTTTAAAACCGGCCAAGTGCGAGTCGGACTCGCGCACCGAGGGTTCCGTACAAACCTGTAGTAAGTTTTACGATTTATGACGTATTAAAAACAAGACGAAATGAACCGCAAAACTAACTTTGTTTGTAGAGGTTTACTGTTAATATCAAAAAACTATGCTAGTTAGAGCATTGGCTATAGTTTTCCTGTAAAATATACATAAATCTGGGGTCACGGGAGTGACCCCGCCAAAGCGAGCCAAAGGAAATTCCTATTGACCATAATTATTTCAGATTTTTCGATTGGTAAACTCCTATTGACCATAATTATTTCAGATTTTTCGATTGGTAATAAGGGGGGGGGAACGGTATTTTTTTCGACATTTTGCCCGATAAATCAAAAACTATCATGACTAAAAATAATTAAAAATCTGTTTTAGAATGTACAAAGTAAACCCTTTCATATGATACCCCACACAGTACAGTTATCTCACTTTTGAATTTCAACCCTCCGATTTTCCCCCTTTTTTAAATAAGAACAAAAATAATTTCCAATTTTTTTTAATTCCAGTGTCTTTGGGCCACTAATATACACAACTATTCCAAATTTCATGTCGATAGCTTCGGTAGTTACTGAAATAATCGAGTGTGACGGACGGACAGACAGACAGACGGAGAAAGTCGCACCATAAGGGTTCCATTTTACCATTTTGGTACGGAACCCTAAAAACGCCGGCGCAATTAAAAATCTCCTACTAGTCAAAAACTAACCTCGGGCATGTACGTGAATAATTCATTGACATTGACCTGAGGTAACCAGAAGTGTTGACGTGGTGGTCACTATTTTTACCTTCCTTCTAGGGAATCGGCATTCAAAATGTTCGTAGCAACAATGAGTAAGTTTAATATTGTCTGGTTTCAAAGAATTCTAGTCCAGAATAAAAATAACGAGTTATTTTCACAACTGTATTAGTATCTAGGTCTGAAAAGAAAAATTGTACCAAATTAAGGAAAGAGCAATTAACAAAAAATACAAAAGAATTTTCGCATTGCTTTGACCATGCGGTAAATTAATCAAAACCTTTGATCAATGTAGGAATTTAATTAGCGCTATTTTCTTTTGTCGGTGAAGACGTTCCTCACATACTTGTGGACGACTGGCCTTATATTGGAACTTGGACTGGATGCTTTTATTTCTCGCATTAATTATACATTTGATAATAGTATAAAGGAAAACGAAGGTAAAGGTAAAAACGCTTAAAGTGTCTATTCGAAGATGGAGACGTCGTCGGGATGGAAATCAATAGAATATATTATACGGACAAAAAAGGACTGGCATTTCTAAGGCTATTGTCACTGCGGGTCAATTTTAACATAAACTGTTCTAATTTAAGTAAGTCATATTTTTTTAATATTGCCATTATATTTAGTAACCTACATTTATTATCATACAGGGATCTGTTTTAGTTTTGTGTCAAATGAGTATTATCATTTATTACTTGCAAGGTAGTACTAATAAGTATTCTGTGGTCTTAGTATAATTATTCTTATGTCATGGCATGCCTCTTACCATGAATCAAATAAATATTATAAATGCGAAAGTTTGGATGAAAAATGAAAATGAAAATGAAATTTATTGGTAAAAATATTCGTCGTTTTACAATTTTGTCGGGAACCCTGAAGTAAGTTTGAAAAAACCTGTATCTCGGGGTCCCCGCTCTTCCTCCTCGGTACAAATAACAATAATATCTTTAACAATGAAAAGTTCAATTTAAAATTAATAAAAATACAAAGTTAGCATGCATTGTTCTGTACGCGTGGTTGTGGTGTATGTAATATGTATGTGTGAGTGCGCGTTTGTGTATGTGTACGGGTGTGTGTGTATGTGTGTGTGTGTGTGTGTGTGTGTGTTTTATATCGAGTGTTTCTATGTAGAATTTAGCATTTATTGAGTACCAAATTAAATTTAAATTTGTAATTTAAAAAAAATTTCGGTATCCTCGTAGTTCAAGTTATTCAGCCAATTAGTTACCATTGGATGGATGTATGGATGTATGGATGGATGTTTGTTACTCAATCACGCTCTAACGGCTGAACGGATCTGGATGAAATTTGGCACAGAGATAGATTGTAGTCTGGAATAGCACATAGGCTACTTTTTATCCCGGAAAATTAAAGAGTTCCCGCGGGAATCGAAAAACCTTAATCCACGCGGACGAAGTCGCGGGCATCAGCTAGTTGGTTATAAGTTGGCAATAATGTATTTATGGATATTGCAAGATATCCTTACTAATATTATTAATGGGAAAGTATGACTGTTACCTTTTCACGGCCCATCATCTGAACCGATTTTGAAGAAATTTCAGTACATAGAAATCTTACATTCCGGAACTGGGCTTACTTCAATTTTTATACCGAAAAATCAAGCTCCACTAGATTTAAAAAATCCTTATTTCACACCGACGAAGTTGGAGGTATTTCGTCATTATTGTTATCAGTTAGTAATAAAGACGACGAGGCACAAGTTAAAAGTATACTTTAGGCATATATTTTTATGGTAAGTATCTGATAAAACTTTAACAAAAGCCCTGTTTTCTTGCTTGCTTCTAGTCTGTAATTTTTTAGTGACTACAACCTACTATTACCTATTCTGTGCTACAACCACTACAACGGAGCATTTTTTTCAACATTGTGACCACCGAACGAAGGTGAAAATACCTAATTATCACTATCTGCCACTAGTTTAAAATAATGAGAGAATAATAATCCAATTTAACTGTATCTAAAACAAAATTAAACGTAGGTACATTTAACAATCGTCAAAAGATGTTCAAGAATAGAAACGTCCTCATTACCATTATTACTCTGCTCGGTTGCGATGGCGGTGTAATGTAATCCGCTTTACAATTTAAATATAACAATTTAACCCTAGGTCTATTTGGTTAAAGTACAGGGGTCTAGGTTTTCTTAATTATAAGCGTATCTACTAGATGATGCTTGCGACTTCATACGCGTGGATTAAGTTTTTTGATTCCCGCGAGAACTCTATAATTTTGCGGGATAAAATGTAGTATATGTCACTCCCCAAGTCCTCAACTATGCCCTTGCCAAAAATCACGTCGATCTGTTGCCCCATTGCGGCGTAATTGAAGGACAAACCAACAAACCAATAAACCAACAAACAAACACTTTCGCATTTATAATATATTTACTTATTTTATTTTATTAATTTTATTAACTAGTGGACCCGGTAGACGTTGCTTTGTAGTTGTGTTGAACCCGTGTGCAGCGTTTCTACCAGATCAAATTGTGAATAGTCAGTCATCCTGGGACCATCTCAAACACACACAAAAAATTTCATCAAAATCGGTCCAGTCATTTTCGAGTGTTTGCGAGACTAACGCTCGGCAATTGAGTTTTATTCATACTACCATACTAATATTATTAATGCGTTAGTGTCTGTATGTCTGTCTTTCTGTATGCCTGTCTGCTACGCTTTCGTGGACCATCTTTCCAACCAATTTTAACGAAATTTCGTATAGAGGCCTACCTCTATACGAAATTTCGTTAAAATCCAATATGTCCTTATGTTATGGTATGTCCTTTCGCGAGAGGCAATAGGTTGCCTCATACTTTCTATCCCATAAAGAGTTCCTCTCATATAAGAGAGAGAGAGAGAGAATAATATTAATCCACGCGGACGAAGTCACGGGCAAAATCTGCGCGGATGAAGTCGGCAACGGCAACGCATTGGAGGTTCCTCTGGTGCTGCAATTGTTCATGGGTGGCGGTTATCGCTTACCATCAGGTGACCCGCCTGCTGGTTTGCTCGCTATATAATATTCCAGTTTACACCCTCAGACTTACACGAGTCTAATTATACGGAGGCCTTAATTAGTTTCAGTAGTTCTCAACTAGTGAAGCTGGACAGCAAACGAACTGGTTCCGTTCAAACTTAATACTGGGTTTAGTTAACTATTCAAATAATAAAGTTACACTGCAAGCTTAGTTCTCGAATATTATTTCGGGCCGATTTTTCGCTTCGATACATATGTGACCGTGTTTAACATTTCACAGGTTTTGTAAACAAAACTGCCTCAATGTATAGCCTTAGAGCGAAAACACACTAGGGACCGGAGAGGACAAAACATGCGCTAGAAATATTCGCGTGCAATGTTTTGACATGTCGCTTAATGTGCGTAGGTAGAGAAAGTTTCAATAATTGACGAAGGCGCGACCAACTATTTTTGATCTCTTCAAGAATACTGCTTTACATATAGTTCGCGCACGAGTTGAATGCAGAGCAAATGTATGGTGACACATACCTACATTTACTCTGCATTCAACTCGCGCGCGAACTGTAGATACAATTACTTTCACCAACACCAAGTCGTACGTTTTATGGTCGGTTATTAAGCCAATATTTTGACATTCTAAGAGTTTTCTGAATGCTAAATGGCGCCATCGTCAAAAAAAATAAATAGATTTAACGACCTATGGGTACTATGACTGACAACGCGAAATATAGTACTATAAGGGCTGGAGATTTGAGAGGAAATATTCCTTGAGTAGGTACCCTAGAGTTGTACGAGAGAGATGCGTCTATCTGTCCGCCTGTCTGCCTATCCGTTTTATATTCTCCTATTTTTTCGTCTAACTGTTTGTGTTATCTTTTTACTTTCCATCTAGATATTTAGCCGATTGTGACGGGTACAGAGGGGCTATAACAAATCTAAACCCACGCAAAGAAAGTTGCGGAAATCATATTGTTTTTAATAAAGATAAAGTCTAGGAAAAAGGTAGGCTGTAATATATAATTAAACTGTAAATATATACAGCTTTATATTACCAGAGTGAACGATATTACCGCGGCCTGATTTGTCACTGGAGCTTGATTCATTAGACGGGCTTTAATCTTGGAACTCTGTTTTGGCGTAACTCTCACCCTACCTTGGTTTGGTTTAATACGTACTTTCTTCTTAGTGCTTATTCAGACGAACCACAAGTTCATACAGGGGCAATTAAATCACTAGGCAGTGCTCGCGTGTGGTCACCCTGAGGCCTGAAATCACACACACACACACACTATAAGGGCGAAGGGACAATACTTCCGTGCGAAACGCCCGCATCGTATAGTAGAAATCACCTTTCGTCCTATCGCGGTAGTCTGTACTACATATAAAAGAGCAAGAGCGGAACTTTAGGTCCGTCACACATTTTTTATCCGTACTTGTATCACCTTGTATTCGTGTTTATACCATAAGGCTAAAGAATCTGCCACAAAAGGTGCTACGAGTTTTTAAGGTTGTAGCCACGCGGTCGTCTGTATTAAGCCCCATGTTTGAGACATTGAATGCGACTACGCGTTTTTTGTGTCCGGCAACATTTAGTCGCGGCTGTGGTGTGGTTGTACTTGTGACACGTCTAGAAAGACCCTTTAATTGATTGGTACGATTAATACAATATTAAAACATTATATTTCTCAAAGAGATTCACCTTAAGGTTAATGGGATCATTTCCTAACCAAAGTTTTGATTATATAATATAGCGTCGTATAAAAGCTAGACCATTAGTCATTGGAGGGATAAACAAAACAAACAGACCGTATACCTACTTTACATATTTACATATTTACATTTTCACGTTGGTATATATATAAATTCTAAACATCTATAGGCTACGCTGACTTATTAATAACTCCAGGCGTTTTGTGCTCTACAAGTTCCTTTAGTTATATACGTATCTACTACAGTTATCATACTTAAAACTAATATTATAAATGCGAAAGTGAGGTTGTTTGTTAGTTTGTCGTTCAAACACGCCGCAACAGAACGACGGATCTGCGTGATTTTTTGCATGGTAATATGCTTTGCGTGATAATATACATAAGAGGACTTCGAGAGTGACATAGGCTACTTTTTATCACGGAAAATTAAGGAGATCCCTTGAATCCCTTGAATGAGGAATTAGAAAAAAAAATCTACGCGGACGAAGTCGCGGGCATCGGCTACTTTTTCTCATATTCAGAACATAGGTACATGAAAAAAGAACAGAACATACAGAAAACGGCTATGACAAAAATACGTGATACGGACAGACCGACCGATGGACTGAAATTGTAGTCTTTGTTTCACCACAGAACCCTAAAATCTAAATTACTTGGTGTGGAAACCGGTGTGCGCACGAACCGTAAATCTAATAACTTCCATTTAGCAAACCCCTGTATTGATTCGTGTTAGCGTAACCATACATCATTTTGGCAAGCGCAGTAATTTCATAAACCGCTGGGCTGGTACCGACGGCGTTTATTATTATAAACAAGCCAACTATGCTAATGGAGAATAAAAACAGTGCGGGACGCGGTTAAACGGAACGTGCACGAAAATTACTTAGCTGTGGGTAGTTTGCGAAACTAGCTTCTATTAAAACTTTTAAACTAAGTACACAAGCATGAAATTGTAGTGCCGGGATATTCTACACTTCTATACTAATATTATAAATGCCGAATTTTGGATGGAAGGATGGATGGATGGATGGATGGATGGATGCATGGATGGATGGATGATTGTTACTTAATCACGGCCCAACTTGGGCTTGTTTGTCCCAACGGCTGAATGGGTCTGGATGAAATTTGGCACAGAGATAGATTATAGTCTGGAATAACACATAGGCTACTTTTTACCCCGGAAAATTCCCGCGGGAACCAAAAACCTCAACTCACGCGGACGAAGTCGCGGGCATCAGCTATTGTGATAATATATTTTTTAGGTTTTACTGGTTTTGAGTGAGTACGATTATAATTTTGAGTTAGTCTGAGATTAAATACGTTATCAGCAAGTATTTTGATAGAAAAATAATATTACCTACCTACCTATAATATATTAAAAGTTACAAGCATGAAAATTTAGAGGTAGGAATATTGTGATTTTTAATTTGCTGATTGCGTGAGAACGATGATAATTTGGAGTTGTTATGAGTAGGTACACAGAGATTTAAAAAATATACCTTATCCACAAGTATTTTGACAGTTCATTCACCAATGGTGTCACAGACAAAACATAGATACAGATGTAACATAAAACAATCGGTTATTTTTTACTCCACTACAAGTTAGCCCTTGAATCTCACGTGGTGGTAAGCGATGATGCTGTCTAGGATGGTAGCGGGCTAACCTGTTAGGGGTATCGCAGTTATATGAAACCTATACCCCTAGTTAGGTTTTTACACGGCAGCTTACCGTAATGCTAAGTCGCTTGGCGGCACTAAATGGGGCTGGTTCATAATTTCAAATTTCATACAAAAAAACAAATATCACCGAGAAAAAGCAGCCTAAACTACGTGTAGCATACTCTCCGAATATTCTTTGACAGTTAAAGCTATCATAAACAAGTACAAATACGGCTCAGCAAATATTAAGACGTACCTCCGCATTCATGTAATGGCGTACACCAGAAGAGTTCCCGGTTATTGAGTCGTTAGAATATAATTTCATCTCGTGTTTATGGCGCCATAAAAAGTTTGCAGCCCTCATACTAGGCTGAAAACTGGTGGGTGATTTGTTCGGGGTCTTATTACATCAAGCGATTTCACTTTTTTTTTTATTCCACCACAAGTTAGCCCATGACTGCGATCTTACCTGATAAGTAATGATGCAGTCTAAGATGGTTGCGGGCTAACCTGTTAGGGGTATGGTAGTTATATTAAACCTATACATCCCTGATCAGTTTCTACACGGCATCGTACCGGAATGCTAAATCACTTGGTGACACGTCTTTTCCGGTAGTGTGGTATCTAGCCACGGCTAAAGCCTCACACTAGACCAGACCAGACCACAGAAATTTCAGAAATTTTTAATTCCCAATCTGTCCTTGCCGGGGATCGAACCCGGGACTTCCAACGTGAATACAAGCGCTCACTACTGAACGAGGGAACTCGTCAAAAATTTTATGTTTAATTAAATTTAAATTAATTACATGAAATTATTATACTATTAAGACGATGTTATTATTATGTTTAAACTGGGAGACAGTAAATTTTTAGAGTTTACTACGTACTAAGTAAGATTAATCTAACTAAACAACCAAAATAATAAATAGCCTTTTTTGTCGATATAATTAGGAATAAAATTAAATAATGACACTGTTACCTAAAATCGATAGAATGTAAACAACAATAGCAACAGCAGGTTTGCAGATGCTCTATGGAACTACCACTATTTCAAGCGTAAAAATAAATAAAACTTATGCTTGAGTACAAAAACTGTGAGAAAATCGCTCACTAGCGCTTGGACTAAACAACCGCTGCCAATCACCGACCGTAACCTCTTCGAGGCGCCTCGTTCAAATTTTACCTCCAATTTAAGATTGCATTTCATTTTTTCCCTTCAATATTTTCTTTCCGTGATTAATCTTTGTTGAGGAAATGATGAATGAGGATGAGGAATGATTTCTTCAGTAGGAACTGAAGGAGAAGACAGCTTTGGAATATCTTTTAAAATTCAAAAGCATTAAGGCGCGCGCAACCTTCGGCGTTGTGTACGCTCGTACATTACAGTATATTATTCGGTACATCCAAGCGACATTTTTTCCGCGCGGAATTTCTGTAAAGAATTTCCCTGGACAATAGAGATCGCACATGGCCACAAAACTTCGCATTAGGTGCAAAAGCCGCAAGAACTGAAAAGTCTTTTTGAAGTGAAGCTTCTTTTGAATCGTTGTGATTTGATTCGATGAAACGAAAAACGAAAAAGCGACACCTAAAAGAGGCAAACATATTTATAATATGATTTAGCCTGCGAGAGATTGAGATAGAATACAAGTTATATTTATCTCATTATCTCGTAGGCTACTTTTCTGAAGTTTCAGTTCTGCCGTGTGTGAATTGCACACACACACTTTTTTCTACTATACGTACTAAAAGTACAAGTGACAGGCACGAGTAGGCAACCATGAGGCCGTGCTGATATTAATTATTAGACCTCTGCTGCTCTCCGGTCATCACTAGAATTTTCAGTAAAGAAAATTTCGTTGCTTACGCCTCTTGTACTCGTAGTTTTGTGTACTCCTGAATAAAGATTTTGCCAACTAATCAACGTCAAAACGCCCTCTTAGGTATGGGACTTTGCATAGAACGATAATTGAATAATAAGCGGATACCCATTACTTCTGAAAGTTTAATTGATAATAATTAAAAATGCTCGAAATTAAAAACAACAGAAGACAAATTTTGGAAGACCTTTGTATATGTTTTATTGCACAAAGAATAATTGTATATAATACGAGTCATAAGAATGAATCTAACATATTTGCAATATCTATTTTCATTTTGAAGAGCCCGAGCAATCGTTGCCTCACTTTAAATTTTAATTTCAAACCTAAAATTGGAGTTTGAAAAGAAAAATCCGACGAAAGATTTTTGAAATGAAACCATTTTTGCCGTCGATTCGAATACGACCACTAGCAATTTTGAATACTGAAATGAAATGAGTGAATGAATCAGTTGCACAATTAACTATGGGCTTACTATGAGGTATTGATGCTACGTCTAGCGGTCAATAGCTCTGAGCTCACAGATTTACGTTATGCGTTCTCTGTAATGTAACATGCGATAGCTTGGACCCTAAACTTCCAAGGTCATTTATTACTTCAGACAACATTATTTTTTTGTGGTCCACTTTAGTGTTAGTAACAATATTATAATCTTAATAACTATGTTAGTACTTAAAATCTAAGGAGTTAGTAACAATTTTAACTTATTCTATGTTAGTACCTACCTAAAAACTAAAAGGGATTTAGTCCTCTGTATTAGTTTCCCCACCAGAGGACTATCCATCTTCCCTGCTATGCTATTCAGTATGCTGTTGCTGCTTCCACGGACTCTGGACAGCAGTGATGCGGTTTTCTTTCGCCAGATAGCATCAAAGCCATCTGTCCGCGCCTGAGAAAACATCGCTGACGCGCTGCAGAACCTAGGTCGCCGCAACAGCACACTGAATGCATTATTATATTGGACTCGCAGTGCGTTGTAAGCCCTTTGCGTATGCCGGGACCACAGGCTCGCTGAATATAAGGATGTACAGTAGGCTCTGAAGAGAGTTATCTGTACATCGGGCAAACCTGCGGGCCAGCATATTCGCACGGACTGACTGACGGTAATACCACAGGTAATACCTTGGACGTCTTCACATTATAGGTACATACTACAAGCAACATACTAATACATACTAAAGTGCCTTAGGTTATTACCGCGACGGACTAATTAGCATCTAATTAGCAATCTATTTTCTCTTTGACATCATATAATGTTGGCTATTAACTCGACAGTAATAAATATTTTAAGAGAATTTGAAGCATATACTACACTAGCTGATGCCCGCAACTTCATCCGAGATTCCCGCGAGAGCTCTTAAATTATCCGGGATAAAATGTGATAATGTAGGGTATAAGCTCTCTCCATTCAACAGCCCAATCGGTTCAGTCGGTATGGCGTGAAGGGTAACATACACACACATTGTGTACACATTAACTTAGTTATAGAATAGGTATTTAGTATAGTCTTCTATACGTCCATAATTACTATACCATTATGAAACTCATTATATTTATGTTTATCCATACACGCAAAATTACATATTTGCACCAACGTGCATTAGGTATAGGTACTTTAATATAGAAAAGTGGCTTGATTTAATCATAATATTCCCTCCATTTAAGATGGAACTGGCATTTCAAAGGTTAAAATCTAAAAGGAAAGTCTCTCTTACCTTTTTTTACCATTTCTTTTTAAGTTCACAGGGCTGCTGTGTAAGGGCGGCAGTCTTACAAAAGACTTCTGAATTCTAAGTTGGGTGTTAAAGCTAAAAGGCAAACTGAAATTCTAATTACTTAGACCGTACTGCAGCCCAAGCATGATCAGTGAGTAAACGCTTTCTCGCGGCGCAGCATTTTTATTGACATAGAGAAAAAAAACTTGGAGATGGATCACACTGATAGTGCCATCGATATATATGTAGGTACTAGATGGACCCTTTCATTGAAAAAAATTGGGCGTCCGACCTGTGGAGCGCACTCCACACCCGTATAAGCCTGTCCTTGTCCCCGCCATAGCGCTGTCCCGCTTTTCAGACTAGATGGCGTCAGTAAAATACACCCACATTCTTTGTTTGACAGGGCCCGTCTATGTAAATTGAGGTCGTTGGAAAGTGCTATTAAGACTGCTCGCACGAATTTCAAAGCCTAAGTCACTGTCCAACGTGAGTGACAAACGCGACCATTTGACTCGATACGACGCAACACGATGGTATGAACCAGTAGCATTCCCTATGGAGTCGCCTCGCCGTGGGATGCGTCGCGTCGCTTTCGTCGCTCAGAGAGGACAATAGGTAAGTTTACCTTAAGTATAGTTTACACGTATAATGTGATACCTAATAAATGTATCTTTTGATATGTTAATCATAAATATAGGGGAAATATTCGTAAGATGCTGTTCCGATAGAACTAATATAAGAAAAATTATTAGGTATTTTTATCACGCAAAATCAAACAGTTCCCACGGGATTTCTAAAACCTAACTTAATTTCCACACGGACGAAGTCTCGGAAAAAAATGAAAATGAAAATGATTTATTTCACGTAGGACAACTTGTGCCACTTATGATAAGTCGTAAGAATCTACCACCGGTTCGGAAAACTGATTCTACTGAGAAAAACCGGCAAGAAACTCAGCAGTTGCTGAAAAATGTTACACTTTGTAAATAATATACAATGCATACGTTACGTAACTAGTATTACACTGACTTGTGGGTTATTATTACTATAATGTTAAAATAGACTTGTGGGTTGCTGGATGCGAAGTCGGTTGCTTCCATGCTTGCCAACTTTGTCATCCATAAAATCATCAATAGTTTAATAACCTCGACTTATCAGATGCTGTTTAATGTCGGACATCTACTAGTAGAAAAAAATCTTATGTACCTAAGACATATTATTATACACTCTATCCCGACTACCTCCTTTTCACTGTGCCATTATCAAGCTAAAAGTACTTTCTAACAGAATAGACACGCGAAGATCCTCAATCACATCGTCTATTCGTCTCACGTAATCGCCATATATTCCGAAGCTTATAAATATTACAGTCGTCGTCGCTTGCTCTTTTTATCGGTTGAGTTTTTAAATGTATTTAAGACCTAGTTTTACCAGATAGAACTTATTCATGATTGCATTACCAATTAATGCTTTCTGAAAACCTACACAACCTGAGTAAAGTATCTATGGTTTGTTTCTAGGGCATGTGAAAATCCGGTCATAGACATGAAAATATTTTCTTCCTTTTACAATTGCACGATTAAAATTTGTAGTTTTGTGTAAGATAATCAAATAAACAACGACTTAAAATCCTATACGAATAACAAACTTTTCTTGAAAAGTTGAAAAATAACCGAGTTAAGAAGAACAATCGTCCATTTAGGGTAGGCAACCCTAGAAACGGCTATACCTACGTCCAATATGGCCAAGTCTTAAGTATATTGCTAGTTACATAATGTTATGTAGGTAAGAGCCCACGCATTCCTTAACCTAAGCTGTGATAGCCTTCACTGACAAGGGAATTTAATTAACCCGATATCCGTTAGCCTCAAGACCTTGACCAGAGCCAAGCTTTAGTTAAGGTAGCGTAAGAATGTTGGCTTAGGCTTAAGGCTTAAATTAACAGCGACCCAAGAACAATTAGTGCGACAGCGATGTCTCGGCTTTGCAACGCTTATCGATAAACCGCGAGAGAGATATATCACACAGATTATGCTTGGACTGTTCCTTGAATTGTTAAAAAAGAAGAAATTTTAAGCCATTTATAAAATGTGTCCTAAATTAAAATAATACCATAATATACGCTAACTTCAATTACACTCTTCTATAAAACGCCATCTATTTATACTTTTTGTATTGGTGGCTTAATTAATTTATCCTAAGCGCATTTTTCACTACTGATAAAACTATAAGCGCGCCATAAAATTTCGTGAGTAAAGTTCACCTAATCGCCAAACTATGTTGACGTCATCAGCCAATCATCAGCATTCCTTCGATGCGATCGATGCAGCCGAATCTTTCTAATGACATTAACCACTACAGCCCATTAACGTCCCACAGCTGGGCACAGGCCTCCACTCTCATAGGAGAGTGGGAATTAGAGCTTAGACCCACCACGCTGCTCCAATGCGGGTTTGACATTGCATGTTCATTTTTCAGTATTCAAAAATATCGCCTTAAACTCAAACACGTGTATGTATCACGATTCTCGACGTAGGTAGAAGCAAAGATTGCTTAATAAAGCGCTTTTTCCTGCTTAGAAAAGCGCGTAGCAATATTGTATTATGTACATACGATAAACGATGTTGCGTGACGTATACAGACATAAAAGTGATCACATACTATCGCACAGGATACTTGAGTGACACTTGTAACATATGTAACGCATTTTCCAATAGATAATCTATACTAATATTATAAATGCGAAAGTTTGGATGGATGGATGGATACTCAATCACGCCCCAACGGCTGCATGGATCTAGATAAAATTTGGCTCAGAGATAGATTATAGTTTGCAATAACACATAGGCTACTTTTTTCCCCGGAAAATTAAAGAGTTCCCGCGAGAACCAAAAAACTTCAATTCACGCGGACGAAGTCGCGGGCAATAGCTAGTAGTTAATAAAATGCGTGACCAGGACCGTAGTACAGGTCAAAAGATCAACGAGTCCACGTCGGAACGGAAGGCCAATTCGTCCTATCCGGCTCCATGTTAAGACAGTTACGCGGACAATTTTTTGTCCCTACTATGCTAACCCTGTTGTTTAACTTAGCTTATTCTGTTGTACTCAATCTCAAAATTCGACTAAAATGATAGCTCTTGATATAATGCTATCTCGTTCAATAGGCTTCCTGCAAATGTGGACACCACTAAAAGCGCGACCAATTTGGTAGATATAGTGATTTTGTCACATTATTTGATACTAGATGATTCCCGCGACTTCGTCCGCGTGGACTAAGTTTTTTCGATTCCCGCGGGAACTCCTTAATTTTCCGGGATAAAAAGTAGCCTATGTCCTTCCCCGGGATATAAGCTATTCCTGTACCAAATTTCATCAAAATCGGTTGAATAGGTGGGCCGTGAAAGCGTAGCAGACAGACAGACAGACAGACAGACAGACAGACAGACACACTTTCGCATTTATACCTAGTATGGATATGGATTTGATACTAGATGATTCCCGCGACTTCGTCCCCGTGGACTAAGTTTTTTCGATTCCCGCGGGAACTCCTTAATTTTCCGGGATAAAAAGTAGCCTATGTCCTTCCCCGGGATATAAGCTATCCCTGTACCAAATTTCATCAAAATCGGTTGAATAGGTGGGCCGTGAAAGCGTAGCAGACAGACAGACAGACAGACAGACAGACAGACAGACACACTTTCGCATTTATAATATTAGTATGGAGTATGGAAGTATGGAAGTATGGAAGTATGGATGCAACTAAAGTTGCGCCTCGTGCGTAATCTCGTGGTGTCATGGGTGCACGATTTTGCGTGTCTCGTACAGGCGTAAAACTGTACCGGAGTAAAAATGTGTGAACGGGCGGAGTGAGGAAATCCGGTAATAGAATAATTATGGATAATGGATTCTGTACACACAAAACGGTGACTGGTAAGTTATGATTCGCAGCTACCTGAGTTATATTTTTTTTTCTTTTTTGATTATGATCAGACGCTTAAATAATATATTAAGTAGCTATAACAAATTAGATAAAATTTACAACATTGATGAAGAATTTACTATTATGAATTGTTTTTATCTTATTTTATTCAGAATCAAATCTCTCTCGGCTCTCAATGATATATACACCTCTAAAAATACCTCTACCTCTGAAATATAATCTGAATAAAATGATTGATTTAGTTTTTGTTTTCGGTTATTCGAAACTAGACTTTGGCATGTCATTCAGAACCAGTGGTAGATTCACATGACGATTCAAAAGCACTTTGAAAAGTTTATTTGAATAAAAAATATTTGAATTTTAAGTTTTCTCTATCTTATTTTCCAGAATAAAAAGCGCCTTTTTTAGTAAAATAAAAATAGGTTATCAGGGACAGACAGACAATCGATAATTTCAAGGAAGTTCTACCTAAGCACAAAATACTAACTATTACTTCGTAACTTAAGCAAACCTTAGAATGTAGAGGGATACTGATCTAACTATCGAGTTGTTACGTATAAAACCTTAGAAACTTCGACCTCGTGTAAGAAGCCCTTTAAGGAATAAGTCCCATGGCTCAAAAAGTTATGTAGCGGCCAATTTAAATGCGCATGATTAAACTGTTTTAGTTTAAACTCAACAAAATGAACAGTCAATTGATTAGCTTAAGAGCCGCCGCACACGGGCAACTAAAAGTTGCCTGGCAACTTTGTTTAGGGTGCACGCTCGGGCAACTTGTCTGGAGTCTGGACATCAACTCCATGGACGTTGCACGCCAACATAAAGTTGACAACCATGAACACAAGACAAATCATGGGAAAAATCTTATGGGTATCTTGATTTTCCCTGATAAAGATTTTTTTTTTTTTAATTTATTTAATTCAAATTGATAGTAACCATTTTTTACAAAATGTAAATCTCGCCAAACTGGTGGGCCAGTTTGTTGGCGAGTTGGCGCTCTACACATAATATTCAAGTTGCATCTAAAATTAGCACTAGTTTACCTAATAACCTAACACTAACGAACAAACAATTTTAAAAAGAAACCCATACAAAAGAAAATACAAATAAAAAATTTAAATAAAAGAGCAAATAAACAATATGAACAAAAGAGCAGAGAAAAATTAAATAAAAAAAACAGTAAATAATTAATCAATTAATAAGTAAGTATAGGAGTAGGTACTCAAGTGAACTTTTAACTTCTTCTACACTAACCTTATTTTCCTCCCTTAGCCAATCTATGCTATTGTAAATTTTGGGTACTAAATAACAACTCAACCTTTTACCGTAATAGTTACATACTTTTGGCAACGTGAATCTTATCTTTCTACAACTTCTCGCGTTATCTCTTAGCTTAGCCGGTGTTTTAAATTTGTCCGAGAAATAATGTTCTTTAGCTATTAGATATTCCACTTTACTATGTACTAGTAACGTACTTACGTTACTTAGTAACATAACTCCGGGATTCAATCTAACTCCATACCAAGTTCAGTTAAAACGTCTGCTGCATCAATACAACTTCTAGAAATTTAAAACTGTAAGTAATAAGAACGAATGAAGTTATTTTCCTCATCACTTAAACTATTATCGTCAATCCCGATGAGCCAAGAAAATATAAAAATGAACTTTCATTTATGGCGTATTATATATCAGCAGTGATCCTGTTTATATTGAGTCGTTAGGCTATAATTTCATCTCGTGTTTACTACGCCGTTAAAAGTTTGTGTAGCGCTTCTTATATTGCCGCAGAAAATTACCGCACATTTGATGCATCAATACGGTCCTTTAAATATTATGTTTAACTAGATTGAACTAGAAGATTTTCTGATTCCCGCGGGACTTTATAATTTTCCGGGATAAAAAGTAGCCGGGATACAATCTACCCCTGAACCAAATTTCATCAAAATCGGTTGACCAGATGGGCCGTGAAAGCGTAGCAGACAGACAGACAGACAGACAGACACATTTTAGCATTTATAATATTAGTATGGAATTAGAATCCATATTAATATTTAAAATGTGAAGTGTGGCTGTCTGTCTCTTTGTCTGCTACGCTATCAATTTTCAAGAGCCATCTTTTCAGGCGATTTTAACGAAATTTAGTTCAGAGATAGTTTGCATCCCCTCCTGGGGATGCAAACTATCTCTGAACGTGCATATAAAGGGGCATATAAAGACAATGTTTTGTATCCCGAAAATCGCCTTGTTCCCACGGAATTAAAATCCACGCAGACGAAGTCGTAGGCATCATCTAGATTTAATCAATTAAAATCAAAGGACTTCTATGAGATTTTTAGAACTCTCATTATACCTACCTACTTATATTTTATTTTGGATCATGCAATTCCATCATTAGACAGCGCTTACAGTTTCATTTTATCCACAGCGAAGACGAAACAATATTTATATTGTGTAATGTAAAAATGGCGTGCCACGAACAAATTACCAACCGAGGAAAATTGCCATTTCCTTTGCCGTTTATTATATACGGCTTATTAGGTAAAGGGGCGAAAAGTTTCTACCGGTCTTTGCAAACTTAAACAAGACTATGATTTTAGAAACAATGCTACTAAATGCAAACAAGTTCGTAATCAAAGTTTTTATTTTATAATTTACCGTTAGGTATAGTAAAAGAGAAAAATCTTTTGCTTACTAGCGATCCGCCCCGGCTTCGCACGGGTAGCACTAATAATCCTAATCTATATAATATAAACTATCCTATCTCTCAAGTTAGATCGAACTGCACATGGTGTGCGAATTTTATTATAATCGGTTAAGTGGTTTAGAAGTCCATTGAGGACAAACATTGTGACACGAGATTTATATATATATGGATTGACAGCTTATTAAAAGAAAAATATGACAAAAGGAAATCTCTACCTCTACCTTGTGCTATCTACAGGTCTATAATATAATCATTATTGTCGATACTTACTTGAAGCGTCGACTTTTTTAAAACAATGAATAATGGACATCTATGCACCTATATCTTCAGATCTTTAACGTTTCAATACTTACTTCATTTAAATACTATTTAATACTATTATGTGTATAGCGTAGTTTCTTCTCATTCATGAAAAAACATTCTCAATTACATCCTCGAGATACAGTAGAAATTTGTAACAGATAGTTATGAGCACTTTTTTTAAAGTACGACTAAGTTTCAGGAATGGAGTGACGATGAAGCGGATAAAGCCGCATGCAGACACTTTTGGAAGTATTTAAGAACCTAATTCGAACTTTATCATGGAATTTAATCGTATGATGGATTCCATCATACCAAAGGCAAAGGCAACATCAAAGGCTAATAAGTTCCGCTCTTACTGGCTTGTATGGAACAAGATTGATGATACTTGGCTAAGATGCATCGGTATTTTCTTTTGAGCCTTGCATCCATTGACTTACCAATACATTAGACGCACCATCGAAACGCAAAAAACGGTACGGTCAACTTGTGCACAAATAGATAATGTGAACAATTTTCGCCTCAGTCGCGCATGAGTACACTAGACAAAATGTCGTATGTGTCGAATTATTACATATTACAAAATTGAACCCTAAACATAATACTATATGGTTGGTTTTTGTGAACCGTTTGGTGTCTCAGCCAGTCAGTTATCTATAGCTGTGTTTGTATAAGCGATTGTAGACGCTTTTTGAGTTTTAATTTGTAGGTAATTATATCCTTAGTTGGTAAATCGATGCTTGCATCATGAAAATAAAAAGCTCATAAAATTAAAGTAGTGTATTGTCACAATAAACGAGAAACTTAATATCCTCTATGGAAGCTATGGAATGCTCACACTTCGATTGCTCAGACACCCGAGCCGGATCGATGGACTCTAGTTGCTAAAATTCACGTTGCTAAAAAGGAGGGATCACTCAGGAGCAGCCAATGGGCGTCAAGCCTAAGTTATAATAATATTTAGTCAGCGGTTTGCAGTATAATAGCACGATACATAGAGTATAAAGTCAAGGCTATCGAAATTTAAAGAACGCCAAGTATTACAAGATTTTGCACTTTACTTCGCTTAAGTAATCTTGACGATTTAAATAAGCCGCGAAACTTCGGAAGTTGGATTTAATTAACGAAATTTTAGGCGTTTATGTATAAAGAGAATTTCATTTTATTGCTTCGATTATTATCAAGTAAGTACGAGTAGATATTGTATTATATATTCCTCACCTTATCACTTAGCTTTATTTTTTTCCAGTTTTACTTTTTTTTATTTTCTACTGACAATCATTCTGTTAATAACTCTGTCAAAGACCACTTAATATTCTTAACAGTGCGACATATTATTTTACTTAAAAATATAGTAGTGGGTATATCGTATGCAAATGCGGAGTAGGAATGACGAAATTATAGTTAACTAGATGATACCCGTGACTTGAACTTACTTGACTTGACGTGAATTAAGTTTTTTCATTCCCGCGGGAACACTTCAATTTTCCGAAATAAAAAGTAGCCTATGTCCTTCTCCGAGATACAACCTATCCCTGTATCAAATTTCATCAAAATCGGTTGAAAAGATGGACCGTGAAAGCGTAGCAGACAGACAGACAGACACACTTTCGCATTTATAATATTAAGTATCGGATTCCACAAACCATTATTGTCATACTCAAATCATCATCATCATTTACCTATACCAATGCTGGTCTAAAGCAAGTCTCTTCTGAAAATGAGTATGGTAGGTATACTTACCTACTCATATAGTTTCGAAATGATAAGCTCAAATTAGTGTTCATACTAAGCTTGTTATTGTACAGACACAATTGGCAAGAAAGGCGCTTCATACAAACACTGTTCATTAGCGGGCAACCTTCGGAAGTTGAATACAAAGGAAACTTTAACTAAGCGCTTCCAAACTACCCGTTGAGTTTACTTTCTGCTTGTACGTAGAGACTTGGAGACTGTTTGAGGTACGGCAGTGCCAGGTGACTTCAATATGTGTCTTACCTACTTTAGTTTTTAACCGACTTCAAAAAAAGGAGGAGGTTCTCAATTCGTCGAAATCTTTTTTTTGAAGTAGGTAGTTTGTTTTGATGCAAATGGAAATTTTGGTTTTCATTCGTATATGTTATTGTACTATAATAGTACATAATAAGTTGTAATGTAAATGTAATTACTTATTCTGTGATGTTAGTTCCATACTAACGACACAGTCTAGGTCTTCGTTCTTCGTCATAACAGGGGTGTGATGGGGTTGGGTATCTCCAAGTTTCTAATTTTTTTAATACAAAATTCAGTTCAGTCATTCTAGTATAAAAGTAAGCACCTTGGAGGTGTATTACGAAAGTGTAGGTGTGGAAGCCTGGTCTGCGATTTGTATACCTAGGCGTTGATCGACCTACGTTGTGCTAATCTATATATATAAAATTCAAAGTCCTGACTGACTGACTTATATATCAACGCACAGCCTAAACCGCTGGGGTTAGAAACTTGAGAATTGGACAGTAGGTTCCTTTTGTGACGTAGGCGCTCACTAAGGAAGGATTTTTCAAAATTCCACCCCTAAGGGGGTGAAATAGGGGGTGAAAGTTTGTTTGAAAGTCCGTCATTTCTCAAGTTATATCCATGAAACTTGGTATTTGAGCTTCTGGTTTTAAATAAAGAAATATGTGTTAACCTGGAAAACTAAGGAGTTCCCGCGGGAACCTTCTTCGATCCACGCGGACGAAGTCGCGGGCATCAGCTAGTAAATAAATAAATCAATAGTTAAAGAATACTTTACATCTCATATTCAAACCGAAATTTACTACCGGAATTTTTAAAAATCTACAACCACACGTCAGCTTGTGAAATTAGAGTGTTTTATTTGAATTTATTTTCTCTCTAAGTTTTTTTAAAACATTGATAAGTATGACCTAAATGAAACATTTCCGTAGAAAATTTCACCTCTCTAACAAAAAAGTAGTGAAAACTTCACACCTGCTCTCGACTGCAGTAACCGCTGACCGGTCGTTCACGGTAACTGCCACGAATAAAAAGTTGCACATTCATTTAATTTTGTTACCTGTAAGAAGTTACTCCAGTTCAATGCCAAAATTTTGTGTTCGTAGATTATTGCTATATCTGATTCGATTGATGTACCGATGTATTTATATTTTTTCTTTTCAGAAATCCATTGTGTCGATTTTATAGTAGGTATAAAATTTTAATAACGAGACTTTTGGGTTTTTGAACAAGAAAAGGTACCTGTCGTATCATATCGCAGTAGTATCGTAGTATTGCCCTTGCGCACATTGTTTTTTTTTTTTGTTTTTTCTATGTATTTTTGTTTTTTGTAGCAATAAATAATTTATCTATCTGTTGTATTTCCGTCCACGCCTGAAAATTAATATTCATCACCAACCCATCGCAGGGTCCAATACGGACTACGGAGCACGGGTCTCTTTTCAGAATGAGAAGAATTAAAGCCATAGTCAACCATAATGGCCAAGTTATTATGACAATGGCAAATATACTAATAGCAATCTATTTAATTATGTTCATAAATATATACTTGATAAACATTCATAAAAATGAAGTCTGTTAATAATAATCAATATTTAAGTATCGTCTATCGCCTTACATTCAAACACATTATAAATTTTTGAAAAACATAATTGTTTATATAAAACGGTTTTACAAGTTATAAAACTGTAACGTAATAAAAAGGTATGGGGGAAAATATTATATTATAAAACACGTGAAAATTTTATACTTACACGATTTTATTTTATGTCATGTACGCTCCGTTTAACAATGCTTCACGCTGCTTTTATATTCCATTAGCGTAGTGGTTCTTGTACCTAATATACTAGTGGAGTTGTCATGAGTTTGTTTGCATTATTTGTATATAGCTTTTGAACACTGTACAGTAAGTAAACCCTAATAAGTACAATATATTTTTAAAAACAAACAAAAGCGTTCGTTATTCGTGTAGCTATGTCAGTATTGCTTAAGCGCCGCAAATACTCATCATCGGACACGCCTCTGGTGACCAAAGAGGTCCTACCTATAAGTCGATCTCTAGAAACGCAGACCACGACGAAGGTTTACTCAACCAATATTTTACTATTAGGTACTATAAATATGAATTTTTATTTCTCCTTGACTATATATATTTTTAATTTAACTGCCTCGTTGGTCTAGTGGTTAATATACCTATTCGACTACGGCCCACGAGGTCTCGGTCGGGCCATATAATTAAGTAATAGGTTTTTCTGACTAGAAATTCTCAGTACTAGCCCGGAGTTAGGAAATTGGCGGTGTTTCAACCCCGTGCTTTGGAGAGGTCGTTAAGCCGTTGGTCCCGGTTATTATCACTAACATGATAATGGGGCTGATTCTGTATAACACAATATCTAAACTAAACTAAAATGGCATGCTTTAAATCAAGTTCCGTCCCTTTCCGTAGGGAGTATTAGGAAAGGGTTAGCAATATTTGTAATGCTCTAATTATAGTTTAGTTTAGAGATTGTGGTGCACTACAGAATCAGCCCCAGTAGGTACCTACTTCAAGCCCGCCAACCCGCATTGGACCCGCGTGGTGGGTCTAAGCTCTAATTCCCTCTCTCCTATGAGAGTGGAGGCCTGTGCCCAGCAATGGGACGTTCATGGGCTGTAGTGGACACTAATTTTATTTTTTATTTACCCATATACTAATAGCTAGATAACCTCAAGGAAATAAATGAGGTTTGCTATAATTTTACGAGTTATAGAATAATTAACCGCTCGAAAAAAGTTAAATGCTAAAAAAATGTAGATAAAATTAGGGCGTAAAAATCAATTGTCTTATTTATATTTCACGTGACGTAAAATAAACAGTAAGTAACTCCACGTCGGCACCGGAAATCCATTAACTAAGAAACGAAGACATTTTTTATCATCCATGATATTTTTTCTTTTGAGACAAAAACGTAACGAGATGGAAATACGTGCGAGCATTTTATTTATTGCATCATTATGCCGATCAATTCTGAGCTATTTCGCCAAAATGTCGACTTTCCTTAATAGAATTTGAATAGAATACCTATTATTTCTGCTTATCTGAAAAGCTTGTCTTAGCACATGTCTACGTAATATATAAAAACGCTACATGCCAAGACGTGAAGTTGCCTGACGTTTTTTTTAACGGTTTACCTACTGCGAATCATACTAATATTATAAATGTTTTTATGCTCAATGGCTTAGACTTTGGAAGACGTATACCTACTTTGAATAAAGAGTAACAGAGTAAATATAGCGAAGTATCGGAGTCGGTATAAGTATTCGGAGAGGCACTCGGAGAAGAAGACCAGGAAACTTAGTGTCACAGTATGGCAAGATCCACACCGCTACAACAAATAAACTGTGGCTACTAAACTGCTTTGCACTATGCAAAGCCTTAGAGCGAAAACAACCCGACCAACGACGTGTTGTCCTGTCACGCTAGTGTGTGCGGATCCATATAAAAGTGAGTAACACGGACTTTAGGTCCGCCAGACAATTTTTTTTGTCCTTTGTGTGTTTTGCTTCTCGAATCGATTCTATTTGCGATCGAAGTAACTCCTTAGTTAGTCCCTTTGAACTTTGTAAAAAGGTAAGGCATTATAAAAACCAGATCATATTGTGTATAAAGTAAAATCAAATGACTTTTAAAACCTACCTACCACTTTTAAAGCTTAGGATCGTTTTATAACATAAATTATATAGTTAATAATTATATAAAATAAAAATAAATAAATGTAAGTAAAGTAAAGTCTGTTTCAAAGCGCAAAGAAACCACTAGAGAACAACTTATCAAAGATCAAAGCTGGTTCAATTAATTGAACGCATTGATTAATCAGTATATTATGCGATAGAATCAGTACCTACTTATGCATCCTTTATATTATGCTAGATATTAGCTGTTAATGAGCGAACGTCGTCCGTGAATAGAAATGTTTTTAAAATCTCACTGGAATTCTTTTATATTCCGGAACTAAAGATTATGACGGTCCCCGGTATTCGGAATGGAATTTAGTACGGAGATGGTACCTATGCATCACCATCTTCGTTATAAGTACTTAAAGGGTTTGAATATTCTTGTATGGAGCCTGACCTACCTACCGTTCCGCCATTTTAATTGTAGAAGTAAGTAGATTACTTACTTCTACAATCTCTTATATTAATGCCAGCTATTGATTTTAATACAGGTTTTATAAGATGCCGCTATTTCACAAAAAAAAACCGGTATGGTAGGTAGGCCAAAATATTCAAACCCCTTTGTCAAAAAGGTAACTAGCAGACAGAGAGAGGCATACTTTCACATAATATTAGTATGGATACCTGTCAATCGAGTTTCATAAAGGATTAATAGAGCAACGTAATTTCGTCTACATTCATTCATTGTCCCAGTTCTGTGCGGTCCCGGTGTAAGAAAGTGACCGCTCCATATCTTCCCGAGGATGTCGATAGGACTAGTATAAGAGTGATCTGTGATGTCGATAGAGCGATCTAAGGGATAAAATTCGCTGCGTAGGTAAGGGTTATGGTATAACGCTTAAATAAGTGAGATACGATTACCCACTCAGTGCAATTTTTAAAAGGGTATTTTACATAACTATACCCTATTGAACCGAATGGTGGCGGTTCTCCCAATTCCACCAACAATAGCATTCCCAAAGAGGGTTGACGTCAGGCAGACGGCCGGTTGTAAAACTACTTGCCAAATCACTAACAATATAATATTATTGTCTCTCATTTTCAGCACTACGAAAATTCGTTCATACATAATATATCTGACTGGTACCCATGTGACGTAGGTACGGCGTGGATTGGCATTTTATACCAATGCAGTTAATAGGGATGATGCCTATATCAAATAAATATTATAAATGCGAAAGTTTGGATGTATGGATGTATGTTTGTTACTCAATCACGCTCCAACGGCTGAACGGATCTGGATGAAATTTGGCACAGAGATAGATTATGGTCGAATAGCACATAGGCTACTTTTTATCCCGGAAAATTAAAGAGTTCCCGCGGGAACCGAAAAACCTCAATCCACGCGGACGAAGTCGCGGGCATCAGCTAGTCAAAAATAAATTATTTCTAACTGATTATTAAATAGAGGGTCTTCCAAAAGACCTAAAATTCACATCCTCGGTTAGTTTTAAGTTTGATAACCATTTTAAAATATAGATTAAAGAAAAAAAGTGCGTTGAAGTTTCATGACGTCACAACTATGAATTTCATACAACTTCCATAGTAGAAGTGAGTTTTTAAGTTTAATAAAGAGTTGTTGATTTGATTGAGTTGTCATCATCCCTATTCTAACATCCGCTAAAGCATCCGCTGCGTTAGCGCTAGCGAGACCAAAATAAATATATGGTGCGGTAATTATCAAGACATAACCATATTGTAGCAGATTACTCTAACAAGTTATATTTATTTCCATGTAATTTTGTGTAATGGATGTTGGCATACCGGTAATGCGCGGCGTGTTTTGGTTGGTAAGCCTTACGTTGCTAATAAATTGCTTAGCCGTTACTCAGCGGTTGCGAACTAATAACATCAAAACAATGCTTCCTTGGTTGTGATAAGTTACCTAAATATTTTAGCCACAAAGACGTTTTCAGGGGGTTAAATTGTTATATTAAAGAAACCACTTTACACATGATATGTTAACGTCCCTACTTCTGACTACATCCTTCAAGTGCAGGTGTGGATGTCAAATGTCAAGGTACAGTTCGCGCGCGAGTTGAATGCAGAGCTTATGTATGGTGACATATACAAAAGCTCTGCATTCAACTCGCGCGCGTACTATAGATAGATAGATCACAGTGTGGCTCATTAAATACTAAACAGATTTATCTATCTATACGAATATTATAAATGCGAAAGTTTGGTTGGATGGATGGATGGAGTTTTGTTACTTATTCATGCCAGAACAGCTAAACGGATCCACATGAAATTTGGCACAGAGATTATAGTCTGGAATAGCACATAGGCTAGTTTTTATCCCGGAAAATTATGGAGTTCCCGCGGGAACCAAAAACCGTAATCCAAGTGGACGAAGTCGCGGGCATCAGCTAGTTTACAATACAAAAAAAATATATATAAAGCCGCTGTCAAGATTACTCTAGTAAACCGATTTTAAAATGTAGGGGTAGTAATAACTAAACTGACATAATAATACTTAGTTATGATCCATTGCAAAGTTCAATTACAATAGAGCGAGTAGTCATTGTATAATATAAGTATTAGGTTTTATCGCGGTAATAAAAGAGTTTCCGCGGGTTTAACAAAATCCACGCGGAAAAAAGACTAGTTAGATAGTAAAGATTTTACTAAATGTAGTCGGTAGCATGTAAAACACTAACTGACGTAGAATCTAGTCACGCTCAACAAAAATGCAACAAAAACGAAAATATTGTAATCGCAAACAAAACTGCAATAGGGACTTGCCTGTCCCAGAAATGTTTAATATCCACGCCACGTAATTACGAGAAATATACAGAAAAGCAAATAAATTTCCCACGAGGCTCTCCTTATTTTAACGACATTAATATTTGGAAAATGTTGTCGAACTACGATACCGTAATGGAGTGAATTATATATACCGATAATGCGTTGTTTTATGTGTTACCCATACGAGTATCTACAAATTATTGTAGCCGTAACATCGTTGTAGTTTCACGTAAACGTAGGTAAATTTCAAATTTATGCTTTGGGCAGTTATAAAATTAGGATTTTGGTTGAGCATTAATGTATGTATAGACATGGTGTTAAAGCCAGATTGTAACCACTACCGTAGTCATTACTCATGACTAAATGTTCTAAGTTCACGGCACTGTCATGGAGATTAAGTTCCGCTTGTCCACAGGTGCCACTTGACAGATAAGCATAATTTACGATCGGCGCAGTATTCTAATACCGTTATATTATGTGTATGACGGCCGCGGTCTAATGGCCAGCCTATTCTTCGGCTAGCGATAATGGAGAAGTTTACCATATTTTTTTTTTAATTTATTATGAAAATTAAGACAAAATAAAACAAAAATATGAAAGAATCATTAAAATATCTCAAGAAATTAAAAAGTTATTAAACTTTAAAGTTGCGCTTGCAAGTGCGGTCGTGTGACGTGACACGACCCTATCAACCGACTTTATAAAGCCGAATAAAAGAAAGAAATGGACTTAAAGTGACTTATTTGAATTAAAAGCACTTAATTTGTGTGTGAAGATAATTTTGAAGTATTAAATCTCGGCTAGGTAAAAACTCACTCAAAAAATTTCTCACTCGCGTAAGAATCAGCAATCGGTGTACATTAAATAATTAAACTTATTAAATAATTAATTTCTCAGTCATTTATTGATGGATTTTAAAAAAAACACTGATTTGTTAGTTTTAATCTATATTTTACTTCCGTTGCGTTAAATAAGATATTCACAACATCATGAAACTTCTCCATTTGGTACCGGAGTAAAGCTTCGCATCGGACCTAACAAGTTACTCGTATTCTCTCGGACAGAGGCTTGAACAAAGGAAAAGGGCATAGAGTGCACCTCTCTTTACGCACAAACTTGCGCATTATGACATCTTGGGAGCGTTAGAGTACGCGAGTGTAGTAGTGTTTTACTATAACGGCAAAAAAGACGAAGGCGTCATCTTTACAAGCGCCCTATTTTGCTAGGTTTGTTTTATTATTACGTACCTACCTGAAATATTAAGTATTAGAACTTATCTTATAGAATCCATAGTAGGTTTTGAGAAGTTGTTTCATAAAAGCTGATAGTTTATATTAACGTAGATCAGCACAATTCATAGTTGCTAAATTCAGATCAGAAAACATCTATTTAAGACTAAATTATTATTGTGGTATAAGCTTTATTTTATGAGTGATTCAGTTCGTTTGAACTGTTAACAAGTTAAACATTGTACATCAGCAATAATTGACACATTTAAATTAAGATGGTTTTGATATTACATATTTAAAATAGGGCTTTGTAAACAAATATAACTTATTTCGGACGTGATAAATGAATAAATTATCAAGTTTAGAATTTCGATTTGAGTGGTTTACGTAGCATCAACATTTAGGTACATTCTAAATGATTTTAATATTAAATCCAACGAATTCATAATGCTGGTCTTTATTTTGAACTGGAAAATATTAAAATGATGTGATAACATTGTATTAATAAATACAACACGTAAAAAATGGTCAGAAAAAAGTATACAAAAAAAACAAATAAACCTTTTAGGGCAAACCCAATATGTAGGTAGTTAGTTAGTCTCCATTCCGTCATGGGTATAAAATTACATTACATTACAATGGGTATTATTTGGGTTAAATGCACTAGCAATGAATTCAAATATCATACTAATATTATAAATGCGAAAGTGTGTTTGTTTGTTGGTTTGTCCTTCAATCACGCCGCAACGGAGCAACGGATCGACGTGATTTTTGGCATGGGTATAGTTGAGGACCTGAAGTGTGACATAGGCGAATCAAAAAAACTTAAACCACGCGGACGAAGTCGCGGGCATCAGCTAGTTATTAATAAATACATTTTCATCAGAAACAAAATCTCTCTAAGTGCCCTACACATTAATAAGCAAAGGAGGCCGAAATTAATTTGCATGATCTAACGAACCACAACATTAAAGGAATTTCCTTGCGAAAAATTCCATATTAATTCCATCCTCGTTCAATCCGAAATGGCGATCGTCGAATTCCAGATAAAATGTTTTAGGACCAAAAACTTCGGGGTTTTAATTGAAATCCTCACCCGGAATCCTCGCCCGGGCATTACAAAATAATATTATTATTCGATTTTCATCCCGCAAGAATACGCCAATCGGAGCAAATATGCCTCGCTCGTCGGGATGGATTATGGCTGCCCTAAATATTAATATACGAGTAAGAGGCTACCCGTATATTAATATTTCCTCTCACTTCTGCCATATGTATTATCCAGTACATCTATACATCTTGTTTAAATTGTAATACATAGAACTGAGATCAGGATTGTATTGATTCCAAATAAATTGAAACCCAAGTATCTACTTACATCACGGACGTTAGGCAAATACAATTTCATACGAGTATTTATTTGTAATTGTAACTCCGGTATCTTTACAATAAAAAAACGTTTGATACCAAACTCTACAGAACGTCTACAGATTACAATTATTTTCCCCAAGGTTTTTTTGCTCGTCATATCCATCGTAGCGGATACGTCATAGAAATGTCAAATATGAACACGAAGTACCGCTTCATCTTTGACATGTCATATCCAGACGCAATACGATAGTAATATGACATGATGATAGTACACATAATTATAACACACTAGATGATGCCTGCGACTTCGTCCGCGTGAAATAAGTTTTTTAATTCCAGCGGGAACTACTTACCTAATTTCCAGGATAAACGTACCCTAACACTTAGGCACGCTCGCAGACACACCTGGTTACGTTTAACCCAGAAATAAATTTGTGACAGAAGTTTTATACGAATTCTGTCAAAGTAGCGTATTGTAAACCAACTCTGGGTTCGAAGGATAACCCGGCGTTTCTGCAGGCGGGCCTTACCTACCTATTAATAAACAATTTCTACCGGCAATATTTACCGCACGCGTCACGTAAACCGTACCCGTGACAAGCAATCAAAACTGCCGCGCTTAAACACCAAGTTAAAACAATATGCTCATATAATTAAATACTGTTTAAACTTTAAATACTGGTTAAACTCACGTGTTTTGTCGGAAAAGTGCCCGACTAGTTTCGAACCCGTCCGGGGCCTTTATTGATGACAATGAGCTATGAATAAGGGCCCCGGACGGGTTCGAAACACGTGAGTTTAACCGGTAGTTATTTATAGTTAAAATTAATGTCCCTCACGATAGTTTAACGTTAAAACTGTTTAAACTTGTATAACAGAAATGTTTAAAGTTTAGTTTTTCTTTCATTATCATAAAAAAATATTAATTACTCAAAGTCCCAATAACATAATAGCAAAACATTTGAAAGACTTTGGTCCAATACTACTTTGGTTGACCAGTAATTTTAATAAGTTTTGTTTTCTTTTCGACAGTTTTCGAAAAAAACTGATTTTCTATGTCCACTGAAACTTTAATCAGTGGATATACCACTGATTAAAGGCTTATCTAAAAATAAGTGCTTTGTCACAAATTCTGTATAGGCCAGCAAAATCAGGTAGGTAGGTACTAGTTTCTCATTGATTAACTAAATATGGAGGGAATACTTTAAAGACTGCATAATAATAGATAAGTAGGTACTTCCCCGAAATAAGATGAACTCTTGGAGAGTAAAAATTTTTGCCTATCAAACTTATCCATTACTAGCTATCCTTACAAATCCATACTATACTTTCAGTGTGTCTGTCTGACCGATTTTGCCATCTTTTCAACCGATTTTGCCAGAAAAGTCGGTACAGACATAGGCTGCATCCCAGTGAAGGATATAGACTATCTCGCGGGAAATTTAATAGTTCCCGCGGGTCAAAATACCTCTTTTCACGCGGACGAAGTCGCGGGCATTATCTAGTCTAAGCATCTACTACAAACAGAAACAATGCTGCATCATTCACATTACAGGGAAACCGCGTCTCAAGATTAATGCTCGCCTAATGAATCAGCTTTAGTGACAAATCAGTTCGCGATAATGGATCTCTTTGTGCGTTCCCGCTCCCACACAACTTCTTAGCTTCATCCACAGACTCAAAGGGAAAAAGATAGAACAAAAAATATACTTATTAAAGCTTATGTTTGGATAGGCTGTGACCTCTAAAGACATGAACTTTCCTAGTTCCAATGATCTGTACATTGAGTTTTACCAATATGGATTTATAATTTCTTATCAGCCCTAAGCAATCTTTAAAAATTTCAGACGTCAAAACCTGATCAGAATCACAAAAGGTGCAGCATGTGTTGACGAATAATTACTCTATCTCTCAAAGTATAGTGAAATGGTGGTGGTGTTTTGTTGATGAGACTTAAGGGAAATTAGGAAGGATTTTAGGAATTTTTTCATTGCTAAACTGGTCGAATATAATATAATATTTAAATGTACAAACATAAATAGGTAAGAATAGCCACATTATATTATAACTGAAATTTGCATCTACAAAAGTTTGTCGCCTATATATTTTCTCCGGTCTAAGTCTTTATCATTACGAGACGTTATTGTAAGAGTATGTTGCCATGTAATCTATTACAATTGATGTTCTCACTCGAGCGAAGCGCTACATGCTGGGTAGAGGTCGCATTTATATTCTCTTTGATAAATTGTTATGTTCTTTATGTAGCACAACTCTACGAGAGATTTAGATCTTTTTTGAACATTGTAAGATATTTTGCATAATAGGTGAGGAAAAAGGAGTGCAAGAGCATTTTTAAACATCAAAACTTAATACTGATCTTGCTCATATTGTAGAGTAATCTTTCATTGCTTGCGAATCAATTTTAAATTCTAGCATTATCAATTTGCAATAGCTAACGAAGATATGAAACAGAAACTTTTTACTTTCCTAAGATTTTTCTGTTATCATCTCAGAATCCCGGCAAAGAAGTGCCCACCAAACGTTCCGGTACGATTTTGCGTAGCAACCGATTAGGGGCACGTCTAGGCACAGCACCTAAAATTCGTTACGTTCATTGAATAAGAACACATAAAGTTGACAAACTTGCGAGCCCTTTATAGTCTAAGATCCCGATATAAAACGACCTTCACCGAGATGCTTATTTAATGAAACGTATTTTATATTTAATTTAATATGTCAATAAATATAATCCATATGGGTTGCCTAGCAAATTTCAGTCCAGAGTATGTTTAATTAATAATTTTAAAAAAATATTTTTTTAAACATTTCACCGGTATGATTATTAGATAAATTCTATACCAATCGAAAGTATGAAGCCCATAGAATATGCAAACGTTAGGTTGCCTATTCTTTTCCGGTCACAACTATCGGGTTGCCAGGTATAAACAGGTAAATCTGTACTAGCATTTTGCAACGGTCTGTTTATTGAATGAAATTTAAATGAAATTAAAGATTATTTTATTCTGAACACGGTGGTATAGGGTTGCCTGCGAAAAATCAGTCCAGAATTGCGGTTGTCGAATTTTAAAAAGTAAAATATTGCTGGTAAAATGTGTGCCCCCCCCCCCCCCCCCCCCTGTAACTTCTAAAATAAGAGAATGATAAAACTAAAAAAAATATATGATGTACATTATCATGCAAACTTCCACCGAAAATTGGTTTGAACGAGATCTAGTAAGTAGTTTTTTTTTAATAATTTAAAACTTACTACAGGTTTGTACGGAACCCTCGGTGTGCGAGTCCGACTCGCACTTGGCCGGTTTTTATTTTGTTTAGGGAGGGAACGCGTAGGGCCTACGTAGTTTGTACTGAACCCATTGTGTATTTTCAACCCTCCATTTTACTAAGTACATATTTTTATTTTTCAGCGCAACTAGTATATAAAATAAAATAAATAAAATAATACACTTTTATTATTTTACGAATTTTATTATCATCTAGATCCGCATCTTCGTCCGCGTGGAATAAGTTTTTTGCAATTCCCGCGGGAACTTTCTTTCGTTAACTTTTCATTTTAACGTTAATTTTTCGGGATAAAAAGTAGCCTATGTCCTTCCCTGGGTCAAATTATCCCTGTACTCAAATTTCATCACAATCGGTAGAACAGATGGACCGTGAAAGCGTAGCAGACAGACAGACACACTTTCTCATTTATAATATTAGTATGGATTATGTTTTGTATTCGTACTTGGTTTCGACTTCACAACCAAACCCTTTGGTAAGTGTTGATGCAGAGATAAATTCTTAAAAACACGGGCAACACTGCACTGTCCGATGCGTACGTGTAGTCAAACCACCACGTCAACTTTTTCCCCGCCTACCCGCGACTACGGAAGAATTTAGAAGACATCATCAAGCGGTCGCAAGGAGTTTCTTGTGTGTCCTAAAATTATCGCCAAGTCATCGACTTAACGTAACGAAACAAACGTCTATTATCGTGAAGTGTCCTAACATTTACTCAAAAACCAACATAACAGATAATATCTCATGTGTGTGTGAGAACTGTGCTTAATAACTTTCAGTGTCTAACCAAAAATAGTGTCCACCGGCCGGTGTCTGTGTACATTCAAACGTTATTTATTCCTGCGAGTGCTCGTGAGGAGAAAGACTCCAGGCGGAGGTGGTTCAGTATTTCAGGTACGTACGCATTTTACTGTTTTTCGAAGATATCTCTGTATCACATAACAATTGTAACGGGCGACTGCAAACCCAATGAGTCGACCCAGTGTAACGTAAGTTGTTGTTACGTTACATCTTTTTGGTGCCGAAACCCGGGAATTTTACGTATACTTTTAATTTAACTTCATATCTGTTTTGATATTTTACAACCTGGTATTTTCTGAAGTAGTTTCTACGTTTTTATCTCGCCATATTGGAATGACGTAGTATTACGCCAAGTTCAACCAAATTAAATAATAATTGTAATTGACATTTGACGTCCCTAATTCTATGTCATGTAAAGGGTGCGTTCCGAAATACACTGAGAGCACTGAAAGTCCCCAGTAAAGAGCACTGCCAGTGCTCGCAGTGCTTATAGCGGAACACACACTAAATCATTTTTCTTATTTTTTACTTTAACTGGTTTAACGGCTCTGGATTCTAGTCCTTCTGAGACATGTAAATCATATTCATCGTAGACCATGGACGATAATACGTCCATGTCGTAGACAGAGAATTCTTCTATGGTTATTGGCATAACATAACGTGCACAATTGTATCATAATAATAGTCTATGTAAATACACTTAGTAAATCATCGGATATCTTAGACTGGCAAGACACCTGGTAGGGGTGCCTGGCGGAACGTAACGAGCGGGTGCGTATAGGAGGCAAATACATTCCGATATTTTTTGTATCTTCGGAATACACACTTAAATCAATAAGGTGAATACTTCTTTGGTGTTGAAATAAATCTAATAGTTTGATTCGGTTGCTTATTGCAGGAACACACGTTATAAACAATCAACCCATATCGGTGTTTATAATATTCTCGGCTTGAAATAAGTAATAGGAATAAACTCGTAGATTGATACTTATGTAAGTAATATCATGATATTATAATAATTATATGAATTTTTTTTTTTTTTTTGCTGTGTTTATAAAAATTCAATTTGTTAGTTAGAGTCAGTGTTACCTATAAGCAAAATGTCGTTCTGTCCGAAAAGTAAACGTAAATCAAGCAAATCTAAATCCTTTTCGAAAGCGATGGAGGAATCGTACACTGTGAATGATCTACCATCTTTGCGTCGAAAGCGTACTATAATTTATAATCGTATTGCGAAAACTTTGGAATTAGGTTTAGAAGTGGTCAATACTTTGGAGCTAGACTCAGATGTCACCAAACATAATTTATTTTTTTCTTATTACGAAGATATTAAAGTCAATGTAAATAAGTTTGAAGAATTACATTTTATAATCATTGACCTTTCTGAGCGGCCTGAAGAGGATCAAACTTTACAAGAAAAATGTGACGAGATGTATTTTGAAATAAAGTCTATCTATCGTAAATTAGCGAAGCCTGAATTACATTCGTCACTAGTATCTGAACCTAAAGAGGGTACATCTCATGTTAAACTACCGAAAATCAGCCTACCCACATTTTCCGGAGATATAAAACAATGGCCAGAGTTTATCGATAAGTACAACAATCTCATCCATAATTGTCCGACGCTAAGCGATACTGAACGGTTTCACTACTTGATCTCCACACTGCGCGACGATGCTGCCAGCGTAATTCGTACCTTCCCCGTGACTGCTGAGCACTATTTAGATGCATACGATTTTCTTGTTGCGCGCTATCAGGATGAACGTGAACTGGCTTTCGCATGTTGGCGGGACATTCTAAACGTCAATCTGAAATTCACAAATGGTCTTGAGTTGCGTCGTTCACTGGATTCTATAGTTGAAAATTTATGCATATTAAAACGGTTAAACTTACCTGTCGACCAGTGGGATTTCATATTAAATTACCATGTTCTATCCAAGTTGGATTCAAAGTTGCGTCGCGAATTTGAACAACATTTAAACAGCAAAAAGCTGTTTCAATTCGCACAACTCAACGCATTTTTACAACTTCGATGTGATGCTCTTTTGAGAGATGCTCATTTTGTAGAGTCATCAAAGTCGACAACAGCTAGTCGTGATTCTGTGGTGAAGAGTAACCAAACCCAATCTACATCAAAGCGATTTTATCCAACGGTGAATCATACTCTTCTTGCCTCAGAGTCCTCTGAAGAACCGGATACAACGAAAACCGTGTCATTTCCGAATACAATGAAATTCGTTTATAAGTGCTCATTTTGTGGAGAGGCCCATAATATATCACAGTGTAAAGAGTTTCTGGACAAATCAGTGCCAGAACGTATGGATGTGGCGACTTCAAAAAGATGGTGTTTTAACTGCTTGAAATCATCACATCAGTTAAAGGACTGTAGTTCAATTTTTTCTTGCCAAAAGTGTAAGCGCAAACATCACACACTGCTACATAACGAAGACTCTAAAACCACACTCCCTAATTCTACCCTCATCACGAATAATATGAAGTCTGGTTCTAATTCGCTTCCCGACACAACTGTTTTATTAGCGACTGCCCTTATTCAGTTACTAAATGTAGATGGTTGTTACATGCAATTTCGTGCGCTGTTCGATACGGGTAGTCAGAATAACCTCATCACTGAGGAAGCTGCCCGACGCCTTAAATTCGTGCCTGCTGAAACCTCTGTCCATGTTAGCGGATTGGGAGGTGCTGCTGCTATGGTCAAAGGCCAGATTCGCTGTTCAGTTGGCGCTAACGATAAATTTTTATTTGAACAAAACTTTCAGGTTATTAACAAAATCTGTGGGGAGCAGCCTATTGCTCAATTAAATACATCTAGCTGGACACAAATACAGGACTTGAAATTGGCAGATCCTGGTTTTGACATTCCTGGTCCAATCGACGTATTATTTGGAGCAGATGTCTTTGCTGAATGCCTGCTTAACGAACGGATTAAAGGTAATTCGACGCATCCACCGGCCTTTAACTCACTCTTTGGATGGCTCCTTCTCGGTAAATCACCTATCGTTAGCCATTCCTTAGTAACAACTCAATCCAGAGGGGATCTCGAACTTGCCGACCTTGTCCAGCGGTTCTGGGAACTTGACACGCTTCCAACAGTAGCCAAATTGACACCAGCCGAACAGCTGTGCGAGCAAAAGTTTCAAGCAGAACATTCTCGTGAGACTTCAGGTCGGTACAGTGTCAAACTCCCCTTCAAGGATGAGGCAGAACCTGTATTTAGTGGATCCCGTGAGATCGCCTTGAGAAGGTTCCATGCTATCGAGCGTCGTCTATCCCGTGATCCTGAGCTTCGCCGTCAGTATGCAGAATTTATGGCCGACTACCTTAAGTCCGGGCATATGTCATTAGTACCCACGGATGAGCTCAGCGCAGGTCGTTACTATATCCCTCATCATTGCGTAACAAATCCAGGAAGTCATACGACTAAGCTACGTGTGGTATTTGATGCCTCTGCGCGAGATGCCAACAATTTATCGCTTAACGATACGTTACTAACTGGCGCCAAACTTCAGTCAAATATAAGTGACATCCTTTTAAGGTTTCGTGAATCTTCAATCGTATTTATGGCCGATATTCAACAAATGTATCGACAGGTTCTGATCGATCCATGTCATAGAGACTACCAACGTATTTTCTGGCGATTTAACGCTGATGACCCTATCCAAGAATACAGACTTAATACCGTCACTTATGGAGTAGCAGCCGCACCATTTCTTGCCTGTAGAGTTATCCAACAACTAGTTCAGGACGAAGGAGACGCGTTTCCCTTAGCCCGAGAAATTCTGTCGTCTGGGACTGGAATCTATGTGGATGATATAATCACGGGAACAAATTCACTCACCGAAGCAGTTGCTGCAAAATCGGAGCTTATTAACTTATTCAAATTAGGTAAATTTCATTTAAGAAAATGGGCAAGTAATGATATTAGAGTTTTAGGCGATTTACCACCAGAAGACTGTTTACTGGATGCTATTTCCTTCGATGAGCTGGAAAATTTGCCTCTTAAAGTACTTGGGCTAAAATGGGACCCGAACTCTGATGATTTCCTGTTCGAGGTAACAGCCAGTAATCGCCCATGCACTAAACGCACTATTCTCAGTGAGATTGCTAAAATATTTGACCCTTTGGGATTTTTGTCACCGTTAACTATTCGCGCAAAATGCTTGGTACAGCAGCTATGGGTGGCTGGCGTAGGATGGGACGAAACACCACCCCCTCATATAATAAAATCATGGGATGATTATCAAAGTCAAATCCATGTAATAAAAACGTTACGGATTCCGAGGCGACTAACTTTAGACGATGCTCGGTCCTATGAAATTCATGGATTTTGTGACAGTTCGGAAGCGGCGTACGGTGCGATCATTTATATGAAAATAGTAGATAAATCAAATACTATTCACATATTACCAATTTGCTCGAAAGCTCGTGTCGCGCCTTTGAAAAAGGTCTCATTGCCACGTCTGGAACTGTGCGCAGCGGTTCTTCTTGCAAAGTTATATGAGTTTTTCAAGTTGACCTTCAGAAAATCGGATAATCTACCATTTACTGTTCATCTGTGGTCAGACTCCACTGTCACACTATCCTGGCTACGTTCTCATTCGTCTCGATGGACCACATTTGTCGCTAATCGTGTCAGTCATATACATGACCTTACCCCTACGGAATGGTGGTTTCATGTCAGTTCATCGGAAAACCCCGCAGATGTATGTTCACGTGGTCAGCTGCCTCAACAGCTATTGCACAGCTCTTTATGGTGGGCGGGGCCTTCATGGTTATCGCAATCTAATAGTGCGCCACCTAATGACTCTATGACCATCGACGAACATCCGTTAGCCCTCGAAGAAGTCAGAAAGTCAGATCCAGTAGTGTTAATAGGTCAAGAATCGGTTCCACAGCTAGTTCCTACAGAGGTTGCCCAACTGCTTGAAAAATTCTCTTCCATTGACAAAATCATTCGTATCGTTGCTTATTGTCTTCGGTTCATCGACAGGGCGCGAAAATCTAACGACAATCCGTTCAGCAAATTCATAACACCTAACGAACGTCACCGCGCACTGATGTGTATCGTCAAATATGTACAATCGGAAGCGTTCAATGACCTTCTCTTAAAGCTACGACATGGTCAAGTTTTACCCAAGTCATTCCGGAAACTGAATCCGTTTATCGATGAAGCAGGAGTCATTAGGGTGGGCGGTCGCATCTGTCATTCTGGTCTTGAGTTTGAACAAAGGCATCCGGCTCTTCTACCATCTGATTCCCTCCTCACAACCAAGCTCATCGAGTCAACACACCGCACTTATTGCCACACTGGAGTGAACACCACCCAATTCTTGCTTCTGCAACGGTTTTGGATAATTTCCGCAAAACGAGCTGTCAGACGGTGCCTATCAAAATGCATTCCCTGTTACCGTACTCGCCCTCAACCCTTGCAACCGTTCATGAGCAACTTGCCCCATTATCGGGTTAATCAAGTTAAACCTTTTTCCGTTGTTGGGGTAGATTTTGCTGGCCCATTTCGTATTAAATTAGGCCCTCATCGGGGAGCAAAAATAGACAAGGCTTACCTGTGTTTGTTCGTATGTCTCGCAACAAAGGCTGTACACCTTGAAGTTGTCTCCTCCTTATCTACAGATGGATTTATAGCCGCATTGCGTCGATTTGTGGGACGGCGAGGCAGATGTAGCGTAATTCATGCTGATTGTGGGACCAATTTTATTGGCACACGAAATCAATTCTCGGCTATTATGGAAACTGCAGCCAACCAAGAATCTATTGATTTTAAATTCAACCCCCCTTCCGCCCCCCACTTCGGCGGGGTATGGGAAATCCAAATTAAAGCCGCAAAATCGCATCTTTATCGCATTGTGGGCACTCAGGTACTCACATTTGAGGAACTTGCAACATTGTTTGTCCAAATTGAGGCAGTACTTAACTCGCGTCCTCTATGCCCCCTGAGTTCCGACCCCAATGATTTCGCGGCTTTAACACCGGGCCATTTTTTGACGCTTGAGCCATTGACCACTGTCCCGGATGTTGACGTCACAGCTGTCAAATTATATCGCCTCACTCGGTGGCAATTAATACAGTCATTTCAACAACACTTTTGGCTCCGTTGGAAAAACGAATACCTCCACACACTCAACGAAAGAGCGAAGTGGACAAAAACCTGTAAACCTTTACAAGTAAATGACATGGTTCTGATCAAAGACGACATTCGAACACCGCTACATTGGCCTCTGGCAAGGGTTGTTCAACTACACCCTGGAGATGATGGAGAGGTTCGTGTAGCTACTGTTAAAACCGCCAAAGATAACTTAATCAAGCGTCCATTAGTTAAGTTATGCCCATTACCGAATGAATAGTTTTAATCGTCCCTATTTATATGATTAGGTTAGGAATTAGAATTAGTGCGTACAAAGTAGTTTTTTTTTTTTTTTTTTTTTCTTTGTCTGGTACGCTTGCTGTCCAATGTAGCATATCATACTTTACCGTGAACTAAGATGTTTTTATGGTAATTTTGTGTTCACCATTAAACATTTTTATCGATCAGAAAATACCAGCTGTATTTTGGTGGGCGGGATGTTTTGTATTCGTACTTGGTTTCGACTTCACAACCAAACCCTTTGGTAAGTGTTGATGCAGAGATAAATTCTTAAAAACACGGGCAACACTGCACTGTCCGATGCGTACGTGTAGTCAAACCACCACGTCAACTTTTTCCCCGCCTACCCGCGACTACGGAAGAATTTAGAAGACATCATCAAGCGGTCGCAAGGAGTTTCTTGTGTGTCCTAAAATTATCGCCAAGTCATCGACTTAACGTAACGAAACAAACGTCTATTATCGTGAAGTGTCCTAACATTTACTCAAAAACCAACATAACAGATAATATCTCATGTGTGTGTGAGAACTGTGCTTAATAACTTTCAGTGTCTAACCAAAAATAGTGTCCACCGGCCGGTGTCTGTGTACATTCAAACGTTATTTATTCCTGCGAGTGCTCGTGAGGAGAAAGACTCCAGGCGGAGGTGGTTCAGTATTTCAGGTACGTACGCATTTTACTGTTTTTCGAAGATATCTCTGTATCACATAACAATTGTAACGGGCGACTGCAAACCCAATGAGTCGACCCAGTGTAACGTTGTTACGTTACAGATTAGATATTTATTTTATTTTATTTGCTCAATACGATCAATCGAATTTGCAATGTAAAAACTTAGACTAAGCGTCCCTACTTATCGCCTTGGTATACGATAACTTTCTTTATCAGTATGAATGCACAGACATGAAACTTTCGATGAAATTTTGCTCGTTAGAAATTCCATCCTCGTTCAATAATTTGAAATCACGCCCATTGAATGAACCTTGTTTAAATATTTTTAGAATTAAAAGGTTCTGGTGAAGGGTAAAGGACCTTTGCTGGACTTGTTCATAGTAATCGAATTTTAAATGAAAAATCCATTAAAAAAATAGGCTGAAAAAAATAACTCAGCGTTTTAACTAATCCACCAAAAATCGTTAATGTTAAAAAGAGCGAAGTTGGATACGCTTGAGCGAAAAAAGATTTATGAGATTCGTCGTCTCTTTGAGAACATCAGGAAAGTTGTGTGGTAAAAAGTGCTTGAAATTGCTTGTGAAACTAGGTAAGTAATAGAAATAGAAATAGAAATAGAAATAGAAATATTTATTATCAAAATAACTTAATACATAAAAACAGTGCATTCCTGGCCCCTAAACTAGGAGGACCCGTATCTTAGGGGCCAGTTCCTTCCCCAACGTTTATTAAAAGTAAATACTTCTCAAAATGTGCTGAGATTTGTACTAGGGTAACAATTTTCTCTTATTTTACATTTAAGTTTATCATTAGGTTAAGTTATTACATTAATTAGGTTATATTATGAGAATATTAATAAAAAAAAAGCAATTATATAAAAATTAAAATTAAAATTAACCTAGTGTGAAGTTACATACTTTAATGACCAATTATATAAAAATTAAAATTAACCTAGTGTGAAGTTACATACTTAAATGAGCTTAATGAAATTTATGAGAGTGAGTGTGCGTGTGTGAGTATGTGTTTGTGCGTGTGTGTGAGTATGTGTTTGTGCGTGTGTGTGTGCGTGTGTGTTTATGTGTGTGTGTGTGTGTGTGTATGGGTGTGTGTATGTGTGTGTGGTGTGTACATACGCGTGTGTCTGTTTGTGTGCTACCAAACGTATCATTGCAACTCATGTAATATTATGAACTAAAGTGTAAATATACACTGAGAAAAAAGACCTTCCGAAATACGGAAGGTATTACCGTCCCTTTTGACTCAGTAGGAAATTTACCTTTCAACTTGGAAGGATATTATTACCGTCCAAAATTTCCTTCCAAACAATGTCTGCCTTCTATTTTGGTGGGTAATACGTACCTTCCAAATTTCGGTCGGAAATTGAACTGGAACTGAGTCAAAAGGGAAGGTAATTTTTGGAAGGAAAATAAATGACGGTAAATACATACTTGGTCATATTTCTTCGGTAAATATAAATAACCTTCCAAATCTAGAAGATAAAGACATAATATTACCTACCTAAGGCGAAGGCGAATACGGAGCGGGCTTTTGCAAAATTATAGGCTTTCGAAACGCCCTGTCCCAGCAAGGGTGGAAGCAGGGGTCCGTATACCACCTATGATTTATGCTCTGCTATGCGCTTTCAATGAATGTCCCAACTAGGTGGAAGCACCATTTGCCACGATGCAGGTACCGATACAAGCGGACTTGGCGATATATATGTGTTTGACCGGCGCCACCCTATACCGCGAGCCAATATACGCGTAGCGACATCTAGTGGTCGGGTCGGGTACTACATTCGGTGTTACAATTTATATTTAATAAAACTTATTCGTTTTCCTTCCGATACCGAAATATTCCAATTTGTTTGGAGAGATATTATCATCTAATTTAGAAAGATGTTCCTTGTGTTATTCCCTCCAAGTGTGATCCATTAATTTGGATGGCAGTTCCTTCCAGCGAGTCTTTCTAATCCTTTCTTTTTTGATGGAATAGTAATGTCAATTTATTTCCCACTAGTTAAGAGGGTAAATATCCTTCAATCTCAGAAGGTTAGCTGCGTTTTCCTTCCGACAACTTTGGATTTGAATTCAGAAGGACATTAACATCTAATTTGGAAGGATAAATTTGGGAGGAATTATTATAATGCATCCTTATTTAGTAGGAATATTTAGCTGGAAGGAAATTCCTTCTTGGTTAATTCCTTCCAACAAATTTCCTTCCTTTATGTTCTTCCGTATTAGACGGATAAAATTCATTACCTTCTAAATATCGGTAGGAATTTGGCAGTTCCCCGATTCAGAAGGTAATCGGTGGAAGGAAAAGACCCAATTTTGGAAGGAATCGGTTTTAGAAGGTAAAAATAGGAAGGTAAACAAGGAAATTTTTCTCAGTGTACACAAGACGAACGTCGTGCACTTACTTAGCTTGACCTATAACTTGATCGGGTAAACTAGCTGTGCTTTGATTAATTATTATAGACTTATTACTAGTGGTTCGCCCTGAACTGAGACCTCGCGGTATCCATAAACTTTTACAGAGCGCCATCTATTGACATCATTGTGAAGTTCTGTTAAAATATTGAAGCTCATTAAAAATTAAATAATTTCGTTTCCTTATAATATTTATCTAATTTTATTATTTGTTGTTCAAGTACAGGATATAATTCAAATAATTAATCAAGTTTCAGGCTCAGTCCTTCACAAAATCGAGAGTTCTGAGGTCAACTTTGGACGTTAGAAAATCTCTACTTTGAAAGATTTCGAACCATTTCGTCAATTTTAGGGGAAAAATTAAATAAAAAATATTTTTTGACTCTATTCCTAATTATCTTTAAAATGATATACCGCAACCCTATGTAACTCTATAAAAAATATTTTACTTCGCATTCGCTTCTATGAGAGCCCCCCTGAAATAAAGATTTTTATAACTTTTTAAGCCACATTCGGCGGGAGGCCATCGGTTTACATATTATATTTAAATTTGAAGTAATTACGTTCAGTAGTTCAGAAGTTATAAGGCTCTGACAGACGGACGGACGGACGGACGGACAAGTGCAAATTCACTCAAGTAGACGACTCAGAGACCTTCGCTTCGCTCGGTCAACTAAGCAAGTAAAGCTTTACTAATTTATTATGTTTTTGTAAAAAGCAATAAAAGTATGATCATTCATTCATTCTTTATTGAACCGAAAAACAGAGGACACAAACAAGAAAGTAATAATAATAATTATAATTATTCTGCTAAGGACAATGTCCACCTTAAGACATTAATGATATCTCATAAATAAGTTAGGTAGATATCTACTCAATCTGAACAGGTACGATACTTTTTGGTTCAACATGTCTGATTCGAACCGGGCGTGGCACTAAGGTGTTCCGGCTTCCGCGTTTTCTTCAGTATGAATAAAATGGCTTCATTGCTTTCCATCAGGATTGTCAAGCCCAAATAAACACAAATAAATAATTACTAGGAAACCACTAAGGAAACTTTCGCATTCCTAATATTAGTATAGATTATATAATTATTATCTAGCTGTTTTTATCTTGAACTAGCTGATGCCCGCGACTTCGTCCGCGTGGACTAAGTTTTTTCGATTCCCGCGGGAACTCATTAATTTTCCAGGATAAAAAGTAGCTTAAGTATGTATGTATGTATGTATATTCTTTATAGCTGATGCCCGCGACTTCGTCCGCGTGGAATAAGTTTTTCAGTTAATTTTCCAAGATAAAAAGTAGCCTATATTACTATCCCACGGTATAATCCCCCTATAATGGTGAAACACGTACTTCTTCATATTTTAACGAAAGCCCAAATAACATCATGGCTATAACTTGAGAAATTAAGGATTTTCATACAAACTCTCAACCCCTATTTCACCCCTTCGGGGGTGGAATTTTGAAAACTGTGAAACATATATGTTTTCATTTTCAACCCGCAGCTCATATATCAAGTTTCATGGCTATAACTTGAGAAATTAAGGACTTTCATACAAACTTTCAACCCCTATTTCACCCCTTCGGGGGTAGAATTTCGGGATAAAAAGTATCCTATGTCCTACCTCGTAGTATGGGCTCAAATCGTGCTAAGTTTCGTTTGAATTCATTCAGTAGTTTCGGCGTGATGCGCGGCCAAGATACAGACAGACAGACAGACAGACAGACAGACAGACAAAAATGAAAAAAAATTACATATTTGGCTTCAGTATCGAATAATGAGTGCCCTCCAAAAAAATTTTTCAAAATATCTTCAATGTACAGAATTGGACCTGTTACAGTTTTATTATAAGTATAGATAGATAGATAGAAGTATCGCAGGTGGGTAGACCCGCAGCAAAAAATCATGTTTATTTACCATTGAATAGAAAAATTGAGGGAAATACATTAAGTAATTACTTTACGCTTTTTTCGGATAGGTAATTTATTCATTTCTTGGTCCGGACGAAAAAAAGTATGAAGTAAGTATTCTAATTTGTCACACCATTTTATTTCTAGCTTTGCCGAATTTTTATACAAGAACAATCAATCACAAGTTATTGAAAGAAGAAAAGTAAGTAAGTAATATTTCAATGTAATCTCAAATCTTGGGTAAAATTGGGCAGACGCGTTAAAGAGACTGGAGCAGTAATTGACAGCTGTTATTTGGGAACCATTTATATCGTAGGTACTTGTTGATTGCCGCGACTTTATTTGCGTGGATTTAGATTATTTGAAAATTACTTACATGGGAATACTGCAGTCAGACACACTTTGGCGTTTATAATACTAGTATGTACTTATGGATTAGTATGAATATTGAATATGGATTGATCATTGAATGTTATAATGCCGAAAACATATTGGCCTTATAAAACTTTAAGCGCTTGGTTGGAAAGTGGTGATGCAGCCTAAGGTGCGTAAGTGGAGCGCGCTTGCCTAGCCAATATGCGTAAATAATCAGTCTTGATATTAAAGGGGTAGAGAAAACGGAAAGCCGAAAGGGCATTCTAGGTATACCCTGGCGGTTCTATTCAGAAACGAGGAAGCAGATCTCAGAGAGAATTTAATATCCCAGTTATAAATATATAGCATTCTTATATATATTTTGTCCAAATCGTTAAATCAGGTTTTTTGAGAAAGATCGGCGAGCCTACATTTTTATTATTCCAAGTAAATAATCATAATTGTTACAGATCAAGACCCTCAATAATGATGAATACGACCCAGGTAGAGAGAATGGTCCCAATCACAAATTATAGGCACCCATTACGATTGTTAAAATGTAAGAGCAATCCAAAGATGAAATTCTTTCGATTGTCAAAGCCTCCAAGCTTTTCTCATAAAAGTAATTTCATTTTTTTACCAAAATTAATTAAGGGATTTCGAAGAAAAAAATGCGGTGTAATATTTCAATGTGTACTGAAATTAGAAAAAGTGATGAGGAAACGAGTAGGTAGGTACTTGCCTAAAAAGGACTTAAGTAAGTAGTTACTGAATTAAAATTTTTAAGATAATTTTGGATCCAATTTATTTTTTCTGGGTAAAAATGTTATCATTTGATATTTTAGCTACAGTATTTTTATTATTATTTTTATTTTTCCTGGTAAATAAACTTTAGGGTTATTCCCGGCTGGATCAATACATAATCATAAATTAATTACATAGTAAAATATAGACATAAAAAAATATAAATTTCGCTTTTCAGTACGACGTCTCGGAGATACCAATAAGTAAGTGTAGAACTAGAGTTCTATAAACTTATAGTACCTACCTATACTACCACAGAATAATAGTAGATTGTTACACAAGGGACGTAAGTAAGCTATTACAGAACAAGATCCAATTTGGCGCCAGTGCGAGCGCAGCTCGCATAGGGCGCTAATGGATCGCGTGCACCCGAGATATTTAGTCACACGAGCGAGCGCAGCGAGCGAGGGTGAATATAGTTCGAGGGAGTAATAGCTACTTGCAACCGAGGTAAGCATTCTACTTTATATCATTCTTGCGAGGTAAATAAAACATTGGTAATGCAAAATCACTTTACGAACAAACTTCACAAACTTTCAGATCAAATGAAATGCCGCCATTTCCATTTTTTTTTTCGTAAATAGTTTTCCATTTTTTTTTTTACGGCTCTGAGTTCCAAGGAGTTTTGCATAGTTTGAAATGTATGGAAATTAAATGCCGCCATGTTCAGTGTTTTATTTTTCAGTAAAAACTTTTCTTACCATTTTATAAGAAAAGAGATTGTTTACCAAGGAGTTTTGCATAGCTTGAACTGTAATGTGAACATTACAATTCAAGCATAGTGCGACGTAATGTTGCCTTGAATTGCAAACACCAACTTACAAGGAGACTTTCCACCATAGTAATCCCTAGTTACTGAGCAAGTATGATATAAATAGTAGTTATAGTAGGTACTACTATCCACTTCCAACTGGTTGTTTCTTCATTACTATATGGCTAACTAGCCATTATGAATAGATATCCACACAGTCACTAAACGAATACTGAAGAGAAAATCTCCTCTTTTATCGATTATACCGCTTGCAATAAAAGTTACCAGACATAAGATAAAACCGTCCGACGCTTCGTAGTTCGAGGTATTTTGAAAGCGGTTGAAAACTATTATTCACTATCGTTTCCCTGTTATAAACTGCTATGCTACGTAATGACTTTCGAGGCAATACTCGTTTCGTGAAAACACCGTAAGTCAAAGAGATGTAGAGCGTCACCTAGAGCGGCAACTTGAGCGTCCAATGTCTCTACTTTCGCAGAAAAATACAACGGGCATTCGATACATGACGTCAGTTTTGCCACAATCACTGCTGTAGATTACCTACCAACTAAATCAATAATTTATGGTGTTTGCATGATATTTACATGTCTATCTGGATTATTCTCTGTTACACCAAACAGACCAGGTTACTCATGATGATATTGCTTATCCACCAAAATTAAAAGTACACTCAGGGCGTTGCGTTTGAGCTCAGCAGCTGAGCGTCTGATTGGCAGCTTATACTTCGAACAAACGCCCAGTTACTTACGGCTTGCGAATTTGAAATACTGCCGTTGCTTGTAAACGCTAATCCATACCCCATACTCCATTATTTTATCATAAATGCGAAAGTGTGCCTGTGTGTCTGTCTGCTACCCATCTTTAAACCGATTTTGATGAAATTTAGTACGGAGGTTGCATCCCGTATCCCGACATAGGCGACTTTCTATATCGGAAAATTAGGGTGTTCCCGCGGGAATCAAAAAATATTAGTCTCTAATCGCTCAACCGATTAATCTTATGGCCCTATAAACTTTAACTGACTAACGAATTGTGCCGATATATTCACAACACAGAACATGTCTGAAATTCCTCATAATAGTATTTTAAGCCTTTTTGATTTGGGACAGCGTTTATTTAACGAATAATGTCTAGTTAAGTTTGCTCCTCTACAGATATCGTCTCAGTGCCGTAGGTATATTATTTTGCAGATGCGCATTTTCCCACCTCGGCCTCGGCTAGATATTGCATTTTCAGTGTGCTCCTGACGCATGTTGTGTTGCGGTCAACTCTGCAAATTGCTTTTCCTCGCGATAAATATTTTAATCCGATTGGTGGTTCGTTACCAATTAATTGGGGTTTAAATTTTATTCGAAACAAGCGCCGATTTTTATTATTTCTATGTAATTGTATTGTTAGAACCAAAATAGTCCAATTTTGGGTCGATGTTTGACAAGGCTTACTAAATCTAAATATATAAAAGGAAAAGGTGACTGACTGACTGACTGATCTATCAACGCACAGCTCAAACCACTGGACGAATCGGGCTGAAATTTGGCATGCAGATAGCTACTATGACGTAGACATCGTAAGAAAGGATTTTTGAAAATTCAACCCCTAAGGGGGAAAATAGGGGTTTGAAACTGGTGTAGTCCACGCGGACGAAGTCGCGGGCATAAGCTAGTAAATCATATACGAATCATTGAATACCTGAAAAATTTTATTTTTCTATTACTAACTTTTAGATACACTCTACACTCTTTTAAATTAAATCTGTTTAGATATTAAACTACGTTTTAAACGTAAATTACTAAGATATTAAGTGCTACGATACGATATTACTTCCGAAGCGATATGAATATTTTAATATTCGACGCAAAGTATTCAATATTTTTTTACTGTTTTCGTTCAGCTGCGAAATATTTGGTCTATATTGAACACATGGCGCATACGGCGAAACCGAAATATACGTCGTACGAGTTTGTGAATTTGTTTATAGGTCACTTTAATGGACTAATGGCGGCTCAACCCGCCTGGCGTTATCGCACGTAGCCATATGAATGTGTGAGGAATAAAGGTCTGGCCACACTACAGAGGTGCGACGCGGCGCGGCACGAAGCGACAGATGCACGCAGAGGCAGTCAAGGCCCACTTTAGCGTCACGGCACTGCACAGTACGATGTGGACAGCTATAAACACGTTCATTTCTTACCAAAAATTAAATAATTTCTCATACTTACCTAAATCGCCAAATTCTTATGAGCTGTACCTAGCATAAGTATATAATATCAGTCCGATCCAGTACTTTAATACGAAAAGCTAAATACTTGGCGGATCTATTAAAGGTATAGATAGATATATATCTGGATAAAAAAAAAAAATATAGGTATAGATAGATAGATAAAACTCTTTATTGCACACACTTAAAACAGAAACAGTAAACAAAAAGGTAAAAAGATAATACAAAAGTGTGCAAAGGTGGTCTAGTAGGTATAGGATTTAAATCTTCAATCTCGTAGTACTATACTCGATGCCTACCTATTTCTTTCTGTTCGTTAAAGGTCTAGGCTTAGATAAACTAGCCTTCATTCTTTGTATCCTCAGAACTTTACTATCTTCAAAACTACTTACAACAGTTTGGCCGCTATTGCTGCTAATGTCCTAAGTCCAGGGCATATTATAATATATCCGATCAATATCTATGGTCTACTAGAGGGTGGACTATGGATAGGTCGTAAGTTCAAACTTCAAATCCAACTCTAACACCCGTATTCACAAACATTACTGTGGGGTCTCATAGTGCGCTCGAACCCATAGGGTACAGGAAACTTATTCATAAACAACACTTGAGGGACGAACGACACTATGTGTTCATTAAAATGAGCTCACAGCTAAAGTAGCTCGCTAGCTACTTTATGCAACCCATAGGGCGTGCGTCAAATCATAATTGTCACAAATGTCGAACTATTATCGGGTATAGGTTAGTTTGTTCACATTTGAATTCGTGATAAACCAATTGAAATATCGATGGATTACAGTAGCGAAGAAGAATTTGACGATTATATCCTTGAGAGATTGACCTTACAAAGAACAATCACCACAAGAAAAGTGATCCGTGATTTTCAAAATCGTTTTGAATACTACAGTGACGAGGAATTTAAAAGACGATAAGACGATATAGATTTTCTAATGATATCATCATTCATCTAGTTCTGCCTTTAATAAGTGCAGAACTTGTAAAAGTTACCAGTAGACGCCTTCCAGTCCTCATGAAGAACCAATATTATTCTAATTTATTATACTGAAAATATTATTTTATTGATAAAATGACAATCCTAGTCTGTGAATCTGTCATCGGTCAGACGTCAGACAACTCGAGTGAAGTTGCATCACAACGTTAACCAATCACAGCGCTCCATTAAATGCTATGCGTAACCACAGCAAAAAGTCCTTTGAGTATAATTGTCTATGAAATGAATGGCTCGCCATACCGAACCCACTGAGAAACATCGTACTTAGTACAGGGCTGCTGCTATACATACGGAAGTAATGTTTGTGAATACGGGTGTAAAAGTATTTTCATATCCACTCCTAACTAAAGTTTTATGCTTAGTAGTTGGAAGAGTACTTGGTCGCTTTTTTTTGGTATATTATAAAACCTGAAAACAGCATATTATTATCGATGACTTCCTAGTAGGACGTTGCATAAAACGGGCGCGTACGCATTACTATACACATTCAAAACTTAAAACATAACACGAATAAATATGTAATAGGTTTCATTCGACTTTACCTTGAAACAATAACGGAGATTGACATAAAAGATATTTCCTTGTTCAAAGAGGATATTTATGAACATAAACATTTCGCAAACGTTTATTTCCAAGGGTCGTCCTAAATTTTTATCCTCTAAAGAGGTCATAAAGTTGTGCTTGTAGATACTAGATAAGAAGTTATATGTCGGACGGGCTCTTTCGTATTTCAGCGGGTTTTGACCCTATCTATCAAAAGTAATTGTTGTTTCTTTCATAGTTCACGAAGGCATAATATATAGCTTATTTTACCTTTTACTAGCCGACTTGTCACTACAATCGCCAACATGACGACCTCCTTGACGCAGTGGTCAGTGCTGTAATCTTATAAGTGGGAGGCCGCGAGTTCGATCCCTGACGGGCAAATTGGGAATTTATTCTGAATTTTCTCTGGTGTGGTCTGGCGGGATGCTTCGGCCGTGGCTAGTTATAGCTTTAGCGGCAAGGAAAGTGCCACCAAGCAATGTAGCGTTCCGATACGATGCCGTGTAGAAACCAATTAACGGGTATTAAGGTTATGGGGCTTATTAATATTTAAATCCTTTTCCTTAATATTATAAATTTAAAAAAGAAAAATTATAATGAAATTTTGTATTTAGATAATGTTGTATGATGTCGTATGTTACAGTTGTAACACGCATACGCAGTACACAGTACGCACGCGTTCGTTATGACCGCATCTTTTAAAAATATAGGTGCCCAAATCTATGAGGTTCTTTTTCTCAAAAACCATAACGTAGATTTCTAAGCATGGAGGTAGGAATTTAGAACCTTGTGTAGAAGTTAGAGGCTATACGTAGACGCCCTTAGTGGTTTTAAAGGACTTAAGAAAAAACCTTGGAATTCCTTTCTGTAGCTCGATAGAGAACGTTTTCACCAAAATTTATGGAAAGTTCTAGTGGATTGTAGCTTGAAAAAGTTTCTAGTACAAGTATGTGGCGTTTATTGCACAAATTCTAGTGGACTTTTATTAAAAAGCGGCACAAGCGAAAATATAATTTGTTTTAAAAATGCGAATGCGCTTTAATGAAAAATGTTCTGTAGTTTCGCAAACATTTTCACATTACCAATCCTTCCATCGAGTATCTAGATAGACTCGTATTCATAGGTAGATCCCTATGAATACGAGTACTTACCTATATATTTTTTTATTTGCTTAGATGCATTTGGTTGCTGAATTTTCTTTAAAACAAAGAATATGCCGCCTTTGCATACTGTAGGTATAGTCCTATTCATAGTTTTAATGTCTTCTGTAATTCCGCGTACTTGTATGCAATAAAGATTTAAATAATAATAATAATGTAGCGAACACATTCTTCTAAAACGTATGAGAGAATGAGAAGAGACGTGATAAGAATGATGGAAAAGTATTACGACAGAATTAAATCACAAAATACCTATATCATTTAGTACTTACTTAATATTTTTACATGATAATTCGATATTCGATAATATTCATTATACTATTCACACAGGTAGGTAAGTTACTCATGTCATAATGGCGTACTAGTATCAGCCTAGTTTTTGTTCATTTTCCACCACCAACCACTCGTCTTTGAGCGGCAATACTTAGTCATTTGGCCAGTCGCATGCGGGCAGACCGTCACTATTTCGAGGAGGGCCCTATACGCCCACCAAATACTGAATCATCAATCAACCTTTCTAGGGATAATTACCAAATTGCCAAGTACGGCTATCTCTTATAATACAAGTTTATTTTGTCACTTTTCCGAAGGTTTCATTTTGTTACAAGAACCAAGGTTGCACAGAATTACATGTCATATTCAAGATATTTCTAATCTGTCTTTATCGCGGGCACCGTCTTCACTTTTATCTGACTCTTAAATGGAGGAACTTGCAAAGAAATGTAATTTTGCAAATTGAACATCACGGACAGTTTCGCTCGGGGCCTTTTTCATTTGGAAGCACTTACATACATTTGTTATTTATTTATTCCGACTCGGAGAAGATCTTAGCTAAGTAAAATTAGTCGTTTTAGGATAAGTATTTTGAAAATATTTTTTTTCATATTTTGAATATTTTCTTTCTTATTTTTCGCAATAATCATTTAGTAAAGGAGGTTTCTAGTTCCTACTTATGTGTTCAATTAGTAATTAGAAGATCCGCAAAACCGACATAGCACTTACAAAAAGCTGACATGACAGTGAGCTGTAGAAACGATAAAAGTTAGGGTATCAAACTGGCAACCTCGTACCGGAAAATGCGATGTTGAAGCCCACTAGGTAGATAGACAACGCCATCAAACACATCGCAGGGAGCAGCTGGGCGGCAAGCAGCATAAGACCTTATAAGGTATTATGTGGTATTATATGCTGCTCTAGAGAGTGTGAAAATCCTTTAATACTCTTATTTGCTTGCCGGTGGTCCGACTTGCTGGCTCAGCGTCAGGAGTCATTTTGCCCGATGCATGTGTCTCTACATCTCTAATTATGTTCAACTACCCACCTATTATTATTATTGGTAGAGGCTACAAATTATAATACCTAACCCATATGTCTCCTGGTTCTATACTAGGTACGAGTACGTACATACTAAATGCGTGACTATTGTAGACATAATATATTAATTATTCTCTTATCAGATGTTACAGGTATTTATTAACATTTTTTTTCATTCGCTTTCAGTTTATTTCCAGTAATCGTTTCACAAGTACGATGTATATATACACATTATAAAGCGGATGATTGATTGTGAAAATTGCTGATTGTACTCATATCCATAACCCATATTCTCTATAATTACCACGAGATACCTGTGTGCAGAGCTGTGTTAAATTACTGGAGAAACAAAGATTAATTAACAAGCGTCATCACGTCCTCCCCCTCACATCCCTATACCTACCAGCTACAACAGCTAAGTACATCTGTGGGCTCTTGGTTGCAATTTGACAGATCTCAAGATCTCAACCTTGCTATAGTAGAAGGAAGTCCCCAGGAAGTTGGGTTTACCTGATTTAGATTTCCCCCCGTCAATAATAGTTGAAATCTGAAATCTAGCTTTAATCTACGAATGTTCAACCAGAGTGTATGAACAACTTTGGAAAAGTGACTTTTCTAATCCTACTTAGTTTACAAGCGATTAAACTCGTTAATCAACGTGTACAAAGGTCCGAAAGTGGACGAGGGATTAAACTTTTGTGGTTGACACCACATTTTGTCATCGCATTTAATCCTACGCGAAGTTGCTGCTAAAAGCTAGCAGATAGATATTAATACGCAACGCAGCATCGCTCAACTGAAAACGATGTTTAACTTACTAAAACCACAGAATAAAAAATAGTTATAAAAGTGGTAAGAAGGAGTTAGCGGAAGGAACGTGCTATAAAAAACACAGATGTGTAGTGAGACATCAATGCGTGTTATTATAAAAACATGTATTTCCATAGTGCTACAGTTCAATTTACGTTATTTGGATGCTGGAAATTATTATTTTCCTTTTGAATTATTTTTGAATTAGAAAAGCGGTGAAAGCCCAGTGGTTAAGACGCCCGGCTTCCTATTCAGATGGTCGGGAGTTTGACCCCGGGCACGCACCTCTAACTTTTCAGAGTTATGTACATTAAAAAAAAACATCACTTGCTTTAACGGCGGAAGAAAACATCGTGAGGAAACCTGCATACCCGAGAGGTTTTCATAATGTTGGCAAAGATGTGCGAAGTCTTCCAATCTACACTTAGCCAACGTGGTGGACACTATTGGTACGAGACTCGTGCCTAGTAGTAAGCCGGCGATGGGTGAGCGAGAAGTAAGCGAGTGAGTAAGAGAATTGGTAAAACTTCACGACATAGTACTGCCTCGGTATTAGAAACAGGACGTACCATCTACCATTTCTATTAGCTCATGCGGCGTTATGTGACTGAAACATTTAGTAGGTAGCATAAAACATGAAAAATATTCAGAAAGGCGAGAAACCTCGTTACCGGCTCCCGTTCGTTCGCTCGTTAGTGAATTTGGTTACTGATGACCGGTCAAAGTTTTAGCTTGACTGATGCAAACCATTTAAACCTATTTCGATTCGACGTAGCCTGATTCATGTCCTTGTGAAATGTAGCCACATTTTTAGGGAATGGATTTGACCTGTGTATCGTTTTTTGCGTTGATTACTTATTAAATGGGAATTGGAATTTATTTACCCATCGACTTTTAATTTCCTCTTTTTATAATGAGTAAATATTTAATTTTAATTTATTACCTAGTATAGGAAAATATTCAAATATAATTTTTTTGGGTAGGTACCTACTTATATAAAAAGACGACGCTTTTTATATTCAAAACGTCAGCACGAAACGCCCACATGTAATATGAAATATTATACGTCGTATCGCGCAGGTCTGTGCAGCTCCATATAAAAGTCGTTTCACACTGACATATTGTCCCATCCTGTGCGTTTTCGCCGTTAAGCCTTCAAGTTCCAATAAAACTTTTTAAGCGTTATCATTAGAACAAATCAACTCAGATCTTCCTACCGTTTCCACTTCATTTAATTGAAGTATGAAGAGACAAAAGAATTGGATAAGTAATAATCAAATAACAGAGACGGACTCAGAACTGGAGCAATTAGGCGTGATGGATCGACGAACTTGCCTCCCTCCCTCCCTGAAATGACCTGATGCTTAATAACGTCTTGTTCGTTTCGCCTGATCATTGGCGATTTGTCATTGAGAGTTTAGCCAAGTTAACCCAGGGACATTTTAGCTTAATTTCTTTAACTCTTGAACGCCCGTAGTACATACAAATCAGATCGAAAGTGTAATACTGTGGGAATTTAAGGCGATAGCCACATTTGCACGGACCAAACCATGTGGCATAGTGACTTAATTCCACGCCTGAAATTTGGCTCGTGATTTCCGCTTTATTTTTCTGGTCTTAAAAGGCGCAAAGAATTTTTTTGCAGTTTTTGGACTATAAACTATTGTACCTACTTATCTGAAAAACGCAGAACAGCGTGTATGAACAAATTCTACGCGTAGATATATTGATGTATAATTTTAGTACCTATCTATTTCGATGCGTAGATATAATATATTGGCATGAAGAATAATTGACGCTGAGGTACTAAAATTATACATCAATGGCTGAATTAGATGAAGTATATGGGTATTGTTTTGCCATTGAGCTGCATATAATATATTGCTGCATATACAAACAAAGAGTATTTTAGATTTTAGGAATAAAAATCACATGGAATGACTTGGAACTTTGGATCACCTGATGTTAAGTTATTGCCGCCGTCCATGAACATTAGCAGCACCAGCGAAACTGCCAATGCGATACTGGCTTTTGAGAAATTTGTTTATCCGCCCCTTGAAGATCCCCATAAGAGGGACGATGGACGCTGGTTCCGTAATTGGCAGGTACATAGCAGAAAAGCTTTTTTTACGTGGCTTTTTAAATTCTGCTTTAATCACCGGACTTACTTTTTGACCTTTTCATTTAATCTGTCTTCCTATCGGCTAATAAATTGCGAAAGAAGCTGCGGTGGTCATTTATCACAATGTCACTTAATTATGCGACGGTCGTGGGCATTTTTTGTTGCTAAAAGTGTTTATTTTCTTTCAGAAGCAACTTTCAACTAATTGAAGACCTCTTCGATGCAGGGGCAGTTTAACTCTTTACTAGAATAACAAAATTCGAGTTCGACTCTCGGGTTTGAAAAAACCGTTCATATTTTAAGACGACTTAAATATCAGTTCAGGTTATTCTTTCTGCTCTATCTACTTAAAGCTGAAAGCATAATACTTTGCTATTTTGACTTACCTACCTATTTTTATTTGACTTACCTACTGACCTAAAAAACCAATATTAGATTATTCCATATTTTATTGCGAAGAGCGTTGAAACAAAGATAATTTTCTTGTACCTATCTACACACTTGAGAGGAGTTTTTACTTGTCTCGTGGGTGATATGATGCTTACCCGGATAAAGCTCACCCTTTATGGTAATCTAGGATGTAAATATGTATTAGTAAGATAACACCCATGTTTAAGATGCGTTTTGTAGGCCTCTCATAAATGTGTTTTGCTCTGCGATTGGGAATAGGTACAGATTCACATCTGGAGGATGAGGAGGAGGAAGGAAAGTTCATGAATATACTTAATAGCGAGGAATTTTCTGCAAAATCTCCCGGTCATCGCGTCGCATACCTGAGTGACGTCATGATAAACAACCGCCCAACCTTACCCCGCCGTAGCGGTAGAGCAGACTAAACTGTGTGAATACTGGCTAAAAAAGCTAAGAATAATAATAATCCTTGCCCTATCTTCACTGTTATTCTAAGGAAAAACTGAAATAATATATAGCGTACTTAAAATAAACGTAATGTTTTAAAACTCCTTACGAGAAACTACGAAGCCGTAACCTAAAAATGGTGCAGTGTCTGGCCTTGATAATGCAAGTAGGAAAATTTCATGAATACTTAGCGAAGAATTTGCTGCATCCTCTCCCGGTCATCGCGTCACATAACAGAGTGACGTCATGATAAATGACCGCCCAACCCAACCCCGCCGTAGCGGTAAAACGGAATAGACTGTATGAATACCTACTGCAGGCTAAATTAAAAGCAAAGAATAATAAGCCAGCAATCCATCAAAACTCGGTAAAAGTATGAAATATAATATAATAAAGAATTTTTCGTATCTATGGGGAATGAACGAGGAAATTGATGACGTTTTTTGGACAATCATTGTTAATTTATAACGAACTAGCTGATGCCCACGACTTCGTCCGCGTGGATTGAGGTTTTTTGGTTCCCGCGGGAACATTTTAATTTTCCGGGATAAAAAGTAGCCTATGTGTTATTCCAAACTATAATCTATCTCTGTGCCAAATTGATTGAGTAACAAACATCCATCCATACATCCATCCATCCAAACTTTCGCATTTATATTATTAGTATAGAGTATAGATGGTGACATGTGAGGTTTGTGATCGCTGGATTGGACTGATTGTACCGGTGTTGCTTGCACCGGATACCAGGCTGAAAGATGAAAGGGATGAAAGATTTTATGAAAGTCCTTCATTGCTCAAGATATTCTCAAGTAATATCAACGAAACTTGGTATTTTGGCTTTCGGTAAGAAATAAAGAAGTACGTGTTTCACAGTTTTTCAAAATTCCACCCCCAAAGGGGTAAAATAGGGGATGAAAAATTGTATGATAGTCCTTAATTTGAAACTTAGCATTTGAGCTTTCAGTTAAATATAAAGAAGTACGTATTTCACCATTTTTAAAAATTCGACCCCCAAAGGGGTGAAATAGGGGATGAATGTTGGTATGAAAGTCCTTCATTTCTCAAGATGTTTTACAAGTTATATCAACGAAACTTGATATTTTGGCTTAAGGTAAAAAATAAAGAAGTACGTGTGTCACAGTTTTTCAAAATTCCACCCCTAAGGGGGTGAAAGTTTGTATGAAAGTCCGTCATTTCTCAAGTTATATCGATGAAACTTGGTATACAAGCTACCGGTTAAATATGAAGAAATATGTGTTTCACAGTTTTAGCAAATTATACCCCCGAAGGGGTGAAATAGGGGTTGAAAATTTGTATGAAAGTCCTTCATTTCTCAAGTTATAGCCATGAAACTTGGTATATGAACTGCGGGGTAAAAATGAAGACAAATGTATTTCACAGTTTTTCAAAATTCCACCCCCAAAGGGGTGAAGTAGGGGTTGAAAGTTTGTATTAAAGTCCTTCATTGCTCAAGTAATAGCCATGAAACTTGGTATATGCGCTGCGGGTTAAAAATGAAGACACCCAAAGGGGTGAAGTAGGGGTTGAAAGTTTGTATTAAAGTCCTTCATTGCTCAAGTAATAGCCATGAAACTTGGTATATGCGCTGCGGGTTAAAAATGAAGACACCCAAAGGGGTGAAATAGGGGTTGAAAGTTTGTATGAAAGTCCGTCATTTCTCAAGTTATATCGATGAAACTTGGTATACAAGCTACCGGTTAAATATGAAGAAATATGTGTTTCACAGTTTTAGCAAATTATACCCCCGAAGGGTTGAAATAGGGGTTGAAAATTTGTATGAAAGTCCTTCATTTCTCAAGTTATAGCCATGAAACTTGGTATATGAACTGCGGGGTGAAAATGAAGACATATGTATTTCACAGTTTTTCAAAATTCCACCCCCAAAGGGGTGAAGTAGGGGTTGAAAGTTTGTATTAAAGTCCTTCATTGCTCAAGTAATAGCCGTGAAACTTGGTATATGCGCTGCGGGTTAAAAATGAAGACATAAGTATTTCACAGTTTTTCAAAATTCTACCCCCAAAGGGGTGAAATAAGGGTTGAAAGTTTGTATGAAAGTCCTTCATTTGAAACTTAGCATTTGAGCTTTCAGTGAAATATGAAGAAGTATGTTTTTTACCATTTTTGAAAATTCGACCCCCAAAGGATCCACCCCTTTGGGAGTCGAATTTTCAAAAATGGGGGATGATAGTTTGTATGAAAGTCCTTCATTTCTCAAGTTATTTTACGAGTTTTATCAACGAAACTTGGTATTTATGCTTTTAGTAAAAAATAAAGAAGTGTGTGTGTCACAGTTTTTCAAAATTCCACCCCCAAAGCGGTAAAATAGGGTTTGAAAGTTTGTATGGAAGTCCTTCATTTCTCAAGTTATATCCATGAAAAACTTGGTACATGAGCTACCGGTTGAAAAACCTCAACTGAATGTTTGTTTCTCAATCACGCCAATGGCTGAACGGATCTGGATGACCTCTGGCACAGAGGTAGATTATAGTCTGGAATAATAGATAGGCTACTTATTATCCCGAAAAATTAAAGAGTTCCCGCGGCAACCAAAAAACCTCAAATGAATGTTCGATACTCAATCACGCCAGAACGGCTGAACGGATCTGGATGAAATTTAGTACAGAGATAGATTATAGTCTAGATTAACACATAGGCTTTTTTATTCAGGAAAAAACAGTTCCCGCTGGAACCATAAACCCTTAATCCACGCGGACGAAGTCGCGGGCATCAGCTAGTTTATTAAAAGATAGTTGATAGTCTTGACCTTTCATATAATATGTAACTAGGCCATTTAAAATAGCTATAATATCCTCATGAATCGGTCGTGAGATCCTTGTTTGCAAGACACAAGGGGCACAAGACCGTGTAACTCAGAAATCCTTCCATGACGATGACGACGATCATTATTTGAAGACTTTTCTATCTCCCCATTGACTTTAGTTGGTAAATCAACTAAAGTTAATGGGGAATAAGTTTTAGTTTGGTTACCTCCCAAACTAATCAAATTTATATTTTTCATGACAAGGAAGTATTCATCAGTAGTCAGTACTCAGTAGGTAGGTATTCCTACTGAGTACTGACTACTGATCAACCAAAGAAGCGTATAATACCTACGGTACTCGTACCTAATGTGATTGAAACGTAAGCTTCTTGGATGAAACTATCAGCTACAGCAGAGATCTGAGAAAAAATATCGTAAATATTCTCCGAAAGGTTTTTAGAATCCGGAACCGAATAAAAGAAGAAAGATATTTCTATCTTTGCAGAAAAATCCTTAATTTCGATTGAGATAAATCGTAGATCCATCGGCTGTGAGGCGGAAGCGCGAGTCGAGAGCGTTTGTCCGGATATTGCTACTTTCACCTTCAATACACGTTAGTTCACTCACGTACACTCGTTGAATAGGGCCCAATACGAAATAGTGCTACTTTGTTCCCATTCCGCATACGAGTTCTATACTCGTATGCGGAATGGGGAGGTACAAATCTAGCTGTTAAACCCTCTCTGAATAAGTATTACTCTACTCTTTTTAATTGTAAGACGATTTAGTCTAAGACCATGATGTTAACTGAGCGACCGATAATGATATTTTAATAACCTAGAAGAGATTATTTAATCTAAGAATGAAGACGCCTCACTCTGAGGCTTCACGAAAATAATATCTATATTTGTATCGTTTATGCACTGAGTTAGTAGATAAGTACTTAGTTGAGCAACAGATCCAGCTACGTAAAATTTCATGGCGACGTCCAATGTATGAGTTTGGCCATACACCTACTTATGTGACCATAAATACACAGAAGGCGCGTTCATTTTTAAATTAGACTACCTCTTACATCAAAGCCGCCCGAAACACTTGGAATGGCTGAATGCGCGCAACGACGCGAGCTTACGCCCTGCAACGACTCTGTCAAAGCATATTTGATGCTTCAAGCCGATTCAAATCTGCGCCAATGTGCCTTGTCCGAGTCGTTAATCTAAATTTTAATCCTATTTTTAGTTATGAGCATCACAGTATTTAATAGGTCGTGAGCATACCCGTTAATCACATTCGGTTGGCCTGTCGCACGACGTAAATAATCCCATTGATAAAGATTGATAATGCGTACCTATATCCGAGAGCCTGACTTTAATGCTTTAAGGTCATATCAGGGCATGATAGCGTTTAACGTGGGCTTTATAAATTAAGCGTAGCGATGTGGAAATACCTACGCCTACAGATTTTTAGCCCATCACTCAGTATCATTACCAGACCATAACGGAAGGGTTAATATTTGTTGAAACAGTAGGTATCATACTAATATTATAAATGCGAAAGTGTATTTGTTTGTTGGTTTATTGGTTTATTGGTTTGTTGGTTTGTCCTTCAATCACGCCGCAACGGAGCAACGTATCTATCGACGTGATTTTTGGCATGGGTAATGGGTATAGTTGAGGACCTGGAGAGTGACATAGGCTACTTTTTATTCCGGAAAATTAAGAAGTTCCCGGGGGAATCGAAAAATCTTTAACCACGCGGACGAAGTCGTGTGCATCAGCTAGTCAAATAAATATTATAAATGCGAAAGTTTGGATGGATGTATGGATGTGTGGATGTATGGATGTTTGTTACTCAATCACGCTCCAACGGCTGAACGGATCTGGGTGAAATTTGGCACAGAGATAGATTATAGTCTGGAATAGCACATAGGCTACTTTTTATCCCGGAAAATTAATGAGTTCTCGCGGGAACGTAAAGCCCTAAACCCATGCGGACGAAGTCGCGGTCATCAGCTAGTAATTAATATTTTGTTCGTTTATTTCCTGTGATCGATATCGTAGATTCTGGTGGAGTCTCAAAATAACGAACTATTTCCGTCTGAAGGATTTAGGCGGTGGCGTGTGGAAGTCCCTACAAGATGTCCTGTGTCCAGCTGTGGATGTCGGACAGTTGAGGACGAAGAAGCAAATGAAAGTAAGGAGTAAATATGTAAGTTAGAAAGTCAAAGTTAGGAATAGGTAATCCTGGTTTAATATTCCATCTGAGTTTAAGCCCATTTTCAATTTTTAATCTCACTGATACTGCACCTAATTTTCCGCAGACACAATTAGTGAATGGGGAGACAAAAGGAATGAATAAGTAATAATCAAATAACGCGGACAACCACTCTGGGAACTGAAGCAATTAAGGATGATAGATCGTTGAGCTTGTCTGCTGGAATGACCTGCCGCTTAATAACGTCTTGTTTCTTTCTGAAGGATTTTTACGTAATTTGTCCCAAAAGAATTCTTGGATATATCAAGTAGGTATGATATATATCCAAGAATTCTTTTGTGTGATGATGCCCACGACTTCGTCCGCGTGAATTAAGGTTCTTTGATTCCCGCGGGATCTCTTGAATTTTCCGGTATAAAAATATATGTCCTTAGCCGGGATACAACCTATCCCTGTACCAAATTTCATCCAAATCGGTTGAACAGATAAGCCATGAAAGCGTAGCAGACAGACAGACAGACACACTATCGCATTTATAATATTAGTGTGAATAAGACGTGTTGTGTAGACGCTTGGCGCGTGGCACCGTGCTTTGAGGTACTTAGTGGTATTTTTTTGTTTATAATTATCACTAAATTTTATTATTAACTATAAATGTTAAATTAAAATATTGGTTAATTAAACCAGTTTATCTGGTAGGTACACGACCTAATGTAGTTTGTATTTTTAACTTGTTTGCCTTTTAATACCTACTCTCCTCTAACTTCAATGTTTCAGTACAAGAATTATTTACGAACACAAAATTACGTGAGGATAACGTGAAAGGTGATAATCTCGGGCTTATAAGAGACAATTTTCCAGTTCGGCAGGCAGGGCTTAGAAAAACCATCATAAAGCCTCATTGTTTGAAGTAGGTAATTTCAGCTAAAAAAAAGTTAGGTACCTACTGAACGGATTTACTCTGGCTATCGTCAATAGATTTTCACTTAATTATACATCTCGAAGAAGATATGATTAGCAAGCATATTTAGGCTTAAGGCTTCCCCTGCCATGTAAAATGATAAAATCAAATAGTCTATAGAGCGTAACTAAGCAAAACAACCACCTTGGGTTGCAAAAGTCAAGGTTCTTTTACTTTTTACCAAATTATGACTTATCATACTAGTTAATCATATCTACTAATATTATAAATGCGAAAGTGTGTTTGTTTGTTGGTTTGTCCTTCAATCACGCTGCAACGGAGCAACGGATCGACGTGATTTTTGGCATGGGTATCTACTATAGTTGAGGACCTGGAGAGTGACATAGACTTTTTATCCCGGAAAATTAAGGAGTTCCCGCGGGAATAAAAAAAACTTAAACCATGCGGACGGAGTCGCGGGCATCAGCTAGTTATCAATAATTAAATATTGTTCTAAGAATACTGACTTGTGTGGACTCACTTTGCTAGCTTAAGCAAAATAATGGTAAACATATCTACCTAATCATTGATGGAGAAATTCACCCTTCGAGACTCAAACATATAGCTTTATAGCAACTTTTTTTTTATCCACTACAAGTTAGCCCTCGAATGCGATCTCACCTAGGATAAGTAGTAACAATTCCTAAGTACAATTATTTCGCAAACTGCGATATTGATATTTTAAAAGTATTGGGGGGGAGGGGAGGGGAGGGGGGGGGGGGGGGGGGTGGGATGAGGCATACAATTTGAGAGAACGTAACTCATCATTGTCATAAAAGAACACTTTACTTACTCCGCAGCAAGCCTTTTATGGACCAAAAAATATGTGAGCCAGAAAGAGCGGTAGACGGTTTTACGAATGCGAAAAGCGGCGACTATACTCATGGCTCACCGTGGAAATCCTATTGAATCGTTATCGGTCCTACGCAGTACTCGTAGCTTAGGACTTAACGAATTATCTCGCCTGTCAGTGCACCCGACCAATTGTGAATAACGGACCGGAGAATTTATAATCATTCGTGGACCGCTTCGGCCAACCGCGCGCAATACAAAGCGGTAATATTCCTTTGTCAGAAATTGATTTCGGTAATTTAATTTGCATTTCTATAAATGAACATGAATACTGAATACGATTACGCGTCTCCTTTAGGGACCTTGGATAATAGCCGGCGAAATTCAGGTGGATTGCGCTGTTCAGGTTGATGAACATTGCCAGAAAAAAGCAACCTACCTATATTAGGTATTCTTCGTAATATTTTGTTTTATGGCTTGTATTAGTGCCACACCAGCAGAACGCACTTTTCCAATGTCATGTGGAGATATTAGTTACCTATTATATTTAATTTTTTTGTAGCTACCATCTGAATTATACATAACTAGCTATGCCCGCAACTGCGCCCGCGTGCAATAAGTTTTTTTAAATTCCCACGGGAACCCCTCAATTTTCCGGGATAAAAAGTAGCCTATGTCATTCTCCAGGTTCTCAACGATACCCATGCAAAAAATCAAGTCGATCCGTTGCTCCGTTGCAGCGTCATTGATGGACAAACCAGCAAACCAACAAACCAATAAACCAACAAACCAACAAACAAACACACTTTCGCATTTATAATATTAGTATGATAATAATTCATCCAAAGAAAGTGGGTGGATGAGGAAGGCGGAGAACCGTGTGTTTTGACGCGCTCTCCAAATATTTAGGTAGGTACTCGTATGTCCAGCAGTGGATGAATACAGGCTGATAGGTGGATGGATGGATGGATGAATGTAAATGTTTACTTGTATCTAATAAATATGAGGTTCAATATTGTCACCTTAATTACCGAAATATGTATTCTAACTTAACTTATTCACTTCATCAAAATTTAAGGAGAAGGAAAAAATATACATGACTAGATACCATTATGTTACGTTATCTAACTGTTCTTTGCACATATTTCCTAGAAATAAAAAGAAATACGCGTTTATCTACTAGGTACCTACCTAAGTATATTTTTTTCAGAGACTATTAAAGCCTTCGATATAATAACCTTTTGTAAACTGTGAAAGAAACGCTGCAATTACTTTTGATGGATCACTATCCGTGGAGGATTATGTCCATCATATTATGAAACAGCTCGGATATCAAGCTTTTATGTAATTTTTGTTTTTGTATTTTTAACCGACAAAAACTTTCTTGTAACGTAGGGGTCACAGAGGTCAGAGAACAAAGAGGTATTTGGCGCTAAGTACCTACCTATATATCTTCCTATCTAAAAATTACTTATCTAAATTGTACTTACATACTTTACTTTAGAACGGACCTTTACGTTTCGTTTTCGAAACAACTTTGTGTGTCAGGAACAACCCCGTTCGTGTTCATGTATGAAACTCCATATAAAAGTGAGTTTCTCCACCAGTTTTTTTTCCGTTTTGTGTTTACGCTCTTAAGCGCAAATATTTCTAATAAGTATAATTTTCACCCTTTCAGCTTTTATTTTTGTTAAAATAAATACGTGAAAGTCACGGAATATAGCGTTTTGGCTTTTTACTTTTCTTCGGTATTGTTTTGTACTCATAAGTAGGTAGGTACCTATTGGTACGATTAGATAATATGTCAAAGTGTATAGTACTTTTATGTAGGTAACAAAATTCCAAGCTTTCCAGAATTTCCAAGCTTTCCAAAAACGAATGGTATCCACGGATCAAACGTTCGCAATTCCTGAACACACGTCGAGCGCGTTTGTCCGGATATTGCTTCACTTTCACGATTCTCACGTTCGCTCGATTTTGGTGAATAGAACGTTAGCACCACAGCTTAAACTACAACAACCAACGGCATAGTATATGGTTCTTTTGGAGTTTTTTTTAAATTACAAGTTCGAGGGCCAAGTCAGTAGATAATTGTATAAAAGTAGCACGGACGTAGGTCTTACATAATAGATAAGTATATAAATACTTATATACATGCCCGTTTGGGCGAATATTGACCTTTTCACACGTAGGTACCTACTGCTGCCTACCTAACAATATTCAACCGTAACAGTACCGTTCTAGACTCTAGTACCGAGACTAAAAGCAGAAGCAGTTACTTAACTACCTACTTACCCATATCAAAAAAAAAAAATCATTCACTAGTTACAATGGAAAGCTAGGTAGGTAGGTACAGAACGGGTTGAAATCCTAACAAATAAATTCAAAAGTGCTGAACGAGGTGTAACTAGTACTTCTAAAATCCACATAAGAGAATCGTCTAGTTGTAAATCTCCATACAAAGAGCGATAACGTTTTTCTTCCCGTAAATGTTGTCCAATTTCCATAATTTTTAGAAATGTTGCAGATACAATGAAGAACTATGCTCGTACGTTTTAATTTTAAAGAAATATTGCATAAGTTAAAAGTTATAAGCGTCTAAATATCCATATTTTTGACCTAAAAACTTCCTCGAGTATTTTAATTTTTTTAAATTTAACTAAAAAAATAAAACGTACGAGCCTAAATTAAGATGTACTGAATCTAATGAGACCAAAATTGTCTAGGGGGGGTAAAAACGTTATCACCCGAAACAATATTTCAAGAATAAAATGTAGGCATACTGGACTTGCAGCTCTCTCTATCGCACGATATCGGAGAAGGCAGCGAAGCGTTGTGAAACAGATAGCATTATTGGAAATACCTACTCGCGTCGCGTTAGACGATCCTCTTAAAAATTAAAAGCACCTAGCCCAGCAATTTACCTTACCGGATTTGAAACTTGAGTAGTTTGTTAGGTACATCTACATCTGATCTTTATGAGCAAATACACACCGTAGTAGGTACGACGCGGACATTTTGTCTGGTTGCCTAGTGTGCGCGCTCCATATAAAAACGGATGATGCTGATTTTTTGTCCTGTCTAGTACTTACGTAGTATGTTTTCAACGTGAGCTGCAATAGGGATGTAATAGAATAAAATATCTTACGAGGAATCTTACTTACTTTTTTCATGGTAGGTAGTTAGGTACCTACTTACTATTTTTCATAGAATAATTTTTTTTTTTAGGTAAGTACGTATATGGAGCCTTATTTATATTCTAATCTTACTTTTTCAAACGTCTCAAAAACTTTGAGACTTTTTTTGTATCAGTCTCAAAGATAATAATATTACATAATATTATGATAAAATGCCGTGCTACACGGCGTAGCAGCATGTAGAACGCTACGACGACGCTATGCGGACGCGTAGCACAATATTTCAAACATTTTAGATCTATTACATTACGGACTGGGGGGGTTACTTTAATACCATCGCTTGTAAGTTTATCTAACACATAGTTAAACCTACCTAAGTGACCTAAGTTTTGTTTTTTTTACAGATCGGACCCTGCAGTGTTGAGATTCTCCGTAAATCTCTATAACTCGTCCAATCTGTTTCGAATTAAAAATGCTCTATTCGACACTTCTCTTTAATCTCTTTCCGACGACGTTTTTGCATCCACCGCCAAGCGACCGTGGTTCATGTAGGTAGGTAGGTATGTATAACTATATTGTAGGTAGACCACGTCTGAATAGATTACCTACCTTTCCATTAGCGTCCGCGGGAACGGATCGGTTCCTTCCTGTAAATGAATAATCAAGTGGGGTAATAACCCTGGTTTTTCGCCTTCACGTTTTCACATAATAGATAACTAACTAGCGGCCGTCCGCGGAACCGCTCGCGTGGGAATTTCCAAAACCCCAGCCTTATTTCTTGTTAGTTGTTTACATTTAGTTAAGTATAATATTCGCATATCCATAGGATTAAAAGTGTTATGTCCTTAACATCCCTGATTAGAAATAAGGTTAGACAGGACTTCTTTGAGTTTACCTTACTTAGTACTTACCTACCTACCTACTTCAATAGTCAATTCCTCGGATTTCAATCTTCAAATAACCCAATTTAAATGTAATATAATAAAGGAAACTTTAAAAATCAACTATTGAATTGACTGAGGAATTTTTAAACAAAAACTTATCTGACCCGGTATTTAGGTTATAAACTTTGTTAACCCTAGAGTACTAATGTAATTTTTTTACTGCTTAATACTAATCATCGCCTGGGAGGCTACTTTTTGAAAAACAAGTCGTTTTTTATGTCTTTATTAAAAAGTTAAAAAAATAAAATTTCACATAATAGGGCAACCTCTACCTTTTTAAATGAATTAACAAAAAATATATTTTCTTAATCAATACAGTATTGTATGGTTCTATAAACTTAACGCAATACATACATTTTTTGGCAAAACAGAGATGTCTTAAGAGTATGATTTTTTTTATTTTTTTCTTTAAACATTTAAATAATTTAACATTTTCTAAAAGTAAATTAACAGTCTGTTGAGATCACTATAAAAATCTAATAACTTGCATTACAATTTTTATGGCACATAACTTTAAAATTATTCTTTTTATTTCTTGTCACAAGAGAAGCAATTAGGTGAACGATGTTCAAAACAATATGGTTTGTTGCATTGTTCAATAATGCCGGGGTGCCTGGATCAGGAACATATTGTGTTATGATGTTTTCACAATCATTTTCATAAACATCGGTCGGAACAAAGGTAGGATAGGCAACGCTGTCATCGGAATCATACTCTTCTTCTAAATTATCCTCAATCTCACTGGCAGAGTCTTCTTCCATCAACCATTTTTCTATTTGACTATCGGATGAGTACATCTGCAAACAAAATAATATTTTTCATAAATGTAATTAGCACCAGTCATGTCAAAAACTCCATTATTAATAAATAAGTCCATAAAAAATAATTACCTTTAATACTAAGGATCGCCTCCCAGGCGATCCAACGGTCTGTAGCTCGGCAACCATAAGAGCCCGAGACGAGCGCGACCGCTAACCACCGCGTTGCAAGGGGTGCTGAGTTGAGAAGAGCGCGCGAGTTGCAACGGTCGCGCGATTTGAAATTATAGCGAAAAAACTGTGACATTGCGGCCTCCCAGGCGATGATTAGTACTCTAGGGTTAAAAAACCAGTTTGCCCAAAATTACTTTTTTCTTTACAGAGCCATCTAGTATGCAATGTGTAAGTTATGATATGAACTTTCAGTGTGTTTAAGGTGGTGTTGTTTAAGGGTGGTTTAAGGTGCCCAAACTACAAAGGTTCTAATCACAGAAATAGTATACTGTGGATCTCATTGTAGAACCTTATTGGAGTTCTCATGATTCTAATCACTGATTTATTACACCCGTAAGATGGGCGCTACTATCAAAGCTTCTCACATCATGAATGAACGAGAAGTTTAATTTGCTATAATCCGCCACAGTAGACAAATCTATGTGGTACAGTGCGTGTCCTTCACCAATAGCATGCGAACACCCATGCGAATTTCGCATGCTATTGGTGAAGGACACGCACTGTACCACATAGATTTGTCTACTGTGGCGGATTATAGCAAATTAAACTTCTCGTTCATTCATTATCATGGACTTCTGCAACGTAACGCCTGCTTCGATTCAATGCTTCTCATATCAGCATAATCTAGGTTAAGTAGGATATCATGACAGTAACTACTTCATTAATTTTCAATATTTACAGAAATTAAATAGTAAAATATGTTTTCATTCAACCAAGATTTACAATTTCAAATAGGATAAAGGCTATAGCCTAAATATACCTGTAGCAAGTTTTCAGTTACAAAAAAAGTGTGGTGTTTGTGGGACACCAGATAGGAACGAAGTTCCATAATACATAAATGTTAATTTCAAGTTCTAGTCGAGGTAAAAAGAAAATAATTAGGTATAAATTATTTATTCAGGTATAAATTTTTTATTATACCTTAAAAATAATAAACATTAACGCATAATTTAACCTTAACGCTTAATTAACATTAAAGTTTCATTTCGAATGTAGTATATTTATATTTAAGACCTTTTGTCTTCGTAACAACGCGAGCAACGTTTTCACTTCAAAATCTTACGCATTTTTGTTACGGACGTTTTTTGCCGGCTAGGGTACTCCTCCGTATCATCCCATAAGGATCTTCGTTCCAAAAACTTTCCTAAATGTTTGTTTTACTTCACTCCTTTAATAGTAATATAATAGTTCACTATAAAAACTATGGTTAAGCTGTCAGAAGTTACAGTATTTGCATATCAACAATAAAAGACTTAAGTATCACTACTTACAACAACATTTTATTAAATAATATTTACATTAAATCAACTAAAAAATATTTAATACTTATCCTAAGCATATTCAGTTGTTACAGTACTTTATCCGATGATCCTTCAGCTAATAGTTCCTTTTCAGCGGACGCTTTAGCGGCATCTATTTGAGGCTTTACATACCGGAAGTATCTATAGAAATGCTCACCGAGGATTACCGACCCATACAAAGTTAGGCCGACGCAGCAAAGCACAACACCTTTGTGTAATTTATCATATAACATACTACGAGCATATTTCTTCATTATTTCTGTAAAAAACAAATGTATGTAGTTGAAAAATTAATAAGTATTATGTAGGTATAGTATGTACAGTACCTACTGAGCAGGTCTAGTCTTAAGGGAACAAGATTTTACATCAAATTTTAAAAAAGAACTTAAATGTTTTACAGCTTTTATATTAGATGCAATGAACTTATTAATAATTAGTCCTTCATTATTACCTGATTATCTTACTAGTATTATTTCCTTTATTAATTTATAACCTAAAATTATTCTTCACAAAATAAACCAAAAGTCAAACAAACACATAATGTCAATGTCATTGTTTTTTTTATTTTATTAACTGGCTTTACGGCTCTGGGTTCCAGCAATGTCATTGTCAAAGACACAATCCACAAAGCATCCAAATACAGCAGATGGGCCGATGGGCAGGACCTCTAAACCAAGGTCCTTGGCAGACGGGTAACTGGTAGGTAACATGAGTCATCGCAGAAACCAATAATTTTATAATCAGCCTTCTTCATGCCTTCTTCCTCTGAAGGTTTAAAAAAGATCCGCTAGAGGCAGCACTAGTTGTGTGGGGCACACTGTGGGGGCATACTAATTATTGTAAACTTAAATCTTTTAGTTTATCTGTGTGAACAATCCATTATCCAGATGAAATGATTTATTTATTTCATTTCATGACAACAACTTGTGCCACTTTGATCTTTGCATTATCGAAGCTAAATAAATACGTTAAAGACTCGTGGTTAAAGACCACAGTTAAAGACACAGAGTTATTAGAATAAAGACTTTACCACCATAGATTAATATGTCAACCTCTTTGATTTTATCAAAGGTCAACCTTTCATTCCCCAGCACCTGTGCCCAGCACATCCTTATCTTCTGTCGCTTAAGGACTAGTAGGTACTTATGAGTGATCCATGGAGTCCTGGTTACTAGTCTCTGCATAGAGTGATCTGTGATGATCAAAACTCAGTTGGTTTCTCCTGCCGAGCGATCGCGTAACTTCTGCATCAATCATTGTTACAGTATCAATTATTGTTGTAATTGGCTGAATTTATGGCATTCTTGCTGCGTCAATGGATTATGTCCAATAGTGGAAGAGTGTTAACCAATCAGAGGTGATTGCGATGTATCAATGATTGATGCAGAAGTTACGCGATCGCTCGGCTGTGGTTTCTCCCTTCTCCCACAGTTCTCCTCCTTTACAAAAAATCAAAGGGTTTGGTTTCTCTGACTCTGACAGTGGTTATATTATTCTCTTTGCTCAGTGACAGCCAGAGACTAGTACAGCCCATGGATGTAATAAGTACTTAGTACCACAACTCTGTGCTTAGTACGTAAGTACTTATTACATCCATGGTACAGCCTCATACAGGCAATGTCAATGAGTAACATGGCATGCAGGCATGCTTTAAGCTTTTGTTTCTGGTCGGTGCAGGCATCACCGACCAGAAACAAAAGGCAGGCATGCTTAAATAGGTGATAGCCGTGGCCCGTGAGTGTCAGATGACAAAAAATATTAAAAAAAAAATAATAATAAAAAATCCACGGCCGGGAAGTTTTGAGTGTTTAGTAATTACCTATTTAAGTAATGCAGTTCAATTTGGCTTTTAAGACCTTCAGTAAAATCAGATATATATTACAACCAAGCAGGTTCAATTCCAAAGTGCCAGCAAATCCAGTCATAACATTAGAAAAACAAACTCACGAAAGAACCCACGTTGATACAAACACAATAGCCCTTTTGGAGAGACTGTCCTTAGTGAAATGCGATACGGACGAAGGTGTTAAGGTTTTGGAGGATTCTATTGCTTTTGCAGACAAAATTATTCATATAGATACCACTGGAGTGGAACCCCTTTATACTGTTTTAGAGAACGAGTAAGTACCTGCTCTTTTTAGTGCTTATCGCTATGCAGTAAATATGTTGGCCAATTTGTAGTGAGTCACTTTAGGTCAATTCACGACAAGAAACCTCCAGTTCTGAATGTAGAGTGTACTTAGAAACTAAAGAAACCTAGAAGCTGCTGCTGTTCCTAGCAGCAAGTAGTATTGTCCAGGAACTTTAGTTAGTGGTGATCACAATAGATCGGCTACGGTTAAAGTGATACCAGGTCTCTTTACAGAGCCTTGCAAAGCCACATCACCAAAAAGAAGAAGAATACTCCAAATTCAAGGCACTTAAGTGTGACATCACTACAACCAAAACGTCGTTACAACAGAGGACATTATAAATGAAATCCACTGTATAATAAACACTCTTAGAACATATTATTGTATATTTGCCCAATATTATTTTAATTTTCTTTTTGTCTTGGACTAGTCTTATTTTACATTCATCTTTTATAATGTTTTACAGAAATCTAATTTTACGAAATGACAAAATTACCCAGGGAAATTGTCAAAAGGATATATTAAAGAATGCAGCTGTAACAGAAGATGACTATTTTGTGGCACCCCCAGGCAACATACCATTGCATGAAGTGCAATCAGAAATAGAAACTACACAGAAAGAAAAGAAAAATGAGAACTGAAATCCAAAAGCTTACTTCCTTAGCAAAATTTTTAACACTGAAGCATTCACATAGGACAAAAACAATAATACAGTTAAAGCAGCCAAGTAGAATTTTACTTCAAAATATTTACTGCAGTTGGTTGAAATCATTATACAGCAAGACTGTACAACATTTCCCTATATACTTAGATAAAGTTGTAGGATTAAACACACAAAAATTCTGTTATGGTTTTATCATACCACAGTCAACAGATATTGATGAAATATTAATAGAACATAAGGATAATAGCTATGAGCCAAAAATTAGAGCAGAGTTGAAGCTCAACTTAGTTGTACCTCAGCAAGATGTGATGCAGTATTTCATACAATGGCAAAGATATAGGAAGTATTGGTGGAGTTCAGTAAGTAAAGTTGTTACAAATGCAGCTTTTCTATGTTCCTTTAGGAGTAAAATTTTTATATTTTATTATGAATTATTATCTCTTTATAATCCCTGATTTCTAGCCTAGATACTTTTTAAACAAAAAAGGGTTGTGGGTCCCATTTTTGTCCAGAGAGCTAATAAGCATAACTTTTGAGAGAAAGATGTATAATTTTTCCATTTAAGTATACTATAAAGTGTGTAAATGCTGATGTTCAAGTGACTTGAACACTTGACTTGATGTTCAACATTCAAATATGAAGGTCTCATAATCAAAGTTGTAGTGCATCAAATTTTGCATTCAGAGAGCACCTAATTCAAAAAAAAATCTCATTCCTAACAATTTTATTCCAATTATTTACCTACTAGATGATGCCCGTGACTTTGTCCGCGTGGATAAGATTTTATGATTCCCGCGGGAACTCTTTAATTTTCTGGGATAAAAAGTAGCAGATGGGCCGTGAAAGCGTAGCAGACAGACAGACATACTTTCTCATTTAGGGCGCCTTCAAATTTGCCGCAAAGTGCCGCGCGAAAGCAGCGCGGCTGCAGCGCTGCGGTCGCGCTGCTTAGTAAATCCATATAAATAAAAAACGCGCGACTGCAGCGCTACACCCGCGCTGTGCCCGCGCATCAGTCCATCGATCGACTAGTGACGGGTTGAACGAAAATCAGGTAGAAGAATTTATCAATGAGGTTGAGAGTCGTCCAGCAATATGGGATTCGAAGTCCAACAAGTACAGCAATAAAATCGAAAAGAAAACTTCCCAAGCCTTTTTCTTTTCAATTAAATTTTTTACAAACAAGACTCCAAGTGAAAAAAATGAAGCACGTAAGTATATTATGTATTGTTAACACGACTACTTTATATTTTCGTTGTTTCGTATTAATAGTAACACAGAGTAGTGTATCTTCGTCAGAGTCCATCGTGAAAATAAATATACAACGCTATGATGTTCGAACCTCGCGACAGGAGCGCGGCCGCAGCGCTGCAGCCGCGCTACGGCCGCGTTGCGGTTTGCGGCAAATTTGAAGGCGCCCTTATAATACTAGTATTGATTTACTAGTAAATTTTCCATTATTTTATTTCATAATAAGTTTCATTATGTTCTTTTTAGGGTAATCATGTTTATTTTATTAATTGACCGAGCGAAGCGAAGGTCTCTTGAGTCTACTCGAGTGAATTTGCACTTGTCCGTCCGTCTGTCAGAGCCTTATAGCTTCTGAATTACTGAACGTAATTACTTCAAATTTAAATATAATATGTAACCCGATGGCCTCCCGTCGAATATGGCTTAAAAAGTTATAAAAATCTTTATTTCAGGGGGGCTCTCATAGAAGCGAATGCGAAGTAAAATATTTTTATGGTGTTACATAGAGTTGCGGTATATCATTTTAACGATAATTTGGAATGGAGTCCAAAAATATATATTTTTTAATTTTTCCCCTAAAATTGACGAAATGGGGGGCTTTCAAAGTGGTGATTTTCTAACGTCCAAAGTTGACCTCAGAACTCAATTTTCTGAAAGGCTGAGCCTGAAACTTATCAATTATTTGAATTATATCCTGTACTTGAACAGCAAATACTAAAATTAGATAATTAATATTATAAGGAAACGAAATTATTTAATTTTTAATGAGCTTCAATATTTTTAACAGAACTTTACAATGATGTCAATAGATGGCGCTCTGTACAAGTTTATGTATTACCGCGAGGCCTCAGTTCGGGGCGAACCACTAGTTATCTAGTTCAACTTTAATTTACAAATAGACTTTAATTTATATTTACAGATTACAACAACACCAAGTCTGTTCATTATAAATGATATGAAGCAAGGAGCAGAAAGTGCTGATGTGAACATTGCAGCAGACTTTAAATGGGGCCCGCAAATTGTAGAAACCATCAGTATGAACACTAATGACTTGGACAATGTAAGATAACCACAAGTATTCCACCCCTAGACTCCACTAGATGATGAAAGTGATATTGCCCTCATAGATTTTGGTTTTTTTAAATCCCGCGGGAACTTGGGTATTAATTTTTTGGGATAAGAAGTAACCTATGTCCTTGTATCCTTTCTCCATCAAATATAATAATATGTAAAACTAGATGACATCCACGGTTGCATTAATTAAGTGAATTTTATTTCCGCAGGAACTTTAATTGTCCAGGATAAAAAGTAACCCCCCGTCTTTCCCTGGGATGCAACCTATCTATATACCAAAATTTCATCAAAATCGGTTTTAAAGTTGGGTCGTTAAAGTGTAGCAGATAGACACATTTTTGCTTTATTAATATTAGTATTGTTAGGCTGAACATTGATTAAAAATATATAGGTACAAAACCTTACTGCTTCTATGGTTCTCGAGAGTGACAACAATGGTCTTAACTCTAGGATAGGGGTCAAGATGGCGGCGCGGCCGTGTTGGTCTGTGTTTGTTTGAATTGCTAAATAAAAGTATAATTAAATGGTTAACCAAGTTTTCTTCTAATAGTATGGATTCGTAACATTGCAGGAGAACCAAAAGAAGAAGAAGAACATTGCAGGAGGAATAAAACAAAGTGACTAACTATTACTAGTACAATCTTTTAGAATACAGCAATGACTAAACTAAGAAACAACTATTTCATTTCAGAATAAAACTAAGACATCCAGCTTAACTTGTACTATTGGGTTAGAGACAGCTTTCCTTACACTTTTACTGGATGGTATTTCAAATGCAACAAAGGAAGAATATTTAAGACTGCACAACAGAATGGCACCTTACAAAATTTCCTTTGCATTGGATAGCGAAGGTATGAACAGTCCATTTTTTGAAACTTCAATCAAAATTGGAGCTATATTTTACGTCGTAGCTTTTGGATTGCTACTTTAGGTACTTATCCAGAAGTTTTAGTGTGTGCACAAACTCAATCTAAAAACAAGTTTGCAAAAAACAATATATAATAATTATACTGTTTTGGCATTAAGTTATTTTAATCCCCATGGGAACTCCTTAATTTTCCGGAATAAAAACTAACATTAGTCACTCATCATGTTCTCAACTATACCCATGCTAAAATTTCGTCAATCCATTGCTCTGTTGCAGCGTGATCGAAGGAGAAACCAACAAACAAACACTTTCGCATTTATAATATTAGTGTGAATTATGAAATTATGTTGTTTCACAGATGAGAAAATATTGAGTACACTGAAAGAGTCAGCTCGATTGATATTTCATAAACTCAACAAAAAGGAGATTTCAAGTTGGCTTCCAACTTTTACACTGCCCATACAACTTCAGGTAAAAAATATAATAAATAGGTATATTACGATACGTGTGACTTAAGTAGCCATAATTAGACATAAGTAGACATAAGTAGTTAAGTAGACATAATATTATCGAAGGTGTGTGAAGTCTGCCAATCCGCACTTGGCGAGCGAGGTAGACTATGGCCAAACCCTTCTTATTCTGAGAGGAGAATCACGCTCAGTAGTGAGCCGGCAATGGGTTGATAAGATGATGATGATAAGTAGCCCGTTATTGCATGGTGGAAGTTAGCGCCTGAGCATAGGGAATGTGCAATGCGGAATAGCGTGCAATAGGGAATAGCGTCGTGCAATGATTGACTAGTTCAGTCATGAACGGATTTCACAAAAGCCACTACATTTGTATTAAGTTAAGTAGGTATGTTAACGTTATATTTGAATGCGTAAGGATATAAAAAATGACATCTTAAATTTATTTTATTTTAAGTAAGTACCTACATCAAAATAAAAATGAAAAAATGTTTATTTACCAAAAAAGACAACTATGTCAATTTTCCTTAGCTCCAATGGTACCCACACTACGTAATCCTGTATCGTGGGTATAATGTCGCATTAAAACAAGATAGATTTACAGTATGTAATTGTCGCTCGGTGTTCTAACATTAAGATTTTTGTAGCATTTTTTTTTAAATAACATAAATTCTAATTAACAATGAAAATTTTGACGACCTCCGTGGCGCAGTGTGTAGCACTGTTGTCTTAACGTGCGCAGGTCCCGGGTTCTATCCCCGGCAGGGTCAATTTGGGAATTTATAATTTCTGAATTTTCCCTGGTCTGGCCTGGTGGGAGACTTCGGCCGTGGCTAGTTACCACCCTACCGGCAAAGACGTGCCGCCAAGCGATTTAGCGTTCCGGTACGATGCTGTGTAGAAACTGAATAGGGGTATGGATTTAATATAACTGCCATGCCCCTAACAGGTTAGCCCGCTACCATCTTAGACTGCATCATCACCAGGTGAGATCGCAATCAAGGGATAACTTGTAGTGGATAAAAAAAAAATGTTTTTTTTATTTATTTATTTTATGAAATGCACAAACAAATGGGTAAGTACAACATTTTGTTTCTCGCCAAACTACACACGTAGTTTGTTGGCGAGGTGTTGGTTGATGAATGGAATATTGAAAGGAATGTATTGAAATGTCTAAAATAATGATACTATTATATTTTTTGGAAAATTGAAAAGTACAAGGTTAAAAACCGGCCAAGTGCGAGTTGGAGTTCCGTACAAACCTGTAGTAAGTTTTAAATTATTAAAAAAAACTACTTACTAGATCTCGTTCAAACCAATTTTCGGTGGAAGTTTGCATGGTAATGTACCTACATCATATATTTTTTTTAGTTTTATCATTCTCTTATTTTAGAAGTAACAGGGGGGGGGGACACATATTTTACCACTTTGGAAGTGTCTCTCGCGCAAACTATTCAGTTCAGAAAAAAATAATATTAGAAACCTCAATATCATTTTTGAAGACCTATCCATAGATACCCCACACGTATGGGTTTGAGGAAAAAAAAATTTTTGAGTTTCAGTTCTAAGTATGGGGACCCCCAAAATTTATTGTTTTTTTTCTATTTTTGTATGAAAATCTTAATGCGGTTCACAGAATACATCTACTTACCAAGTTTCAACAGAATAGTTCTTATAGTTTCGGAAAAAAGTGGCTGTGACATACGGACGCACAGACAGACAGACAGACATGACGAATCTATAAGGGTTCCGTTTTTGCCAAATTTGGCTACGGAACCCTAAAAAACATCTAAATATACTTACCTATCTAAATAATTCATGCATATGAAGTCTTTAGTTGACAATGTTGTAAGTCTGGGTTTTGAAAGTATTTTAATAATTAGTATATTTTTATTGTAAATAATCTTAGTAGGCTTATTCTATTCTATCGCATTAATTAATTCTATCGCATTCGGTTGGTACCTAAATGAGAAAAGTTAGTACCTAGTAGTTATACTAATTTTGTAAACGCAAACTGAAAATCGTACTTACTTAGATCTTTTCGGGTTGGTATGAGACCTTAAACGCTTGGTCTCTATAGGACATAGGTCAATAATGACAAATTATGCTAAAATTATATTTTACAGATCAAAGAAAATCTACACATGGGAGTAACTTATACAGCAATACTAAACGAAAATACGCTTTCAAATGGGATTTTCCATCTGTTAAACAGCAATACTATGTTAAAGGTAAGAATATTATTGAAAGTACACTGTACAGGTTAGCCCTCAATCTTCACTGCATCATCACTTACCACCAGATGAGATCGTAGTCAAGAGCTAACTTGTAGTGAAAAAAATGTACCTATCACTCTTAGGGTCTCCCCAAATCGATTGATGCGGAACTGGCTCAAGCCGAGTGCGGATTGCGATGTCCTGAGTTCGATTCCCGGGTCGGGCATTTATTATATATTTTGGTTTTCTGACAAGAAATTCTCATTACTAGCCCAGAGTTATAGGAAGTTGGCGGTGTTCCACCCCTATGGCTCTCTCCGATTATGTCGGATTTTCAGTGTGTTGTGCACTTATGCAGGATATTGGCCGCTGTAAACCTCGACAAAGCGTGTATAAATAGGTAGTACCTATACAATTTCAATGCTTATCAAAGAACTAGTAGATTATTAACCAAGGGGATAAAGCAGTGTCTTCTGTCGCGGGTGACGATTTAAATCGCGAGCGTAACGAAGGACTCGAGGTTTACTCCCGAGCGTAGCGAGGGTGTTAAAAACTTAAATCACGAGCGAAGCGAGGGATTTAAGACGAGTCCCGAGTGTAGCGAGGGATTTAAGTTCACCCAAGACTAAGACAGCTTTATCACCGAGGAAAATACCTACTCTACTTTTCGTACCATTTGCGAAAAAATTAATACAATAATAATTTATAATACTTATTATAAATGCGAAAGTTTGGATGTATGTTTGTTACTCAATCACGCTCCAACGGATGAACGGATCGGGATGAAATTTGGCACAGAGATAGATTATAGTCTGGAATAGCACATAGGCTACTTTTTATCCCGGAAAATTAAAGAGTTCCCGCGGGAACCGAAAAACCTCAATCCACGCGGACGAAGTCGCGCTCATCAGCTAGTATGAGATAAGCATTTATCAAATCAAATAAATATTATAAATATGCGAAAGTTTGGATGGATGTATGGATGGATGTTTGTTACTCAATCACGGCGAAACGGTTGAACGGATCTGGATGAAATTTGGCAAAGAGATAGATTATACTTAGTCTGGAATAGCACATAGGCTACTTTTTATCCCGGAAAATTAAAGAGTTCCCACGGGAACCAAAAACCTCAATCCACGCGTACGAAGTCGCGAGCATCGGCTAGTAAATATTATAAATGCGAAAGTTTGGATGGATGTATGGATGTTTGTTACTCAATCACGCTCCAACGGCTGAACGGATCTGGATGAAATTTGGCACAGAGATAAATTATAGTCTGGAATAGCACATAGACTTTTTATCCCGGAAAATTAAAGAGTTCCCGCGGGAACCGAAAAACCTTAATCCACGCGGACGAAGTCGCGGGCATCAGCTAGTTAAAAATAATGACAGTTAAAAGTAAAAGTTAACATTCCAAACATTGGTCCAATTATTGATAGAGTTACATTAACGTTTATGTACTTATTTGAAGAAAACAAAAACGCGGCAAATTCCTAGACTAATATTTTTTTGTCGGAAAAGCAAAGGCATCAAGCTCATACGGCCTCGTCGGTTTTCGTCATTTTATTTAATAATCATAACTGCATAATAAATGCGTATTCCTTTTTCAAAAAGATGTATAATGCTTTAAATATACAAACTCAATGGTGTAAACACAGATGTAGTTCAGTATAAATTTCGGTAAGTAGGTAGGTATTCCAAATTTAAATCACATTCTCCCCCTAGAGGATGAATGAAATTCAGTACAATTTTCTTTCCCTGTTTTTAACAGATTAAAAATGACTATTGTTATGTTCGCTTTTTGTGGCATAGAATGTCACTTTTTTGAGCAAGTGGTACGAAAATAATATTATGTCTCAACTTCTCAAGATAACGCGATAAGCAAATAAGTACCGAACTCGTTATTCATCCCCTCTATTTGGCGCTGTTATCTTTGACACTTCTGACATATTGCTACATAATTATGTCTTTAATATGATCCGTAATGTTATTTAACGACTGCCTCGTTGGTCTAGTGGCTGTGATGTTCGACTGCGGCCGACTAGTATTAAATCCAAACACTGTTTATCCATTTTAATACTTTAATTCAGCAATTCAAACACAGACACGCGTCACTAGCGTTACGCCATAGTCATCCCTTCTCGAGAGCAGTGTTGCCACCCTAGATTAATCAGGCAATGATACCATGTATAAATCGTTTTAAAGTTTCCCTCTAACTCTAGGTCCCGGGTTCGAGTCCCGGGTCGGGCTATAATTGAGTATTAGGTTTTTCTGACTACACATTCTCAGTATTAGCCCGGGGTAAGGAAGTTGGGGGTGTTTCACCCCCGTGCCTCGGAGAGAGCACGTTAAGCCGTCGATCCCGGTTATTATCACTAACATAATAATAGTCGTTAAAGCCCGCCAACCCGCATTGGAGCAGCGTGGTGGGTCTAAGCTCTAATTCCCTCTCTCCCATGTGAGTGGAGGCCTATGCCTGTGGCTTGAAGCTAGGGTAGGCATTAGTTAGTCAGAATACTTATTTACTGACTATTATAACGAAAATGAACATTGACGTATTTCCATTTGGGTAAGCCGTGATTTTGTGCCTCTATGAACTGCACGCCACTGCCTGTGCCCAGCAGTGGGACTTTAATGGGCTGTAGTGGTGGTAGTAATTTTAGTTCTTGTACGAAAACATAAGGTGAGAAGCCACGTTTGAATTTACGCGCGTAGAACGGATGTATGTTTCTGGGACAGTTTTTCATGGTAGTACATTCTTTGTTCCTCAGTTTGGTAAATGATTTTATTTTATTGTTACAGGAACAAATACATGTTGCTGATTTCGACTCATATGCTTCTTTATTGTGTGGACAGCATTGAGAATTTACTGTTGTTTTTGTCTATTCGCTGAGACCACATGTTGTGACATTGTTTATTGTTAGATGTTGTTAGAAAGCAAATAAAAGTTAGATTTTTTTTTAATTAAAAGCTTTTCTTTTTAAGAACAAAGTTTCTTCAAATAAATAAGTACCTATGTAATAAGATACCATCGGATTTAGCCCTCTCAATAAAATAATTTGATGTTTAAGGTCTTAAAATGCAGTAAATTATGAATAAAAAAACAGCTTTTATTTCACTTCCAAATTTAATTCTTATTGCATGACAATTTGCCTTTTACATTAGAATCTTACACTATATTAATTAGAAGCGTTCTAAAGTTTGATCTTATACGACATTTAACTGTAGGATTAATAGATGTAAAATCCAATCCATATTTAATTTGCTTTGCAATAAAATGATTGGTATACTTTACAACATGGTAGATTGAAATAATAAAATGATTGGTATACTTTACATGGTAGATTGAAATAATGAGATTTAAAAATATGTATGTATACACTGCAATATTATCGTTTAGTTTTTTTTATATTATAAAAAACCATAAACTTTGTGTAAACATCCTAACTCTGTGCATCCTAACTACAAATTATTATTCTTTTAAAATATGTGTACACATCGTCCATCCGAATAAGCTTAAACTTGGTAGGTACAGTTGTTGTCGACACTTCCGTGAAGGTTTCGACCAAAGTAATATCAACGTAAAATAGCACGCGAGTCGTATTCTAATAATTGTCCAATCAAGTTCAGTTTAATGTTAGTTTTTAATATTTTCTATCTAGAATGAGATAGCATCAGCATGCGGCAGTCCATACAATATAATGTATGGGCTTAATTGATTTGTGCTGTTTCAATACAATCGAACCAAAGTCATGTCCATCTAAAAAGTTCAATAAAATTGTCTATAGCACGGTTCATATATCGAAAAAAAACTTCATTAATTAATTAAGAAATAATATATTAACATATTCTTAAATTATTTTAACTCTGTCACACAATCGATGCATCACAAAACGCACGCCGCACAGTTAAAAATAATATGGCATGTCCACAAAACGTCGTGGCCATGTCAAATATGCGGTACAAGTCATAGTAGTAATACTAAAATGGTTTTGGTCCCTGTATTACGAAACTTGTGACTATGACAATGCGACTATCGCAATAATCAATTTGTAACTAAACATTGCTACTTTGATATTATGATCAATAATCGCATAGGTATGTTTATAGATATACCTACTTTTGCTCGACCTGCATCTAAGGATGCTATGAGTCTGTTTGAATCCATAAATCTGATTTCTTGAAGATTGATTTTTTTACTTGATTGTAGTTTGATTCTTTTAGTGTTCTTTGTTTTCTTATTTTGTTAAATTATCGATTTTCTTTTAGTTTTATGTATTAGATTATAATGGGGCTGACATTTAAATAATTATAAAAGTCCCTAAACACATAAAGAAAAAAAATATCGCATACTATTGACGAAGCACATGCTACGCATTTTTTACTGACGGACATCTTCAAATCAGTTTCTCGGCGTGCCCGATGTAGATAATTTCCAAGAATATTAACATTACATATTATGTACATGTTAAAAATCAGAATGATATTTTGAAAAATTGTAAAAACCATTTACGTTTGATTGCGGTTAACGCATTGACCGACCAATGGCAAGTTTCGTAATAAGGATTCCAGTATAAAACTCGGTAAGACATGCACTCCAATAATTAACTATTTTATAGTAATTAGTAAATTGTATTTTTGGTTTCCAAAATTAATAACAAAATGTAAGTATAAGAACTGCATAAATCAATATTGTAAACATTACATACTGTTTTGTCTGCAAGTAAATAATTATTTGGGAAAAAAATTCATTACTCAACCCTACAAATAGCGATTCTCGATTTGACCAATGGGCATACTTATGAGAAGGTAGAGTTAATTTGAATACAACTATTAGTTAAATTAAATTTTAGCTTAATTTCACACAGTAAGTTGTATTACGTTTATGATAAAAATCAATAAAAACTACTTCATAGCTCTTTTACTGCATATTCGTCACTAACATCACTACATAGTACTTTATATACACTACATACCTTTTATAAATGGAACATTGTCATTGTGTAGTCATTGTGACTAATTTTGTTTCATTTCATAATGCTCTCTGCAGTTATGGTTATAGCAATAGATTTAAGCCTGTCAAATTAGTTTAGTTTAGAGTTTGCGTATTACAGAATTGGCCACATTATCCATATCTATGAGACAAAATTTTGACTTCCAAGCTTTTTATATTAAAAAAATCCTAAATCCGGCCTTTTCCTAACTTATGTTAATTTTGATTGATTCTGGAACTGGATAAAAATCTAAGTACGCCCATAAGCTTTAAGTTAAAGGAATCACACAGTCATACCTCATAGTATAGAAAGTAACAATATTATGTGGATTCAGCATATATCATAATGACAAAAGCTTCATTATAACAAATGTTTTCACAGCTGTAAAGTGTCACTTGTACAACTAGGTTCTTAGGTAATTAATTATTGACTTATGTAAAATATACTTGAAGACATTTCTTGTCAGATATTGCACCCTAAGTCGCTGTGTGGTTTAGGCTGGCAACTGCAACTTCTTTCCTTTAAGAACTGAAACAATAAAAATATAAAGATCTTGTAGTTATATTTGTATTGTACTGAAGTGCAAGGAGGTGAATCTATATGCATCAATTTAGCTGAAGTTGACTCTGGGCTTTAGTCATTATCTCAAACCTTAGAGTATTTGTGGCAGTATCGCGGCAGTCCTCGTTGATCGTCGTCAGAGCAAAACAAATCAATAATGCATATTTAAAAGCACACGCACGCATAACGCCACGCGCCTACATGAGATGAAATTAATATCTATACAACTTTTTGCAATCAAGGTTTTTGTAATTACCAAATAGGGGCATGGGTTAAATATAACTGCCATGCCCCTAACAGGTTAGCCCGCTACCATCTTAGACTGCATCGTCGCTTACCATCAGGTGAGATAGCAGTCAAGGGCTAACTTGTAGTGGATAAAAAAAAAGCAGCTAATGCAGCTGCTGTTTTACCTGACTTGCCTATTGAAAGCTTGGATAAATGAACAGAACTAAAACTAGTAAATTAGGAGTCAATAAAATTACCTTTAGTGATGTAGAGGTAGAAGAAATCGCAGTACAGCACAGTCTGTACAGCACCAGCGATGACCGCTATAGGCTCAAAATGATCTTCAACAATGTAGCGGTATATCTAAAACCACAAGTAATTATTGTGCTTTATTACACTATTATGAAACTTTATTTAAGCTATCAAAAAAAAAATTCAAAATACAATCTAAGTAATTTTAAATTGTTTCTAAGCAAGATTTCTTTTGTGTCAGAACAGTATAACTGACTAAATGATGCCTGCAACTTAGTGTAGATTATTTTTTATTCTGGCTTGAACTCTTTAATTTTCCATGATAAAATGTTGCCTAGATATATTAATTCAAGGTATCTATAGGTATATTCCAAATTTCAGATAAATTGGCTGTTGTGGGAAGACAGACATCATACAAGTAACGGACATCGAAACAGACAAAATTTCACATTTTTCAGCAAAAGTACTATAAATTCTGCACAGAACACTAATATATAACATTATATCTCTGTAGTGAACAGGAAGTTCTAGACAAAAGCTAGTTCATAAAAGGCTGTCATAAATTAAATCTTGAATTTGATACTAATACAATAAAGTTAAAATGTGAGATGCATCACTTGAATAATAAATTGATATTATATCCATAAAACATTTTTCCTTGTCAGGCTATTTTCAGATCCCTAAATATTAGTGTTCCTAGGTAAACCTGATTTTCATGACACCAAATACATCTTATCTTCATGTTTATATTATGTATAACTACATTAATAGGACAGAAAATGCCCCCATCTGTTTTACTGTTACTTGAAAATTGCAGTTCACAAACATACTTAGCCTAAGCAAAAAAATAGTTTCATTATCTAAGTCTGTATATAACAAAACATTTATCATCATCATGACTTCAGCCTGCGGATCAGATCAGATCCATTGAATAACAAATTTCCCAAAGAGCACCACCACAGCCCTTACTCAGCCTTCCTCTTCCAGTCACTTCTCACCACCCTTTTTATGATTGTTGGTCCATTGTACTGGAGAGTACCCCACACTTTGTTTACATATAATTGTATCAACTTTTCTATCAAATATGTTCTTGTACATATAATGAATCAAAATATATTTCTAGTTAGGATTCCATCCTATTGTTTGTATGATCACATTACACTTACCCAGTTCAAGAGATAAAGACCTCTGTAAGTGCCCAGAGCAAACAAATAGTGTGATGTGATACTTTCAGCCTCCCCAGTCTTTGACACCAGGAATAACTGCGGCAAGATTGCAACTGCCTCCAAATAAATCGAGAATGTCCATAAAACCTGAAAAGTAAAGTTCAACTGTCTTAAAGCCTAGTCATTTTGAAATATTGTATGCAAGTCAATCCAAATTGTTTGTTTTGTAAAGAATTTGCGAAATATGATTAAAATGAATACAGAACAGAGGTTCTTAATCAACTCATAAAAATGATAATATTAATTAACTGATCTATGAAAACAGACCCATAATATTATTTATTAAAACCAGGTCCTTGTATGTTATATTCCATAATTCTGTTCCGTAGTTGTATTGTATTTAAAATCACAAAATATGTTAGTGCTTTACATTATGTGTACTCTATAATATTGCTTGAATAACTGTAAACTTTATAAATAAAAGGGAAAATGCAATGATCGTAAGACGTGGCGAATTAATTATTTTAATGAGGTTTGATATTATTGTAGAGAGCAACCATACTAACCTCCAATGCTGTAAACTCACGATTAACAAGCAGTGCTAGTATCAGAGACGGAATCAACAAGAACTCAATCCTAAAGGTATCGTGGTTGTGATCGTAGGTGGCCTTAAATTTGACATACATCAAATACACTGTAGCGTAAGATGCCGCGATAAAGACTATTTTCATGATGGTGTTATAAGCCGACACGTAAGCCGTTAGTAAGTCCAAATACCGCGCCGTGTATACCACGGAAAATAGTATTTGTGATTTTCCTGATATTCCTGAAATATTTATCAAAACATTAAAACAATATTACACTCTGTACACTTGAAAATAAAAGGAACATGCCGGTTGTGATTACCTGCACATGATCTGGTTTTCCATATTTTAAGTAGCAGTATAATTATAGCTAATAGGTGGGATAAGTCGGCGAGTAAACGAAATATATTCATGATTTAATAATTTACGGAATATTATACGCCGCGTAAACTAAAAACTTCTCATTCAAGCAAAAATGACGTGGCTGAATGACAAACAGTGACCCAAAGATATCATAGCATGGACGTTTATGTATCGGGTATCCTCTATGTTACTTGTCTCTGCCCGAAGACACAGACATGGGGCTTTATTGCGTAAAAATGACAGCTACAACTACAGTGTAACGATCGCAATCACCTCATTCTTCCGCTATTGGTCAAAATCCATTAACGTAGCAAGAATACCATAAATTCAGCCAATCACAACAGTTGAGACTAACGATGATTGATGAAGGTTTTCAATAGTAAGGTGCATTCATAAAAATCTTGTTCTGATGATTTACACAGAGTTATAAAAGTCCGGGTATAGAGAAACGAAATTATTTATTTTTTAATGAACATCAGTATTTTTAATATTTTTTTATTGTTATCATAGTTTTATTGTTCAGGTACGCTAGGTACGTATTAAAAGGAACTTCTCTTTAACTCTCGGGTATGAAAAATAGGAAACATCCTTATTGTCTTTGGATCTTTTCAAGCAAACTGTGCAAGTCTTCGGCATTTTTGTTGAAACAGAACACTATACATATTTACATAAATAAATCTAAAGTTTTATTTTTAATACAAAATCAGTACCTAGTTAAACTTGTTCAATCACGAAATTGTTCCTCTATTTATTTTCATTAAACGCACGACCGTCAGCCCTTAATTTCTGACCCAGACGGAGGCGGGCCGAACCCAGACATCGTGTCGGTGAGACGTAGACTGAGTAAGATATATATAGACGCCGCCATATCTCCTTTTCTCTCCCACATGAAATAGATGCAGTGTTGGGATGTTACACAAGATAGAATGAGAAAAAAATGTGTTTTTCTCTCCCTTTCTGCGTGTCACAGGTTTTGTGCCCATTGCATACTATTGTGCCCATGGACTTAATATACAATAATAGGACTGAGTACTCTAGATAATGTGTCATACGAAAATGAACCTTAACATTTGGACATTCAGATTAGGTTTGTTAGGCTGTCTCAACAGAGGGAAAACGAGCCGAGAGAGATAGTCTGAAGGTGGGTACTGTGTCCCTTTTACTCAATTGCCAGTAGAAAAAAATGTTAAAAGTGGCAGAAAACATTTTTCCAGTAGAAATAAAACAAGGAACGTATAAATATTTTTAGCTTTTAGAATACTTTTATATAATTTATTTTTTATGTTTACAATTTATTTTTTTATGTTTACCATTTTTTAAAGTAAATAGTCAAAATAACATGATTGTTTGGTAGCTATATAGAATTACCCTGGTAGCACTGAAATATGCCATCACCAGGGTGTCCATGGACCTGCTGTTGTTTTGTGGATTTAGCTATTAGTTGTGCTTTTAGCTAGTGTTATTTTCGTTTTTCAATTCTCAATATGCAAAAATGGTCAAAAATTGTTGCATCAAGAAATGTAAAAGTGAATCATATGCTGGTTGCGGCATTTCTTTTCACAGGTAAGGGGAATAACAAAGATAATAATTTGTTTATTGTCGTATGAGTCAAAGCAGTTTGACCATGCTCAAGTCGTTTTGTAGACGGAAGGAACTTAAAACTTTAGTGTATTTCAGATTAATATTGTTATATTCTGTTTATAGAAAACACAATTTTCATAATACATATTTTGGTACATGATAGTTCTAGCATTAACCCCAGACTCAAAAAGATAAAAATATATGTCAGTGGCTTTATTTTTTGATAACCACTGAGTTAGAGAATAGGGGGGGCAGGAGACATCCTTGAGATTTTCCTCCTACGGAGAAAAAAAATTAGAGATTGTCAGGTTGATATAAATTTTTAATTTTACACTTGCTTTAATGTTCATAACAGATTCCCATCACATGAAGAATTGAAGCAAAAATGGTTGGATGTAATTCCTGAATCAGAAAAAATTACTACACATTCTGTTGTGTGCAGCCGTCATTTCAAACCGGAAGATTTTCGTATTGCGAAATCACGATCAGTGTTGAATGCTAATGCAGTACCATCAATTTTTCCAGTGGTATGGATATGGACTTTAAAATTTTTATCATCAGTAAAATTTAAATTTTAGCTTGGCAAAAACGTTTTGGGCTCGGCTTTAGTATACTCGCCGCGAAGGGGGGGGGGGAAGGGGAGGGGGGTAGGGGGAGGGGGGGAGGTGGTCTACTCCCCCTCCAAGCCAAACTCGTCGGAACCTAATACTTTTCGAGATATTAATTTTTTAAAATATTGAGGTTAGCTTCTCAAAATTCCAAAAAAAATGGCAAAAATTTTTTGCGAGTTATTTCACCGCGGTAGATTGCCTCATCTGGTGACAGAAGGGCTGGCTCATTTTTTGCGCAAAGGATCAGCCTGGCTGTCCAACGCGGAAATGCAGCCAGTATTTATATAGTAATTAGGTTAGGCTAGCTAGCTGTAATTTCTATTGTATTGTTTTCAATTAATGTTAAAAAAACGAAGCAAATAATCATAGTTACGCGCCAGACTTCTGATATTTTTGTGTTAAAATATTAAATGTTAAATAAATGTTAGTGACACACGCTTTGTTTTATTTCCCATTGATTCTATAGATACTCAAACTCCGCAGCCAACCTGACAAGTGATAGGTATTTGCCAAAATGAACTTTCCTGTGTGTTAAAAAATGTTGGTCACCCTATTAGAACGAGATAAAATCCTTCCTTCAACATATCTCTCTCGGCACGTTTTTTGGAAAGGAGAGCTCAGTCCTATTAATGTATATTATATATTAAGTCCATGATTGTGCCAGACAAATTATGACGTTTGTATGACGTTTGGGAGGTGTTTCATACACTCGGCGTCAAAAAAATCGCACCTTTCAAAAAATCGACTTCAAACAACTGTAAACCTTATTTGACATCAATAATAAGGGTCATGTTGGATATCATTTGAAAGGCGATGAAATGGAGAGCACAAAAACAATTCAATTTATTATTTTTCTTTTATTGGAAAAGCACAAAAAAAATAAGTATATAAAACAGTAAAAGTCCTTAATTAAGCCTTAATTTAAAACAGATTAATTACACAAAAAAGAATACAAAAATGATCTTAAAACTAATCTAAAATCTAGTGTTACCCCCCCTTGCCCTGATGACGGTTTCCATACGATCCCTCATGGATCTTACCAATTTTAAAATTTCTTCTTGAGGGATAGTGTCCCATTCCTCAATAACGGCATCTTTGAGTTCCTGGAGAGTCGTAGGAGCGGGATCACGAGACCGAACCTTGCGTTTTAAATGGTCCCATAGGTGCTCAATCGGGTTCAGGTCTGGACTTCTCGCTGGCCACTGCATGACAGAGATCCCAACCTCTTTAAGGTAGTCGCGCACAATAATTGCAGTGTGAGCGCGAGCGTTGTCATGCATCAACGTGAACCCCTCGCCAACAAAACTGGCATAGGGGACCACATGGTCTTCCAGGATCTCTGTGATGTACCGGTGAGCAGTCAGCGACCCTTGCCCGCGAGCACCTCGAGCCCGGGAGACGCAAACAAGGTCGGTTTTGCCGTCGGCCGACATGCCGCCCCAGAACATACAAGAACCGCCTCCATATTCCACCGTCTCCTGGATGCAGGCTTGGGCGAAACGTTCACCCTGTCTTCTGTACACTCTTTTGCGTCTGTCGTTGCAGAAAAGGCACACTCTCGTCTCGTCTGAGAAGAGAACAGCTTTCCATTGTTCGAGGGTCCAATTGACGTGTTCGCGAGCGAATTGCAAGCGGGCTCGCCGATGCTCTGCGGTCAATTTTGGACCTGTAGCAGCTCTTCGCGCCGCTATTTTCCTCTCCCCCAGTCTTCGTCTAACCGTAGACACACTCACGGTTCTTCTGTTAGCAGTCTGGAGCTGCTGTCGCAACTCAACAGCATTTAAGAAGCGATTTCTCAAAGACGTCGATACGATAAATCGGTCGTCTCTCTCCGAGGTGCAGCTACGTCTACCAGACCCATGTCTTCGGACGTAGCCACCGGTCTCCAGGAAACGCTGGTACACTCTTCGAACCGAAAAACGGCTCAAGTTGAGTTGCCGAGCGACATCACACTGCCGCATGCCTGATTGCAGTAGTACAATCACTTGGGCGGCCTCATCGACAGTGGTATCCATTTTCAAGGGTGTTTTTCTTGGGAATGAGCTTCTCGTGTGTCCACTTCAACGGTTGGATAGCGAATGATCCCGATTGAACCTGTATTGACCCTTTTATACCTACAAAAGGTAGCGCAACTAGCGGCTGTTTTAAGGAGCAAAATTGTAGGTGTTTTCTTCTTGTTTTTTTGTGCTCTTCCAGTAAAAGAAAAATAATCAATTGAATTGTTTTTGTACTCTCCATTTCATCGCCTTTCAAATGATATCCAAAATGAACCTCATTATTGATGTCAAATAAGGTCTAAAGTTGTTTGAAGTAGATTTTTTGAAAGGTGCGATTTTTTTGACGCCGAGTGTAGTATTACCTATCCCTTTCGGTTACAGGCTGACCCTGATTCTAGAGGTTCCTTCTTCTATGCGGTGAGAGCTCACGCACACATCGTTGCGCTATGCATGGGTGAAGTCGCCGCGAGCCGATTGTATGAAGCTTCCTCTCTGTATTGTACTCTGGTCTCTGTGCTATAGCAGGCGCTTTGATTATATATATATATATTATATATATATATAATACATATATATATACATTTGATAATATACATATATACATATACATTTGATTATATATATATATATATCTTCTATATATTATATGAAAATGAATCCCTATTTCCCTTGGTCACGGCATCACGCGTGAACGGCTGGACCAATTTCGCTAATTCTTTTTTTGTTGTGTTTGTTATTGTAAGGAGAAGGTTCTTATGAAAGAAAATGTTTGAAAAATTGTACGGAAAAGTAAAAAAATTGGATAAAAAAACTCCATATAGGTACAAAAGTAAATGAGACATAAGACAGTAGAAAGATCTTCAAATATATTGTCAGACTGACGGTCATTTATTTAGTTTCATATCTATATATATAAAAATGAATCCCTATTTCCCTTGGTCACGGCATCACGCCTGAACGGCTGGACCAATTTCGCTAATTCTTTTTTGTTGCGTTTGTTTGGACCCCGTGATGGTTTATATTCACAATTGGACCCGGTAGAGGGCGCTGCAATCGGGATCGAGGTTCAGGGCAGGACAAAGTCTGCCGGGCCCACTAGTATTATATACATTTATAGGTACTGGGAAAAAAACCAGTTCCCACGGGACTCCATAAGACCTAAAATCCACGCAGACGAAGTCGCGGGCATCAGCTAGTATATATATATAGCATGCGTTTTACAAGTTACAAGAGATACCCAGAGTAAACAAAAACAACAAATTCCTCTCAAAGTAAACAAAATATTTTATTATCAATTTATTAAGGTGGTGAATTATTGAAATCGTAACTCATTTTCTTTAATGGGTAGGTACCATTCCCTTACTATTAACTGAACTGAATCTGATTTTACACCACCATGTGTACCATAATAACCAACTTTTCTTATCTTGATGTCTTGAGGTTACTCCAAATCACCACCAATGTGTTTCAGGATCTTTGTTTGGTTAAGATTTTTAAAATGTTCGTAAATGTTGCAATTTTTCTTCTTTGTTTGCGAACTATTTCCTTTAGCCTTCTTATTTCATTCCTTTGTTTTCTGCAAATCCTTTTTAACTCTTGGTTCTGAAAAGAAATAGTTGTACTCTATGACATTCTATGTAACTATAGGTAGGTAGGTATATTCAATTTATAGTAACTATTTAGTCTGCTTAGTGAAAGCTATCTCAGCTTATTTAACGTTTTATGATACTACTAGTGGTTCGCCCCGAACTGACACCTCGCGGTATCCTTGATAGTTTTAACTATGTTTACGTTCATAGACATCAGTACTATTACTATCAGTAGACTATTTTTTTTTCCACGTAAGATAGTGCTAACGTCTATTATTTGTAAGCTTAAACGACTAAACTTTTACAGAGCGCCATCTATTGACATCATTGTAAAGTTCTATTAAAAATACTGAAGCTGATTAAAAATTACATACTTAATTTCGTTTCCATAAAATATTTGTCTAATATTTTTAGTATTTGTTGTTCAAGTAGGTACAGGATATAATTCAAATAATTGATCAAGTTACAGGCTCAACCTTTCAGAAAATTGAGAGTTCTGAGGTCAACTTTGGACGTTAGAAAATCTCCACTTTGAAAGCCCCCCATTTCGTCAATTTTAGGGGAAAATTTAAAAAATATATATTTTTGGACTCTATTCCTAATTATCTTTAAAATTATATACTGCATGTAGTAAAACCTCTAACAACTTCTTTAATAACAGTCAAAAGTCTAAATTAATAAAAATAGAATGTTTGAAGTTTTATGTCCCCTATGTAACGCTATAAAAAATATTTTTCATCCCACCATCTCGGAAAGAGTATTTTTACTCTTCGATATCTGAATGCAAAGGCCGTTATTATCCTCTAGAGGATAAAGTAAATTGAATTTAGAACATCTTGTGCACGTTATTAAAAATCACTCGTCTATGAAGTTTGTGAATTCAAAACATCATTAAAACCTATTTACTTCTACCTCTATGGTGCCGAATTTCCATACAACCGTTTTTAATTTTAATTTCCTCGCTGAGGTGGGATGAAAAGTTACGTGTTGCACTCGAGTGAAAAGATTTTTCACCTCGTGCTCTTTTGATTCCCTCGCTGACGCTCAGGATTCTTATTTTTGAATCACGAGCGCAAAAAACAACTTTTCACTCTTGTATAACAAATAACTATTACTTCGCATTCGCTTCTATGAGAGCCCCCCTGAAATAAAGATTTTTATAACTTTTAAAGCCATATTCGGCTGAAGGGTACATATTAAGTATATTTAAAGAGCAACGGCGAACTTCCATACATCAATATTATTGAGAAAAAAGAATTATGTACACGTGCGAAAAAAATATATTTTTATAAGCTTCGAATATGAAGCTCACAGCAGCTAGAATTTTTTTTTTATGAGGCTAGAAAAAAAAGATATTTCGTTTTAAAGTTTTGTAGATTAAGTGTTAATGTCACTTCTAAAAATGACAACCAGAAGAAAGCCACTAAAACAAAGACAGATGACAACCACAGGCCAGTAAAACATTCGGCACAACCACAGACAATCAGCATCAGTGCTGCCATAATATTCTTTCAATTATTACCATTCTGTTAAAGATTATTAATTAATGTATGCAAGAAAATTCACTTAAATAATATAAAATACACTAAAAAAAAGAGCAATACTATTATTTATGCAAACATTAATCAGACGAAATAATTACTATTTTTATATACAAAATAATCTACCAATTTAGATTTATTCTGCTACTAGGTAGATTATACATAAAATGGTAACACTAAACTGAGAAACGGGAACTAAAAAATCAAAAATGATTCCCTAAATATTTTATTTTTTTACCTAGGTTCAATTAATTAAGGTGAATACTTGATAAAATTTAAAAAAATAAGCAAATTACTTTCGTCTTTACCTTACTTGTGTACAATCAAGATTTAGTAAATGTGGTCAATAATAATTTCGCCGTTGCTCTTTGAAGTAATTACGTTCAGTAATTCAAAAGTTATAAGGCTTTGACAGACGGACGGACGGACGGACGGACGGAGGGACAAGTGCAAATTCACTCAAGTAGACTCCGAGACCTTCGCTTCGCTCGGTCAACCAGAGGGGTCATACAAAACTGACGACAGGATCGGTAAAGCCGATCGGTAGAGCCGACGCGACGGTATAGGGTCCCTACCAATCCTTATGTCAATAGGAAAGTTAACTGGTCGGGCCGACGCCCGACATGTAGGCGCTTGGTGTAAACCACTCTAATCTTACCCGATTCACATCGACCATACAGCTTGGGGCGTAAATGAACACTCTGATTAATTATTATACTCTATGATAGTAACACTCATGACAGAATAGAGGTGATAGATAAGTGGCTGAAAATTATAAATGGCTGTTGCCGTAAGCCTTGGGCAAGACGCATAACGTTCATGTGCCACCCATATTTTCCACCCGCAACACGTAACTAAGGTTCGCCATAGACAGTAAGTAAAAGTCAAAGTAAAAAAAAAGTGTGTGTGCAATTTACACACGGCAGAAGTGAAACTAAAAGTACCTAGCCTACGAGAGAATGAGATAAATATAACTTGTATTCTATCTCATACTCTTGCAGGCTAAATCCTATGTATGTTTGTCTCTTTTTGGTGTCGCTTTTTCGTTTTTAATTTTTTCGTTTCATTGAATTTTCAAATCACAACGATTCTAAAGAAGTTGCACTTCAAAAAAAGTCAAATGAATGTTCGGTAAAAATTTTGCCCACTCATGGCAAATTGGTAATAGTCCAAATGACTTCATTTCTGGATCAACAGGACATTCTTCAAGAACGATCCGCGCTGCTTGATGTCATGCGCCGCGGATTTCGCACTCACGATCAAATGTCATGGCGTCAAATGGGTAAAGGCTGTGGATATGGTGGCATAGTGTGGTGGGTGGTGAAATCGCGCAATTGGCCTGCACAAAACTCAAGGAAAACATATTTAAATAAATAAAATTGTAAGTGCATTTGGGGATATCGAACCAAAATGTTCCTGCTAGTTAACACTCAGCTTTCACTACAGCCTCTATATAAATATACTCGTACTATACTCTATCCACGGAGACTAGTTAATATAGCGCTCTCTCTGTCACGTAATCCCAGACAAATGACAAAGACAAAAAAAGTCAGTGGGCGTAAACCATTCTGAATGTACGTACACACTGCGCTACTATTATATTAAACTAGCTTTCTTCCCACGACTACACTTGGTTTTTTTTTACAATTTACGTAGTTATTATAATTCAAAATATATTAATCACTATCCGACGACGTATCACTGCTATCGTTTTCTACATTTATTATGAAGTTATCAGTCATTATTTCCACATTCCTATCTATTGCGTTCATTTTTGGCTCTACTATTTCTTGTACTTGTTTGATACAATTTTGCCACTTTTGGGCATTAATATTTTGAATATATGATAAATTTTGATATAATTAACAATAACAATAGGTAAGGATAAAATATGAGCGCGTCTGCACAGTACGGGTACCACGATCAGACTAAAATATACACGTAGTCTGTACACTGCATTAACGGTTATCGCTGACCAATCACAAACGAGTCCATATCTTCCCTATTAACTTGTCTCCGTGGATAGAGTATAGCTGATGCCAGCGACTTCGTCTTCATGGATTGAGGTTTTTCGGTTCCCGCGGGAACTCTTTAATTTTCCGGGATAAAAAGTAGCCTATGTGTTATTCCAGACTATAATCTATCTCTGTGCCAAATTTCATCCAGATCCGTTCAGCCTTTGGGGCGTGATTGAGTAACAAACATCCATACAATCCATACATCCATACATCCATCCAAACTTTCACATTTATAATATTTATATATCTGATTACTTATTATATAAGTACCTTGATAATTTTATTGTTTGTAGAATCTCTTTGGCTTGTAGTGCTCGAAAAAGACATAGCACTTTCCGTTTCCGAAGAGCTTCCCATAGGGGCGTCATAAAATTGGTTTTCCAGTTCTCCTCCACTTTCATTAAAAACCTGTGAAAATTTATTTAATACTGTACCGAAATATAGATACTAATTTGAAATATAGATATTAATGATAAAAATAGAAGTTTTCAATACAGTTGCTCGAAAAATGCACTTACACTCACATAAACATGGTTTGTAAGGTTGCAGTTGTTTCAGTGCATTTTTCGTGTATTGAAAAATATTAAAAAACAAACAAACCATACCGATGTAACAGTATACTGTGGATGTCCAGCTGTTAAAAGACTTTCAGTAATATTCTTCGGCATAGATGAAACAGCAACCTGTGAAATTTCATATCAATTAATTATTACTGCAGCTCTGTCAATCTGTTGCAAAATATAGTACTTAATGATGCATTTAAAATTACAAAAAATCATACCGAGTTGGAAGCATTGTGTTTGCTTGAGGATGATGTTACCTCATGTTCATCTACAGAAAGGGGAGTACTACTTTTGTGTCTGGGCTGAAAAAAAACATTATTTTTAACTGATATTTTGAGTCTCGTTCGTTTCGGTTGTTTCAGCTTAATGATTAATGCCTATAGTGATGGTAGGTTAACATGCCGTGTGACGTGACCCCACTCTAGTAACAGACTTTGACTAAATTCTCACGAAAATATTGTTTACTAATTACTCACAATTAATTTTACTCTCATCATCATCAATTCAACCCATAAAATTCAAAATTCAAATGTTTTTTATTCAAATAAACTTTTACAAGTGCTTTTGAATCGTTGAGTGAATCTACCACTGGTTGGGAATGCCATTCCTACCAAGAAGAACCAGAAAGAAACTCGGTGGTTGCTCTTTTGAAAAAAAAATTACAATTTCATTGTGTAAATACATAAGTAACCGCTGTCCTTGGCATTGCTGGAGCGAGTCAAATCCATGCTCTTTGCTCTTTCGGCTCATAGACGGCTCACTCATGAGCACGAGTTTCCTCTCGGAACGAGAAAGGTTAAGCCATAGGCCACCATAAGGATTGGCAGATTTCACACACCTTCAAGATAATTATAAAGAGAACTCTCGGGAATTTTCACGGAGGGATCTAAAACCTACTTTTCTTCACTGATTGATAGGGTGACCATGGTCCCACATCAAAGACTAAAGTTGAATATTTTATTTTTCCAAAATGAGATTAATAATTATATTGTCATCATCAAGAAAATGATGAGTAGATTCCAAAAATATACTTATAAGACTATATTTCAATATCCAGTGATTCACAAAAAAATATCATTTAACTATGGCATGGCAGTCGTATTTTTTGATTCTTTGAGTTATATTCACTTGTTGAGCTAATGTATCTTTGTTGGCTCAGTAGTTTTTTTGACCAGCGTACCGCCTTCTCATTCCGAGATAAGATTTGTGCTTAGCAATGAGGAGAGGTGTCAAATACTGTTAAATTGATTTTAATATTCTGTTAGAAATAATTCTAAAAATAATATATCAGTTCAATATACAGGTAAGTATGTTAAAAAAATATGATCACTTAATAAATCAGCTTAGTACTTTTAAAGATGAAAATCACTATTGGAGAGCAGTGTGCTGGACTTTGACCTTAAAATATATCTAAATACCTTGCTTAAATACTTAAATACTTTGCTTAAATAGGCTATAAATATATCTAATGCAAAAAACCGCATCTAAATCTGCCCAGTACTTCTTAAGAAACAGGGTAACATAGTAAAAAAAATAAAAATCACTATTGGAGCGCAGTGTGGTGGACTTTGACCTATATCTAAAAACCTTTTCGGAACATACCCCTACCCCTAATCAAGCTTTCAGGTTATACATCAGAAACAAGTATATTTGGGACCACAAACTTAAGCCACAACCACCATGCCAGCAGTGCCAGCACTAGCCAGTAGCCAGTAGTAATCTGAGATTGGCAAGAAAATAAAAGAGCATGTAGTCACCATGGAGGTAGGAAATACCTGTCTACGGGAAATACTTTAAGCCAAAATAAACCTTAGATTACATAACATATACTTACTCTGAAGGAAATACAAATTCCCTCTTGCCTATGAGAGTGGAGGCCTGTGCCGAGCAGTGGGACGTTAATGGGGTGTAGTGGTGGTGGTGGTGGTGGAAGGAAATACAGTAGGCAGTACAGTGAGTACAGTACGTTCCATGATCAGATCATCCAGTTTTAAGATTTTTATGTTACTTCTCTCTGATTACAGATTATTATGATAATACGCAAGCAAATTGCTATGTCTGTGATTCAATGACTTGGGAAGTTATTTAGGGCGACTGTTCAGAAGCAGGTTTTAGGTTTCAGACTGTTCTGCATCACCACTTACCATCAGGTGAGATCGCAGTCAAGGTCTAACTTGTAGTGGATAATAAAAATAAAAAAAAAAGGGTTCAGGAACAATGATGTCCTTTTTGGTGTTTATGAATATAAAGTACCTAGTTTACGAATATTGTACAAAAATGTAAGATGGGTACATCCGTTCATTCTGATGCAATGTTAGGTATACGAAGGCGGCAAGTATGGTTGGAATCGGATCTTCTATGGAATTTGAGACGCGCGGCATACGTGGTGACGAAGCGGAGTCGTCCAGCTTAACAACGAACTAAACATTTTGTGTCAATAAAATGACATACTTACCAACAAATGACGAGAAGGTAGTGCATCATCGCGCAACTTCACAATTTCCAATGTTCTGTTAAAAGCATTTTCTTCAAAATGAAGAGAACAAATAAAAATTTCGTTCGTTTTAGGCCTGATATTTTCAATTCCAATAATGTCTAGCCACTTCTTCTTTTTGAATTCATTTCTAGGTAACCTAATAAACAAAATTATTATTCATGCAAATATCGATATCGATGAAAATGTCCTATAATGCAATCTCTAGTAGGTAGGTACCTACTCATCAAATGCTTATCAACAGGTATTAAATCTGGCATAAAAATCAAATATTTACAGTAAACTAAACTAAAATAATATGTTTATTCGTAGTGTAAATTGTAATAACTACTAGAATCGATTTATGAGAAAAATTATTTATACATACCGGTGAAATGATAAATTTGTCATATTTTTTCTTGTTCTTGCGCGACATCCCACAATATTACAACTAGGCATTGTTGCAAATGGTTTTGACACCATACACGAAAATAACAATATTTCTCTACCTATTCTCTTTCTCTGTAGTAAACTGTAACTCTGTAACAATATTTAGGAACACAATTTTTTAAAAAACATTAAAACAAAGCTAAAACTTGAGCGTAGCGAAAAAATTCTATGTCTATGGCTAAAAGTGTGGTGTAAAACACGCAGGTATATTACTTTACTCTATGAAACACGCTAACATTAATTAATTCAAAGAGTATATTTATACAGGGAATTAATTTAATTATCATTCGATGACACTTGGACACTATTGACACTTGAAGTACACAATGGGTGCGTTCCGAAATACACTGAGAGCACTGGAAGTCCCCAGTAAAGAGCACTGCCAGTGCTCGCAGTGCTTATAACGGAACACACACAATATGAAGACAGTGTTGCCATCAAGTTTGATAAAGTTGCCGTATTTGATACTTCAGATTGCCGTATTTATAAATAAAAATCATGAAATTGCCGTATTGTTATTTTTATTGTGAAAAAAATAGGAAAAAGTATAAAAAGTCGGAATTCTACACTAAAAAGAAAACAAAACGAAAATCTCTATGTCGATGGTTGCCATAGAGATTTTCTTTTTTAGAAGCAAGCCATTAGGAATCAATAAACTGTATGTAGGTACCTACGACACATTTCAGCCATCACATTAATATGCATAGAAGAATTAACCTCTGCTCTGTCTACGTTAATATGTTTGTGTGCAAAAATAAAAACTAAAGTAATCTCTATGGCGATGACAGTAACCTACTCATTAATATCATCGCCATAGAGATTTCTAATAGACTCAACTATTACGCTGTCGTGTTTATTTAAATTAAAGCAACTTCAAACTAACGAATCAAAGAAAGTGAATTAACATAGTGCAGCCTGGTGATTGGTTGTTCCAATTGTTTTGATATGTATACAAAAAACAAACTTACTTTATGGACTTCCATAGTTTCTGCACGGGAATTCCCAGCTACGACTTTAATAGGGATGTGCCTATATTGCAATTTTATTCGATTGATTGGAATCGCAATTAACTTATCCTTGTGAATCGATTCAAAAATTTCAAAATTGGATTTCCGTAATTTATTATACAGTAATGAAAAACCTGCCTGCTACAGCAGGCAGGTCATCTGAAATTAGGTATGTGCTTGAATTGCCGTATTAATGGCAACGCTGCTGAAGATGACATGAAGTCAGAAGTTGTAGAAACCATGGACTTGTAGAAACTTAATTGCATTAAGTACACAAGACATCACAGAGTACATTATATATACTGGTAAGAAATTATTGTTGACTAAAATGGCGGCTAGGCACGTTAGTCTGTTAGAGCTATAGCCTTTGACTAGGTACATAGATAATACCTTATATACTAGAGATAATACCATAAAACTAGGTACCTAAACTTACGTAGTAACTAGTAGGCATGGATGTAATAAGTACTTACGTAAGTACTTATTACATCCATGCTAGTAGGTACCTGAGTGGTACCTGATCTGTGATATAAACTTCTAAAGCTCTCGGTAGAGAGTAATATATTCCTTGTTCTTGCTACTATGCCGGTTGTGGGTAGCACGTAGTGATTGTATACTCCATAGATAAGTATTGTATAACCTCAAACCTGTATACTCTTTGTTCTGGTCGGTGCTCTTTGACCTTTCTATGGTAGGTAATGGAAATGGAAAATAATCCGTGAGTAAAAATAAATAATAAACTATGAAAAGATGAAAAGAATGAAATGAAACTGAAAGATGGTGAGAATTTTGTGTAAATTACGGTCACTACGTTATTTGAATTTACGTGCTTTCATTACAAGGATTTCTAAAACGTAAGTAGGTACATCAAAATAATAATAAAAACAAGCAAGCTATGAAGAAAGAAGACAATCTAAAAAATCTTTTTTAATTTTTTTAGGCGTCTGTACAGTTCTATTAATGATGCTGAAGTAATAGAAGCGTCAAGAATAAGAAATTTCAGCATAGTGGCCCATGTTGATCATGGTAAAAGCACCTTAGCTGACCGGTTGCTAGAGTTGACGGGGGTTATAAAGCCTGGCAACGAAACCAGCCAAGTGTTAGACCAACTCCAGGTACTTTTCGTTTGCAATCAGCTTTCCGAAACGGTGGTATTTTTCCTACGTGAAATAAACAAATCATTTCATTTCATACAAAAAAAATAACAATCCTAGGTAGTACAAAAATTCAAACTTCAAATGTTTATATTCAAGTAAACGTTTTAGTCTATAGTTTTCAAGCGTTGTGCCAAATTGTATTCAAATGAGCTGGATTTAGGTAACTAGACGATGGTGCCAATTTAGAATCTACTAGGGTAAGTAATTAAATAATACTAATGACCAGGCCCTTGTCTACGTATAATACTAATACATAATAATAATGAACTTTTTAAAAAACTCATTAGGCCTAACATAAAAATCTACTACACTAAAAATAATATTTACTTATGTTACTTAGGTTTTACTGCACACTTGTCATTTTAAGCTGTTTCTAGTAAGCACTAATTGATTGATGAACTTTCTGTGGGCCGGTTGTTGCTTCAAATAGGAATAAGTATAAATTCAAAATTCAAAATTCAAAAATCCTTAATTAGGGTTCGGCATTCGTAGGGTGTCAAATTGTTTATCAGATGCTACCAGTTAAGCGCCATACCTAAGCCAGTTATTTCACAGCTGATTATGTGTTGTTATGACATCTTTCTTGTTATTTTTGATGACCTTTTTTTCTTTTGACGACATCCGTGGCGCAGTGTGTAGCACTGTTGTCTTAACGTGCGGAGGTTCCGGTTTCGATCCCCGGCAGGGTCAATTTGGGAATTTTTAATTTCTGAATTTTCCCTGGTCTGGCCTGGTGGCCATAGAAAATAAGCAGTTGTGGGTAAAGGAAATAGGAATAATGCAAGAGCTCATGTGCGACTTAGAAACTATTGAGCAATTGAGTAAATAATGTACTTTGTGGATTGAGTGATTTTTATGTTTTAGTCTTAGCGTGCTCGACTCGCGCGTTAATGCTCGGTGCAAACGGGCCACCGATCACAACCACTGATGGCTAGCGACTCATAGACTCGCCGCATACGTGTGGTCGATGGCGGCCACGTGTCAGTAGTATTAGTAGCACGACAGCCACCAGTGACTGTGGTTGGTGGCCTGTTAGCACCAAGGTAAAATCATGTCATCAAAATTTTTCACTGATTTATTTGTTTTAATCTATATTTTAATTCCATTGCCTTAAATATGATATTTACAACATCATGAGACTTCTCCATTTACTGTCTCTTTAATCTTAGGAACAGGTCATCTGATCTAAAAATGAACATGTCTCCAATGAGTTTATGCTGTAATGCGAAGTAGGTGTACATAACAACACAAAAATTGTACACTCAATTTATTGTAAGTACATAGAAGTTGGATGTCGTCATTGATCATTCAGTGCCAAGCTATTTATGAATGAATTTAGACCAACTTGTGTTATACAGTACAGGCTCATTCATTTTTATATGACATTATGACATTCTTTAATAGAAACATGTTATATGTTTAGGTGGAAAGGGAAAGGGGCATAACTGTAAAGGCCGTAACAGCATCTTTAAATTATAAATACAAAAATGAAGATTATCTTTTAAATCTCATAGACACCCCTGGTCATGTTGATTTCTCCAATGAGGTAAGTTACTTACTCATTATGTTAACATATTATATCTGCCCAACCATTTATTTATCTTTTGACATAATTGACAGGCAACCATCGACAAAAAAAAGGCAATACTTCATAGATGCAGATATTTTTTTACAATATTGAAGCGGCATCCCCTTTTATCCGTACTTTTATTACTATTTCGTAACTCGTATGTACTCATCTAGTAATTACCAATACTAATTTTCTTTTCAAAATAGTCGCGAAGCTGCAATGCAAGCTCTTGATTGTCTTTTAAAACTTCTTCATAACGAAAGTTGATTGTTATCAAAAATCGAATCAGTAACACATTAGAATATCATTGACTCGAGCTGCCAAAAGTAAAATAAATGATTGGACAGAAATAAAATTCAAAATGCATTATAATAAGTCAATGTTCAAAATGTTTTAAATATGTAATGTCCATGATTCTGTCCTCATGGTTTAAGGTTTTTGCAAAATACTGTAGGATGTTTCAGGATAAAAACTAGCTCATGTCCTTCCCTGGGATGTAATCCCAGTTGCCTGCCCAAAAGTTGCCTGTCTGTCGGTATTCTACAGGATATATTTCGGAGAGTGTGCTCAAGAACTATTCGATCTGGTTCCTCCGTCACCTTTTTATCATCGAACCGCAAGGCATCGACAAAGTCTGCACCCTTACGCAGTCGAAATTCCGCGGGCTCGTACGAAGCGATTTGCTTCCTCGTTTCTAATTCGAACCGCTAGGATATGGAATGCCCTTCTGGCTTCCGTTTTCCCCTTCTCTTTTAATATAAGTAGGTACCTTCAAATCAAGAGTGAATAGGCATCTTCTAGGCAAGCGCGCCCCACCTTAGGCTGCATCACCACTTGCAAGCAAGTCTGATTGCAGCCAAGCGCTAGCCTATAGATTTATAAAAAAATCAATCTCTGTACTAAATATCGTTCAAATTGGTTGAACAGATGGGCCATGAAAACCAGACAGACACACTTGTGCACTATAATATCTCCCGCATATGGCTAATTTCTATGGAGATAGCCTGCCGTGGTGGAAATTCTGTCAGGAGGACATTATTATTAGCACCTTGTGTAATATAAAGTAATTTAGTCCTAGAACTGGCATCAGTAAGAATTGTTTATTTCTATTTTATAGGTTGTCCGTAGTGTAAAAGCATGCCAGGGAGTAATATTCCTAGTAGACGCCAATGAAGGTGTTCAAGCACAGACTGTCGCTGTTCACTCTTTAGCAAAGAGGAACAACTTAGTCATAATACCAACACTCAATAAGGTTGACTTGCCTCGAGCGGACCCAGAGAACACAAAGTTACAGTTGAAATCACTATTTAATATTGACCCAGATACAGTTTTAAGTATATCAGCAAAAAAAGGATGGGGAGTCAAGGAGTTGTTAGAAGCTGTAATTTTAAGAATCCCACCTCCAAATGCTGATTTAAATAAACATTTTAAAGCAACAATTATAGACACATGGCATGATAAATATAGAGGTGTAATGTGCTTGGCATATATTGAATCAGGGTCGATAGAAGTTGGGCAGACTGTTAAGTGGAGATCAGATTTGAAGCAGCATACCCTGAAATATTTGGCACTTCTAAGGCCGAGTGAGGAACCAGTTGTAAAGGCTGTTGCCGGGCAAGTAGTAATGGTGGGTAAGTAAGAAACATAAGTAAACATTTAAGGATTCATTTAAATATTCGCTAAAGAAAGCTCGATAAGAGGCGAGACATTTGTTCCCGCATTGGTCTCATGTTTCGTCTTGGAAACAGTGCGAATATACGCGACACTTCGATGATCATGTGGCTCGTCAATAAATAAATAAATGTTCAAAACTTTGAACACCTCTTTGACAACCAAATCCACAATCTACAAACACAAATCAAATCCCAAGCAATTCTGTTTCTTAATGTTTAGTAAATTTAATTCTGCAGAGAGTATTAAGGGTAGAAAGGAGGAGCAATACATATTTTTGACCTGTACTTTTAGTTTAAAGAACAATCTCTACCCTAAAGTATATAGACTAAACTAAGAGATAACTGCAATTTTGGTAACCATCGCCAGAAAGGCTGATTCAGTGTTAGATGGATGTAGAGCTCTCCACTGATCTCAAAAGTGGCAGTCTGCCTGCATTTGGATGGCCCTTTAGCTAAATATGGGCGTTCAAAGACGGTTTATTGTTACCAAAAATGAACGATAATTAGAAAAGCTGATTCTTGTACAGTATTAAAGTATGCGCAGTACCTATGTAAACAGCGTAAAAACTGACGCATTTGGATGGGACTTTTTCTAGATATCAGCTTTCAAAGACGTTATAACCTATACTTACTATGCGTTCCTGTAAAAAAATATTACCAATAACTTTGTCGCCGTTGATCGCTATTAAAAATTATTAACAGCAATCAACGGGACGACATAATAATTGCTAATATTTTTTTACAGGAACGCATAGTAAGTATAGGTTATAACGTCTTTGAAAGCTGATATCTAGAAAAAGTCCCATCCAAATGCGTCAGTTTTTACGCTGTTTACATATGTAGGTACTGCGCATACTTTAATACTGTACAAGAATCAGCTTTTCTAATTATCGTTCATTTTTGGTAACAATAAACCGTCTTTGAACGGCCATATTTAGCGAAAGGGCCATCCAAATGCAGGCAGACTGCAACTTTTGTGATCAGTGGAGAGCTCTACATCCACCTAACACTGAATCAGCTTTTCTGGCGATGGTTACCAAAAGTGCTGTTATCTCCTATAATAATAGTAGGTACACCCATTGTGATTGTACAAAAAAATGATCATTTTTGATCCAAATTAACATTTTGTTTATTTTTTAATAGGCTGCGGCCCTAAAGGCGGAGGATCCGTCGGCGATGAGTTACTATCCCTAGAGTCAGCAGAGACAACAAAAGTAGCCTCAGCTCCCGCAGTGAAGCACATGGTCTACGCGGGAATATTCCCCGCGGATCAGTCTCAACACACACAGCTCAGTGATGCAATCAAGAAACTAGCTTTGAATGATTCGGCTGTCAGCGTCAGTGTGGATTCTAGGTAAATATTAACAGGTAGTTCGCCCTTGCCTTGCTACCTTTACCTTACCTTTTACCTTTTTAGCAAACCTTCTAAAAATAGGGATGATGCCTATGTCAAAAATAAATTACATATTTCTTACTGATTATTAAATAGACAGTATTCCAAAAGAACTAAAATCCAAATCTGTGTTCATCTTGTCAACCAGTGTCCAGTACCTATTTATCTATACTTTATTATTATTATTTAGTATCTATGCTAATATTATAAATGCGAAAGTTTGGATGTATGTATGGATGGATGTTTGTTACTCAATCACGCCCCAACGGCTGAACGGATATGGATGAAATTTGGCACAGAGATGGATTACAGTCTGGAATAACACATAGGCTACTTTTTATCCCGAAAAATTAAAGAGTTCCCGCGGGACCCATCCATACATCCATACATCCAAACTTTCGCATTTATAATATTAGTATAGATTAGTATCTAGATTATTTTGTTTTCAGTCCAGCCTTAGGTCAGGGATGGCGAATCGGGTTCCTAGGTCTATTGCATCTGGACGTATTCACACAACGCCTACTACAAGAACACAAAGCAGAAGCTATACTGACTGCTCCCTCTGTGCCATACAAAATTAAGTAAGTATAAAATTAATAGTGACTATCGATACCTTAGGTCCTACATAAAATATGGCAAGGTATATTATTACAAGCTAATTTAACTTTGCAATGTTTGTGTTTGTTTAGGTCAATCTTGCAACAGAATTTTAATAGGTACAGAAAAACCACATTGAGCTGACATTTTACATACATGCTTGGATGACTACGCATGCGACGCAACACAACGACGCGGCCGTGAAAGCGACAGACAGACACACACTTTCGCATTGATAATATTAGTATGGAAGTATGGTTTTAGCTGTCAACAACTGAATAGGCAATTTAGGGCGTGGTTCATAACGTCGCTGATTAGAAAGACATTTCATTATTTCTAGAACAATAGGGATGTTTCAATAGGGTCCTATCAAAAATAAATTATTTCATACTGATTTTATTAAATCCAAAAGACCTATAATTCACATCCTCAGTTAGTTTTACGTTTGATGACCATTTTAAAATATAGATTAAACAAAAAAAGTGCGTTGACGTCACAACTGTGAATTTCATACAACTTCCATACTAGAAGTGCGTTTTTAAGTTTGATAAAGAGTTGCTTTTTTTATTTTTTTTATCCACTACAAGTTAGCCCATGACTGCCATCTCACCTGATGGTAAGTGATGATGCTGTCTAAGATGGTAGCGGGCTAACCTGTTAGGGGCATGGCAGTTATATTAAACCCATACCCCTATTCGGTTTCTACATGGCATCATACCGGAACGCTAAATCGCTTGGAGGCAAGTCTTTGCCGGTAGGGTGGTAACTAGCCACGGCCGAAGCCTCCCACCAGGCCAGACCAGGGAAAATTCAGAAATTATAAATGCCCAAATTGACCCTGCCTGGGATCAAACCCGGAACCTACGCACGTTAAGACGACAGCGCTACACACTGCGCCACGGAGGTCGTCAAAATTGCTGCAAAACGGTTGCTGCTGCTAACTGCTGATTTGATTGAGTTGTCATTCCCTATTATATTTCTGTTTTCAGAGTGAAGGGCGCCAAAGCGATAAAACAGTACAAGGGCGAAGAGGTTATCATCACGAACCCATTGCAATTACCTGATCCTAATAACATAGTTGAGTACTATGAACCATTTGTTATAGGTACCTACATAGAATACTTATTTCCATACTCCTCTTGCAAAACATATTATTACGAGGCTGATATTTTAATCGCTAATTAAAATATAATGTCATGTTTATTTATCTGTTAAACTATTGCGATTATGAAATCGCTCCTGTTTCATATTGAACTTAGATTTATTCATAATCATAGATAAGTTGCACCCCATTGAGGAATATTGACTACTTTTTACGTATCTCGGAAAATCAAACAGTTTTAAGTTTGTTAAACAGCTAACAAAGTTGCGGGCTCAACTAGTATAAAATAATTCCTTTAAATTAATCATTGGTCCAAATTGGTACCCGGCAGAGTCAATTTGGGAATTTATAATTTCTGGATTTTCTCTGGTCTGGCTTGGTGGGCCACCACCTTACCGGCAAAGACGTGCCGCCAAGTTATTTAGCGTTCCGGTTCGATGCCGTGTAGAAACCGATAAGTTTAGGTAGGGTTTAATATAACTGCCATACCCCTAACAGGTTAGCTCGCTACCATCTTAGACTGCATCATCACTTACCATTTGGTGAGATCGCAGTCAAGGGCTAACTTGTAGTTTATAAAAAAAAATTTGACTGTTATGACTAAGAATTCAGACTAGCTATAAAAATTCCTGTCTAATAATTCATATAAATATGTACATATTAAACTCATTGTTTTAGGCACGATAATAACACCAGTCGAATACATTGGTGCTGTGAACACCCTATGCGTGGATCGTAGGGGAACCCCCCTCCCATCGAGCGCGGTGGACGAAAGAATGACAATGATGCAGTTCATACTACCACTTTCAGAAGTTGTGATAGACTTTCATGACACATTGAAGAGTTTGACGTCCGGATTTGCCAGCTTCGATTATCAGGATTACGGGTTCCATCCAAGCTCTTTAGTTAGGGTAAGTCTTTTTGACGACCTCCGTGGCGCAGTGTTGAGCGCTGTTGTCTTAACGTGCGGAGGTCCCGGGTTCGATCCGCGGCAGGGTCAATTTGAGAATTTATAATTTCTGAATTTTCCCTGGTCACACTCCTAGGTCTCCTGGTTTCGGTTCTCCGTGTAGACACCGAATAGGGGTATGGGTTTAATATAACTGCCATGCCCCTAACAGGTTAGCCCGCTACCATCTTAGACTGAATCATCACTTACCATCAGGTGAGATCGCAGTCAAGGGCTAACTTGTAGTGGATAAAAAAAAAAGTTGTTTCACAGTTTTGAGTATTACGTAAATTATAAGTTTATTCTTAGACTAGTGGTTGGGATTGAAATTCGAGAAATAAGATTTCTGGATGGGAGTACTCTTAAGATATAGGGGCGATGGGAGTGGGATCGGAAGGTGCAATTATTGAGATAAGTTGATGGGGACTTAGATTTGTGGATGGGTTTGGTGGATGGGACTTAGATTGTGATAGGTTGATGGCAGTGAGATCGATGCGTGCGATTGACTGCGTTCGATACTGGATGGGATTGACAATTAAAATTGAGAAGAACTTATATTTGGAAGATGGGTTTGAGATTAGGCAATGGAAAACATTTTGGTTCCATAAATAAACATAATTTATTGTCTATTCTACAGATGGATATACTAATAAATGGCGTATTAGTGGACGAATTAACAACGATAGTTCACAGCAGCCGTTTAGAATATAACGCCAGAAGACTGACAACAAAACTCAAGGAAATGATACCACGGCAGATGGTGCAGGTAAACAAAGGATTTTCGAGAGTCAAAAGACTTATTATTAAATTTGTCATCGTTGAAAGAATACAATATATGTAGTGAGATTTTTGAAGGGTTCTAATTAGAGTTGGGTCGTACGAGGCAAAATGAAATACTAAGTAGAACAGCGACTGCGACTTCAAACCACCTGCAACAATGTGACAATACTATAATACTACAATACGTACTAGGTTGAGCCAAGGACTCAATGCTCAGAAATACTAGCCTTCTGTCCCTATCTCTCGAGTGTAATCATAAGAGGAAAATAAAATAAGAAGAAAATAAATAAACCTATTTTGAAATAATAGGAAAGTGGGATGCCAGATTAGTATTCTGAATCTCGCAACGCCATCTATTAAACGAACAATAGTTTGATACTAATAACGCCATCTGTGATGTTCTTGTTAAACTACGAGGAAACTGTCTCACCTGCATACTGTTTACAAGCTGTATTACAATTTGATAAGGATGATATTTATTTGTTCGACCAGATTGAGTGAAATACTAGGTGTTTTAAAATCACAGGTGCTTCTTTTTCTCTTGTATGCTAAAAGTAAGAGATAGCAGGCTAGTATTTTGGAATGCAGTTACTCTGTGAACATGGAGCAGGAGCAGCGGCGCGGCTTACGTAAATACTAAAAAAAAAACATACGCGCAGAATTGAGAACTTTCTCCTTTTTTGGAAGTCGGTAAAAAAATACTCGTTGTAGCAAGTATTTGTGAGATTATAGGGAATTATTTGTAGCTGTGTCGATAAATACGCCTCACCTCCAGTTATAATAATTTAGGGATGGGATTGTTTTTAACATCAAATCTTTATCTAATTTGAAATGAACTGTTTTTTTTATTTCATGGCGTAGGATGACTTGTGTCTCTTAATTTATATGTCGGGACTTTCCCACCGCGCCGGTTCGGAAAATAGATTCTACTGAGAACCTTCACGAATCTTAGCAGTTGCTCTTTAAAACCCGCGACCCCGTATAGAAAGGCGGGTGTCTAAACACTCGCTCACTGTCTCTCAAGTCTAAACTCTTTATTCTCTCTCTCCCACTAACTTTTTTTTATTTATCTTTTATTTATTAAGTAAATGAAGAATTTAACAAGATTTAAATATGGATTTTTGTACAGGTCGCTATTCAAGCCGTTGTAAATGGAAAAGTGTATTCGCGGGAAACACTGAAGGCGTATAGGAAAGACGTCACCGCTAAACTGGTAAGTGAATGACATGGCCATATCCCAAAATTATTACTATTCTGTCTAGTGAAAGCTGAGCCCTGTGTTGTCAATATCAAAAATATTATTAACTAGCTGATGCCCGCGACTTTGTCCGCGTGGATTGAGGTTGAGGTTGAAATTGGGCACAGAGATAGATTATAGTCTGGAATAGCACATACTACTTTTTACCCCGGAGAAATTAAAGAGTTCCCGCGGGAACCGAAAAATCTCAATCCACGCGCACGAAGTCGCGGGCATCAGCTAGTAGTACATAAATACAACTAGCACCAATGACTAAGTGACAACACAAGCTAGAAAAACTGTCTCATGGTGATTGCTTATAGCCCAATGATTAAATAATCATTTTCTGCTACTTGCAGTACGGTGGCGATGTAACGCGAAAAAAAAAACTACTAAAGCAGCAGGCCGAGGGGAAGAAGAAAATGCGAAGTGTTGCCAACATAAAAATACCAAGAGACACGTTTGTTGACGTATTAAAAAGATAGTATAAGTTCTGAATAAATAATCTATTAGTCAACTTTCTTGCCTTTCTTTTTTCAAAAATTGACGAAATCCCTAAAAATGCTCAAATTGCGAAATAACAATTTTAAAAAAGTTTGGGTCAAGGTTGCTAATAAAATTCTAATAAAATACAACTAGGTATTTTATTTAAAAAAAATGATTACAATAAAGTCATTGGATAACTAAAAATATCATAAACAAAGTTGGTAAAACAGTAAGTATGTACCTAAAGTATAATAATTTTATTGTATGTAAAAATTATAAAAAAATATTATGTACATAGCAGAGTAATAATAATTAAGAAGCAATCCAGTTAACATGTCTGTAAGGTAACTCTGAATTATTATGAAGAGGTAAGGCTTAAGATCGTAGCCCACATACGACACCGCTTCCGCACGGCTCCGCCTCAAATCGCACTGACCGCACACTGTCCACGCACTGACAGCTAGCAAACCGCTCTCTGCCCACGCACTGACAGCTAGCAGACAGCTTTCTGTCCATGCACTGACAGCTAGCAGACGGCTATCTGTCCACGCACGATCTGGGCTTGAGCTCTGACTCTGTAGTTATACTTTACAGTGACGGCGTAAAATAGCAAACAGCGCGCTGACTGCTCGCTTGACGCTTACGGTAAGCAAGACGTAAACCAAGCATTGCGGCAAGCTCGCTTATCACGCGCTGTCTGCTATTTTACGCTGTAACTGTAAAGTACGAGTACGAGCTTAAAAGCCCTTATTGGAATGATCATTTTTCTGCTGTACGGGAGCGGTGTGGTATAAATGTTCTACCACCTTAAATTAGGCTGACCGTTCACCAGCTAATTAACGTAGATGTCGCGTAATGTAAAAATGAATGCGCCTCCTGTTTACACACACATGCAAAGTAGGCGTATAGCAATAAACACAAATGGGACGACGACATTGGTCGTTCAGTCATCGGCTATTTAGGCATGAATTTTCCAGTCGGATCTGTTGGCCGCCTAGTGCATAGATTACGCGAATGTTATGAGGCGAGTTCATTTTTAGATTAGTAGACCTCTACTTATAATATAATTTCTAATACTAATAATTATAACTACATGATACCAGCGACTTTGTTCGCGTGTATTTAGGTTTTACAAAAATCTCGTGAGACCTCTGATTTTCCGCAATAAAAAGTACCCTTTATCCGTACTCCGGGATCCTAAATCGTCAAAAGCGGATGAGCTGTGCTGTGTAAGGATAATAGACACACTTTCGCATTTTTTATATTACCATGGATGAATTTTTTGTCTCATTCGTATGAAAATTATTTTTACGTTATAATAACGTTGCCAGGTAAAAAGACTGGGGAAGATGTGTCTGTAATTACCTCCAGCGCTTGAAGCGATAGATATACTTTCGAACCGATAACACCGTGGCGGTACAGACTCCGCCATCGCATCTCGATATGTCAAAGATTTTACTAAAGCTGCTATAAAATTCTTAGTTGGCAAACGCTCAGTCTTTTTTGTATATTAGGTATATACATTTTCAATATGCTTTATTGCAATTAAACAATATCTAAACCTAAGTTTAACAATTAAAATCTTTAGAATTTCACAATTTTTAATTAATATTTTTTTCGAGATCCATTAAGGCAATCATAAATGATATTATAGGGTGGTCATAATGAACCGATTATAACAGATTTTTATAAAGTTTTAGGACAATTTGCAAAATACAAGGACCTGTCTTCAGAGCGGCTATTTCAGAAATATAATTTCTTCATGTACAACTAACTAGGTATCATGTTTGCCTGTTCCAAAGCCTAAAAATATTTAGGAAAAAAGTCACGATATTACAAAATGTGGTTTTATTGTGTTCATTATTCTAATAGTCTTATTAGGAACTAAGCCAAAAATCTGAATACCTTTCGGTGCCTTGCACTCAATACTGGCACGTATGTTCATAACTATATGAATTATTATCTATTGATGCCTAAATACGGTAAATTAAGTTCAAAACATCCTAATTTCAGAAGTGGCCGCAATGAGTACTATAATTTTGCCCATTGTTCTTTCTTGATAATTTTATCGATAACAATATCATTATTTATTTATTATAAATGTACAAAGGTGTATCAAAATCAAGATTGTGCGCGATACAATACATTATTGAAATATGCGGCGCAAGAATCGCACCGTAGAAAATGTGTGTGATGTCAACAGATTAAGTTTGGATGATGTGACCCCTTCAGCGCGATCGATAAGAAATCCGATTGTGTAAGGAAATCGTAATCGCAATCGTTTGTCAAACGTATAATGCGACCTGTTTGAGGAGTTCATAGATGCCTGCATGTCAAAAAGCATGTATGATCTCCTTAAACAGTTCGCTTAATACGTTTCACGCTGTGAAATTATGATTTGCTTAGACAATTGGGTCTCTGAAGTCACTAGCATTTTCATTGAGGCTCTTGCAACCGCGTGCGATCGCGATCACCTTAAATAGCTTCGTTTTGACGCATTTTCATGATTAGCTATTGTAAATACCACGCACACTTGATTCGAAGTAAAATATTTGGTACTGTATAAATAAAACTCATTTAATAACTGCGTACAGACCGTGTGAATGAACCTTAACGGGGTTTTTACAGTCTTTGGAGACGAAATCTCGGTTTTTTTAGTACTATACAGTATGAACGCTTGTGACTGATTTTTTTTATCCACTACAAGTTAGCCCTTGACTGAAATCTCACCTGATGGTAAGTGATGCTGCAGTCTAAGATGGTAGCGGGCTAACCTGTTAGGGTCATGGCAGTTATACACCACTGCAATTACACCAAAATAATAGCAAGATAATATTGATGCAGCCTAAGGTGGAGCGTGCTTCCAATTTTATAGATAGCGGAGAGAGCCTTAAGGGCATTATTTTCTAGCAGTGCATAAAACGAGTAAGCGAATATCTTATCGTGTAACTAAATGGTAAGTTATCAGCGGAGTCAATAATATGAGATGTATTTTAATTTCAAATTCTCATTGAATGTGGGGTCTTCTAATCTAAAAATGAACGCGCATAATTATAGCAAATAGCAATACGTGAACGTGTGTAACGCACATTCATTATTATATAAGATGACCTCTAAATAAGTAAAATTATTGTTCGAGTTTATCGACCCGATCTACACGCAGCTTAAAGTTTTACAGCCTCGCCTTTTAATTCTAAAACTAATAAATTATAAATATTATTTTTGCGAAAGATAATAAATTATGTAATGTCAAATAACAATAAAACAGCTCAGTACTAAAATTATGGTTCTTGAAAGACTCAATCTGAGATCTACAGAGCGTACTTTGACTTAGTTCTGACTTAAGATAGAGTTAAAACGAGATAGATTTATAAGTCCATCTCGTTTTAATTCTAAGTAAAGCCTTAGAAAAGTCATATATAAATGTCTTAAACATACTCTCTATATTTCTCAGAATCAGAGAATTTATTTTATCGATTTCGCTTCTTAGGCCACTCTAGATTAGAACATTTAAACTTTTGTTCTGTGGGCTAAACAATGGGGCTGATTCTGTAGTGCACAATCTCTAAACTAAACTAAAATTAGAGCATTACAAATATTGCTAACCCTTTCATAATACTCCCTGCGGAAAGGGACAGAACTAGGTTTAAAGCTGCCATTTTAGTTTAGTTTAGAGATTGTGCACTACAGAATCAGCCCCAATGTCTTCTGAACATTTTAAGGTATATTTTTTCGTAAAGATGCAAAAATATTGATATAATACGAAAAATTAAACATTGTGTCAAACATACAGGTTAAGCCGCGACTACACAAATAAAAGATTGAGTTCTGCATAACAAATTCACCGACACCGCTTATTCAAAAGTTGTCACACGCGAAATCAGTTTCGTATCTGGCCGAAAAACGCAATGTTTTACGTGTGGACGCAGCTTTAGACCACTTTCGCATTGATTGCAACAACATACAAAACAATAAAAATACGAGTACATCACAATATCTATACTTTGTTTATACAACAGTCGCATTGGTCTCCGATATTTTACTATCGTAAAATTTAGGTTAAGGACACACTTACAACTTTTGCACGTCTCCCATTCCATACACTTGTAAGTACCATAGAGACAGAACGAAATAATTTGCCTTTTATCTTGTGATGTTGAATATTCACAAGTTTTTTTCTCTGTACACTTACTACAACATGTTCTATGTATTTTAAATGGATGAGGGACACAACACTAATGCAAGACAATTTTTCCGTAACATTTTGTTATGTTTAACTATAACATGATTATTGAGTGTGTAAGCCTTTATGATTTCAATATAAAATTAGATAATAACTTTTTGTCGAGCCCCAGTGTAACCTTACCTTAAGTTTCATAACACAGTACCAATATATAGCATTGACAAGAAATTAGCATGTTTCTAATTCGACCATACTAATTTCTCCATAATAGGTAAATTCCACATACATGTTGGATACCACTTATCTGTCCTCTGAAGTTTCCAGGAATTGCGCGTAGACATCTCTAGTACATTCGCCCCTTTCGTTAAACTTGTATTTGTAGTATGACCCGTCGGCGCAAATTACTGTAACAAAAATAAAGGCCAATTTTATGACTAACTAGTCTAGATGGTGTCCGCAACTTCGTTCGCGTCGTTTACGGATTTTGGAACTCTAATTTCCCGGGATAAACAGTAGTCTATGTCATTCCCCAGAATGCAACCTCTTCTCTGCAAAATTTGACGACCTCCGTGGCGCTGTGTTGAGCGCTGTTGTCTTAACGTGCTGAGGTCCCGGGTTCGATCCCCGGCAGGGTCAATTTAGGAATTTATAATTTCTGAATTTTGCCTGCCTTTGGAGGCTTCGGCCGTGGCTAGTTACCACCCTACCAGCAAAGATGTGACGCCAAGCGATTTAGCGTTCTTGTACGATGCCGTGTAGAAACCGAATAAGAGGAATGGTTTTAATATAACTGCCATGCCCCTAACAGGTCAGCCCGCTACCATCTTAGACTGCATCGTCACTTAACATCAGGTGAGATCGCAGTCAAGGGCTAACTTGTAGTGGAATAAAAAAAAAAGATGGAGCCCGCGACTTCGTTCACGTAGATTACGAATTTTGAGTCCCGCGGGAACTCTCTAATTTCCCGGGATAAACAGTAGTCTATATCCTTCCCCAGAATGCAACCTATCTCTACCTTTTCGTCAGTCTGTTGAAAAGATATGCCGTGAAAGCTTAGCAGACAATATTAGGTACGGACACACGTTCGCGTTTATAATATTAGTGTGGAGAATGCCCGTGACTTCGTCCGCGTACATTTACGTATTTTCTAATTTTTCCAGCCTAAAAAGTACCCTATATAACTTTGCTGTTAAATCCATGCTACAAATTGAGCTGATCTGCCCCCCGATTGTGTAAGGAAATCGTAATCGTTTGTCAAACGGATAATCCGACCTGTTTAAGGAGTTCATAGATGGCTGCACGTCAACAAGCATGTATGAACTCCTTAAACAGTTCGAGTAATACATTTAAGCTGTCAAATGATTACGACTTTCTTAGACAATTTTGGGCCTCTGCTCTGTTGGGGCGTGATGAAAGGTCAAACCAAGAAACAGAAACACTCTTATTTAGAACAGATTATTTTTCTTGCGGTGATGTGGCAGTCTTCACAGTAGATGGCACTACTAACTAACTAACTACCTCGTTGTTACCTACTAACTGCCGTGCCTCGGAGAGCACGTTAAGCCGTCGGTCCTGCGCCTGATCTCTCTCCGGTCGTGTCGGATTTTCCGTCCCATCGGGCTATGAGAGTAAAGGAACAGAGAGTGCACCTGTGTTTGCGCGCACACTTGTGCACTATAATATCTCTCGCACAGATGGCTAATCTCTCTGGAGATTGGCCGCCGTGGCCGAAATTCGATCGGGAGGATTATTATTATTATTAGATGGCACTACTAGTAGTGCACGAAAAGCCCGAAGAGCCTGAATCGCGATAGCGAAGTTTTCTCTGAAATGCGCTATAATTATATGTATACGACTTCCAAAGATCAATGCGGAGGATGACATCCTTTGTTACGGTCGAGCCATATCACCTGCTCTCGTACAGTAGGAACTTTCTAGCGGTTATTGATTTAAAATTGCAAGGAGTTTATGATAGCTATCACAGTGATTAGAATTCTGATTTATTTTTAACCTTAAATTTATATCGCAAAAACAAACAAAAAATGTTTCAGAAACTCTGTTGCAAAGTAAAGTTGCAGGCGTAGAGATTATTTCAGCTTTGGTCAACTCACCAATTATAGAACTTTTATCCACACCAAAAGCACAGATGCAAGGCGGTCCATTGGGTATGGTGAATTTACAAAAACTCCAATTGCTTGAGAAGTATTTTGGTAAGAAGTTGACGGTCGCCAGGCTGGATTGCTTGTTTAACTTCTCGTCTTCTAGACTGAAGACGTGAACGGTGCCATGGTCAGACGTCACACACAGGTTTGTGCTTGTGTGATTGAAGTTTATACAGTATATTGTTGCCTGGAAATACAGATATTTTAGATTAATAAAGATATGATATGCAAGTGTTGGAAGTTACATGTCCATACTAATATTGTAAATGCAAAACTGTGTCTGTCTGTTCGTCTGCTGTTTAAATTTTGATCTTTAATACATAATACAAGACATAGTGGCCAATTCTGTATAACACAATCTCTAAACTAAACTGAAATGACAGGGAGTATTATGAAACACAATCTCTAAACTAAACTGAAATGACAGTTTTAAATCTAGTTCTGTCCCTTTCCGCAGGGAGTATTATGAAAGGGTTAGCAATATTTTTAATGCTGTCATTTTAGGTTATAGATTGTGCACTACAGTAACAGCCCCATAGTACATTAACATACTCAACATTCATCTTTGAGATTTGCAGGGCTGATGGCGAGTTTACTTTAGGTCGGTTTGGCCATGTTACTGCAGCTGTTTTTGTTCACCCACTAATGTAAAATGTAATTATTCGTTTCGCCGATTTTAATCGCAGCCTGTTCGCGGTTACAGATCTAGTGTAAAACATATTGTTACTTGGTTGGCAGTATTCGGTCATAACGGTCTTATGGAAAGTTGCTGTTGGCCGAAAACCAGGCACCGCCAAAGGATTCGGTCACCGACCTAATGTAAACGCACCCTGAGATTGAATGGAGAGATGGCATTAGCTTCATTATTATTCATTCCAATCCATTATAAAATCACTTAAATGATAATAAAATTATATCTGACTAGCTGATGCCCGCGACTCCGTCCGCGTGGTTTAAGTTCTTTTTTATTCCCGCGAGAACTCCGTAATTTTCCGAGATAAAAAGTAGCCTATGTCACTCTCCAGGTCTTCAACTATACCCATACCAAAAATCACGTCAATCCGTCGCTTCGTTGCGGCGTGATTGAAGGACAAACCAACAAACCATTAAACCAACAAACAAACACACTTTCGCATTTATAATATTAGTATGATACCTTAAAGTCAAAGTCTAACATGAGCCTATATTTTGAAATATACAATGTAGGATATTTAAATCACATCATTTACCTGATTTGCTCCTCTTCGTAACTCTGCCAACTTTTGTCCAGTGTTTGTGTCAAATACTCTGATGAGTGTGCCCTTAGTGGACGCAGTGGCCAACCGCGTGCCCCCGACGTTGAGCGCCAAGCAGCTCAGTGGAGCTTCGTGAGCCACTATGAGATGACCTTCTGGTGCTGCGCTGGTGCCTGCGAGACTAGTTAGCTCAACCAGCTGTGGAAATTATTTATATGAAAATTAATTAAATTACTGAATTTTGGCAACCAACCACATTGGCCAACACCTAGAGAGATTAGCAGTATCCGTGGGACATATAGTGACTCTCACTTTCACAGTCGGGTCGGACGGCAATCCGACAGAACCAGAGTCGAGATCTGGCGCAGGGCAGACGGCTTTACGTTTTTTTTCGATTTCGGTGGCATAACACCACTAACTTCTTAACTCTGGGTTAAAACTAATAATTTCTTGGCAGAAAATCCCGATATCTGAGTATATATTACATAGTTAAGTTTTATGGAATAATGGGTGTCGCCATATATTTACTTACCCGTTATCTAATTCTTTTCCTTGATCAAAATTAGCTTAATAATTATAGACATATGGCTTGACTCAAATTTCATGAGTACAAAGTTTGGGTTTAAAGCGAATAGTATTAAGATCATATTTACCTGAACATGCCCAGTTTTTCTGCTTGGATATGCAAGTAGCGCATTGTTGCTATTTGGACAAACCACGCAGAGGCCCCTGGAGTTCTGACAAGTCTCAAACACATGAAGAAGTTGAGGCTGGGCGGTAAAAGTGTAGACTTTGATTAAGTTCTCTGTAATTAAAATAAGTTAGTAATGTTTAAAATATTAAAATTTTTAATTACCCATCTACTTATTAAATACCCCTCAGTACCTTTTTTGGAATTGAGACTCGTCGAAACATCAGAATGAGGACTAACTCAAAGGTTTTTTTTGTTACAAAAAATCCAAGAGTTCTACTGTCCACCTCCTTGTTCCATCATCACGTATCAGCTTGTCAGCTTATCAGCTATATTATTGTATTGTCATTGGTGTTACATAATATTATATTAAAGCTATTCAAATATTATAAAACAAACCATTGGTACAACTGGTTTAATACCATCAGTGGATTACGGTTTCAAACATTAATTCATTTTGATATTACATAATATAGTAAAAATTGATTATGTAATTCTAAAATTTGTCTTCCATGGCCAATCTTATACAACTCAGTTCAGTTTTTTTAGATACAAAATAGAAAGTACTATAAGATCAGATTAGGTATTTAGATTAGTTTAGTGAAAGATCCACTGTTAGTTTGAAATACTATAGTGCCTTATAAAAATCCATATCCATATTAATATTATAAATGCGAAAGTGTATCTGTCTGTCTGTCTGCTATGCTTTCACGGCCCATCTGTTCAACCGATTTGGATAAAATTCGGTATAGTGGTAGGTTACATCCCGGGGAAGGACATATGCTACTTTTTATCCCGGAAAGTTAAAGAGTTCCTGCAGGAATTAAAAAACCTTAATCCACGCAGACGAAGTTGCCGGGCATCATCTTAGTCATTCATAAATAAATAAAACATTTATTTTTTATTGAACGTTGTTGCTCACAAACATTTAAATTAAATACTAAAAACTAAAAGGTCTTACTTACAACAACACAATTGGTTGCAAACTCAGCCATAAGCTGGGCATGGGCAACAATACCCAGTGCTGACTTTCAGATTGCTAGGTATACAAGAAATTAACTCCTCTCCCACCATTGTTTAGAAACTAGGTTTTGGAATTGTTTAATCTCCATATTTATTTCTAAAATGTAAACTCCAACTCGGATTACAGTTGAGAGAGATTTCACCCAAGAAAAGCTGGGGCAGATAAGCTACTAAATAAAAAGAGGTTTTAGAAACTTTACCCAAAACAACAACAATCCGATCTCTTCTCAACTTCACAGCTTTTACTGGACTGTTAAAGTCTAGCGAAATAGCAGAATCCTTTTTCAGGTCATCCCATATGATCACTCTATTAGGAGGGTATACTGGCGTCTTGCCTCCGCCGACCAGTGCCATGTAGTTACATCTAAACAGCATTTCGACGTAGGAAAGACCACCTTCCGCGAAATTTTGTCTCTCCTTTTCCTTGAGCGGGTCGCTGTTGAACACTCTAAATCCATTCTCAGTTCCACAAGCGAAACAACCTGAAATAAATTACACGGAATCTTCACACTAGAATATAATTATGAAAACATCACAACAAAAAAGTTACGTTTTCACTTTCAACATGTTGCGAAGCAATTTCTTTTGATCACCTTGATCTTGATTGAAGCCCACGTACAGTAGGCCGTTCGAAAAACTGTTTTCCTCGGATAAATTCATGGTCATATAGTTAATTTTGCCGTAAAATAACAAATAATAAACATATAGTAAATAGTTAAAAAATCATAGTTGGACTTTGCGGCGATTTGACAAGACCGAGAATCCCAATGGGGAATGCATAGACAATGGGTGCGTTCCGTTATAAGCACTGCGAGCACTGGCAGTGCTCTTTACTGGGGACTTTCAGTGCTCTCAGTGTATTTCGGAACGCACCCATAACGTATGGGGAATGGGGATTGGATCCGTGAATTTTGTGAAATGTGAATGACAGATGACAATGTCTGTGTCATAGTTTTTGACGTTGTCAGTGATTTTGTTTTTAATCGAATTTATAGCTTTGGATTCCAGCTCTTTTGAGCCTTATTGTGATTGACTTTTCTAGACCTTTTCTAGACAAGAAAATTAATATTGTAGAGAGCACAAAACCGGTAGTAATTGTATAAATAAAAATCAATTGCTGTTCGTTTGTCTCGCTAAAACTTGAGAACGGCTGGGCCGATTTAGATGGAATTTTTTGAGTGTGTTTGTGTGGGTCCCGGGAAAGGTCCCGGGATGGGTTATTGACCCGATAGGGGGCGCTGCAATCGGGTTCTGGCTTCAAGGCCGGACAACGTCTGCCGGGCCCACTATAAGTCTTCTTAATAGTTATCTATATAAAACAAAGTCGGGTTTGTTCGAACACAAAACTCTAGAACGGCTGAACGGATCTGAATGAAAATTGGCACAGAGACAGATTACTTAAAGTCTGGAATAGCACATAGGCTACTTTTTATCCCGGAAAATTGAAGAGTTCCCGCGGGAACTAAAAACCATCAATCCACGCGGACGAAGTCGCGGGATCAGCCTTTAATAAATATTAGTACCTTTAATAATTAATAAATATTAGTACCTTTAATAAATATGAGAGAACTTTTAGGTTGATAGCTATCAACTATTCTAACGTTGTCAAAGGTTTATCAAGTACTAGTATAGATGATGCCCGTGATTTCGTCCGCGTGGTAAAAGGTTTATCGATTCCCGTGGGAACACTTTAATTTTTCGAATACAAGTACCTAGCCTATGCCCTACCCCGGGATACAACCTATCCCTGTACCTTTCATCTGAGTCGGTTAAACAGATGGGCCGTTAAAGCGTAGACAGACAGACAGACACACTTTCGCATTTATTACCTACTAGATGATGCCCGCGACTTCGTCCGCGTGGATTAAGTGTTTTTTATTCCCGCGGGAACTCCTTGATTTTCCGGAATGAAAAGTAGCCTTTGTCCTTCCCCGGGATACAATCCACCTTTAAACCAATTTTCATCATCGGTTGATAGGATGGGCCGTGAAAGCGTAGCAGACAAACAGACAGACACACTTTCGCATTTATAACAATAATTATTATTAATGGATCTTAGGCCGTGCTGGACCTGTGTGGAAGACTATAGCATAAGACCCTTCAGAGGAGATCGCCTGTATATCAGTCTGTAGTGGTCTGGATTCGGTTAAGCGTTGAAATCAATGAAAGTATGAAATCGGTTTAATACAGATTTTATTACTTATTTATGGTAAGTAGGTATGTTAAGCTAGGTATGCTAAGCTTACATTTTCATCATTTGATCGCGAGGCTGGTGTTTGCAGATCTAATGGCGTTTTCAATTTGCATTCAAATACCAACTTGCATAGCTGAGCCGGGCGCGGGCCGGGAGGGATGAATGCAAGCCCGAATACCCGAACGGTAGGATACTCGAATGCTCCAATTCCCAAATCGAATTATCCTAACGACGCGCTATTCAGTATCGCTTCTGCGCTAGGTTTACCCAGGTTTACTATACTGGTAGTGTGAAGTGAGACCGATAATTTGTTATCAATAGTAGTAGTTTCTTGTACCTTACCTGTCCTTCCAAGCCTGTAGTCCTGTAGGTACCTAGATCCGGTCAAGTGCGAGACATATCGACTATCGTAGGCCGTAGCTAACTCTATCTTCTACACAAGCGCGTTCAACCTTGGGCTTCAACACCAGTCACCAGCTTGCAGCAAAATACATTGTTTTTTTTACAAGTTTGCAATGTTTATGTGGCCAAATCTTACGAAAGTGTGTCTGTCTGCCTTGGACGCTTTATCGTAGGTACCTAAGTGTCCCCTATTTCGGTATATTAAGAGGATCGTCTATAGTTGTAAATTTTCATACAAAAAGCGATAACGTTTTTCTTCCCGTAAATGTAGTCCAATTTTCATAATTTTTAGAAATGTTGCAGATACAATGAAGAACTATGCTCGTACGTTTTAATCTTAAAGAAATATTGCATATGTTAAAAGTTATTAGCGTCTAAATATCCATATTTTTGACCTAAAAACTTCCTCGATATTTTAATTTTTTTACATTTAACTAAACTAAAATACTAAAAAAATAAAACGTACGTAACGTTTTTTGATTCCCGCGGGAATCACGCGGACGAAGTCGCGGGCATCAGCTAGTTATTAATATACTAGATGAGCGGGATGAGGTAAGAGAGGTGCGTTTGTTACCGAATGTGGGCGGATTTTCTGTCCGTCCGTCTGGCAGGTCAGCAGAATTTTAGTTGAACCGAAATAATACAGCTACGATAACAACTCACAAAATTACGCTTGTCTGGCCCCACGCTAAGAGCTCATCTTACCTATCTTTAACTTTTATGCATTATTTGTATAATAAAATCGGTAACACCATATTTTATGGGCAGTCGGTGTATTTCAGAAACGTACTTACTTGCCTACGCTTTTTTTTATGATAGCATAATTTTTTTCGCATCGGTCACGGCCATGGACGAATAAAGGTACTTAAGTATATATTATATTTTACGTGGTCACAGTTTGGTTGTACGCGACAATTTCTTTTGCAATGGTTCAAAATATAATACTGTATTTTTCTTGGATTTTAATAATGAGTAATATTGCTCAGGGGACTGCGTTAAACGATTCGCTAACAACTACAGTGACACGTGAAACCCCAGCAGAGCGATCGGCTAAAAATGAAACCACTACGATTGACAGATTGACTACTATTGAAAAATACATAAATGGGGCTTCAATCCAGCACGATGTGCTTCATCATATTGATGGGAGGCGAAAAATGAATAGGGAGTGAAATGAATGGTAAGATGATTAGGTACTTAAGCAGCTGCATTAAGTATCCAAGGTGCTGAAACGGCGAAGGCACCGGAAAGCGCAGTGTTTTACTATAGACTATACCTAGAGGGTTTGTTCAACCTTGAACATGCCACCCTCATGGGAACAAAATCATCACTTTACTTCCTACGCTTATAAGAAGAAGAAGAACATGACTTACTAGCTGATGCCCGCGACTTCGTCCGCGTGGATTGAGGTTTTTCGGTTCCCGTGGGAACTCTTTAATTTTCCGGGATAAAAAGTAGCCTATGTGCTATTCCAGACAATAATTTATCTCTGTGTCAAATTTCACCCAGATCCGTTCAGCCGTTGGAGCGTGATTGAGTAACAAACATCCATACATCTATACATCCATCCAAACTTTCGCATTTATAATATTTATTTCATATTCCTCGTATTAAAAAAACACTTTTTCACGTCGTTTTTAATACTCCTTTTAAAGAAACGAATTAAAGAGATTGATCTATCCTTGAAAACTTTCAGCACGTTCGTATATTTGGAAATGGGATCATTGGTGTCAACTTCAACCAAAGAGAGGCAATTGTGAAAAGTCACTAACCAAGTGGGTAGGTACATAATATCTACCTAATTTTATTGCTGCAGTACTTAGTTAGGTACTTATTTTCTAATGATCGGGATTACCAATGGGCGTTTTTTTAACTGCCTCGTTGGTCTAGTGGTTGGCATGTTCGACTGCGGCCTATGAGGTCCCGGGTTCGAGTCCCGGGTCGGGCCATAATTAAGTATTGGAGTTTTCTGACTTGAAAATCTCAGTACTAGCCCGGAGTTAGGAAGTTGGTGGTGTTTCACCCCCGTGCCTGGGAGAGCACGTTAAGCCCCGGTTATTATCACAAGCATGATAATAGTCGTTAAAGCCCGCCAACTCGCATTGGAGCAGCGGTGTGGGACTAAGCTCGAGAGTGGAGGCCTGTGCCCAGCAGTGGGACGTTATTGGGTTGTAGTGGTGGTGGTTTTTTTAACATGTTTCTATAATTTCAGATACTTTTATGACGTAAAACTGGATCAATGTTCATCATTCATATACAGTGGTTGTGATGGTAACAAGAACAATTTTGATACACTTTTGGACTGTGATCGACATTGCAAAGGTAAAAATATGGTATTCTTCTTCATAATCATAAGTTGGATGGAAGCAGGGGTCACATAAGGTACTTAGTCCGCCAAAACAGACAATTATTAATCTGTCACAGTGCCCACCCTCTGGCTTCTAAACATGCGGGAACAGCAAGCAGCCAATCATTTTTTTTAATTCATTTCTGTTCTGTGTACAATTTTGGTAGCGTACTTGTCACGAAAGAAGTCAATCAGTCGAAATAATATATTTTACATTCTAAGGTTCCTAGTACCTACAATATTAATGCATATAGTTACATGCGACATCAGCGCTCGTATTAAGACAGAAGTCACAGGCCTAGGGGACTTCTTTCATGACACGGACTCTACCTAAATAATTCTATCAAAGGTGACAGCTGAGTACCTGCTGTAAATTATAGTACATTATGGTACAAGTGTGTAATGTTGGTGATTGCCGCTGAGGCGCCATTGAGACACGAGCCGTTAGGTGAGGGTCTTAAGATAGCCGAGGACGGTAATCATCAATACACACGTGTATCATACGACGTTTTTCAACACACTTGTGAAGAAAATAATACTAAAAAATAATTTTTCGTACCACTTGCTCAAAAAAGTGACATTCTATGCCACAAAAAGCGAACATAACAATAGTCATTTTTAATGTGTTAAAAACAGGGAAAGAAAATTGTACTGAATTTCATTCATCCTCTAGGGGGAGAATGTGATTTAAATTTGGAATACTTACCGAATACTGGAACTACATCTGTGTTTACACCATTGAGTTTGTATATAAAGCATTATACATCTTTTTGAAAAAGGAATACGCATTTATTATGCAGTTATGATTATTAAATAAAATGTCGAAAACCGACGTGGCCGTATGAGCTTGATGCCTTTGCTTTTCCGACAAAAAAATATTAGTCTAGGAATTTGCCGCGTTTTTGTTTTCTTCAAATACATAAACGTTAAGTTTCAGAGAAATACTCAAATCAACTCATCAACAATAAATGTACCAAACAAAAATGTAGGTACCTCTCTCTATCAATAATTGGACCAATGTTTCGAATGTTAACTTTTACTTATAATTGTCATTATTTTTAATAAATGCTTATCTCATATTATTATTGTGTTAATTTTTTCGCAAATGGTACGAAAAGTAGAGTATTTTCCTCGGTGATAAAGCTGTCTTAGTCTTGGGTGAACTTAAATCCCTCGCTACACTCAGGACTCGTCTTAAATCCCTCGCTTCGCTCGTGATTTAAGTGTTTAACAACCTCGCTACGCTCGGGAGTAAACCTCGAGTCCTTCGTTACGCTCGCGATTTAAATCGTCACCCGCGACAGAAGACACTGCTTTAACCCCTTGGTTAATAATCTACTATTATTTAGTAGATAAAAAGTTTATTTAGAGAAACAATTCTTAGCAATCTCATAGAATGGACCGTGTATATAGTGAATGACCTCGGTATTTTATTTTTCGTGATAGGTATCTTCACTAAAAGCATCGGGCCATGGTTCTCTACGTCTTTTACAGTTATATTTGTTAATTCTTGTATCCTACTAGCACCAGTTACACTAAATATTAAAGCAACCTGGAAAAAAGAAACAATAATTAAGTTCAACACACAACACAGGCTGAAGTCGCGTAGATATTTAAAATTATTTTAACTAACCTTAGTAGCCAGATATTGGTTATCTGGAGCATCTTTTATAAATTTTTCAATATCGTCAGACGATAAAACCTTTGATTTCTTGCTTCTAAATCCATCGGATAATCTCTTTAGATATAAGCTGACAAATAAGAGTATGTTTTTAAGTCCACTCCATTCTTTGTTCGGCCTTTACTTTTTAACATTGAGTATATACACCACAAAGAGCTATTTTGAACTTAGAAGATAATTCTTTAAAGTACGCCATGAACACATTTTCTGAAAAACACTGCGTATTCTTGTTGTTTTGCCATTGTATGAAATTTTGGTACGCTAATAGATATTTTTCCTTGGAGTTTTCAGGTAGTAATCACATCTTATATCGGGCGGTGTACAACTTAAATAATTTTCTTCATAAATAATTAGTATGTACTTGTAGACATTTTAATTAATTAATAACTGTAATTTCAACAGTGAAAACGAGTTGTGAAAAAATTTTCGCAATGGCGGGAATAACTAAAAGTTTTCCTATGCGCGCGCAGATTACAATGGCGATCGGCCATAGACTAAAAGATGAGGTTTCTTTTTTTTGGGTTTTCGCGGATAGCGTTTTAGCCACGTACATTTAAGGGGAATTTTAAGTTTTCTTTAGATATTACAGAAAAAACAAAAGTTATATTTGAGTGAAAGTTTTATTTAGTAAACACGTACAAGTTGAAATTATCTATTTAAATACGAAGTTGCATGAAATGAGCAAGCAGTAGGTAGGTACATTAATTTATTTGTACTATTGAACGATATTTTTTGTATCGAAACTTTTTTAAGAACAAAGCAACTCAACCAATAAAATAAAAAAAAACTCTACCTATAACTCACTCTGTGAATAATAGTAATGAAAAAGTCACAGTTTGATTATAGGTGTCACTATGTGCCTAATTGCGGTGAACTTAGAGCCACTTTATGAGCAAGTGTGTTGAAAAAAGCCACCGAAAATTGGTTTGAACGAGATCTAGTAAGTAGTTTTTTTTTAATAATTTTAAACTTACTACAGGTTTGTACCGAACCCTCGGTGCGCGAGTCCGACTCGCACTTGGCCGGTTTTTTTTTATCAGTGACTTATTACAACCGAGCAAGGCTGGGATGGATGAGCTATTGTTACTTAGATTTTAAAAGATACGTCATATAACATACATTTTAAATTACTTCGATAATTTAAATGTATCAGTCACGCTTTGTCTATAATATTATTAAGTCACGATTGTGTGTATATAAATAAAGAGAATCCTATTGTTGTATTGACAACTTTGTTGTATTCTTTTCAGACAGTTACATAGTACAATTAGTGGCAAATTATTTTGCGATGAGTAAAATTCTTTATTTTGCTTTAGTATTTATATTAACATGTATAGTATGTGTTGTTGGTAAGCATTTTTGCTGAATATTTCGACTCCAATTTTCTGTAATTTTCTGAAGAAATTTTTTGTGTGTGCTTTCTGAACCGGTGACAGAGTCAAATCAAAACGAAGATATCATAAGCGTCACAAGAATGACCTACATGAAATAAAAAGGCAGATGCGACAGCAATCATATCACCGATCTCTACCAAAATTTTAGAGTTCTGTGAATTGTCAGCATTGCTAAAATATAGTGCTTTGCGACTCAATCACAGCCCGATTGCCTTTTTTTTATCCACTACAAGTTAGCCCTTGACTGCGATTTCACCTGATGGTAAGTGATGATGCCGTCTAAGATGGTAGCGGGCTAACCTGTTAGGGGTATGACAGTTATATTAAACCCAAACCCCTAATCGGTTTCTACTCGGCACCATACCGGAATGCTTAATCGCTTGGCGGCACGTCTTTGCCGGTAGGGTGGTAACTGGTAACTAGCCACGGCCGAAACCTCCCACCAGGCCAGACCAGAGAAAATTCAGGAATTATACATTCCCAAATCAACCCTGCCGGTGATCGAACCCGGGACATCCCACGTTAAGACAACAGCGCTCCACACTGCGCCAGGGAGGTCGTCAAAACAACCGCAATCATTTGAGAGTTTAAAACGTAGGTATTACTCGAGCTGTTTATGGTTGGCTAGGAGTTCATACATGGTTTTCGTCTGATTATTATTTTCTTACTCAATCGGACTACAACTTTTCTACTCAGTTAAAATCAGCTATAGCAAAGTTTTTTGAATGATTATGATGTAAAAATTGAACAAATTACTAATCTATTTTCAAAAATCCAGAGAATACTTCGACGAAACTCAACCCTGTTTGTTATGAACAACGTGAAGATATGTCCTGTCCAGGATCTAATAATCAGTAAGTGCACAGAATATAATAGTACATATTATATACCTAGTGAATATAAAAGTACAGAACATAATAGTAGGTACCTTTCAGGTAAGCGCTTATGGCTCTGAAGCTTCACAATTTGTTCATAATATTATGTAGACTAGTCTTCTATCTTCTATCTATATATATATAAATCAATTGCTGTTCGTTTGTCTGGCTAAAACTCGAGAACGGCTGGGCCGATTTAGCTGATTTTGGTTTTTAAATGTTTGTCGTAGTCCAGGGAAGGTTTAAACGTTGAGATACGATACGATGACGAAGATAGTAAAAACAACAATTTCATTTTCCCCTATATGTTGGGTGCGTTCCGAAATACACTGAGAGCACTGAAAGTCCCCAGTAAAGAGCACTGCCAGTGCTCGCAGTGCTTATAACGGAACACACTAACATTGAGGTATTATGTACTAATAATTCAATGCACACTAATTCCTTCCTCCATGGGAACACACACACTGGGTGTGTTCCGAAATACACTGCGAGCACTGTAAGGTGTGACGTCAATTCAGTACACTGCGAAGCCGTTCCTTTATAGTTAGGTATACTGGGTACTGCTTAAAACGGAACGCAATCAGCACTGAGACAAACACTGAGACGTAGACTGAGTAAGATATATATAAGATAGGCTGTGTTCCGAAATACACTGCGAGCACTGTAAGGTGTGACGTCACTTCAGTACACTGCGAAGCCGTTCCTTTATAGTTAGGTATACTGGGTACTGCTTAAAACGGAACGCTGTCAGCACTGAGACAAACACTGAGAGCACCTTACCTCGAAAACGCCAGTGCTCGCAGTACAAAGATGGCGTCGATTAATGACGTCAAATATTTCCCTAGGATACTGCAGCAGTTTACTGTCAGTTATAACGGAACGAATTTCCCCACAGTAAGAGCACTGAACAGTGCTCGCAGTCTATAACGGAACACAGCCATAGTTCTACCTGTCAAACATTTGACGTTCGCCCCTTCGAGTCTACCGTACGGTAGACTCGGGTCCACTTGAATTGAAGCGCGTATTAAATTAAGGGTTTGAATCGACAACATTATATCCACATTACTCGGATTATCGCGTATTAAAATTTTACTGTTTTGATAGTTGTCATTGTATTGACATATATTGATAGGTAGTTGTCATTGTTTGACAATTATGAAATAGTTATTTTCATCATACCTATTCGAAGAAGGTTGATAGGAGTATCTTCTGATTGGTGCTTAAACGTAGGTATAGGTAATGTCCATACATAGTAGGTAGATACTCCTAGCTTTTTCTCATACGTAATGATGAAAAATAGTGTGTGTCACTCGGGGCCAAATTTTTGGTTCTCGGGCGGCGTATATTGAATTCCTCGCTACGCTCAGGATTCTACTTTAGAACCCCTCGCTACGCTCGGGATTCTACTATAGAATCCTTCACTTCGCTCTGAATTCAAAATAGCGCCCTCGGGGAACAAAAATTTTCTTTGGCCCCATGTAATACAATAGTTACCACCCTACCAGCAAAGACGTGCCGCCAAGAGATTTAGCGTTCCGGTACGATGCCGTGTAGAATTCGAATAGGGGTATGGGTTTAATATAACTGCCATGCCCCTAACAGGTTAGCCCGCTACCATCTTAGACTGCATCATCACTTACCATCAGGTGAGATCGCAGTCAAGGGCGAACTTGTAGTGTATTAAATATATATATATATGGAACTAGGAGGTTGCTGGGGGAACTCCTTGATGGTTACTATTAAACCGCTTGTTGATTTGTTTTAACGAGTCGAATAAGTAGGTACCTACATCACATTTAGTGACGAGGGTTTGATGATGGAACTGGGAAGAAGATAGAGGCACAATATGGCACCAGTGTGCTTAGCATGCGCACAACGAGATTATCTCGCGACGAGAGAGAGAGATGTTGTCGTTGCCGTTAAATTTTTCATTTACCCTAAAATGCACAAAATGCGGTATATTACAAGAAAAAATAGTCGACATGTAAAGGTTCGTAGAGAAAAATACCACAGATAAGAAATATTACTTTTATCTCTACTTTTGACGTAACGAGACAAGTAACCATGTTAGCTTCGGTAGACAGAGAGAGATAACGGGTAGCCATAATTTTACTCGTAGTGCGGCATGCTAGCCATGCTGGGCATGCTTAGCATGCGCATAGATTATCTAACGACGAGAGAGAGAGATGTTGTCGTTGCCTGCAATTTTTTCATTTACCCTAACATGCACAAAATGCGGTATATATTACAAGAAAAAAATAGTCGACATGTAAAGGTTTGTAGGGAAAAATACCACAGATAAGAAATATTACTTCTATCTCTACTTTTGACGTAACGAGACATTAAGTAACCATGTTAGCTTCGGTAGACAGATAGAGATAACGGGTAGACATAATTTTACTCGTAGTGCGCATGCTAGCCATACAGGGCAACTAGTCAGCCCCTCGACTCTCGATTTTGTAAATGGGATCGGGTGGAATGGGTAGTGTCAATTGATGAAGAGGAGTCAAGAAATAGAAAATGTGTTTTTTAATAAGCACCTATAATAATAGCTTATCCTAATATAATTTAGTACCTTTTCATTTTCAGATATTATTACGTTCTTAATGATAACAGCTGCAAAAAGTTCCCGGACGGCGTCTGCAGCAAAACTCTGAACGATTTTGATTCACAGGAAGCTTGTGAGAATACATGTGTAATTTCAATCGGGGCAAACGCGATATACTTCGCATCAAGTTGACTATCATAGTAAATATATCAGCAGTATCCATCAACTGGGCATTAAAGTGAATATTAAATTACGGCATATTTTCTCGCAATATGCACAGACATAAATGGTGTAAATCGGATCATTTTTGTTGGAAATATTTGTATTTGAAGTAAACTATAGGTACCCTGTGGACGCACTTTCCCAAAATGGGGGCAAGTGCGACACACATTCCAAAATAATATTATCTATGGTCTTTTGACGTTTTTGTACTTTAAAAAAAGCTGTAATCGAAGCAAACAAGACAGTCTATTTAAAACTTTATAACTACCAATATAAGGTTTAAAATCTGTTATCAAACACAAAAGGGGTAAGTGCACCATACCTTTACTGGTCAGAGACTATCAACCTTCTTATTTGCCTAATTTTTATTGAAGGAATATTGGATCCTACTACTATTTGCACGTATATTTTACAGCAAGTTATCTTCTTGTTACGAACCATATTAAAAAGTTTATCTGAAATAAAAAAAATAACTATTGAACAACAGTTTACATATATTTTAAAATGAAAAATAAAGTAAGTATAGTCCGACAAAAAAGAGTAGAAATAAATAACTAGCAACATCATCATGTCGTCTCTTTCAAATCAACGCGGATTAAAGGGGACGACACAATGGTGTGGCTAATTATTAATTTCTACTCTTTTTTGTCGTATTGTATGTTTGCCGATGGCCAAAATTCTACTTAATTAAAAAAAAATGGGTCTTATCCACCGTTAATAAACCCATTCAGAGGTTGGAATCTGCCGGTCATTCAAGTTCCGCATTAAGTCTAGGAACAGTGCGTCCACATCTGGTGAATGCGCAGCTCGCAAGCCACTCGCCGCGCGTGTTCTTTATACGAGTATTGCATGAGTTATAAAAAAGAGATGCACCAAACACTTGCAGAAACTGAACACGCGCCGCTCGCGGGTGGCTTGCGAGTGGCTCGCGAGCTGCGCATTCGCCAGACGTGGGCACACCCTTACTCCGTTTTTTACTTCTCCTAGGTTTATTTCGTTATTCTTCGTTCGAAATTATTTTTTATAACATTTTACTAAAAAGGTTGACAATCCCTGACTAAGTGTATGACGAGGTATGTGCGTCATAGCAACGCACTTGCCCCGACAAGTTTAGACGCACTTCACCCTTTAAAAATCTTTAAGTTCAATATTTGTACCATGTAAATTACAAACTATTTGGCTAAATAACAGCAAAGGTAATGATGACACGTACAATTTAAGGATAATGGAGTAATCTTAACTTATTAATTAATAAAATTAAGATGGCGTCTTACGCCACGACGACACGTGTGTTACCATAAACAATCAATATTTCCGCCTAAATTTAGTTCGGACTTTTACACTAGATGGCATTAAGTTCAAATGTTTCCTATTTTACGTAAATTCGATGCCAGAGGCACTTGCCCCCTAGAGGTGAATAATTGGTGAAGAGCAGTCAAGAAACAGAAAATGTGATTTTTAATAAGCACCTCTAATAGCTTATCCTAATATAACATAATTTAGTACCTTTTCATTTTTACATAATATTATTACGTTCTTAATGATAACAGCTGCAATAAATTCCCGGACGGCGTCTGTGGCAACACTCTGAACAGTTTTAACTCAAAGGTCGATTGTGAGAAAGCATGTGTAACGTAATGATGAGAATATAGAATTAATAAATTCACAATATCCGAGAATATTATACGGTTCGGAAACGAAGCCCGCTATTTTCTACCTTTAAAACTACCTAATTCAAAAAATTTATTGACATGGATACCCATATATATATATATAAATACCTACATAATATGATTATTATTATGTTGATTTACTTAAAAATATTTAAATAAATCGAATGTTTTATTTTGTTGTTTGTTTGATTTAAGAACCAACGAGTAGTCCTTTATTAGTTACCGCATTATTAGTTATTATTATATTATCGCACCGGTTATACTTTAATAGTACCTACATAGTAACTTTCTGGTATAATTTAGGGGTAATTAAAGTACGAGTGTGAAAACCTTGCCTAGGTAATGTTCTTTATTTAAAAAAAACCGGTCAAGTGCCAGTCAGACCCGCGTACAAAGGGGCGTACTACCACCACAAAATAGAAATTGTTTTAGTCAGTAAGAAGAATGATGTCATACAAACAATATGGAGCTAAACTTTTAGCGCCTGACAAACAATTCGACACCCTATGAAGACAGAACCCTGTTTAACAATTTTCGGATTTTTCCTATACTTGTGCTGCTTGAGACCTTGCGTCTCGCCAAAATTCATGATTCTAGGTCAACGGGAAGTACACTTTAGGTTTTCATTTATTAGCGAGTGTCAAAATATGATGGATAAATTGTCGTATCTTTTGATTGCATTGACTTAGAAGCTTGATTGTTTTACAGCCCCAATGGACAATATAAATAAGTATATGATATTAATTTCAACTTGACACCTCCTTGTATTCCCGAGAAAAAGGGGGTTGGCAGACAGACAGACAGGACATACAGACAGAGGGACAACGAAGTGATCCTTTAGGGGTTCCTTTTTTCCTCTTGAGGTACGGACAACAACTTAATCAGTGCACCAGAAATTTTGAGCGTAAACCCGTGGTTGCATTGAGAGATGGGACCACGGGTAATTTTATTTACCCGTGGATTACCAAAGAGTTTAATTTTTTTGATTTCCTGCTTGTTATAAAACTGATTGGGCAAGTTGTGTTTACAGTATGAAGGTATAATTACCACCATCTTGGCAATAGTATATGCTGCAAGTACCTACTACTTACTAAAAGGTACATTACCTATACGTGAAGAGTTCTTACAATATTTTTCGAAACAGTGTACTACCAAACATGGCGTGCAATCATTAGCTATTCACAGCATAATAATATTATTTTATTTATTACTACCTACGTGATGCAATTCAATTATTATTTAAACACAACACAGTAGGTACATCCATACATCATTATTAATTATTACAAGAATAAATCATATAATTATCCCTGAAATATAAATAGAAGCTAAATATAATGAAATAGTTATAATATGCCATTAGATCTTATTGTTAATAAAATGTCAATATTAAATTATAAAGATACATGTTATTATTATTATAAAGATTTTTTTTGAACCGAAATAAGACGACTGAAAATACTAAAATACAGCTACGCTAACAACTCACAAAATTACGCTTGTCTGGCCCCACGCTAAGAGCTCATCTTACCTATCTTTAACTTTTATGCATTATTTGTATAATAAAATCGGTAACAACATATTTTATGGGCAGTCGGTGTATTTCAGAAACGTACTTACTTGCCTACGCTTTTTTAGAGTTCCGTACCAAAATGGTAAAAATGGAACCCTTATGGTGCGACTTTCTCCGTCCGTCCGTCCGTCCGTCACAGTCGATTATTTCAGTAACTATTAAAGCTATCGACATGAAATTTGGAATAGTTGTGTAAAATAGTGGCCTAACATCATTAAAATAAAAAGAAATCGAAAATTATTTTTAGTTTAATTAAAAAAGGGGGAAAATCGGGGGTTTGAAATTTCAAAGTATGATAACTATACTGAGTGGGATATCATATGAAAGGGCTATACTTCTACATTCTAAAACAGATTTTTGTTTATTTTTATGCGTAATAGTTTTTGATTTATCGGGCAAAATGTCGAAAAAAATACCGTCCCCCCCCCTTATCTCCGAAGTTTACCAATTGAAAAATCTGAAATAATTATGGTCAATAGAAGCTTATGTATATTTTACAGGAAAAATAAAACCAACGCTCTAACTAGCATAGTTTTTTATATTAACAATAAACCTCTACAAACAAAGTTAGTTTTGCGGTTCATTTAATTCATTAATCGTAAAGCTTACTAGTTTGTACGGAACCCTCGGTGCGCGAGTCCGACTCGCACTTGGCCGGTTTTATTTTTAAGATAGATTTTTATCGCATCGGTCACGGCCATGGACGAATAAAGGTACTTATATTATATTTTACGTGGTCACAGTTTAGTTGTACGCGAAAATTTCTTTTGCAATGGTTCAAATAATACTGTATTTTTCTTGGATTTTAATAATGAATAATATTGCTCAGGGAACTGCGTTAAACGATTCGCTAACAACTGCAGTGACACGTGAAACCCCAGCAGAGCGATCGGCTAAAAATGAAACCACTACGATTGATAGATTGACTACTATTGAAAAATACATAAATCATGGGGCTTCAAGCCAGCACGATGTGCTTCATCATATTGATGGGAGGCGAAAAATGAATAGTAAGTGACAATTTAAGATGATTAGGTACTTAAGCAGCTGCATTAAGTATCCAAGGTGCTGAAACGGCGAAGGCACGCAAGATACACTTTTGGACTGTGATCGACATTGCAAAGGTAAAAATAATATGGTATTCTTCTTCATGATCATAAGTTTGATGGAAGCAGGGGTCACATAAGGTACTTAGTCCGAAAAAACAGACAATTAATCTGTCACAGTGCCCACCCTCTGGCTTCTGAACATGCGGGAACAGCAAGCAGCCAAGCATTTTTTAAAATTCATTTCTGTTCTGTGTACAATTTTGGTAGCGTCCTTGTCACGAAAGAAGTCAATCAGTCGAACTAATACATTCTACATACTAAGGTTCCTAGTACCTACAATAACTATTGCATATAGTTACATGCGACATCAGCGCTCATATTAAGACTTTCATGACACGGACTCTACTTATATAATTCTATCAAAGGTGACAGCTGAGTTCCTGCTATAAATTATGTGCTTATTTTTTTTTTATAATTTAGGCACCAATTACATGATGATTGAAGACTCCAAGCAGCCTACTTTTTGCTTTCTACAACCAGAAGCAGGGCACTGCTTCGCTCTGTTTACGAAGTAAGTTCTTTGCTTGCGTCGTCGTTCATTAAATCAATAGTCATTAACTCTTAACTTGTCGGCACCTTCTTGTTGACGGCTGCTTCCTTTCTGTTGTCTGCAGCGTGAGTAGATGCCTGAGACTAGCACTTGGCCATTTGTTTTTAATTTTTAACTTTGATAATTAACTTTTCAGATATTATTACGATGTAAATGAGAACACCTGCAAGCAATTCATATACGGCGGCTGTGGCGGGAACCAGAATAAGTTTGACACTATGTTCTCTTGCATGAAAAGTTGTAAAGGCAAATAATAGCCTTGACAACTTACCGCCATATTGTAACGTTAAGATGGCAACATATTTTGAAATAAAAATATTTGGTTTTAAATAGCTGATGTAAAAAAAACATTTTTTGTGGGCTATTGGCGAAAAACAGGCAGTTTTAAAGGTATGTCAAAAGTCAAAATATAAAGCGGAAATTATGCAAGTAATCACTTCAGTTGTTTCACTTTCACCCAAAATAATACTAATAATTGAATGCATTAGCTTGTGTACGAGTACAACGAGAATTTATTCCCTACGTTTTTAAAAAAAATATTATATATTGGTTAGCGATTGGCTGCAATCAGACTTATGACACTTGCAAGTGGTGATGCAGCCTAAGGTGGAGCGCGCTTGCCTAGAAGATGCCTTCACTCTTGATTTGAAGGTACCTATATTAAAAGAGGAGAGGAAAACGGAAGCCAGAAGTGCATTCCATATCCTAGCGGTTCGAATTACAAACGAGGAAGCAAATCGCTTCGTACGAGCCCGCGGAATTTCGACTGCATATGGGTCCAGAGTCCAGACCTCGTCGATGCCTTGCGGTTCGATAATAAAAAGGTGACGGGGGAACCAGATCGTATAGTTCTTGAGCACACTCTCCAAAATATATCCTGTAGAATACCGAAAGACAGGCAGCTTTGCGCCGATGTTCCAAGCTTTGCAGCTTCCAGCTTATTGGTAACCAGCGCTTTGTTACCAATAAGTCTCCTGGCGCGACAATCCACCGAATCCAATGCATCAAGCTAGTACTTGGCAGAGCCATCTCATAAAGTACAATAGCGAAATAGGTAGTTGGAGGCCTCATACATGAGTTATAATAAAGATATTACTCCTCTTCGGAACATAGGAAATGTTCTGAAGTGGAGACCACGTAGGGTGACCTCCAGCTTGCTTGAGTAAACTGACAACCCTGGGAAGTGGGCGGATGACTATGGTGGAGGGCGCGCTCTTTGGAAGGTCCAAAGGCAATGGAAGCAAACCATGACGCACCCGGTCTATTGAATTAATCAATTGACTGATTGGTAGGTAATGTACCTAAGTATTCATAAACAGGCTTCAATCACGCTAGTTCATGTTCTAAGGCTCTGTCCTATGTCACCGACAAACGCGACAACGTGATTCAATACGATGCGAGGCGACAGGGCCTAATGACCCTGCCACGTTGTCGCGTATGGAAGTTGTTAATTTTCTATGGAGTTGTATCGCATCGCGTTGCATCGCATTGCTTTTGTCGCTCACCTAGGAAACGCTTTGTATCTATGAACTCCTTTAAGCAACAGTTCCAATGATTATAATAAGTAATCGATTACGATTAATCTTACATAATCGCTCTACAGGGCAACATGTTTTTTTTTAACCGACTTCAAAAAAAGGAGGAGGTTATCAATTCGACTGTATGTTTTTGTATGTTTGTTAAGCGATTACTCCGCCAATTATGAATCAATTTTGATGATTCTTTTTTTGTTTGATAGATCATACTTCAGAGGGTGCAGATTTGATAAATACTCGTATCTTCGGACATGGAGAACGGAACTCCTCAATGGATAAGAGTTAATTGCTCGCGATCAGTGTAATAGCTTAGTAAACAGTAGGTTTTTACCAGACATAGCATATTATTTTAATACGTGACTCAGATCATATCTTCGGACATGGAGAACGGGACTCCTCAATGGATAACAGTACCTACATTGCTCGCGATCAGTGTAAAAGCTTAGTAAACAGTAGGATTTTAACCAGAGATAGATTTATTGAAGTCGGTTTTTATTTATTTTGGTTTTTTTTATCAGTGACTTATTACAACCGAGCAAAGCTGGGATGGATGAGCTATTGTTACTTAAATTTTAAAAGATACGTCATATAACATACATTTTATATTACTTCGATAATTTAAATGTATCAGTCACGCTTTGTCTATAATATTATTAAGTCACGATTGTGTGTATATAAATAAAGAGTGTCCTATTGTTGCATGACAACTTTGTTGTATTCTTTACAGACAGTTACATAGTACCTACAAGTGGCAAATTATTTTGCGATGAGTAAAATTCTTTATTTTGCTTTAGTTTTTATATTAACATGTATAGTATGTGTTGTTGGTAAGCATTTTTGCTGAATATTTCGACACCAATTTTCTGTAATTTTCTGAAGAAATTTTTTGTGTGTTCTTTCTGAACCGGTGGCAGAGTCAAATCAAAACGTAGATATCATAAGCGTCACAATAATGACCTACATGAAATAAAAAGACCGAGTTTTGAATCAGGTAGATGCGACAGCAATCATATCACCGATCTCTACCAAAATTTTAGAGTTATGTGAATTAGCTGTGAGTTATAGCTAAAATATTTAATATATTGCTCATTTTGCCACTCAATCAAAGCCCGATTGTCATTTTTTTTAATCCACAAGTTAACCCTTGACTGCGATCTCACCTGGTGGTAAGTGATGATGCAGTCTAAGATGGTAGCGGGCTAACCTGTTAGGGGTATGACAGTTATATTAAACCCAAACCCCTAATCGGTTTATACACGGCATCGAAGCGAACGCTTAATCGCTTGGCGGCACGTCTTTGCCGGTAGGGTTGTAACTAGCCACGACCGAAACTTCCCACCAGGCCAGACCAGAGAAAATTCAGAAATTATAAATTCCCAAATCGAACCTGCCGGGGATCGAACCCGGGACATCCCACGTTACGACAACAGCGCTCCACACTGCGCCAGGGAGGTCGTCAAAACAACCGCAATCATTTGAGAGTTTAAAACGTAGGTATTACTCGAGCTGTTTGAGGTTGGCTAGGAGTTCATACCTACATGGTTTTCGTCTGATTATTTATTTTTTACTCAATCGGACTACAAATTTTCTATTCAGTTAAAATCAGCTATAGTAAAGTGTTTTTGAATAATTATGATGTAACAATTGAACAAATTACTAATCTATTTTCAAAAATCCAGAGATAACTTCGCTGAAACTCCCTGCTTGTTATGAACAACGTCAAAATAGGCCCTGTCCAGGATCTAATAATCAGTAAGTGCTCAGAATATAATAGTACCTATACCTAGTGAATATAATAGAATAGAATTATTATAATTAAGTAGGTACCTTTCAGGTAAGCGCTTAAAGCTCTGAAGAATAGGTGTGTACTGTGTATGATAACAAATCTTACAGTCTAATTAAACTTCTAACTCATATCGTCGTATCGATTTGAAAGCAAAATATGAATGTTATAATACTGATGACAATACAATAATTTGTTCCATTGAGCTGATTTGATGAAACCAGGATATGGAACTAGGAGGTTGCTGGGGGAACTCCTCAATGGTTACTATTAAACCGCTTGTTGATTTGTTTTAACGAGTCGAATATGTACATCATATTTAGTGACGAGGGTTTGATGATGGAACTGGGAAGTAGATAGAGGCACAATATGGCACCAGGGCAATTAGTGAGCCCCTCGACTCTCGATTTTGTAAATGGGATCTGGTGAAATGGCTAGTGTCAATAATTGGTGAAGAGGAGTCATGGAACAGGAAATGTGATTGTTAATAAGCACCTTTAATAGCATATCCTAATATAATTTAGTACCTTTTCATTTTCAGATATTATTACGTTCTTAATGAAAACAGCTGCAAAAAGTTCCCGGACGGCGTCTGTGGCAACACTCTGAACACTTTTAACTCAATGGTCGATTGTGAGAAAGCATGTGTAACGTAATGATGAGAATATATAATTAATAAATTCACAATATCCGAGAATATTATACGGTTCGGAAACGAAGCCCGTTATTTTCTATCTTTAAAACGACTTAATTCAAAAAATGTATTGACATAGATACCCATATATATTATATATAAATACCTACATAATATGAATAATATTATGTTGATTTACTTAAAAATATTTAAATAAATCGAATATGTTTTATTTTGTTGTTTGTTTGATTTAAGAAACGAGTAGTCCTTTAGTAGTTACCGCATTATAGAACACCGTTATACTTTAATAGTACCTACATAGTAACTTTCTGGTATAACTTAGGGGTAATTAAAGCACCTAGGCAAGGTTTTCGACCTTGCCTAGGTAATGTACTTTATTTAAAAAAAACCTGTCAATTGCCAGTTAGACCCGCGTACAAAGGGGCGTACTTACTACCACAAAATATAAAATATTTTAGTCAATAACAAGAATGATGTCATACAAACAATATGGAGCTAAACTTTTAGCGCCTGACAAACAATTCGACACCCTATGAAGACGGAACCCTTTTTAACAATTTTCGGATTTTTCCTATACTTTTGCTTCTTGAGACCTTGCGTCTCGCTAAAATTCATGATTCTAGGTCAACGGGAAGTACACTTTAGGTTTTCATTTATTAGCGTGTGTCAAAATATGATGGATAAACGGTTGTATCTTTTGATTGCATTTACTTAGAAGCTTGATTGTTTTACTGCCCCAAGGGACAATATAAATAAGTATAATATGATATTAATTTCAACTTGATACCTCCTTGTATTCCCGAGAAAAAGGGGGTTGGCAGACAGACAGACAGGACATACAGACAGAGGGACAACGAAGTGATCCTTTAGGGGTTCCTTTTTTCCTCTTGAGGTACGGAACCCTAACAATTTAATCAGTGCACCAGAAATTTTGAGCGTAAACCCGTGGTTGCATTGAGAGATGGGACTACGGGTAATTTTATTTACCCGTGGATTACCAAATAATTTAATTTTTTTGATTTCCTGCTTGTTATAAAACTGATTGGGCAAGTTGTGTTACAGTATGAAGGTATAATTACCACCATCTAGGCAACCGCATATATGCTGCAAGTACCTACTACTTACTAAAAGGTACATTACCTATAGGTACAAACCCTGGGAACCTTTTCAATCAATCTTTTGCAGTGGATTTTTTTCTGTTTACGGCTAGGTAGATAACATCGACTCAATTTTCTACGCAAGCATCGTTTCAGCCATTTCAGCATTATATGACATCCGTCGGATCTATTCAAGCTGCATTTTCTTACTAACACAGGGAGAAAGATTGAATTTTAATTATGGGTTTCCTTCGTCTTAACGCGCAGTGCAGTCGTAACGATCCCCGGCAGGATCAATTTGGGAATTTATAATTTCTGAATTTTCCCTGGTCTGGCCTGGTGGGAGGTTTCGGCCGTGGCTAGTTACTACCTTACCGGCAAAGACGTGCCGCCAAGCGATTTAGCGTTCCGGTACGATGCCGTGTAGAAACCGAATAGGGGTATGGGTTTAATATAACTATTAACTGCCATACCCCTAACAGGTTAGCCCGCTACCATCTTGGACTGCATTATCATTTACCATCAGGTGAAATTGCAGTGAAGGGCTAACTACTAGTGGCGTAAAAAAAATAGGCTCTAGATAGGTTCAACTGAATTGGACCGAATTCGGAAGTACTTTGCAGTTTTTCATGATCAAGCACGACAGGGCGAAGGATGTTGGTTAATAGGAAAGAAAATTCATGATTAGAATTCACGTCCACGCGTGCATATCTATTTGGAATTATATCATTAGCAGATTCATAAAGGTTACAGAAATATAAGTGTTACACTGTGGTGTTACAGAATGAAAGTGTGACGGAATCGAAGCTGTAACCGTTTTGAATGTGTTTTTAATTCTGTTAACCCGAAACACTTATATTTCTGTAACAGAAACGAATCAGTACCAGAAATGAAAGTGTTTTAAAGTGTAACCGAAATAGCGACGTTGCCAAATTTACTATTGACGCTTATTCTTTTAAACTAAGGTGAAAGCTCCGATGGTTGCAATTGTTTTAAGAAAAACATGGCCATGTTGTGTCAGTGTGTGTAAAGTCCAATGAAGTGAGAAGAACGCGTTGTCACACCGTGCAGTTTAATAGGGTTACAGATAAAACACTTATTAACAGAAATAAACGGTCACAGATTGATTGGGTTACAGTATCGTTCCTGTCTCCGTTAACTATAAGTGTTTCTGTTTTATAGCAGTTTCAAAAAACAGTTTCGGTCACTGTTTCAGTCCTTAATCATTAGGTACATCATTTCGTGAATGGCTAGTATTCTGTGCTACTTATAAGTAGACAGATAGTTAAACAGCTGCAACATAGTTTTATACTAACGCAGTTGTTTCCGTACCTTAGTTTTAAGTATCTTTGTTTATGAGAAAATAAATAAATCTTATAAAATCTTTTACTAATATTATAAAGAGGTAAAGTTTGTCAGTTTGTGAGGTTGTAGGGGGTAATCTCTAGATCTACTGAACCGATTTTGAAAATTCTGGTACCAATAAAAAGCCACATTATTTGTAAGTGTCATAGGCTTTATTAAATTAACCCGAAAAATTAGTTAGTTCCCGTGGGAATTAAAAAAATTATATTTAATATATATAAGTATAATTAATTTGTATACCGTTTTCTCCGAGATTTCTGAACCGACTTGGATTTTTTGCACTGGCTAGAGGAAGGTCCTATTATGAGATGGTCCTATAAAAATCTGTATCCAACTCCTCAATTTATATCAATTTTTTTATGTAAAATATGCTTTGAAATTCACGTCTAAAAAGCTTGTTAAAAATCCGAAATTAAAGCTCCGATTCTTCAGTGCCGCTGCGGGCGCTACATTTTGCAACGTCAGTAATTTGAGACTAATTTATCGCCCGTCTAACGGATTTATAGCTAAAAGATTCATTTTCTCCACTAGCATGTTTCGTGCATCACCAACCTAGAGCTGAATTATTTGTTATTATTCTGTATACCACTGTGTTAAAACAGAGAATTGTCTTGGCTTATAATGTTCCAAGAATCAAATATCATATATAAATCAAATAGTAATAAATATTATAATTGCGAAAGTTTGGATGGATGTATGGATGTATGGATGTATGGATGTATGGATGTATGGATGTATGGATGTATGTATGTATGGATGTTTGTTACTCAATCACGCTCCAACGGCTCAACGGATCTGGACGAAATTTGGCACAGAGATAGATTATAGTCTGGAATAGCACATAGGCTACTTTTTATCCCGGTTTACTAAGGAGTTCCCGCGGGAACCAAAAAACCTCAATCCACGTGGACGTAGCCGCGGGCATCAGCTAGTCTTTATATAAATAAAAATCAATTGTCACATTCATGGAAGTGGGAATCAGCTTAAAACAATTTATTATTATTGTTCAATAGCCACAATTTATGACAGAGCATGGTAGGTAACTACCCGGATATATCTAAACTAATATTATAAAGAGGAAAGATTTGTTTGTTTGTTTGTTTGTTTGTTTGTTTGTTTGTAATGGATAAACTCAAAAACTACTCAACCGATTTTAAAAATCCTTTCGCCTATAGAAAGCTACATTATCAGCGAGTAACATAGGCTACATTTTGTTTTCAAAAAATTAAGAGATCCTTACGAAAATTGCAATTATGTGAACTAAGCCGGAAAAAATTCTCTCTTCTGAGAGCTTACGTGGCGTGCGATGCGTAAATAGTTAAAGTTACACGAAAACAATGTCTGGTGGAATTGTTCCTCTCAAAAAGTTCTAAAAAAGTCCGCGATAGCATACATCTATATTTCAAGGTTGACTCACAATAACCATTTTTATAGCTATATTGGGTATAGACTATTAGGATTATTAGTGCTACCCGTGCGAAGCCGGGGCGGATCGCTAGTTATATAATATAGGTAATAGGTATGTTTATAAATATATATTTGAGTGCCGTATAGCAAATCTCGCTATACGGCAGAAGCACACTCAATCCCGAATCTGCCTAATCGCGAATCTGGCGAGTCCAGGATCTGGCCAATACCGAATAAAGGTTAGTAGCTGCTTATTAGTTCAATGCTTGAGAACGGCTCGACCGATTTGGCTGATTTTTTTTCGTTGTGTGCATTAAAACAAAGAAAATCCCGGAAACCGAAAGAGTTCTAGTTAAATACACCGATGAAGTAGGGAGCAAAGCAAGTCTTATTTTTTACCGACTTTTCATTAAGGATAGCAGTAATTCACCGTCATGCAAAAAACTAAAACCAAAAATAGTGAGCGCTTCGCGGCATGTCTTCGCTAATTAATCCGGCTCCACTATTAATTAGAGTTCTTCTCCGTCACAGAGGGCTTATTACCATCGTTTAAGGCAGTATTATTTTAATATTGTTGACGGTCTTTTTTCAGAAATATAAACCTTATTTTGCGGACGTCAAGGTATACGTCATATAAAATTGAGATTTCAAAATAATACTGCTATAAGAATAGTAGTAACACTAGAGTGAGGATTAAAGTCGAGTTCAGTAATTGCCAGCCAACCGGCTGCTTTCAATATTTTTATTTTGTCTTCTAGTAATTTTTTTATTATAGGTACTTACAAACAGTTTCCTGAACTCCGGAGTTCAAGTTTTTGCAATACAAAGATTTCTGCTTTATCTACTTGTTTTTTAGAAGTTCCGTAGTTAAACAAACCAGCTATATAGTTTCGTTTCGTCGATTTGCCTGTGTTCAAAATTCAAATATTGAAAAAAAAACACCAAGTCCTGAAATGACGCGTCATTCCTTTTGCACCATTAATGTTGCAAACGCCTCTGATACACGAGAGTTGAGAAAAAACATTTATTAAGATCACTAGATCAGCGAAAAAAATAACAGATTGCGATCCAGATTCCAGGTTGACCGTGTAGCATCCTAGACAGAGTGTTGGATAGAAGCAGGCGTTACTTTGCGGAAGTCCATGACATTGAAAAAACTAGAAGTTTCATTCGCTATAATCCGCCACAGAAGGTAAATCTATGTGGTATCTTGAACTTGCAGCCCGCGATATTCTCCACACCACATAAATCTTCCAAAATAAGGGTCAACGTACGTTTCACTCCGACACCGGAGCATCTTCAGTAGATTTTGACTCTACAATGCACGTGCACACACACACAATCACACACACAATCACAATCACAATATATCTTTGCATCTTTTATCTATACTAGCTAATGCCCGCGACTTCGTCCGCGTGGTTTAAGTTTCTTTCCACACAGGCACTCCTTAATTTTTTGGTTTAAAAAGTAGCCTGTCACTCTCCAGGTCCTCAACTATACTCATGCAATCACGTTCATCCGTTGCTATGTTGCGGCGTGATTGAAGGACAAACTCTATATTTAACGTCCTTGGGGATCGAATTTTCAAAAATGGTGAAACACGTACTTCTTCATATTTAACTGAAAGCTCAAATACCAAGTCTCATGGCTTTAACTTCAAAGATGAATGACTTTCATACCATCTTTCAACCCCTATTTTACCCGTTTAGGGGTGGAATTTTGAAAAACTGTGACATAGGTACATGCTTCTTTAATTTTTAACGAAAGCCAAAATGCCAAGTTTCGTTGATATAACTTGAGAAATATCTTGAGAAATGAAGGACTTTTATACAAACTTTCATCCCTTATTTCATCCCTTTGGGGACCGAATTTTCAAAAATGGTGAATCACGTACACTTGCATATCTAACTGAAAGCCCAAATGCTAAGTTTCATGGCTATAACTTGAGAAATGAAGGACTTTCATACAAACTTTCAACCCCTATTTTATCCCGTGGGGGTGGAATTCTGAAAAACTGTGACACACCTATTTCTTTATTTATTACTGTAAGCCAAAATACCACGTTTCGTTGATATAACTTGAGAAATATCTTGAGAAATGAAGGACTTTCATACAAACTTTCATCCCCTATTTCACTCCTTCGGGGGTAGAAATTTCAAAAACTGTGAAACACATGTTTCTTAATTTTTTACCCGTAACTTGTAAACCAAGTTTCATGTATTTATCTTGAGAAATAACGGAGTTTCATACAAACTTTCAACCCCTATTTCACCCTCTTAGGGGTGGAATTTTCAAAAATTATTTCTTATCGGATGCCGACGTTATAATAGCTATCTGAGTGCAAAATTTCAGCCCGATCCGACCAGTGGTTAGAGCTGTTCGTTGATAGATCAGTCAGTCAGTCAGTCACCTTTGCCTTTATTTATTTATTTTATTTAGATATCTTTATTGCACACACAAAATATACAGTATACAGTTAAAAAGCAGTAGCCTTTTATATATTTAGAAGAAGAAAAAGATGACTAATATTATAAATACGAAAGTTTGGATGGAAGGATGGTGTGTCAAACACGCCTGAATGGCTGAACGGATCTGGATGAAATTTAGCACAGGGATAGATTATAGTTTGGAATAACACATAGGCTTCTTTTTATCCCGGATAATTAAAGAGTTCCCGTGGTAACCAAAAATCACAATTCACTCGAACGAAGTCGCGGGCATCAGCTAAGTAGCAGTTTTATATATTTGCATAAGGGCTAATTTTTCAATCGTCAGATAAATTTTATCGGAGGAATAAATTTGACGTTTTGGCAGATTTTCAATACAAACCCTGTCAAAACGTCAAATTTATTCCTCCGATAAACTTTATCTGACGATTGAAAAATCAGCCCTAAATTAATAAAATAAGCACCGGTCAGCACCGGGTATAATATTAAATGGATTTGAAAATATCGTGGATGGATTAATAGTACATTATGGTACTAGTGTGTAATGTTGGTGATTGCCGCTGAGGCGCCATTGAGACACGAGCCGTTAGGTGAGGACGGTAATCATCAATACACACGTGTATCATACGACGTTTTTCAACACACTTGTGAAGAAAATAATACTAAAAAATAATTTTATTTAGTAGATAAAAAGTTTATTTAGAGAAACAATTCTTAGCAATCTCATAGAATGGACCGTGTATAGTGAATGACCTCGGTATTTTATTTTTCGTGATAGGTATCTTCACTAAAAGCATCGGGCCATGGTTCTCTACGTCTTTTACAGTTATATTTGTTAATTCTTGTATCCTACCTACTAGCACCAGTTACACTAAATATTAAAGCAACCTGGAAAAAAGAAACAATAATTAAGTTCAACACACAACACAGGCTGAAGTCGCGTAGATATTTAAAATTATTTTAACTAACTTTAGTAGCCAGATAGGTATTGGTTATCTGGAGCATCTTTTATAAATTTTTCAATATCGTCGACGATAAAACCTTTGATTTCTTGCTTCTAAATCCATCGGATAATCTCTTTAGATATAAGCTGACAAATTAGAGTATGTTTTTAAGTCCACTCCATTCTTTGTTCGGCCTTTACTTTTTAACATTGAGTATATACACCACAAAGAGCTATTTTGAACTTAGAAGATAATTCTTTAAAGTACGTCATGAACACATTTTCTGAAAAAGACTGCGCATTCTTGTTGTTTTGCCATTGTATGAAATTTTGGTACGCTAATAGATATTTTTCCTTGGAGTTTTCAGGTAGTAATCACATCTTATATCGGGCGGTGTACAACTTAAATAATTTTCTTCATAAATAATTAGTATGTACTTGTAGACATTTTAATTAATAAATAACTGTAATTTCAACAGTGAAAACGAGTTGTGAAAAAATTTTCGCAATGGCGGGAATAATTAAAAAGTTTTCCTATGCGCGCGCATCTTACAATGGCGATCGGCCATAGACTAAAAGATGAGGTTTCTTTTTTTTTGGGTTTTCGCGGATAGCGTTTTAGCCACATACATTAAGGGGAATTTTAAGTTTTCTTTAGATATTACAGAAAAAACAAAAGTTATATTTGAGTGAAAGTTTTATTTAGTAAACACGTACAAGTTGAAATTATCTATTAAAATACGAAGTTGCATGAAATGAGCAAGCAATAGGTAGGTACATTAATTTATTTGTACTATTGAACGATCTTTTTTGTATCGAAACTTTTTTAAGAACAAAGCAACTCAACCAATAAAATAAAAAAAAACTCTATAACTCACTCTGTGAATAATAGTAATGAAAAAGTCACAGTTTGATTATAGGTGTCATTATGTGCCTAATTGCGGTGAACTTAGAGCCACTTTATGAGCAAGTGTGTTGAAATAGTAGATTATACACCAAGGGGATAAAGCACTGTTTTATGTCACGGGCGCTACATTGAATCCTGAACGTAACGAAGGACTCCAAATTTAACTCCCGAGCGCAGCGGAAGTGTTATAAGTTAATTCCCGACCAAAGGGAGGGAATTAAGATTGAGTCCTGAGTGCAGTGAGGGATTCAAGCGCCCAAGAAAAAAACTGCTTTATCACGGTGGTGTATACTCTACTTTATACTTCTACCATAACAGTAAAACAAACTGTAACGGTTAGATATTTATTGCAAATCATAGTAAGTAGGATACATGGGTCTAGTAAATAATAAAAAGAAAAGACAAATTAAAAGTGAATGTTCACGTTCGATAGAGTCACATTTGGCGCCGCTGCTTTGATATTCAAACTTTTTGCTTTTCATGCTGCCAGTGTTTATGCAGGTATACATACTCCTTGGTTTAAAAACTTTTATGTCAAATGGTACGGTCGTTTGGTCGACCAGTCTGGAGCCTAGACTCTGTTGTGCATATATTTTACAGTATGGGGTTGGTCAACTAGTTGGGCGATCGATCGACTAGATTACGGCCCTAGGGCATGAAGACTGACTTTAGACCCGCAAAAGTATGATTAAAACAGTAGTAAAGGTATGGTAGAAGTATAAAATATTTTATTGACCGAGCGAAGCGAAGGTCTCTGAGTCTACTTGGGTGAATTGGCACTTGTCCGTCCGTCCGTCTGTCAGAGCCTTATAACTTCTGAATTACTGAACGTAATTACTTCAAATTTAAATATACTGTGTAAACCGATGGCCTCCCGCCGAATATGGCTTAAAAAGTTATAAAAATCTTTATTTCAGGGAGGCTCTCATAGAAGGGGGGCTTTCAAAGTGGCGATTTTCTGACGTCCAAAGATGACCTCAGAACTCCCAATTTTCTGAAAGGCTGAGCCTGAAACTTGATTAATTATTTGAATTATATCCTGTACTTGAACAACAAATACTAAAATTAGATAAATATTATAAGGAAACGAAATTATTTAATTTTTAATGAGCATACGTATTTTTAACAAACTTCACAATGTTGTCAATAGATGGCGCTCTGTACAAATTTATTCGTTTGTGCTTAAAAAGAAAAGGCTGAGCCTGAAACTTGATCACTTATTTGAATTAAATCCTGTACTTGAACAACAAATACTAAAATTAGATAAATATTCTAAGGAAACGAAATTATTTAATTTTAGCTTCACTATTTTTAACAGAACTTCACATAGATGGCGCTCTGTAAGTTTATGGATACCGCGAGGTCTCAGTTCGCGGCGAACCACTAGTATCATACTTGCTCAGTAACTAGGGATTACTATGGTGGAAAGTCTCCTTGTAAGTTGGTGTTTGCAATTCAAGGCAACATTACGTCGCACTATGCTTGAATTGTAATGTTCACATTACAGTTCAAGCTATGCAAAACTCCTTGGTAAACAATCTCTTTTCTTATAAAATGGTAAGAAAACTTTTTACTGAAAAAAAAAACACTGAACATGGCGGCATTTAATTTCCATACATTTCAAACTATGCAAAACTCCTTGGAACTCAGAGCCGTAAAAAAAAAAATGGAAAACTATTTACGAAAAAAAAATGGAAATGGCGGCATTTCATTTGATCTGAAAGTTTGTGAAGTTTGTTCGTAAAGTGATTTGCATTACCAATGTTTTATTTACCTCGCAAGAATGATATAAAGTAGAATGCTTACCTCGGTTGCAAGTAGCTATTACACCCTCGAACTATATTCACCCTCACTCGCTGCGCTCGCTCGTGTGACTAAATATCTCGGGTGCACGCGATCCATTAGCGCCCTATGCGAGCTGCGCTCGCACTGGCGCCAAATTGGATCTTGTTCTGTAATAGCTTACTTACGTCCCTTGTGTAACAATCTACTATTATCAAAGGCCACTTTGACGTATTACCTATGCGATGGGGAACAGGCAATAGTAAATTGCACGTCCGTGCGCCCCCGTGGCCGTAGGTTGAACTAGTATCCACGTCCGGGTGACGTAAGAAATCGGGGTTATTCATTGAAAATCTTACGTCGTCTAGGCAATAAAGCTACTTTACATTATAGTATCATGAATTAAACGTATATTATAAATATCCAATAAAAAAATCAGAAAGGAAGTAAGGTTTTTTATGCTATACCCAATTGTTAAAGCAGGATCGTGTACACATTATCGTGTAAACGCAGTTTAGATTTGATAATAAAATCGGTTTAAATATCAATGTTCTGCATGATTATTTCGTTTGATATTTCTGTTTTGAGTGTAAATATACTACTTAGGTACTACTATTTTAAAAAGATATCGAGAAAATACGCAGTCATAAATATTACATTTTAGGTAGGTATACCTAACTTCCGAATGGATTTTTTTGGATATTTTAGTATAAGTTTTGGTTCATGCCATACTACAACCCTGCCAAGTTTCAACGACTGAGGATTTAATGCGGGGGTCTCCATACAGCGAACCGCCCTGTTGCCTAGCTAGACTATGTCATTAAATTTGACTGACGCACCGCTTTGTGGATCGTACTGGAACCTCGATAGGTGCAGATGCAGCACTGGGGGAAACGTGTCGAATCGCACGCCCTTCTCGGCTTCCTGCAACCCGTGCTCGCCGGCGTCGTACTTGTTATCCCCGTCCAACAACTCCGTGCTGATGTAGTCTTTGAACGATTCGTAAACTAAAATGTTAAGTGTCATAAAATCAGGTATTTAGATTTACCAGCAGTCCAGGATACTTTCAGTGCAGTTTGAGTTCAACTTGTATTCTGCTTTTTTACTAACGACCTCCGTGGCGCAGTGTTGAGCGCTGTTGCCTTAACGTGCGGAGGTCCCGGGTTCGATCCCCGGCAGGGTTTGGAAATTTATAATTTCTGAATTTCCCTGGTTTGGCCTGGTGGGAGGCTTCGGCCGTGGCTAGTTACCACCCTACCGGCAAAGACGTGCCGCCAAGCGATTTAGCGTTCCGGTACGATGCCGTGTAGAAACCGAATATAGAGGTATGGGTTTAATATAACTGCTATGCCCCTAACAGGTTAGCCCACTACCATCTTAGACTGCATCATCACTTACTATCAGGTGAGATCGTAGTCAAGGGCTAACTTGTAGTGGATAAAATAATAATAATAATAATAATATTGACTTTTTATTTAAATTGGGAAAGAAATAGTTCTCCCTTTTGAAAGGAAACGATTTGTGAGTTCCAATCAAGTATCTATAAACTCCTATAAGCAACAGTTCGAATTATTATAGTAAGTAAACTATTACGGTTAATCTTACACAATCGCATGCGACATGTTATTTTTCAGTGATTTTAATTACAACCGAGCAAAGCTGGGCTGGATGAGCTATTGTTAAGCACTTAAATTTTAAAAGATACAATATACTAGCTGATGCCCCCGACTTCGTCTGCGTGGATTGAGGTTTTTTGGTTCCCGCGGGAACTCTTAAATTTTCCGGGATAAAAAGTAGCCTATATGCTATTCCAGACTATAATCTATCTCTGTGCCATCCGTTCAGCCGTCCATCCAAACTTTCGCATTTATAATATTTATTTGATTACTACCTAACATAGGTACTAAAATTCTACATCAATGCCTACTTAACATACATTTTTAATTACTCAGATAATTAAAATGTAGTCACGATTGTGTGTATATAAATAAAGAGTGTCCTATTATGGCATGATAACTTTGTCGAATTCGTTACAGACAGTTACATTGTACAAGTGGCAAATTATTTGCGACGCGATGAGTAAAATTATTAATTCTTTTGCTTTAGTATTTATATTAACATCTGTAGTAGGTAAGCATTTTGTACCTACCGCCTGATTGTACCTACGAATTGTTGTTCTCTTGTTTGTAATATGTTTCGTTGTTTATTTGTGGTGTATAATAAAGTATAGATAGGTATACATTATACATACAAACATAGGTACATACATTTTTGCTGAATTTTTCGACGTTAATTTCCTGTAATTTTACTGAAGCAATTTTTTGTGTGTCCTTTCCGAACCGTTGGTAGAGTAAAATCAAAACGTAGATATCGTAAGCGTCATAAGTATGACCTACATCGGCTACATGAAATAAAAAGACTGAGGTTTGAACCAGGTAGATGCGACAGCAATCATATCACCGATCTCTACCAAATTAAAGAGTTCTGTGAATAATTGTCAGCATTGCTAAATGGTACTCATTTTGCGACTGATCCCGTATCAATCAAAGCCTGATTGTCTTAAAACAATCGCAATTATGTGAGAGTTTAAAACTTAGGTAGGTATTACTCGAACTGTTTGAGGTTGGCTAGGAGTTCATACACGGTTTTCGACTGATTATTATTATCCGACACAATCGGACTATACTGTTTTTCTATTCAGATAAATCAATTAAATATTTGAATTGATTTGTGAAGCAAAGTTTTCTGAATTATGAAGTTATTGAACAAATTACTAATCTATTTTCAAATATCCAGAGACGAGACTCTTTAATTGTCATCTACAACCTGAAGTAAGGCCCTGTGAAGGATCTGATAATAGGTAAGAGCACAGAATAATATAATAGTACCTATACCTACCTAGTGAATATAATAGTATAGAATATAATAGTAGGTACCTTTCAGGTAAGCGTATAGGTGTGTATGTTAACAAGTCGAATTAAACTTCTAACTTTAACGAAAGCAAAATATGAATGTTGTAATACTGATGACAATGCAATAATTTGTTCCATCGAGCTGATTTGATGAAACCAGGACATGCAACTAGGAGGTTGCTGGGGGAACTCCATAATGGTTACTATTAAACCGCTTGTCGAGTTGTTTTAACGAGTCGAATAAGTACATCACATTTAGTGACGAGGGTCTGATGATGGAACTGGGAAGTAGATAGAGGCACAATGGCACGGCACCTAGTCAGTCCCTCGGCGCTCGAGTTTGTAAATGGGATCGGGTGGAATGGGTAGTGTCAATTGGTGATGTCAAGTTCAAGGTTGGGAGTCAAGAAACAGAAAACGTGTTTATACAACTTTGTACCTTTTCAGATATTATTATTATGTTCTAAATGATGACAGCTGCAAAAGGTTCCCGGACGGCGTCTGCGGCACAAATTTGAACAGTTTTGCGTCAGTGGGCCTTTGTGAGTTAGAATGTGTGAGAAAGTATTAATAAATTCACAATATCCGAGAATATTTTATGGTTCGGAAACGATACCCGCTATTTCCTATCTTTAAAACCACATAATTCAAAAATTGTATTGGCATGGATATCATGGAATTAGGAATTACGACTGCCGGGATATGATATATGAATGACATATAAATACTTTCATATGAATAATATTTTGATTTACTTAAAAATCATACCATATTATAAATGCGAAATTGTGGTTGTTTGTCCTGCAACCACGCCGCAACGGAGCAAAGGATCGACGTGATTTTTGGCATGGGTATAGTTGAGGACCTGGAGAGTGGCATAGGCTACTTTTTATCTAGGAAAATAAAGGAGTTCCAGCGGGATTATAAAGAACTTAAACCACGCGGACGAAGTCGCGGGCATGAGCTATTATTTAAATATAAATCGAATATATTTTATTTTATTGTTTGTTTGATTCAAGAACCAACGAATAGTCCTCTATGGTCTGTGGTCCTCTAGTAAGTACCGCAAACCACAGAAAACTTAAATAGAACTTTCTGGTAACTTATGGGTAATTAAAGCACGAGTGTGAAAACCTCACCTAGGTATGTGCTTACTTTATTTAAAAAAAAACGGTAAAGTGCCAGTCAGACTCGCGTACAAAGGGTTCCGTACTACTACACAATATAAATTATTTCAGTAAATAACAAGAACGGTGTCATTATACCAACACGCAATCTGATAAGAAATAACTGGCTTACATACGGTGCTAAACTGGTAGCGCCTGACAAACAATTCGACACCCTATGAAGACAGTACCCTTATTAAAAAATTTCCAATTTTTTCCTATACTTGTGCTGCTGGAGACCTTGCTTCTTGCCAAAATTCATGATTCTAGGTCAACGGGAAGTACCCCATAGGTTTCGATTTATTAGCGAATGTCAAAATATGATGCATAAATGGCCGTATCTTTTTATTGCGTTGACTCAGAAGCTTGATAGTTTTACAGCCCCAAGCCCCAGCCCATTGAACTAAGTAGGTATATGATATTAATTTCAACTTGATACCTCCATGTGTTCCCGAGAAAAAGGGGGTTGGCAGACAGACAGACATACAGACAGAGGGACAACGAAGTGATCCTAAAAGGGTTCCCTTTTTCCTGATAAAGTACGAAACCCTAATTATGTACCTACTTTATCAATCACCAGGTAGCGTAAACCCGTTGCATTGTGTTGACCTATTGATCGGACCACGAGTTTTATTTACCCGTATTTACCAAAGAGTTTAAATTTTTTTGGTTTCCTGCTTGTTATAAAACTGATTGGGCAAGTTGTGTTACAGTATGCAGGTATAGCTACCACCATTTAGGAAATCACATATTATGCTGCAAGTACCCACTACTTACTTTTGACGACTTCCGTGGCATAGTGTTGAGCGCTGTTGTCTTAACGTGCGGAGGTCCCGGGTTTAATCCCTGGCAGTGTCAATTTGGAAATTTATAATTTCTGAATTTTCCCTGGCCTGGTGGGAGGCTTCGGCCGCGGCTAGCCGGTAGGGTGGTTACCGGCAAAGACGTGCCGCCAAGCGAATTAGCGTTCCGGTACGATGCCGTGCAGAAACCGAATAGGGGTATGGGTATAATATAACTGCCATGCCAGGGAAAATTCAGAAATTATTAATTAGCAAATTGACCCTGCTGGGGATCGAACCCGGGATCACAACAGGGCTCAACACTGCGCCACGGAAGTCGTCACATATAAAACTGACATTAAAATAATACTGCTATAAGCGATCGTAGTAACACCACAGTGCTGATTAAATTCGAGTTCAGTAATTGCCAGCCAGCCGGCTGCTTTTAATATTTTTATTTTGTCTTCTAGTAATTTTTTTAATAAACTTACAAAAAGTATCCGGGAATTCGAAGTTCAGCTATAAAATTTTTGCAATACAAAGATTTCTGCTTTACTGTGTTTTTTAGGATTCCTTAGTCGAACAAACCAGCTATAAAGTTTAGTTTCGTTGATTTGTCTGTGTTCAAATATTGAAAAATGAGTAAATGTATTTGTCACCATATATTAGTTCTGCATTCAACTCGTGCGCGAACTATAGGTAGCCTGGCTACGGAATCCCACGTTATTTGTTTACTGACACTCACTTTTAAAGGTTTGTATGTAAGCAACCTAAAATCATTAAGGAAATAATGGAGGAAGCTGTGATCAAGCAACAAATTTTAATAACAATCGGCAAGTACATAATTACAAGTAATATAATATGTACAAAAAAGTAAAATATACGAGTACTTTACACACAAATTAATTTCGAACAGCCATCGGCAATATCGAAAAATCGTTACTAAAAACATAAAAGCTATTATTATTTTACATCTTTTGTTTCCCGTGCTTTGTATCTCGTTTTGTATTTAAAGCCAGCTAGGGCCTGCAATGTGAAAAACTGTTTTAGAGCGTTGAATATCCTCGCGTAGTATTTCGAAGAGCTGACGGATGTGTCAGATCTAATCTTTCTGCATCTTATTTTTCTGCCGCCTGAAAATCGTGACACATCTTTACTTGCGCGAAATTATGCTGATCGTACATTAAGAGTACACACGTGCGGCCGTGAAATGGAATCAAATAAAATATTACCTAATAGAGTAACCAACGACTTGAATTAGAAAAGCCTTTTAGAGCGTGGATGAGTCTGATGTTTTTTAGGCTGCATTTCCACTGAAGTGGAGTGGAGCAGAGGTGTTCAAATATGATAGATATACTGGCTGAGGCCCGCAACTTCGTCCGAGTGGAATAAGTTTTTTTAATTCCCACGGGAACTCCTTAATTTTCCGAGAAAAAAAGTCGACACTTGTCAAATCATAACCTTTTTATTGATAGCGCGAATGATCAATATTCCCACAGATGCCGCAAGCGTCACGTGGAATTTCATTACGAAAAATATGCGCCGAAACAGCCTCCTTTTAGGATGTCAGTCAAAAATCAAGATGTGGGTCGTGCAGCGTGGAAAATGCATTCGACTTTACTCGTAATGTGCAATCAGCTCGAACGGGAAGAAACGAAAAGGCAATGACTTGATATTTACATGTTCTTACCATCTCGTATCGCACCTCTGCGTTGATCCTCTCGCACAAGTCCGTCGGTATGTCGTCTTCTGTCACGTCCTGTAGGACATGCTTCAGCTGTGACGTTCTGAAATCATTGACATTGACAGGAGTAAACAAAAATTAAAAAACCGGCCAAGTGCGAGTTGGACTCGCGCACCGAGGGTTCCGTACAAACCTGTAGTAAGTTTTAAATTATTAAAAAAAAACTACTTACTAGATCTCGTTCAAACCAATTTTCGGTGGAAGTTTGCATGGTAATGTACATCATATTTTTTTTTTTAGTTTTAACATTCTCTTATTTTAGAAGTTACAGGGGGGGGGGGGGACACACATTTTACCACTTTGGAAGTGTCTCTCGCGCAAACTATTCGGTTTAGAAAAAAATAATATTAGAAACCTCAATATCATTTTTGAAGACCTATCCATAGATACCCCACACGTATGGGTTTGATGAAAAAACAATTTTTGAGTTTCAGTTCTAAGTATGGGGAAAAATTTATTGTTTTTTTTCTATTTTTGTGTGAAAATCTTAATGCGGTTCACAGAATACATCTACTTACCAAGTTTCAACAGTATAGTTCTTATAGTTTCGGAAAAAAAGTGGCTGTGACATACGGACGGACAGACAGACAGACAGACATGACGAATCTATAAGGGTTCCGGTTTTGCCAAATTTGGCTACGGTACCCTAATTCGCATGATGCCGAAAAAGCTGAAAGAAGATTTTTACTCCCTGTGATCGACTTTAAGTATCTATTAAGTAATTAGGTTCTTGTTACCAAAGGTGTGTGGATGGAAAATTCGCATTTGGTTAGCGCGGTGGTCTATGGTCTTAGCCCATCTCATTATGAGGAAACCTGTCGCGGCGATGGGTTGATGATGACGATGACGATGATGATGAAATTCGCAAACAGAGCTTACTGATCTTATCAGATTTCTTTGACCCACCTAGACCCGCTTGCAGAACCGCTTAAAGCACAATTCCAATAACATATGTACCTATATAATTTACTGAAATGTTAGCGCACGCAAAATATACGCATCCACAAATTAGGTAATATCATCATTATCATCTCATTCCATCGCCGAGCCACCGGTCCACTACCGAGCAAGAGTCTGCTCTGAGAATTGTTTTTAAGATGGGCAGACTTCACGCACCGTTAGTAGCAAGCCAAGCCATAGTTTGACGACCTCCGTGGCGTAGTGTTGAGCGCTGTTGCCTTAACGTGCGGAGGTCCCGGGTTCGATCGCCGGCAGGGTTTGGAAATTTAAAATTTTGAATTTTCCCTGGTCTGGCCTGGTGGGAGGCTTCGGCCATGGCTAGTTACCACCCTACCGGTAAAAACGTGCCGCCAAGCGATTTAGCGTTCCAGTACGATGCCGTATAGAAACCGAATAAGAGTATGGGTTTAATATAACTACCATGCCCCTAACAGGTTAGCCCGCTACCATCTTAGACTGCATCATCACTTACCATCAGGTGATATCGCAGTCAAGGGCTAACTTGTACTGAATAAAAAAAAAGTACGTTTCACTCCGTACGGAGTTATTTGGAAGATTTGTGTGGTGTGGTGCTGTGCCAGTGCGAATTGTTGGGTGGTGGGTGTTCGCATGCTATTGGTGAAGGACACGCACTGTACCACATAGATTTGTCTACTGTCGCGGATTATAGCGAATTAAACTGCTCGTTCATTCATAATCATGGACTTCCGCAAAGTAACGCCTGCTTCGATTCAATATAAAAAAAAAGTAACCAGTACTTTCTAAAGTCATTCTATGATTGGATTTCGATTAGAAAATGACAATTAGATATAGTCCCATGACCGCGTTTCGAACCCTTTATCAAAGTTAATTGTTGGGCCGTTCGCAATGTGCGTTCATAATCAACGTGTCGCCAGCAGGCTGGACTCGCTATGTCAAAACGCAATTAACTGTAAACGTGTTACCTTATATTACAGCGTGTGATTGGTTTAGATGTCGGCTTTGTATTCGGGGTTCAATCCTCGGACAGTCAGTACCAACTTTTCGCAGCTATATGTTATGTGTATTAAATAATAATAATGTCCTCCCTATCGAATTTCGACCACGGCGGCCAATCTCCACAGAGATTAGCCATCTGCGCGGGAGATAATATATGTATAGTGCACAAGTGTGTGCGCCAAACACAGGTGCACTCTCTGTTGCTTTGCTCTCATAGCCCGATGGGACGGAAGATCCGACAGACCGGACCGGAGAGAGATCAGGCGCAGGACCGACGGCTTAACGTGCTCTCCGAGGCACGGGGGTGAAACACCGCCAACATCTTAACTCCGGGCTAGTACTGAGAATTTCTTGACAGAAAAACCCGATGCTTGTTATGGCCCGACCCGGGACTCGAACCCGGGACCTCGTCGGCCGCAGTCGAAGATGCTAACCACTAGTGACTAGACCAACGAGGCAGTAGTGTGTGCATTAAATATCACTTGTTTAACGTTGATGGAAACCTGCATGCTCAAGAGTTCTTCATAATGTTCTCGAAGGTATAGTTCGCGCACGAGTTGAATGCAGAGCAAATGTATGGTGACACATATATTTACTCTGCATTCAACTCGCGCGCGAACTGTATGTAAAGTGAGTAGTATACCAATCCGCACTTGGCCAGCGTGGTGCATTAAGACAAAAGACTTCCTTATTCTGAGAGGAGGTCCGTGCCCAATAGTGGGCCGGCGACAGATTGAGTTGAGTATGAAGATAATGTACCTGCTTATAAATAAATCATACTAATATTATAAATGCAAAGGGTGTTTGTTTGTTAATTTGTTGGTTTATTGGTTTACTAGCTGATGGCCGCAACTTCATCCGCGTGGTTGATTGATTTGATTGCCGCGGGAACTCCTTAATTTTCCAGGATGAAAAGTAGTCTATGTCACTCTCCAGGTCCTCAACTATATCCATACCAAAAATCACGTTGATCCGTTGCTCCGTTGCGGCGTGATTGAAGGACAAACCAACAAACAACAAACAAACACACTTTCGCATCAAATAAATATTATAAATGCGAAAGTTTGGATGGATGTATGGATGTATGGATGTATGGATGTTTGTTACTCAATCACGCTCCAACGGGTGAACGGATCTGGATGAAATTTGGCACAGAGATAGATTTTAGTCTGGAATAGCACTTAGGCTACTTTTTATCCCGGAAATTTAAAGAGTTCCCGCGGGAATCGAAAAACCTTAATCCACGCGAACGAGGTCGCGGGCATCAGCTAGTTTATAATATTAGTATGATTGGTTTGTTGGTTTGTCCTTCAATCACGCCGCAACGGAGTCGCGGATCGACGTGATTTTTGGCATGGGTATAGTTGAGGACCTGGAGAGTGACATAGGCTTTTTATCCCGAAAAATTAAGTAGTTCCCGTGGGAATCGAAAACTTATACCACGCGGGCGAAGTCGCGGGCATCAGCTAGTAAATAAATAATAATTTATTCATGAGAATGTAGGTGATATAAAGTTGACATACTTAATTATTACACTTTGAGAGCCATAAACATTGTACCAATTAATGGTGTATGAATATTTGGTAATACGAGTAAATCATTAAAATTGTGTTACAGTTAAATAATTAGTAAATTTAATTAATAGAAAGTCATACAAAATTACAATTAATAAAAATTCTTTCCAAAAAACCGACTTCCAAAGCCACTGTAAAGTAAAAAATAATTTTGATTTCTACACACTATGTTGAAGTCGGGCGAGCCTGACGCGTCAACTTTCTGCCTACCTATCTTTGTTATACTCGCCCGACTTCAACATAGTGTGTAGAAATCAAAATTATTTTTTACTTTACAGTGGCTTTGGAAGTCTGTTTTTTGGAAATAATTTTTATTTTTAACTTTTTAGTGTACTTGGGACTCTAGAGTTGAATCGTATACACGTGACTTGATACCTACTATAGGAATTCACCATCGAAATTTCCTAACTCCCTAGTTTCGAGGATTTCATGTAGTATGGTACACCTACAGCATCAGGATTAAGGATTTGGAGTCAGAATTTTTTATGGGACCATCTCGGGAACTTCCTCTAACCAATGAAAAAAAAATTTTTGAAATCGGTGAAGAAACCACGGAGATATGCACCGACATACATTAAAAAAAAAAAAAAAAAACATACGCGCCGAATTGAGAACCTCCTCCTATTTTGGAAGTCGGTTAAAAATCAAAGAACTTACGTTGATAAAACATGCTTTTGTTCATAGTTAGTCAGTTACCAGGAGAAGCTAATATTATAAGCGTGAAAAGGAAATCATTGGAGAACGTGGAAATTGATTGAAAATGCTACCTATACCCCACCGCGGGCAAAATTACTAGGCACATGCAAAGCCGATGCTGCTTCACCGCTAATTGCATTTTGACATAGTTTGCCTAACTCGGCTTCGACACGTTCATTATAAACGGGTATTTCGTATGCTCATATGCCTAGTTTGTCATCATCTAGACTAACATTATAAATGCGAAAGTTTGGATGGATGAATGGATGGATGGATTGGATGTATGTTTGTTACTCAACCACAGCCGAACAGATGAACGGATCTGGATGGAATTTGGCACAGAGATGGATTATTGTCTAGATTAACACATAGGCTACTTATTATCCTGGAAAATTAAAGAGTTCCCGCGGGAAACAAAATACCTCAATTCACGCGGACGAAGTCGCGGGCATCAGCTAAGTAGTAGTTTTATATATTTGCATAAATTAATAAAATAAGCACCGGCCAGCAGTCAGCACCGGGTACAATATGGATGGATTAAAATAATATTTTATCAAAGGCCACTTTGCGAAGACGTATTACCACGTATTACAATCCGATAGGGAAAAAATCCCGGTAAGCAATAGTAAACTGCATCTGTTTGTATGAACTTTTCTTTTCCATGATCGCTACCAAATTCTTATGACAGAAGCTCAGATATACAGTTTTTAGGAAACTATAAGATCATCTCGTTATACTTTGTACACTCCACCCACATTCAAAAAAAGAATACTTACTGTGTAGGTACAATTTTTAATAGACCTACTTTGACTTTGACTTTACTACACACAATCCTAAAACATCTCTATTCGCTAGAGTCTTGGACCTAAGTTCAGTGTAATAGTAAGCTGTGTAAGCGTTAATGAAAATATTCTTACTGTATGTATATAAGCATATAGGCACTGGTCGCTCGTCGAGGAAGATACGGCACTTCCTCCTTGCCTCCAAAGTTGTATTCGATAGCTTCTTGTTTGCTGCACCGCGATACGACATCGTCGTCGAATTTGCACCACTGGAATAAAGTTGGGTAGTAGGTACGTTAGTAATTATAAGTTGGTATAGTAAAGTAACGGATAAACTAAGAAAATATTGTAGTTTTCTTGGGACACTAATGCGGTGGGCTGGGTGCTTCCAAGCCCTTCTGTATACTAGTTCGTCGTAAATGAGGAACAAATAAACAGATATATACTTCCAAATTATAATAGAACAGATTTCGCAGCGCCTTCCATACAATTAATTTAGTTCCAAGTTACCTTGCCATCCCCCTTTGGGTTAATGAATACAACATAGTGTCCTCCATGGTTGTCCCCCGAGTGTACTAGCACCGCATGTAGTGTGTAGTGTGCTGGGGATTGCGGTATTTCTTGAAGATACTGGTCCAGGTTTATTTCTTCATAAAATTCATATCTAAAAGAAAATCAAATTAAAGGCACACTAAGATCACAGCTCCTTGATTTCCTTTTGACGACCTCCCTGGTGCATTATGAGCGCTATGATCGGACAGTCAAGTGAGAGGTACATATTTATATAATTAAGAATTTCTGGACAAATTTCTCTGATAGGAGGCTTCGGCCGTGGCTAGTTACCAACCCACAGGCAAAGACATGCTGCCAAGTGATCAAGCGTTACGGTACGATGCCGTGTAGAAACCGATTAGGGGTAAGTATGGGTTTGTTTTCATCAAATATGTTTAGTGCGTTGCCGCACTTAACATTTGATGAAAACAAAAAAATACTTCAAATTATTTAATCTAAACACCCAATTACTTATTTAAAGTAATATATTACAAAATTTAGCGAAATTGCTTTATGGTTGATGTTGCTCGACGAAATGTAACGTGTAATCTTCGCGAGACGGGTTGCCTGCGCACCGGTTTATCCCCATACCCCTGTCCTTCTTGGTGGGAGCATTTCGCGCGAACAAATATAACTGCCATACCCCGAGCAGGTTAACCCGCTACCATCTTAGGTTGCATGATCACTTACCACCAGGTGAGATCGCAGTCAGGGCTAAAAGTATAGGTATTAGCTTATAAAACTCCTCTCGAACATAGCCGGAGCAGGACAGTAAGTTTATAAACTAAATTCATTGAACATTTTGACGACCTCCGTGGCGCAGTGTTGAGCGCTGTTGCCTTAACGTGCGGAAGTCCCGGGTTCGATCCCCCGGCAGGGTTTGGAAATTTATAATTTCTGAATTTCCCCTGGTGTGGCCTGGTGGGAGGCTTCGGCCGTGGCTAGTTACCACCCTACCGGTAAAGACGTGCCGCCAAGCGATTTAGCGTTCCGGTACGATGCCGTGTAGAAACCGAATAGGGGTATGGGTTTAATATAACTGCCATGCCCCTAACAGGTTAGCCCGCTACCATCTTAGACTGTATCATCACTTACCATCAGGTGAGATCGCAGTCAAGGGCTAACTTGTAGTGGATAAAAAAATAAATTAAAAAAACATCGTACCTGTCATTAAACTTGACGGACGCACCGCTCTGTGGATCGTACTGGAACCTCAATAGGTGCAGATGCAGCACTGGGGGAAACGTGTCGAATCGCACGCCCTTCTCGGCTTCCTGCAAGCCGTGCTCGCCGGCGTCGTACTTGTTATCCCCGTCCAACAACTCCGTGCTGATGTAGTCTTTGAACGATTCGTAAACTAAAATGTTAAGTGTCATAATATCAGGTAAGTATTTAGATATGCGAGCAGTCCAGTATACTCTTGTATACACTTGTAAGTTGCACTTTTGACTTTTTAACATACCGTTAATCGATGAAGCTTGGAAATTATTGAGCAGTATGGGAATAAAACTAGTAATAAATGCGCTTAGCTAAGTATATAAACCACAGAATAGGAAGTGAAAACTGCAATGTCTATCACTCTTTCACAATGTAATCTTTGTAAAAAACCGTAATATACTTAAAACAGTACTGTGAGTAATTACAGCATAAACAGGTGGATTTAAAATTAAAGGTAAAATACGTAATAATAATAAATTGTAAGGTTGGAAATTTAAAGAAAATTAGGAAAAAAAATTGTTGTGTGAAAAAGAAAACACATAAATAATCAGATGCAATCGTAGTCTTGTAGATCGCACTAATATTTAAATTATAATCGAGTAAGATAAAGAAAGTAGATACCTAGCTTGATTAACGCGATTAAAATTAAAATTTTAATTATTTTATGTAAAGATAGAAAACTTTTGCGCCATCATTTAATATTCTCGTAGTCTCAACTTTATTTAATAAAGAAAAATTAATTAGAAAGATCATCGTTTTCACCAGCCAGCTGTTGTAATATTTTCAAGCTAATTTTAACTTCAGAGGTATTGCAGACGACCGATAAATATTGTAGAATGCTGGAGATTATTACCATTTTACCGTACCGTAGACGTGACGTGAAAAGTGACGTACGATTGGCTTTCGCAGTCTCTAACCATGAGTTTTAAATGAAACGAAAGGTAAAACAGTCAACATACCTACTTGTTTACTAAAAGTAGCTACGAGTTGAGATGGCGTAAAATCGGTCAATTCACATCTAATTGCAACCTTACCATAAGTAATTTTATTATTCGGGTTTGATGAAGAACGTGTATGGGATAGACATGTTTGGAAAGGGTTAGAGGTAGGTCTTTGCCAGAGGGCAAGCAGACTCCAAAAAAAAAAAACGTGGAAAAAAAAGACGTTTTTGGGAACCTATGTTGTTTTTTAATCGACTTCCAAAAAAGGAGGAGGTTCTCAATTCGGCGCGTATGTTTTTTTCAGTTCAAATATTGTGTATACTTGGAATTATTATGTAATTTTGTAAATTTGTTTAAAAATGTAACTGAGATATCTGTATTATGTGTAACAATATTGTAAATTGTAATGTCTGCAATAATGGCTATTATTTTTATATAGGTCATTTTACTGTCTTAAGTCGGTGTAAAGTGGTACACAAATTGATCAGAGGAAAAAGCTGTCGTAGTACTATGAGTATTTTTCAGACTGCCATAGCAGGGAAATGTAAACGGGCTAACTTACTGTTATCCATCCCCTTAACGCTAAGTTGAATATCGTAGAAAGTTTCGACTCGGGTACTTGTGCAATTAACATTCTTGCACTTTATAAAGGACGTCATTTTTCCTTCGAACAGTTTCGGAACTGTACCTTCAACTGCAGTAACTTTCATCTTATTTTCTAATTTATCTAGTAGAACCTGAAGAACGCAACATTGTTGTAGTATTATGCCAATTGAAAACAAATAAAATTCGTTAGTTAACGCTCTTTATTTGCGCATGAAAATTTTATTGTGACTGCTTTCTGTATTCGTGTGTCATTATAAAGATTTCTCAATAATAATTAAGCCTCAATTGCATCCAATACTTTTGGATCCTGAGACGTCTCATTCTAGAGGGACTGTATCGGTTTTTAGTGGGTATTTTGCCAGGGAGTCCCATTACACCCGCTTTAAGCGCGATGTATACCTAAATATTTTTTCCTAAAAAAAGCTCATAATGCCGTCGATCTGTCTTTCGAAGTCTGTCTGAAAAGGTGTCATTCCTTAGTTCCCACGATAATTCAGGGAATAGACAATTCAACACCAATCAAATTGAAAGAAGCCGACGATTTACTGAACGAAACCCTGCGAATAAGGAGCGTCAACTGTTCCGTTATTTAAAGGTCTTACTCGAAGAAACTCTTGAACATCGTGTTGCATAAATGAATCAAGCGTTTCCCAGCCAAAGCTTTTCGTCAACTTTTTGGTAGCTACAGGTTTATCAGAAAATTGGAGATCGTAAAAAACTCGTTGCAGTGCGAAAGCGACTGACCGTGAACTATCATCGCCCGTAGTAGGGATTTTGTAAACGGCTTTCCGAAGAACATTCGTAAAGAAAAGTGTTTGTAATAGAGAATTCATGTAGCATGTAGCGCCTTGATTTTTTAAACCTGCAATTTAATTTAAGGCTTAGCTACTTGACGATCCATTTTAATAGATAGGTGCATAAGACTGTTCGTTTGGTTTTTGATTGGATGGCTTTGTCGACATACTATTTATAAATATTTAAAAACTGTATTATTACATTTCTCGAAAAGTTTCTACCTTCGTAAAGTACCTTCAATTTGGAAAAGTGCAGTCAAAACTTACGAGCACCACTTTTTTTTCTCTCCCAAGGCCGAGTAGGCCCAGAACAAAACAGAACCACTTTAGTGATAAGGTCGCCTTTTGTTTGTAATTTTGTAATAATGTCCTTTGTATAATGTCCTTTTCTTGATGCAATAAAGTTTTTAATAATAATAATAATAACCACGATACTTACTGCTCTGTAAAGATTTGTGCCTTTATATTAACGCGAAGCAACAAATAATGCTGGTAATTACCGGATATACCACAATGTCGAAAAACCGACGGCCATCCAAAAAAGAATTTTATACTTATCAAAAAGTATTAAAAACAAACAAACGTGCACCAATCAAATATTAAGAAAAAAAACTTTTTTGCCTAACGGCTAACCAATATATCCAGTATGTTTTTTGGAGTCCCAAGAAACTCCATGTGGGGCTTCCGCAACAACGTGTGCTTCAACTGTGATGGAATCATTCAAAATGAAACCGCGTTCTGGGTCCATTAGCTCGTTCCATGATATAAAATGTGCAAAGCCCCAATCGTCTTCTTTGCTGAAAGATAAGGTTAATATATGAACCAAATGACATTTCAATACGAAAAGCTTTTCAGTGTTCTCATCGTGAGTTCTATCATGTTTAAAAACTATTGTGTGCTAAATGACACACTAACAGAAAGAGAGAGCAGTGATACTGATACAGCCTAATGGTTAGACGCTGGCCTCTTATTCGGGCGGTCTTAGGTTTGATCTTAACGCTCTCATCTTGAGTTATACCACAGAATAGGTAATATGGTTATACTTATGCTTAAACTAAACTAAAGTTAAGGAGAACATCGTGACGGCACCCGCTTTCCCGACAAGTCTTTCAATCCAGCCGCGTGACGGATGATGCTCAAAAATTTTCTCATTCTTAGAGGAGGCCCTGTAGGCTGGCGATGGGTTTAGGATGATGATGACGATAAAAATGCCAGATTAACCTAAACGTTTATTTCACGTTAGCTCATTTCAGGTAACTTGAAAATCTTACCAATGATACATGTGATGGATTTTTCTGCAAATATGTTCACCGTCGGGTTTGAATGAAAGAAGCTTCAGTTCGCCCAATCCATAGCAAGACCACCCAGGAGCATCGCTATCCCCATTGCATTGAAGGAAAACCCCTAAAGCTTTTTGTTGCTGATGATTAGGGGTTGAGGTATTTCGGATTAAGATGAGTATCTTCCAGGGTAGACATCTCACGTAACAAGGGGGTGATATGACTTGTTCTTTCAGTTGAGTTATGTTCTCTACAGTAAAGCGGAATGTCGCTTCCGAACGAGCATGCTCTTCATCTTCTTTCCTTCCATCATCTTTCTTCGTAATGCTCTAAATTAAAAAAAAAATCAAGTGCCTCTCAAAACACCTATAACCACCCGGAGCGATTTCGCATTAATGCTAGTTTCTATAAAATCAGGCAGTCATTATTTCGTAAACGGTAGCTTTATCCAAAAACTGTCTCAGAAACCTCATTCATTTTAAATACCTTTTTTTCGTTCCTCGCTTTTATGATTTGGCCAAAAAATTTTAATTCTAAACTTATGTTTCTATGTAGAACTAATAGGACTCATATAACTGTACTAAATAATATCAACTATACAAGCTAACTATTGTAGTTAAAATTTTGAGTGAATTGTAAATTTTTTTTTGTCAGGGTAATTTTTTGTCTGGCGGACAAGCTGCGAACCGCATTGAAACTAAATAAGTTACAGGTGATAATCGTATTGCTTTTTTACACCTATATGCATAATTTATACATAATCTAGAGAAGAGATGACGTCAGATTTGGCATAGTCGCACTTTTCATTAACGGTAGTAAAACAGCTATCGTATATCACCTCATCATCATTATGATCCTGTGCCTACTGCTTCGAATCGTAGTTTGGTGGTCATCACGCGTAAAACTTCTCTATATAAAGCCTAATCTTTTAACTCTGGTTAACTAAGCCCCTTTTAGTGTCCACCCCGTTATATTATATCGTATGACCCCTTGCGAGTTGCGACATGGAGCTTTCTTGCCTGAAATTACTAGTCTTTACATAGCTACCAGCTTTATTTTAGCACTAGCTGATGCCCGCGACTTCGTCTGCGTGGTTTAAGTTTTTCTGATTCCCGCGGGAACTCCTTAATTTTCCGGGATAAAAAGTAGCATAGGTATGTCACTCTCCAGGTCCTAAATTATATTCATGCCAAAAATCACGTCGATCCATTGCTCCGTGGCGGCGTGATTGAAGGTCAAACCAACAAACAAACACACTCATTTATAATATTAGTATGATAAGTATGATTCCTACTTGCAGTTAATATTGAAGTAATGAAATAAAAGCTTACTGCATTGGTTTGTGGCGACTCGGCAGTTGTAGTTTCCGCACTGCCAGTTTCGAGCATTTTTCAGCAGCAATCGAATAAAACTAGGAAATAAATATACTTATTAGATATACAATCTCGTCACATTTCTTTACTGATGTTTTGTATAGTAAAATATTTACCTCACTTTAAATTATAATAATACATAATAGATTTTACTTGGTAAGTATAAAAAAATATAAATGAATTTATCTTAACAATTTTTGGCCGATGACATACTTACGTCAGTCGTTGTTTTGGCAGACTTTTATTTTTCTGAAAGACGTTTATTGACATAAAAGTTTATATATACAAGGAGAATAAGGAATTGAATTTTCCCTGGTTTGGCCTGGTGGGAGGTTTCGGCCGTGGCTAGTTACCACCCTACCGGTAAAGACGTGCCGCCAAGCGATTTAGCGTTCCGGTACGATGCCGTGTAGAAACCGAATAGGGGTATGGGTTTAATATAACTTCCATGCCCCTAACAGGTTAGCCCGCTACCATCTTAGACTGCATCATCACTTAACATCAGGTGAGATCGCAGTCAAGGGCTAACCTGTTGTGGATAAAAAAAAGGAGACATCAAAGTACTTGTAAGCGGATTCCCAAAGCGTGTTTTACCTACTCGCCTACTAGACATTGCAGCCAAGATGCAGACTCCATGTTAATTTATTCCCTGTAATACTGTCCCTTTCAAAATACTCTGTGAGTACATGCAAAATTAATTCTAAATTAACTAACCACTAATCCATCCATTTACCTGGTACCTAAAACTACAGTCAAGAGTAAAATTACCTACTCTAAATGGTGATATTAAACCTAACTTTGCCCTTTTACAAAATATTAATTAAATCCCCGAGTCATCTTGCGACGACATTATTCAGTGTTTGGTGATTGACAGAAAGACGCCGAGCGGCTGGGCCCTTAATTAAAATTTGTAAATGGCCTTCTATTAAAGACAAATTATGCTAACATATTAATTACGAAAGCTCACATTATAATAAGGATTTGGGTGGGACAAAGGGACGAAACATTCAGTGCGAAATTAATTTTAAATTGGTTGACATTGCTAACTTCCGGATACGTTCATTTCTATAATATAAACCACACAATTTAGCTCTATCCATATTATATTTCAGGTCAGGTAGGTCATTTACAGTCGGGTCTTACGAGCTACGGAGCGACTAGGCACAATGTCCCACCTAGGAGAGATGAACAGTAATCCGTTTCTGTATTAATGTTATGAAAAAAAAACCTCAATATTTATTGTATTACACAAAACGTATTAAACAGCAATAGCATCAAGAAGCTTAAAGTCCATCTTAGCTTCTTTCATAGCTAGATGGTGGGTCAGGTCATAGCATAGGTACTCCTGGATACCTGACACGATCCGGATGCGTCTGACACGGTGCTGAAAAGCTCATAATATAAAATGTGTGAAGAGTTCTAACAAAATGTACCAATACACAGGAGTTTTTTTTCTGTCCGTGACAGGATTATGAACCTGGTCGTCCTGCAGCTTGGAAGGCCCTGACCTAAACGCGTGAGATTAGCGCTTTACAGCGCGGCGTACTTACCTCAGGTACTTACCGAATATGACCCGTTGAAATATCGGACCCGTCCAAATGACGTCATACAAACTCAGGCAGGTCTGGCGACCAATATCTAGTCTCTCTCTCTCTCTCTTTATCTGGACACCGATAGTTACATTATGGTTCATTCCTTGCTATTTTGCGCCCAACGGAGACTATCATATAGTGCAACTTATTGATAGTCCGGTTGTAACTATCTCAATATTTTGATTAGGTACATCTTTCATAAACCCTCTACCTATGGTATGTCCTCGGGCTTTGTCCCGTGAGAGTACAAAATTGTTTATTATTGTAAATACTCTCCCATTTTGTATTTAATTGAAGAGCAAATGCGCATCGTTAATGTCGGCGTACGATTACAATAATTATTCGTCGTCAATAATTCGTAGCGAATTAGATCGAAATCGACCAATTTAATTGCTGCTTCTATAATGAGAGAACAAATCCATCGAATCTCCATAGCCTTTATTCCCATAATTGATACTGGTTAGTCCTCTCTACTTCCAAACAAAATAACCAAATGAGTTTAAAAATGCGAATTGCATTATTAATGAACTCTTTACAATCTGCACGGAGCGCCACTATATTTTCAAATTAAAAAATTGCCACCTTCTCTGAACTCGAGTCATAGGAAACATCAAAGATAAATAAATAAGAAAAAGGTGATTCCTATTCTTCTTATTCATTATGATTTTCAAAGACACCAATAATTCTAAACGAGCTAAGTTTTTTTACACATTTTTTTTTTTATTGCAAGTTAGGCTTGCGCTTGACGACAATTACGCCTAATACAAAGCAATGACGAGGCCTAGGTTGAAGCGCGCCCGCCTAGAAGATGCCTATTCACTCTTGCTTTGAAGGTACTTAAGTTATACGTGGCAGGGAATACATGCACTGGAAGGTCATACCACATCCTGGCGGTTCGAATCAGAAACGTAGAGCAGAACCGTTTCGTTCGAGCTGACTGGACTTTAACCACATAAGGATGCCAACGCAAACATAACAACATAGTACATAGTATATACCTAATATACCCTGAGGTACTCATGTACTTACTGGGTTCAGCTATTAGATATCTTATTCTTTACTCGACTGATTTCATTAGATGCGTTATAATCATAGCCGTAATGAAAGTAATTATTAATCATTAACTTTTAATTTTACACTTCTACTTTTGACAATTGACGTCCTGGTTCTGGTATCCTAATTCCTTAACAGTGTTAGTTCGCTTTTTCTATGCCACACATTAAAGTATGAGTATAAAGATCAATGATAAAAATAATATACTCGTACCTAGTAGCAGTAGGTAGTTGCTGGAAAGAGAGGCGTTGGTCGCAGAAAAAAGTCTTGGCTTTGCAACATACGGGAGTGGAATCGCAAGTACCGCAGAATTATTTCGCCTTGCGAAGAACCGAAATGAATAAACAAAGCTGACTGCCAGCCTTCGTCGATCGGAGAGGCACCCGAAAATGAAGAAGTAGGTAGGTACTTCTAAATGCCTAATAAAATATTAGAGAGCGCGAGCGTAAGCAAACATAAAATAAAAGAGACGTTTCCTGTGAACGCCACTTAACTATAAATATAAAACGGTTATAAAAGGAAACCGGGAGAGACAGTAACAAGGGCACTAATTAGCTCTCTCTATATTTTTCCCCATTATTCTCACTTTGCAAGTTTGCATACATTTGAATGTTACAGTCAAATGCCGAAACATCGTCGCTCTAGATCTGCCTAGTCAATCCGTCTAAGGACAAAACTATCGACCGTTGACTAACGAATCGTTGTTTGATGGTCAACAAATCAGAGGAAAGCTGTTTTTTTTCTACTTTTAGTAGGTATACTGTCACTGATGTGTTCTATGACTCGTCATCGTAAAACGATAGCCGTCGATAGCTGGACATGGGTCTCTTGTAAGATTTTCCACATGCCGCGATCTTGCGCCATCTGGATCCAGCGGCTCGCTAGAACTCGTTTGATGTCGTCTGACTACGATGACACTACAAAATATTTAGCTTCAGATACTCTCGACAGAAAAGTTAGTAAAAGGTTTTCGATTGTCCTTTGACGAAGGCCCTGTCGCATCATATAATGTTGTTAAACCTACGTTACGGCTACTGTTAAACCACCACTTCAAAGCAAAGTATAGATTTCACAAGTCACTTAATTCAGCACCTCCTTATTCAAGGTTAAATTTTTGCCAAAATAAACCCTGACTTGCAACACATTTTGCTTTTAATGACGGTCAAAGTTTAACTGTAACCGTAGGTAACGTAATTTTAACCTACTGCTATGTAGTTCCACAATCCAGTTTCACAATCGGCAAGTAAATTTTTACTGACGAATTTAATTAGAAATTTTGACAGAATGCCTGTAATACATCTGTTAAAACATCATTCGTCGGTTAAACGTTACTCGTATATTGAGAAACAGGCCCTTGTCTAAAACATAATCTTGCTAGACCTGCGCATGGACTAGGCAAACCCAAAATCAGCGGAGTTTCGGATTTTGACTGTAGCGTGTGCACAGTACATTATCTCCACGTGCCTGCGTGCGAGCTTTTGACTACTTTGTGTGAGCTCGTCCTTTGTTCTGCGCCTTGATTATTATGATGTTCATCTTTATTTTAATAATATTTATTATTCTTGTCATACATTTATATTCTAAAAAATCTTAATATTTTTTTCGATTTTTTAAATATTTTATTCATAAAAATCAATACAAAACGGGATTTTAACGGGAGTTTAATCAAAACGGGAACTATAAAACTATAGAATCCAGTAGACAGTTAACGAACCAAGACATCCTACTTATCCTGCTTTAATATTGTAAATACACGGAGCAACGAATTGTTGTGAATTTCTGCATGCAACTTGCACGGATAAAGTTACAAACTGATATACGAGTAACTGCAGGTAGATTTTTTAGGCCAAGATGCCAAGACCAGTTAACATTGTGGAACAAACTGTTTTTCTTGGAATAGGCATTATGACAGTGACAGTAAACTTCAGTGGGGAAGTCACATTCGTAAGCCCAAAAGCCTTCCAGAAGGTTGAGCATAGCCTATGCTAAATCAATCAGTCAATCAATATTTATGTATTAAAATTAGGTACACTGTACACTTACTGACAAAACATGATGGTCATAATCAGTTACGGTATTACGAGGGTTCCAAACGCGCTCTGGTCTGAGAAGAGCATACAACAAACTTAGCCAGGAATACGAAAAATTAGACAGCTGACTGATGTAGGTACCTACTGCTAAAATTGTTTATTTGAGTTACTTTCATAGCCTCACGTCTTATGGTATCATGCTTTAGGGCCGTGCAGCGGATATAAAGATCATATTTTTATTGCAAAAACGTGCTGTTCGCGCCATAGCTATATATATTTTAAGTCCACGTAAATCACGAGAAATATTATAATGTATGCTTGTAAAAATATAGATAATTTTAAAATTAATTATGAACAATATAAACACGTAACAAAAACATATAGGAAACCCAGAGGTTCAGATTTGAAAAAGTTGGCACATCATCATCACAACAAAATTCCGGCAGAAGTTATCTTTTAAGTTTACCAAGGGAGGAATGTGGGAGGAATAAGTCATATAAAAAAAAGCCTGTGTGAGAAAGGTTACTACAATTTAGACGATATTAGACAAAGACGAATGGTCAATCTCTAAAGTCTATAAATGAATTAATTGTTAATTTTGGTATTTATTTTTTGATATTAGGTACTTAAGATTTTTTTAATTACTAAGTTTTTTACTTGACGTCGTATATTTACTGCTACTGTACTGCTGTTAATGACGTTCAAAAAGTGGATAATTTGTACTTACTTACTTTAAATAAAATCTTTGACTTTTATACTTAATTCAAGATTTCTCGCGAGATTTAAAAAAACCTAAACCTATACGCGGACGAAATCACAGGCATTAGATTATAATATTACTTATGAGGACGTTGATAGATTCGCAAGCTAAATCTAGTAACCTTTTGTTAGAAATCATTGTGAAGTACAACAATAATAATAGTTCTCTTCGACGAAACATTACAAAGGCTTTCTATAGGGAAATGTAATGAATAGGACAAAGGACTAATTGGGTGTAATAATTGGGTTCGCTACGTACAGTACTACTAGTGACATTAAGGTGAACTTGGAATATATAAAATGACTGAAATATATGGAAGTTCTAGCTGTTGTATGGTTATTGATTTCTCCAATTGGTCAAAACTAAACTACTAATTTGATAGGCCAAAATAGTTAAATAATAAGTGGGAAGCTAGAGCAATTTTTTTCCGCAGGGAAATTATGAAAGGGATAGCAATTAAAGCTGACATTTTAATTTAGTTTAGAGATTTTATGCAACAGAATAATTAGCCGCATTCTTTTTTTCATCTTTCGTAGCAAATGTCTACGGTAAAGCTACGAAATGTCTACAGCAATCCAGACGTTTATCGATTAGCATAAATTAACCGCCCACCAACTGACCGCCTTTAACAGCCTAAAATATTTATAAAGAATCCCAGGAAATACTGATACCCATACCAAACTTAGAATTTATTTCGAAATATTATAATACAACCTACTACTTACTACTAAGCAGTTACTAGCAGTTTTCTTAACGACGTTTTAAGTTTTCACTAGTTGATGGAGTGTTGGTTTTTAATATTTTTCGAAGCCAGAGCAGAACTAACGAATACTTTATATTAACTACTAGGATTAACTACCTGGAAGCTGCTATAAGATATTATTCTTAATGGAATGAGTCTAGTTACTGGACCTTTTCAGTAGTCGTCAAAGGGAATTAAATCTTGACTTCGCAGTAATTGAAACAAGGGCCTTTTCGAGATCCGATTAAACTGTAAAGGCTTGGTAAGACAGAAAGCGTGATAACAACGATGCGCAAGGGAAGCTGCATGGTAAAATGTCTATGAAGCGAACTACATTACAAGAAGCACGTAAGCACGGAACTGTACCTAAGTCTATGGTTGATTGCAAATGTTGAAAACAAGTCGTACCTGGTCGGATGACTATCTGAATTAAGTCTTCTCTTTTTTCCGTATCGTTCTGTTCGATCCAGTCCCTAGTGTGTTTTACGGAAATCGTGTATGGGTCTAACAGATTTCAACTGCATCAGCGCAACTCTCACACTTCCACAGTGTGAACTTTTCATAATATTTCCTTGTGTTACAATAGGAACGACGCGCGGCATTAGACGCGGTATTAGACGTGGCACTGTGCATGCCATCGCAACTCGCTGCCGTTATGCGTTTTGTCTGTCCAAATCTTAAATCCTAAAGGATGCTGACTCGGCTGAGGACCCTCTTATTGGAAACATAGTCTTCGAAAGATATCTATCGACAACGGTTTCATTTAGAAATTGGGTTGTACTGAATGGTCATTTGTACGAAGTTGGACAATGGAGCTTGTAGAAAAGGTTAATTCGTTTTACAAATTATAAGCTACAATAGATCAGCGGCTAAAGAGTTTGTCCGAAATTCAAATGGTCATGGGTTCAAATTCTACCCGTTGCAGAAGTCGTCCTCAGCAAAGAAGAATAATGGTTTTAAATTCACTAGTTACCGACTAGCGAAAAAGCTAGTATGTTTATTTTACTGTTACTTATACAAGTACTTTTTTTTAAATCCACTACAAGTTAGCCTTTTACTGTGTGCCTTTACGGACTAGATCTGATGATGCAGGCGGTGTAAGTTTAATTTTTCTATAAAAAAAATCACTTTGGTAGAAAAAAATATTCTTTTACTTATCTTTGGTGAAATCACACAAATTATAAGCAAACCAATCGATCTTAAACTTTTTTGTGTTTTAGGAGCACCGTCTTAATAAAACAGATCCCAAATTCCCCGGCCAAGCAGACATGTCATAAGCAAAGAATGTGATTTTCCGAGTGAACACAATAAAACTGATCGTCATATCAGGGCCCTTTTTGGGAAGCACTCACAGGGCCATCGCCATCGGAAACCTTGTTCATTCCTCCTAAACGAGTGACTGCTATGTCACTTTCAGGAATTTGTGGAATAAGACGAAAAAGAAGCGACTAAAGCTGACAAAATACCTAAGTTTTCAGTGGGTCGAATGGTCGCATTTTTTATTCTGCAAGAGTTTTTTAAAGCCTTGTCATCTCCTTCCTGCTGTACACCTACCAGATAATTCTGTCATTCCATTATAGTTTTCTCTTCAAAATAGGCTGATTACACTATTTAGCGTATTTTTCTGAGGTCTTCAGTAATAATACCAAAATTTGAGTTACCAAGACAGGATTGCGTTAGGACTAGGACTGCCTACCACTGTGTTACTGTGGTAAATATCAGATATCTTTCTTTTTAATTTATAGACTAGCGCTTGGCTGCAATCAAACTTGCTGGAAAGTAGTGATACAGCCTAAGATGGAGCACGGTTGCCTAGAAGATGCCTATTCACTTTTTGTGTAACGGCGCTAGGATTAGTGACGTCATCAAGTATAAATATTATAAATGCGAAAGTTTGGATGGATGTATGGATGGATGTTTGTTACTCAATCACGCCCGAACGGCTGAACGGATCTGGATGAAATTTGGCACAGAGATAGCTTATAGTCTGGAATAACACATAGGCTACTTTTTATGCCGGAAAACTAAGGAGTTCCCGCGGGAACCAAAAAACCTCAATCCATGCGGACGTAGTCGCGGGCATTAGCTAGTAGTTTATATGCTCTACGCAGAACGGAAAAATTGACCTAACCAACTTACTATTTGTATTGAAAAAAAATATATATCGTGAACACCACCGATGGGTGTTATGTTGGTGCATAGCCTGAGTCTTTTCCAGTGTTCCCAAACTCCACAAAACGTGTTCGGTAACTCGATCCCGTGCAAATGGGTGCTCGCAGCCGCGGTATTGCGTTACAGAGGCGACATCGGACGTCCATTTCCCCGGGCTAAGGCGCTAACTCAATCACCGCTATAGAATTTTTCCTCCCCGTTTCTCGGCGCTACACGACCCGATAATTTTTAGTTCTAAAGGCGCGTCTCGGAAGCTTTCTCACGATAATTCGAGGATTTCTATAGGTCCCTTCGCAACATTTTCTTACCTATAGTCGCATGTAATAAGCTTCCCTTTTAACGACCTAGGCCTCCTAGTGGTGTGCGTAGGTAAACTCAAACTCAAACTCAAACTCAAACTCAAATCATCTTTATTCAATATAGGTACCTACAAAGTACACCTTCTGAACGTCATGTTTACAAATAATAAGACTTGATGGTGATAATTAACAACGGTATCTTAAGACTAAAGCTACGAGGGTTCCAAACTGTATAAGCGGGAGGTCCCGGGTTCGACCCCAGGCAGGCTCAATTTGGGTATTTATAATTTCTGAAATGTCTCTAATCTGGTCTGGTTCCCTCGGTGCCCCTTCAATCTGTAAGGTTTCTATGAATAAACTCTGAGAAAGTTTCACAGCTAAGTATTTCCCTTCGCTTTGTTCGGATCTCACAATAGTTAGCAAAGGTAGTAGAGTATAGCCGTGTTTACATGGCCCGTGGTCCGTAGAACTACATTGTTTCAATGTTTACATTTAACCCATTGTAAGTACCAACGGAACAGGTTACTGGTAGGTAAGTAACGTACGGTGTGACAAAGGATAGCAATTTCCACAAAACAGAGATCCGTGCTCTGTGGCAATTTCAACAACAGTGAATAACAGAAAACCAGGGAGGTTTCGAGGCAGCTACTAACTTAATATGAGTATTATTATTTTAGTTAGTGTTGAACATTTTGAGCAGTTCCAATTACTTGTTCGTGGCTCAGTCGGTTAAGAGCCGCGTCGTAAGTAATTATATGAGACAAAATCTATTAAAGCGTCAGCTCTATAAGTTATAGCCATCAAAGTATTAAATTATAATCTACTTGATGGCGGCGTCACCAGTCCAGCTTTGATAGCTTATATCTTTGAAACCTGAAGCTTTTTTGTCTCATAAAATACTTGCTTGTATTGATGCCAGCTATTTTTTCAGGATTTATGAGTGGCCGTTATATCGAAAAAAAAAATTAATATGGCGGGACGGTAGGAAAGCCAGGCTCTATACTAAAATATTTATAGTCTGTCAAACTTATCTGACCCGGTGGCCAAAATTAGAACTAATTTTTATGCCTGTTGAGTTTTTATTTTTTTTATTTTTTATATCTACTAGCGACGCTGTCACCGGGTCAGATAAGTTTGTGGGACTGTAAACCCCATTTGGCATAAGAATTCTGTCAAAGTAGCAGCTAAAAGGATAACCCAGCGTTTCTGCAAGCGGGCCTAATTCAGAAGTTATAAAGGCTCGCTCACCTAATCCGTTATCGGTAGATCTTTACTCGGGTGTCGTCGGCCGATCAAATAAAACGTATGTAAAAGAAAGCGAGCGCGTACACTACTACAACCGTCATCGTCCGTAGACTGATGACGACCGATCAACCACCGAGTCCGAACTTGTTGGGATTTCTCGCCAGTCTGCCGGCGACTATAGTGCAAATTGAGTGTACCTATTTGTAGCTTAATCCGGGTACGAATTTTCTAAAAGATACATTTCTTCGAAATCCTCTATTTTAAAAACGCGTCTTCACTCTGTTAAGCCGCACAGTCAACTACAGAAGACTGCAACGTCCGCCATCGGCCGACAAAGTCGGTTTTCGTGTACGCGTAGCGTAGGCTCTGACAGACAGACAGGACGAACAAGTGCCAATCCGCAAATAGTAGACTTTCGCTTCGCTCGGCCAAATAAATATAGTCGAACTTTACTTTTTGGGTGCCTACGGTTGGCTTTCATTTGAGATCGCTTTTATAATTTTTTGTCATCAACCATTGTCTTGACTGAACTGAAAAACGCTGCATTGTCTCCTTGTAAATTCATCGATCAGTTCAGAAGGCGAAAACTGAAATCCCAATGGACGCACCAAATACTGCAGCACAATATTTTCAGGAAGTTAGGGGGAATACAGAATGTTGGTCATTATAATTTGGTTAACTATTCAACTGGACATCGCATCGCGTCGCCACTATCCCAGCCCAAAAAAACTTGTTGCTCGAAGCAAACAAAAGTTGATGAAACGTTTTACTTTTTAGTATTCGGCTGTCAGTATTCAACACACAAGATCTGTTTATTACTAAGCATCATATTTTTTTTTTGCGGTTCAACGTACTTTTACATCATGCCAGTGTAGCCCATTGATGTAGAATTTTAGTACTTATTCTATTTCAATGGTGTAGCCCAAGGTAACTAAAACAAAAATGCAAAATGCTATATTTTGTTACAAAACTGCTTTCAGAAAGTGCATGCGTCAGTGTTTCAAAGGTGGCGCCTGGCGGTTAGGGCGCTAAATGAGTTTTCAATTAGCAGTGTAAGTTGCGGGCTTTTACCTAAACGACTGAGAAAATGTGCACTCGGTAAACGTAGGCACGATGTCTGCTGTAATTTTTGTTTGACTGCATTAGCGACCGTATATTTAGCAATTTTTTGAAGTGAATACTTCTGCCGCGTTGAGCACTTTTTGGTAGGGGTTAAACTTGTGGATTCGCGTCACCGACATGCTCCTCACCGACATGCTCGCGTTGTTACGAAGACAGAAGATCTTAAATATAAATATACTACATTCGTAATTAAACTTTAATGCCTTAGTTTTAAGGTTTATATTTTAATTATTATAATTTTTTTTTTGTTTTTTGGTATCACTTCTATCGGCAGTCCCTATGACTGCCAATTTTTTTTAATGGCAGGATAGGCTTGCGCATAACCCGCACGCTTATATAAAGTAAAATGATGAAGTCTAAGTTGGAGCGCACACTTGCGTCTCACTATGAACAAAACAATAGTCTCAATTCACTATGGAACAAAATTTTAGACCGAAATAAAATGCAATCAACGACATCCCTGGCACAGCGATGAGCACTGTTGTCTTATAAGCAAGTGGTCCCGGGTTCGATCTCTGGTGACCGTGCCGGGAATTTGGTTATTGATAACTTCCGAATCTTTTCAGGTCTGGTCTGGTGGGAGGGCTCGTCTGTGGGCTATATAAGTTACCACCCTAGTGAAAAAACGTGCCACGAAGCAATTAAGTGTTCCGGTACGTTGCCGTGCAGCGACCGAATAAGGATATGGGTTTAATATAACTGCCACACCCCTCTATCGTTCTCGTTGGTCTTGTGGTTAGTAACTGCCTCGCTGGTCTTGTGGTTGCTATGTTCGACTGCGGCCGACGAGGTCCCGGGTTCGAGTCCCGAGTCGGGCCATAATTAAGTATTGGGTTTTTCTGACTAGAAATACTCAGTAGGTACTAGCCCGGAGTTAGGAAGTTGGCGGTGTTCCACCCCCGTGCCTCGGAGAGCACGTTAAGCCGTCGGTCCCAGTTATTATCACTAACATGATAATATAGTTGTCAAAGCCTGCCAACCCGCATTGGAGCAGCGTGGTGGGTCTAAGCTCTAATTACTGCTCTCCTATGAGAGTGGAGGCCTGTGCCCAGCTGTGGGACGTTAATAGGCTGTAGTGGTACCCCACTATCAGGTTAGCCCGCTACCATCTGAGACTGCATCATGACTTTCTACCAGGTGCGGGCTCAGTCATCAGCTCACTAGTTATTTAATGAAAAACCTAGAAAGACAACTCGGACCTACTTGATTTTGATGTAGGATGTAAATTATAAATGCTAGCTACTTTTGTAATGTATTATAAGTAGGTATTATTAAATCTGCCTTTTATCTCTCTTCCGAAACGCTTAGGCCTTTTCAATATCCGCTTTGAGATGAACATTGAACAGGGATTTATTTATCATCCATTATTTTATACCTATTTTATTTTATCATTTTTGTACTTTTTATGGGTCTACAATAATCCATATTAACTATGAGAGGCAGCTCGGAGATAATAAATAATATCGTAATACGTATATACCTACCTCATTACCTTTGTCTTTGTAGGTAGGTGCAGCTGATTGTTTTAGTTATTTTGAGAATTAACTTACGGAGTAGGTAAGTGGGTAAGTACTTGGGTAGGTATAGAAAGACTCAGGATTTTTTAATTTAACATTCTGTATATCATATACCTACCTTATTTTTTATCCACTACAAGTTAGCCCTTGACTGCGATCTCACCTGGTGGTAAGTGATGATGCAGTCTAAGATGGTAGCGGGCTAACCTGTTAGGGGCATGGCAGTTATATTAAACCCATACCCCTATTCGGTTTCTACACGGCATCGTACCGGAACGCTAAATCGCTTGGCGGCACGTCTTTGCCGGTAGGGTGGTAACTAGCCACGGCCGAAGCCTCCCCCCAGGCCAGACCAGGGAAATTCCGAAATTATAAATTTCCAAACCCTGCCGGGGATCGAACCCGGGACCTCCGCACGTTAAGGCAACAGCGTTCAACACTGCGCCACGGAGGACGTCAAATGAATATTCACGACCAAGTATTATATTCACACTTACGCGAGCGGTCACTGTGACATCGTACCATGTAGAAGCATACGCAAATTAATAGGATATGCGTGTGCTAAATGATAAAATCCTAGAAAGTACCTTGATCGTTTACAGTTTCCTGTGGGGCTAGCATGCGCACAACGAGTTACTTGTCTCGGTACGTCAAAAGTAGAGATAAAAGTAATATTTCTTATCTGTGGTTATTTTTCTTACATGCCGACTATATTTTTCTTGTAATATACCGCATTTTGTGCATGTCAGCGTAAACGAAAAAATATATGCCGGTAACGAAACATCTCTCTCTCTCGTCGCGAGTTAATCTCGTTGTGCGCATGCTAAGCCTGCTGGAAAGAGTCTTTGTAAAGGGAAATCATCCTATTAAATGGAAAATATTATTCACATTTAAAGCGTTAATACCATTTATTTAACGAATAAAGGTACCTACGCTATCGTTCTAATGTGGCATTTGTTTGCGCGCTCCAGCATCTCAAAGCGTGTAACAAATGGAATCATTAATAATTTCGTGTCGCAACGCAACAACGAAATATTTAAACGGGGCCTCGTTACATCCTAAATTGCCCCATTCATTTTCCTGAACAGCATATTAAATGCATGAATCATACTCGTACCTTGATAATGGGGTGACCGATGTCAGGAGACAGGGTGGGTTTAGTGCATTTGTACCTATGTGAAACTACACTTAATACTATGTGCTATTCAGTACATTTGTTTAGTTTTAGTAGTTTCCAAAAGATGGCATTGTTAGATGGTGACTATCGTGCTAATTATGTGATTCAAAACTGATTGTGTAGATCTATCATAAAATTCTAAATAGGTAGGTACATAATAATATGCCAGTAATTAAGTATACCTAAAAAGAAAGTATATATATTTTAGAGATGGTAGGTAAGTAGTTACTATTGTAATAATAAAATTCTGTGAGTGGGGTCACAGAATCACCTTATCAATGGATTTTTGGTTCTTCAACCCGTTCACTTTTATTTATTAACCACTTTGATGTGAATTGATTGGCCTTGCAAGGGGCACATTTTTATAGAAGAAAGAAAGAAAAAACATTTATTCACAGCATTGTGCCACACAAAACAATACCTTAAGGTAAATGTTACCATGGCGCTTCCAGTACCTGAGCATTAGACTCATGATCAAGTCATAGAAGCACCACGATAACATTTGTGGTGTGTGGCACAACCTGAAAAAAGGCATCAGCTCAGCATAATGCTGAAACCCTTGCAATGAATTACAAGGGCATTCAGCGCTGATTTTCAGCTGAAGCCCTCCTCCAGGTGACACCACGGCTACGTAACTATACTAATTAAAACTAAACAAACTCTAATTAAGGCTTTAGGTACTAAATAAATAAATAATAAATAAGTATACATTTATAATATAATATGCATAATATAATATACTACTCAAATAGTGAGGCTAGTTAAAAATAAAAATAAAAACCCAATCACCAGATACTTCAATATTTATACTATATATAATAAAGTAAAATACACCATACAATTACAGTTAAAGCTAAAGAAAAGAAAACTCCGCCACATGATCCTGGTATTCTAATTGTTTACCGAGAAGGAATTTTTTAAGTTGTAGTTTAAACGAATACTTGTTTTTGAGATCTTTTATCGGAGGTGGTATATTATTCCAACATTTAGTGGCGGAGTATGTAAAAGATCCACGAAATGCAGCAGTACGATGGAATGGCACACGAAGCCGATTCCTACGCACGCTTCTAAGTCGATCGGCTTCGCCATCGCCTACCCAATTAAGTTTATTAATGAGGTATAAAGGTTTTCCCATTTTGAACATTCCAAAAAGTAGACCAGAAAGATGTAGTTTTCTCCTAGACCTCATTTTTAACAACAGATGGCTGTTTAGAAAAGGAGTAATGTGGTTTCTCGGAGATATGTCGAAACAAAAACGAGCACAGGCGTTTTGCACGCGTTGAATAATGCGCTTTGTTCTGCACAAGAGACGAGGCCCAAATACGACATCCGCGTAATTCAGCTTTGATAACACTAATGCTTCTACCAGCTTAATGCGTAATTCTTGGGAGAGAAGGTTATAGGTAGGTACTAACATTTTTCTTCATTCTGTATGATCCGAATTCCGATAGTTTCCGTAACTCGCATCTGAAACCTGACGAAGCGGATCGCGTGAAAAAAGCTGAAAAACTTCGAACAGAGAGAAATCGACGGGAGATGATTTCGCACAACTGAAAGCGGGCGCCGACGTTGCTGTGCAAGCACTTAGTTTGAAGCACTTTGAACGTGGATCTAGTAAGCATTTGGGTATTTAGGTACTTGCCTTATAAAATACTAGAGGACGCCCGCGACTTCGTTCGCGTGGCTTAAGTTTTTTAATTCCCACAGGCACGCCTTAATTTTCCGGGCTAAAAAGAAGCCTGTATCACTCGCCAAGTACCCAACTATACCCATGCCAAAAATCACGTCGATTCGTTACTCTGTTGCGGCGTGATTGAAGGACAAACTCTCTGTTTGACGTCCTTGGGAATAGAAATTTCAAAATCTTTAAAATCCGTATTTCATCATTATTGGAAGCCCAAATACCAAGTTTCATGGCTATAGCAGCTTGAACAAACTCTCTGTTTGACGTCCTTGGGAATAGAAATTTCAAAATCTTTAAAATCCGTATTTCATCATTATTGGAAGCCCAAATACCAAGTTTCATGGCTATAGCAGCTTGAAAAACGACGGACTTTCATACAAACTTTCAACCCCCATTTAACCCCATTGAGGGTGGAATTTTTAAAAATGTGACACATCCTTCTGTATTTTTACCAAAAGCCAAAATACCAAGTTTCGAAGATTTAACTTGAAAAATATCTTGTTAAATAAAGGACTACCCTATTTCAACCCTTTAGGGGTAAAATTTTGCCAAACTGTACACACCTATTTCTTTATTTTTTACCGATAGTTTCGTTGATATAACTTGAAAAATATCTTGAGAAAAGAAGGCCTTTCATACCAACTTACATCCAGTATTTCACCCCTCTGGGGGTTGAATTTTTAAAAACTGTGAAACACGTATTTCTTTATTTTTAACCCGCAGCTCATATACTAAGTTTCATGGTTATAACTTGAAAAACGACGGACTTTCATACAAACTTTCAACCACTATTTTACCCCTTTGGGGGTAGAATTTTGAAAAACTCTGACAAACGTACTTCTTTATTTTTTAACCAAAGCCAAAATACCAAGTTTCGTCGATATAACTTGAAAAATTTCTTGAGAAAAGAAGGCCATTCATACCAACTTTCATCCCCTATTTCACCCCTCCGGGGGTTGAATTTTCAAAAACTGTAAAACACTTCTTTTTTCATTTTTAACCCGCAGCTCATATACCAAGTTTCATGGCTATAACTTGAAAAACGACGGACTTTCATACAAACTACAAACCCCTATTTTACCCCTTTGAGGGTGGAATTTCCAAAAACCCTTTCTTAGTGGATACCTAGTCTTCACAAAGAACACACTCTCCAAATTTCATGTCTCTAGGACCAGCGGTTTAGGCTGTACGTTGATATATAAGTCAGTCAGTCAGTCAGTCAGTCAGTCAGTCAGTCAGGACTTTGAATTTTATATATATAGACTAGCGATCCGCCCCGGCTTCGCACGGGTAGCACTAATAATCCTAATCTATATAATATTAAACTATCCTATCTCTCAAGTTAGATCGAACTGCACATGGTGTGCGAATTTTATTATAATCGGTTAAGTGGTTTAGAAGTCCATTGAGGACAAACATTGTGACACGAGATTTATATATATTAAGATTATATAAAGTACATACAATTTTTTGACGACCTTTCTCACGCAGTGATGAGCGCTCTAGTCTTATAAGTGGGAGGTCCCGGGTTCAATCCGTGGTAGGGTAAATTTGGGAATTTATAATTTCTGGATTTCCTCTGGTCTGGTCGGTTTCGAACGTGGCTAGTTACCAACCTGCTGGCAAAGACGTGCCGCCAAGGGATTGAGCGTTCCGGTACGATGCCGTGTAGAAATAGAAACCTAATAACAGCCATACCCTTTAAATTAGACTGTATCATGACCACCAGTTGATATCGCAATCAAGTGCTAATTAGTGATGGAATAAAAAAATACACTTACACATGTGCAATTGCATCTGTATATATTTACCTAGATAATATCTAATTCTAGTAGAGATCTCTAGTTTACATTTCTTGAGAATGAAAACGTCAGAACTCATCCTAAGAACCTATCGGACAACTAAATCTTTTAGTAGCATCAGATTTTAAACGGAACCTTTTATATTTACGATTCCGTTCCGGAGTAAAGCTTCTTGTAATTCAAACAACGTAGCTACAAAAAAAGGAACAAAATATTAATATGCAGATTTGAGTTGGCAACGCGAAGAATAATTCAAATTGAAGGGGGAAACGGGAGCCATCCACTTCCTATGTACCTAAGGCTTAATTTTATAGACGTTTCCAAGTACGAGTATGTTTGTAAGAACTACGAGGACTCTATATAGTGCTACCTTCTCTATGAATTTCTGTCTTTTAGTTGGAACGTAGACCGCTAAAAAAAGTGTAAAATGATACATTATAACGTTATTATAGAATTGGATTGCTAGTTCTATCATTTCTTTAAAAATCTGTAGTAGGTACCCATGTACCTAGGCGATTTTTTCTGAATAATATATTTCTGAAGATCTAACATCAAATGGCTTATGCTAGAGATCGTCCCTCCCACACTGTTGTCCCACAGATCACGGAAACAAGGGATCTGTGGTCCGTCCACTAAGAAGGAACCTTCTGTATGAAGCGTCTTATATTATTAAGAAGCGTCTGTCAATGCTGCGTTTTCCGGTGCGGTGTTACCATTCTGGTACCTTGGGATTGGGACCTCAACGTTTATCGTAATATTTTGACCTTTTTACTGAGACCCTTGCCACCTCGGCTCCGTGACTCGTTGAGTTACGTCGCCTCATTTTCGATGAAAAAACTTTAATTTAATATTCATTTAATTTCATTTTCTTCATATTTTCACCTAAACTGTTGGCTCATTCTATACAAACAGGCCTTACTCGTACATTTCGGTGAAATCCCGCATCGCACTCACATGTAATTAGGAGATTAAAAGATCAGAGATGCGGGCGGACTCGCCGGGGTTTTATGAATAGGTATATCTACTTTTTTGGTACAAATGTGGAAATAAAAGGTAACGTGGCTAAATAATGTGGCCAGGTATGGGTTTTTTCACATTTTTTTATAGTGGGGATAGATGAAACCTCTTTTGATTTATGATCAATCTTATGATGGTAATAAAGTGTCTAGTGGACAACCCAACTCCGAAATATTAATAGGATATATGACTATAACTAGTAAGTAAGTATAACTGAAAATTAGTAGAGAAAACATCTGGGGTACCTACCTATGTAATAATAATTATGTCATGTGCAACGCCAAGGGTCCACTAGCAATAAAAAGCAAAATAGTTTTTCCACACCCACAATATTTTTGAACGCCCTATCCAACCCCCTACCTGACCTATCAAACCCCACACCGTGGGATAGACGAGAAACGAAACAAAGTAAAACCTAAAAAACTTTTATTTTCAATTTTATTTTACCGCTTTGTCGGCTTGATTAATATGATAGACTCTGAATGCCAGATTACAGCTTTTTAGTACTGAGAGCCTCTCAGGTAAGCCGCGGATAGACAGACGGACATAGCGAAACTATAAGGGATCCGTGTTTAATTCCAAAAAATTACTATGAATTTTCGGTTAATTGTCCAAAAAATTTGGTTGACCAATAGGTAATATCTATCTACGAGTATATACCAATGCGAGTACGTAAATTGGAAATAGAAGCTTCAAGCTCTTGCTGAGAATTGTCGTCTAAAATAGAAGTTCCAATATGTATAAAATGCGAACTGTGGGAGCAACGAATGTGAATTAATGGAAATTTTACAATGTCAAAGGTACAGCAAACTTCAAAGGCATAGCAAAATGCTCTCAGATAAAGATAATGTACGAGCAACACAGCTGTGGAAATCGTCGAGTTTTCGCCAAACTATTTCTTTACATATGTAGGTAGGTAAGTCTCTCTTTGTATCGTTTTCCTCATTACTGAGGGTCGTGAGGAGTTTTCTTGGGATAATAATGCGGTGGGTTCCCACGTCCTTCCGCATACGACTCAACTAAAGAGTATTCAACTCTTAGGGTTTTGTAACGATTATTATCAGATATTAGTGGCAATAACTTTTTTTTTTCTATTATTAAGTACCAATGAAGGGTGCTCAACATAATTACAATCTAGCCAAACTATGTGACTAATAGTGGCAATAACTGAGACCGACGGCTTAACGTGCTCTCCAAGGCACGGAGGAAACGAAAATACCCAATTCGGTCACCCATCCAGTTACCGACTCAAATGAACGTTGCATAACAATCGCAATCGACTGATATGCAGTGTCAAATCTAGGCCACTCGTCCCTAGTAGGTACCCTTCTCAAAACCAAAATTTTCATTGTGAACCTAAAGTAGGTATGTTTTTCTTTAATCTAGGTATATAAATTGGATATTTAAATTTTTTTAATCAAGCTTGGTTCATGTGTCTTGCCCTATGAGTACTTACTTCGAGTCCGTAGTGAAAATTGAGATTGCAAAATATTGGTAAATTTAAAACAGCTAGTCAGTCAGCTATCCCCTAAAACTTACCGCTAGGATATGGAATGCCCTTCCGGCTTCCGGTTTCCCCTCCTCTTTTAATATGGGTACCTTCAAATCAAGAGTGAATAGGCATCTTCTAGGCAAGCGCGCTCCACCTTACATCTGCTGCATCACCACTTGCAGGCAAGTCTGATTGCAGCCAAGCGCTGGCCTATATACATTCTGTCAAAAAAGTACCAGGAATTCATCATTTGTTTCTAATTCCAAATTCAATTCAAAAATTCTTTTTTGTCGCTAAGTTGGCACAACTGTCGTCTATATTGCCGCGAAGTTTGAGCGTCAATTGTTATTTACTTTGTTTACAGTGCGCCATTTTGTCAGTTCATCTCAATAGTGTTTTGCGATTTTTACAATGAATAAAAATATCGAACAGAGAGTTTGTCTCAAATTTTGCATCGCAAATGGAATTTCGTGTTCAGAGTCGCTAGAAATGTTGCAGAAAGCTTACGGGGAATCGACTTTATCAAAAACACGTGCATACCATGCATTCAAAAGTGGTCGAGATGTGGTGGAAGATTTGCCTTGCTCTGGTCGGCCATCAACGTCTTCAACTAAAGTTAACATCGCTAAAGTGAAAGAGATGGTGACTGAAAATCCTCATTCAAGTTTGAGAGAGATAGCTGCTGAACTTTCTGTGTCTCAAGAATCGATTCGTATCATTTTAAACGACGATGAAGGCCAGATTAGTGGAAAGAAAATTCTTGGATGCACCACGACAATGCGCCATCGCACAAGGCCATCATTGTGAATGAATTTTTGACCAAAAACTCAACAAATACCATCGAACAACCACCGTATTCACCGGATATGGCTCCGGCCGACTTTTTTCTCTTTCCAAAACTCAAATTACCACTTTGTGGCACCCGTTTTCAATCGATAGAAGACATAAAAGAGAATTCGCGGCAAGAACTGAAGTCGATTCCGAAAAATGCCTTTAAAAAATGCTTTGAAAATTGGATTATTCGTTGGCTTCAGTGTATTATTTCCGAAGGGGCCTACTTTGAAGGAGATACAATAAATTTGGAATAATAATTAACATTTTGTGTAATAAACACCTTTTCCCGATACTTTCTTGACAGAGTAGTATTAAAGAAAAACAAACTCTATGTACGATAACATCAACTACCTAGAAGAGGTGCTCTTAGCCTTTCTGATGGTTTCCTAACGAGCCACACGGTGACACGATTGGGCGTTACTCGTGGGAACTCACCTTTCTAGGTGACTTGGTTTGCTGAAATAGGTATTTTGAAATAAGTTTCATGATGACATCGTCACTGAGCAGATAGTAGTACTAGAAAACTTGAAAAGGTTCCAAACTTTGACTATCATCATTGACTTATATGTATACTACATTAAAATAAAAAAATCAATCCAACATTAAAGGTTCGTCATCTTATTTGACCGTCTGTAACTGAACTAGCGTAGAGGGAGTGTCTGACACATACAAAAAGTGCAAAACGCTGCGTCGTAATACAGCTATGGGAAAGTGCAGTTCCGAAGGTGGGGTTTTGTGCGTTCATTGCACTTCTAATTAGCAGCTTTAGTACGCGCAGTATGGGTCATTAAAAATTAAAACTGTCTACTGAGCTTTTGCAGATAATACAGCGGGTTTAGCGAAACACCGACTGCACAGCGACTGTGGTATTTTATAAAAAAAAAACTGAAGAATAAAGCCCAAAACACACAGGGAGCGGGCGTGGGTCGGGCGCGTGGCGGGTGACGCTGTGTGATGTCGTCCATTTAAATACAAGGAATTCAACCCGCCTGACACCCGACCCGGCCCGCGCCCGACCCGCGCCCGCTCCCTGTGTATTTTGGGCTTTATACAACAGACAAGACAGCATTGTTTTTAAGTTGTTGTCAACAAAATAAAACTGTTTTAAGGAAGCAGCACTCGTCCTAGACCTATCCTAGACTAATTTTTTTAGTAACTATAATATTTAAAAGTTCAAGTATACTGACATGAAACTGACGTTTCAAAATTCATTTCGCATATTATAGAAAGTAGAAATATTATATAGTTAATATAAAATATTAGTTATAAAATTGATGCCTCAGGTGCAATGATATTTTGAAACGCCTTTAATTATAAAAGTCCGAGTAAAGTAGGGTTAATTATTTGTTTTAAATATTGTTACCATACTAAATCGGTTCATAATAATTATATTGTAACTATCTACCAAAAAATCTGATATTATAATCTGTATCTGTAATTTATATTGCACAAAAGTGCTCTTTTTGTGTCTTTTTTTTCATTAGTCTATTGTCAATAGCAGAGTCAATAGTCTATTCAAACAGGGGCGGATTGTTTTTGATACACAAATCCACTATCCGTACATTTCAATTGCTATTTTTAAAAAAATAGCCTAATCCATATAAATATTATAAATGCGAAAGTTTGGATGGATGGATGTATGTATGTATGGATGTATGTTTGTTACTCAATCACGCTCCAACGGATGAACGGATCTGGATGAAATTTGGCACAGAGATAGATTATAGTCTGGAATAGCACATAGGCTACTTTTTATCCCGGAAAATTAAGAAGTTCCCGCGGGAATCAAAAAAACCTCAACCACGCGGACGAAGTCGCGGGCATCAGCTAGTAAAACATACAAAAACTTATCTACAGCCAAAAAAATATGAAGTAGGTACATATTTTGTGTGTACCGATTTAAATCATTACAAGGATGAAAAATAGTAATATTTTGATTTAGGGCTAATTTTTCAATCAAATAATAAATATTATAAATGCGAAAGTTTGGATGTATGATGATGTATGTTTGTTACTCAATCACGCTCCAACGGATGAACGGATCTGGATGAAATTTGGCACAGAGATAGATTATAGTCTGGAATAGCACATAGGCTACTTTTTATCCCGGAAAATTAAAGAGTTCCCGCGGGAACCGAAAAACCTCAATCCACGCGGACGAAGTCGCGGGCATCAGCTAGTTGTCAGATAAATTTTATCGGAGGAATAAATTTGACGTTTTGGCAGATTTTCAATACAAAAACTGTCAAAATGTCAAATTTATTCCTCCGATAAACTTTATCTGACGATTGAAAAATCAGCCCTTAGTAGTAAAATATGATGACAGATTCATTAATAGCAATGCTCTGACAATAACATAAATACCGCGATTAAAAAAAAACTGTCTGACTGACTGACCTATTAATTCACAGTCTCAACCACTCATGAAAAGGATTTTTCGAAATTCCATCCCTTTATCGAGTAAGTGTGATAGTTTTCATTTGATCCAAATTATATAACCTTAGGAATATAAAGGTATATAAAAGAATTATAATACCATAGGAATTAAAATCGGAAAGGTAGTACCTATATCAAAGTCCTACCCGTCAGATCGAACTGAATTATTATTGGGTCGTAGTGTGCTCTTTTTTTTAAACGAAAAGAAAGCATTTTCGGAACCAATTTTTGAAGTGTGTCTATAGTTCGAACACACAACAAAAGGGTAACATTTTCATTCGAATTTCCACACTAACTCTAACAATAGCGTGTTAGAAGACATTACGGCTCCTTTTGTGCGGGGTATTGATAGTAATTCTGTTGTTATTGAAACTCCATTTCTAAAATGAAATACACCTAACTACGCTATAGAAATTTTATCTATTTGATTTTTTTAATGTATGTTGTTTTTCTTGCCCTTACACAAGTTTAAGAAGTCCATTAAAAGTATGCTTCTGAAAAAAGCTTATTATATTGTTGGAGATTACGTAAATGACAAAGGAGCATGGATTCGACTCGCTCCTACAATGCTAAGGACAGCGGTTACTTATGTAATTACAAATTAATGAAATTGTAAATTATTTTTTTCAAAAGCGCAACCGCCGAGTTTCTTGCTGGTTTTTCTCGATAGGAACGGCATTCCGAACCAGTGGTAGATTCATTCAACTATTCATAAGCACTTGTAAAAAACCTATTTGAATAAAAAAACTTTTTAATTTTGAATTTTTATGAATATTCTTATCACTTTAATTCTTCTGTTTATGTATTCTAACATTCTAACATCACGACATTCAGAATTAAAAGGTACACTATTGTTGGTCTTTGATACATTTTACACCGAAGCAATTAACTTTTTTTTATACGCTTGGCAGCAATCAGACCTGTTTGCAAGTGGCGAAACTATAAGGGTTACTTGTTGACTACGGAACCCTAATAAGAGTGCCAGCAGCGACGTGCGATGGCTGAAGCACGATAGAACATCCACATGTATTATCTCTAACATCGAACTCGAAACCTTCTCTTGAGTCGTATAATTATGTTGAAGTATATGAAAGTCCACCGCATAAATTATGTTCTACCGTATGAAATTGTGTTGTGGGCTTTATGTAACGGGCGAAGTTAGAACCAGATCATACTGTAACCGTTGAGCTATTGACTTATAATAAGAGTAAAGATGAGAGGAAAAATGACAGACAGACGCTAAAGCTCTGTTGATTAATATTCTCATTAAAAATCGCCCCTGCAAAAATGATATTTTTTTTAATCCTGTCGTTTCTGTGTATTTTTGCTGCCGTCAAATGTCGCGGCTCCGATGTAAGCATTGAGTTGTTCAACTTAGAGATCACATTTCGTGGTGTTGTGAAAGTGCCTCCACGTAATTAGGTGTACAAAAATTTTGTGAAACAATATTTGTAAACCATAGATTTAGGATTGGTTGATAGACGAATCCTAAATCTATGTAGTAAACGTGTTATGTGATAGAAATAGCGATATAACAGTCACAAATTTCAAGCAAGTAATAGGCCAAATTACTGAAAATCAGTATGGATTTTTGATTGAAACGTTCCGAAATCTATTGAGTTTATTTTTAGTGTAAGAGAGTTTTTGTGGTGTAGGTACTGTTTCATTAATTATATCAGTGTACGCGTTTTATTCGCTGTTGACCTTTGAGGAGTTCAGATTACTTTACTTCATCTCCAAAAATCTCCTTTCAAAATTTTAATTGGTAAAAATAAATAAACATTACTGCGGTACGTACGTTCAGATTTAATGGCGTTTTAAAGTTACACCTGCAAAAAATTCGCATCTTATTCAGATCATCCACCTATCACAACAAGTAAATAAAATCTAAATCTAAATCTATTTTTGAAAGCACGTCTTTTTGCTGGACATTTTGACCTCTAGTACATGGACAACTCTTTGGGTGTAAATGTTTATCATTATTTTTTGCGTCATTTGCAACGGCGGATGACGTTGAGGCATGTTGAAGATTAATCTGGCTGTGGGCAGATGTCGGGGTGTAGAGGGAGTGTTGCGCAAGGCTGGCTACAACCATTGTCGCATACTCCGAAAAATATTGTTCCAGGGAGCATGCCGCCGTAGTTTCTTCTTCTTTTTCATGTCCTGGGTTTTCCACGCTTAGACATAGACACGTCCGCGGTGTGTTGTGGTCACTGAAAATATGGTGGTATTAAGGTGATAAGGTGCCAGTGAAAATAATAATATGTCGAGGGGAGATCTTGGGAAATTGAAACGAATAAGTCGTAAGCCAAGTTTTTTTATAGAAGGGAGGCATGAAACATTTCAATCCTTTTCATCGTAGTTTTATGTCTACTCAGTGTACTTTTTTCTGTGTACTCTGGTAAAAAGAACACGATTGCTGTCCTCTATAGAATTATAAATGTCTTGCCACGACAGTTTCGTCGCCCATGTACAAGCAGCTTTTTGATGTCCTCGTCATTTACTGGGACATTATATCAAGCTTGCGCAGCGTGGCGTTCTCTTCAAATTAAATCAAGGAGCGTTCAGCTGATTCATTACAATCATTATTTTACGTCCTACAATTATTTGCGGTTGAAATTCTAACAGCGCATTATTAGTGCCTTGCTCGTATTTAATAAAGTTTAATGAAGGTACTATAAAGCAAGGAACTATTTTTAAATTTATGCGACAGCGGTTTTAATGGAAGCTTTTATCTCATGGCAACTTGGTTTGTAAATGGAAAATTATTTTGACTAAAATTATATGAATGGTTAATAAACCTGAGTAGAGCAGCGTCTCCTGCTAAATTTTAATAATAATGTCCTCCAAGCGAATTTCAGCCACGGTGGCATATCTCTAGAGAGATTAGCCATCTGCGTGGGAGATATTATAGTGCACAAGTGTGTGCGCATTCACAGGTGCACTCTCTGTTACTTTACTCTTATAGCCCGATGGGACGGAACATCCGACACGACCGGAGAGAGTTCAGGCGCAGGGCCGACGGCAGGTGCTTTTCGAGGCACGGGGGTGGGCTACCGCCAACTTCCTAACTCCGGGCTAGTACTGAGAATTTCTTGTCCGAAAAACCCAATGGCCCGACCCGGGACTCGAACCCGGGACCTCGTCGGCCGCAGTCGAACATCCTATAGCCACGAGACCACTTATTATTGTTATGCACTAAGCATGATTGTCGATCTCAGTGGGAACTTGCAATAAAAAACAAACCCTTCTGAAAAATAGAGTCCCAATAATCATCATCAGATTAGGAAGACATTGGTTAAATGCTGGTTGGTTTGACGACCCTGGCGCAGTGTTGAGCGCTGTTGCCTTAACGTGGGAGGTCCCGGGTTCGATTCCCGGCAGGGTCAATTTGGGAATTTATAATTTCTGAATTTTCTCCGGTTTGGTCTGGTGAGAGACGTGGCTACTTTACCACCCTACCGGCAAAGACGTACTTTACGCGTAAAGCCACGATTTAGCGTTCCGGTACGATGCCGTGTAGAAACCGACTTAGGGGTACCTATGGGCTTAATTTATAAGACATAAGTGCCATACCGGGTTAGCCCGCTACAATCTTAGATGCAATCTATGCTCAGATGCATCACTTACCATCAGGTGAGATCGCAGTCAAGGGCTAACTTGTAGTGAATGAAAAAAAAATTTAAAAAAATGCTCGAAGTAGTGTAAAGGAAGACATCAAGGTGTTCCTGACTAAGATTATGATGTATGCGATTCAACCTTAGATTGATAACATACGCATTTATTACTCCATCACCCATAGTAGAGACATAGTTAGCAACAAAGTTACAGACTAGGAAATGCAGATAGCTTTGAACTAAAATCCAGTGCTTCTCTTAATTCTGTTAACAACTTCCAAGCTGCGTCGTGAGGCTTTGGCCGAAGTTTTAAACCTTTGGTGGCCAGCTAACTTTACCTCGAGCATTGGTATTAAAGTTATAAACGGTATATCAACCAAAACCAGTTCCAACTTATGTATCCACAGTACCGGTCCTAACCCGATGTGTGTAAAAAGGACATGTCCCAGTTCAGTATGGAGGGTGGTTTTTTATTCTGAGTGTCAATGAACCAGAACCAAACTGCCATCACGTGAAAGAGAAAAAAATATAACATTAAACGCCATTTAAATAATAATTTTAGAAAACCCCGTTTTTTTAAAAATTAATTATGAAAAATATCGTTTGTAGAAAATATTTTTCGATGGTTAGCAACACTAAAACTTGGGTAATGCGCATTAATTGCGATTAATAATATTCCATTTCGATAAACTACCCATTTTCCACTAAAAAAAAAATAGGTAGTATATACAGATTAATAAATAATAATTGAGTATTTGAGACATTCGTAAAATAATTATTAGACAACATTAAATCACTGACAGACAAGATAAACAAAACTGACAGTGACATTTGACAATCACCCAATGACATACGTGACAAAAAAATCAAGTTTTTTTTTACTGTTGATAAAATTCAGACAAAGATCTAAAAAAGCCACAAAATAAAAATATTTTTTTCTCCAAATTGGGGTCCTTTAAAAATGCGTGAATAATTCTAAAAGCCATATTTTAGGATCTCTATTCACGTGTATTAAAATCATCTTGGTTCATGTTCAAGGCCCAATCTTGGACAAGTCCTTTATAACAAAATTCCAGACCACATCAAATATTTGAAGAGCGTTTGTCAATTCTTTAAAAAAAATCCTAATTGATAAGTGTATTACAAACTAAATGATTTTCTTGAAAAAAAATAAGGCAGCCATCTCTCTACTACCACTGATTTTTGCTGTGCCCCAACGGGGTTCCAATATTATATTAAGAACTATTCTATTGACATTATGTAAATTACTATAAGAATTGTATTGTAATGCAAATAAATTAATATGAAATATGAAAACAATGTTCAGTAAAGAAAAGAGCAACCACAGAGTTTCTTACTGTATTTTCTCGGTAGGAACAACATTCATCAATCAAGCAGTGGCAGATTTTAAGAATGGACTTTTAGCCCCAGACACGTCATCCTTGCAACTATGCTTTGGAGTCCTTATGCAAATCGTGGCAAGAGGAGGCAACACACTTTTCCCATACACGATCCCAGTTGTATGCATTTTAGTTGGCCTACTTTGACTTGTCTTCAGGCAAGAAACCTACAAGAAAACTGAGGGTCGTAACCCGTTTCCATTAATGAAAATATAGTGGAAGGAGTTCTCTTGGGATAATAATGCGTTGGGTTCCCACGTCCTTCTGCGTGAGTGTGGTACCGGCATAAAAGTAAAGTAAAAGTTGATGGTATTTTGGAAGATTTATGTGGTGTGGAGAATATCGCGGGCCGCAAGTTCAAGATACGCACTGTACCACATAGATTTACCTTCTGTGGCGGATTATAGCGAATTAAACTTCTAGTTTTTTTTAAGTAAAAGTAAAATATACTTTATTGTACACCTTAAAAATAAATACAACAAAAATAATAATACAATGGACATTGCACAACAGGCGGCTTTATCGCTTAAGTAGCGATCTCTTCCAGGCAACCTTAGGGCAAAGGGCACATTAGAATAGAAATAGAACGGCATATAGTGGGTGGGTTGGTTTCGACCTTTTGTCTTTTCCGGTCCATAGTCGCTTTTCACTCTTAGATCGCGCGAATTGTAGATTGGATGAATTCTGGTTGTATTCATCGAAATAAAGCAAACTTATTACTTACTTAAATTTTATGATAAGCTTAGGTACATTTTATAAAGTCCTCAAACAACTTCCTACCTCAATCACAACAACAATTTTCGATTAGTGCATTCTTTCCAAGGCGGGTAATATGGTTTTGTGAAATGTTTTATTGTGCACGCACCACCACGCTTTTTATTGATACCAGCAATAAATAGCACGAGGCCGTGCTATTTGACGACCTCCGTGGCGCAGTGTGCAGCGCTGTTGTCTTAACGTGCGGAGGTCCCGGGTTCGATCCCCGGCAGGGTCAATTTGGGAATTAATAATTTCTGAATTTTCCCTGGTCTGGCCTGGTGGGAGGCTTCGGCCGTGGCTAGTTACCACCCTACCGGCAAAGACGTGCCGCCAAGCGATTTAGCGTTCCGGTACGATGCCGTGTAGAAACCGAATAGGGAATAGGGTTTAATATAACTGCCATGCCCGTAACAGGTTAGTCCGCTACTATCTTAGACTGCATCATCACTTACCATCAGGTGAGATCGCAGTCAAGGGCTAATTTGTAGTGGTTAAAAAAAAAAATAGAAACGAGGCATTTCAACCAGGTCAAAGAGCAATATTATATGGAGATTTTCATTTTGTTTATTCTAAAACTCCATTACGTTTCACGCGCAGAGAATATAGCGATATTTCAGCGTAGATACAAAAAATTAAAAGCAATCAACATATTTTTTAGTTCCGTTATTAAAGCTGGACGTTGCGGTTTTTCCATTCCTCTTTTTCATATTTCAAGAGAATACTGAGAATGTATGCGGTTCTCTATACATTAGAATATTGAGGTTTATGACTGAAGGACGATTTAAAAAAATATGGGGATCATAATATACTATTTACTCGTAGATACAAAAAAATAATGTCCTGTACGACTTTCAAGATTCACCGAAGCAGTGATTTTTCACTGCAAGCAACGATTGATAAAGGCGTCGAGAAAGTAAATAAAATATATTGCGGTCTACGGTATTAGTAAAAATTTCTACTTTTGTACGTATTTGATTTGATTTTTTGATTAAACGACTGCCCAAAAAGAGGAGTGAAATGTTTTTGTATGTGAGTCTTTTTATTCCGCCATAACTTCTAAATGCCTGAATAGATTTGGAATTCGGATATATGGGATATCTTTAGAATCCTTATAACTTTACGACTTCCCTAATTTTTTTGAAAAAAAAATGTTTTTTAATTTTTTAAATTAAGTATGTTGACTTATTCCTCCATTTGTGATATATACCTAGGTATGCGTTTATTAATTGTACACAAGGATAGTAAGGTTGGTAATGTTGCGTACATTACTAAGATCAGACCTCTAATCTGTTTGCAGTGAACATATTTTTCAAAACCAATACTGCTGAATAGTAACAAAAATCTATTAGCTTAATCACGGTCCATTAAAATAATTGGATTTTAAAAGGATGCGCAATGTTGCCGGTGCAAAAGAGATTAATTACAGATTCGTCGTTTTAATTAGTTTCGTAATTAACAGCGCATGCCTTCCACACCAACTAAAATAAATTACTTTTTAATACAATCACGTGGCGGACTTTGATTAAATTGCTACGGGATTGGGCCTCGCCGGCTTTTAGGATTTAGACTCTCGTTTATGGGAAATTAAGCGAAAAAACATGGTTTATTACACATTTTTTTGTAAACAAAATTAAATTTTACTACGTTGAATGAAAAAAATGGTTCTTAAACCTTTGTATTGCAGTGGACTTCAATGCTGTATTCGTTCATATTATTCAGAAATTATCATCAGGAAGGTTTGTACGATGCGCGCATATTCTTCCGCGTGGATCTTGTCAATTTTCCGGGATATATCTATGAAAAGCCTATGTAGCATTCTAGGTCTTTAACTATTTCCATGCAAAAATCAACCCCAATCGATTGCTCCGTAGCACGGAATTGGTAATAGCAAATAAATAAAAAACAAACACCCTATCGCATTTTATACTCTTTAGAAAAGGTAAGCCCACCCGTATAGAATAGGATACCAAACTCAACTCAACTCAACTCAGGATAAAAAATATAGGATATCAAACTAGAAGAGATGATAAATCGGAAATAGGAATGTTTGGTTAGTTTGTTACTCAATCACGCCAGAACGGCTGGACGGATCTAGATGAAATTTGGCACAGAGATAGATTATAGTCTAGAATAACACATAGGTACTTAGGCTACTTATGTATCGCGGAATATTAAAAAGTTCCCGCGGGAACCGGACAACCTCAATCCACGCGGATGAAGTCGCGGGTATCAGCTAGTACCTATCCCTGACATTTATCATCCCTATACTGTTTCGTTATCAGAAGTTGCTTCATTCAATGACTTATTCAGCAAAATGTATCGAGATAAGCACTAGAGGACCGCTATTGAGGGGATGTAGCACGTAGATCAAATATTGAAACGTATTAGCTTGAGAACACACTAGGGACTTTGTTTTGTAGCTTTGTTCTGTCTCATTTAGGCTTCTGCGTTCATTTACCGTGACGATATGACGTTAATCGTTAGGAAACAGAGACATAATATGACGGACGATAATCTTAATTTTAATAGTTATTTGTTATACAAGAGTGAGTGAAAAGTTGTTTTTTAACCGCGTGCTCAATTTTGATGACCGAGCAAGCGAAGGATTCTAAAATTAGAATCCTGAGCGTCAGCGAGGGAATCAAAAGAGCACGAGGTGAAAAATCTTTTCACTCGAGTGCAACACGTAACTTTTCATCCCACCTCAGCGAGGAAATGACTAAATGCAAAAAAAATCACAAGGTAACTTTTCATCCAACCTCAGCGAGGAAATGACTAAATGCAAAAAAAATCACAAGATTAAATTCAATTCTGTTAATTTCTTCGTCACTAGAATCACTCATTTTAGGTTTTTCACTTATTTTCAATTTTCTTGTTTTTAATCGGTTTTAATTTTAAACAATATGACGTGAAAGAAAATGGTGCGCGCAAATTATATGTCTGTGTTAAAAAAGTACACCACGAAGGTTACGAGTGTGAGTTTTTATGTGGTTTTTAACAAATTAAAAACGATTGTATGGAAATTCGGCACCATAGAGGTACAAGTAAATAGGTTTTAATAATGTTTTGAATTCACAAACTTCATAGACGAGTGATATTTACTAACGTGCACACGATGTTCTAAATACAATTTACTTTATCCTCTAGAGGATAATAACGGCTTTTACCTTCAGATATCGAAGAGTAAAAATACTCTTTCCGAGATGGTGGGATGAAAATAATGTTGTCCTACCGATATTTAGTATATTTTTAAATATTTTTTGTCTTACTGATTACGCTAGTCGCAAACTTTTTAACCATATCAACTGGTATCAAATTCAACTTTTGTTTTTCCTATAAGTTCTAGAGCTGATGAGCTCGGTAGATGTAATACCGTGGGTGGGGTACAAACATCTGGGAGTAAGTACTTAATTGTTAATTTTTTGAGTCGAATTATAATAAGCAAACTCGTATGCAGACGGACGTATTAATATCCCAAAATCTCCTACCATTATTGGAAAGGACGACGGCCCTTCGTAATGAGGAATATAACTCTGATAATATACAGAGTCACAAAAAAGTATTTTTCATCCCACCATCTCGGAAAGAGTATTTTTATTCTTCCATATCTGATGGTAAAAGCCGTTATTATCCTCTAGAGGATAAAGTAAATTGAATTAAGAACATCGTGTGCACGTTAGTAAATATCACTCGTCTATGAAGTTTGTGAATTCAAAACATCATTAAAACCTATTTACTTGTACCTCTATGGTGCCGAATTTCCATACAATCGTTTTTATTTTGTTAAAAACTCACACTCGTAACCTTCTTGGTGTACTTTTTTAATTTGCTTTGCGCGCACCATTTTCTTTCACGTCTGTTTAAAATTAAGACCGATTAAAAACAAGAAAATTGAAAATAAGTGAAAAACCTAAAATGAGTGATTCTAGTGACGAAGAAATTAACAGAATTGAATTTAATCTTGTGATTTTTTTTGCATTTAGTCATTTCCTCGCTGAGATGGGATGAAAAGTTACCTTGTGATTTTTTTTTGCATTTAGTCATTTCCTCGCTGAGGTGGGATGAAAAGTTACGTGTTGCACTCGAGTGAAAAGATTTTTAACCTCGTGCTCTTTTGATTCCCTCGCTGACGCTCAGGATTCTAATTTTTGGATCACTCGCTCCGCTCGTGATTCAATTTTAGAATCCTTCGCTTGCTCGGTCATCAAAATTGAGCACGCGGTTAACTTTAACAACAACAACACACCAAAACAACAAAAAAAACAACAAACAACTTTTCACTCTTGTATAACAAATAACTATTTTCATCCAGTATTGTGATCCACGGCACTTGACACAGTATATTATATTGTAAATGCACTTTATTTAAAAACAGTATATTAAAGCGCACACAACGATCAATATCTTCGTTCATTTGGGCGTCGCAACACCACACATTATTTAGTTTGAGACAATTTTGTCGGGGAAGAAGTCGTTGGTGTGTATCAGCTCAAACTGCGATGAGATCAATCAAGTCAGCGGAATTGTTAGATTTTATCGCTACGCTTCATGATGTACCAATATCAGGAATAATATACAAAAGGATTCGTAGTCGTGCCAATACAGATTAAGATTTAGGTACGCTGTTATTTAACTGCAAGAAACCATTTTCGATTCTGTAGAGTTAACTGCTTATATAGAGATCTTATCGTTAGTAAGTAATCTGCCTTAGTAAATAGGTTCTTAAAGAATGTTTGTCTATTTTTTTTGAACTTGCATGATAAAAGCTTTCTATGGGTCGTCACAGTTGCCCAATTTGTAAGACTATGCGCGCGCTTTTTTACGGAGAGTTCTTCAGGTGACAAAGAACTCAAGGCAAAGAGGTAGGTTCGAAATCCACGATTTTGTTAAAAAATAGAAATTTGCTACTCAATATACCTAGGTAACAAACGCTTTACATACAGGATATAAAAATTTTAATACCATAAAAATATACGTACCAAACCAATGCAGACGGGAAGGCCCCGGGCGGTGTGTTATTTTTTATTTGGAGCGGTCCCGTATGTCGGCGGTATAAAAAATCTAATTTTCTATATATTGAGGTGGTGCCCAAATGGAGGCAATATCGGAGTGCTGATTTGTCGGTCCACTGAATATTGCTCTGGCGTTGATTCAAATCGGTGCGAATTGTGGGAATTGACGTACCCAAGCCACATATCTATCTCGTGTAAACTTGTATAACTTTTAAGTGCTTTTGCTGTATGTCCAACTTTACTGGCATTTTTGGACATTTTATCAAATTGCCGATAAAAAATAAGATGGTTAAATAAGGTAACCAAAGGGACTAGAAATAGGGGATAAAAATTTGTATGAGAGTTCGTTATTTTTCAAAAAAATTGCCAACGCTACGCTTTCTAGTGCCAGTTCCAGGTCGCCATTCCAGCACCTTGGGACTCCAAAGTCTATCGGTTCTTCAAACTATGTGCACCCATTGCCACTTCATCTTCTTAACCTGTAGAGCTGTGCTGGTAATTTTTCTACGGATCTCCTCATTTCTGAATCATTCATACAGTCAAGCTATATTCAGTGACTGAATTGAGTAAATTGGTTTTTAGTCCATCAAAATTCAAAATTCATAATTCAAAAGTTTTTTATTCAAATATACTTTTTACAAGTGCTTATGAATAGTCGAATGAATCTACCACTGGTTCGGAATGCCGTTCCTACCGAGAAGAACCAGCAAGAAACTCGGCGGTTGCTCTTTTGAAAAAAATAATTTAAAATTTCATTAATTTGTAATTACCTAAGTAACCGCTGTCCTTAGCATAGCATGCTCCTTTGTCATTTACCTACGTAATCTTCAACAGTAGGTATTAAGCTTTTTTCAGAAGCATACTTTTAATGAACTTTTTAAACTTGTGCAAAGACAAGTTTAAGATAGGTGTGGTGTGGAATTTTGTTATAGAATATAATGCTCTTTCCCACGAACGACCTTCGGACTTTCTTGAGGCGGAGCGATGGAGTCACGAGCCTATGGCGGTTTCTAGTTGGCCTATCGTGCAGAACGCATATTCTTTTGTAATTCTGAACGTGCTGTTTCCACTAATCGACAGACAAAGTTGCAACGTAGAGGTTTTTATAGATATCGGAAGGTGCAATTTGCCCTTATTTGTGTGCTCTAAATATTAAGATAAAGCTCTATAATAAAAGAAGTCGGTTAAAAATAAATTATAATTACTCAACTTTGTGAGTTTGGGTAATGGGAAGGCACGAAAATATTTTTTCTCTTATTTGTTAACCTTATTCTCTCGAGATACCTTTTTCCTTTGTCACATTAATTTCCTAAAAGCCAACGTAAAATTACGTAATGCCATATTATGAAACGCAGTGATAGCCAGGTGGCTTAGCTGTGGGATCTTCAGTTCGTGTGGTCGGGATTTCGATCCTCGGCTATACACTTTTGAGTTATGCTATAACTACATGATGCCCGCGACTCCGTCCGTGTGGACTTAGTTTTTTGAAAATCCCGTGGGAACTCTTTGATTTTCCGGGTTAAAGTTTTGTCCATATCCTTCGGTTGTTCAACCGGGAAAGAAGGGCCTGGAAAACGTAACATACGGATATACACTTTCGCATTTATAATACTAGTATGGATAGTAAGGTTACAGTGATAATACGAGTAGGTATGGAGTATCATATTTTATAAATATTTTGAAGCCCAACAATAAAATTATTTTAAATCCGAGTGAGAGAGGTCTTTTGTTCTTCTGTACCTACTTATAAATAAAAAGATGTAAAGCGCAGGGGTGGTAAGGGATTCTTTGAAAGCTTTTGACCTACATCCAGTTAAGTGCAACACAAGAGGAGAGTATTTACCGTATTTCATTTGTAACAAACATAATTACAAAAAGCTTTTATGACCGCACAATTATTTTATTTGCTTACTAGCTGATGCCCGCGAAATCGTCCGCGTGGTTTATGTTTTTTTTTGATTCCCGCGGGATCTCCTTAATTTTCCGGGATATAAAGTAGCCTGTCCCTGTCAGACACCCTGTTGTTTTATAATTGAGTGTCTGACAGGGGGTTGCAATCGTACTAAGTGTCTGACAATGGACAACGTTGTTTCTAATATTATTACAAAGAGAAATATAAAAAAACGGAACTAAATACTTCGAATTTGAGGTGCCACCTTTTCTACCTGATACCTTCCAAAGCAACCGCGATCCAAACTTCATAGTCGGGGATCGTTTATACCTCTATTAGAGACATACATAGAAAAAATTTCAACTTAAATAAAATAACGAAGGTCTGATCGTCGCGGGATCTTGGACCATAGTGCAGTGTATTTCCACTACTAGGTAAGCCAATGTTTATTCACTGATTAGTAACTGATACGAGGAAAACGAGCTTATTCCGTTCCGAGAAATCGAGAGCAAATAAATAACATTAGTCGGAGGTAAACTATTTACAATTTGATTACGTCTTAATCGAGCCAAAGTAATTAATTGGCGTACAAGTTACTTAAACTGTTTACAGGGGTCGTGTGCACAGATCACATAAACAAATGTGTTGATTGCACCATCATAGTGAACCGTATGAAAGCGCTATTTTTTACTCGCAGTCAATTGCATCGAGATCTCAGTCAGATGATGCAGTCTAAGATGGTAGCGGGCTAACCTGTTAGTGGTATGGCAGTTATATTCTACTCCTAATTTGTTTGAACACGGCATCGTGCCGGAGCGCTAAATCGCTTGGCGGTACGTCTTTGCCGGTAGGGTGGTAACTAGCCACGGCCGAAGACTCCCACCAGACCATTCCAGGTATTGAACCCGGGACCTACCATATTTCATAAGACAACAGCGCTCACCACTGCGCCCGGAAGGTCGCCAAAACCTGGTTTGCGTCCAACTTGCCGATAGTTACTATACTAATTTCAGTAGAAATTGCCTGTTGTAGCGTGATTGAAGGAAAAACCAACAAAACAAGTAACAAACACACTTTCGCATAAATAATAGTAGGTATGGATATGCTAATATTGAGGGTTACATAGTCTAAAATGGGACCTATAATTCGGTAGAATGAACACCCAAAAGTTGGGTGCGTAATCACGGGATTAACCAACTAAGTTGTAAAGGCGTTGTTATGGCAAAAGCTCAACTTTCCACTCGGCGGTAATTGTAATTGTCCACTCTGGTCCATTAGATGGGCGGTAATGGACCGCACTTTGTTCGAGCCACGGTTCGGATTGCCTTTGTCTGTGGCCCTATTATTAGCTAAACTGTCCTTTGGTTAATAAGCGCGATATTCCGTTATACATATAATGGTGGAAATTACTGTAAAAAAAGCGGTGATAGTCTACATACCCTGTTTACTATTCGAGTGGACGGGGTTCGATCCGCTTACCGTTCCTAAAATAAGGATTATAATTCTAAAACACGAAAGTCAACAATAATAAAACAATACGGCTTCAGTTTGACCCCTGGGCGGACAAAAATTACGTAGTGAATTTGTGTGCGTTTTTTTACTCGCGTGTTCTGCTAGTTTAGTCCTTGCCCTAACAGAGGTCGGCATTGGGGCTGATTCTGTAGTGCACAATCTCTAAACTAAACTAAAATTAGAGCATTACAAATATTGCTAACCCTTTCATAATACTCCCTACGGAAAGGGACAGAACTAGTTTTAAAGCTGCCATTTTAGTTTAGTTTAGAGATTGTGTTATACAGAATTGGCCACAATATTAGCACTCGTATATTTAGAAAATTGGTTGTATAGCTAATAGCAGTTACACTAATTAACAAACACGGCTATTGACAAAGGCAATCATCGCCGTAGCTGGGGCAAAGTGGTCTGTTACCTCCTAGCTAACGGATCCAAGTGAAAGATTACACTTAAGTTAAGCATCTACGCAAAACTGCTTACGTAATTTTACTGGCTGTCTTCTTGTCACCGTTTCAGGATTCTTATAACGTATCTCTGTCTGCGTTGTACTCCTTTGCTTCGTATTCCATTGCTGAGAGTAGGTACCTTGTAACCCTTTCTATTTAATACTTATTTATTATAAGCTTATGCCCGCAATTTTGTAGATTTAGGTTTTAAAAATTTCGTGGGAACTCATTGATTTTCCAGGATAAAAAGTAGCCAATGTCAGTCTCCAACCATACTTTCTTTGAAAAATCCTGTCGATCCTTCCGATTTATAATATGGATAGTAATTGTAGAAGTTTTTAATCTGTTTTCATACGACTACAATCTTAATAGCGTATGGTTTTAAGTCGATTGTTTTTGTCTTCATTAAAATCTTTCTAATAAAAACTTATTGAGAAGTTCAGGGTAATTATATCTCTTTAAGTATAAAATATGAATTAAGAGGACCTACAGTAAAGTAGGTAGGCGTTTAATTTTATAATACCACAGAAAACAGCGAAATATTAAAAAAGTTAGACAATGGATTAGCTTTTCCCTTCACTTGTTCTTGATAAGTAATTCCTCGACGTGAAAAATCCGCAAAAGGGTTTTTTAAACTGCTTCGTAAAGAGGGGATGCGGTGGGCACTGAGTTCCATTCCATAGAGGTTCAGACCTCAGAAGTTATATTAAATACCTAAGGACGTAATGTGGACGACCTAAGAATTTATGAACATTTATATGTAAACATTTAAATAAGTAAATGATGCCGGTGGCTTCGTTCGCGTACCTATACCTACCTACTTATATAAAAGTTTATCCGTACCTACCAAAGGAGAATCACTCTAAGGAGCTTAAGGCCATAACAGATATTTCTGCGAGTCGGTTTACCGAGTTGCATAAAGGGTTTGCTTAAAATAAAGTTTGATAATACCTATCTCTATTTTCATACTCAAAATGCATTTTTCACTTATTCCTGCCAAATTCTGAGAACAATACAAGTACTTACATAATATTTATTCTGAACGAATCATGATTTAAAGATGTGATAAGTGTAATTGTATTTATATATTACTTAAGTAAGTAAGTAACACTTTATTACACACAAACAAATAACAAAACAGAGGTATCACGAATCGTGACAGAATTTACAACTTGTTACGGTGTAAAGGCGGCCTTATCACTGAGTGATATCTTCCAGGCAACCTATAAGAAATATTTGACCGAGCGAAGCGAAGGTCTCTGAGCCTACTTGAGTGAATTTGCACTTGTCCGTCCGTCCGTCTGTCAGAGCCTTATAACTTCTGAATTACTGAACGTAATTACTTCAAATTTAAATATAATATGTACACCGATGGCCTCCCGCCGAATATGGCTTAAAAAGTTATAAAAATCTTTATTTCAGGGGAGCTCTCATAGAAGCGAATGCGAAGTAAAATATTTTTTATAGCGTTACATAGGGTTGCGGTATATAATTTCAAAGATACCTAATTAGGCATAGAGTCCAAAATTATTTTTTTTTTAAATTTTCCCCTAAAATTGACGAAATGGGGGGCTTTCAAAGTGGCGATTTTCTAACGTCCAAAGTTGACCTCAGAACTCTCAATTTTCTGAATACTAAAATTAGATAAATATTATAAGGAAACGAAATTTTTTAATTTTTAATGTGCTTCAGTATTATTAACAGAACTTTACAATTATGTCAATAGATGGCGCTCTGTACAGGTTCATGGATACCGCGAGGTCTCAGTTCGGGGCGAACCACTAGTTACATAATGACTCAACTTCAACCTGATTAATAGACAACACTTATGCCTACCAGCTATGCGAACTAGTATACTGGGTTCCTTGCATAAGAATAGGTATTGATAGCTGTACTGAAACTGGTCCTTTTATATACCAGTTATTTAGAATTCGTTTATTTGAAAATTACTGCCTCTTGCATACGACACCTCTCTCAGCAGTGGGGATTAAATGATTTGGGGTGGGGAAGGGGGCTATGAAGCTCGTTAGCGACAATTTTTCTCAAAGCTTTCCCGAGAGAATTGTCACAATCCCGATTGTGACGAATTACGCTAGTAACAGAACGTTGCGTTCTTTTTATTCAATTAAACATGAAAATTCTGCACGGAAAAAAAGATTTGAAACATTTTTACGTTTAATTAAGTCTAAGTATTTGTTTTCAGCAAATAGTCGGAATTTTTCAATCGTTATAATTGGGAGGGCTACTGAAATTATTATTTTTTGGAAACGAATTTTTCTTGATGAATTTTCCTTGGGTGAAAGTCAGCGCAGGGCGCGGGCAAACTCCTATAGGTTCGAGAAGAACTGCATGAATCCTCAGAGAGCGCTGAGAGCGCAGTGGAGCCGGGCTCTTGTTGTCGTTGCCGCCATACGTTACTGGGTTTATACCATGGGTTCATACAGTTGCGTGCGTTTTGTTACATATCGTACATGCGTACTTTCTGCCGTGCAGCAGGTTTCCTAAAGCTTAAAACTTTGCATCTTATCACTATTTGTCTTTCATTTGACTTATGTTCAAGCAACAGTTCGTCCATGCATCTGCAGCTAGCGCTCCAAGCGGACTGCTTGCCTAATTTAAAACGGAGGTAGAAATAATGTTGTTTCACCGGATGTTGTATCTCCGTGCGCGAAGAAGATCCTATATCAACCGCAGCGCCGATATAATAGGATATAGGCCCCGCGCGCGGCGGAGATGACATCGCCCGCAGCGCGGTTCCACTACCGGAACTGATACCCAGCTTAGGAGCCTCCATAGCCAAGACGGTAGGCCCTAACCGACTATAAAAGCTAAAGGACAATCACCGGCGATGCTTTTGCCCAACCCCCTTGTGTGTGACGCTGTAGCTGCCAGTAAGGAATACGCAACATACTTAATCCCAAATAAAAAACCGGCCAAGTGCGAGTCGGACTCGCGCACCGAGGGTTCCGTACAAACCTGTAGTAAGTTTTAAATTATAAAAAAAAACTACTTACTAGATCTCGTTCAAACCAATTTTCGGTGGAAGTTTGCATGGTTCATGTACATCATATATTTTCATATACGGCAGACAGACAGACAGACGTGACGAATCCATAAGGGTTCCGTTTTTTGCCATTTGGCTACGGAACCCTAAAAACCGGGGTACAGTGTTACCCTGCGCTCCACCCGGGTAAGGAGGCCATGAATCGAGGCCCATACCCCCATTTATTTGTCTTATAATCAGGGGCCCAATAGTCTAAGCAAATCGTAATCATTTGACAGCTTTAAACGTATTACTCGAACTGTTTAAGGAGTTCATGCATGCTATTCGACGTGCAGGCATCTCTGATCTCCTTAAACAGGTTGAATATCCGTTTGAAAGACTTTTACGATTACGATTTCCTTACACAATCGGGGGGCAGAGCGTCATAGCTGTGGTCATAGTTAGTTTTGACTACTATGACGCGAGTATAAATACTCGTTGTTGGGTGGACACAGTACCAAATGATTCAATTTTTATTCCATGTAGGAACATTCTAAATTCTCCAGCAGTCCAAGCCCAATGGCGGAGCAATTTAATCAAAGTCCGCGGCGTGATTGTATTAAAAAGTAATTTATTTTAGTTGGCGTGGAAGGCATGCGCTGTTAATTACGAAACTAATTAAAACGACGCTCTTTAATTATTTTCTTTTGCATCGGCGATATTGTTCGTCTTTATAACATCCATCACCTTTATTACATTAAAAATATTGTTCAGTACGACGTATTGTAACAAATACCTACAGTAACACGATTTTAATTCTCTTTCAAAGATTTGCGCTTGACTCCGATCCGATTTTTTCATTTCCATATTATAATATAAATATTTAAAAACACATTTTTTTTACAATGTATGTTAGAAACCTTTATTGAATACAATACAATAGAAATTAAAGCTAGCTAGCCTAACCTAATTACTATATAAATCATGCCCGCGTGGAATGGTGGCAAGAATTATCTATTTGTGTAGGTCTCGTACCTATGTGTATAGCTCGCCAACCCGCATTGGAGCAGCGTGTTGGGTCTAAGCTCTAAATCCCTCGCTCCTATGAGAGTGGAGGCCTGTGCCCAGCAGTGGGACGTCAATGGGCTGTAGTGGTGGTGGTGGTGGTATGTGTCATAACAATGTTATATTATTATTATAATAATAGACGTGTCGTGGTTTTATTTCATGACAATCCCTAGTGTGCTTTCGCTCATATGCGGGAACTCTTTAATTTTCCGGGATCAAAAGTAGCCTATGTGTTATTCCAGACTATAATCTATCTCTGTGCCAAATTTCATCCAGATCCGTTCAGCCGTTGGGGCGTGATTGAGTAACAAACATCCATACATCCATCCAAACTTTCACATTTATAATATCACTAGCTGATGCCTGCGACTTCGTCCGCGTGGATTGAGGTTTTTCGGTTCCCGCGGGAACTCTTTAATTTTCCGGGATGAAAAGTAGCCTATGTGCTATTCCAGACTATTATCTATCTCTGTGCCAAATTTCATCCAGATCCGTTCATCCGTTGGAGCGTGATTGAGTAACAAACATACATCCATACATCCAAACTTTCGCATTTATAATATTTATTTGATACTAGCTGATGCCCGCGACTTCGTCCGCGTGGATTGAGGTTTTTCGGTTCCCGCGGGAACTCTTTAATTTTCCGGGATAAAAAGTGGCCTATGTGCTATTCCAGACTATAATCTATCTCTGTGCCAAATTTCATCCAGATCCGTTCATCCGTTGGAGCGTGATTGAGTAACAAACATACATCCATACATACATCCATCCATCCAAACTTTCGCATTTATAATATTTATATCTAGCGGTCGCCCGCGACTTCGTCCGCGTACAATTTCTGACTTCCTATAAGATTATGAAATTTTCCTGCTGCAAGAGGCCTATCCACAAAAGTCCTACCGCTAGTAGGCAAATATCTCGACTTCGTAGTTCATACACATGGACAGTGGCGTGCACAGGGTTTGAAGAGGTCGCCCGCGACTTCATCCGCGTATAATTCTTGATTTCCTATAAATTTTATGAAATTTTACCGCTGCAAAAAGTCTATCTAAAGAGGCTTTTTATATAACTTATGCAGGTGTTCATTATTTAAAACTTATAACCTAAATCCCGATTTTCAAGAATCTAACTACAAAAACATAGAACTTTCATACAAACTTCCAACCCCCATTTCACCCTCTTTGGGGTAGATTTTCGAAAAAGTGCTTATACAGGTTATTATTATTTAAAACTGATAACCTAAATCCCGATTTTCTAGACTCTAACTTCAAAAACTTAGAACCATCATGCAAACTTCCAACCCCCATTTCACCCTCCCCTCACCCTCTTTGGGGTAGATTTTCGGAAAATTTCTTATACAGATTTTTATTATTTTAAACTAATAACTTAAATGCTAATTTTCATGTGTCTAACTTCAAAAACAAAGGACTTTCATACAAACTTCCAACCCCCATTTCAACCCCTTAGGGGTGAATTTTCCCAAAACTATTTCTTATCTGACGTCTACACCATAGAAGGAACCTACCTTCCAAATTTCAAGCCTGTATGTTTTATCGTTCCTGAGATATCGTGATGATCAGTGAGTCAGTCAGTCAGTGACCTTTCGCTTTTATATATAGGTATAGATACTAGCAGATGCCCGCGACTTCGTCCGCGTGGATTGAGGTTTTTTGGTTCCCGCGGAAACTCTTTAATTTTCCAGGATAAAAAGTAGCCCATGTGCTTATTCCAGACTACAATCTATCTCTGTGCCAAATTTCATCCAGATCCGTTCAGCCGTTAGAGCGTGATTGAGTAACAAACATCCATACATCCATACATCCATCCAAACTTTCGCATTTATAATATTTATTTGATAAGTATACCTAGATAAGTATAGATTAAAAACTGGGGTTTAATAATGGGGTTTAATGGCCTCGCAAATCAAGCAAGAACTCTGTCCAGCACTGTCCCTCGCAAGTCGAGATGTGAATGCATTTAACAAGTAAATAGGTTTATATTAGGTAGGTTGGCATAAAAATGTAGGTAAAAAGCCAAATGATGTAGCGGTGTTTTAATGAAAAATATGCGGCCATGATATCTCATTTACTTTAAAACAAATTTATGTAAAACTACACCTAAGCTAAGTAGTAAATAAATTAGCAAGACTTCTTTAATAATATCACAGCGTAAACTCTACATGCACTTTCACAAATAAAACGGGTAGAGTGGACTGTGGCAGCAATATCGGAACCCTCCACGTACCGAAAGGACTAAAGGTCTAGTCCCACTTGAGATGCACGGAGCGGCGCGGCACGTAGCGGCGAATATTATCTGTATGAGTTTGCACGGGGCCGGGTCACGCAGTCCATCTTTGTGCCGCGTTGCTTAAGTGGGCCCAGCTCCATACATCCTGAAACAAAGAATACTTGCCACTAAGTGCCGCGCCGCGCCGCGCCTCTGCAGTGGGGCTAGACCTTAAATGTATGCTCACGCTGGTGTTAAAAGTAAATGACGCCTGTTTTCAGCTTTGCTAGAGGATATTATATTTATTTTATGTTCTCCTTAAATATTTTTCATTTGCGTTTTGAAAATGGAAACTTGGACGGTAGAGGGAAAATAATTGTAGTCGTTTTAGAATGAAATTTTAATGAGATTGTAATTTTTTTATTACCTTTCATTCTAAATTGTTTTACCCTATTCTGTTGTGGGTTTTGTCCCCATGATTTGTCATATTACTAGAGCATGTACAAGTTTAACAAATAAAGCAGTAGATATAATTCCATGAGCATTAAAGACTCATTGAAACTGGTGCATAATAATATTAATAGAATCTGTCATTAGTCATTCGGTAAATTTGCGCTGTAAGTAGAAATACTCTTGCTTGTGCTACTTTTTGGTCATAATAATATGATACAACTCTAACGGCAATATAATAAGAGTTGAAGATATCATGTGTTTATTAACACGACTTCAAGATAGTTTGGAGTAATTTGTAATTTGTCTTTGTAATCATTAGAAAAAGAATGCAAACGTTTTTAAGGACCTGCAAAGAATAAAGCGTCATATCAGAACGTGTTTACCCTACGAATCTGTCGTTTTTTCAGCCCTGTCCGTAGTGTGTTTTTATCCTTAGATGTTTCTAGGTTGCTGCGCATAAACTCAATAGGTAAAAAGAGAAAAAAATCCAAGTACAGTGGAATATTATAATGAAATTCTGCAGCCATAACTCTAATTTACCTTACAAAATATAAAGCACTCTGGCTTAGCCGAGTCGTAAATAAATTAATAAGAGTTCTTTATAATCGCAGTTAACTCTTCGTTTCGCTTGTGTGGGTTTAGTACAGTAGTTAAACAATGAAGCTTTATGAAAAAGAAATAAGAAGTATTTTACATTTAAAATTAAATAAAGAATTTAAAAACCTCTGACTAATTAAAACGAATTCTTAAAATAACAAATGTATTTACGAGATACAACCTACACCATCTAGGGAAAGATAATTCTTAAGTAAGAACCCCAGATAAAAACCGTAGAGCTCAAACGAGTATACCGATTTAAATGCTTAAATCGGTCTACTCGTTTGAGCTCCACGATGACATACATATGAGCACTCTGCAGTCAAACTCTTAACACCCCTCTTTTTAGGTCAAGGGTTAAAAACTGAAATATTAGTTCAACTTGCAAATGCACAGGAATAAGATAAGCATGCTATTAAACCTTATCATACGAGTACGTTTTTGTGAAGTTTTTGTATCTGTTCGGCGGTTTTGTTAACTGAGTGTTGGAACGATATGCTACCACCACGATGCCACAAAAATATCTTGACAAAATTATTATTATCGTAAGTAAACTGTACCTAGGTACTGAAATGACACTTCAGAAAGAAAACGATGCTGTCAAACAAATCTGATATTAAATTAGTTTATAAATGGAAGCTTTTTGACGACCTCTCTGGCGCAGTGTTGAGCGCTGTTGTCTTAACGTGCGGAGGTCCCGGGTTCAATCACCGGCAGGGTCAATTTGGAAATTTATAATTTCTGAATTTTCTCTGGTCTGGCCTGGTTGGTGGCTTCGGCCGTGGCTAGTTACCACCCTACGGGCAAAGACGTTCCGCCAAGCGGTTTAGCGTTCGGGTACGATGCCGTGTAGAAACCAATTAGGAGTATGGGTTTAATATAACTGCCATGTCCCTAACAGGTTAGCCCGCTACCATCTTAGACAGCATCATCACTTACCATCAGGTGAGATTTCAGTCAAGGGCTAACTTGTAGTGGATAAAAAAAAGCCTTTTGTTCTATTTAATAAAATGTGCAGTATCCTCAATATATTTTTATGAATCCATACTTGAAAAAACCGTCGCATAATAAAATCTCCTCATCATTTCATATTTAAAAAAACCGGCCAAGTGCGAGTCGGACTCGCGCACCGAGGGCTACCGTACAAACCTGTAGTAAGTTTTACGATTTATGACGTATTAAAAACAAGACGACATGATGACAAAAGTCTTTGCATCTCCATAATAACGATTGTAAAACTATTGTGGATCGTAGAGCATTTAAAAAATTTGGGGGGGGAACGGTATTTTTTTCGACATTTTGCCCGATAAATCAAAAACTATGCATAAAAATAAATAAAAATCTGTTTTAGAATGTAGAAGTATAGCCCTTTCATAAGATACTCAGTATAGTTATCATACTTTGAAATTTCAAACCCCCGATTTTCCCCCTTTTTTAATTAAACTAAAAATAATTTTCGATTTTTTTTTTTTATTACAAGATAGGCTTGCGCTTGACGACAATCACGCTTAATACTCGTACAAAGCAATGATGAAGTTTAGGTTGAAGCGCGCCCGCCTAGAAGATGCCTATTCACTCTTGCCTTGAAGGTACTTAAGTTATACGTGGCAGGGAATACATGTGCTGGAAGGGCATTCCACATCCTGCCTGGTTCGAATCAGAAACGTAGAGCAGAACCGTTTCGTTCGGGCTGACTGGACGTCAACCACATAAGGATGCCAACGCAAACGGTTTCTTGCTGTTCTGTGGTAGAACGGTGAAGGGGGAACAAGGTGGAAAAGTTCCTGAGCACACTCTCCAAAGTATATCCGATAAAAGACCGATAAGCAAGCGACATTGCGTCGGTGCTGTAAGCAATGCAGTTTCGCCTGCGTGAATGATTGATCGCCAATGATTCTTCGGGCCCGGCGATCAATCGAGTCTAATGCATCGAGTTGGTACTTGGCGGATCCATCCCAAAGGTGGCAGCAGTACTCCATGCCAGAACGAACTTAGGCCTGGTAAAGAGCGAGGCGCTGTTCCGGTGTGAAGTACCGCCTCACCTTGTCCAAGGTGCCAAGTTTTTTGGCAGCTGTTTTGGCCTTTAACTCGATGCATTTCCCGAAATTGGGATTGGATGATTGGATTTTAATGATGTTAGGCCACTATTATACACAACTATTTCAAATTTCATGTCAATAGCTTTAATAGTTACCGTCATTTTTCAAGTTAAATCCATGAAAATTGGTTTGGATTTTCGATTAAACATGAAAAAACACGTGTTTCTGGATTTTTGTAAATGCCACCTCCAAGGAATTTTTAGAAATTTCACCCGAGCGAAGCAGGGGCTGGTCTGCTAGTCCATTTGTCTGTCTGCTAAGCTTTAACGACTCATCTTTTCAACCGATTTTTTAAAACATCCATATCCATACTATCCATATATCCATACTAATATTATAAATGCAAAAGTGTGTCTGTCTGTCTGTCTGCTACGCTTTCATGGCTCATCCGTTCAACCGATTTTGATGATATTTGGTACAGGGGTAGGTTGTATCGCGGGGAAGGACATAGACTTTTTATCCCGGAAAATTCAAGAGTTCCCGTGGGAATCAAAAACCACGCGGACGAAGTCGCGGGCATCATCTAGTTAATTATAAATAGTTTTCCATATATACTCGTAGCTATTCAACATAGTCGCAGCTACAACGTAATGTACTACATACGTAATCCCACGCGGGTTACTTGTGGGTTATTCTATAAATTTGCAAAGGTGTGAATCGTGTGATCAAATTATAATGTAATGCGCATTATAGGTAGTTTCAATAGGTTGTGAAGTTTCAGGTGAGGAACCATAAAGATAGCTTCCTGGGTTTCCTTAATATCCATTACTGAACGACTGTAGCGTTGCAGTGCTGTGTCAACAGCGCCGGTAACAGCACATAGCGCCCAGCCAGCGGGCGGTGTGGTACACGTCATGAACTTAACGAGACCTTTGATTTTTTGGAGATTTTGAAAGCTTTTGCTTGTAAACTATAAATACACTAACTATGATGTATTATTTCAGTATGTGCTTTTTGGGTCTTCAATCTAATTTGTTAACAAACTCAAACTCAAAGTATAATTATTCAATTTAGGTACACTGTTCACTTATTGCCGTCCAATTACTAATAAAACATGATTGTGATAATCAGTTATGGTATCTTAAACTAATGCTACGAGGGTTCCAAACGCGCCCTGGTCTGAGAAGATCCCAAACTATCTCAGCCGGGTTTTTAGGGTTCCGTAGCCAAATTTGGCAAAAACGGAACCCTTATAGATTCTGTCTATGTCTGTCTGTCTGTCTGTCTGTCTGTCTGTCTGTCTGTGTGTCCGTCCGTATGTCACAGCCACTTTTTTCCGAAACTATAAGAACTATACTGTTGAAACTTGGTGAGTAGATGTATTCTGTGAACCGCATTAAGATTTTCACACAAAACTAGAAAAAAAAACAATAAATTTTGGGGGTCCCCATACTTAGAACTGAAACTCAAAAATTTTTTTTTCATCAAACCCATACGTGTGGGGTATCTATGGATAGGTCTTCAAAAATGATATTGAAGTTTCTAATATCATTTTTTTCTAAACTGAATAGTTTGCCCGAGAGACACTTCCAAAGTGGTAAAATGTGTGTCGTCGTCCCCCCCCCCCCCCCTGTTACTTCTAAAATAAGAGAATGATAAAACTAAAAAAAATATATGATGTACATTATCATGCAAACTTCCACCGAAAATTAGTTTGAACGAGATCTAGTAAGTAGTTTTTTTTTAATAATTTAAAACTTACTACAGGTTTGTACGGAACCCTCGGTGCGCGAGTCCGACTCGCACTTGGCCGGTTTTTGTTTTTTAGAATCACCATCTCACAAATTAAAAAAGAAGCTAGATTTGCTACAACTTTCTCGATACAAATATATATTTTCCAAAGATGCTTCTTTTTGATTTTTTTGTTTTATTCGGAAACGATAGAGCTTTTTCTGTATACTTTTTTTAAATTGAGTATTTAGTTTACCAAAAATATGACGTGAATGTTTAATTTTCACAACTATAGTTTATTTTTAAAACGTTATAATTTGTTTTTTTCACCCCGTTGCGGCCACCATCTATTGGGCCCTTAACAATATTCACTGAGATTTTTTAAATTGATTGGTTCAATTTATTATATTCTGCCTACTGCAGCAGTTTATTGGTTAGTGTAGCAAAGGATTGTTATGCTATTATAATAATTCCAGCTAACTTTTAAAATGTATAAATGAAAGAGTAATCTTAAGCCTAAGTAGCTTATATTTAGACGTACTATTAAAGTATTTTAAAAACAGTAATAATGATTTAATATAATTCAACTCTCAATTTCATGGGCACTTAATCTGTACTTCTGTAAATAAAAAAAAATATTAACATGTCTGATTTCATAATTTCCATAGCTTTAGCTCACTGCATAATATTTCGACTGAATACTAAAAAAATTAGATTATATTCTATACATACATAAAATTAATAAGTAGGTAGGTACTAACGTAAGTATTTACTCGTTCCATGGCTATAATTTTACTTCAAACACCTTGAACCTTGAAATACTTATCATTAGTCAATAACATATTTAAATATTCAATGGACTGGAGTAATCGATTTTATGAGGTTTTAGTTAACATATTGCTTCCTGAGTAATTGTTCCAGCAGCTTTCATTTAATCATTACGTTGAAATTGAAGTATCGGAACGTCTAGTTCAAGACGTTGAGCACATCAGAATAAGATTGCGCACGTTTTGCTTAAAAGATTGACCTCAAAATGAACAATAAAATTTTGAAGCTGATTGTATTTACTGGGAATGTATTTTGTGTTTACAGAAGTTATTACAAATTTTCATTTGTTCGACGATGTATTGCATGGGTGAGAATATTGATAGAGCTCATCATGTTACTGGCATGTTTAACCACACATATTGGAAACTTTGAAGCAAATAAAAGCGTAATTACATATTTATTTGTAACGCTTATCAGCTCTTTCGGTATGATTTTATTGGCTTGTTACCATTGCAAGGACTTTAACAACCTTACTGAGTTAATCGAAAAGAACCACGCTTTCTTTATAAAAGATAAGGAGTACTGTAAAAATTTAAATAGGAAATACAAACAACTCATTGTGGTTATTATCGCATATCCATGCATAACACTTAGTCTCGTGATCAATTTCCATATAGTATTCTCCACAGAATCTAAATTCATATTATACAGTATAAATTTACTTATTAGCGAGTTTCGTTATTTATTTGAATACATTGCACTCTACAGTATTTTGTTTATTTTGTCTGAGCAACTTAATTGTATAACACGAAGTATTTGGAAACAAAGACTAGCAAATTTGATTAAAACGGAAAAAGTTGGCGTACAAGATTATACAAGTACTAGTGGGAGTGTAAGACATGATGATATTCAAGAAATAACGAGCTTTGAAGATTGGACAGCATTTTATAATATGAACATTAAAAAATGTTCATGTTTAATTAACACAATATTTGGAGTGGAAGTGAGTACTGTTTTAGTAAATACATATTTTTATGTAAGATATTTTTTATTAATTTAATTAAAACGTGTAATTTTCTTCACAGATTACCATATTGCTAGCAACAGTAATATTCTACCTTATATCATGTTTGTATGCAATAGCATATATCTCTATCAATGTAAGTATTTAATTGTTACATTTCACCGTCAATTCTCAGTACATGTTTTGACGACCTCCGTGGCGCAGTGTGTAGCGCTGTTGTCTTAACGTGCGGAGGTCCCGGGTTCGATCCCCGGCAGGGTCAATTTCGGAATTTATAATTTCTGAATTTTCCCTGGTCTGGCCTGGTGGGAGGCTTCGGCCGTGGCTAGTTACCACCCTACCGGCAAAGACGTGCCGCCAAGCGATTTAGCGTTCCGGTCCGCTACCATCTTAGACTGCATCATCACTTACCATCAGGTGAGATCGCAGTCAAACGCTAACTTGTAGAGGATAAAAAAAAACATGTATAATTATTTTATATATAATTTTGAATTCTCAATGTAATGCGGTTATCTATCAAAATTTTTGTCAGTAAGTTTCTATTTCTTTGACATCTTATTTAAGTTATGAGTTTTGATGATGTTATGTTTCTTCTACAGGGCTCCTTCGCGTCGTTCGATTTTTTCTCATATTTAATCAGAACCTTAATTTTTCTGATCGCTTTATACATGCTCTCTCGGAGTGCACAAACTGTACAGAACAGTGTAGATCATTTGAAAAGGTGCCTAGGAAGGCTTTTGATTCACTCCACTGAAAGTAAGTTCTATCAGTAATGCTGATACTTGGTCACAATAATTTCATGAATAAACATTGTATTTTTTACTACCACACATAATACCCTATTCCTTAAAAACTACATCAATCATTGTTACAATTTCAATTGTTGTGATTAGCTGAATTTATGATATTCTTTGTGCGACAATGGATGTTGGATAATATATTTTGGCATTGATCATATCATATCATTTATTCATTGCATTCTTATATAAACATAAACATATATATATATATATATATATATATATATATATTACATAAATTATAATAACATGAGGCTCCGTCAGGGCATTGCAATTAGTTATACTTTAGTATTTAAGCTAGCAATTCTACATTTTATAACAAAATTAACAATTTCAGTAATCTACTTTAAAATTCATTACAATTCAATATATCTACCTCTACTAATTTAATTACCTACACTAGAAGGTGTCTTCGAGTGTCTAATGTATATTTTTTTTCCAGACTAACGAGAATTCTTTTGTTACAGATCTCGTCTGTTACAAGGAAACCAGAGATCTGTTGCGCTTAATAACGAGCCGCCCAATCAGGACACAAGCGTTTGGGTCCATTTACATTGACATGTCACTTCTGCCTAAATTTGTTATGTTCTTCACTTCCTATACAGTTATAGCTCTTCAGTTCAATAATGTCGTTTAGTTTAAGAAAAATAATGATTATTTCTCCTTGATCATTATTGTATCCTGTTTTTTCGCACTTCTTCTGTTTGGGTCTGTCTTGTAAATTAATTGTTCCTATTTCTTGTTAAGCCATCTACATTGTCTCGCAGGTTTGACATATCTGTAGCTTAGCAACGTAGCACATCCCTGGTGGAGACGAACCCTAAAACTGAAATAAAACGTAGCGTGACGTACGATTATGTATGAGGGTACACAGGAAGGTCGCTTGTACCGTCGACAGTAGTGTCCTGAGATAAAAACAACAATGCGCAGGAAAAGGAAACGCAACTTCGCATCCACCTCTATCATGCTGTGTAAAAATAGTGATGTAAAAAAAGAAAAGTTGCGAATTTTTGCTAGTCTATATTGAAACTAAAATGTTAGGCAAGTTAATGTTATAAAGTATAAGTAAATGTTATAAGTTTGTATTATCGATAAAACGCGTCAGCAATAGGCGTAGGCAATAGTCAGTCATTCTCAATCTACTGTTAAATTGCATAATGTATTGATATCTGAGTCAGCTCTTTGGGGTATTATTATCTGAGGATCAGCTCGGAATTATATCGATCTTTTTTCGCTCCGAAAACGCAAGCTCAAAGGGGAAAAAAGCGTAAATAGTGGAGGTGGAGCTGAGCTCGATAAAATGAAAATGAGGGGGCGAGGGGCTTGTTAGTACGCGAGCTTCTCGCAGCGCCCTCTGCTGATTGTCACAGTCTCAATATTTACACTCAGATCCATAGCAAAAAGGACTCTAATTGCTTATCATTAAAGTTCAAATTAAATAAAGCGATACGCGTTGAAAATGCTCACGGAACAAAGAACGCATAAAAATCTGCAATACAAAGGATTTTTCAGAACTGTAACTGACATAATGTCTAATTAGATGATTCGTTTCTGCTTTGAGGATCGAAGAGAAACTTTTTGAATTTTAATTGGTAGGAGGACTTTGTTCTGTTGTTTTAAATTTTATTCCAATTTATTGAATGCCTGCATATACCCTATTGTAGTTTTCTTAAATTACTGTTTTTTAATAATCGTTTACCTATTCTTCTATCCTAATACAGGTAAGAATCTATGTTATGCAATAATATTATGTATTTTGTTTAAACACAAAAAATGATCAAAAGGAGTAAATTGTTTGTTATTTATTTAAAAATATATAATCTACAAATTATTCAATTAAGTCACGGTAGTGATGGCTCGATCAACATATACTTTGCATGTGAATTAGAAAAATTATAATTTATATTATAGCTTTTACACCTCAAATACATTTTAAAAGTGGTTTTACTTTTCAATGATTTTTCGAAAAAAAAAATCAACATTCAGCACAATGTTTTAAGCGTGTTAACCCGTCAGAACAAATTAGGTTATACAAGGATCACCTTTTATACCATACGACATCGATACGACATTCGATATTTTTAGTTATTCATACCAGGAAATCAAGTTAGGGTTCCAACGTTTCATAATTTAAAATGTTAGAAAGATAACAAAATAATCGATTTTTTTTTTGTATTTAATTGATATTTACGTATAAGCGGTAATTTATCATCTTTTCATCACCGAAAAAAGCTCGACTTAGCCTTCATAAATGAGTAGCTTAAAGTAGTCTGCATAGCAAACTAAAATCTTCCTTTAATTGTCATAAATTGTTATACACGCTAACTTATTTTGGATTCTCAAGCTGTCGATTGTCCTGCTGTTTGCCTACTCCAGCTTTATAATGCAACTCTAGTTGAATTATTGATAAATGCTGGAGTGGTTCACACCAACTCGTCCGGTTATGACAATGAAAGAACGAAGGCAACAAGGCCTTATTACGTAAAAATTATCGCTACAGTGTAACGATCGTTATCACCTCTGGGGGTCTACTCTCTTTCTCTCAAACGAAACTTCGCAAACGAACGTAATTACCTAGTCGGTTGACCCACACAAAATTGTTCAATCCAATCGGTCACGAAAATTTTCTATGGATCCGTACTTCGTCTGCGTGTACGAAAACGAAATAGAGAGGAGCATAGAGATAATATTATGTAGGAGAGGAGTTAACGAAATTTCGTTCGTTTGTTTGCGAAGTTTCGTTTTAGAGAAAGAGAGTAGACCCCCTGGATTCGTTAATACTCTTCCGTTGTTGGCCAAAATTTACTGTCGCAGACTCTGATAATTCAGCCTACTACAAAAATTGAGATTGCAACAATGATTGATGCAGGCTTTACATAAAACTAGATGATGCCCGCGACTTAGACCGCGTGGATTAAGGTTTTTCGATTCCGGCGGGAACTCTTCAATTTTCCGGAAAAAAAAATAATCATATCTACTCGTATGTCTTAGATATAGTCATAGCCTATGTTCTTTCCCTGGATACAACCTATTCCTGTACCAAATTTCATCCAAACCGGTTGAAAAGATGAGCCGTGAACGCGTAGCAGACATGGACAGACATACACACTTGCGCATTTATAATATTAGTATGGAAGTATGGATACTACAGATATCGCATTGCAATAGATAGGTGAATAATTGTCTGCTCCTATAAAAGACCGATACCATGAACGAGTTATGCAAATCGAATCATCCGTTTCCCAACGTCCAGTTAATACAGTTCTTTCTGTAGTACGTGGCTGCGGAAAATTGTGCTGTTTTGCATTTTGATGAAATATTTCGCAAGTTCTTTCTCCAATACTGTTGCTTATCTAAAGTTGAATTGCAAATTTTGTGGCTGGTTTTATTTATTCGTTTTTACAATCTACCACAGGGTAAGAAATAATAGTGTCTATTTAATGTAATGAATAATAAGTTTAATGTAATAAATACTTATTTGTGCACAATATAAATACCAAATGCCTTATATTTAACACTTACCTATTCCTTGTTTTGATATCCGCTCAACTTTAAAATGAATGAAAACTTTAGAACTTAACAACAACATAGGCAACGTAACTTGCTGTCATTGTCATTTTTGTAGTAGTTTCAGTAGTTTTAATGACGTAAGTCGTAATTCCTAATTCCATGTTTTAATGGGTAGGTAAAAGTCAGTTGGGTAGGTAAAAGTAACAAGTGTTCTTAAAAAAAAAAATAGGCTGATTCTAAAAAGTGTACCTAAATAAAACAATTTTAACTTTATTGCCTTGTTTGTTTCTCGTTTTCCATAAACCAACTAAAAACCTGTCATTTACCCACCGAAACAAGACGCTGTAAGTATTTTTCGTCAGGCTCCTGCTCCACCGTGGCAATAAAATAGGTCTCATAAAGCCAGGCCGGCTGGCGCGTATTACTTGGGTCTCCACAGATGTTATCACAACATAAAATACCAAAATTAAAACCTATAAAATATCGAGGACATGATTTATATCACACTTTAATAGGCGACAAATTGTGCGGCATGTTATTGTGTCGTAAAAGTTTCGTTTTTGATAGCAATGTTCCAATTGTTATGTTTACGAAATCCATTAAAAGTATTCTCCTGAAAAAGCTTATGGTACTGTCGAAGATTACGTAACTGATAGCAGCGTGGAATTGACTCGCTCCAGCACTTGGATTTGCAACTGCGGTTACTTATGTATTTCTCTCAACTCAAATTAACTATTTAATTACGATTGTTATTAATTTTTCTGAAAAGCCACCAGCGTGGTCCTTTCTGTCTCTTCTTGGTAGGAAATGGCATTCCTAACCAGTGGTAGGTTCACTTGACAATTCAAAAGCACGTGTAAAAAATTATTTGAATAAAAATCATTTAAATTTGTATTTAATGTAATATGACGTTCCTTTGCCTAAACAATACCTTATCCTTGCTTCTGAGTTTTGGACAAATGTTTTTTTATTTGAAAGGAGGGTAACTTTACTGTGAGAGGATATAAAGCTTGAAGTAACTACACTATTTTCTTTCGATTTACATAAACTGATAAAATAATTTTGGAATATGAAAAAGTATATTATGTTGCGTATACGTATATGTTTTACTAGCTGAGGCCCGCGATTACATCCGCGTGGATTGAGGTTTTTTGGTTCCCGAGGGAACTCCTTAGTTATCCGGGATAAAAAGTAGCCTATGTGTTATTCCAGACTATAATCTATCTCTGTGCCAAATTTCATTCAGATTCGTTCAGCCGTTCGGGCGTGATTGAGTAACAAATATCCATATAACATCCATCCAAACTTTCGCATTTATAATATTTATTTGATTTGACTACTTAATGCTCGCGACTTCATCCACGTGGAGTAAGTTGAATTACCACGGGAACTCCTTAATTTTCCGGGATGAAATGATGGCTGGGCGAAATTTTGAATCCACGTCTACGCGTAAATTACGCCTAGCCAACAAATATTCGTTTTCACTTCTATCGGCAGTTCCTATGACTGCCAATTTTTTTTCTGGGATAACTAGATACTCGTGTAAATATAAACTAAGTAAATATGGAGCAATATGTTAGAGACTCAGTATACAAACATTCCATTACCTAAATCAAGTGGTCAGGCAACAAAGTGTTAATTTCCCTAAGTGTAGCCTGCAAGCCTCACACACCACACACACACTCTGATGACGGTTCACTCTTGTAAGCCTTCAAAGCTGTTGGTATTAAATTCATGTTTGACACATCGTATTATACTTTACGAAAGGGTTCTGTGATGCTTCAACAACGAAGTTATCGTTATCTATACTATTAGAGGAAAGTTCTAGTTATCTACATGTTATTTTTTAATTTAGTAATTCACTCACAAACTGCCGCCTTAGTTATATGATCACTCATTGAGTCCACAGACCAGTGTTGCCACTCTCGAAAACCACACAGGCGGTGACGCCATGTACAGCTCGCTTTAATATTTCCTTCTAACAATCTCTATTTATATAAAAATCAATTGCAGTTCGTTTGTCTCGCTAAAACTCGAGAATGGCTGAGCCGATTTAGCTGATTTTGGTTTTGAAATGTTTGTCGTAGTCCAGGGAAGGTAATAAAATGCGAGCAAGATAATAAAAACAACAATTTCATTTTCCCATATAAACTGTCTTAGCTACTTTCCTGTCAAACATTTGACGTTCGTCCCTTCGGTACGGTAGATAGTAAGTATAGATTCTTCTGTACATGTGTTTGTGACCTAACTCCTCCTAAACGGCTGGACCGATTTGGATGAAATTTCAATGGGTTCCCGGATGTTGGCTGGCTGGACCAGAAGTTGGCACTGCAATCGGGTTCAGGGCAAGACAACGTCTGCCGGGCCCGCTAGTACTTAATATTTTAAATGCTTAAATTTGGATAGATGAATGGATCTTAGTTACTCAATCACGACAAAACGGCTGAACATATAGGCTACTTTACTTTACTACTTACTACTAGTCTAGAATAACATATAGGCTACTTTTTATCCCGGAAAATTAGGGAGTTCCTGCGGGAACCAAAAAACTTCAATCCACCAGGCACAGGGCATCAGGTAGTAAAAAGAGAAGTTCTAACTCACTCTCTCCCTGACTGACTTATTAACGCCCCGTCCAAACGCTTGGACCCAGGAAGATGAAATTGGAAAGGAAAAGCCTGGATTTTTGGAAATACCCACGGAAGCAAAGCCGCGGGCTTTAGTTTTGATAAAAAACAACTGTTTACTGAGTACAGCTATGAATTCTGTGATTTGTATTTTATAAAGTAAAATGTGTACGAATCGGTAGTGTGAAAGTTTTTTCTTTTTTAACGTGGGTATTTTTCACAAGTATTTGAGTAATAGTAGTAAGACGAAATTATTTTTCATTTAGAAAATATATGGCGATGCCTTAATCTTCTCTCTGTTTCTAGAGTTCAAAAGACCTTTACAACTTTTGGCTGCGCAGCTTTATGCACAGCGTAGCGTCGTAGCATATTCGTAGCACATTCGTAGAACTATGCATAAGTGCTAAAACATTGCTGTCCATTTTTATCCTACACCTATAAAATGTAATAGATCCTTTAAAATATGCCTAAAATCTGTCCTTTAATGGAATCCTGAAATCTGGAAGTTCTTCAGTTAGCCCGTCCTTAATTCAAGGGATCCGGGTGGATATTAGACCGCGCGCAGATTAAATGGCGGGCTGCAACATGTGGCCGGACTATAAAAGTGTTATATAAATTGCGCACTGCAGCGTTTTCGGACTGGAGGTAAGTTTAGGGTTTTATTGGTGCGATGCTGGCTGAAATAATACTAATCTTAGAGCGAACACACTGCGGACAAAAAAAAAAATATATGGAGCTGCGCACACTAACGTAACTGCACAAAACGTCGTTCCTCTCCGACGCAGATGTATCGCGCAGACGTTTTGTTTTCTCCGGTTCTTAGTCTGTTTTCACTCTTAGCTATGCTTAATTGGGTACCTTCTTAACTATCTATACGCGCGCGAGTTGAATGCAGTCAGGGCCTGTGGTTATACATACATAACAATTTTTTTCTTATACTGTTGAAGTAAATTATAAAAGAACTTGCATTTGACTCGCTTCAGTAATGCTTAGGACTGCGATTACTTATGTATCTATTAGATGATGCCCGCGACTTTGTCCGCGTGGATTAAGGTTTTTTGATTCCCGCGGGAACTCCTTAATTTTCCGGGATAAAAAGTAGCCTATGTCCTTCCCCGGGATATAACCTACCACTATACCAAATTTCAGCACAATCGGTTGAAAAGATGGGCCGGGAAAGCGTAGCAGACAGACAGACAGACACACTTTTGCATTTATAATATTAGTATGGATATACACATTGATCTAAATGTAAATGAGCCATCACCTACTTTCTTGTTGGTTCGCCTCGGTAGGACCGCATTCCGCACCAGTGGTAGATTCACTCGACGATTCAAAAGCACTTGTCAAAGTCTACTTGAATTAAAAAGATTTGAGTGTGAAACAAAAAATAGCAGTCGAAACAGAAAGTATAGGTGCCAACTCCAGATGGTACATCGAAAACGAGTTTGTGTAAGTATATTACGTCATAAAACAGGTTTTTATGCAAATTGCATACCCAAAATCCTCAGCTTGGATGGAGAACGGTCGTTCCGAGTGTTATCATGACAACCCGAAGGAAGTTTTGGGTCGAGTTGATAGCACATACGCGCCCCGAGACCAGAGTTTATTTATCGATTAGCTTATCCTCGTATATACCACATTTGAATATCGATTATGCGTCGATTTAAATCGGTTGGTGAAAACGTTTTACGATTCGCTGGATTTTATCTGTCTTCAAAGGGATTTAGGTGAACTGGAAAACAATCAGACGGAGTGGACGTTAAAGGACAGAAATCCGATCGTTTACATAAAGCGCTTGGCGGCGCTTACGAGTGCCGCGTTTACTATGAAAGTATAATGGCCCCGATCAAAATAAAATTTTCAGTGGTAAAACATTTTTATGTTGTACTAGTGGGTCCGACAGCCGTTGTCCTGCCCTGAATCTAGAACCTACCCCCCCGATTGTGTAAGGAAATCGTAATCGTAATAGTTTGTCAAACGGATAATTCGACCTGTTTAAGGAGTTCATAGATGCCTGCACGTCAACAAGCCTGTATGAACTCCTTAAACCATTCGAGTAATATGTTTTAAGCTGCCAATGATTACGATTTGCTTAGACAATCGGGCCTCTGATTGCAGTGCCACCTACTGGGGCAATTGTGAATATAAACCTTTCCGGGACCCATTCAAACACAAATTCCATCAGAATCGGTCTGAACTGATGCGCTTACATACACTCGGCAATTGATTTTTATTTTGTATAGATTTTACGCAAAAAGTAATGTATCACTTGTAAATTATATTCTTTAATAATTATATTCTATACTTATAAAGACGTCTCTTTACCTTAGTGACTGACTGATCTACTTATCAAGTACCTATAAATGGACTAACCAAAGGGTTGCAACTATACATAATACCCGGATAAACTCTTAGTTATAATGAATATCACTCACGATAGTTTAAACGTTAAAATAACTAGGGTTGCTTAGGCTAATCCAAATTATATAACATGACTAGCGATCTGCCCCGGCTTCGCACGGGTAGCACTAATAATCCTAATAGTCTATACCCAATATAGTCAGTGGGCAGTGGGCAGGTTTGACATTTTAATATTACATTGTAAGAGTACGCCCCGTCCTCACCACACCTGCCACAGCCGCCAGCTCGCCATGATGTAAAGGACAATTTTTATCTTAATTAGATGATAACAGATTGATGAATAACATATTTATTTTGATAAGGATTATTAGTACTATGTCGGTAAAAACATCTTGGCTAGTAAAGCATTGCTTTGGACCAAATTTGAAAATCATAAAAATTGTTATTGTGAGTCAACCTTAAAAGATAGATATTTTTCTTATATAACTTAGATATAGAGATAGACTTTTTTTAGAACTTTTCCACTATACATTGTTTTTGTGTAACTTAAACTCACAGCGCACGCCACGTAAGCTCTCAAAAGAGACGATTTTTTCCGACAGTTCACATTATTGCAATTTTCGTAAGGATCTGTAATTTTTTTGAAAATAAAATAAAGCCTATGTTACTCGCTGATAATGTTTTATAATAAGTTTTTGAGTTTCTCCATTACAAACAAACAAACAAATCTTTCCTCTTTATAATATTAGTTTAAACTTATGTAGTCGATCAATGGGATCGACTTTATGACGTAGGCACTCACAAATAAACCGATGGAATTTCCATACCACACTGATTTCTTAGCTATAGGACGTAGGACGAAAGTGCAAGATTTACGCAAATCGAGTTTGTTGTGTAAACACAGGGGTGTTTTTTCAACATAACTTTGAAATACCACAAACACTTTAGAAATACCTACTTTTGCATTCATTCAAACCAAATGAATATCTAGGTGGTTACGCTAAGGATTTTATTGAAGGAGAAACCTTACTTTTATGTCATAAAAATCTGGTAAAATAATCATAATTATTACTGGTATAAAACCACCAATATGAAAAGAAGTACTAGTGTACATTCTTTGGGAACAATTACTGGGTAAGTTACGATTATTTTATAAGATAATTAAGGGTCCCCAGATCTTATCGTTGTAGAGATACCTTAGGAATACATGAATGGAGAGTGGAAACTGTAAGTTTCAAAATTAATTGTATCGAATTTTTTCTTAAGTAAGCTTTTTTCAATGTGTATTATATAATACTACCCTGCACATCTTATCCACTCATCTCAGCAGAGTATGCCTCGTGGTGATTGCTCTATATGTATAACATTATGGCAGCCTTTGCACCTACTCGTAGTTTTAAGAAAACTGTTATTCGTGTTCTTTATCTTGTATGTAATAAAGTATTTATCCATCTATTTTTATGTAACTATACTGTTTTTTTCTAAAGACAACTCTTCAATTATAACCAGGTTGTTTTTATACAGCAAGGTGATATAAAATCGTTCATAAATTCCAGGACGATAGCCACAAATGCGACGGGGCGTGCCAGTCATATAAATATTGCTAAAAATGTAAATGCTTACTATAGAGGTCAGAGACTATGGGAGGGGCGTCTTGGCCTCATCACTCGTAGTGCTATGATGGGACCGTGGAATATTTGGTGGCAGGTGTGAAAAACGTTCTTGTTTTGCTAGCGAGGTATACACTCTCTATAGGACTATGTCGATGCGTTGTGCATGAAATAACTAGGTACGGCTACCCACCGTATTATCACGAAATTGTTTTTTTTTTAATTTTATTTTTATTCCACTAGGTACACGTTAGCCCTTGACTGCGATCTCACCTGATGGTAAGTGATGATACAGTCTCAGATGGTAGCGGGCTAACTTGTTAGGGGTATGGCAGTTACATTAAGCCCATATCCCTATCGGTTTCTACACGGCATCGTACCGGAACGCTAAATCGCTTAGCGGTACGTCTTTTCCGCTAAGGTGGTAACTAACCACGGCCGAAGTCTCCCACCAGGCATATATATACAGCAAGTCGGCTATTGACTAAATGTGGAAACCAGCGTGAGTTCACACGCAATTCTAGATTGAATTGCAGTTTCAAACGAATGATGAACTTGACTTGTCTGAAATTGCCGTACGAACGCGACTTTGAGAACGCACGCTGGTTTTGGTGTTTAGTATAGAGCCGAACTTCTGAGTAGTATGTGAGTATATAGCTTGGTCATAGAATATATGACTAAGCTGTCAGCTAGCCGAAGAAGCTGAAAAAAGAGTAGTTAAGGAGCCAGTGTATAATGTTTACAAACTAAAATATACCTTCGTTTATAATGTTTACAAACTAAAATATACCTTCTTAAACTGTCAGTTCTTATTAGAAGTATCCTAGTCAAATGTTCGCGGTTTTGGGCTACTTGTGGGTGTAATTATCGAGAGGTGTCAAGCGTGCATGTCACCATAATTTGATAGGGTACTATTCGGTCGACAGGAGCGAGTCGTGATCACTGAAAAATATGAATCAAGTAGATGTTTCAAATTTTTTTTATTTATTCCAGAGTTTCACAGTGTTGATGATAATCTACAAATACGTGGTACACTTATTAATAGCATATTACTTAGAGGACGCAAACCCTTTCTTAGACGCAACTATGATCCTAGGAGAAATGTTTTTCCTGTTCGACGTCTTAACACACTTGTTACATACATTCTGGCCTATCGTACGACTGCATATGAGAGTGTACAGACGAAGCTACATTTTGTTACTCTTTGACGTCATCAGTTTATTGCCCATAGGCATAGTTTGTAAGTATAGTATGTTATTACCAAATAGAGTAAAGATACAGAATGTCATAAAATGTTGATTCAATATTACTCAAAATAAGGCCCCCCGTAACCCAAAATTTGGCATTGGCAAAGATCATAGTAATTTAAATGCGAAAATGTGTTTGTTCGTTGGTCTGTACTTCAAGCAAGGGATCGATGTATTTTTTTGCATGGGCATAGTTGAGGACCTGGACAGTTACATAGGCTACTTATCCCAGAAAAAACGTGTTCACGTGGGAAGCAAAAAAAGTATTCCACGCGGAAGAAGTCGCGGGCATCAGCTAGTCATAATAAATAGAAATCTGCTTAGGTATAAAGCTAGATATATTTATTAATTGGAGTTTTTGCAGTCAATCACTATCACGGACGAAATTAAATAATTAATTTAATTTCGTAGTTTTACTACATGGTGATAGCGGGGCGGTTCAGTATTTAAATTTAATTTAAATAGAACCTCCTCCATTTTTGGAAGTCGGTTAAAACAAGGTTTATCTTTTGACAGTCAGGTACAAAACGGGTTACGAGACTTGGTTACTTGTTGGACGATGTTTAGCAATTGGTCGGATCTATCGATTACTTGGATTTTTTCAAAGCCTGAACGAAACGGTGAGTTCTATAGCTTCAAACTAAATAATTACAATACATTCCAAAGTATTACTAAAAAAAAATTAAATATTCTTATCATCCTTTATTTCTTATTTAACAGACTTGTCCGTTCGGGATAAAGTACAAGTCTGTTGAATAATTCCGTATTTTAAAATGACTTGCACATAGGTACATCTTTTGTCTCTGGTAGTTCCTATACCTGTTGGAGTTCACAGTACGTTGTTTCCAATCCGAGAGTTTCCTCTCGCCTTCATTTTCCTTCTGATCAGGTTTTTGCTTTTAAAAGTTTAAGTATGTAGTGTGTCATCCCTGGCTTTTTATGAATTCTTTACAGATGAGAAGTACACGTAAGAAAATGTATGTACTGGAACATATACTACTAGTGCTCTTAACGTTGCATGGTGCCACTTGCCTTTGGTACTGCTTCCATAGACCATCGCTTAGTGGTAGAGATCGACTATCGTTTTCGATGGGCTTTAAAATATCTTCCAGGAGTGTCAAATTTGATAGGCAAGTATGAATCTCTTTTTTAATATCCTTAGTATTATACCAAGGTGTTCACTAAATTCTGGTGAAATAGTACACTAACAATTGACAAACTAGTATTTAAACAAGTAGGATCCGCAAGCAATAAAATAAATTCCACGTATAAAAACAATTTCCGTCAATATGCGGCCGTGGCTAGTTACCACCCTACCGGCAAAGACGTGCCGCCAAGCGATTTAGCGCTCCGGTACGATGCCGTGTAGAAACCGATTAGGGGTATGGGTTTAATATAACTGCCATTCCCCTAACAGGTTAGCCCGCTACCATCTTAGACTGCATCATCACTTACCACCAGGTGAGATCACAATCAAGGGTAACTTGTAGTTGATAAAAAAAACACATAAAACCATTGTGGATGGTAGAATAAATTCATGATTGAAGCATAATTCCTGATAAAATTCAATATCTTTACCAAACTTTTATTATAAATTAATGCTACGTGTCCACTTACAATAAAACTTACAGGAATCAGCTCCGCCAAGCCACTTACTTACACACTCGCAGTTCAAAGCAATATAGTTCGTAGTTAGTCAATTTCTGCAAATTTTTCAGGCAAAATGTTGGCAATTTGTTCTTCTCGCATAGCGTCTTCTGCAAGTTTTATTACTAGTGGACGTTAACAAATTATATCAATGTTATCACTTATAAGTGCTATTTTGTTGCAGCTACATGGCATGCTGGTACTATTGCACTTGTCGCTTTTTCAACACAATATTTGGTGATAGTTTCCCTATGGTAAATACAAATCAAAATGTTATACAACTTTTAAGAACATCATCAACAATTATTCTCATCTCCATCACCACCCTTACTCAATAAGACTGCTTTACTAATGCACTAGACTTTTTATCACTACAGATATTTTGTATGTCACCTGAATGAATTATCTTCTCATCTTATACCACCTAGTGGAGCAAGGAAGCAATGAGTGGGGCAGTACACTCGATAGCATCCAAGAGTCAATTTGTCAGTGTTCTTTTCCATCATTTATTCTGTTTTATCGATGTTAAGGTTGTCTTTCTACCAGAGATGTACTACGTTGATAAGATAAGGATGTGTGTCAAACTAAAATCTATCAAATAACGGATATTGTATTGTATTGTATTGTATTGATCTAAGCTATGAAAATCAAGCACTCCTATTAGCAGGGTTGACATGCAGTTAGCAACGTAGCCAATCTCTGGTGGAAAGGCACCCTTAACCTTGGACTTTTTATTACAGAATAGTCGAGAGAAATGGTTAACTTCATTGTTGATGATATTTGGGTATGTTTGTATGCGTTACCGGTTTATTGGAGGTCTTACTTGGGAGTTGGTGCTGGAAAACAGGCGATGGTCCATTTTTGTAGAGCAGGTAAACTACGCTAATATTGTTTTAAGATTATTTTAAAATCATCATACTAAAATTATAAATGCGAAAGTGTGTTTGTTTGTTGGTTTGGCCTTCAATCACGCCGCAACGCAGCAACGGATCGGCGTGATTTTTGGCATGGGTATAGTTGAGGACCTGGAGAGTGACAGGCTACATTTTATCCCAGAAAATTAATAAAACAAACTTAAACCACACGGACGAAGTCGCGGGCATCAGCTAGTAAAGAAATAAAAATAGAAGTAGCGTAGGCGCTACGCCGCCGTAGAGTACTGAAGAAACACGAAACGTGCAATAGCCTCAAATTGAGTTAACGACGTAGGGGAAAAGGAAACGTGATTTGCGCGAGTTCACAGTCCTTTTTCGGGCAGGATGTCATATGCCGTAATTTCCTTAAGCATTTCATAAGGAAGATTTGCAAAATTTTCCAAAATAACTCGAATAATTGGATGTAATGGTTCAATCTAAAGATTATAGCCAAAAATTAAAAATATGACGATCTGGTCGAAGTATCTTTGTGTTTGAATATTATCTTATGTGTTCATTCAATGTTATTTAGAACTGCTAGTTTATGTGATCACTAGTATTTTGCAGCGCACTATATTATCACAGCGATTTTATTAGGATTTTTTTCTTATATTCTATATTGGTATACGATCCTAATCCTATATCCTGCACTGAAACTAAAACTTAGTTAAAAAGTAGTATTAAACTTATCACTAAAACTCAACATTAAAACTTACCACAAGTTAATCTAAAACTTAAAATCCAAATAATATAAAATAAATAATTATTATTAAACATACATTAACCGTATATACAAAAACAAATACAACACATATTCATACATACGTGCCTACCGTTCGGCTGTAAGTATAACTGACCGAGCCGACGAAACGCAAGTTTATAATAATAGCTACGTAGGCCTTTGTCTTAAAAAGTTGTGTGAAGTTAGCCCCGCGCGGCGCGGCTGCGAGCGGCCTGCTATTGTAACTCGCGAGCTTCAGTTCAGAGATAGTTGTTGACATACTCGTAGAGTTAAAATATAGTGGGTAGTTGTTGACGAGGCGTATGAGCCGCGCTCAGTGAACTACCTTCCGACTTGTATCTTATTTATCGCGATATGAGAAAGTAAACAAACTCTGTTGTTAGTATAAAAATATAAATTGTAGAAATTAATAATAATATATTGATTGGTTTGTTGAACTGTGTGGCTGTTTGACTTCGAATTACCTGACATATACCCGTAAACCTCACACCAAAAACCATACTGTTTTTGTAGTATCACCATATGATCCAATACCTGAAATTTCGCGGAGCTCCATCAGGATTGGTGCAGCAAGCGATGCAGTACAAACAACAACTCTGGAGGATGAAAGACGGGATTCTGACAACCCGTCATTTGAAAGAACTGCCTGTGCCGTTACAAATGGAACTCATCTTTGACATTAACGTCGGGCATTTTCACGACTCGTTTCTTTTGGGTGGAACTGGTAGTTATTAGTTATTACAATTTTTATTTTACATCATACATATAGTTACATCGAATACTTGTTAGGTTATGTTAGGCTGATATGCTTGTTTTAAAGCAAATTTTTAAAAAGTTCGAAGTTTATTGTACTTTTAAACAATATACATTAACGCATCACTGGGAAAATGTGAAGCTGGCAGGTACTCTTAAAGATTATTCGCTTTCAAACAGACTCAGTAAGCTGGCTAGAGGCTTTGTACTTTGTAGCTTGCGAGGCTTTTGATAGCTATCTATATAGTGATGTAGAACATAATAAAACCGGCCAAGTGCGAGTTGGACTCGCGCACCGAGGGTTCCGTACAAACCTGTAGTAAGTTTTAAATTATTAAAAAAAAACTACTTACTAGATCTCGTTCAAACCAATTTTCGGTGGAAGTTTGCATGGTAATGTACATCATATATTTTTTTTAGTTTTATCATTCTCTTATTTTAGAAGTTACAGGGGGGGGGGGGGGGACACACACATTTTACCACTTTGGAAGTGTCTCTCGCGCAAACTATTCAGTTTAGAAAAAAATAATATTAGAAACCTCAATATCATTTTTGAAGACCTATCCATAGATACCCCACACGTATGGGTTTGATGAAAAAAAAAATTTGAGTTTCAGTTCTAAGTATGGGGACCCCCAAAATTTATTGTTTTTTTTCTATTTTTGTGTGAAAATCTTAATGCGGTTCACAGAATACATCTACGTACCAAGTTTCAACAGTATAGTTCTTATAGTTTCGGAAAAAAGTGGCTGTGACATACGGACGGACAGACAGACAGACAGACAGACAGACAGACAGACAGACATGACGAATCTATAAGGGTTCCGTTTTTGCCAAATTTGGCTACGGAACCCTAAAAATAAACAGAGGATAAATACGAACACCTACCTCAGGCAAATAAATTTAATATTTTCATAACTTCAGAGGAATCTTTTATGCGACACATATCCCTGCTGATGAGACATGAGCTATATCTTGCTGGACAGTATGTTTGGAACCAGGGCGTGGTGAAGAACGGAATGCTGTTTATCAAACGAGGAGTATTGGAAATGCTTTCAGATGAGGACGACGAAAGTCCAATGATTGCGTTTAAGGAAGGAACTGTAAGCAATGAGTCATTGAACGTTTGGTAGAATTGAAAATTGGCCGAATATTGAAATACATCCTTAAAATTTTAAATGTCCATCTTATGAAGTCTGTTGTAGGGATACGATGATTCGTATCAACGAATTAGAATTAAGTTCATCTACTCATTCAGAATATTATATTTTAATTATATATATCTCACGTTTCTGTTTTTAGGTATTAGGAGAAATTAGTCTGTTCTATTCAATACCATCAAAAGTTACTGTAAAAGCGGCTACGTACGTGGAATTGCAGGTTTTTATTTTTAACAGTTTTCATCAACCCCGGCCACTTCTATGAGGCAATTTTTTTAAACATGCACACACAAACAAACACATAATGGTACGTGATGATGCAGTCTAAGATGTTAGCGGGTTAACCTTTTAGGGGCATGGCGGTTATAATAAACCCATACCCCTAATCGGTTTCTACACGGTATAGTACCGGAACACTAAATCGCCGAAACCTCCCACCAGGCCAAACCAAGGAAAATGCAAAAATTATAAATTGCCAAACTGACCCTGCCGGGTATCGAATCCGGGACCTCCGCACGGCGCTCAACACTGCGCCAGGGCGGTCGTCAAAACCTCCTAATTATATTTACAAAATTTATACGCCGCGCCGTCCAATTGATCGTTAATGGACGAATATATTTTGTAATACAATGTTAAATTATATTTAATAACGTAGATGTACCGCATTAGATTCCCTTCTCATGCTCTCTCCCAGTTGTAGTGAGCCGGCAATAGTTTCAAATGATAACTTTATTAGATTTGGTAGGAAATGTTTGAATTATATCTTTTCGTAGGTGTTACGCCGAACAGATTTTATGCGTGCAATGACGGAAAATCCACAAATGCTACAATTTATCCGAAGCAAAGTTGATTCGAGAATTAAAAGCTCTAAAATAAAACAGGTATTATTTTAGTTTTATATATATTAAAACTAGCTGATGCCCACGACTTCGTCCGCTTGGATTAAGGTTTTTGGTTGCCGCGGGAACTGTATCATTTTCCGGGATAAAAAGAATCCTAATAATTATGTGTTATTCCATACTATAATCTATCTCTGTGCCAAATTTCACCCAGATCCGTTCAGCCGTTCTGGCGTGATTGAGTAACAAACATCCATCCATCCATCCATACACCCAAACATCCATCCAAACATTCGCATTTATAATATTAGCATAGAGTATAGACAATATAGTATTACAATTTATGTATTTTAGTAATTTCTGCTTTAAATATTTCAGGACGCAATTACGAAATATGATCAAAATGATTCTCGACTTATTAGAACTCGCTATAGACCGATGAAGTTATTCAAAAATCATTTAGCAGGGGTAGAAGAGGAGGATCCAACGTTTGTAGATGATTCTCATATGCATTATAAAGGTAAACTTACCGTAAAAGCAAATAAGAAATGGAAAAAATGGTTGATACATTTTCTTTTAATTTCCTTATAGACGAGAACAATGTCAGCCATCGTAAATTTACTACTGAATATCTAGATTTATATAAAATTGCAAGCAACGTTACTACTGTGGAAGAACCTCGGACTTGCCTCCGTGCAACTTTCCCATGGATTTTGGAACCAAATACCGATTTTGTGCGTAAAAATTTGTTTTCAAATATTATAAAATTTTTAACTTAATTTTTAATTTTAGTTAGTTTATAAATAGTTAGAATAAAATATATTATGTCTTATGCTGATATACATCAGCATGAGGAAATATTCTACCTCTGAGCATCATGAAATAATAATCAACATAGGTTGTCAATTTTGTACCTTTATCATCATTTTATTAGAAAAATTGTGGTTGATTTTATTGTTAATGTAAAGTACTTACATGGTACTTACTTATATTTTTATAATATTTTATGTTAAAAAATGTATAATAATATAGCTGTATTATACTGATTTAGGAAAATAATATTTAGACGAAAAAATTAATCAATATACCTACTATTAATAACAGCCACAAAAAAAAGTATCTTTGCTCTGTGTCGTTCAATAAAATTTAATGTTTCGTTTTCAGACAAGCATGCTTGACATAACTCACTTTATAATGGTGGTGTACGTTTGTATAATGTGCCCGCATTTGGCAACCGTCTATGTACAGTCTGATTGGGAGAAAGTTCTGGGCACAATCGTGATTACTGGATTGTTGCTCAACATTTATATACAGCTCACTACTGCTATCATTGAAAAGGTAAGTCTATTTTATCTGTTCGTGCATGTTTGAAAAAGAGTTATATTATGTATTGTATAGATGTAAAAGTTGCTTTAGATACAAAAATATTTTGTTAAGTTTTTTGTTAAGATTATTTTACAAGCTGCTATAGAAACATTATATTAACTTGTGGGCCAGTGATTTCTATAGATACTATAATTCCGTGTATTGTAGAACCCACTTCTATCCGTAAGTTAACAATAACAGCTAAAAAATAAACATAAACAATAAACTTGCAACACACCAGACCAGCAAACGTTGCAAAAGGCGTATGCAATACATTTATAATATTTACTGAATATGTATGTGTGTATGCTCGGTGCTCGATTTGGCGTTTTAGGTGGCACTAAGAAAATATGCTGATGACGGCTTCATAATCAATATCCCTCCTATATCCTATGCGTTTCCCGCGCCTCTTACAACTTTGGTGTTTCTTGCAAGTCTTGTTGCTCTTATAGCTTTTATTTGTACAATCACCTTAATGGTATTTGAATGGTCAATCTTCAAAGAGTCGTCTTCCTTGCATTCATCTTTAGTTAAATTCGTCTCATAGCATAGTTTAATAAAATTGCACTCTTTATTCCTAACAAATTATTTCATAATTTAAAATTCCGCTAGACCTGAACACAAATTCATTTCTCAATTTTAAAATGCAAATTATTCCTAGTCATGATATAGCAGACTAATTTGAATTGCAGAATGTCAGAAAAGAAACAGTGAGAGAGATAGCTGAGGAAAAAATGGCTTCACTTGGCTTTTATCTCGATGTTCTATCTGTTTTTCCCATGTATATATTTACCGATACCCTGGACCCACAAGGCGAATCGATTGCTACGGAAATAGCCATTATGTTCCCGACTCTACAAGTATGGCACATTTGGGATTATTTGGACAAATGGCAAAGAAATTTTCATAGCAATGCAAATGTGAGTTCAAATGATTAACGAATCATTATCTTCATTACCTATTGGTACAATATGTTTTATGTTGAAAAATATGTATTTGTTTTCCAGTTATTGTGTTGTACAAAATATTGCCTGCTCTTTTTCATATTCTGCTACTGGTCGGGATGCATTTTGTACCTTACTGCTTGTCCAAGAAATTTATGTAGAGAGGTAATAATGGACACTTGTAGTTATTTTAGTTTATGACAAAATAAATTTGTAATAATAGTTGATGCCTAGCATGATTTGCAATAGCCCCCTCTGGTTTACGTGCTATATTAAACATAGTACTGTTTGAAAATTTACGCGCAAATGTCAAAAGCACCTTACAAACTTTGAATATAATCTGCAGGGCTATTGTCTAAAAATGACAGCTACAGTGTAACGATCGCAATCACCTCTGATTGGTTAACATTCTTCCTCTATTGGCCAAAATCCATAGACGCAACAAAAATACGATAAATTCAGCCAATCATAACAATTGAGACAGTAACAATGATTGATGCCGGTTTTACATACGAGTAATATATATTAAACCAATACCCCTATAGTCGGTTTCTATCACAGGTTTCTATGTGGTTACTAGTCACGGCCGAAGCCTCCCACCAAACCAGACCAGAGAAAATTCTGAAATTATATTCCCAAATTGACCGTGCCGGGAATCGAACCCGGTAGCTCCCACGTTAAGACAACAGCGCTCAACTGCGCCAAGGAGGTCGTCAAAATAAATTTCGTTCGTTTTTCTATAACAAACAAACACACACATTCGATTTTATAAAAATTAATTGCTAAGTTTAAAATTCATCAGTACCTCTGTCATTTCTAAAAGCTGTTAAAAGCCGGTAAAAATCGTTAATCATTTAAGGGATGAATTAAATTACTAATCTTTAAGCTTTGTTTATGCAAGTCTTGTCAAATTAATCTTCTATTTTTAGAACTCTTGGATGTCCTTACTAATTTTCTGGGAGACTAAAATATATATGACAAATGATGCTAACCATGAAAGGCCGATGACCTCCTCTATTTTTTTCGGTACTTCAGTATTTACAGGGAGCGGAGCATCTGATATTTCACCAGGACCTGAGGATTTGACGCTGGTATATAATAATTCTGTTATCCTAATTTAGTTACGAGCTAGAGACCGCCTGAGGCTACTCTCCCGTGGGAAATTTTAAAAACTTGTCTACATAGTAACGGAAATCTCTGTACAAAATGGTTTGGGTTGAGTTTTGACCCGGCTGAGTTTGTTGTGGGCTCTTCTCAGACCAGGGCGCGTTTGGAACCCTCGTAGCTTTAGTTATAAGATACCTTAATTGATTATCACCATCATGTTTTATAAGTTTCGGACATCAATATGTGTACAGTGTAACTTAATAGAATAAATAAATATTGATTGATTGATTTTTGAGTAATCCAGTGAGTGAATGTGTTAGAACTTCTCTTTTTACTGTATGACATTATAAAATATGATATGTATGGCATTGTTTCAGATCGTATTACTATTAACGTTGGGAGCATATTTGTCATTTTTCTATATCGCTAAAGTTTGTTCGTTAAACGTGTTATCAACGCAACGGAAATTAAAGTTTAAGGTATTAAAAACAAATAGTTTTGCTACTAAGTAAATATATTATATTCGTTTGAACAAAGTATATCGAATTCAAACTCTACGTACTGTTCATTCTAGTATGAGTAGATTCCTAATTACACAAGACAGCAGCCCTCTTGCACAAGAACTCTTAAATTTATTTAATAATTTTTTAAATGTTTTTTTTTTAATTTTAAAGTATTACAAAATTTAACAAAATCGTTATAACTATAAGATATATCACCGGTTGTAACTCACGTGTTTTGTCGGTAAGTGCCCAACTAGTTTAGCCCAATTATTCATGAGCCTGTTCGCTCGACGCGGCAGCTGAACGATGACAAAATCGGTTTAAATGCCCTTGTGCAAGCGGCCCTTAAACTGTATTTTATCAGTTTAAAATATATTCATGCCCTTGTGCAAGCTGCTCTTAAACTGTATTTTACCAGTAAAGTTTATTGAAAATATAATTTATTCCATAACCTACTTTGCTGCAGGAATCCATGAGGGAACTCTTTTACTTCCTCTCAGTGAATCATGTCAGTGTAAAAATCAAGGCACGGGTGAAAAAGTTCTTTTGCGTTCAATGGTAAGCCTGACATCACCAGAATATTTTTAATAGGTCACTACTTCCTTTTAAGTGCAAGTACTGCAGAATATATTATACTAGCTGATGCCCGCGACTTCGTCCGCGTGGTTTGAGGTTTTTTGGTTCCCGCGGGAACTCTTTAATTTTCCGGGATGAAAAGTAGCCTATGTGTTATTCCAGATATTTCTATCAGTGTGTCAAAATTCATGCAGATCCGTTCAGTAGTTTTTGCGTGAAAGAGTAACAAACATTGCAATATTGTTTTAAACTATACTTATGTGTACAATCTGAATTAAATCCGTAGAGTTATTTATAATCAACGAGTTGAGCCCATAATAGAATAAACTGTGCTTTTCTGATGTTAACTTATATTATTTCTAGGTTAAGTCTTTAACAGGGTCTTAAAATAGCTTTACTATCAGGTACTACAACAATGCTGTTTCAAGTGAAGAAATATTCAAAGACATGTCAAGTAATATCCAACAAGAAATCTTATCATTGGAGATGATAGAAACTCTACTGTATTGCCCACTATTTCAGGCAAGTAAACAAGACCTACTTAAGTAAACACGTTTTATCAACGCATCCTTCCATTTGTTAAAGTAAATTGAAAGTTAAAAAAAATTCTAATGAAATGTCGACTGGCAAAAAAAAGGTACTTTAATAATTTTAATAATACGATTTTTCCTAAATTCAGGATTGCAGTCGAGATTTTTTGCAAACACTAGCTTCAAACTCAAGAACTATAGTACTACCGGACAATGAAATTGTGCAACATGCAGCTGACATCGGTCGAGACATGTACATTTTGAAAATGGTATTACTTTTTGGCTATAATATGAATTCTTTAAGAGCCTACTTAGTACATATTGGCCTAATGTGCTCGGCCGTCGCACTTATTTGTAGCAGTTAGCGTATAATAACCGCCGCGTAAGTTGAACTATGCGCAGAAACACATTTCGGGTGTCAGACGAAATGCGGTATGAGGTGCGCCGCGAGCGGCCGCGTGTTACCATACCCCTCAATCCCCGCGCATGCTCCGCTCGGCCCTGTAGTACAATGTACCTGCGCAGATGACCGCCATTTTAGGTCTACTTACGTACATATTTTTATCCTTGTGTCCTACGCCGGTTTTTGTAAGCATCAAAGGATCCTGAAACAAATCAGCAGTATTTGTACTTTGCCAAACATATTGAGCCAATGTGTACCAGAGCCATAGATATCTTTGTTTTGCTTCAACTAGACCATTTATTGTGAGTCTAGAATTAAGTTTGTATTATTTCAGGGATATTGTAATAAGCTGAATCACTTTGGGAAGGTTGAATCGTCTCTTGCGCCTGGCACCAACTTAGGTCTTGTCGAAATGTTGTATGGGCTCCCGAAGGTAAGGAAGTTTAAGCTTTCGGCTTTGTATCAAAGGTATCTAAAGTCATACATACTATTAATATTTTAATGATATTTAAGTACAAACAAAATTTGCTTGAGGACGTGACTTTGATAAGACGCATGTCGAAATTACTATTAAAATTGAACAGTGTCTGGGGTCCTTAATTAACTTGCTGTAAATATTCTGTTGTATTATGATTCATTTGTTTAACATAAAATATCAATGTAATTGTACGTAATATAATTTGTGTTTTAATATTGGGATAAAAAAGGTTGATAATATAATGTACATATCTAACCAATATTAACAATGTTTTTTTACATGGACAAAGTTAAAGATCTCTGTTTATATCGGAAAATCAACGAGCTCCCATGGGATTTTTTAAAACTAAATCCATGCGGTCGAAGTCACAGGCTTCAGCTAGTAACAACTGACAGGTACAATCTTTTAGGTATATACAGTGGTGACCACAACGAACTGCATTTTGCTTCATATCGAATACTCTGTTCTGATGCAGTGTTGGAGCTCATTTCCTGATATTTGTGATCCTATACAACAGGTAGGTTGAAAAACTTTTTAAAAGTATGATCAGAGATCTAATGCGTTTACGCTCATAGATCAAAGAAAGACGTGTAACTGTCTATCAATACACACAAATTGGACGTCTTCATTAGTCTTTACCGGTGATTTATACAATAAAATACAAACAGCCGGATCAGCTGTGGGCAAACTATTGTATAAATGACGCAAACGTTTAGTGAGGCCCGTTAAATTTTAGGTAAGATACCTATTCTGTTTTATCCACTACAAGTAAGCCCTTGACTGCGATCTCACCTGATGGTAAGTGACGATGCAGTCTAAGATGGTAGCGGGCTAACCTGTTACGGGTATGGCAGTTAAATTAAACCCATACCCCTAATCGGTTTCTACATTGTTTTCGTACCGGAACGCTTAATCGCTTGGCGGCACGTCTTTGCCGGTAAGGTGGTAACTAGCCACGGCCGTAACCTCCTACCAGGCCAGACCAGAGAAAATTCAGAAATTATAAATTCCCAAATTGACCCAGCCGGGGATCGAACCCGGGACCTCCCACGTTAAGACAACACCGCGCAACACTGCGCCAGGGAGGTCGTCAGCCTAACCTCTAACGAAGCCGTCCTAGATGGAAATCAATTGCTTTCCATCTGGAAGTCATGTAGTTTATTATAGGTACTCATACTTCAAATCTAATTCGCCCAGCTGGAATTCGAACCTGTGAGCTCACATTCCCACCAAGACTCCCACACACAGGCGTAATTGTAGGACATAATAATATCTTTCGTATCTGTGATTAGGTATTAAAAGATCCTGAAATTATTAAACAAGCATCACGTTACGAAGAAGGTAAACCTGTAATCGGAAAAATTAATGCGAAGACGAATAAAATAGCGGTACGTAAAGCTGAAATCGAATTTTTCTCTCTTCAACAAGAAATACTCAATAATGTTTTAATTTTAGCAAGAAATAAAGGAGAGTTTCGTGGTAATAAGCGGAAGGAGAGAAAGAATGCAATACAAAAAAGTGTTCGACAAACTAGGGATTATGAGGTGATGATTGTAAATAATCAATTAAAGGTACTTATCGAGACATAAAAATAATGTCCTCCTGACCGAATTTCGGCCATGGCGGTCTATCTCCAAAGAGATTAGCCATATCGTCGCCTCTCTGACGAAAGGACCTATCTGACACTTTTGACGTAACTGCACTAAATAAATGATAATAGTTATTTGTGTTACATGGGGCCAAAGAAAATTTTTGTTCCCCGAGGGCGCTATTTTGAATTCAGAGCGAAGTGAAGGATTTTATAGTAGAATCCCGAGCGTAGCGAGGGGTTCTAAAGTAGAATCCTGAACGTAGCGAGGAATTCAATATACGCCGCCCGAGAACAAAAAATTTGGCCCCGAGTGACACACACTATTTTTCATCATTACGTATGAGAAAAAGCTAGGAGTATCAACCTACTATGTATGGACATTACCTTTACGTTTAAGCACCAATCAGAAGATACTCCTATCAACCTTCTATGTAATTGTATAGACATTATTTAGACGTATATTTAAAGTTTAAATAAAATGTAAAGACGTGTATCCGATCAACAAATTGATCACGTGACTTCGGACCAATCAGAACAGAGAAATGCAAAGTCGTATATTCGATCAACAAATTGATGACGTGACTTCGGACCAATCAGAAGAGAGAAATGAAAAGTCCCATGGGCCTACAAGTTACACTTTGCTCCCGCTATCCTCTGAAGGCAATATGCGTTTTTCGAATAGGTATGATGAAAATGATTTATTTTATTTCTATTGGAAATAGTATTTAATCACATTACATCAAGACTGTAAGACAGGCTGGTGAGAAAAAAGTTAATGTTCGCTTTTTGTAATGATGTTTTTGGTTGACACTCTGCAGAAAATCTTAGAGCAAAATGGTTGTAACGTAATGATTTTAGTTCAATAAATATTTTTACTTAATGAGGAACTTTCCAGCCTACGTTCCTTTAAAACATCATAGGTGGCGCTTTTATACACACTATATAAGACCACTTATAACTCTGTGTATAAGACAAGTACATGAGAGTGCAAATGAGGTGGTATAGTACCTTAATCTAATGCTCTATGCTCTTTGCTCGGATTTTTTAAGAAGAAAACTAAGGCCAGTCACTCACTTTTTTGTTTTGCAGTTTTTCGTGTTTGCATCGAATAAATATTATAAGAAATATTTTTTCTCATCTCTGAAGCACATTTTGATGAGATAAAGTGATGAAGTCCATCCGCAGCCACTCGAAAAGTCAATAAAAAATATTCTTTATACATATTGGCCGCATGATTGTTATCTTCATGTTCTGCTATAGAACAGCCCCCGATTATGTAAGAATGGCCGATCAAATCGTAAAAGTTCGGCGTCAAAGTAAAAGAAACCATAACAGCATTAAATTAGAGCTCAATTTCGTGTATCCATCTGTGCGTTTCGTGAATTCATCTTGAGTTTTTTTTATTTTTTTTATTCAGGGTATTATTAATTTAATTTTAGGCACTTAATATTAAAGCATTCCCTGATTTTATTTGATTGGTTATACGGGTAGTAGTGAAGGCTTAGTATATTAAACACTAATTAAAGTTGGTTTTTTAAGCAAATTTATTTATAAAGATGATTTTATTTTTGTTTTTGATTTTAAATATTTTATTTATTTACTTGTACTACGAGTAGCTTGTAATATACAGTGACGGTCCGTGACGTCTCGGCCTCTCCTGAAAATCAGCGTTGCGGTATGTCCGGTGGGTACCTTTCATGCTGTGGTACAGGCTGAGGAGGTGGCCCATTGACCACATTTACTTTTAAGTATGTACACAGTGCATAGGTACTGCATTTAATTAATTTGTTGTACTACTGATTAATATTTTGTGTAAACTGTTGGTCAATATAAATTTATTTATTTATTTATCCATTCTCATACGTTTAGGGTATCGTGTAAACCGATGACCTCCAGCCGAATATGGCTTATACAGTTATAAAAATCTTTATCTACACTAATGTTATAACATTCTACTTAGGGTAAAACTATACAAGATGCCCCAGCGGGCAAGACGCCTCACCACTCTCTCACTCGCACATATTAAGATAGGCGATTTACGATGACACACCAACATAGCCGCTAGTGCTCTTTCAACTTGTATGGCGCAAACACGTGTTTCTTGCATTTATTTTTGAAGTTGTGGTAAAATCAGTGAATTAGACCTTGGAACATATTGAGGTGAGTACTATACAATTTTCTCAATTTAAACTACTAATTTGTTTTTCAAAATTATAGTTAGAAATACAAAATCTGTGATAAATAACCTACGATTTAGTACGTTGCTCACAGTTGTTAACGTTTAGTGGCGCCGGGATTTGAGGTGGGGCATCTTGTAATAAGGTATTTACAAGATGCCCCAGTTATCACGGTGTAAGACGCCCCATTTTTTGTGTCACAAAATAATACGTATGTTTTACATTTTTTCAGAAATGCCACGTAATTATGTAAGATCTACTTTGCGGGCATCTTGGTCTGAAACTGACCTGGACGAGGCCATGAAAAAGGTTCGTCAGAAAGAAATGGGTGTTAATGAGGCAGCACGAACATACAATATTCCTTCAAGAACACTGAGGAGACATATTTTAGCTGGAACATTGAAGGTTGGGCTTGGAAGAAGGCCTGTTTTTAACCAAGCGGAGGAAAAAAAGTTGGTTGCGCACATCAAACAACTCGAAAAAGTTGGATTTGCACCCGATCGGAAGGATGTTAAAGAAATGGCGTATCAATTAGCTCACAAGCTTAATATAAAAAATATTTTTTCTAATACGTCTAAAAAAGCTGGAGATGTTTGGTTTAACGGATTTTTAAAAAGGAACCCAGAGCTGAGTCAACGAAAATCCGAAGGTTTATCTCTTGCAAGAGCATATGGAGTTAATCGCGCGGATGTCCAAGACTTTTTTACCTTGCTGGCTCAAATATACACCGAGAATGATCTAAGCACACATCCCGAGAAGATATTCAACATGGACGAAACGGGTATTCAAGTGAATAATAAACCTTCTAAAGTAATAGCAACAAAAGGGTCTAAGGATGTGTACACGCTGACAAGCAGTGAAAAAGGAGAAAATGTCACAGTTATAGCATGTTGCAACGCACAAGGGAATTTTCTTCCACCAGTTCTAATTTACAAAGGCACATATAGTAAACCTCAATTTTCGGAAGGTTTGCCGCCAGGTTCGCAAGTGTTTATGAATAAAAAATCATCCTACATAAACACTGATCTTTTCATGAAATGGTTTGAGGAGATTTTTTTGCCAGCAAAAGGTTCTGGAAAAGCATTGTTGATCATGGATGGGCATAGTTCTCACAGCAACAATATCAGATTATTAGAAGTAGCTAAAGATAATGATGTGACTTTATTATGCTTTCCCAGTCACACTACCCATGCAATGCAACCTCTGGATAGAGCTTTCTTCAGACCGTTTAAAGTTTATTTTGCGCAAGAAGCCAAATCATGGATGATCATGAATAAAAACAAGAAGCTTACGAGGTACGATGTATCCAAACTTATTGGCAAAGCTTGGTGTAAAGCGGCAAGCGTATCAAACGGAGTTTCTGCTTTAAAATCTTGCGGCATATACCCTTACGACCCAAATGCTATACCTGATCATTTTTTCGCTTTATCTGATGCCTTGCGTGAACAGGATTTGATTGCTAATGAACAGCACGCCGGAATACCTTCAGACACGTTGGAAAATAGTTCAGAGCAACAAAATGATGCCTTGCGTGAACAGGATTTGATTGCTAATGAACAGCACGCAGGAATACCTTCAGACACGTTGGAAAATAGTTCAGAGCAACAAAATGTGGACGCTGTGGAGGTATCGTTGATAGATGATACTTTTGATGAGGATGCTATAGATTTCATTAATCAACTTACTTCTGACGCAAATAAAGGAGAATCATTAGAACAGCTTTTGACACTGCCAATTCAAGCCACTCCTCAAAAACGCCCTTGCTTACCATCTACTTCCAAGACCCCTGATCAAACACCAACAAAGGTTTTGGCTGAAATCTTTCCTGTTCCAAAGCTACCTGCAATGATTTTAAATAAAAAACAAACGGCTGTGATCCTGACATCGCCAGAAAATATACAAAAACGGAAGTTGATTGAAGAAAAGAAGAAACCAGCGAAAATATGTAAATTATCTAAAAAAAATGATAAAAAGAACGTTGTTAAGAAGGATATAAAAGGAAAAAGACCAGCAAAGAAAAAAGCAAAGAAGAATAAACCTGTATTTCAATCATCGGACAGCGACAATGAAGACGAAAACAAGAAAGAAAGTTCTGATGAAGAGTTATCCGAAGAAGACAACGAAAACAGATGTGTAGAATGCACTGAAGATTATTATAAAACGACATCAACAGAAGACTGGATTAAGTGCTCTTCTTGCTCTTTTTGGCTGCACGAGTTCTGTACAATGTACAAACCGTTGTGTAATATCTGTGGTAAAAAAGCTAAGAGAGAGAAGCTATCACGAAGAAAAAAATAAAGTATACATTAAAGAGTATAAGTTACAATATGTGATTTAAACGTCGATCTCTAACTAGACTGTTTTATTATAATTATTTTAAAATTTCTGAAGATTTGTTATTTCTTTTTTACTGGGGCGTTTTGTAACTGAACTGAGGCATCTTGTCATGCAATGTCAGTACAAAACGCCCCACCATAGGTTTAAAAAAAAGCTAATATTATGTGTTATTGATAAGTCTGAACTACCAAATAAATATGCCAAATGATTCTTAAATTATTGTTTTTTCATTAAGTACCAGTAAATTTATCGAATACTTTAAAAGTAAGGTTTTATAGAAGTCTATAAAAAAGTGGGGCATCTTGTATAGTTTTACCCTATGTTTCCAATACTTGACTTATAATTACTACTGTTATAGCGCAGATAACAAAACACTCAATTTAAGCAATTTCACATGATGGTATAATATCCACATCGATATCGTAAAATCTCATTATAACATCAATAAAACGCGACCAATTAACCTGGCGAGCCTTATGTCAAAATCCTCATACAAGTTGTATAAAATTTTGATATTAGGCTGGCTTTTGAAAACAGTTGGGTTATACGTGAAAACTTCGTCGAAACTACTAAACTTACATACACAAAACTCTTTGGTAAGATCTTGTGCCAATTAAATAAAAAACGAACAGCACGCGCTCGCTCCTGATTGGCCCTGCGCGCGCAGCTGCGCTCTCATTGGTTAGATTTTAATGGCGGCAAGTTCACTGTGACAATACACGTACGCGATAAACTATTGTCAGCTTTTACTCTTGTTGTTTGATAAATTGCATTAGTGAAGATAAAGTAGTGTATGCAACTGCATATAACACGGGTATTAAAACACTCGTTACTATTATGAAACTCGCTGCGCTCGTTTCATAAACTCACACTCGTGTTTTAATACCCTTCATTATATGACAGTTGCATAAACTACTATTATTTCAGGGGGGCTCTCGTAGAAGCAAATGCGAAGTAAAATATTTTTTATAGCGTTACTTAAGGTTGCGGTATATCATTTTAAAGATAATTAGGAATAGAGTCCAAAAATATTTTTTTAATTTTTTTTTTCCTAAAATTGACGAAAATTGGGGGCTTTCAAAGTAGAGATTTTCTAACGTCCAAATTTGACCTCAGAACTCTCAATTTTCTGAAAGCCTGAGACTGAAACTTGATCAATTATTTGAATCCTGTACTTGAACAACAAATACTAAAATTAGATAAATATTATAAGGAAACGAAATTATTTAATTTTTAATGAGCTTCAGTATTTTTAACAGAACTTTACAATGATGTCAATAGATGGCGCTCTGTAAAAGTTTATGGATACCGCGAGGTCTCAGTTCGGGGCGGACCACTAGTATTAGTCGTCTTCAATATCCAGGAGTATCGGTGTCCAAATATTATCGTAGCCAAGTCTTCAATCCGCAGGAGAATCGGTGTTCAAATGTCGTAGCCAGGTCTTCATATACAGTGGTAATCGGAGTCCAAATTCGCGCAGTTCGATATAAATCAGAAAGATATAAATTTAATTCGACGAAATCACACAACCGTATCGCAAAACGAAATAGTGAGTGCCTGGCCTAAAATTTCATAAATTGACATGAGTAGCTTTCTTCGTAAAAAATCCGAGCAAACGGCGTCAGGCCATAGAGCATTAGATTTTGGTACATAACATACCACCTCATTTGCACTCTCATATACTTATATAGTGTGCATAAAAGCGCCACCTATGATGTTTTAAAGGAACGTAGGCTGGAAAGTTCCTCATTGGGTTATCAGTGTCTTTTATTAGGTTATGGGCCCAGAATATCCTGAAAACACATCAAGGAGTCCTGAAACCCAATTAAAAAAAATTAAAAAGTAGTGTATTTGTGTCGAAAGAAAGTGAACGAAAAATACGATGGAAGAGAGTCATCAGTCTGGTTCTGGCCTTTGCGGTCATATTGAGAAGTTGAAAGGTACAGAAAATTTTGCAAATTGGAAATTTAAGGTAAAAAACTATCTTGAATTGAAAGGCTGGTGGTGGGTCGTAGGAAATGAGGTTTACACAAGTAAGCAGAAAGAAAGCTTGATAGAAGTAGACACAAAGGTAAGAACTACGCTTTGTCTTTTACTAGAGCCCGATTGCTTTACTCATGTATATCGAGCAAAGACTGCAAAAGAGGTCTGGGATAGTTTATGTAAAGCATATGAAGACAAGGGTTGGGGAAGACGTATTTTGTTACAACGGAAACTATGGCAATGTAAACTTGAGAACTTCGAGTCTATGGAGAAGTACATCTCAGAAATAATGTTTTTGTCGAACCAGTTGAATGATATCGATGCTCCGATTGATGATGACTGGATTGTATCTATAATGTTAAGCGGGTTGAGCGAAGTATATAATCCCTTAATAATGGCTGTAGATAATAGTGGACAAAAGCTTAGTCTTGAGCAAATTAAAACTAAATTGATGCAAGAGGCTAATAGACAGCGAGATGAATCAAGTGGAAGTACATAATCGCATGTGTTAATGACTAATAAATCTAAAAGCTGTTCAAGAGTACAGAAGCCGAAATTTGTTTACAAATGCTTTAGGTGTCATCAAAAAGGCCATAAAGCCAGCGAATGTAAAGAAAAGAAGCAGAGCACAGCGGTAAATAATTATGCGTCAGTTTGCATGAGTACTTCAGATAAGAAGCCAATTAAAACGAATAGTTGGTACATTGATAGTGGATGTTTGCACCACATGACCCACGATATACGTAATTTATCTAACTATCAAAAACAGAAGGATAAGAAAATAAGAGTGGCAAATGGAGAAGAACTATCAATCCAAGGAAGAGGGAATGCTAATGTGAAAATCAGTGCAAACAAAGAACTTGCATTAGATAATGTTTTGCATGTTCCCGAATTGTCCATGAATTTAATTTCCGTGAGCAAGCTAATTGAAAAAGATTATGTTATGAATTTCCATAAAAAAGGTTGCATCATAACGAAAGAGGATAAACAAATTGTCAAATGTCAAGATGTTGGTGGAATTTTCGAATTATAAGAAAATCAAGACGTAACATTGAACGTGACATTGTCAAGTCAAAATTTGTCCAATCTTTGGCATAAAAGATTAGCGCATTTAAGTAAACAATACATGAATACGTTAAGAAATTTAGTGAACGGAATTAAATTTGAATCGAATGATATTATTGAACCATGCATATCGTGTATCGAAGGAAAGACATGTAAGAAGCCATTCAAAAACAAAGGCACGAGAGCAAATAATGTGTTGGAGATAGTGCACAGCGATATTTGTGGTCCAATGGAAGAGCCATCGTTTAGTGGTTCGAGGTACATGCTATTGTTTATCGATGACTTTACTAGGAAAACACATGTATATTTTCTTCAAAGTAAAAGTCAAACTTTTGATAGATTTCGCGAGTATAAGGCGGAAGTAGAAAAGGAGATGAACAAGCCAATTAAATGCTTAAGGACAGACAATGGGTCGGAGTACTGTAATCGAGTATTTGATAAATTTTTAAAGTCTGAAGGTATTAAGCACCAGACGACGGTCCCGTACACACCTGAGCAGAATGGTGTTGCTGAGAGGGCAAACAGATCGATTATTGAGAAGGCAAGAACATTGTTATATGAAGCTAATTTAAAGAAAAAGTATTGGGCAGAAGCTGTAAATACTGTTGTATATTTAAAAAATAGAAGTCCTACTAAGGCTGTAACAGATGGTGTTCCGGAAGAGTTATGGACAGGAAAGAAAGTTGATCTGAGTCATCTTAAGGTATTTGGTTGTTTAGCCTACGGATTGAAACCAAAACAAAAGAGACAAAAATTTGACAGGAAAACTGAACCTATGATTTTTGTGGGATATCCTAATAACACCAAAGGTTATCGATTGATGGATCGTATGACGAATACCGTCCATGTATTTAGAGATGTCAAATTTATAGAGAATACTTTTCCTGGTGATAACGATATAGAAACGAAGAACACAGTTGTTCCTATGAATCTGGACGAGGGACAGAAAGAGTCTGTGCCATGTGACAACCCTAAAGAGGTTGACAATAAGGACGATGAAGTTAATAATGAAACTGAAAACAAAGAAGAAGTGGTTGATAATCAAGACGAAACTAAAGACGTTGTGGAAAGGGTTGAACCACGTTATAATCTTCGATCACGTAAGCGACCAGATGTAAATAATTGTATTTGTAATGCTATTGCAGACATTGACGGCGATCCTGTAACCATTGAAGAAGCTTTGGCGAGACCAGATGGAGATTTATGGCAAAAAGCTATAGACGACGAGATTCAATCATTAATAGAAAACGAAACTTGGAAGCTGGTTCAATTACCGAAGGACAAAAAGCCTATTCACTGCAAGTGGGTTTTTAGAATTAAGAAGGATAGCGATGGAAATGTTGTAAAATACAAGGCTAGGCTAGTAGCGAAAGGTTTTACTCAGGTTCGTGGTATAGATTATAATGAAACATATTCACCTGTAGTTCGAAGCTCAACTTTGCGGCTGTTGTTCTCATTAGCTGCTGAATACGATTGGTTTATTGATCAATGGGATGTAAATACTGCTTTTCTATATGGTAAGTTAAAAGAAGATATTTACATGCTACAGCCAAAAGGTGCAGTTGTCAAAGGTCAAGAAACCATGGTATGTAAATTGCAAAGATCCTTGTATGGATTAAAGCAAGCTTCGAATGCGTGGTTTAACGAATTAGATAGTACAATGTTAGATTTAGGTTTTATACAGTCGAAAATAGAACCATGTTTATATCATAAAAACTCAGGTAACAATAGGGTAATTATTGTTGTTATTTATGTAGATGATATATTTGTTTTTGGAAATAGTAAGGAAGAGAAATATAATTTAAAAATAGGTCTTCTCGATAAATTCAAGCTTAAAGACTTAGGTCCGGCTAGGCATGTTTTAGGAATGCGACTCAGAAGGGAAAATGGTGTAACTTTTCTTGATCAAGAACAGTACATTCTGAATGTTTTAAATGAGTTTGGTTTATTAGATTGTAAGCCTGCAGCGACTCCAATGGAGGTTGGTCTCCAGCTAGAAAAGGCGTTAGAGTCAGATATGAGGCCATATCAAAATCTGATAGGTTGTCTTAATTATTTGGCAATTAATACAAGACCTGACATTGCTCATGCTTTGAGTGTTTTGTCGCAATTCAATTCTGCTCATAATGAATTACACTACAAAGCTGCTCAACGGGTATTACGTTACTTGAAAGGAACGTCTAAACTTTGTTTAAAGTTTGAAAAATCAAACAAAGTTAGTCTACATGGTTATGTAGATGCAGACTGGGGCGGCGCATATGACAGAAAGTCATTTACTGGTTTTATTTTTAAACTAGGTTGTAATTTAATAACATGGGAGAGTAGAAAACAGCAATGTGTTTCACTGTCTTCTACAGAATCTGAATATGTTGGTCTTTGCCAAGCGGCTAAGGAGGCGGTATATCTACGTAATTTGCTAGGTGAGCTCCTCTTAGTAAATAATGATTGTTCGATTAGTCCAGTTGTGTTGTACAATGACAATCAACCTTGTCATAAAATAGCGAATAATAAAATGAACCACAACCGTACTAAGCATATAGATATAAAGTATCATTACATAAGGGAGGCTGTAGCAAATAATCTAGTTAAGATTGAATATATGCCAACTGAAAAAATGGTGGCAGATATTTTAACGAAATGTTTACATGGTCCTAAAATTAAACATTTTTTATCAGAGTTATGTCTGAAAATATTTGATTAAGGGGGCATAAGGACATAGTATAAATATTATGTGAGGAATATTGTGTTTGTTTTGCCGTAGAATTAATATTTATTTTTATGTAATCAAATATTTTCTACAGTTTTTTTTTTTCTTTGGTCTTAACGATTGTGTTTAAATTGCAAGGTTAAGGGCGCGATACATTTGTATTAAGTACATTGTAATTAGTAAAGGGTGTTATGATGTAATGGATTAAGGGCGCGTATTGGAAATAGTATTTAATCACATTACATCAAGACTGTAAGACAGGCTGGTGAGAAAAAAGTTAATGTTCGCTTTTTGTAATGATGTTTTTGGTTGACACTCTGCAGAAAATCTTAGAGCAAAATGGTTGTAACGTAATGATTTTAGTTCAATAAATATTTTTACTTAATTGGGTTATCAGTGTCTTTTATTAATTTCACATAGGACAACTTGTGTCACTTATGATACGTTATACGGGCACGAAATGAGCGGTAGCGGGGCGACGGTGGCAGCGGGGCGATGCGATTAGTCGAAGAGCTGGCGACGAATTTCGGGAACAATTTGAAAGAGGTCTAGTAATACTTTATAACCGACAAAAACGTCTGGGATTTATTTTTTCGAATTCTATAAGTATAAAATTTACTTAAAGATAAAAAAATCAAGGTGCCAAATAAAAGATTTTTCGGAATTTTTTTGCAAATGATATATGCTGCGCAGTAGCAAAATAACCACAAACGCTCTACCAGACTGGCAGAACTGGATTCGCCAATGAACGAAATTATATTTTTCCATAATTTCAGATTGCCAAAAAACACCTTCCCGAAATTCGTCGCCAGCTCTCGAATTCCATCGCCCCGCTGTCGCCGTCGTCCCGCTACCGCTCATTTCGTGCCCGTACTAAGACTCTACCACCGGTTCAGAAAGATATTCTACTGAGAAGAGCCGGCAAGAAACTCATTTAGCTCTTTTCTTAAAAAAGAAAAAGGTTATAATAAGTGAACAATACAACACATACATTACGTTACAAGTATTACACTGAAGTAATAAATAGCAAGAAAGATGTCATAACAACACGTAATCAGTTGTGAAATTTATAATGACGCTAAACTGGCAGCGCCTGACAAACAATTGTACAACAACCCTATGAGTACGGAATCCTAATTAACGATTTTCAGATTTTTTCCTATATCTGTGCTGTGAGACCTTGTTTTTTGCCAACTTTCATGGTTCTAGCATAGCGGAAAGTAACCTATTATTGATTTAAATGTTTGTTCAATTTTGTAATAGGTACTTGCGCTATATGTTCCTGCCTGGATGCATTACGCCACATGGGATCTTTTTGAAACTATGGTGCTTATTAAGATTTATATTGGCAGTTCACTACGTTATTATCATACCATACAACATCGCTGTAAGTAAAAAATAGTCGCTGTTATGTAAACTATTTGACGTGCAGGCCCTCAGCGAACGGTTTTGAGATTCACATAAAAATATCTGCATTTTTAACTGCCCCCGATGCAAACAGAGAGTTGTTATAAGTTTGACCTGCGTATCTATGTACCTACCTACATCTGTCTTTAGCACCGTAGCTCCCAAGCGGATAAGCTGATTTTTATTTAGTTTGTTTTTTTTGAAAAGTGACTTTATCGAGAGTGTGCTTGGCGTGCGTATTCAAGAAACTCTGCAGCCCTAACTCAGGTTAAAAAAAATAAAACCGGCCAAGTGCGAGTCGGACTCGCGCACCAAGGGTTCCGTAGAAACCTGTAGTAAGCTTTACGATTAATGAATTTAATGAACCGCAAAACTAACTTTGTTTGTAGAGGTTTATTGTTAATAAAAAAACTATGCTAGTTAGAGCGTTGGTTTTATTTTTCCTGTAAAATATACATAAGCTTCTATTGACCATAATTATTTCAGATTTTTCAATTGGTAATCTTCGGAGATAAGGGGGGGGGGGGGGGGGGGGGACGGCATTTTTTCGACATTTTGCCCGATAAATCAAAAACTATTATGCATAAAAATAAATAAAAATCTGTTTTAGGATGTAGAAGTATAGCCCTTTCATATGATATCCCACTCAGTATAGTTATCATACTTTGAAATTTCAAACCCCCGATTTTCCCCCTTTTTTTAATTAAAGTAAAAATAATTTTCGATTTTTTTTTTATTTTAATGATGTTAGGCCACTATTATACACAACTATTCCAAATTTCATGTCGATAACTTTAATAGTTACTGAAATAATCGACTGTGACGGACGGACGGACGGACGGACGGACGGAGAAAGTCGCACCATAAGGGTTCCATTTTTACCATTTTGGTACGGAACCCTAAAAAGCCACCAACATATACATTTTTTTATTTTTATTTGATATAAAAATAAAATAGCAAACCTTCTATGAATAAAAATAATTAGGTACCTATGTGGCGTTCATTTTAGATAGCCACTCAGTTAGAGAAAAGGGGGGCTGATCATCCGTTTGATGGTCTTCAGCTCCCTGATCTGTGTGATGTGGCCTGATCAATTTAAAATTTGGTATCCTGAGTTGGTTGGCGAGACGAATTGCTTCTGTGCATGCAGTTCCAAATAAAATAAAATAAATAAATAATAATAATAGTTCCAAATTATAGCCTCAATAACAATGTTTACGGAACCTTAAACTCTAGTTATATAGACTGTTGGCTATGAAACTAAAAAAGCTTTACATTTTTCAGACCAAACAAAGCAGACTGGGAGGAAGTTATGATTGGACAGACATAATATTGTATGTAGATGTTGTAATAATGGCCTACGTGGCGTACTACGACGAGAGATCTCTGTTGGTGATACATCCTTTGCTTACAATGACGCGTTATTTGAGACATGCCTTCTTTCTGGATATCCTTAGCGTTTTCCCTTTTGAGGAACTGGTAACTTCATTTGAAGACTACAATAAAAAAAATAAGGAATGTCAGTTAAAATCCTAATAATTTGAGTTAACAGTGTCATCTAAAATGTAACGGCATTTGAGTATACCTTTCACCCTATAGATAAGTATTAAAAAAACTGTCGCGGTCAGGGCTATGAAGGTTTAATTATTACTATATTTTTTATAATCCGAAGTAAATTACATTTGAATCGTACAATAAAAGGTTAAAATAATAAGTGTTTTTTAAATATTACAGATTTTTAAACTTACAATTTAACTTAGTTAAAAGTTATTCTTTTTTGACATTCCTTGTTTTTCCCGTGTAGTCTTCATTTTGTTTTATTTTAAACAGTAAATAAGTGCTTTAAAGTATTGATAGTCTAGTGGTCAAAACTTTGGCCTCCTATTCGAGGAGATTCGATTACCGGGCGCGCAACTTAAACTTTACGAAGGTTTTTGCATTTTAGTCAATTAAAATCATATAAATTAACGGTGAAAGAAATCATGAAAACGCGGTGAAACTTGCATTCTTGAGATTTGTCTATAATGTTCACAAAGGTGTGAGCACTATGGTCTAACCATAGATTTAAGATTGGTCTGTAGGAGACGCAGCGGAGACCAATCCTAAATCTTTGGGTCTAGCCTCTCATTCTGAGAGCAGACTCGAGCTCAGTAGCTGGTTATATTATGTTGAGATAATGATAATGATGATGATGACGATGATGAAGAGTGATGTTATGGTGGACTCGACTTTTAAAATTTTTGTAACGTCTTTCAGTTTAAAATCGTAACTGATCAAGCCGACGCAGATCTCTACAGGATAAATCGTATTTTACTAGTAAGTTTGATTTAACTTCAGAATCTAAATGAGAATTTGGTAAGACATAAGAGTTTTTTTTTCGGATTGAATTAGTAGATTATTAACCAAGGGGATAAAGCAGTGTCTTCTGTCGCGGGTGACGATTTAAATCGCGAGCGTAACGAAGGACTCGAGGTTTACTCCCGAGCGTAGCGAGGGTGTTAAAAACTTAAATCACGAGCGAAGCGAGGGATTTAAGACGAGTCCTAAGTGTAGCGAGGGATTTAAGTTCACCCAAGACTAAGACAGCTTTATCACCGAGGAAAATACTCTACTTTTCGTACCATTTGCGAAAAAATTAACACAATAATAATATGAGATAAGCATTTATTAAAAATAATGACAATTAAAAGTAAAAGTTAACATTCGAAACATTGGTCCAATTATTGATAGAGAGAGGTACATTAACGTTTATGTATTTGAAGAAAACAAAAACGCGGCAAATTCCTAGTCTAATATTTTTTTGTCGGAAAAGCAAAGGCATCAAGCTCATACGGCCTCGTCGGTTTTCGTCATTTTATTTAATAATCATAACTGCATAATAAATGCGTATTCCTTTTTCAAAAAGATGTACTTATAATGCTTTATATACTTTTTTTTTTATCCACTACAAGTTAGCCCTTGACTGCGATCTCACCTGATGGTAAGTGATGATGCATCTAAGATGGTAGCGGGCTAACCTGTTAGGGGCATGGCAGTTATATTAAACCAATACCCCTATTCGGTTTCTACACGGCATCGTACCGGAACGCTAAATCGCTTGGCGGCACGTCTTTACCGGTAGGGTGGTAACTAGCCACGGCCGAAGCCTGCCACCAGGCCAGACCAGGGAAATTCAGAAATTATAAATTTCCAAACCCTGCCGGGGATCGAACCCGGGACCTCCGCACGTTAAGGCAATAGAGCTCAACACTGCGCCACGGAGGTCGTCAAAAACGTCGTCAATACAAACTCAATGGTGTAAACACAGATGTAGTTCAGTATAAATTTCGGTAAGTGTTCCAAATTTAAATCACATTCTCCCCCTAGAGGATGAATGAAATTCAGTACAATTTTCTTTCCCTGTTTTTAACAGATTAAAAATGACAATTGTTATGTTCGCTTTTTGTGGCATAGAATGTCACTTTTTTGAGCAAGTGGTACGAAAAATGTATATGCTGCGTAGGCCTACTGGCCGCTACAGAGTCACCGGGGGTGGGTGAGCGCTAGGTATCACCGAGAAATGAGCCCTAGGGCTCGAAGACATCGGGGGGACAGAGACATGACTTGTAATTTTTAAGACTAGTAATTTTAATATTAAAATAGCTAGCCGTGTGGTTTTGTTGGATACCTGTAAGAACATAGTTACGCTCGCTATACTATTAAAAAAATCATGTTCAACGCTACAAATATAATGACATACAGGTACTCCGCCTCCATCCATCTATACTAGAGGGAGAGAGACAAGTTTAACGATTTTTTGACACGAACGATTTTTGTTACCCCCGTTTCATAGGTTCTAATCATATTAATGTCCATAGTATTTTACATATCAATTCATTCATAAATAATTAAATAATCGTTAACTAATTAATTAAAATATTATCTCATGTTGATCAAGGTGTTTAGAATAACAGGCGCGTTCTCGTACTGGGAGGATGACATAATGCAAGTAAATCAAGTAGTCGTCCTGCTGAAGTTTTTCCCGATAGCTATGACGTTGGTCAATTTTGCAACCGCGTTCATCTTTATGAACTCCTGCAAGCCCAGTGTACTGCCCAATGTGAGCTATATCATGGTCAATTGTACGAGTGTTATGGTGTTCAATAGTGCAGAAACTAAATTAAAGAGTAAGTGAAAGTTCTTTCTTGGTGGTTGGTTTTATTAAAAACAAAAACAAAGAGAAAGTACTGAGTAAAATAAGTTTAAGTGAGGATGGCTGATTTCATGAGAATTTAGTGTTTGGCTGACCTTTGGTATTTTGGGAGTTCGCTCAAAACAATTTTGTTTCTAATTCTAGGAATTATTATTAGCTAGGACAGATGAATTCATTGTTGCTTTGTGATACCTACCGAAACAATATTTATGAAAATTATATCTATATTATCTAATTATAGCCATGAAATAATATAAAAATAAAAAATAAATAATATTATTATTATTTTCGTGTTCTTGTGTGCAATAAAGATTTAATAAATAAATAAATAAATAATATGTATGTTTTATTTTCAGCTGCTGTCTCACAATACATTCATACTTTCTATTGGGTGTTTCAAATATTCATGGGTAATCAATTTTTGTTAACTATTGAGTGTCGCTTTAAAATGAAAGAAGTAGAACTTTAATTCGCTATCTTCCGCCACAGTAAGTAAATCTATGTGGTACAAGTATGTATCTTGCGATATTCACCACACCACACAAATCTTCCAAATTATTCTCAACGTACTCGTAAAATTCACTCCGACACCGGAGCATCTTCAGGAGATGTTGACTCGACAATGCTCGATTGTAAAGTTACAACCTAGGTAAGGTACTACTTCTTTCATTATCATGGACTTCTGCAAAGTTACGCCTACTTCTATCACATATCGCTTTAAAATGTTGTCTTTGTACTTGACATGGGTACAATATTATATTTATTTAAATTTTTTTAACAGGTTGTGGATGCACCCAGGTATTTGTCTCAAATGCATCAGACGTGTGGTTGACGATGGCGTTACAGGTCACTGGGATACTCTACTTCGCGTTTATGTTCGGCTATATTTCTTCAACACGGTCTGCTTCTTCGCACGCGTTGTTAAGTCACAATGTAAGAACTGCTCTTCGATTGTGTAAGGAAATCGTAATCGTAATCGTTTGTGAAACGTTTAATTCGACCTGGTTAAGGAGTTCAAATAGACGCCTGCACATCAAAAAGCGTGTATGAACTCCATAAACAGTTCGAGTAATACGTTTTAAGCTGTCAAATGATTACGATTTGCTTACACAATTGGGCCCCTGATTATGCTTACGCTGATAACTATCTGCCCTGGTGTACAAATTAGTATAGGCTAGGTATAGGCGAGAAGCTCCGAGCACAACCAACATCAGAATGAATTTAGGTCTTACCACAGAATAGATAATAGTAGTGTCTTACTAACAGATTTAACTTAAGTATTTTTCTAATGTTATGTAATCATTCAAGTTAAACAAACTTACCATAATTTCTTGAGCACTTCTTTCACGTTAATTGGTTAATCTTAACACAGTACAAGTTCGAGCATAGAACGTCTGAGTAAGAATATTATAGTTATTATATAGTAATATTATTTAAAATTTGTCGTGACCAAACTTATTATAATATTACTGTCGTGACGTTATTTTTTCACAATGGTTTACCATCATGGTGTAGCAGCAAAACGTCAGCAAGTATGCTGATATTTCTTTTCAATAGGAGGATTAGCTTTAACTTTAATGGTATGGAACTCCTATTCTCGTTTAACTTTGTATAAAGAGAATTCGTTTCACAAATAAAATTCGCAATTTTAGGAAATAATAATAACGAAATAAGAATTTCTGAGAAAATAATAAACCATGCTGAGCCAGATTAGATTTTCATTAAAAATGCTTTTTCATGTCTACATATCAAAATGAACAGCGTTTTCCAACATCGTTTGTTAGGTTAGCCTAAAAGCATTTTGAAAGCACTTTTTGGACTTCACTGAATACTTCAAATGCTGAAGTACCCGAAGTGATCGTTATTAGATTATTTATTACGAGTGAATGGGTCGTATCAGAATTTAGAAATTACTGATGAGTTCAGACTTAATGGAGATTGTTTAAGTAACATCGCTAAATTAACGAAATGCTTAATACTAAGGTTACTTTATATTAACAACAAAAATAAAACATGACTTATGTAATTTAGACGCTTAAAACTTTGTAACACTGTCCCTTTTAAAATATTATCGTATGAGAAACGTTTTCAGGGGCTTTAAATATTATATTTATGAATGTTTTAATATTCAAAGTTCATGGAAAACGAGCGAATACGTAACTTTTGTAATTAAGTGTCTATTCGAACGAACCACAGGGCACCGGTAAGAATGTCACCACATATTGTGGTGGGCCAATAATGGTACGATGATCAGGGTTTGGTCGGCCAATATTCGTGAATAGTGTGTGCTGCAGTGGAAACGTAGACTTAGGTTGCCCTACAAATAAATGACCCACGACGCGTGCCCGTGCATAGCGATAGCTGCAGTGGGCCAACCCTTAGGCGGCACCCTACCCAAAGTGTCCTTCTTTCTCGCACATTCTAACATTATTTCATTGATTGTAGAAGTCTCAGTATACTTTTGAAAAATGTGGCCAAACCATAGTCATTATAATCATAGTCAGACGATAAAATTACGGTGATTTTACATATTATATCTTTATTGTAACATACTTTGTTTTTGATAGAGAAAATGGGGAAAACGACTTGTATTTTTGTAGTTTTTTTTGTTTCTGTTAAGTTTACTACATTTTATTAATGTTATAATCTTTGTGGTGTACAATAAAAGTGTATTCAGGAGGTATTAACTATTATTCCTCGCTGTAAATTAAGTTTATTTTTTAATTCATGTCCAGAGACATTTTTGGCGGTTTGATGTGGTTCTGGTTGTGGCACATCTGAGAATACCCTAACGAAGGCAGGTATACAAAAGTAGCACTTTTAATGAGCTAATTTCGGACTTTTAGGAAAAAGCAAGGGATTTGGCGGACTTTTTGTATCGGGAGAACGTCGACCTAATGCTTACGGTGAAAACTTTGAAGTACTTTGAATACGTATGGAAAAGAACTCACGGCAGCGACCCGCAGGTATCATTTAAGTTTTTATACGATGGTTTGTGAGATTGTAGGAAAAAAACCAAAGCAAAAACGCTTAGAATATTAATAAAGAAAGAAAAAGTCATGGAAAGTCAAATTAGAAATAGTGAAATTTAAAGCATTACTTATTAGAATTTAGTAATAGACTAGCTGATGTTTTTTTTATTCCCGCGGGAACTCCTTAATTTTCCGGGATAAAAAGTAGCCTATGTCACTCTCCAGGTCCTCAACTATACCCATGCCAAAAATCACGTCGATCCATTGCTCCGATTGAAGGACAAACCAACGAACCAACAAACCAATAAACCAACAAACCAACAAACAAACACACTTTCGCACTTATAATACTAGTATGATTAGTATAATTGTGAAACGTGGGGGAAAGTAACCTATTCATACCCGACAAAGTAAATCGAGCTTGGCTGTGGTCTGCTGTTCCAGCTGTTCTTTTTAGGGTTCCGTACCCAAAGGGTAAAAACGGGACCCTATTACTAAGACTCCGCTGTCTGTCTGTCTGTCTGTCTGTCTGTCTGTCTGTCTGTCTGTCTGTCTGTCTGTCTGTCTGTCTGTCTGTCTGTCTGTCTGTCTGTCTGTCTGTCTGTCTGTCTGTCTGTCTGTCTGTCTGTCTGTCTGTCTGTCTGTCTGTCTGTCTGTCTGTCTGTCTGTCTGTCTGTCTGTCTGTCTGTCTGTCTGTCTGTCTCCAGGCTGTATCTCATAAACCGTGATAGCTAGAAAGCTGAAATTTTCACAAATGATGTATTTCCATTGCCGCTATAACAACAAATACTAAAAATTAAAAAAATATATATATTAAGGGGGGTCCCCATACAATAAACGTGTTTTTTTCGTATTTTTTTGCTCAATATTAAAAACGGTAACAGGTAGACGGTTCAAATTTTCACAGAATATTAACTTGTATATTACCTTTCACAATAAATAATTAAATATCAATAAAGTAAATATTAAAGGGGGGCTCCCATACAACAAACGTAATTTTTTGATATTAACAATAAACCTCTACAAACAAAGTTAGTTTTGCGGTTCATTTCGTCTTGTTTTTAATACGTCATAAATCGTAAAACTTACTACAGGTTTGTACGGAACCCTCGGTGCGCGAGTCCGACTCGCACTTGGCCGGTTTTTTTGAATTGCATTACCTCCGCGGGGAGGGAATGAAGTGCTTTCCACCCGCAGATTAGATGACCCACATTAAAAAATGCCTATTTTCTGAACATGAGATATTTTGACGACCTCCGTGGCGCAGTGTAAAGCGCTGTTGACTTAACGTGCGGAGGTCCCGGGTTCGATCCCCGGCAGGGTCAATTTGGGAATTTATAATTTCTGAATTTTCCCTGGTCTGGCCTGGTGGGAGGCTTCGGCCGTGGCTAGTTACCACCCTACCGGCAAAGACGTGCCGCCAAGCGATTTAGCGTTCCGGTACGATACCGTGTAGAAACCGAATAGAGGTATGGGTTTAATATAACTGCCATGCCCCTAACAGGTTAGCCCGCGCGCTACCATCTTAGACTGCATCATCACTTACCATCAGGTGAGATCGCAGTCAAGGGCTAACTTGTAATGGATTAAAAAAAAAATGAAAAACCTGTTACCGAACCTGTTTGAGGGAACCCTCAAAAAATAAACTACGACTAACTATAACCTGGATCTCGCACTTTGTATACAATTTATAATTGCAGAAAATATGCCGAGGCCTAAACTCCGCGCTAATGGAAGACACGCTCGTTTTCATGTACGAGAGGGCACTGCGCGAGGTGCCGTTGTTTGGCAAAGTGGAGCGCTCTTTCATCAGGGTCATTACGCAGCATCTCCACGAGATGTACTTCCTTAAAGGCGACACCGTTGTGCTGTGCAAGGACTTGCAGACTAATGTTTATATCATTTATAGAGGCAAGGTACGGCTATCTATAACTGCTACGTTGTATTTATGCATTACTTGTTGTGCTCCGAGAGGAGAATCGGACGGCACGGCCGGCAGAGACGGCAATGGGTTGAAACGATGTGCATTTTAGAACAACAATGAAGATCTGAAACGATAATCCGCCATACAGCAAGTTTTTGGTTGATAAGTGGCGCAGAACAAAAATTACATCAGTAATAATTGTCACATTCGGTATAATATTATGTATTTTACAGTTACTTTTCATTGTTACTAAGATACCTACATTTCCAATCATACTGTTTTGTACATGTATTATTTTATTGAGAGGATCAGATACAAATAAATAAAAAAAATTAAAAAAAATAAAAAAAATGGCAGGAAATTAAAAGTCATATTACCCAATATGGTACTTTTTAGGGTTCCGTACCAAAATGGTAAAAATTGAACCCTTATGGTGCGACTTTCTCCGTCCGTCTGTCCGTCCGTCCGTCTGTCCGTCCGTCCGTCTGTCACAGTCGATTATTTCAGTAACTATTAAAGCTATCGACATGAAATTTGGAATAGTTGTGTATAATAGTGGCCTTACATCATTAAAATAAAAAAAATCCAAAATTATTTTTAGTTTAATTAAAAAAGGTGGAAAATCCACTTTGGGGTTTGAAATTTCAAAGTATGATAACTATACTGAGTGGGATATCATATGAAAGGGCTATACTTCTACATTCTAAAACAGATTTTTATTTATTTTTGTGCATAATAGTTTTTGATTTTATCGGGCAAAATGTCGAAAAAAATACCGTAATACCACCCCCTTATCTCCGAAGTTTACCAATTGAAAAATCTGAAATAATTATGGTCAATAGAAGCTTATGTATATTTTACAGGAAAAATAAAACCAACGCTCTAACTAGCATAGTTTTTTTGATATTAACAATAAACCTCTACAAACAAAGTTAGTTTTGCGGTTCATTTCGTCTTGTTGTTAATACGTCATAAATCGTAAAACTTACTACAGGTTTGTACGGAACCCTCGGTGCGCGAGTCCGACTCGCACTTGGCCGGTTTTATTTTGTTTAGCTTTGAGGTTTTGTGTGCGCCAGTGTTTCTAGTACATGGTATCCAAATCGACTGTCAGCTTTTTACTTATGTTTTCAGGTGGACGTTTTGAGTTCATACAATGAAATGATAACTTGTATGGGACCTGGTGGCATGTTTGGCAATTTCACAGGAGTAAGTGCTAGTACATATCTACAGACCAACACCCTACCAAACGACCATTAGTCTGATTAAGTTCAAAAGTTTTTCAGTTGTGTTTGGTACTTGCGGGAAGGTTTTTATCATTAATAACTTCAATTTTTCAGCAACCAATCTCAGTTTCGGGAGTGGCCATATACGCGAGCAGAAACCTTGATTTGCTAGTGCTGCCTTCCCAAATATTTTTCAATCTCGTGAAATATTATCCAAAAATTCAAGAGCCACTGAAGAAAGCTTTTGCAATGTCTAAAGATTACATTTTGCCCATATCAATGGATAACATGGACGAGGATTCCTCAGGTGAAAAATTGGAATCGAACTTTTCTTAGCAAACCTTGTTAAAAGTTGTTGTGACTTCGACGAGCTATTTTCGCTACTTGGATTGAAAATGACGGGTATGCTGTAGTACCTGTATAGTAAAATTGTTAGCTGAAAATTAAGTCCCTTGTATGAGCGTTAGCGCAGGCAAAGAGATGGTACGCTAGGCGCTATTATAGCACTGGAGATCCGAGAGCATCGGGCGTGCCTAAAGAATATTACGTGAGTGAAAATAATCAAGACAACATGACCACTGATTACACCAACAAAATATCTCCGAAACAATCTTGCATCTGAATTCACCACGCATTTTAGCATTGAAACTGCTGAAATGTTCTTACGCGTATTATGGATATTGCCTCTTTAATTATGGCCTCTTGGTGAGAATCCAATCAATTGACGAGTCTTTTACAGGTGATTCAGATTTAGATTTGTTGTCACAAGATTCTGCGTTTGATTCAAGAAGTGGTTCCAGCCGATATTATGATTCATCCGGTTAGTGAATTATATTAATTTAGCTTCAAACTAAACTTTATCTATAGAGTTTCTTATCATCACCATTTCAAACATTGCCGGCCACTACTGAGCACAAGTTTCCTCTCAAAATGAGAAAGGTTCGGGCATAGTTCACCACGCTGACAATGTGCAGATTAGCATACTTCACATACCCTTCTCACGACATTTTCCTTCACCGTTAAAGCAATTGCTATTTAATTGCACATAACTCAGAAAAGTTGAAGCGTTTTCGAGGATTGAACCTATGACCACCCAATAGCAGGCGGAACGCCTGAATTACTAGGCTATTAAAAATTAAAAGATTTTCCGGTAAGGTTTAATTTTTAATCTCAGGTGTATACTACTTTTCTAGGTGGACATTATACTGGTACATTATCTACTCAATCATCAAGCAATATGAGCCAATCGAAATCTTACACGAGTGTCATGACTTATCAAAGCTATTTACATGTTAATAACTTATTGAAGCCAGGATCTAGTCTATATCAGGTACGACATTACAAAATATCCGAGACAATATATACTCATTTACGAAATAACGTAACCTATAGTCCGCGCACGAGCTCCGAGGAATCGGGGTCTAAAGAAACGACGGCTGTACGCCACCCCCGATCGTCGCTCCATATCCAGCTACTAGTTTCGAGCTTGACGCGTGTAATTTCGAGATAGCCGTATTTGTACTTTAAACAAATCTAGGTCATTACTTTAACATTCCATAGGATTCCTCGGAGCTCATGCGCGGGCTGTACACTCAAAGGTAAAAATTCTAATGAAAATTATTGTTCTTCTCAGGGATATGGATATTTGACTTGTATTATGGCAACTGCGAATTACGTTTTGACTTTATATGAGATAGTGACTTTGAACGATTGCGATATAATATTCTGGGTTCAATCTTTTTTTGATATATACTTTTATGTCCAAGTTTATATCTCAATGCATCAGGTAATTGACACCAATCTTTAAATAGTATATTTAGTACCTTATTAATTGCTAATCTTATGTTAATCTTATAAAAGTTCTCTCAGAAAACAAAGACTATATACTTAATGTGGTTTTTTTTATTTCATCAAGGAAGTTTCTAAACTTACTTAAATACATATCAAAAATTTGCGGAACCGGCAGGATTTGAACCTGCGTCTCTCTGGGAATCGCGCCCTGAGCGCCTTTGACCACTCGGCCACGGTTCACTCACATGTCAGTGCCGAAACTTAAGATATGCATCTTTAATCCAGTCTTTTTACGCGACTGTTTATGCCATCCAGTAGCGATATGTTACGGGAAAACGATTCCCAGAGAGACGCAGGTTCAAATAGTGCCGGTTCCGCAAATTTTTTAAATATGTATTTAGGTAGGTACTTAAGTTTAGAAACTATCCTCGTGTGTGAAGCACTGTAATAAAAAACTGAAAACGAAATATGTTTAAACATAAAAGCAAGAAATCAAATAGTTACTACCTTATTACACTTGCAAGTTACACTCATTAAACATTATATCACGTTTAATAGGCAAAGAGACATTTTCAAAATTAATTGTAACATTGCAGGGATACCTCAATAGGCACGGCAATCTCATATTGGATGCTACGAAATGCCGTGCCAGGTATTACAGACATAAACTGTGGCCATGGTCGGACCTGCTTTGCAATTTCCCGTTTGAATTGTTTGGGTTCTGTTTTCTGTATGTTCCTACTTTTATGAAAACGTTTATATGTAGTGGAAAATTAAATAGAAATACATGTAATCAGTAATCTCTACGATTACATGAGCCAGATTGATATGTTTAATGTTAAAAATGATTCTTAAATATATTTATTGGCTTAATATTTAGTCATTAATCAAAATTAAGAAAAGAATGGGGCCTGTGTTACCACCCTGGTTGGTATACGTAGAATAACTTTTATCTGTATTATGGTGACCAATGGTTATGGTGACAATTGGTTTGGTCAGGTCACAATATATACAGATTTTATAGTGATTTTTTCAGATTTTTTTATAATGAACTAGATGATGCCCGCGACTTCGTCCGCGTGGATTGATGTTTTTTAACTCCTGCGGGGACACTTCAATTTTCCGGGATAAAAAGTCTATACGTCTATAAGTCTAGCCTATGTTCTTCCGCGGGATGTAAACTATCTCTGTACCAAATTTCATCCAAATTTCATCAAGCAGTTGGGCCGTGTTGGGCAGACCGACAGACAGACACACTTTCGCATTTATAATATTAGTATAGATATATCTACAATATTAAAGGTTTTCCGTTTTCAGAAAACCATTAAGAGCGGTGCATTATTTTCGAGCAAACAAATTGTTTAGACTAAAGTACTTGGTCGAGTTCTATCACAAGACCTCTGCTGAGCTTACAAATAATTTAACAACGCTGCAGGTACTCTAAACACGTATATATACGAATTAGCAAGTTTCGTGTTAAACCCGGGTTTGAGTCCCGGGTCGGGCCATAATTGAGTATTGGGTTTTTCTGACTAGAAATTCTCAGTAGGTACTAGCCCGGAGTTAGGAAGTTGGCGGTGTTTCACCCCCGTGCCTCGGAGAGCACGTTAAGCCGTCGGTCCCGGTTATTATCACTAACATGATAATATTCGTTAAAGCCCGCCAACCCGCATTGGAGCAGCGTGGTGGGTCTAAGCTCTAATTCCCTCTCTCCTATGAGAGCGGAGGCCTGTGCCCAGCAGTGGGACGTTAATGGGCTGTAGTGGTGGTGGTGGTGTTATACTGTACACATTATGTTCAGTCATTTGTGCATATGATACCATTTTCGCGTACTACAATGTGCATGAAAATAGCTTTTTATACGTTTTAATTTATTTTCCAAAATTAATTTTTCGAAAAGACTTACATGTGCGTTTAACCTAAATAATATATAGGTCCACATTATGCAGGTGTCGCAAATGCTTACCGCGATGGTTGACCAAATTCCCGCTGCGGTTTAAGGGCTGTAATCCAGCACAATCTCTCACCGAATTACATACGTCTCAACCTACATGTAGATCTAAAAGCGATGTTTCCGTAACTAAGTAAATTAGCTAATTAAAAGCCTGTGCCATTTTTGAATCCGTATAATTAGATTTGAGGGAAAACATTTATTTCTATCTAATTCAAATAAGTGAAAGATTAGAGAGGCTTGCGGAAATGATAAATATTCTACTTGATTAATAAAACTGATTAATAAAAGAAAACTGAAACAATTTCGAAACTAGTAGATAACAATTATTTGTTAATTTTTCCCCTTTGGTTTAAACTCAATTTTGCTTAGAGGTTTTTTTTTGTTTGTGGATAAACTGGACGATATTATACAGCATGCGGTAAGGGTGTCCACGATGGTGGCGTAGAGACTAATGAAATTTATCTGTTGATAAGAATCACTCATTGAGATCGAATATTTTCTAAGAAATTACCAAAGAACATAAATTCTCGATGGTCAATCAATCTGACCACTGGGAAACACTCTTTACAGAAACATTATTTTCTATCATTATTAAAATGCTCGTAGTTTTTGCCCAATTTTTAATTTTCTTTAAATGATATCATCATTTTCTTCTTGTGTGATTTCAGTCTGCAATGACAATTTTTATCGTGGTGCTGTTGTTACACACATTTACCTGCGTTTGGCTATTGACACTGATAGCGTTATCACCTTACAATATAATTCGGACAATGAAATGTCACTTGCTGGATGAGTAAGTTTTGTATCTACATCCATTGTAGTATTTAGAAACAGGCGGGATTCTAGCCTAGCATAGCCTAGTGGTTTAGACGTCGGCCTATACCACGGTGGTCGGGGGGTCGGGAGTTTGATCCTCAGGCATACACTTCTAATTTTTCGTAATTTTTTTAAGGTAATTAAATAAAACTTGTTTTAACGATGAAATAAATCATCGCGAGGAAACCTGAATGCGCAAGAGTCCTATATAATCTTCCCAAAAGTGGTAAACCTGCCAATCCGCACTTGGCTAGCATGGTAGACTGTGGCCAAAATCTTTCTCAGAAGAGACTAAGAAGAGTCGAAGGGACTTGTACTTAAAAATATGCTGACGATGGCTTGAGATGATGATGATTTCATTGAATTTACATACAAAATATACCCATGACTGATAGTCTACTTAAATAAATGCAACCTCAGAGACCAATTATTAAGAGAACGTGGTTGAACTACTAAATGATTAAGTTTCTTTCAGTGACATGCCTCTGCGACTATGGGATTACACCAGCTCCTTTTACATAGTGGTTGCTGTTTTGACCTCCACGGGTGGAGACGAAGTTCACGTAGACGATATACCTTCTAAGGTCATCCTTGCTATATGCCTTATTTGTGGAAAAATGCTGGCAGCCACTGTAATAGCTACATCCATGCAAGTCACATACTCGGCTAGATATGCTTTGAACATGTATGAAAAAGCTACATGGGAGCTAATTGATGTTTTAAAAAACCAGGGATTGTCAAGTGAGTTTTAGTTCTTGGAAAATGATACAAAAAGATAAGAGGTTGGTAGAGTTTAAGGCGCCAGCGGAGGGCTAATTGCTCATACAAACGTAATACCAAAATAATTAGTAATTCGAGCATATTTCCTCCATATTATGCGATTATTAAGATTGAACTTGTATTTATCTAGGTCCCTGGATAATTATTTTTCCAAAATACTTGCACAAAATTAAATGTAAGCACATTGCGTTTTGCATGTTTTTGCGACATAAAGGACATGTTTTCTCCTTATTTGTTTTATATTAAAACCAACGATATCTCACGTACTAATTGATCAGGAACATAGCCTATATTGTCAAGTTACAGAATAACAACACGAAGTTAAAAGCACAACAATTTTTCATTCATCATTTTTGGTATTCACGGAACAAGACTAAATGTATAACAAATTCTGTACGCTCATATTGCTATCGCGCTTGCACGCGATCATGTGTCTTCAGCCAAATAGGGATAGCAATATACCGGCAAATTTATATTTGCGGTTCGAGTAGAAGTTGCGAGCGGCGGTCGCCGGTCCCTTAAAATATAACTTCAATGGAATGATATAATTAGGGACACCAACATGCAACAAAGTCTATTTGGTTTTATAACTTCAAAGGTTTTAAACTCTCTAAATAATGAAAGAGCCCGAAGGTTTATATATGGCGAGGATTGATTTTCGGAATACTCTTTTATAGTTACCATTACCTTTAAACTTATTCCTCTTGGACCCATTTTAAGAGCTTTACGGCTTAAAAGTAGTACTTAATACCTTTCTGAGGCAAATAAACAGTAAGGCAATCGGCTTTGCAAAATGGCTCTTCAGAGGGCACCTAAAACATTTGTCTTTTCACGAATCATTAAAAGTAACGTATTCTAAGTAATAAAAAAGACGCATTGTTCAAGGTTACCAACTAATGAAATTTTGGAAATACGTTCAAATGCTGTGGGTAACTGAGAGAGGGCGTCAGGTTAGTTTAACTACTTATCTCATCACAAACGTCCTCGTATTAAAAATTTGTACAATTGTATGGGCTTTATTACGTAACGAAGAACTTACTTACAATCCGGATATAATCTTTAAATGATAATAAGAAGATTCGCGCGAATTTATTATTTTCAGAGATTGATGAGATATTAATATACAAAAATAAATATTATATTTCCCTGACTTCAGGGGATTTATGAACTCGGGACTTATTTATAGGGTTTGAATGTGTGCTTATGTGTGAATGGGTTAGGGGGAAAAACTGGAGACCTGGAGACCGGACAGGACAATACGTCAGTCCTGTTGCGATAGTTTATACATCTCCATAAAAAAGTGCCGACAAGGAAGTTTTGTTTTCATGTCCGGTCCGTAGCGTCTTAGCGCATAAATTCACATTTTTATTCTAAATACTATTATTATAAGATTTACATATTTCGTCTAGTTGCCAGCTCTGATCGCTAAAACACCATACGTGCTCCGCTGTGACCTGATGTCGGCCATGTTTGGCCAGCATTTGCGCAATTGTTTTATTTTCGCGGAAACCGGCGAACCCTTCCTACGTCAGCTTAGCGCACTGCTGGATTACTCCATCTATTTTCCAGGTACTAATGTTTACTCAATAAGTCAGTAGCGTAATGTATGGACAAATAATAGTACTTACGCCAAAAATATCATACCGTGCACACTGATAACGAATATATTTTCATGACTGACGTGACTTCTTAATTAAATTTGTATTTTTCTTAAATCCATACTAATATAAAAATTCGAAACTGTGTCTGTCTGTTTGTCTGTCTGCTACGCATTCACGGCTTATCTGTTCAACCATTTTGGTACAGGAATTGGTTACATCCCGGTAAAGGCCGAGGCTACTTTTTATCCCGGAAAATTAAAGAATCAAAACCTTCCACGCGGGCAGTGTCTCGGACATCATCTAGAACATTTTGTGCTGAAAATTTATTAATTAATTCGCAAATTACTATGTCATACGTTTTTGGCCAGCAATAGTATATTGTGGGGTGAAACAAGACGATTTCAGACGAGGATGAAGTTGCCTGCCTGAGCAAAGCGAGGGCTGGCATCACACGAAGGGCGAGGGCGAGAGCGAAGGCGAGGGCGAGCGCGAGGGCTCTTTACCCATGCAAAAAATTACGTCGATCCGTTGCTCTGTTGCGGCGTGAGTGAAGGACAAACACTCTATTTACCGTCCTTGGGGATATAAATTACAAAAATTGTGAAATGCGTATTTCATAATTTTAAAACGGAAGCCCAAATACCAAGTTTCATGGCTATAACTTGAAAAACGATGGAATTTCATACAAACTTTCAACCCCTATTTAACCCCTATGTGGGTGGAATTTTTAAAAATGGCGAAACACGTATTTCTTCATTTAATTTATTTTAAACATACAGGTGTCTCTTATGTAACGGAAAGCAGCCGGTAGTCCAAATGTCCAGTTTCATGGCTATAACTTAAAAACGACGGACTTTCATACAAACTTTCAACCTCTATTTTACTGGATACCTACTCTTCACTAGGATCAAACCCTCCAAAGTTTCTAGTACCAACGGTTTAGGCTGTGCGTTGATATATGTCAGTCAGTCAGGACTTTGAATTTTTTATATATATATATATATACTAGCTGATTCCCGCGACTTCCTCCGCGTGGATTGAGGTTTTTCGGTTCCTATCTCTCAAGTTAGATCGAACTGCACATGGTGTGCGAATTTTATTATAATCGGTTAAGTGGTTTAGAAGTCCATTGAGGGCAAACATTGTGACACGAGATTTATATATATTAAGATAGATTTTCACAGGTGATCTAAAAGGTGATATATTATTTTAATTTTAATACTTAAATTGTAAATAACTTAAATCGGAGATCTTACCGATATCTCTAAGACTTAAGTGTGTGTTCCGTTATAAGCACTGCGAGCACTGGCAGTGCTCTTTACTGGGGAATTCCAGTGCTCGCAGTGTATTTCGGAACGCACCCTTAGTCTATAGATATGCAACTTGCACCCTTAAAAGAGCTATTGTTTTTAGGAAGGGCGTTATCTAGTTGTAGTGCAGCGATACCAATCCTAAATCTATGTATTTTTCATACAATCTGCATTAAAAGTACGAGTTTTATGAAAATTGTATTTCTTATTTATTTTAGTATGCTATGTTAACAAATAATATGATATCTGTCAGTTTAGCTGATGGTTAAAATGATATTATAAAGGTTTGAAATAAACAAAAGATACTCTGACAGGATTGAAAGGAGGACTGCTACGTCATTCAGCGACGTATTCGTCTGAAATTTTAGTTCGGGTGACTCAACAGGCATTGAAATAACTCTGTGATTGAAACTCGCACTTTCAACGCTGGTTATATGAAAAGAAATGTTTGTGTATTGTAAGTTATATGTACAGTGTACATACTCTTATCTCCCCCATCCGTCTGAGACTCGACCCTTGACCCTTTGATAAGAATCTGCAAGCGACATAAAAAGACACTTAAATATGAAACTAAGAAAAATATTAGAACAACGATATGAAACTCCCAAGAGTAGGTTTATGGTTATAAACATAGATGTTATGTAAATAAGTTTATTTTAAAAGCTCAAAGTGATAAAAGAACATATTTTTCCATTTTATTAACGCTAAAGTACGTTCAATCTTGATAAGACGTCATGAAGTTGATAAATAGAGAAAAATGTGTTAGTTAATTGAGTCATACGTCTTTGTCAACGCAATGGAGACACGGGCAACAGGTGAAGTTTTTTTTACTGTTTATGCATAGAAGATCTAGGTAGGTATTGCAGGTTTTATATCCACCACTACAGTCCATTAACGTCCCACTGCTGAGAACATGCCTCCACATAGGAGAGAGGGAATTAGAGCTTAGCTTAGACCCACCACGCTGCTCCAATGCGGGTTGACGGGCTTTAACGACTATTATCATGTTTGTGATAATAACCGGGACCGACGGCTTAACATGCTCTCCGAGGCACGGGGGTGAAACACCGCCAACTTCCTACCTCCGGGCTAGTACTGAGAATTTCTAGTTAGAAAAACCCAACACAAAAAAAACAAGACAAAAAAGTTATGGAGTTTTTATATACTCATAGCAAATATTATTACTACTTTCATTAGATGTTCCCAAGTCTCTTATGAGTGAATTATAAATATTCTTCTAAAATTTTCCGTATTAGGCAGTATCGCCATAAAGGTCGGGGCTTGCCAGTTTTATCACATACCTTCACGCCAATCTTTTTTGCGTCTTGGTTTATACCACGAACAGCATAGTTGTTCAAGTGGTTAGAATGTTCGACCGCTGATGACGAGGTTCTGGACTCGATATCGGGCGCGGTTAAAATCAATTAGGCATTGGATTTATCTGACAAGAAATTTGTCCGATTAAATCTTTAAATACGACTTCTCATCGAAATCATTGAACATCGTGTTTCGATGGGCAGAATGCAATATTACCTAGGTATCAGCGGGACGGTTCAGTTGACTTACCTGCGCGAAACTACATTCGTGGCTAACTTCCGAGACATTGCCGACACGTCATGAATTTTGAATACTAACCCAGGGAGTTAGGCAGTTGGTGATGTTCCACCGCCGTGCCTCGGCGAACACGTAAAGCCGTCAGCCCTGTGCCTGATCTCAGGATTCCGTCCCATCAGGTGGAATAGGGATGATGACAGCACAATCAAATCAGCAACTCTTTTTCAAACTTAAAAACGCACTTCTAGTGTGAAAGTTGTATGAAATTCACAGTTGTGATGTCATCAAATTTCAACGCACTTTTTTTCTTTAATCTATATTTTAACTATTTATTTAATAAGTTATAAGCATTTATAATATGAAACTAATATAAATACAATGAACCTAAAACTAAATAACCTTAAAAAATATAATGTAACGAGATTTATATATATATAGATAACTAAAATATATTATTAAAAGGAGTCCCTTTAGGCAAGGTTCCGAAGATACTGGCAGCGTTACCCCTTTGAATAGCTAGACTAATTCTTTAAATTTATTATTCTTTATTCTTCTTTAATCTATATTTTAAAATGGTTATCAAACTTAAAACTAACCGAGGATGTGAATTTTAGGTCTTTTGACCCTCTATTTAATAATCAGTTAGAAATATTTTATTTTTGATAAGGCATCATCCCTATTAGAGAATGCACTTGTTGTTTTCACACATTTTAATCTCCCGTGCAGGTCTCTCACCCTTCTCTCTCTTTCTCTCTCTCTCAATCTCTTTGGTGATTAGCCGCAATAACTGCCATTCGGTCGGGAGAAAATTATTACGAATCTCATCAAAAATAATATAATTTTCAGGAAATTACATAATAGTAACCGGTGATAGTGAAACCCGCATGCATTGCGTGGCATCAGGCAGCGTCGCGGTGGTATCAGTGCGACCCGATCTTACTGAGACAACCCACGAACTGCTAGGCCCTGGCGACGTGTTCGGCGTCATGCAAGGGTTGAACCGTGGAAATCTGTCATTGTTTCTCTTATAGAGCTAAAAATAATATAATTTTCAGGAAATTACATAATAGTAGCCGGTGATAGTGAAACCCGCATGCATTGGGTGTCATCAGGCAGTGTCGCGGTGGTATCAGTGCGACCCGATCTTACTGAGACAACCCACGAACTGCTAGGCCCTGGCGACGTGTTCGGTGTCATGCAAGGGTTGAACCGTGGAATCTCCCATTGCTTCTCTTATAGAGCTGAGAATAAGGTATATTTCTTATATTACTTCAGTTTAATGCGTTATTTAATCACTTAAGTTCTGAAATTCATGCTAAAGTGTGTTCATAATAAATGCGAAAGTGTGTCTATCTATCAGTCTATCTGCTACATCTTTTCAACCAATTTTGACGAAATTCGGTACAGACGTAGGTTGCATCCTGGGGAAGGACATACTACGACTTTTTATCCCGGAAAATTAAGGAATTCCCGCGGGAATCAAAAGACATTAATCCACGTGGACGAAAACGCGGGCTTCATCTAGTACATTTTACATGAAAAAAAAACTGCCCCTGCCCTTTGATTCAATTTGAAAACCTGGCATTTAATTAATAAAAGGAAACACAGCTGACGCCGTGTTCGGTCACGTAGGCGTGAGTGAGAAACGCGACAATTCGACTGGATACGACGCGACGCGACAGTATCAAGCAGAAGCTAACTTTCGTACCTAGGACGAATGTTTGAGACGAGCTAGTTTTTTTATGAATGTTACTTGACTTATAGTGGTTTTTTACTCGTATTCGAAAGTGTGATATCATATTATTATAGAAGGAACTTCACATAAGTTCTACTTAAGTGTCTACCTGTGGTTCACACTAAAAGTTCTAATAACAAAATACCAGAATTATTTAGAGTAATGTTTGATAAGAACTCGAAGAAACGCCCGCCCCATTTTTTTCTTACAAAATCAGATTTTCCTAACTATTTTTCCAGGTGGGCGTCCTCACATTGAGCTTAGATTCTTGGATCAACATCTTGCAGTACTTTCCGGACGCAGAGAGAATGATCACAGAAAGGTCGGAAGTTTTATTCACACGAATATGATTCTTATGTCAAATTAGAATAAATTAGTAAATTACTATGATATTGTACTGAAAACTAAGGTGTTATGTTACTAAGTTATTTACTACTTTAACAAAGTATTAGACTATTACTTACACTAATTTAACTAATTACTATTAAAATAGTGAGACATATATTTTGTTTTATTTTAAAAATCTATCATTATTGTCGAATTGTTCAAACTTTAGGTATGCGTTAGTTTCATCCAAGGGTTTCATTTCATTCATCTTATTTAAAACGTCAATGTAGTTTAATCAATACGTGAATGCCAATTGTTTAACCTGGAATTTTAACTAAAGCCGCTTACCAGTTTCGACAGTGGAGCTTTCAATGAAGGTACGCGGAGCGGCTAAATACTATCGATCCTTTAATATCCTAGATTGGGTCAATAGCTGAAAGTGGACCAGTTGCATGCCATACAATCGCATTTAATTTCCATGCGATTCAATAATCTATTTCGACTTCATGGTAAACTAATCGCAATTACTTCGGAATTTTTATAACGGCTATAACATCAACGCAGACTATGTTTCTGATTTTCTACATACTTTATAACTTTTTGGTACAAAATATATTTTAAAAAAAACATGCATGTAGCGCATTGAAATAGAATGAGTAAAATTCTACATCAATGATGTAGCGTGTTGTAAAACGGGGTCTCCACCGCGAGTGAAGCGCCGAGCGAGCTCCGTAGAGTCCCGGTCTGAGAGCAGAGGAATACTACATACACACCACACGTTCACCAACAAAGAGCTAGCGGAAATGACCAAAAATACCAAAAATAGTTCAAAAAAGGAAATATGAGCTCGCTCAACTGTCAAAAATCTTGGTTAGCGTTATCGTAAAACTATTTTGTCCAAGCACACAGAGTCCGTTCCGCTTAGCCATTTCCTGCTCATGATCCTTTTGCAGTGGAAACTCAGTAGTAGGTACCCAGTAGGTAAACTATGTTTTTTAACATTGTTTCATGTTGTACCATGTACCTATTTCGTGTCTTTTACCTAATTATTATTTATGCAAAATAAAACTACCTACTTGTTTGTCTTTAGATTAATCTACGGAAAAATCTAATTAAGTTTGAACGTAGGCTTGGGCTGTAAAAATTGATTTGATGGTCAGAATCCTTTTGAAATCACTTAAATATTGACTGATCGTGCTGTCCAGTACATAATTAACTGTAAGCGTATAGACAGCTTCCTTTATTGCACAATATTCTTAATTCCCTTAGGAGTTAAAGGTTGCATGATCCTTTTCATATTGCGTCCCGTATTTGTTTAGGTCTATGGGAAATGTGACACAGATTTAGGTATGTGTGTACACGTAAAATGTAAGATCACATTCAGGCTTTTATTTACACTATCCGAGTTTTATATCACTTGCTATAAAGGTGACAACATCATGAGGAATCCTGTATGCCCGAGAGTTCTTTAAATGATATTAATTTTTGTGTAAACCAGGGACATTTTGAAATTGTTAATTTCTAAATGCCCCTGCATGGTATTCAAGCCGGGGCCTTTTACTTATAAGACCTAAATACTAGCAATAATAGCAATCGGCAATCACGATTGAGAATCCTAAAACCTAATAGGTTTTAAGTATAACATATCTGACACAGTACCAGGTAATTACTCTAAAATTATCTTGATTGTAACTTCTATTCCTGTAGTTAGTAAGATATTCCAAGTTATTAGCCCCGGGTAGATTGTAAGACCGCCCAACAGTAGTTAAAATAAGCTGGCCATCGACTTAGTGGTCTTTTCCCATCAGATCCAAAGTTCTAAACTTTGACCGAGGGGTGCGCCAACTCGCTACATGATGCAGCATTCGAAACGATCCATACTTGTCATGGATTATTTAGTTAACCGCCGACGCAAACAGAAGGTATCTGTGTATTTGTCTGAAGCATCATAGCTCCCAAACGGATGAACGAATTTTGATTTACTTTTTGTTTTGTATGAAAGTCTTAGCTATGATTCAAGAAAATCTGTTTAGCCGATTGAAGATACCAGCTATTTTTTAGATGATGTGTGCTTTAACCAACTTCTGACAGTTTTGAAAGATTTACGTAACTTACTTAAACCCGTTTTAACATTGAAATTCATCCTAAGGGCACCGTATGAAAAAATTAAAAGGTCGATAAAAATTATCAAGGAGATAAAATAATTCTTAGTCGAGTCAATATTATAAGCGTTTAAACGAAGCATCCAGCGCATTTGCTCTGCTGGAGCCAATTGTGTGGCGACTGAAACTCTGCCATGACCAACTTTGCGATTTAGTTCACTGTCATTAAATGTATTAAGCGATTAATACGTTTTAGCTACGCTATAAGTTCAACGATTATGAGTTTGATAGCTATAACTTACCTACGGTACCAATCTGGTTTTGATAGTAGATAAAAATTGCCACAATTGGGATGATGCCTATGTCAAAATGTCTTACTGATTTATTATTTAGACAGAGCGTCTTCCAAAAGATCTAAAATTCACATCCTCGGTTAGTTTTAAGTTTGATAATTATTTTATACTATAGATTAAAGAAAAAAAATGATGACGTCACAACTATGTATTTCATACAAACTTCCATACTAGAAACGCGTTTTTAAGTTTGATAAATTCTACATTAATCCATACTAATATTATAAATGCGAAAGTGTGTCTGTCTGTCTGTCTGTCTGTCTGCTACGCTTTCCCGGCCCATCTTTTCAACCGATTTTGCTGAAATTTGGTATAGAGGTAGGTTATATCCCGGGGAAGGACATAGGCTACTTTTTATCCCGGAAAATTAAGAAGTTCCCCCGGGAATCAAAAAAACTTAATCCACGCGAACGAAGCCGTGGGCATCATCTAGTGTTTGATAAAGAGTTGCTGATTTGATTGAGTTGACATCATACTTATTCGTAGACATCGAAGGTAGATACGAATGTACTAGACGGATGCATATTCAATTCAATGTGCTGCCCCCGGTAATCAAAATCTATATAGGTACCTACATAGGTATAAAACACCATTTTCGAAACAAAAATAATTTGTCTTTAATGTCGACGATATAATTGGTTAGCTATCTCAAAATTTATGTACCTATTTCGTATTTCATTGCAAGCTTATTTTTTGGGTCGCTGACTTCGTAATGTACTGACATATGTTACAACTTGGTCATAATTCCATGCCCGTATTATATAATTTTCAAGAGAGGATTATAGCCTGATCCTTCCATTAACCATCCTATTTGATGGCCACTGATCGCTTACAGAATAACGCTATATTTATTATAACGGTACAAGAAAATGATGCTGTTGTAAAACTGCTCCACTATACCAACCTCCTAAAAGGCTAATACATGCACAAAATGGGCAATCATAAAACTACTATGCATGCAATGACAAGGTCGAGAGGTTAGGTTTTAGCTTTGGTAAAATATTTCATCAAAATGCAAAACAGTGTAACCACGTCCTAGAGAAAGATCTGTGTTACCGGACGCCAGCGAACGGATGATTCGATTTGCATAACTCGTTGGCAGTACTTATCAGTTTTTAGATTATGCGACGCTTTTATGAATAGCCGTGATGGAAAATCCACCGGTGAACTAAAGTAACCGTCATAGCCCAGAGTTAGTCTGTCCGTGTTAAAAAAATAGTGACTCATCACTGTCAGCAAGTTTCCACCTCAAGCCCGACCAAAGAAGTTGCAAGAAAGCAGACTGCTTTTTGATTTCTTGTAACTTAATTGGTTAACTTAATTGGCTTAGCCTGCCGGCATTGATGAGTCGCTATTTATTTCTTAACGCGGACACACTATAAATAACTGAAGTGGTAGGCAGATCATGGCCGTTACAGAACCGAAAACTTTTCTGTTTCTCTGGTGAGAAGCTTTGGACGTGGCTAGTTACCACCCTATCGGTAAAGACAAGCGATTTAATGTTTCGGGACGATTCCGTATAGAAGACGATTTGAGGTAATGGGCTTAATATAACTGCCATACCTCTAACAGGTTAGCCCGCTTGACTGAATCATCACTTATCACCTAGGGAGACCGCAGTCAAGAGCGAGTCAGTTGAGTACCAAAACCTAAATGACGCGTCTCTAGCGAATCTTTTAATGACACTTGCTCAAAGTTGACGAACTTTTGCAATATATTGCAACGAGTAGGTATGGGGCACGAGGCGCAGCCAATAGTAAATATTATAAGTCTATGTGCCACGCTACTTTATACGCGATTGCGAGGCTCTACTTCAAAACTAAAGAAATTAATAATTATCATTTCACAGTTTTAGCTAGAATTTCCCATCCCATTGTTACCAGTTACCTTTGTTTGTCAGCAAAACTGCCATCCTTATTTTTCATTCAGACACGGGAGCGAGCAGTTGCCATTAAAAGGTCCGACGTTTGCCCCTAGAGAGCTCTTTCATCGGGCCGAGACTGTATGTGTAATATGAGCACTTTGACGTGGATGGATGAAATATGGAGACGGCATCTAGGCTTTCTCTTTGCATTGTGATCCTCGTGGGAAGTGACCCTGACGATTACGATACAAGAGAGGATCTTCTTTGTAGGTTGATACGGCAGATAAAGGCGTTTTATAGGGGGTTGTTTTATAGGGGCATTTTCTTAGCCATACCAACTTTAATGTTTTATTTTTATGTTGTTTTTTAAATACATAAACTTTATAAACCTATCGTTGAGGCTGAAAATCTTAATTATTTAAGACCTTGAAACGTATGGTTAGGTTTGTAAAACGACTGTACATTTAATTGTTTAAGTTGTTAATAGATTATATTTTTCAATAAATTCTAATTTTAAAAATGTAATGTGACTGATTACAATGTATATTCGTACGATTGATGTAATTGAAATTATCAAAACACCACTCCATTAATTCTAATCCATTAGCTAGTATCCGACGTACTTTGCCCTTTTCGAAAGCGCGCTACCAAACACGGTTCTCTGCCTTCTACAAATAAAATGAAATGTGTATATCATGTAGAATAACTTGTGCCACTCATAATTTTTCAGGACTTTACCGTCATCCACCCGAATCCCATCACCATATTTATGTCGTCGGTCAGCAGGCTAAGAGACCGCCATACACTGCCGCAGAACATAAGAACTAAGCAGATTCCTTTTTTATGTGTACTCTTCGCTTACCGGTGACAAACCACGTGAATTTAAAAATAAACCCGATGTAACACGTTTTTGAAACATATCCGATGTTTAGAGTACATTCGGATATCTTTGTACACCACTCCCCTCGGCGCAGCGTGTGTATGCGTCTCGCGACACCTGAGTAAAGATATCTCAGCCTGTTTGTACACTTTGGCCATTCACCGCAGATCGCACACGGATAGAGCCGTCGCGTATCGTTTATACCGAGATTAAATCCCGCACTCAAAGAAAAAATACAGCTCGAAACGCTCGCAAACGACCGCAACAAAACAGACGTTGGCAATCAAAGACATATTTTGAAACTAGATGATGCACACGACTTCGTCCGCGTGGATAAAGGTTTTTTTGATTCCCACGGGAACTCTTGAATTTTCCGTGATAAGAAGTAGCCTATGTCCTTCCCCGGGCTACAACCTATCCCTGTACCAAATTTCGTCAAAATCGGTTGTACAGATGGGCCGTGTAAGCGTAGCAGACAGACACATTTTCGCATTTATGATATTAAAGTATGGATTGTTCAAAATTAAATCGAGGTCACACAGTAGGTAGTTTGCAAACAGTATCATTATGATAATCAACGAAGCGATTTGAATAAATACGAGTACTTAGCATATCGCAGTCAGCGAGTTCATTAAAAATTCATAGTTTTGCTCTTACACTCACTCTGGAAGAGAGATGTAATTACGACGTGGAGCTTCAAGCAAGGCGTGCCAGGCAACATTATTCATTCATTTACATCCCTGTTTGATTTTCAGCGTCACCTATTTTGCCATATAGGTAACTTGGTTGCCTGGTAGAGATCACTTCAAAGCGATAAGGGCGCCAATTGTTCCGACTTTTATTTTTAGTTTTATTGTGTGTGATTACTAATCTGTTTTGGTGTACATTACAGAATATTTCATTCATTAATTTTGCCTTACTAACAATTCAGCTATCGCAATAATAATTAGGTACCTATAGTTCGCGCACGAGTTGAATGCAGAGCAAATGTATGGTGACACATACATTTACTCTGCATTCAAGTCGCGCACGAACTGTACATATTATAATATTACCTATTGTTCCTGTGGAACAATCGTCATCCAGTCACAGGCTAAGTATAGACACGAGGCAGTTAAATGCCTCGTTGGTCTAGTGGTTAGCATGTTCGACTGCGGCCAACGAGGTCCCGGGTTCGAATCACGGGTCGGGCCATATCAAGTATTGGGTTTTTCTGGTAAGAAATTCTCAGTACTAGCCCGGAGTTAAAAAGTTGGCGGTTTTTCACCTCCATGCAACGGAGCACGTAACGCCTGATCTCCCTCTGGTCGTGTCGGATTTTCCATCCCATTAGGCTACCGTGGCCTAAATTCGGTCGAGGCCTATTGCTGGGACTGTTTCGTCAAATAGTGCAAAAATGATCATTAGGTACTTGACGTGCACTAGTTGCATGCCTATATTTTGTCAACTCGTGTTATAAATGATTGATATGTACAAATCACAAATACATACAAGCATATACAAGCTAAAAGACGTTTTATCACACATATATGAACCACGTTCATTTTTAGAATAGACGACCCCTTCTTAGCCGTGTCATTGCAGGGTTGTCTGATTAATTATAGGTATCATATATACATAAACTTTATCTAATAACATAACCTCCTGCGACTGGTGGTGAATGAGGAAGACGTTTTAATTACTCATGAGAAGGAAAGGTAACTCAAGAACTAGCGTTCTATTTATATCCGCTGGTAAGGTTCTATCTCCTGCCGAGCGATCGCGTAACTTCTGCATCAATCATTGTTACAGTATCAATTGTTGTAATTGGCTGAATTTATGGCATTCTTGCTGCGTCAATGGATTATGTCCAATAGTGGAAGAGTGTTAACCAATCAGAGGTGATTGCGATGTATCAATGATTGATGCAGAAGTTACGCGATCGCTCGGCTGTATTAATAGAACCTTAGCCAGTTATTAAACCTGGTAACTAATAAAAGCATGTTAAGTTCTGCTTCCGAAAAAAAAAAAATTTGCTAAATGTAGGCCTAATTTTATTCAGGGATAATAAGAAATTTCTTAGAGAGAAATTTGCAAAGAACGAAGAAGTCCCTTGCGTATACTATATTATACCTACGAGTCTTTCTTACCTATGCTGTTCAGGATTAAACATATTTACCGTAGGCCTAAATAAATATACGACGCAATATAAAAAGGATTGGTGTTCTTACAAACTTACAGGAGGACAATTCTTCCGTAACATTTTTTTACCTACCTAACTTCGCACGCATTGTTTCCTATCACTCTGTTAATTACTGATTGGATTGACCCAAGTATTTGCTGTAAGTAGCATTCAAATAGGTTTTCTTTTTGTCTAGTAGGTAACACTATTGAAGTCAAAACTTCTTTAGCCGCGTTGAGCACTTTTTGGTAGGGGGTGAACTTGTGAATTCGCGTCACCGACACCTCGCTCTGACATGCTCGCGAACACCGACATGCTCGCGAACACCGATATGCTCGCGTTGTTACGAAGACAAATCGTTTTAAATATAAATATACTACATTCGTAATTAAACTTTAATGCCTTAAGTTGTAAGGTTGATATTTATTTTTTATTTTTTTATTATTTTAAATATTCGTTTTCACTTCTATCAGCAGTCTCTATGACTGCCAATTTTTTTGGGGAATCTCTGGTTCAAATCCAAGGCTTCTAACTGTTCAAAGCTATTCGCGTCTGAAGTCATTAAAATGTCATCTATATTAATAGTAAAGAAAAACATTGTGAGAAGCCTGAGAGTTTTTTTATTGTATTCTGAAAAATGCGTCTACCACTTGCCTATTAAGGTGGAGTATGGTTTGCCCTTCTCATTCTAAGAGAAGGCTCAGTAGTGGGTCAGTGATGGGAGAGGAGAGTTGCCTTATGTGTGATGCCCTCTCATGCCTCCTCATGCTTTCAAATAGGCGATGTGCGATACAAAAGTCGATAGGACATGGTAACAAGTATTACATCCATACTAATATTATAAATGCGAAAGTGTGTCTGTCTGGTTTACTACGCTTTCACAGCCCACCTATTCAACTGATTTTGATGAAATTTGGTACTTACAGGGATAGGGGTTATATCCCGGGGAAGAACATAATATACTACTTTTCATCCCGGTAGATTAAGGAGTTCCCGCGGGAATCGAAAAATCTTAGTCCACGCGGACGAAGTCGCGGGAATCATAAGTTTGTTATAATTGATTGTTATTTCAATTTCGAAGTTTGGAGAAGAGTTGGGCAACTATTTATAAAGCTATCCTACGGTAATATTTTATCGATTTAAAAAAATTCGCGCCGAATTGAGAATCTGCTCTTTTTTTGTTTGTCAGTAAATAAATAAGCAAATTATTCAATAGAACGATCTATTTGTAAAAATATTCCTTCAGCTCTATATTTTCTGGAAGCACGTCACAGGCAGGATATTGTGATATCTTAATTCAAGATGTCACGTTTGCAGAAACGTGTTTATCACTAGTTGGGCTTATTATCACGTTGCTCTTCGTTATACGTGTCAATTGTTACGGGAAATCATATTTTTTATCAGTTCCAGTAAATATTGGACAGGTCGATCGATGTAAGACGACGTAACATTTTATTATTTCAACATAACGCACCATCCTCTTTACAAATCCATACTAATACATATTGTAAATGCGAAAGTGTGTCTGTATGTCTGTCTGTCTATCTGTCTACTACGATTCCACGGCCTATCTGTTCAACCGATTTTGATGAAATTTGGTATAGGGATAGCTAGTATCCCGGGGACGGACATAGGCTACTTTTTATCCCGGAAAATAAAATATACGGAATCGCGGGCATCATCTAATACTATTTAAGCTAAGCCAATTATAAGGTAATTCAGAATGTAATTAAGTAATTTATAATTAAACATACTCGCGTATATTAATTAATTCAATCAGTCAGGTAGGTAATATAATGAAGAGCATTCTGAAATCGATAGTATTTAGCTGTTTCGGGAAATTTCTATTAATGGCTCTTGAATTGAATTCTGTATTTAAAAGCAGCTTACGTATTCACAGTTGAGTATTAAATGAATGATATATGAAGCATTTATTAAGCTGGTAACTGAATGCCCGTGATTTCGTCCGCATGAATAGTTTGCTTTAAATGTTGTTGAAACTTTTGTTATAATCATTGAGCTTGAAGTGATTAGTCTGGATGATGGCAAGATACCTGGTGGATTGACGATGGTTCCTTGGGAATGGGGACGGAGGTTTATGTGGGACGCAACATGTGTTGATATATAAGCCTCGGGTTATATTATCAGTAATGTTTAGTAGTACCCTTGAAGTAGTTTTTATATATAAATGCTAACAAACAAACAGGTAGGTTAGTCAAGAGATTACCGCCGTCCATGAACATTAATTGCAGTACCAGAGGAACAGCCAATGCGTTGCCGGCTTTAAGGAAAGCTTTGTCGAAGGAGGCGGTTTTCAGAAATTCTACCCAAGCGAAGTAGGATAACTAGTTTCTGCATGTAACGTAGAATGGTTGAATCCAACGAGCAAGTTATTTTTGGATAGTCCACGAGTCGCTTTTGTTCCCGGTAAAATGGAAGGAGGTGGTTTTCTGAAATTTTATCCGAGCGAAGCTAGAGCAGGTTACCTAGTTTCAGCATGTAGCATAAAATGGCTGAACTTCCAATGTATCTGGCCTGCATACGAGTAGGCCGATATATCACGTGGTAGCAACCGCCCGAGGTGTGAGCTTCTAAACCGTTGATTAATAGCACGCAGGAGACAGACTAATCTGCACTGCTAGCGCGTTTATCACTGGAGGCTGGAGCTGTATATTGTCCCGTATAAACTAGAAGCAAACTATACTAATTTTTCTTAACGTATACATTTTTTTTCTATTTATTCCACTACAAGTTAGCTCACATACTCATATTAAGTATGTGAGCGCCGCTAGATGACAGCGCCGCTCGATGTTAGTGCCGCTTGATGACTACAGATGGCGCTGAACCTGTGGCGCGGCAAGGCAGTCTATACGCGTGGTTTTCCGCCGTTAATGGCGTGACGTCACAATACTGCTTTAGAATTTACATTATAGCAACTTCAAAGTCTTTAACCATTCGATACTCAGATTTGCCTTGAGTAGCAAGTGTTCCAGAAAGTAGACCTATCTATACCTTGGTTGCGAGTGGTTATGGATTTAGTTGTTGTTATCTTGTTACATTGCAATTAATTTAATATATCTTATATGTTAATGTGTTTCTTCCTTAATAAATGATCGAGTCTGTGTATTACATATTGTTAGTTTGCATCTTAAAACCCTATCCATCACCACACGCATGTAGGTCTATAATAAGTACTAGCTTATGCCCGCAACTTCGTCCGCGTGGACTACACAAATTTGATACACCTAATTTACCCCCTTAGGGGTTGAATTTTCAAAAATCCTTTCTTAGCGGATGTCTACGCCAAAGTAGTTATCTGCATGCTCAATCCCAGCCCGATTCGTCCAGTAGTTTAAGCTGTGCGTTGATAGATCAGTCAGTCAGTCACCTTTTCCTTTTATTTTAAGTATTAAATAAATTAATTTTGTAGTTCTACATAAATTTTTGCATGCCCATCATATTATGGCGGATTGTAGACGGTAAAAAACTATGTGACGCCTTTATTGTACCTGCAATCGTGCAAATAAATGAATATTCTATCCTATTCTATTCTAGCCCTCGAAGCGATCTTACCTGGTGGTTAAGTAGTCTAAATTGGTAGCGCCAAACCTGTTAGGGGTATAGCAGTTATATTAAAGTCATACCTACCCTAATCGGTTTCTACACGGCATCGCACCAGAACGCTAAATCGCTTGATGGGACATCTTTGCTGGTAGGGTGGTAACTAGCCACGGCCGAAGCCTCCCACTAGATCAAGCCAAAGAATAGGACATCAGCGGTCACCAGTGAGTCAGGGAGGTTATTTAACCTACAACTTTATTTGACGTCGCCTGCGTGATTTTTCACAAAAGCCATTGTCCGCTCCTAGTCCGCTTATCTTTGGAATAGGTACGAGCTATCTCTGTACCAATTTGGTAAAGTAAAGTCAAATACCTACAGTGTTTCCTTTTTCCTGAGGATTGGTTTGAAATGTACCTTTAACTATGTACTAGTAGTTAAGTAGCCAGTCAGGCTATTACATTTTTGTATAACCAATCAATCTCTGAATTCGATTATGTTGCGGAAAATCGATTCTGTTCTTACATTCAATCTTCATAATAATATTCTCAGCACCAGATTGAAATCGACGGAATATCGATGTTCAAATACGGTTTATAAGCTAATCGATGTATGTACTCCGCTCGCCGGCTGCGTATATGTTATCAGCTCGACCCAAAACTTCCTTCGGGTTGGCCTGATAACACTCGGCGACCGTTATTCCATCAAGCTGTGGATTTTGGGAATAAAATTTGCATACAAACTTGTTATGTGCCGTAATATACTTACACAAACTCGTTTTCGATGTACCATCTGGAGTCGGTAACTTTTAGGTCTGATTGTTGTAATTTGTATACGGTAATTTAGATGATTCACTTTATTTTAATAAAAGAAATACTCTTAATCTAAGTTTAGGGAGAGAATTTTAAGTAGACAATATTATCTTTATCTTGTACAAGAAAACTCTTTCTGTTTTTTTTTGTTCAAAATATATCCTGCAATGTTTACATTCAAAAAACTTTTTGATTTTGTTTTTCACTGTTTTATTCAGTTTAAAGTAGTCTGACCCCATAAAAGTTCTGAATGTAGCATTAAAAATCTTCGCATTTCATGCGAGTGTTAAAATTTTAACACGTTAAAAGTTAGTTGTAAGCAAAACTAAGTAAAAAAAGTAAAAAACTTTATATTTTTTCAACTAAAGTAAAGCTAGTAAGGTAAAAGTCAAAGTAAGTAAAGGTATATATTACTTATGTATAGTTTAATAGGACGATTTTTTTTGAGTAGATAGTAGAACTGTATATTGTATCTACTCTGCATAGTAAAAGGCTAAACTATACAACAACACCACCACCACCACCACCACTACAGCCCATTAACGTCCCACTGCTGGGCACAGGCCTCCACTCTCATACGAGAGAGGGAATTAGAGCTTAGACCCACCACGCTGCTCCAATGAGGGTTGGCGCGCTTTAACGACTATTATCATGTTAGTGATAATAACCGGTACCGACGGCTTAACGTGCTCTTCGAGGCACGGGGGTGAAATGCCACCAACTTCCTAACTCCAAGCTAGTACTGAGTATTTCTAGTCAGATAAAACCAACACTTAATTATGGCCCGACCCGGAACTCGAACCCGGGACTTCGTCGGCCGCAGTCGAACATGCAAACCACTAGACCAATGAGGCAAGCATAATACAACAACACTGCAGAGTGTAATTTATGTAGCACTTTTACAGCTACGCCACATATGTTCCAACGCTTAATGCGAGCTGTAATGGCCGCCCGAATCTCTCGAGTTAAAAGATACCATGTACCTCCCCAACCTAACTCCTCTTTTAGCTTCAATTCATATATTTTTTAATTTAGGTGATTAGAGTGAAAAGATTAGAGATATGAGCTTTATAACCCATTTTTGCGTATGGCAGTTTAAATAAACTGTCCCACCATAGGCGGAAGTCCCACCATATCCATTGAAGGCGGAGCGGAAATGTATTGGGTGGACCAAGCCGATTGTTGATCGATGACGCAATACATTTTTTCGAGTCACCTGTTAGGAGTCTGATTGGCCTATTTGGCAAATCTTGCTCCGCTCCACTTTAATGGGCAGGCACCCTAAAGCGGGGTTTTAACACTTTCAACTTTCCACAAAGAGCTAGCGGAAAGGACTGGACGAGCCAAAGGATTTCAAAAAGAGTCAAAATGAGCTCGCTCATTAAGACAACTATCAAAACTCTTCGTTAGTGGAAGTGTAACCCTATTCTGTCTACGTAGAGTCCGATCGGCTTAGCTATTTCCCGATCATTATTAGCCTTTTGCAGTGATGACGCGTAGAAACCGATTAGGGGTAGGTATTGGTTTAACATAATTTACTGCCATACGTCTATCAGGCTATCCCGCTACAATCTTATGTATTAACACTTACGGCCACCAGGGTGATATCGCAGTTAAGGGCTTACTTCTTGTGAAAAAAAACTATTAGACCCGTAAAAACATTTATTGTCTACTAGATGATACCCGCGACTTCGTCCGCGTGGATTGATGTTTTTTTGATTCCGGCGGGAAATCATCAATTTTCCGGGATAAAAAGTAGCCTATGTCCTTCCCCAGGACCTATCCCTGTACCAAATTTCATCAAAATCGACAGGCACACTTTCGCATTTATAATATTAGTATGGGTATTATGTTACCGGCATTCTCAAGAGTAGTTCAACGAAAACGAAAGAACTTTTGAGGGGTTATGGGGACAAACGCATCTATAGGCGGGGCAGCATGTAAAAAAAACAACCTACCTTTGGTATCTATCAGCAGCTTAGTAGGTATGTCTCGATTATACAACAGAGCAACGCAACAGGATCCTATTGATTTTTCGCTCAAGTTCCATTAATGCAGTAATCCTATTACGCTCTAATTGCACTGTGTCGGCTCTCGGGCTGGATTAAATTCTGAAGTATATGTACTCTAAGTATATTAAATAGTATTTTATTTTTTTACTAGCAAAATAAGCTCCGCACAGCTTTATACTACACAATATTCTACAGTAGGTAGATACTTACCTACAGTAATAATTTTAAAACTTAATGTATTTTTTAATACTGTCCGCTGTTATCGTTATTGAAATGAAATGAAATTATTTATTTCACGTAGGACAACTTGTGCCACTTATGATTAGTCGTAAGAATCTACCACCGGTTCGGAAAGATGATTCTACTGAGAAGAACCGGCAATAACTAATATTGTAAAATACCTAGTTATCTATATTTATTATGATATCCCGGAAAATAACAGAGTTCATGCACGGGAAAAATTAATCTATGGGAACGAAGCTGCGGGCATAATATCTACTTTCTCTATAAAATGATAGAAAGAAACTAGATCCTATAGCTTTTTCAATCAAGTTCCATTAATGCTGTAATCTTATAACGGCCTAATTGCTCTGTGTTCTCTTCTCAGACTAGATCAAATAAGCGTCGTCATTTTTAGGGTTCCGTACCCAAAGGGTAAAAACGGGACCCTATTACTAACACTCCGCTGTCTGTCTCCAGGCTGTATCTCATAAACTGTGATAGCTAGAAAGCTGAAATTTTCACAAATGATGTATTTCCGTTGCCGCTATAACAACAAACACTAAAAATTAAAAATATATATATATTAAGCGGGGTCCCCATACAATAAACGTGTTTTTTTCGTATTTTTTTGCTCAATATTAAAAACGGTAACAGGTAGACGGTTCAAATTTTCACAGAATATTAACTTGTATATTACCTTTCAAAATAAATAATTAAATATCAATAAAGTAAATATTAAAGGGGGGCTCCCATACAACAAACGTAATTTTTATTTTTAATACGTCATAAATCGTAAAACTTACTACAGGTTTGTACGGAACCCTCGGTGCGCGAGTCCGACTCGCACTTGGCCGGTTTTATAAAATCATTTTTCGCCCACACAAAATGTGAAATAGTAATTATATTACGCTAATTTTATAGGAAAATTCTTAAAATCAAGACTTGAAAGGCTTTGGCTTAGCTTTTGCTCAACGAGAAAACCTTGGACCTTTTTTTCTCCACTACCTAGCCTTTGACTGTGATCTTAGATAGCATCGAGATTTTATATGGTAGCAGGCTACCTGTTAGGGTTATATTATGTCATTATTATTATGTACTAGATGATGACCGTGACTTCGTCCGCGTGGATTGAGGTTTTTTAATTCCCGCGGGAACTCTTTAATTTTCCGGGATAAAAAGTAGCCTATGTCCTTCCCCGTGGATACAACCTATCCCTGTACCAAATTTCATCAAAATTTCGGTTGAACAGGTGGACCGTGAAAGCGTAGCAGACAGTGTTGGCGCCGATAATGCAGCGAATTAATCCGAAGGTGACCGACAGCGCCCGAGCGAGCGGACGGCGGTGGATGGAGCCGTTAAAACAATCAGAGAGACGATAGTACACTGCCGAGTGCCGACGCTACTACGAAAAACTAATTAATTACGTCTTTAAAAATTAGCATCTTTGCACTGTGTTATACAACTACAAATATTAATAAATCTACCATCATAAATTCAGTGTATTAATCAAGACCTTCTGCGTGTTATTTGCAACAATCTACAACAAAATTTATGGTGACCCCGACGTGATGATGTAATCAAGGACGAATTACAACGGTGAAATACATCTTTTGGAAGGCGATTATCCCGAAGGCAGAGGTGACGATCAAAACCGAGGGAAGTAACGCTCATTCCTAATACACATATTTAATCCTTCTTTATCAATTTTGCTTCGATTTGTACCTACCTATAAACGCCGATAGTTTGTTCCTTGAATACGTCATACATATTCATCTTTTCATGTTACAAAATTTCATTAAATAATAAGATATTTCATCATAATACATAAATAACTTCCATCTTAATACATCAATATTTAGTGTTATTAGTTTATTTCAACCATATTTCAAGTAAATTTTACATATTTAGCGATATAAAGTGAAGACATTTTGAGTAGGTTATAACGTTCATTTCATTCAGATTCCATAAGTTTATTCCAAAGGTTCCCTATAATTTCCAGTGTAAACAGTGTTGAATTAATAGGTACTATACTGTCTTAAATATACAGTGCATCAAGTATATTCCAAATATTAAACAATATTCGCCGACTATTTTCAGGGTCAAGCGGTGAGAATTTGAGTCGAGTCGGTCGCGAGTTTTCTGCCTACCTCCCGGACTCACGATCGCCGCGCTCGCCGTGCGATCGAGTCAGCTGTGCCGCGTTTTTTTGTGCATCAGTAATTACCTATTACGCTCGGTTGGTACCGGGTTCGAGGTTGGTTGATACATTGTTTTTATTATTAATTTTAACATTTTGATTTTTTTTTCGTATCGTACATTGTTGTTTGCACTTAAAAAATGACCGAGTTAAAAGAACTTATTGCACAAAGAGGACGCGTAAAAACACGCATTACTCTTTTCGAAAAATACCTAACGCCTCTTCTAGACAGCAAATTAAATAAAAGTCAATGCAATGAATTAAGTTTACGGTTAAGTAAGTTTCAAGATTTATCATACAGTTTCGATGAATTACAATCAAAAATAGAATCTTTAGATAAGGACGAAGAGATTCAAATGAGCGAAAGAGAGGAGATAGAAAATAGATTTTTTAGCTTGATAGCACGGTCTCAAGAGTTATTACAACTTTTCGAGAACGCTTCAAAAAATGAATCCTCCTCAGCATCTGTCAGTGGCTCCGACCGGTCGAAGCATCATCGTTTAAAATTACCTCCGCTTAAAATTCCTCCTTTCAATGGGGAACCAAGCAAATGGATTGAATTTCGAGACATGTATCTATCATTAATACACAATAATGATACTATCGATGATATTAGTAAATTTCATTATCTAAAATCGTACCTACAAGAATCGGCCAGCGAAGTTATTAGTTCTGTCACTGTTTCTTCTATCAACTACACCACAGCTTGGTCACTTCTTTGTGACAGATTTAATAATAAGCGACTTTTGATTAATGAACATATCAAAGGTTTATTTTCATTAGAACCTATCACTAAGGAATCTGAAAAATGTTTACGTAATTTAATTGACAATATTACAAAAAATTTAAATGCTTTAAATTCACTTGGAGAACCAACAGAACATTGGGACTCTCTTATAATATACATGGCTTCTTCAAAGCTTGATTCATCTACAGCAAGAAAATGGGAAGAATTTAGGAGCACCCGTGATAGCGTAAACCTTAAAGATTTTTTTGAATTTTTGCGTCAGAGGGCAACTGTGTTGGAGACTGTCCATTCTAGCAAGCCTGTCAAATCAGATAAACGCAGTCAATTCGTCAAATCAAAATCATTTACTGCTACATCGCCCTCCTCGCCTTCATCACCTTCTACTTTTGATAACAATAATACTTGCCTAGCTTGTAAGCTAGACCATAAATTATATAATTGCCCTAAATTCAAATCGATGCCAGTAGATGACAGAATTGCTAAAGTATATGAATGGCGAATCTGCGGGAACTGTTTTCGGTCAGGTCACAGATCATCTACCTGTAGATTAGGCGGTTGCCGTAAGTGCCACAGAAAACATAATTCAATTTTACACAGAGAGTCGTCTCTTCACTATACTCCACCACAAACATCATCACCAACATCATCTTCATCGTCACAAAGTCGTGAAGGAACTACTACATCACTTCTTACATCGAATACTACAGTTCCTAGACATAACAGCTTACCGTCATCATCTTCAGTACCTACCAATGTAAAGGATCCTTCTTGCGTCGTTAGTATGTCTTCTGTGTCCTCAAACCAGGCTCTTCTGTCTACGGCTTTGGTAGAGGTAATAAATAACGGCAAATCTTTTACATTGAAGGCTTTATTAGACAGTGGTAGCCAATCTTCTTTTATAACCGAGGCCGCTCGAGCTAAAATCGGTTTACCAACAGTAAAAAATCACCTTCGTTCTATATACGGTTTGAATAACTCCATCATTAAGATCACTGAGCATTGCGATGTCATCATAAGATCTGCACACACTACATTTAAGATGCCTGTCAAGTGCTACATCATTCCTCTTATTACTGACAGGCTACCTCAAGTTAATATTAACATCGAAAGTCTAGAAATACCTAACTACATTCAATTAGCGGACCCCAACTTCTATATTTCTTCAGAAATCGACATGCTTCTAGGGGCCGACGTCTTTTGGGACTTACTTTGTTCATCTCGATTTAAACTGGGTCCTCATATGCCCACACTACAAGAAACTCATCTAGGTTGGATAGTTGCTGGCCCCATGGGGGGGAAACATCGTGATACATCTGGTAAAATTTATTGCAACTTTAGCAAGGAAATAGAACAGCAACTTTCCAAATTTTGGGAGCTTGAAGAAGTACCTGCTCAAAATCCTTCTATCAATGAACATCTTTGTGAAAAACTATTTAACGATACTACTTACCGGGATAACGACGGCAGATTTTGTGTACAAATACCTCTTCGCGATTCAGCTGACGTTTTAGGTGATTCCTATGATATTGCTAAAAAGAGATTATTTCAAGTAGAAAGAAAATTAAGTAAAAATCCAAACTTACGTTTAGAGTACAACAAATTTATGAAAGAATATGAGGATTTGGGCCATATGTCTGAAGTTACTGATTCTAATCATCATGGTTGTTTCTTGCCACATCATGCAGTAATCCGGGAAAGCAGCGAGACGACAAAGACTAGAGTAGTTTTCGATGCTTCCTCTAAAACTTCAAACAATATAGCGCTAAATGATATACAGTATGTAGGGCCAGTAGTTCAAGATGATCTTTTTTCAATATTACTTAGATTCAGGCAACATAAATTCGTAGTGTCAGCTGATATTGAAAAAATGTATCGACAGATCCTCATACAATCCGAGCAACGTCATCTGCAACAGATTTTATGGCGAGAAAATGAAAATCTTCCTATTAAAATATTTCAACTAAACACAGTAACTTACGGCACTGCGTCAGCTCCCTTTCTTAGCACACGATGTCTACTACAACTATCCAAAGAATGCGAAGACGAAAAGATATCACAACTAATCAAACATGACTTTTATGTTGATGACTTTCTATCCGGTAGTAATTCTGAGCAGGATCTTCTTTACATAATAAACAAAGTTACAGAAACTCTAAAAACAGCATGCTTGCCTTTACGTAAATTTCGTACCAACATACCTTCTATATTCGAAAACAATTCAAATATCCACATCTCTAAGGACTTAAATTTAAGTTCACAGTCCAGTGCATTGGGCCTTAAATGGGATCCAGTCGCTGACGTCTTAAAATTTCCTACAAAAATCGAATCTCCTGCTATCGCAACTAAACGATCAATTTTATCAAATTCTGCTAAGCTTTTTGATCCTCTTGGCTTATTGAGTGCGTGTACCATCATACCAAAAATAATTTTGCAAGAATTATGGATGTCAAAGTTAGACTGGGACGATCCTATTCCTTCTGACATTGCCGATTTATGGTTTAAATTTGTCTCTAATTTAGAAAATTTATCCAACCTTCGAATTCCCAGATACACACTCAGTAACGAACCAGAGACCATCGAGCTTCATGCATTTTGTGATGCTTCTCTTGAAGCGTATGCGGCATGCATATATCTCAAATCAGTTGACAAATCAGGACAGACAAGCGTTAACCTTCTGTGTGCAAAAACTAAAGTGTCTCCTGTAAAGTCACAAACGATACCAAGGTTAGAGCTTTGTGGAGCTTTACTCGCATCTCGTTTGGCATCAGCTGTTTTAAAGGCTCTACGGCTTCCAAAACCTCCAAAAACTTATTACTGGACGGACTCTTCAGTAGTCCTAGGATGGTTGTCGTCTCAATCTCGCGATCTTAAAACTTTTGTATCTAATCGAGTTGCGAAGATTCAAGAGATGACTTCTTCTGGTGTCTGGAAACATGTACCAGGTACACACAATCCAGCGGATCTAGCCTCTCGTGGCTTAGACCCTAAAAACATTCTAAATGCTACACTATGGTGGCAAGGCCCTCCATTTTTATCAAAAGACGAGAGTGAGTGGCCTTCTGATATAAAAAATATACAGGAACTTCCTGAAAGAAAGACAAGTAATAAACCTAAACAAATATCTACATCTACACTTACAACTACATCTACATTCACTACTTCTACAAATTCTACAGATAAACATGCACATCAAATAATAGATTTTGAAAGATTTTCAAACTTTGCAAGATTGCAAAGAAGCTTAGCTTATGTTTTAAGATTCATTCATAATGCTACATACCCGAGTTCAAAATACACAGGTCATCTTACAACATATGAGCTTAAAAATTCACTCAAATATTTGATAAAGCAACATCAATCAGAAAATTTTGAAGCTGAACTTAAACTACTTAATAATAAAAAATGCTTACCTTCTAGATCACGCTTGCTCTCACTGCGACCGTTCGTAGATGAAGATGGCATCTTGCGTGTAGGTGGGCGTATCCAAAATTCACCTGAAACTTATAACAAAATACATCCTATTTTATTAGATTCAAACCATCAATTTACAAAATTATTATTTAAATATGAACATATAAAATTAATGCATAGTGGCCCACAATTATTGTTAAATAATTTACGTCAAAACTATTGGCCGATTGCAGGCAGACGACTGGCTAGAAGCACAGTAAATAATTGCAAAATATGTAGAATCATGAAAGCTCATACACTTAATCCTATAATGGGTAACTTACCTGCGTCTCGGGTGACTCCTAACTTACCTTTCCAGATTTCAGGCGTAGATTTTGCAGGACCATTTCTAATTCGAGATCGCCTTGGACGTGGCTGTAAACTTACTAAAGGTTATTTGTGCCTCTTCGTTTGTCACTCAACTAGAGCTGTACATCTTGAACTTGCGTCTGACCTCAGCACTAATATCTTTTTTCTTTGCTTAAAAAGATTTATATCACGCAAAGGAAAACCTAGTGTAATCTATTGCGACAATGGTCGAAATTTTGTAGGTGCAAACAATGATTTGTGCCAATTTTTACAATCCGTAGAAAGCAATGAATCAATGAACTCGTTCGCTGCCACTGAGGGCATAGAATTCAAATTCTCACCAGCTTATTCTCCACATTTTAATGGGCTTCTCGAGGCCGGTGTCAAATCGGCAAAACATCATATATATCGCATGCTAGGAAACAATCATTTCACGTACGAGGAACTATCGACTTTGTTCGTGCAGATTGAAGCAATTTTGAACTCTAGACCTCTTACTCCACTTTCACCTGACCCAACCGATTTACTTCCTTTAACTCCCGGGCACTTCCTCATCGGTAGGCCTCTTACCTCATTGCCATCACCAGCCTTATTAGACGTCCAGACAAGTCGATTGAACAGATTTCAACAACTTGAACAAGCAAAGCAACAGTTCTGGGAAAGATGGCGTAAAGAATTCCTCTGTGAACTTCAGCAGCGAGCTAAATGGCGTATCAACAAGGGAAACTTACTTCAAGGAGATATGGTCATCATTAAACAAGAAAATTTGCCTCCTCTTAAATGGCGCATGGGGCGAATTTCCAAGCTCTATCCAGGAGCAGACGGCGTTTCACGCGTAGCTGATGTCTTAACTACAAAGGGCATCATCCGACGTGCCATTACCAATCTATGCCCATTACCATTAGCATCACATGAAGAACCTCAACATCCCAATGTCGTTGAGGGGGGGGAAGATGTTGGCGCCGATAATGCAGCGAATTAATCCGAAGGTGACCGACAGCGCCCGAGCGAGCGGACGGCGGTGGATGGAGCCGTTAAAACAATCAGAGAGACGATAGTACACTGCCGAGTGCCGACGCTACTACGAAAAACTAATTAATTACGTCTTTAAAAATTAGCATCTTTGCACTGTGTTATACAACTACAAATATTAATAAATCTACCATCATAAATTCAGTGTATTAATCAAGACCTTCTGCGTGTTATTTGCAACAATCTACAACAGACAGACAGACACACTTTCGCATTTATAATATTAGTATGGATTTGTATTTTACACGGCATTTTGCTGCAAAACGCTAAATCACTTAGCGTTACGTCATTGCCACGGTTGGAACCTCCCACCAGGCCAGACCGGAGATAAATCAGAAATTATAAATTCCTAATTTGACCATGCCGGGGATTGAATCCGTGACTTATGCTCCGGTGCTCACAACTGCGCCAGGGAGACGGACAAGGCAGAACAAAACTTTGCGCGAAAACACGATTCGTCTTATCGCGCTAGTCTGTGCAGATCCATAACAAAATACGTGCGTTGAGTTTTTGTCCACCAGCCAATTTGTGCGTTTTTACACTTAGGCCTTTTTCTCACACACACGGTTTTCGTATTATATAATAATAATGTCCTCCCGACCGAATTTCGGCCACGGCGGCCAATCTCCGGAGAGATTAGCCATCTGCGCGGGAGATATTATAGTGCACAAGGGTGTGCGCAAACACAGATGCACTCTCTGTTCCTTTACTCTCATAGCCCGATGGGACGGAAAATCCGACACGACTGGTGAGAGATCAGGCGCAGGACCGACGGCTTAACGTGCTCTCCGAGGAACGGGGGTGAAACACCGCCAACTTCCTAACTCCTGGGTAGTACTGAGAATTTCTTGTCAGAAAAACCCAGTACTTGTTGTGACACGACCCGGGACTCGAACCCGGGACCTCGTCGGCCGCATTCGAACATGCTAACCACTAGACCAACGAGGTAGTTGGTTGATGGTTTTCGTATTAATGTAGAAAGGCAGCAGCAACCGTGGACGTGTGAAAAGGCCTACTTTCGTAAAACCCTAAGTATATAAGGTCGCCGTTAATACGGAATACGTGTGTGTAAAAAGGGCCTTTGGCATCCTTTTGAAAACGACTACTAAAATCCCCCGGAGGGATTTTCAAAATTGAAGGCAACTAAGCAGACGAAGCCACCTCAATACTGTTGTGAATTAAAATTATTTTAGCTCGTTTGCAAAGCACTTAACAGTGTTTTTCCATCAACGTTAATTATTTGCTAAGTGAAGCTGAGTTATGATAAATGGCGCTTTAATTTCTTTAACAAATCTGCCACCGCAAAAGTGATACTTTGTTTACTAAAGTATAAAGCCTATAAAGGGGGAAATTCTGTTTTGATGCAAGAATCGGGATTTATGTTTTTGATCTGCTTTTTTTTTCTCCCGACACTAATGTTTTTTTCACTATAAACACAACAGCCTTGCAACACAGAATTTTGCTTTTTCATTGGGGTCTGATAGAGAAATCAGACTTTTTAATAATATCAGAGTCATGTGGGCAACTTTAATACATATCTAGAATACGTTGTTTTAGAGCGATTTGTGAAAATGATAATAATTTACTACTAGGTACTGTAGGGTGCCTTTCCCTAAGCTGGAAATGTGTGTCAAACCCAACAAGGAGCGCTTGACTATTATAGTTCATACTCGACTACTGAAGGACTTTTGGTCTAGTCTAACAACGACCTCAATTTACATAGACGGGCCCTGTCAAACAAAGAATGTGGGCGTATTTTACTAACTCCATCTAGCCTGAAGAGCGGGACAGCGCTATGGAGGGGACAAGGACAATAAGGAGCGCTTGACTTTCATTGCTTAGATCAGCATCCGTAGCTTAGCAACGTATCACATCTCTGGTGGAAAGGCACCCTATGCCGCAACCATGCCGCAACTTACTCTGGCATGACTCTGACATGACACCATCCTACCTCAAGATACTTACTCTAGTACTCTGGCATGCCGCAACGTACGCTGGCATGACGCCATCCTATATCAAGATACTTATTAGATGAGGAAGGAAATGGAATAAATAAAACACTTCATAATATAAATAGACAATATTATTGTAAAAATTTTTGTATGCATATTAATATGTATAACTGAATTTTCTAATTATGTTGACTAGATATTATTTTCACTAAACAATTTGGCAGTGTTTTCTCAACTCCCTGAGTCTTGTGAGCAACCTGGAGGAAGAAAAATAAGTGTTAATAAATAGAGATGTATCCGCTTTACCACAAAAAAATTAAACGTGTCTAACAATTACAATCAAATAAATATTATAAATGCGAAAGTTTGGATGGATGTATGGATGTGTGGATGTGTGGATGTATGGATGTATGGATGTATGGATGTTTGTTACTCAATCACGCTCTAACGGCTGAACGGTTCTGGATGAAATTTGGCACAGAGATAGATTATAGTCTGGAATAGCACATAGGCTACTTTTTATCCCGGAAAATTAAAGAGTTCCCGCGGGAACCGAAAAACCTCAATCCACGCGGACGAAGTCGCGGGCATCAGCTAGTTCTATAATATATAAAAAGAAAATAGGCCTAAAAAAGTGATGTTTTGAAAGTCTGGTGTGGGAAATCTGTAATACGCGTGCAACGCTTGTTTCTTGTTTAATTTTTAGTGTTTTTTTGCTTAAGGGATGTGTGGCCTAGTTGTGACAGTAGACATATCGTATGTCTTTGGATACCCATTTGTCTCTCATTCCTTTTGCTCCAGTTGTGATAGTCTCAGGTATGATTCAAGTCTAACCTAACCTAAGAGTTTCCTAACATAAGAGGTAGGGGAAGGAAAAATAGCTTTTTCACTAACGTCTGAGGAAAAAATTACTTATGAGCTATAACACTTCTACTGCAGTAGGTATAGTATACAGTTAGGGAGTCCACCGCATTGTTATCGCAAGAAAATTTTACGATTAAAGTTTATCATGTAACACTAGGGTGTAAAATGTGAAGACTTTGTGATTTCTTACCATGATCCGGGCAGTAGTGCCTTCGTCGTCGTCTGCGCCGCTGAGCTTCGCATGCATCCACGCAGGTTTCTTCTGTTAATAAAAATATCAGTTTCAGTAGTTAAATAAGGAGGGTAGGGTTAAGTAGGGCAAGTATAAGGGCGCCTTCAAATTTGCCGCAAAGCGTAGCGCGGCCGCAGCGCTGCAGCCGCGCTGTCCTCCTTCCTCGTCCTGTGCCGCTCCTGTCGCGAGGTTCGAACGTCATAGGGTTGTACCTATATTTATTTTCACGATGGAATCTGACGAAGAAACACTGCTCTGTGTTACTATTAATACGAAACAACGAAAATATAAAGTAGTTGTGTTAACAATACATAATATTATACTTACATGCTTCATTTTTTTTCACTTGGAGTCTTGTTTGTGAAATTGTCAATAAATTTAATGCATATTTCTTCCCAAGCCTTTTTCTTTTCGAATTTATTGCTGTACTTGTCGGACTTCGAATCCCATATCTATTGCTGGACGACTCTCAACCTTATCGATAAATTCTTCTACCTAATTTTCGTTCAACCCGTCACTAGTCGATCGATGAACTGATGCGCGGCCGCAGCGCGGGTGCAGCGCTGCAGTCGCGTGTTTTTTATTTATATGGATTTACAAAGCAGCGCGACCGCAGCGCTGCAGCCGCGCTGCTTCCGCGCGGCACTTTGCGGCAAATTTGAAGGCGCCCTAATATTTAAACTAGAAGATGCCCGTGACTTCGTCTGCGTGGTTTATAAAAATCCCGTGGGAACTCTTTGATTTTCCGGAATTAAAAATAGCCTATTTCCTTCCCCGGGATTTAATCTTTGCTCCATATTTCGCCAAAATCGGTTGAACAGATGGACCATGAAAACGTAGAAAGACAGACAAGGAGACTTACGTATTTATTAATTATGTTTAGTATGGATCATGTGCCATACCATATACACCGTACAAAGATAACAGTTAACGGATGTTTTAAAGAAGTCCCTCAACCATTCCTAGTACCTAAGATAATTATATAGTCATCCATAATATGTATTTATACGACCATCAAATCTTATCATACCTTCATAGTCTTATCAACAACGTCGTTCAAGTACCTATGCAATTCTGTCGAGTGCAATGTTGAAACAAAAAACCATTGACACATTCCACCTCAGTATCAAATACGTCCATGGCGTCAGGTCGTTGACTAGACACTTATGCTTGGCTTGCACGTAAGTTGTTAATCTGAGATGTAACTGAGGCTTCTGGACAGTTAAGCCGTAAAGGCTGTTTCACACAAGTGCTCTACGTGATCTAATTTGAAGGGAATCCGTAGGAGAACCAGAGTAACTGCATAGTTCGAAGAAACGCTAAGCTTAAGTATTTAATTCAGTCACAACTTAAAATCAACGCCCGGTGTTATGCGTGCATTAAGTAGTTATGATGCAGGGCACAAGGCTGAGCTGTACACCCATTCTGGGTGGTTACACAGACAATTATATTCTTACTAGATGGTGCCTGCGACTACGTCCGTGTGGATTAAGGTTTTTGATTCCCACGGGAACTCCTAAATTTTCCGGAATAAAAAGTAGCCTATGTCCTTTCCTGGGATATAACCTACCTCTATAGGTACCAAATTACAGCAAAATCGGTTGAAAAGATGGGCCGGAAAAGCGTAGCAGACAGACAAGACACACTTTCGTATTTATAATATTAAAATGGATATGGATATGGATTTACAACTGTGTGTTAAGTGTTTGTCTGTAACACGATTGTTGAATAAAGGTATTTTCTTTCTTTCAAATTGGTGGGCACATCGTTTGAAGAACCGTTAAGCTTCAGGGTTGCTTGAATGGTGACCTCGTACCGAAAAGACCGGCACGTTACCGTGTCCTGAGTGGAGATCCGTGCAGGAGACATTCACTCAGCAGTGGACGTATATCGGTTGAGATGACGACGATACCTGGGGCTCGTGCAACGTGCCGGCAATATCGCGCGACTTCACTTGCAGCGACTTCTAGCTACGATCCGCAGTCCAGTGTTGGACCACCGGCGCCTGCGCACTACACATTTGACAGAAGTCGCGCGAAATCGCCAGCATGATTCCTGACGCAATGGATGCCATGTGATGTTTTTTTGCTCTACCAAGTTTTTTTTAGTTTTTATGTGATGTAGAACTTACCGTCACAACACGGTTTTTTTAGTTTTTGGTGTGATATAGAACTTACCGTCACAACACGGTGGATGGGAGGGCGGTGCGGCGTCGTCCTCGTGCCTTGCAAGCGCGCGAAGTTGCAACGTGTACGCGCGCGATCCGCTGCCCACGCCTAGCTGGTCGCCGCCCGCGAATGTTGCGTATGGACTTATTTCATATACGTCTGTTGTGAAATGAAATTTATTTTTAGAAGCCTTTGAATTGTAAGTTTTATTTCCATCGCATTAAAACGTGTTCGACGCGCATTTCTGTCGTATCGAATGCCCGAGCGATAATAATTAATACTGATGCTACACTAGCGGCGCATATATGCATTCCAATTTATGCCATATTAATAATATAATGCCTCGTCGTCCTCCTACTTTAATCAAAAGTTTGATGACAAATTGCAAATACTTTTAATCTACACTAATAAATAAAAATAAAAATTTTGCAGCATCAGGACTGTGGATTTAAAACTGTGAGCTCACTGAATGTTGCACCTATTTTCATGGCAACAATGCTATGCTATTCTCTAGTCGAATAGTGAAAAGTACTATACCTGGTGGTTCTGGAGGTAGCTTCGGCGTGGGATGGGGTGGCGGTCGATACGTCCCGCAGCTGGGCTTGTCATTGTTGGTGATCACGCGAGCTACCGCTCCGTCACTTCTAAGAAAACATGACTTATATAATATAATAGAGACACAGGAAAAACTTCAGGAAAATATTGCCATTATTATTTTTCTTGAGATTATTTTGTACACGTGCTTTTAGAATGACGTAATAACAAGTCGCTCCCGATACACAGTCAGTCTAGATCACAAATCATAATCCAAGGATGAAAATCAATGATCGCGATCCAGATTGATCGAGTGTACTCAACCCGCCTATGGATTGACGGTCACTCCACTCTGTACACGATCAATCAAAGAAAGAAAGAAAGAAAAACAATTTATTCGACAATGGTGTCACAGACAAAACATAGTATACAAATGTAACAATTAATTAATTAATGTAACAATTGTAATCAGACCATTTGAAGGTATTTAGAAGTTGCTAAAATGCTTCAATGTTTCCAACTCAAGCACTTTTCTCCAACTCCAATCTCTAGCACGTTAAATAGCCTTGTGTTTACCATCAACACCAATTTATGATACTATTTTCAGAAATACAGCAATTTTGTAAAATTTGTCTAATTATCTTATATTATTGTCTTCGTTTCAGACACTATTATTACTATTTAGAACACGGATACGCGCGCGGTTCGCATAAAGTTCCTGCACACAATGGAATGTACTTTAGGCTCGACAAGATATTTAACGAATAAATTACTTCATAACTTTGTCGCAATAGAGACGTTAAAGATAAATTCTGGGTGATATTCATGTACTCGTAAAATACCTAGTGTCAAGTCGTAAGCCCCTAAGATAGTCCTTAATAAAACATTTTAGTTCTCCGAGTTAAAATATTGCCGGCCCAAATTAAAGGTGGGATCATCTCGGAAAATTATGAAGTTAATGTACAGAGACAAAGCCCCTTAATGTCTTAGTGGGAGTAGAGTCTCATAATGAAGAAAATAAATAAGCCACCGCATTTTAAAAGGAAGGAAAAATACGTAAAATGCCAAGCACTAGGCTAAGTGTCCCCTAGCAATTTAACGTGTAAAAGTAAGCATTTGAAAAGACACATAGCTTAAATATTCGTCTTAAAATAAAATAGTAGGTACCAGGCAAACTTCTTAAAGAAAGATCTTCTTTAAATGTAGGAAAACATTGTGAGGAAACCAACGAAAGGTTTCCTTTCCGAGAGTTTCTCATAATGTTCTTAAAGATGTGTGGAGTCTGCCAATCCGCACATGGCCAGCGTGGTGGAATATGGCTAGTCCGTTATAGAGGCTCGAGCATCAGTAGTAAACCAGCAATAGGTTGAAACTTTGAGGGCAACTTTTGATGTCTAGTTCTACATCAATTCTTGAACAAAACGGTACCTCAGCATATTAGTATAACACCCAAAATTGAATTTCCAATAATGAAATCCGCGTTTGAACGAGATGAAATTCTGTCGAATTTTCGATAGAAATCCTCCGTCAGCTCCTTGTCACTCTTTAGACGGAAAATATCTTATTTTCTCACAAAAAATTATACTTCAGCATGATCTCAGAACTCGTTTTAATAAATCTTTGTCAGCTTTCTTTATTAAGGTTCAATACTTTTAGATTTTATACAAGATATTTTATACAAGATTTAAAACATTTCTGTTGTTAAAAGTTTGAAGTAACCAATGCGTAATATCCACTAAAGGCAGCCACATTATCGGAATGGAGAGTCTCAAAACCGAACGAATGAGACTTTTTCAGTTTTTGTCGCGCCAAAATAGCCGTCAATTTGAGCTATATGAAAGCCATTCTAATACTTGATCATGCTTGCGACTTAGTCCGCATGGATTAGGATTTTTGGTTCCCGCGGAAACTTTTTAATTCAAACTTCAGCCAAATTGGTTTAGCCATTGCGATGTAAAGGAGTAAGAAACATTAACTTACAAAAATCAAAACGTAAACGTTAATAATATTAGTAACATCAGTCTGTTAAGAACTTTTATTATTTCCATATCTAGGTACGTATTTAGATGATTCTCCGTAGCAGCAAGAAGCAGTCACTTATAGGGTATACGTGTCACAATATTTCAAATCCTTTAAAATAATATTGCTGTGAGAAAAGTCTATAGCATTTACATTATTATTGGAGTTTTAAAAATTTGATAATAATCTATTTAGATAAAAATCAATTGTACAAGTACACTATATAGTATTTTAAAATTAAGATTTTCATTAGCACATAATATTTTATTATGAACATGAAAATATTAACTTTCATGTTCATAATTTGAGAAGTAATAGAATATTTTATTAAATACCTTTTATGATTGAATACTAAAACTAATATAAGTAAATGAGAAAGTGTGTTTGTTTGTTGGTTTGTCATTCAATCAAGCTGCGACAGAGCAACGGATCGACGTGATTTTTTGCTGCATAATTGAGGACCTGGAGAGTGACATAGGATTTTTATCCCGGAAAATTAAGGAGTTCCCGTGGGAATTAAGAAATCTTATACCACGCGGACGATGTCGCGGGCATCAGCTAGTAATAACGAATATAAAATTAAAATGCTCTTTGTATGACATAGAATAAAAACCCCGGCAAGAATACGAGCAGGTGGAGATGATAATACCTATTTATAGAGAGCACTATACTTATATTTAATTATTATTAAAGTCGCAAGTAGGTTAAAAGGGGTGTTGTAAAATGGTGATCATAGTAATTATCGTGTTTAGATAATATAGTGTGTTGATTTTATAGCTTTGTGGTCTTTTGTTTAGGTAGTTTATCAAAGAACAAATAATGTAGGTATATGTAATCAGTATCCCCATTCAGAAAAATGGTATTCTTGCTGCAACAATGGATTTTGATGACCAATCAGAGATCATTGGGACACTTTAGCAATCATTTTACTTCTAGACTTTGTAAAATTAGTAATTCATTTGTCGGCAACAGTATACGAGATGTCTCTCAACAAGTTCAAAGTTTTTGTGAAACGTAAACTAATTGAAAAATCCTATTAAAGCATTACTTAAATGATAAAAAAGCATTGGAATGAATTGTTTCAGCGGCTAATTAGGTAATCAAATTGTTAATAAATAAATAGTTCTATTAAATATACGATGTTTGTGAGATGGTGATAATAAAAAAACCCGGCTGAGTTTGTTGTGGGCTCTTCTCAGACCAGGGCGCGTTAGGAACCCTCGTAGCTTTATTTTTAAGATACCATAATTGATTATCACCATCATGTTTTATAGGTTTCGGACGTCATTAAGTGTACAGTGAACCTAAATAATTGAATAAATAAATATTGATTGATTGATTGATATCAAAATTACTATGACACTTACCTTTTTCTTCTCAATAGAATAGCTAGTATAGTAAGCGCTGCAAGTGACAGTGCAGCACATAACGCCAGCAATAAGGCGAGTTCCCCCGCAGTGGCCGGGAACGGAGCGTCTACTTCCTCAGCGTAACTACCCTCGGCAGGGGTTGTCATAAATTCATAAACTTCTCTCGTCCAACCAGCTTCGTTTGACGCACGAGCCGCTACGCGATATCTTGTTCCTGGCGTTAGCCCTGAGAAAACCATTTTAACGTTAAACTAAACAAAACCCCGCAATAGGAGCCCGAAATCGACATTTCAATCTAAGTGGTTTTTTTTTCTTAGAATAAATTATTTGCAATACAATGCTCTAATTCTGATCATCTGCTTTACTTGGATTACTTTGGCTAGCTTAAGACTCCACTGCGTAATTAGCGCTGAGCTTAGCATCATATCATACTAGGTAATATTATAAATGCGAAAGTGTGTTTGTTTTTTGGTTTGTTGGTTTGTCCTTCAATCACGCTGCAACGGAGCAACGGATCGACGTGATTTTTTGCATGGCTATAGTCAAGGACCTGGAGAGTGACATAGGCTACTTTTTATCCGGGAAAATTAGGGAGTTCCCGTGGGAATTGAAAAAACTTATTCCACGCGGACGAAGTCGCGGGCTTCAACTAGTATTATATACGTGCAGATATTACAATGTAGCTACTTGCATGACAACAAATTTTTCACCAGTTTACCGATCCTCAAACCTTCAACTACTGTGACCGAACCAAGGTCCTTGGACCGAACAATTGACACATCAGCACTGAAAAAATAAAATAAAAACTTACCTCCTAAAATAACTTCACCACCAACGGGGACATCTCTAGCACCACTGACTCCGGTGCCACCCCATTCAAGCTTTAATGCAACTGGTCCACAGCCCCCATCAGACCACGTACTAGTATCGAACCTAGCATGAGTTGCATTCGCCCTGATCCATCTAGTATCTGGAGGGGGAGTGGGGGGTCCTCCTGATGTACGTATCGATATTTCAGCCCCCGGAGCTCCACCTGCAGATCCGTATGCCCTATACGCTGATCCACATCTAAGACCAGTTAGAATGACTGGTCCGGGAGTTGCTGATTGTATTCTCCATTCACCCTAAAAACATGATCAGGTCAAATAAATAATTTCAATATGTCTTTATCGCAGTTTAAGTAAGAACTTCAAGAACTTCTATGGTGATGGATAATAATAGTAAAAACATCTATAGGTTTTACTAGTAGATATCTTCCCTCAAATCAAACAATGAACTTTCAAAGATGAGTAATTTTATAAAGTCTGACAGCAGCAGACAAAAATCAATCAGTAAGTAATTTGACCATACAATGATTACGATACAAAACTTACTTCTGGTGCAGCAAGCCTCCAGTGCAAAGTATACGCCTTTGGCAATGCGTGACCTTGAGCTCTTGGGGCTTGTCGCAGTTCTAACTCTAATTCCCTGGATCTTGCTTCAACTAATGCTAACCCTGGAGGCGTTGGAGGTCTCAAAACATAAACGCGCCATGTGACGGAATCCGAACCATGTGGGTTTTCTGCTACACATGTGTAATTGTCTGCATGTGATAATTCCAAACCTAAAAGGGATGAAAAAACTCAATATAATGTTACTCGAAGAAATATTTCGACGATAAGCTCACCGCGATGTTATTAGTAGTGCAAATTAGTTATTGATCGACCTGATGCCAATAAGGCAGTCATTCTATTAGCCAAAAGTCTAACAATTTTACGTAGCCTTACTATTTAATATTTATCATGAACTTTTGATGATTATATCCTAACCTGTTGAAAACCATATTATAAAAATGGATGAAAAAAAAGAAGAAAAGTTTAGTTACTTCTTATAAGTAGAGCGTCCCCGTCCAAATGAAATGGCGATCTAGGATGCAGCTGGTTTCCAGCTCGCAACCATCTCTTAGCTGGTGGTGGAACTCCTCCAACTACACATCTCAGAGACAATGATCCACCGGCCGCTCCGACGGCTATGCCACCAAATGAAGAGATTCGAGCTGGTGCTATAAATACAAATCATTTTTCATCCCATAGCCTACGATCTAAATCAATTGCCTGTAAACGTATCTTTCTATATTTGAACGTAATTTTGGAACGTTACGGGCATATTCGACATAGTCGTCCGTGACTTTGAAGGTGCGTATCTCTACAAAGTCAACACAATAATATATTCTATTACAATGAATACCTTAGATCTTAAACTAGTATTACCTTAAAATGGTAAAAGAAATAGTTTTTTTTACGTTACTGATTCCTAGGCTGTAAAATTAACTTTAAGTACTTTTATTTAACACTAATTTTGTTCTCGAGAACTGCATTAGAAGTCTTTAACTGATATAAAAATAAATCAATAGAGATTAAATATTCTTTCCTATTCTACAAAACATTACGATTTTGCAAGTAGCACAATTAAATTAAACTATACCTATCGTAAAGAAAGCGCAGGTTTATAAACTTTTAAGAAGGTCGTAGGTTAATTGGAAAAGTTTCCCTTACCCAATGCACTTGTTTGGCAAGCTACAACAGCAGACGGCGGTCCTTCCCCGACATTAGTAGCGGCTCGAACCCAAGCTTCATAAGTCCTTCCAGCACGAAGTCCTCGCAAGGGTCTCATGCACTCCACAGTTCCTTCACCATCCGTGCATGCATTGACTCGAGTTACGTTCGGCTCTTGCGATCTATTGTTATACAGTTTTTTGTCACTAATAATATTTATTTTTTAATCAGTAGCTCTATTATGTTAAATCTGTTTCAATCATTGTTACAATCTTAATTGTTGTGGTTGCCTGAATTTATATGTGAGTGTGAATTTACAGAGCGCCATCTATTGACATCATTGTGAAGTTCTGTTAAAAATACTGAAGCTCATTAAAAATTAAATAATTTCGTTTCCTTAAAATATTTATCTAATTTTAGTATTTGTTTTTCAAGTACAGGATATAATTCAAATAATTGACCAAGTTTCAGGCTCAGCCTTTCAGAAAATTGAGAGTTCTGAGGTCAACCTTGGACGTTAGAAAATCTTTACTTTGAAAGCCCTTCATTTCGTCAATTTTAGGGGAAAAATTAAAAAAAAACTAAGACTAGACTCTATTCCTAATTATCTTTAAAATCATATACCGCAACCCTATGTAAGGCTATAAAAAATATTTTACTTCGCATTCGCTTCTATGAGAGCCCCCCTTAAATAAATATTTTTATAACTTTTTAAGCCATATTCGGCGGGAGGCCATCGGTTTACATATCATATTTAAATTTGAAGTAATTACGTTCATTAATTCAGAAGTTATAAGGCTCTGACAGACGGACGGACGGACGAACGGACAAGTGCCAATTCACTCAAGTACAGAGAAAGTAGAAGTCTCTGTAGTCTCTGGACTCAGAGACCTTCGCTTCGCTCGGTCAATTATTTGAAATTAAAAAAGAAAGATAAATCTTATCTTACTCATATTATATTTATTAATGTGAAAGTTTGAATATTTGTTACTCCTTTACTCCATAATGACTGAACCAAGTTGGCTGAAATTTGGATTGGAGATAGCTTATTACCTGACTTTATACATAAACACGCGGGCGACACGGGTATCGTGGCATATTTTAAATTAAATTAGTTCCAGCTATTACACTTCAATCAAAGTGGCTTTTAATATAAGTTTAATAGGGAAAATGCCAAATTGAATAGAAAATCGCACAAAAGCTTGTTATGTTTGTGATGAAATTTGTTTAATTAAAAGGCAGTCAAAAACGTGGCCCAAATTAAATGCTCAATAAAATATTTAATTTAATTTGAACAACTTATTAATTAAACCAAATATAAAATGGGATTTGGTTATGGATTTAGCCTCTAAGATTAATACGAATTTAAAATAGGATATAAAAGTACTGCAATAAAATATATAGTTAAGTTTATTTATTCGTTGACTACCTTGCGTTTTTGGGACGTCTATAAAAAATGGAACACTGAAATCTTAAATTAAAATAGCACTCTTATTTTAAACTTGGTGATGTCGACTATTTCAAGAGCGTGAAATTGGGGGTTTTACAATGGGAATCTTTGATTTAGGGAATCTATATCCATCCCCTGAATGTAATCTACCTGTGTATTAAATTTTGTCAAAGTCGGTTTATAAAATGGGAGAGCCAGACATACGCATTCTCACATTAATAAATAATATAATAATAGATTTAACCATGAATTCTAAGATATAGGAAGAGAAATTTTTCAACTTTGTAGTTGTTGTACACGAGTACTAGGTACTACCTATTACCTATTCTGTGGTACTACTAACAAATCCTAAACAAATAAGAAGTACTTACCCAGACAGGTCCTTTACGTAGAGGGAATAATGCGTGAGCCTTCCATTAGGCTCCAGAGGCGGGAGCCAGGACGCTCTCAGTGACCGTTCACTGAGGGCGATCAATTTCATGCCACCTGGCGCGCTCGGCACTACGGCAATGTTAATATCCATCATTTATAATTCCACAGGAATTCTTGTGGCGTACATTGCTGAATTAGCTTTTATCTGCGGTTTTAACTTGAATATACATAAATACTCACACTCATACAACTCACTCACACACTCACTCACTAATACACACCCATAACACTAACACACACCCATAACACACACAGACACACACACACACACACACACACACACACACACACACACACACACACACAGTTGCTATCACCCTTGCATGCCTGCATGATCAGAATTAAAAAAAAATTGAATCGATTAATTTGTTATATTTAATGTTTGTAATATAAAAACATAATGTTAAATTTGGAAAATTTAATTTAATTTTTCATTATTTCAATTTAAATAAGCTTTAGTTATTTAGTTAACTCTCCTCTAAGATTCCCTCTCTCTCTCTCTCTCTCGCACATTCTAACATTTTCAATGATTGTAGAAGAATCATTGTCAATATACTTTTTTGATAAATGTGGTAAACCTAGTTTTTGATAGAGAAAAATGGCAATGTATAGTAAAAGTAGCTTTTACCACCAGTTGTAACAATAGATGTCTGGTCAATACAATGCTTTTGATACAGTAAAAGAATACATACCATCTTCATCGGTCTTGCAAACTTGGGGTGCGGACAAAGGACCGTCGCCGGCCGCGTTATGAGCACGCACTCTAATTTCATATTCAGCGAATGACGTCAGACGGGATACTGTTGCTTCTTCACCCTATTACAAAAAGATCGAGGCTGCATTACCTGAATCGTTACTATCGGTATCTACTTGATAATATAATTTTCTATAGTCCATTTCTAGGCAGATGGAATTTGGTTAATGGAAACAAAAGTTTCAAATAGGAAAAACTTACAAAAGTTTGTCAAAAATCGTCCATTTTTCACCTGCACTAGAAACGAACTAATCATACATGAATGTAGAATGTGTGCCTAACCTAAGTGTATCCATATTATCATTTGATATGGTTACTTGATTAACTGGCAAGGTTAAAAACCTACAGTCGAAATCATATCATATCATTTATTCAATGCATTCATGTACAAATAAATAAATTAAACATAAATTAATAATATAGGTACATGAGGCCCCGTCAGGGCATTGCAAATTGGTAACAATCTATTAACTATAACAAGATACTATTTATTACTATAAAAAGATTAACAATTTCAGTCAGTCTACTTTATAATTCACATTAAAAATTTTAATTCAAATATTACTTTGTAATTTAACGTAACTATAATAGAGATTTTTAATAGGTATGTCACGGGTCATGTCATGTTATAGTTAAATAAATCTGAAGTCAAATAAATAATTTAATATAATATTTTATTTAGTCAAATGAGATTATAATTTACTTAATTTAATAAACAATTAATTCAGTCTAGGGAAAAGCGCTGTCTTGCAATCTCGTTATTTCTAGAGTGCGTTCAGTTCAGTCTAAAACTGCTACCGTTATAATTAAAGGAAAGAGGTCAAGACCCTCAGCAATGAGTAATAGGATAAGGAGAAGGACGCTAATATACCTGTACTCTCAAATGCGCGTCCTGTGTCGGCTGCAAAGGGTCCGAATCCCGTCTTGTGTACTGCAACGTGTAATGTGTTATTTGACCTCCCCTCGCGTCTGGGTTGGGCGGTCGCCATGACACTCGGAGCGAGGTGGAACTGCTGGACGTACAGGAAAGATTTTCGGGTCCTCCACTTGGTGCTTTAGAAAAACAAATGTAATTAAAACAAAGCACATGAAAGAATACTGTAAAACTGTATTTAAAAACAGAGATTTATTTATAAGATGAGCACTTGACAGCGCTACGGCTTTACGAATGTTTTATAAGAAGCGCCACGGCGTTGCTTCCCTTTTATCCTTTTTTAATATGCCAAATTGATTCAGGTGCAAATCAAACCCGGGAGCTTCCATTCTACACCTCACCACGCCAAGGATATCGTCAATCTATGACAAGGCCAAATTACATTACAACAACAGAAGAAAATTGCACAATTCCTCTCGTAACTAGATTTCACGCTACATTTTTAAATTCCGTCATTTGTAGTACTGCGGAAACCTTGGACATAATGCCGAGCACAATTTGCAAGGTTCTAGTTATTCCGGCCGAGGTCATTGACATAAAAAATTTACAGCGAGTCTTTCATACAAAATGCGAATAAAAGAGTTAAGAACGCCGGCACTAACTGCAGTAGTTAAGGCTGATACAAACAGAACGCGTGGCGAAAGCGTTTCTAAGGCAAATTCAAAGAATTTTATGACGACGAAATACGAGTCACGCGCTGCAGGTTTGACGTACCTAGTTGATATCTAAGTTACTTGAATTACAAATAATTGGCCACCATTAAAGCGTTTGTTGTGACGTGCTATCGTGCAACTTTCGTTGCACGTTTTGTATCTTTCAAGCTTTATTTCTTAAGCGAACTTTCAGTAAAGGAGAGAATTGTACGTTACAAAGTAATTAAATGGAACAGTTTGCTAACTTCTTTTAAAATGCACAGACTCCCAAAGCTTAGTGTTTGGGAAAAGAGGTTTTGCACGAAGTACCTATGTAGTTAAATTTTTAACAGGAAAAGTTGAATAGTCTGCCACGGTATTCATTATGTTTGCAAAGATTAAAAACTAACTTACTTACGTTTATTTTTATTCGAAGTCATTAGGTTAATAACTATCTATTAAAATATCGTGGAAATTAGGTAGCTGACTGGATGATAGATAGAGCAAATAAAGACCAAAATATTTGATTAAAATAAATGAAAAGTTTTAGCAGACGATATAAAAATAAACGGTAACTTTCTATGCAGCGTTATCAGCTACACACACTATAATAATAAACAAGTTTTATTTAAAAATTCTGATAAAAATGGGTTTTATTTAAAAACTGGATATTCGTGGAAATAAATTCTAATTGGCTAGCCTCTGGCTATAAAAAAAATCAAAACACTCTACATAGTTGATTCACTAACGTTTTTAGGCCCTGTATTCCCAAAAGTAAAATAGTAATAAAAAGTCAGTTAAAATCGTATAAAAGTGCTATCAATTTGTTCCGATCCGTTTGACCTGGATCGGTGGAGGCCACGGTTCAATTAAGCCATTTTGCATTTTGATGGGGGAATTCATGATGGCCGTTTTGGGACAGAAACGATGAATATGTTATGGACAAAATGATTATAAATATTGGTTAGGCAATATGAATAAATTCGATTAAGGTTAGTAGGGTTCCGCACTAAAATTGTAAAAGGAGGAGCCCTTAATGGAATTTGTCCCACTGTATGTCCATAAGTCACTCTGGCATATTTTTTAAAATTAAAATGATTGTATTATTTATATCTCCACATTTTTTTAATGTTTGGACAGTTTTAGAAATAATATTTTGAATGGTTATACAGTTACTATATTTTGGCGATTGAAGCGTCCGCATTGGCGAGGTTAGCATAATTACTTAGTTATTTTATTAAATTGTCTATACTAGTAATTTTGATACCTGCTTTATATCATAATCACCAAAAATTCACGTAGGGGGTCCAACTCACAAGTGTTTGTAAGGAGAAGTTCCTTTATTGGACTTCTAAACTAAGTAGGTAGGTACATACTCGTTCTACATATTTACATATTCAAATGAGTCTTGTTTCGCAAAGTCGATTTTTTTCCGCTCCCATTAAAAGTTTTGCTCAACTTTTTAGGGCCAGAATACGAAAATACTACATATTTATAAGAAGGCTCAAGATGTAAGGATGTAAGTAGACTGTATCTTGCTTATTATTTTGATACAATTATTTTTTTCAGATGAAAGAAAGGTTATTGCTAATCTTTCAAATAAATTTAATTATTAGTGGCTTCTGCAGCTATTGGCGGCTGTCGTAGCTGGCGTTGTGTGTAAGGTGGCTATGTCCATGATTTCAATATTTGCAATTCAAAGAAAAACGATGAAGTGGAAAGGAGGTCTTATAATTTCTGAGCATTTTCTTACAGAAAACTGGTGGGCAGGCCAAATTGGGCTGAGGTTGCAAACTTTGTGGATGTGCGCTTTGCATTCAGCGAATGTTTTACATAAATTAGAATGTATTTGGAATCGTTTAGCATAACCAGCGGGCGATAACACGAACCAACAATATTTGTCTGGCGGACATATAAGTCCGCGCCATGCACTTCTATAAAGTGCGCGCATACTTTTCGACAAAAAAAATGACATTCCGCTCCAGCGCGGATGTTTAGTACTGTTACGCCAGGATGTGCGGGTCTAAAAATAAATTATTCGAACTTAATGTCCGCTAAACAATATTTTTTGTCGCTAGCGTGTTTTCGCTGTAAAGCATCAAACTTTTAATCGATGTAGGATGTGTAAGTATTTCAATAGGTACTTACGTGATTCCAACGTATGTCGATAGTGCGGCGGCGACAACGGCCCAGTACCAGCAGCGTTGTAAGTCCTTACAGTGACTCCATACCGCGTGGCCGCTTTCAGGCCCCGTAGTGTTGTGCTAGTAGCATCCGCACTGGCGCCACTTTCCGACCCAGCTTCAGTCGCACCCTTCCCTTCTTCGGAGGCTTCCCACCAACGGATGGTGTAGCCTAAGAGAGTACCGTGCCATGTCTCTCTTGGAGGGGGCTAGCATAAACGAAATGGTTTCGATTTAAGCCACAGTTTATAATGTCTATATTAATAGCAGGTGACGTTTTCGTTTCAATGTCGGAAAAGCAATAATTCATTAATTCGACACGACATTTTCGCACATAACCCGTTGAAATGCTGTCGTATCTATACTATTTTCCAATCATAAAATTATGTATTATGTTATAAAATGTAATTACCTACTCTAGATAGAGTTAAAATGCCATATTATTACTATGCGTCTATTTACTAAGCTAAATACGAAAATGTCAAAGCTTTTTGTTGTAAAATATGCTTTTGTTAGTTTTTCACGAAAATTAGTTAAGACGTATTTAAACTAAGTTCAACATTTTAATATTTTTGCAAGTCTTTTTATAAAGTTTTAATAAAAACTGAGCTCGCCCTCTGTTCTCATTCATAGTAAAATAAATAATATTTTAATGAAAACCGGAAACTCTCCTGAAAAAGTAACAGAAAAAGAGTTTAAAAAAATCACCTCAACATTCAGACTTACTTTGTTAACTGCGAAGAATAGTTTTTAGAACTATTTGTTGGAAAACTGAATTCTCGTTTTTCCTGTACGTTGGCGTTTCTTCAAACAAGCTTTGAAAGCTGAAGTTAAGGATTGGATACGAAGGATTTGAAACCCTTTCATTCACCTTCTTTGTAAAATGTTATGGAAGTAACAAACATAAGTGGTCTTCTTTATTATTTCAAAGTAAGACCATGTGCTTGATGCGAATTGAAAACAAATTAATATGTAATGCATCAAAACCATCAAATAAATTCGAAATAGCATAATTTTACCGGAGTCGGTATGAGTAAGTAGTAACGGTTGTTCCAGAGTTGCTTTTAAACCTCCTATTTTCTAAATAGCCTATTGGAATCAACATAATATAATATACTTATTAGGTATTAATTAAATAAAAGAGCTGATTATGTACTACTTCACCCGTATAGATAAATACCAGATAGGCGTACTCGATGAAAAGCCAATAAGTATTCTACACTTAAATTTTTTAACTTTTATCAGGCAGTGTAATTTCTGAAATGGATGGATTTCAATAGATTAAAAGCTGAAAATCTGTCAGAATAGATGCCTACGGTCTCACTGGTGAAAAAAAACATATAGAAAAATTAATCCCTATTTGTTACCGTATGCCACCGTACAGTTACATATATTCGCCATCGCAACCCGTCACTCCTTTTGAAGACCCTGTCCTCTTGCCATCATCGACTTGTGATGTGTCAAGCATAAAATCGCCCACAGATCTCACTACTGCGCGATACCAATAAGTATTCTAACCGATGACATGCACAGAACGTATATCAGCTTGCGTCCAGTCTACCTACTCGTACGAATATGCACCTAAAGGGATACGTAAACGTGAAGTTCGCCGCTAAGAAACCTAACTTAGTGCTATGCAAACAAAACAAGTTCTCAACTCTCACCTGCCACGTAACTTGAAGTTCTCTTGCACGGAGGGCGCGCACTGTGATGTCACGGGGCACTCCTCCGGGCGCTTGCACAAACAAAGGACTTATTACACCGAGACGAAGTTTACGCTAGACGTGAAATGATATCACTAAATCCTTGGCAGGATATCATGTACTTATTTAATAATAGGACAAACCAACATCAGTTAAGAACTGAGGCATACCATCGCTTAAAGCCGTATTGTTTTAACATTGTTGACTTTCGTGTTTCAGAACAATCCCTATTTTGGGACGTCAATAGACACACATGTCTATAAATAATTACTTTTGTGGTCTCTATACTCTCTTGTAGTTAGGTTAGAAAAGATAAATCCGTAAAATCTCACCTTCCTCCCTCGTGGTGAAATGCAGTGGTGGCGTGTAGGGGGAGGCGCCGACATCGTTATATGCGGCCAGTCTGAGTACATATCGAGTGTCCGGGGATAATCCGGCCACTGATGCGCCCGCCCGGCTCGGCCCTTCAGTCCTGCGAGAGATTTACTTGGTAAAAGCCTTCTTTTTTTAATTGAACAAAGATCAGCCTATGTTTTTATTACTTAAATACAATGTTTCATCCAAATCGGTATAACAGTTTCGGAGAAGCATATACTATATAGTAGTTAGGTATTAAGACGTCTTAACCCTAGTCATCAAGTAATAATTGCGGGACTGGTTGCGTAAACGATTTTACACAATCATCAGGTTGGGCAAAAGCTAGACATCGCTAAAAATTAGTGTGACCTTGAGCTCGAAGACAACGGCTCAAAGGAGGACGCCTTTCAACGTCACTCGTTTAAAAAAACACTCGTTTTTATGTTGTATTTCTGCCAATTATTTCAACATGGCCTTCATAACACATGTTTCGTACCATAAGATTTATATATCTGATACACGTAGTGGTTATATTCTCTTTGTCTGATACATAAATTATTTTGATATAGGTACAGATTAAATGAAAGCTCAGTGGCACCAACGACCCGTATCACAGTCACGAATGGCAGGAATGAAATTAGTATCGCGTTTCATATAATCATATTCATAAGCCTCCACGACTCCGCGTACTTAAAAGCGAGTGAGGTATTCAGAATTAACTGAAGTAGAGTTAAATAATGCAGTACCCAGGGTTTAGACTTTAAACAATTCATTTACAAAGAGAATGCTCTGCTAAGTGGCGGATTTGTAAAGTAACATAGCTCATTTTAACATAATAATTTATGTACCGTTTTGATTTAAAAGGTAGATTTAAAAAATGGACTTCAGAAATGATCGTAACTACTTATTATTAATTCAATGATCAAAAAACCACCAATTTGACACGCTGTGAGCTAGAATAAAATTCCTACGTATCATATTTTTGTTTACATAATTTTTACGTATGCCTTGCTTGGAAAGGCACCTTTCTTGTTATGTTGTTGAACAATTGCAGAAAATTTTTGGGTAAATACTAGGTCAATATTTTACGATTAATGTATTAGCATTTAAATGAAAAGACTGAGAAATTCTCTAAGGAGAATGCGAAGAAAATGAACTTTTAACGTTGAAAAACTAGCGCAGTCTCATTTTCAAAACGTTAATTACCTACGACTTTGTATGTAACTCAAAAATTTCATTTACGAAAACGACTATTAGGCTTATTTCGCAACACGAAACGCGACGACCCGTAGCACATTTACAAACGCTAGCTGAATGGAATTTAAAGCGCCTTTCCTATTCATAAAACTTAACAAACGTAGACGTAGAGCTCTCAGAATAAGCTGCGGCGTAGCACTTTGGAAGGCTTAAGGGAGGTAATGTATTCACTGCATGTCCGGTTAGTTGCGCTTTTATTTGGTAAGTGCGTCTAACTGAGGGACCTTAATAATGATAATTGCACCTTACTTAGGGAACTTAGCTGTAGTGATATTATAGAGGCTGTTGTTCTTGCTCGGTCATAAAGGTTCTGGCTCAAAATGGAGTTTTTAATAAAAGCTTTACTACCGATTCGAAAGTATCGGTATAAAGAATTTTGGTTCCTAAGTTAGTCTTGACGGACGAAAAAAAGGCGTTTCTAACGAAGCTATACTCTAATCTAGACTAGACTAGTCTAATCTTAGAATATAGTTAATGAGTTTCCAAGGGAGTAGAGGGACGCACACAAAGATATACTAAAATCGTAGCCTTTTTCTTACTGGGTAAAAAGAGATTCAGATTTCAGACGCATAAACAAAAGCTGAGCGAATAATAAATAGTACTAATGGAACACTTTTTTCGTACAAATTATGAAACTGCTTTTAGGCTTATTTACAAGAAAGCACGTTCAGAAATTCTACCGAAATTGAATTTGAAAGCGGTTTTTCTATTCATAAACCTTAGCAAACGTCGTGATGTGAGGCTTTTGCCAAACAGCAACCTTTACTTCAGATAACTTGGATCTTATTTAATAATTGAAAAGTAGTGACGTTAAAATTAGGACATGAATATGTTTTTATTACTAGCTTTTATTTAATTTGCAATGTTTGTGTATTTGTTTAGGTCAAATTTTACAACTGAATTTTAAAACAGCTTAAATCCCCAACCGATTGAGCTGAACGTTTACACGTTTAGTTTGGATGACAAATACATGGATAGCTAAGTGACGTCATACTAATCCAGCGGAATCCCAAAGATGGCGGACTAGTCGTTTTCTATGAACCCCCATGATATGGGTATCAACTAAAAGGGTTTGCTGAGAAGAATATGAAAAATATAAAAATTATTTCCAAAAAACCGACTTCCAAAGCCACTGTAAAGTAAAAAATAATTTTGATTTCTACACACTATGTTGAAGTCTGGCGAGTATAACAAAGATAGGCAAAAAAGGGCGCTTCTTCATTGCACGGCCCGGCCCCGGCCCGGCACCGACACCGACATTAGTGGATGCATAATTGTATGAAGTTGTATGGCACGCTGTCTCACTGGGCCGGCCCGGCACCGACATGTCGGCGCCGGCGCCGGCATGTTGTCGGCAGCAAGTCTCCCACTGGTGTCGGGCCGGCATCGTTGCGCATGTGTTGTGTACGCATACAAACGTCCATGTGGGCGTGCGAGTGGCGTGATCAGTGACCCCGCCCCGCGCCCCCGTCGCTCTAGTACCTACACAATTAATTTGCATTTTTATTTTTTCGATTAAGTTCATTAGTAAATAATCAAAGCTGTCTTTACTCATACGGAAAAACTTATCCGGGTTATTGGTTAGTTTTTGAAATAAATTATAATACACGCCGTCTAAATATCTTACTTCGTTTACTGATAGTTCTTTTTTTGCGTCTCAAACATAATTTTACTTTTCTTATTCACTACAAGTTAGCCCTTGACTGCGATCTCACCTGATGGTAAGTGACGATGCAGTCTAAGATGGTAGCGGGCTAACTTGTTAGGGCATGGCAGTTATATTAAAACCCATGGCCATACCCCTATTCGGTTTCTACACGGCATCGTACCGGAACGCTAAATCGCTTGACGGCACGTCTTTGCCGGTAGGGTGGTAACTTGCCACGGCCAAAGCCTCCCACCAGGCCAAACCAGAGAAAAATCAGAAATTATAAATTCCCAAATTGACCCTGCCGGGGATCGAACCCGGGACCTCCGCACGTTAAGACAACAGCGCTACACACTGCGCCACGGAGGTCGTCAATTTGTTACGCTGCCATCGCTCTTGCTCACGCGGTTCGCAGCTTGTCGGTGTCGGTGTCGGTCAATGAAGAATGTAGGTGCCGGTGTCGTGTCGTTGAATACTGTCGGTGTCGGTGCCGGTGCCGGGCCGGGCCGTCCAATGAAGAAACGCCCAAAGTTGACGCGTCAGGCTTTCCCTTTGGCCCCACCTTTTGCCGCCGGCTAATCACTACGGCCCCGTTGACTACGATCACTGTGTTCTGTGACTACGATAAGCGACAAGCTTAATGGCTGCATACAATGCGTGTTTTAAGTGACATTCATAAACATCCTACGTAGACGTGCACGTAATGAATATGTAACTTGTGCGAAGCATCGATTCATGTCCAGGGTGCGTATACTATTCACTGCGATGAGTCTGTGTGGCTAGAAAATATCAATGTGGGTGTTCTCCCTTCAACTGCGGAACAGCCATTTGCCGGCTCTTAGGTGGTTTTAGGGTTATCTGCGGATCGACCATCTGCCGGCTGTCTATGTATGGCGCGATCGCGTTTTCCGCAAGTGCGGCAGAGTTGCGGCAGTGAAATCTTTTGATCTGAATCTGAATCTGAATCTTTGGGATTCCGCCATACTGGATTAGAATGACGTCACTTAGCTAACCATGCCTATGTAATATGTGTACCTATGTAGGGATACGATAAAATCGAGACAAGTATGCATACATGCACTAAACTGCAATGTCACTAGAGTGTACCTGGGATATGATAGTTTGAAATAACTAAACCTATATAATCCGTAATAAAAACAAGTGACAATTAAATTTTCATAACGTTTTGAAATTCCACTAAATTGTTTATGAGCCTATTCCTCACTCACAAGCCTCTACACAATTATGATGTTATGGAGCTATTTAAACTTACAAGTTAAGCACCTACATCGTAGTTTACATTGAAGTCGTTTATAAGTCGAGCGGTCCACTAAGTGCTGTAATTAAAGGTAAGGTAAAATAGGAGGCGTGGCGTGTACACTTACCATCACATTCTAGGTATTTAAGCCACGCCAATGCAAGAAATGACTAAGCCACAAAGTTGATTTATAAAAATAGGTAATATAATTTTATTAGACTGGATTAAATCAGAATCATTTTCCAAATAAATTAACACAATCATAATAATATTATGACTGTTCAAGAATGTATCTATGCCAGTTAGTACTACTAAAGAAAAGCCAAACAATGTATCATTTTAGGTAAGTCATGTGGATTTTACTAGGTACTTCTCTAATTTTAAGTTTGAACTTAATTATATTTACCATATTATGATAATACTTACGCGACATGTAGCAAATCAGAGTTGGCGAGCGTGATGTTGAGTACATCGGGTGAGTCCCAAGTGTCAAGCAGAGCGGGAAGCGGGGCGTTGAGCGGAGCGTTTGTTAGGTCGCTCGTGAGGGCGCGATACTGCAGTGAATAGTGTGAGACGAATGCTCCTCGCGCCAATCTCCAGGTGACTCGCGCTTTTCGTGACCACACTTCTGATATTCGTACTTCTTCTGGTGTGCTTGGACGTTCTATCAAATATATAAAAAACTTGTTAAAAATTATATTAGAATGTTCAATAGAAAAATCTTTTCATCGATTATCTGGATCTGATGGCCTTATTGACTTTTAGGTATTCGTATATTATAAAAGACATCTACTATATAGTAAATTATTATATAATACCTAAGATTTTATCATGAAATGCCTTTTAAGAATAAAATTCAATTTTTCATAATATAGTGAGCTTCGTAAATATTTGCGAATTAAAGGGACAAAGAACAGGTAGATAAACAAGTAAATGTAGAGACAGTTTGCATTGAGCTTCCTGTAATAATCAGTAACTCACCCTTAACAAACAACCGGAACAGTAACTCGTCAGTGCCATAAAGGTTTCTGGCCATACACCGATAGTCGCCTGCATGCTCCGGGCCAGCGTGAGTTATAGTTATCTCTGATGTCATGGCCCCGTTTCCCAAATCTCTCATTTCCACGCCACCTGAACCACTGAGAGAAAAATGGATAAGTTTTTACAAAAATATAAGTGTATTAGCTTTTATAAAAACTTACAAAGAAATTATTATTAGATACATGACAGTAAAATACTGGTACCTTTATAGTCCATTCATATTAGGTTCAGGTTAAAATATCAAAGGCCCACATTTGAATTGATGAATGATCCACAATTGAATTATTTCACCGTATCCTAGTATTACAAATTCGCAATCGTGTAGTCAAAAACCGTATCATACATAGGTATGGATGCATCGATGTAAGTATCACCCACTTTCCGCCGTCGAATCTCCCCATCGGAGATATAAATATTCTTTAAGCCTCGTATTCTAGGGGATAAATGTTCTGCGACATGTGTCTTTAGAGATATTGGGCGACGATGGGCGATTTCGACTGATGTCGCCAGACATCTTATCTCACGACATATTGCCTATTGTTGACATAATCCCCCTAGTGAATCTCGTATTCAATTTTTTTAATGTGGATCCAACCTAAACTCTCGTTATAAATCGTCATAAGAACCATGGGGAAAATAATATTACATGTTTTTACAGCGTTAATTAAGTAAAGAGAAAAAAGTATAAATGGAACGCGCCTCTTCATCGAATCTCACTTTAAAAGGAAGTCATCGAGGTCTCATTTCAAAAGGAATTCCTTACAAAAGGATTTTTTAATTCTCATCTCATCAACATCTCGAGACAACATTACGAAGTTTGTTATATGAATAGTACAATGTATAGTTTCTTGCATAATACGCAGACCAATCGATATCATTGACGCCGATACTACAAGTGAATAAACCACTAATTATCAAAACACGCAAAGCTCAGGGTAAGCCTTTGATAGGTTAAACCGCACAATAAAATGGCTTGCCAGCGACAATTTACACGGCACATATAAACCAGGATTCAGCAGATTACCAGCGAATTAGACCATTTCTACTCGCCTGACAGTTCCGACATATTAAGCCGGATGGTCTGGCACGATCTTTAATAAATAAAACACAGTGCCTAATAAAATGCATTATGTTATATAACGTAACCCATAAAAACAAATCACTGGTCTATTTACTATTGAAATGGACATGAAATGCTAAATCCGATTCTTCGAATCGAAGTCAATATTCAATTCTGATCAAGGATAAGGGAGTAGGATTAGGTATTATTTTAATAAGTAGTGACAGTGATAGTTTATTTTCGTCAACATAAACCTGAAGTAAAGAGGGTCCCAAATGTGTTTTCTTGTGATTTTTTTTTTTTTTATTAATTAGATGAAAAGGAAAATCTAGCAATAATACAAGAAATAGCAGACCTAGTTTCAGTTATAAAAATGAAATGGAAACTACGTCTTTATCATGGCCTTAATACGACAAGAAGAAATTTGTTTCTAGGGAAATCCATAAAAATAATTTTACTTGAGAGCCCTTCATTAAAAAATATATTCCGTGAAAATGTATATTTAGTATTACTTACATATTATATAATATTTAAAAACTTACTGCAAAGCTAATGGTCTTGAATCGTGAGTCCAGTGTATATGAATTTCGGGTTCTCCCCTTACAGTGCAAGTGAGACGCGCTGTTGACCCTCGAACTACCCATCGAGTCTCACCAGCACCGCCGCCTCTTGTTAGTTGAGGTGGTTCTAAAAAAACAATATGAATAGAATGGAATTTACGACAAACCAAAAACCCTTGTCAGTTTCAAACGCAACATTATTAAAGTAACAGTAAATGATGAAAAGCTTTATCAAAAAAATTAAGTGGATCAACAATAAAATTGACCGATCCCAAAGAAGTACTAAAGTAAGCCGTGAAATTACTGAGATAAATGCAAGGACTGCAATATTAAAAATTTTGTTTTTGTTTGATATTTACAAAGACAGCAATAAAGCAAATAATGGACAGCAATTTTCGTTAAATATAGCCATTTTATTTCATTTATTTATTGGTTGCATAAAACTATTGCCAATTTTGGCGAGCAACATAATTATAAATCGAATCTAAATTTTATTACAGCTAATTCATGAAGTAATACAATCTCATACCTCTAACGTCAAGATAAAAAGAATGATGAAGAAATGAATGTTGAACACGCGCAGTACATCGGTACCAGCCCTCGTGTTCTGGTGTAGCTGATCTGAGCCAAACTGTTCCATCTGATAGGATCGACCCTTCGCTAGCATCCGTAGAATCTGACTGACCCCAAAGGATGTGACGCCAATTTTCTCCTTCTACAGAAAACGTTATCAATAGTTTATTTAGATCGATAACCTTAAAGGCTAAAACAGATTTAAGACTCAAGGCAATACTTCAATACTCAATTTATTTATTACATGTAGGACATACAGGTGTATCTTATGTTACGTCATGTTTTGACTCTACCGCCGGTTTGGAAAGAAGATTCTACTGAGCCAGCGAGAAACTCAGCAGTTGCTCTTTTAAAAAAGCAAAACCTTACATTAAGTAGGTATATGTAATACAGTATTGTAAGCTTTTATACTATCCTGCTATTAAAACGACCATAAATAAGACTGACCTGATGAAAATTCCCAAGATATTCTCGGCATCGGTTGTCCTTTAGCTGAACATGGTAGAAGAACTGCTGCTCCAGCAGAAACTGAAGTGTTCTGTGGCCGCCATATCCAAGTAGGAGGTTCTGTACGGAGAGACTACTTTATTTATTATCCTATTCACTGTATTGAACTAAAAATTCATAGCACCAGAATTATAACTGAATGAAAATAAATAGGTACCTTTAACAATCAATGATGCACTGTGGCTGACAGTCCCAAAATCATTTGTAGCTTTACAAGTATACTCTCCACTATGCATTGAATTGAGATCTTGAATGACCAATAGCGTGAAAAAATCCATATTTTTCTGTTCCACCTGGTAAATCAATTTTTTTAAGTTAAACTTTATTCCAAAAATTATCAGTTCAATGTACTGCATTTAAAACTTGAATGTACCTTTAAAGTGGATGGTATTGGTAAATTGTCTTTTAACCAAGAGAATTGTATGGGTTTGTCTCCAGAAACTAGGCTACAAGTTGCTTGTGTACTACCTCCAACTTCTAGTTCTTCAGGAAATTGAAATGGCATTATTTTTGGGGGTTCTGTAATAAATTTGACGTTATTTTTAAAATACAAACAATAATGTCTATAGTGTATTTCCATTTAATAAACATTTGCTTACTATGTATTTCCACTCTGACTGTTCTTCTAGCTAGTTCGCCACTTTCTGCTCTTACTTCACAAGTGTAAGTTCCAGCTATTGAACTTGTTATTGAAGATAATCGTAGTATTCCTCTTTCATCACTTGTTTGAATGGGAGATTCTACTAAAGCACCATCCTCACGTCGCCAAACTACTTCTCTTAAAATGACAATATTTGCTGTTAAATTTTCTATTTTATCCAATGATATTGTATACGTTACTTTTTAACAGTTATTTTTTTACAAAAATTGGTTATGATTCTTACTTTATAGGATATCCTGAATAAGGACAATGTAGGGTCACATCAGTATCAGCCTTTACGTGAATTGGTTGCAAATATCTAATGTTTGGTGGACCTGTAAAACAATATTTTATATAGAAACATCCTTGGAACTTCGAAAATTGCTTTTTTTTCCTAATTGTAACAGAGTTATTACCAAACACATTTAGTCTCGCGTGATGTGCATGAGATCCACCGGAATTAGTTGCATTGCAACCATACCTCCCACCTTCATCGGCACTTCTAATAGTTATACTTAAAGTTGATACTATAGTCCCTTCTTCACCTCCATTTAATTTTTCAGCTCTTGTATTTACACTGTACCTGGAATACATGATATCATTTAAAACTGTAATAATATTTAATAAATCTTTATTTATTTCTTTTATCAAAACTTTTAAAACGAGTCGTCGTCGTCGTTGTCGTCTCAACCTACAGACGTCCACAGCTGGACGAAGGTCTCTTGCATGCCACAGAGCACGGTCTTGTGTCGCTTATTTAAAACGAGTAGGCCTGATTTAATTTAGACTGCATGACCAATTACTGTAGTGTGAAAGCAGTCCAAAATTGTTATCAATATCAAAAATCAAATCTTACTTTTCAGGTGCTGAAGGTAGCGGTCTATCATCCAAAGTCCACATAATGCGAGGTGAAGGAATACCGTTAGCTGCACATCTAAACGCAATAGTTTGACCAATCCTCGTTATAGCTTCACTGAATGTGGACACCAATCTAGGCGGTCTGTCTAAAACGTGAATTCACTTATCTGAACACAAAACCAAAATAAGTAAGTCTAGTAATAATATGTCCACGTATTGTAAAGTATTACCAGCTATTACTAGTTCAGCGCCAGAAACGGCAGAATCTGAATGATCGTAGGCCGTACATTGATAAAGGCCAACATGATGTGGTCTAACTGGTCCTAACGCTAATCTCGGTAGAGGAGAATGTAAAGGGCGTCCTTCATGCTGCCAGCTTAGTGTGACCCCTCCGCCTCTTCCACCGTGTACTGTACAATTGAAATGACCACTCCCTCCAGTGCCTAGCATCTAAAAATATCACATTTATTATAACAAAGAAAATATATCTTTGAATAATAATGTGCCGAACTATAAAAAACCGGCCAAGTGCGAGTCGGACTCGCGCACCGAGGGTTCCGTACAAACCTGTAGTAAGTTTTACGATTTATGACGTATTAAAAATAAAAATTACGTTTGTTTTATGGGAGCCCCCCTTTAATATTTACTTTATTGATATTTAATTATTTATTTTGAAAGGTAATATACAAGTTAATATTCTGTGAAAATTTGAACCGTCTACCTGTTACCGTTTTTAATATTGAGCAAAAAAATACGAAAAAAACACGTTTATTGTATGGGGACCCCCCTTAATATATATATTTTTTTAATTTTTAGTATTTGTTGTTATAGCGGCAACGGAAATACATCATTTGTGAAAATTTCAGCTTTCTAGCTATCACGGTTTATGAGATACAGCCTGGAGACAGACAGACAGACAGACAGACAGACAGACAGACAGACAGACAGACAGACAGACAGACAGACAGACAGACAGACAGACAGACAGACAGCGGAGTCTTAGTAATAGGGTCCCGTTTTTACCCTTTGGGTACGGAACCCTAAAAAGGAAACAGTTCAAAGGGAAAGAAATTCGAAGTAAAAGCCGATGAATTATGTATTAAAATAAAATATAAATAATATATTATCACTTCACTTATCATCATCATCATCTACAGCCTGTTGTATTCCACTGCTGGACTAAGGCCTCAGCTGTATGCCATAAACTTCTGCTTCTGGTAAGCTTAAGATGGCAACGAAAATACACCCAACCATTGTGACCAATGGACCCTACGATAAACTTATGATTTTGTATGAGTGCAAGAAAACATAAAAATAAAAAATTATAAGACATGCCGTAATCTATACTAATACTAATATTATAAATGTGAAAGTTTGGATGGATGGATGGATGGATGTTTGGAACTCAATCACGCCAGAACGGCGGAACGGATCTGGATGAAATTTGGCACAGAGGTAGATTATAGTCTGGAAAACACAAAGGAATTTTGGCAAAGGCACAAACACTTTTTATCCCGGAAAATTAAAGAGTTCCCACGGGAACCAAATAACCTCAAACACGCGACCAAAGTCGCGGGCATCAGCTAGTAAATAAATAAAACTTAGAGAACTGTCGCTTACTAATGGATTCGGAGTAACAGTGACTGTCAAGGGCTCAAAAACGACCAGTTTGACGATCACTCTTGGCGAAGTCTCCGTCCCTTGAGAACATGCGTATCGCACAGCGTGGTGTGAGCGTACACTGGGCAACACAAGTGTGCCTCCCCGTACTACGCCCTCTCCTGTTGACACCCACACGCCATTCGCTTCCTGTCGCTGCCAACTGATGGTTTAATTTACCATTTGATATACAAGATTATGGGTTACGTCAACATCAAACTTAACACATTGTGAGATTTGATATACCTAATAGTCTTCCATATGAACTTATTATTATAATGTACTGTGTCTTTCCAAAGTATCACACAATATACGAAATGAAGAATCTTAAGGTAAAGACGGATTGTGAAACATAATTAATCTTTTGATAAATATCATGTCCATATAATTTAGAGTACAGTAGACTTTGTTAAATTATGTCTACGATACTAGAACATGTTATAAAACAAGGCTTTTAACATGTTTAAGTGTAACTCTTAAATAATATTATATTAAATGCGAAAGTGTACCTATATCTATTTGTTTTTTACTTTTTCACGGCAATACTTTTTCATTGGTGAACCAATTTCGTTAAAATTCAGTACAGCTACAGAGATATGTTTAATCCCGAAGACGGACAAAGGCAGACGGATTTTATCCCTGAAAATCAAAGAATCGAAACGGGATTATTAAAAAACCCGCCACTTAGATGAAGTCGCGGGCATCTACCAGTACATTTAATAAACAAGGCAAATATTATGACTTACGTAATAGTATGCTTATTGATATGTCTCAGTATACACGGAAGTAAAACTGTGTCCCCTGTGCGAGCCTCTATTGAATTAACTTCAACATTTTCCAGCCAACTGCTCTCTGTACAAAGAATAAATTCACCGTGAACAAATTGCACTCCTTTTTTAAAATACTACCTTACGAGATTGAATAAAACATGTACTTATAAGGGAATCATTGTATAATAGGGTAGTTGTAAAACATTTTTTTTCTGTAGTGACTTAATTAATTTATCTAAAACATAATTTCTATAATTTATAGTTACTATAGATCACAGGACAAGACTGCTTTTTTAATAATATTTTGCGAGGAAGCATATCAAACCTGACCAACCCAACCCAACCCAAGCAACCAACCAAGGTCTTAACCCAAGCTTAGCCAGAGACTATGATTTTCAATATTTTATAAAAAAATATAATAAGCTTATAACAATTAACGAATTTATTGGTAGGCGGTGGCACATTATTCGCAACACATCCTTGAGAATTTCTGGTTAAAAATCAGTCAAAACTAATCCGAAATCAGAATGAAGTCAAAAATGTAAAACTTTGTATAACTTTGTACAATAACTCGTAGCACGAAGTACTCAAGAGCCAAAGCGCCAACTAATTTACACACTACATGGACCAAACTAAGTAAATTGAATAATTTCAAAGGCTCACAAAGCAAACTCACCATCTGTTGTTAGTTTCAAAGACGTACTGAGCGTGTCGAGCGCCAAGCATGAATATTCCGCTTGTATGTCCGCTTGTGTGAGGTCCAGGCCAAGCAACAACCCGCCGGCGCCAGATATCCATCGCGTTTCTGAACAAAGCTTATAGTTAACAGACGCGCAAAAAAAATAATCCACTCCATCCACAGTGCGATCGGCTATCCATCACATCTGCGATTAATGATCGCGATCTAGATTGATCGAGTACAGAGTGGATTGACGGTCAAAAATGGTCAATCAAACGTCAACTCACTCTGCATTGACTGTGTACCGGACACCTTATATACCTACTAATGTGATTTTTTTTTTTTTTATTGCAAGATAGGCTTGCGCTTGACGACAATCACGCTTTATACAAAGCAATGATGAGGTCTAGGTTGAAGCGCGCCCGCCTAGAAGATGCCTATTCACTCTTGCCTTGAAGGTACTTAAGTTATACGTGGCAGGGAATACATGTGCTGGAAGGGCATTCCACATCCTAGCGGTTCGAATTAAAAACGTAGAACAGAACCGTTTCGTTCGAGCTGACTGGACGTCAACCACATAAGGATGCCAACGCAAACGGTTTCTTGCTGTTCTGTGGTAGAACGGTGAAGGGGGAACAAGGTTGAAAAGTTCCTGAGCACACTCTCCAAAGTATATTCGATAAAAGACCGATAAGCAAGCGACATTGCGAAATATTTTAATTTATGAACATAAGAAACGAAAATCGTCAAAAACTTTAACATGTAAAGTCCTTAACTTCAATCATAGGGGAATAATAATAATTGTTATGAATAATTTCTATGAATTTAAACAATGATTCCATCATAGTTTAGACTCAATCCGACTTACCTCAAAATTGTGAATAAAGAAGCATTTAAAAAATATCCTTCTAGTTGAAAACCTTGAAGTACCTTAGTTTTGTCAAAAGCACATGAATAACAATAAACTACGAAGAAGACGACTTTGAAGAAAGACTTTATTGGTGGTCACATGGGATTTGCATAAAATATATTTTCACTTAGGAGATCATTATGGAAGAAAGTAGGTACTTTGGGGACGTTTATGACTTTAGGTAGCTTTTATACTTTCACTTATAAATCATTTTTATAATATTTAGCTAGCGCCCTCAATTTCAGTAAGTAGGTGTTATAGACTAGTAATAGAGTGTGATATTATGGAAAAATTTGAATTTTTAGCCTTTACTTTTACTAACGGTTACCAAGTTTGTGTTTTGTAAGTACCTACGTATATGGCCCGACAGTGGTCTCGATTCAAATTCAAATTCAAATTCAAAAGTTTTTTATTCAAATAGACTTTTTACAAGTGCTTATATGAATAGTCGAATTAATCTACCACTTACGATGAATCTACTACTTCTAAGATTACTTTACTCTCCTAAGAGAAAAAACACAAGGAGCCGGACAGGGCAATAAGTCCGCGCGAACCTTACGCATCAAAAGACAATAACGTATTGTGCTGTAGATACAATTCCACGTCGTTAGTTCCATATGTCATATGGAACTAACGACGTGGAATTTCTGTCTGCCAAGCAAACATACTCAGTTAGACCTAAGTTCTTTTATTATAAGTACATGCAAACAAAATAAAAATTTGTATCTAGTGTGTATTCACTCTTGAGTTGGGTGACAAGCGTGAATAGCAACTCCTTAGCAACCTCTCACACCTTTACGCTATAGTAACTGAATCGATTTGGCTGGAATTACCTACGCTACAAATTGTCCCGGAAAATTTAAAATTTTCCACAGAAATAAATTATAATTGATTTCCAAGCGGACGAAGTCGCGACCATCATCTAGGAATATCATGTATCAAGAAAGTTTGGATGGATGTATGGATGGATGTTTGTTACTCAATCACGCCCCATCGGCTGAACGGATCTGGAAGAAATTTGGCATAGAGATAGATTATAGTCTGGAATAACACATAGGCTACTTTTTATCCCGGAAAACTAAGGAGTTCCCGCGGGAACCAAAAAACCTTAATCCACGCGGACGAAGTCGCGGGCATCAGCTAGTATTGTATAATCCATCCTTCCATACTAATATTATAAATGCGAAAGGGTGTCTGTCTGTCTGCTACGCTTTCAGGGCCCATCTGTTCAACCGATTTTAATGAATTTGGTACAGGGATAGGTTGAATCCCAGTTGAATTAAACAGTTCCCGCGGGAATAAAACAATCTTAATCCACGCGGACGAAGTCGCGGGCATTATCTAGTTGTATAATAGTTTATAAATGCTTACCCGCGCCCATGTACCCGGAGGACAAAGGCAGTCCATCCTGCAGCCACGTGACGTCAACCAGGCCATACTGCGGGGATATCTCACACCGCAACACCACGGCACCACCGACCTTAGCTGGAATCAGCTGGCGTACCACATGCGACAACACGCTGTCTTCCACTAGACAAAGACAATAGAAATATGAATAATTTATTCAACAGACATTTATTTAAAAGTGTTTTTGGATTTTTAAGTGAATCTACCACTGGTTCGGAATATCCTTTTCCCTATGAAGCCGACATTTCACGAGGACGTTTTGTCCTGTCCTGTCCGTATCGTGTTTTCGGCCTTTAATTGAAAAACAATCCACCACCACCACTACAGCCCATTAACATCCCACTGCTGGGCACAGTCCTCCACTCTCATAGGAGAGAGGGAATTAAAGCTTAGACCCACCACGCTGCTCCAAGGCGGGTTGGCGGCCTTTTACGACTATTATCATATTAGTGATAATAACCGGGACCGACGGCTTTACGTGCTCTCCGAGGCACGGGGTTGATACACCGCCAACTTCCTAACTCCAGGCTAGTACCTACTGAGAATTTTTAGTCAGAAAAACCTCAATTATGGCCCGACCTGGGACTCGAACCCGGGACCTCGTCGGCTGCAGTCGAACATACCAACCACTAGACCAACGAGGCAGTCAATGAATGTTCAATTCTAAAAAACATGGTCATAGGTCAATTTCCTATTAAAAAGGTAATGAGTCCAAAGTATAAACAAATTGTGTGATAGGCCCAATAAATTAAACCATCTAGCTTCAGAAAATACAAATATGACTGTGTAATATGACCACTATTTCTTGATTTTATCTCGTAGATTTTTGTTTCAGTAATTACGCCTTGATTAAAAGCTCATTTGAGACAAATATTAAACTTTTTTCAGGCTTGGCAATATTTTTTACTTTCACATTATATAAAAAGATACGGCGCAAGTGACTTAGCTTTTCTTATTGACTATAGTAATCTTTTATTTGTACTGGTGTCAATGATATTTAACAAACACAAACACTTTATTTCATAAAACCAAGCTCTACAAGAATAGGTATGCGTACTTTCCATTACATACAATAACCTTGCGATATAACACGTTAAATGATTATGTTCCAATAGCGAAGGTCTATTTTTTCAACTTCTATCAGATCAAAATTCATAATCAGACAGATCATGGCTGTGTTCCGAAATACACTGCGAGCACTGTAAGGTGTGACGTCACTTTAGTACACTGCGAAGCCGTTCCTTTATAGTTAGGTATACTGGGTACTGCTTAAAACGTAACGCTGTCAGCACTGAGACTAACACTGAGAGCACCTTACCTCGAAAACGCCAGTGCTCACAGTACAAAGATGGCGTCGATTAATGACGTCATATATTTCCCTAGGATACTGCAGCAGTTTACTGTCAGTTATAACGGAACGAATTTCTCCACAGTAAAGAGCACTGAACAGTGCTCGCAGTCTATAACGGAACACAGCCCATGTCATCTTATCTGATAGGTATTATCTATGACATAACCAATAGTGATAGGCGTATTGAAAGACGACATTTTTGTAGATATTCCAGTGTGTGTTCCGTTATAAGCACTGCGAGCACTGGCAGTGCTCTTTACTGGGGACTTTCAGTGCTCTCAGTGTATTTCGGAACGCACCCCCAATCATTATTGGTTGAATGACAGATTAGATGGCATGGCAGTTATAGAAGTTGAATAAATTAATTGCTATTGGAACAGACTAACTATATATAATGTAAACGAATTAATAAATTTCATTTCAAGTAAAAAATATATTTTGATAATATAAAGTATCTTCTGTTTTTCTATTAAACTTATAACTTCACTTTTTTGTGAAATATTTACAATCTTTATTTAATTAAAACTTTCGAGGATCCTCGACGATAAAGTAATTGGAATAAAAAATATTCTTCTCTCGTGTAAACATCTTGTGATATTGCGAAGATTTTTATCAGTTTCATCATTGTACACGAGGAGCATTATGAATTGAGATCCATAGAATAAATATTATTTAAGTTAGAGAACTTATGATGTTTAATAAGAACTAAATATTATTTCTTTTTTTTAGGATTAGCGAACAAGAAGTAGAGTTATAACCGACTAAAAAAAGAGGATCGAAATAATTAATAGATCTTGTACCCATTTGGTCATTTTAGTTTGGACGTATTACCACAGAATAGGTAATAGTAGGTATTACTTACAACTTCTAAAGCCAGTTTTCTTTTATAGGTTGTATTTAATGTACCTACTGTTATCCCTGAGTCTGAAAATTAAAACGAATCACAATGATAATACGGATCACTTTTATAGTCGTGAGTCGTGGTTACCCTGATATGACGCTATTTTTGTAGCCTATTTAGTGATAACACTGTCCTAACCTCTACTAGTCTCTGAATCTGTTCTGGACGAAGATAAGGAACAAAAACAAGAATTTTTATTTTTTGTTTTTTCAAGTAAGTACGAGAAACTCTAAAATACAGCAAAAGGCAAGTTTACAATCCATTATTCCAGTTATTTCCTTTATAAATTGGTGCTGGAAAAGAAATAAACGAGAAACATAATAAGCAATAGCAAAGGATCTGATACAATTGATACAAAAGTAATTGCGACAGACGTTCTCTTTGTTCTCGTTATTGACATAATAATTAGGAGTAACATTTTTTCTTTTGAAATATTTTTGAGCGTCTGTTGAAAACATGGATCTAACTTTGAAAGCTTTATTTTTCTACAGAGAGTTTGGCTAGGTAGGTAGTAGGTACTTACCTAAGTATTTCATATTTGGTTGATTTCTCTTTGCGTAGCCTGATTGAGAAATTTTATTAGGCAAGTACGTATCTAACCTAGCCTATAATCATTATATTGTATAGCGATAATCTCCCAGTCACTTAATTCTTCTCAAAAATAACTTCTTATTTATCTTATTAAAAAATGTATCTATTTATTTTTCGGAAATTATCTCAAGGCTTATTTTATTTTTCTTTCATACAGAACTATCTAGGCACCTAAGCACTAAATAATTTGTATAATTGCCTGCCCGTTTTCACCGACACTCCCATAATTTCTTCCTTCCAAATCTAAGTTCTGAGCCCAATTATGTGACAGTTAGCAACATTTATTGGTCTTAAGTGTTCCCTAAAATTATGGTATCAGCATACAATCAGCATGGTATGCTGTTGACACCTTAACATAGTTGGTATTCTGTGCCTTAACCGTAAATTTGGACAAATTAAATACAAACGTTCTTACGATATGATATCAGACTTATTCTAATGGAAAAAATAACGTATTTTTCCATTAAAGTAAAGTAAAAGTATTTAATGTAAATTTCAAACAGGGCCGCTGAAAAGTTGAGGCGAGCTCAGTGTTTAGCTAATACTGTTACTGCCGAAGAATTTTTCGTTGGCTCACGACGAACAAAAAGAAACTTACCCTGTTCCGAACTCGCTCTAATGTCAATTTTTAATCCCTTAATTAAAAGTTTCGCCGTGTAAAAACTCGGCCTGCCGGGGGCTGTTTTTCATTTTATTTCATATTTTCCCTGTTGTAACGGAAAGTTAATTGGTTCAACTCAAGTCAAAGTTGTAATTTGTTTTGCCCTCCTCTCGTACATCTGTTTTGTATACAATTTGTTATAAACAATTCAGCTATTATCATTGTATTTCAAATGAGCAAATAAATAGGTAGCTATAAACAACCACGCCTAGATGTTACCTTCACAAATTGTAGGTGCCCCGAAATATTGTTTTGAATTTGCTGCGTCATTCCATATTAATATTATTTTATAATAATGAGCTTGTAAGGTGTAAATTTATAATAACAATCTAACCGGATTTTTAATGCACAACGCTGGGTCGCTGCAACTTTTCAATAATATTGAATAAACTCGATTATGGAATCGCTACTCCTAAAACCGTACCTACACAATTTTTTACGCTATACCGTATGTATGCATAATTAAAATAAAGTTAATGGATTATAAAAAAACAGTCTAAAATAACTAGGAGTCAGTTAAGCCTCCCTGGTTACAACAACCTAGGCCGGGATAGAGTCACTCCAGCACGGTTTGACTCCTTGCCGCGAGGTCAGCCTCCGACGTTCACTAAGTATTGACACGCCCACTGTAGATATGCCTAAGGGCAGTAAGCTCACCTGGTTGTAACAACATAGGCCGGGATAGAGTCACTCCAGCACGGTTGGACGCTTTGCAGCGAAGAACAGCGCTACTGCCTCCTCCTCCAGCGTCTACCAAAGACCGTCGCGCACCAACCACCAGACGACCATCGGTAAGGACATGCCTGTTGACAAAACACTATTTTGTACTCATCGTAGGATTTGTATGATATTGGGTATTGACAACATTTATCCCGAATACCAGGCGACATTGATAGTTAAAACTTATTGACTACGCAGGTAAGAATTTTTAACGCTTATAGCCTCCTATTCGGGGGCTCGCCGCTCGTGGTCCCAAGGTACGTCTTACTTTTCTGAGATAAATATATTTTTTTTTTTTATTGTGAGATAGGCTTGCGCTTGACGACAATCATGCTTAGTACAAAGCAATGATGAGGTCTAGGTTGGAACGCCTAGAGAATAGTAGAATCTGAATAGGCACTCTTGCTAAATATTGGGCTGGCGCCTGGTTGAAATAATGATGATGAAAAAATATTTTGTTCATTAAACAGCTGTACAAGTACCTATTCTGTGACTAAACTACTCTCAAATATATGCACAGTAATTAAAGACGCAACTCATTAAAATCGTATCCTAACTAAATGAAATACAAGACAGGAAAAATAACAACCACAATAAAGAAAGCCAATTCACAGCAGACATCCATAAATCGTAGTTGTGTTGGAGTATTTTATAGCCCAAAAGCCATCAAAACTTTGATTTAAGCGTGGAAATGGACGATGGTTAATAGTTATCGCCTCCCAGCCCTTAATGACCCAACGCCTAACTAGGTGGCTGTTAATATCCAAGAAAGCTAAACAACATTAAAAGTTATTGGTAATCTCACCTAATAATCTTTGATGTCTATTTTTTTATATGTAATGAAATTATTCATTTAGTAGTACAATTGTCTTACTATTTCAATAGAAATAGTGAGAAAATTCCATTTTTCATGAACGGAAAATCGATGGAAGACATCACATCACCTTGCCCTGCCCTGCCCTAAGTAGGCAGTTTTTCATCGAGCTTTTTGTCAGTCAAGTGCAAGTTTAAAGGAGTACTGTTGCAAAGACAAGATGTGATCTAAGGTTGACCAAAGAGCAATAAATCGTAAATACAACTGCCAAGCGGGAAATCTCCAATAATCTAGAAACTTTAGGTATATCATATCGGCAATAAAATAAGGGGAAGTATGAAGAAAACGATAATAGGGACGGTTGACTTACTGGCACGTAATCCATGGTGCTCCCGAGATAAATGACTTACGCACGTGTTGGACGTTTTTCTTTACGTGAAAGACGTTTTATGGAATTGAAAATGAGGCCCTGTCAACAATTTACTGACGTTCAACCTATTTATTACAAGTAAATTAATTTTCGTAAGAGACCGATTACGAATTATTCAATAATAATTGTTTCAAATCCTGCCGGTTCCGCAATTTTTAATATGCATTTAAGAACTGTAGCTTTTTTTAAACTATTCTAGTGAGTTAACCTAAATAAAATTCTAATTTGGATAAAAAGAACCCCGTTTGTATACAAAATGCTTGACCGATTTTGACATAGGTATCAATAAAATTAATTATAACCCTCGACCGACCCTCACTTACGTTTCAAATACCTAATGTTCAAAGTCTTGAAACATTTTCATTATAAACTCTCGCAATTTGATTACACCACTAAAGGCTCTACTTGAACTAGCGAACTCTCTAAATGTCTCTAAATTTATTTGTGTACCCGAGGACGATCACGTACCAAAGTTATTCTAACACATATTATGTGGTAGAATCACCATCCATTTATAAAGTAGACCTTTTACTTCGGTGTCTTGAGAAAATAAAGACGAATCACTTTCTTGTATGATGGTGATCGATCTTCGCGGTCTACAAGAATTAGAATACTATCCTCAGACCTGAGACCACAGAAATCTTTTGTGGGATACACTTATCTTATCATCATCGTCATCGTGTCAACTGATAGACGTCCACAGCTAGACGAAAGTCTCCTGCGTGGATCTGCACAGGACACGATCTTTCGTGCGAGGTACGCTTTCTGGTGCGAGGCCGCCATTCTAGCACTTTTTGACTTTAATGTCTATCGGTTCTTTGTGCTCCAACCATTGCCACTTAAGCTTTACTCTGGTTTTCCTACGGTTCTCTTCATTTCTGATTTGATCACGTAAAGATACTCCGAGTAAAGCCCGCTTGATCGCCGCTGAGTGACCTTGAGCCTTCTTATGAGGCCCATAAGAAAGAAGGTTTAGCGTAGCTTTTCTTGAAATAAAATAAAAAGGGCTTTATTTTTCCTTTTACAATGAATGTAATTTATGAATCTGTTCTTCGCGTTATTCTATCCCCCAGTGACTTTGCTCTGCTATAGGTAAGTATATCAGTCAGTTAGCAGTCCGTCAGAATTGTATAGATTGAGCGATATCATATTCAAAATTCAAAATTCAAACGTTTTTTATTCAAATAAACTTTTACAAGTGCTTTCGAATCGTCGAATGAATCTACCACTGGTTCGGGATGCCATATGACAATGATTAAATGTACCCAGTTGGATTAAGGTACAATTGGACCAAGGGAAATATTTTAGACTATTGCGATAGTTGTCACGAATTCGTAACACAATGCGAACAAGTTTCCCAAGACTCCAATCGGAAACCCATGCCAATTTATTAGCGGCGACCGGGAATGTCCAATTAGTTATGCCACATATCATTCGTGACTTGGAATAGTTTGCTGGAACTGAAGAAGAGACCCATATCTCAAACAAATAGGCGAACTATTTAATTGATTTCAATATTACTTTAAACATTAGACTATAATATGTGAATTTAATAGGGAAATCTCGCAGCCAGCGGTTACTTTTGATAGCGTATAAAATCTTATCTAGGAATCTCAGATATAACTAATCATTATTCCGCAGTATGCAAATCGCGCAACGATGAAGAGCTGCATGCTCATGCATGAGCAAAAACATTTTTAAATAAGACATTCAAATAATGTCACAGAATAAAATATACATTAACTAAGTCCTTGAAGAATAAAAAAGTCGTCCGATCTGTCAGTAAACTTTCCTCTTTAGGGAACTCGGTAAAAGCCATCTTTGAGACACAAAGTAATATTTAAAGTTCGTATCGCCACTAACTAAAACCACATCAAAGTGAAACTTTATTACGTTTCTAAAAAGCGATAAAACTCACAAAGGAATTTAAGTCCAAACTTTATATAGCCATAGTACATTTTGATTCCGTTCACAAATTATTTCAAACGTACACTTTGTATCGTGTTACTTTATAAATGAAACTAAGTAGGTAGGTATAAGTGTTACTTTTACCCACGAGGAACTGGAAATACATGCCCGAAATTCCATCATCCTTAAAAATTAATACACCGATTTGATTGTGAATACAGAGCTGCTCTTAGACATGTTTTAACATTAAAATAATAAATGCCGTCAAGAGACACTTGTAGCTTGAAATAGCCTAGTTCAGTTCTTCTTATAAGCATCATTTTCATATTCAATTTCTCAAAAGAAAATCATTTTTTTTCAATTGAAATAGAAGATAGATTTCGTGAACTCATAAATAAAATAAAATAATGTTATTTTCTAAATATTTTATATCAACAATTTTACTAAAGCAAAAATATAAAATCCTCTATCGAAATAAATTCTTCAATTTTCTCTACATAGGTACGGGTATTTCCAACAATTTCACGAATCGGGAATTTTCTAACACATGGACGGTCACGCTGTAAAGTTGTAGGATTGCTGCGATAAAAGTGTTCGTTAGAGCATGTCATACTCGTATATAGTTTTATTAACAAAGCTGGCAGCCCTAATGGAACCTTATCTTAAAATACACTTATTATTTTTTATCAAACATAATATTATATATCATGAAAGGTCTAATTCTAAGGTCTCAAGCTCAATTTAGCATGGCTTTACTATATTATAATAAGATGATTCTACCACCTTTAACACACAGTTATTCATGCTCACAGTTATTCTTTCGAATATTATGTGATGATGCCAAAAAAAGATGAATTTACACAATATGCATATTGATAACATTATCCTTACTTGCTTTTGGCCCAATGGGTTAAAAAAGAACACAAGATATGAAAAAAATACCCGGTTATAACTTCGTGGGGCTATATAACTTGAAATGTGAAAATATTTTTTTTGACTGCAATCAGACTTGCTTGCATAAGGTGGAGTGCGCTTGCCTTGAAGATGCATATTCACTCTTGATTTAAAGGTAAAAATAAGTGAATTAAAAATGGAGGGAATATGTTATATTAGGGCGCCTTCAAATTTGCCGCAAAGTGCCGCGCGGAAGCAGCGCGGCTGCAGCGCTGCGGTCGCGCTGCTTTGTAAATCCATATAAATAAAAAACACGCGACTGCAGCGCTGCACCCGCGCTGCGGCCGCGCATCAGTTCATCGATCGACTAGTGACGGGACTGCGCACGTATTTTTGTTCAAGTCTAAACATGAACGAAAATCAGGAAAATCAGAATTTATCGATGAGGTTGAGAGTCGTCCAGCAATATGGGATTCGAAGTCCGACAAGTACAGCAATAAAATCGAAAAGAAAAAGGCTTGGGAAGAAATATGCATTAAATTTATTGACAATTTCACAAACAAGACTGCAAGTGAAAAAAATGAAGCATGTAAGTATAATATTATGTATTATTAACACAACTACTTTATATTTTCGTTGTTTCGTATTAACAATAACACAGAGCAGTGTTTCTTCGTCAGAGTCCATCGTGAAAATAAATATAGGTACAACCCTATGATGTTCGAACCTCGCGACAGCAGCGCGGCCGCAGCGCTGCAGCCGCGCTGCGGCCGCGCTACGCTTTGCGGCAAATTTGAAGGCGCCCTTAGACTAGCCGATGCCCGCGACTTCGTCCGCATGGTATAAGTTTCTTTTGATTCCTTAATTTTCCGGGATAAAAAGTAGCCTATGTCACTCTCCGTCCTCAACCATACCCATGCCAAAAATCACGTCGATCCGTGACTCCGTTGCGGCGTGATTGAAGGACAAACCAACAAACCAATAAACTAACAAACAAGCACACTTTCGAATTTATAATATTTTTATTAGATAAACTAGATGATGCCCGCGACTTCGTCCGCGTGGATTAAGTATTTAATTCCCGCGGGAACTCCTTCATTTTCCGGGATAAAACGTAGCCTATGTCCTTCACTGGGACACAACCTAAATTTCATCAAAATCGGCTGAACGAATGGGCCGTGAAAGCGTAGCAGACAGGTAGACAGACAGACAGACGGACAGACAGACACACTTTCGCATTTATACTATTAGTATGGATATTCCTATTTTGAAATGCTCCAAATTGTGGTAAAAACTGCATTAATTCCATTGAGAAGTTTAAAAATTATGAGCGAATATACAGGCAAACGCCGATTGTATTAGAGAAAATATCTTTTTATTTTCTTTTTTTTCTTTTTTAGGGTTCCGTACCCAAAGGGTAAAAACGGGACCCTATTACTAAGACTCCGCTGTCTGTCTGTCTGTCTGTCTGTCTGTCTGTCTGTCTGTCTGTCTGTCTGTCTGTCTGTCTGTCTGTCTGTCTGTCTGTCTGTCTGTCTGTCTGTCTGTCTGTCTGTCTCCAGGCTGTATCTCATAAACCGTGATAGCTAGAAAGCTGAAATTTTCACAAATGATGTATTTCCGTTGCCGCTATAACAACAAATACTAAAAATTAAAAAAATATATATATATGGGGTCCCCATACAATAAACGTGTTTTTTTCGTATTTTTTTGCTCAATATTAAAAACGGTAACAGGTAGACGGTTCAAATTTTTACAGAATATTAACTTGTATAATACCTTCCAAAATAAATAATTAAATATCAATAAAGTAAATATTAAAGGGGGGCTCCCATACAACAAACGTAATTTTTTGATATTAACAATAAACCTCTACAAACAAAGTTAGTTTTGCGGTTCATTTCGTCTTGTTTTTAATACGTCATAAATCGTAAAACTTACTACAGGTTTGTACGGAACCCTCGGTGCGCGAGTCCGACTCGCACTTGGCCGGTTTTTTTCTTTTTTAGGGTTCCGTACCCAAAGGGTAAAAACGGGACCCTATTACTAAGACTCCGCTGTCTGTCTGTCTGTCTGTCTGTCTGTCTGTCTGTCTGTCTGTCTGTCTGTCTCCAGGCTGTATCTCATAAACCGTGATAGCTAGAAAGCTGAAATTTTCACAAATGATGTATTTCCGTTGCCGCTATAACAACAAATACTAAAAATTAAAAAAATATATATATTAAGGGGGGTCCCCATACAGTAAACGTGTTTTTTTCGTATTTTTTTGCTCAATATTAAAAACGGTAACAGGTAGACGGTTCAAATTTTCACAGAATATTAACTTGTATATTACCTTTCAAAATAAATAATTAAATATCAATAAAGTAAATATTAAAGGGGGGCTCCCATACAACAAACGTAATTTTTAAGCAATTTTTACTCGATCTTAATAAACAGGTAGAAACTTGAATATTTGTATTTTTTAATAATTTAAAACTTACTACAGGTTTGTACGGAACCCTCGGTGCGCGAGTCCGACTCGCACTTGGCCGGTTTTTTATATTCGCAACCGTGCCCGTCTAACAAACTTTTGTACAACTTCTAAAGTCAGGTAGTAGTGTTAGTGGAAACTTGTCTGCAAGTCTCTGAAGACTACAAACATCTCATCAATAACTTCGATCAAACTATTTCAACTTCCGAATGATATTATGTGGTCGGTAATTAACTCGGTTTTTGGCTCCCCAAGTCTTCACTGACAAATTGAAGTTAAGGCCCTGTCATAGCGTAAAATCGGCAAAACGGAGTTTTTTGAAGCAGTGTATCCATCAAACGGTAACATTATGTATGCTTGTAAAAATAATTTGCTGTTTTCAAGACCTTTACATAGACGACGCTATAAAATTATAGACGCTATAAAATTATAAATATCTATGTAAAGCTAGTGTAAGTAAGTTTATGGTACGAGTATCATATTTAATATTTGAGTATATATTATGTTTATTTTATTTTTATATTTATATTGTCATTTATGTAAAATAGTATGTAATTATAGTATGTACTGTTATGTAAGTTTATTATATTGTAATAGTTAGTTGTAATAGTTAAGTAGTAAGTACTTTGTTATAATTTTTCTTTTAGAAATTTACACGTGTGCACCGCCCTGTCATCATGCAACCAATCTCCTTTCTTAGAAAGGTTGCCTGGAAGAGATCACTCATAGTGATAAGGCCGCCTTTACACCGTAACAAGTTGTAAATTATTCTGTCACGATTAGTTTTACCTCTGTTTTGTTATTAATTGTTTGTGTGTAATAAAGTGTTTTTACTTACTTACCTTTATGCAGCCATTGACGCATCTCAAAACACAATTTAGAAAAAAATCTCTGCATTGAAATTTCTTTTAAACATACCTCTTAGATTTTTCTCCATAATGAAACTAATAATTTGCTCTAGAAATATAAGATAAAATTTATATTTCTAAATCAAACACATTGTCTATAATTGTATAATTATATATATATTATTAAATATAATATTATATATATATATTATATATAATATATATTATACATATTGTTTATAATAATAGTTATAATTATATGTAACTTAGTATTATATTTGTATTAATAATTAGATACTATTTCCTCCTAATCGTACGTACACCCTCGACTCGTGTTCTTTTGTAGACTTAATTCCTATAAAACGTGGTTGCCTGTAGGAGATCGCTTCAAAGCGATAAGGCCGCCATTTGTACCGATTTTTCTTTTTTTAATTTTATTGTTGTTTAAATGTACTTATTTTTTATTTTTATTTTGGTGTACAATAAAGAGTATTTCATTCATTCATTCATTCATTGTCAGATTAATTTGTATTGAACAGTAAATATTTATTATTTACAAATGATTTCTTGCATTTTTTGCGACACGCGCTTGCTTGATTTCACCCCTGCGCGCCTATATTATTTTGATCTCGTGAACTCACAGCGCCTTAAGTTCAAATCAAAATTCTTGGCTGAATATTTGGCCAAGTTTAGATGGCATTCCCGCCCAAATGTACTCGATTACCTTTATCCCTTCAAATTAGGATTAGCCGCAAAGTATGTTAAATGCATTCCCCTTTCGAACCTCTATATCCAATGGAATTCCTTTCCTATCATTACATTTTCCTATAATAGTTTCACAGCCGATAAAATGACATTGCATATGGTTATGGTTGACTTGGATTCCACCCATTATTATTACCATTTTGTGTGTAGGTAAGAATCAGAATTCAGTCGTCTTTCTAAGCGTTTGAGAATCTGAAAACTTCCTTATGTTTAGATCAAGTACTAGTATTTTATCTGACTGCATAAATCTGATCCCTTCCTATTCTGAGAGCAAACCTGTGCTCAGTAGTGGTGATGGGTTGAGATGTTAATCAATCAATATCAATCAATATTTATTTATTCAAATTAGGTACACTGTAGGTACACTTATTAACGTCAATTACTTATAAAATACTAGATGATGCCCGCGACTTCGTCCGCGTGGATTGAGATTTTTTGATTCCCGCGGGAACTCTTTAATTTTCCGGGATAAAAAGTAGCCTATGTCCTTCCCCGGGATACAAACTATCCCTATACCAAATTTCATCAAAATCGGTTGAAAAGATGGGCCGGGAAAGCGTAGCAGACAGACAGACAGACAGACACACTTTCGCATTTATAATATTAGTATGGATGATGATTATAATCAGTTACGGTACCTTAAAACTAAAGCTACGAGGGTCCCAAACGCGCCCTGGTCTGAGAAGATCAGTGGTGATCAGTGGATCATGGTGGTGACATTTTGATATTTTTCACCATATTATGCGTGAATCATATGAAGTGTCCGTCAGCCCTCGCTTAATGTTTCTATTCATACCAAAATTAATCGAGCTTTCTAACCGTTTCAGTAAGTTACAGCATTTCCGACCTGACCTGAGAACTTACTGAGTTTCATTGTTTTTGTGTCTATGGTAAGTTGCGTTTAGAAATATCTTAGACTAGATGATGCCCGCGACTTCGTCCGCGTCGAATAAGTTTTTTCGATTCCCACGGGAACTTCTTAGTTTTCCGGGATAAAAAGTAGCCTATGTCCTTCCTCGGGATACAACCTATCCCTGTACCAAGTTTGATCAAAATCGGTTGAAAAGATGGGCCGTGAAAGCGTAGCAGACTGACAGACAGACGGACAGACACACTTTCGCATTTATACCTAACTAGATGATGCTCGCGACTTCGTTTGCGTGGATTAAGGTTTTTTGATTCCCGCGGGAAATCCTTAATTTACCGGGATAAAAAGTAGCCTATGTCCTTCCCCGGGATATAACCAACCTCTAAACCAAATCGGTTGAAAAGATGGTCCGGGAAAGCGTAGCAGACAGACAGACAGACACACACGCTTTCGCATTTATAATATTAGTATGGCTGTATAGTATGGATATTAGTACGGATATGGATTTCTTTAGCCACAATGATGGATTTTGGTTGCAGCAGAAAGAGCGTAGAAGGCATTATATTTCTTTCAATACACGAGGGGGTTTATATAGCATCCCAAGACAAGATTGAAATATACAGGCAAATAAAACCAGCAATCTCGCGGTTATAGTGCTAACGTAAGCTTATTATAGTTCCTCATTCCTCAATATGCCTCAGTATGCCTTGGTGCGTTGAAGTTTTCTTCTCTATTACCCTTAAAAGACAGGAAACCTTTTCATATATTATGCTGCCTGTAAGGCTAGAAAGGCCGTGACTTTTTTAACAAGAGTCACTTAGAAATGGAACTAGGTCAAACTTCACACGTGGCCTCAATCACAATCACAAAGTTTAAGCCGGAGAGAGTTCCAGCCTTTCATCATAATTAGTCTAAAGTCACTCAATTCAGACGTTTTCCGTTATTAGCTTTATCCATGGTAATGTTTATATGATTGATGCTAATTTGAATGTCTGTAAAGTTTTTATGGATTAAAAAAATATCCTATTTTTTAATCTATTATTTTAAAATTATTATTTTGGTTCTTATTATTAGTCACCTTTCTTATGGACTGTTAAAAAGAAAATACTCGTAGGTATTTAAAAGCATTAACGTTTGGCGAAGTTTTTTGAAAAAAATATCTTTATTTTACAGCTATATCCTCCCCTTATATCTACGGGAGTTTATGAGGAGGTGAGGTACAAAGGACATAGTTAAAAAGCTTTGATGTAGAATTTTAGTATCTATTTCTATTTCAATGTTAAAAAGCATTTTCCGGAAGAAAAGAGTTGGTACGGAATATGATAGCACTGTTACAAACTTAGGTACCTACATTATTATGGAAACTTTCAAGTATACACAAAGTATGAAATATTGTTTTATCAGAAAATATAACAAAGTTACTCTTGCTACATTGTTACAGTAGATATTAAAGTGAGGAACGCAGCAGCAAATATTTTATTTTTGTACAAACTTCATACTTGTTGTAGCGAATTGGGGACTTGTACAGCAGACGAGGCATATAAAACATCTTTTCCATAGAAAGTTACTCGTATGACTTAAATTGGCTTTACAGTTCCTACACCAATGTGTGTAATTATACTAGCGCTATAAATGTCTGTAGCGCGTTATCTTATTAGGTGAGCGACGAAAGCGTTTAACGACGCAATACGACGTGATACGACTCCATAGAAAATGACGAAAAATACGCAACAACGTAGGCCACCTGAAGGGTCAGCTATTGTTTGATACTGTCGCGGTGCGTCGAATCGAGACGCGTTGTCGCGTTCTTGGCTGACCTATGACAGAGCCTCAGAGACAAGAATTATGCAAATACATATGTCTTAACATTTTTGTAAATCGTCCGTTTCAATGGTTTATGGCTTGTAATGCATAAAATACATCAATAATAGATACTATATTCATGCCACCAGTTGGGTTATGCTAAAATATTAAACATGATATTTACTATGCAGGACAACGGCGAATATTTCCCGAGCGTAAATTTGAAATTTAAATTTTACGATGACACATAAAAGTCCGAAATCTCTCCTAGTTTTTGAGCTCGTATTCGCGGCGCACTAAATAACGCTTGTTGGGAGGATACACGTCAGCCTCGATTTATGCTCCGCTAGTGCAGGCATTACCGTGACTCGTAAAAATACAGATTAATTGGAGTCATAAAAGCAGTGATTTTTTCTCGAAAAACCTGTTTTATGCGATATTTAGTTTGAAGTATCTAACTAATTCCGATCATATATTTTGTAGGTACTATCTATTGTTCGGTAGCCAGCTAATTTTGTTTTTTTTCAGACATTTTAAAATTGCACGACAATGCACGATCAATCGTGCATTGTCGAGTCAACATCTCCTGAAGATGCTCCGGTTTCGGAGTGAAACGTACGTTGAGAGTGTTTTGGAAGATCTGTGTGGTGTGGTGCGGTGCCGGTGCAAATTGCTGGGTGGTGGGTGTTCGCATGCTATTGGTGAAGGACACGAACTGTACCACATAGATTTGTCTGCTGTGGCGGATTATAGCGAATTAAACTTCTCGTTCATTCATTATCATGGACTTCCGCAAAGTAACGCCTGCTTCGATTCAAAAATAATTTAAAGTTTTATTCAACAAATTTCGTGAATCCCATAAAGAATACAACGAGGGACGAGTGGCCTAATTGTGACAACGCATATCAGTTAATTGCGATTGTCAAGCAACATTGACCTAAGTCGGTAACTGGATGGGTGACCGAATTTGGAGGTTCAAATTTGGCCTTTTCGTTCCTTCCGCGCCTCGGAGAGCACGTTAAGCCGTCGGTCCCGGTTATTATCACTAACATCTGATAATATTCGTTACAAAAACCTAAGAGTTTAAATACTCTTAATCGAGTCGTATGCGGAAGGACGTGGGAACCCACCGCATTACTATCCCAAGGAAACTCCTACCATTATTTTTTTAATGGAAAGGAGTCAATGACCCTTAGTAATGAGGGAATACGACGCAAAGAGAGATAAAGAATACAACACAGGGAGAGAGACCTACCTTAGCCCTGGTATAGTAGTAATAACTTGTCCTTCAGCAGTAACCCAGTGGACGTCAGGTGTGGGGTGTCCAGAAGCACGGCAGGCTGCGTACGCGCCGCGCGTGGCGGGCCATAGCACCCGCGACGGTGGCTCCACCACGAAATGCGGTCGCTTATCACCAGAACCGGCTGCCAGGCCAACTGCCAATGTGATGCCGATGATCCATTGAATTTCGTGGTCTGTTAACAAAATATATGAGTGAATAGTGAACGTATGAGAAAATGGAAGCACATTAATAGTTCATGTGCTTACATTAATATACCTAATTAGCTGATGTCCGCGACTTAGTCCAAGTGGATTACGGTTTTTTGATTCCCGCGGGAACTCTTTAATTTTTCGGGATAAAAAGTAGCCTATGTCCTTCCCCGGGATACAAACTATCCCTATACCAAATTCCATCAAAATCGATTGAACAGATGGGCCGTGGGCGTCTGCGTGCCCGATAAATCAAAAACTATTATGCATAAAAATAAATAAAAATCTGTTTTAGAATGTAGAAGTATAGCCCTTTCATATGACTTCCCACTCAGTATAGTTATCATACTTTGAAATTTCAAACCCCGATTTTCCCCCTATTTTAATTAAACTAAAAACAATTTTCAATTTTTTTTTATTTTAATGATGTTAGGCTACTATTATAGACAACTATTCCAAATTTCATGTCGATAGCTTTAATAGTTACTGAAATAATCGACTGTGACAGACGGACGGACGGACGGAGAAAGTCGCACCATAAGGGTTCCATTTTTACCATTTTGGTACGGAACCCTAAAAATCTTATGTCATAAAATCCATACGTTAAATATATAGATTTTATGGCGTAAAATAAAATCGTTCGCCGGAAAATGTGTTTCTGAAGCGTTAGTCTGAAAATGGGTGCAAGTAAGCGTATTATACGGTACATTGTTAGATTCTTCTTATTAATCTGCGTTTTATGGGATAATCAAAACTATGGGGATGAACCTTAAGGCGAAAGATAAAGTTAATAACACAATGCGTGAATAATATTGAAAATTGAAATGTTGCATTGAAACCTGTGACATTTAGAAACTTGCAACTGCTACGTCTCCTAAATATATAAAAAGAAAAAATGACTGACTGCGGGGTCATACTGCCAACGCTTAAAGTCATACATACTGTTTCATTACTGTTGACTTTCGTGTTTTAGAATTATATTCCGTATTTTAGGAACGTCAAGGTACCTACGTGATATTAAACTGTCATTTTGAGTAATATTGCTTAAGTATTGCTTTAAGCGTCTGCAGTATGGCCCCTGACCTATCAACGCACAGCTCAAACCACAAACAGAATAGGGATGGCCATATAGATAGATAGCTATTATGATGTAGGCATCAACTAAGAAGGGATTTTTGAAAATTCAACCCTAACGCTCGCTCCCACTAGTACAACCGCAAAGGGGTTAAATAGAGGTTTGAAATTTGCAAAATCGAACTAAACGTGAGGAAAAAGCTAGTTATAATATTAAAATCAGTCTAATCTGAGTAAAATTCAAAGGTGCCAGTGGTTTGAATTATTGTAGGTGTCTAATGTCTATAAATCCTTCAATCACGCCGCAAACAAAGATGTGATTTTTGCATAGGCAACCTATAGCTGTTGAGGACCTGGAAAGTGACATTGGTTTTTATCCCGGAAAATTAAGGAGTTCCCTTGGGAATTGAAAAAAACTCATTCCACGCGGGCGAAGCCGAGGGCATCAGCTAGTAGTATACAAGTAAAATAGATACAGTCTGCCTGACGAATAAATTTTGTAAAATGACAAAGTACGAATTTACAATATTTCAAAGTAAAGATTAAACTTTCATCTAAAGTAGCTCAATTAAACTTAATGAACAGCCGTGGTCGTAGGGAAAGAAATTAAATACCAACCTAAAGTAAAGAAAAGTGGCTCTCCCAATTGTGAAGAATGTGGTGATGTTGATGATGTTGTACACTTGCTATTGGCATGTGTTAGCAACCAAAATTTTAGAGAATCTCTACCAGATGAACTTAATTTAAATTTTATGAATATCGGTATTTTTAATTCAATTTTTAGCAAACCTTTGGACATTTCGGCTATGAAAGTATATACATTCATTAGAGATTCTGTAAAATAGCTTTCGATTTAATTGTTTGTAATTTTGTGTGTAACGATGGGGCTGGCATATAGGCTTACTGTACTTAAAAGCCCCAAAAAAATACCAGAATAAAAAGAAAAACCTAAAGTAAAAATTAATAGAATACCTCATCCTCACTTGGAACTAAATGTTGCATTTTTATTTTATCCACTACAAGCTAGCCCTTGACTGCGATCTCACCTTATGGTAAGTGATGATGCAGTCTAAGATGGTAGCGGGCTAACCTGTTAGGGGCATGACAGTTATTATTAACCCATACCCCTAATCGGGTTTTACTCGGCATCGTACCGGAACGCTAAATCGCTTGTCGGCACGTCTTTGCCGTGAGGGTGGTAACTAGCCACGGCCGAAGCCTCCCACCAGGCCAGACCCAGGGAAAATTCAGAAATTATAAATTCCCAAATTGACCCGGCCGGGAATCGAACCCGGAACCTCCGAACGTTTAGACAACAGCGCTCAACACTGCACCAGGGAGGTCGTCAAAAGAAGAAGAAGTGTTCACAGAAAATGGGAAATCCCAACTTTTACGACCAATTTATCAGTATTTTTACGATTTACGGTAATAGGTAGGTACGTGCACTAGCAGAGCATAAATCAAGGTTGACGTATATCCTCTAAACAAGCGTTATTTAGTGCGCAACGAATACGAACCGCAAAAACTAGAAAACTATATATTCCTACATACATGGAAAAACTAGGAAAGATATCGAAGTTTCATGTGTCATCGTAAAATTCAAATTTCGCGAATTTACGTTCAGAAATTGTTCGCCGCTGTCCGGCGTAGTAAAAGTGCTAAATATTTAGCATAAGTCATTTCTTATCATGAACTAGCTGATGCCCGCGACTTCGTCCGCGGGGACTAAGTTTTTTCGATTCCCGCGGGAACTCATTAATTTTCCGGGATAAAAAGTAACCTATGTATGTATGTATATTCTTTATAGCTGATGCCCGCGACTTCGTCCGCGTGGAATAAGTTTTTCAGTTAATTTTCCAGGATAAAAAGTAGCCTATACCTATTACTATCCCACGGTATAGGTATAATCCCCCTATAATGGTGAAACACGTACTTCTTCATATTTTAACGAAAGCCCAAATGCTGTTTCATGACTATAACTTGAGAAATTAAGGATTTTCATACAAACTCTCAACCCCTATTTCACCCCTTCGGGGGTGGAATTTTGAAAAACTGTGAAACACATATGTTTTCATTTTGAACCCGCAGCTCATATATCAAGTTTCATGGCTATAACTTGAGAAATTAAAGACTTTCATACAAACTCTCAACCCCTATTTCACCCCTTCGGGGGTGGAATTTTGAAAAACTGTGAAACACATATGTTTGCATTTTCAACCCGCAGCTCATATATCAAGTTTCATGGCTATAACTTGAGAAATTAAGGATTTTCATACAAACTCTCAACCCCTATTTCACCCCTTCGGGGGTGGAATTTTGAAAAACTGTGAAACCACATATGTTTTCATTTTCAACCCGCAGCTCATATATCAAGTTTCATGGCTATAACTTGAGAAATTAAGGACTTTCATACAAACTTTCAACCGCTATTTCACCCCTTCGGGGGTAGAATTTCGGGATAAAAAGTATCCTATGTCCTACCTCGTAGTATGGGCTCAAATCGTGCCAAGTTTCGTTTGAATTCATTCAGTAGTTTCGGCGTGATGCGCGGCCAAGATACAGACAGACAGACAGACAGACAGACAGACAGACAGACAGACAGACAAAAATGAAAAAAATTACAGATTTGGCTTCAGTATCGAATAGTGCCCTCCAAAAAAATTTTTCAAAATATCTTCAATGTACAGAATTGGACCTGTTACAGTTTTATTATAAGTATAGATATTGTTTTATTGTTGGATATATGTCGTATGAATAAAATTATCTACCTGTTACGTTTATTTTAATAATGACTTTTTAAAGCTACTTTTACCAGGCGATTGTCTTTCTTTTTTTCAAATTATGGAACCAGATTCCATCTTCTGTGTTCCCTCATGATTGACGACCTCCGTGGCGCAGTGTGTAGCGCTGGGTTCGATCCCCGGCAGGGTCAATTTGAGAATTTATAATTTCTGAATTTTCCCTGGTCTGGCCTGGTGGGAGGCTTCGACCGAGGCTAGTTACCACCCTACCGGCAAAGACGTGCCGCCAAGCGATTTATTGTTCCGGTACGATGCCGTGTAGAAACCGAATAGGGGTATGGGTTTAATATAACTGCCACGCCCCTAACAGGTTATCCCGCTACCATCTTAGACTGCATCATCACTTACCATCAGGTGAGATCGCAGTCAAGGGATAACTTGTAGTGGATAAAAAAAAGAAAATGATTACAATATATAGGCACTTCAAAGGGCGGATAAACATATTTCTCAAAATCCGGCAAAGCATTCGCGGTTCCTTCGTGCTGCAAATGTTCATGGGCGGCGGTAATCACTTAACATCAGGTAACCCGCTTGCTCGTTTGCTAGCTATATACAACATATTATATAAATAAAATGTAACGAACTTTATACTGACTGATAATACAAACTGAACTTGTATTATCATCAGCATAATCCATATTTCCATACTTAATATTATAAATGCGAAAGTGTGTCTTTCTGTCTGTCTGCTGCGCTTTCATGGCCCATATTATCAACCGATTTTCATGAATTTTGGTATAGGGATAGTTTGTATCCTGAGAAAGGACATAGGCCACTTTTTATCCCGGAAAATTAAGGAGTTTCCGCAGGAATAAAAAACTTAATCCACGCGAACGAAGTCGTGGGCATCATCTAGTCTAGTACCTAATAATATTATGTAACGCATTATATAAGTAGTTTTTTTTATCACTACTATTTAATACCTTCAAACATTTTATTTGTTTGAAATTTTCATTTGTTGTAGGAAAATCTACCCATAAAATTAAACTGTTCTGTAACTTCTCCCGCATAGTTAAATATAATATGCTAACCATTTTGTCGTAAACTAAATTACGATTTGAATAACATATTTTATGCATGAGTATAAATGGTATTTGGTTTTTAATGCATAAACTATTAGAATAGAGGAAAATGTTTATGAGGTTTGGTCTTTACATTTTGTTCATTTGTTACAGTGCGTTTGGCGCGTTATCACATTACGAATAGGACAGGAATACGTATTTCCGTGTCGCGGTAGTCTGTGCAGCTCCATATCCACCTCCTGTAGGTTCGTGCGGATTTTTGTCCGTTTTGTGTTTTCAGTCAAGTGTTAAAATATCGGAGTGGATCATAGAACTATACGTCTTTGGACCACTCCACTTTTCATCCGCATAAATAATAAAATTATACATCAATGAGGTGAATAATAACATATTATAATCTGTCATGTACAAGGGCTTGTTGTATTATGTTCTTTATAGTTTATAGTCAAAATATCTTAAAACCTCACTAGTAGGACAAGGAAGAACTTATCTGTACAAAAGATCTCCACCAGTGACCCTTGTCACTGTGGGAGAGATTGTAAACGACGAGTAGGTACACACACATAATATACAAAATATGAAGAACTAACTTGTAGTGGCATAAAAAAATAAACAGCCAGTAGGTACGGTACCTCTACCTTTTTCTGACCAAAAATAGAGCAAGCGGATTTCCGCCCACCTGTCGTAAAAACTTATCGTTTCTTTGAATAGGCGAATAATTTAACCTCGATTTTGCCCAATTCTAACGTTTCAGGATATTCACAAAATAAGGTCAAGAGATTAAAGGTTATATTGGAACGTTTGAGATTTAAGCCTGAACAAAATTAAATAGAACCCAAGCATGACGGAATTTTTGCCGCCCATTCATATTTCACAATAATAGGTTCTGCGCTCTTGAGACATCATTCAATTTTAGTGAGATTATGCTCAGAAACCCGAATTTGTTATGGTTTGATTTTAATTTCAAAATCTTTCTGTTCTGTTTAATGTTTTTGAAAGGTCGGTTTCGAAGAAATTTTATAGAGGACAGTTTTGCTTGAAATATTAGTTTTAGTTTTTATTTACAATAATTAATAATGACTAATGCGATCCAAAAAAAAATAACTATTATTTTAAGTAAAACTCGGATTTTTCAGATAACAAAAAAAAAACCTAATAAAGTCAGTTTAAACCCATAAAGCAACCACCTCTGAAGTCACTCATGAAAATCTTCGCACAAAAAAAACAAACCTTTCATCCCGCAATCACTGCACACTATTCCAAGTCATTATAAAAAAAAAACACGTCACAGTCAATCGGCCATATCTAACACATTCATATTATGGAAAATAATTCCATTCTAGCTCAAAGTTCGACTCGATTCGCGCTGATCGCTAAACTTTTCCCTCTAAATTGTGGAGCTCTCGAATACGTGCATCCCCCATGAGCATCGCGAGCGAACTGCGGGTTGTGGAAATGTACTATAGAGCATAGAGACTGGACAGCCACCCGTACTCCAGATAATAGCTGTGCTAGCTAGGGGGTGGTTCAATTGGATACATTGTTATAATGTAACTTAATAACGACATTGAACATAAAACAAAAGGTAAAACATCTCTTAACTGGCTCACTAGTGAGCACGAGTCTCCTCTCGGAATGAGAAGGGTTTGGCCATAGTCCATCACGCTGACCAAGTTTGACAAACTTCGCACACCTTCGAGAATATTAGGAAGAACTCTTGGGAGTGTAGGTTTCCTCAAGATGAGGAAACCTACACTCCCAAGAGTGAAGAGAAAATAATATCATTTGCTTCACCGTTTGAAGCAAATGCTATTATTTTCTTAAAACTTCGAAAAGTTGGATGTGCGTGCTCGGGGATGGAACGCGCGTCCCCGTAGAGGTCGAGTGTCCACTAGGCTATAACCGCTTTAGGTTAAAAAATACTTACTATATTTAAATAGCCTTACTACGGCTTTCAGTACTCTGAAACATTCCTTTATAATAATAATTATTATTATTATTTTAATAAATAATAATTACTTTACTATTTATAATACTTATAAAAGTCATTTTGACCCTGGTGCAGTGGTGAGGTTGGTCTTATAAATATTAATTCCGGGTAAAAGATTCGCAGCGGAGGCAATGTGTAAATTACGGAATTGTTTTTGATCCAGTCTGGTGGAAATTTTGGCCGTGGCTAGGTAGGTAGTATGTAGGAAAACCGGAAAAGAGCTTTTATTCGTTTTCGTCCGTTCCACCGATCAATGGAGCGGGTTTTAAACGGGCTTGCAGTGTTCAATAGGCCTTAAGAATGTGTGAACATCGCATAGTCGCCAGACCAGTATCCGGTCCTTTCCAACTTAACCCGATTTCATCTTAGACCGCAGTGTCATCGTAAGATGATAATCAAGGGCAAGCTTTTCGTTTTAAAAAATGATCTGTGCACATCTTTTTTGAGGGTTTTCATTAGATATAAGTGTAAAATCTACAGTATAATATTCACTTATCGCAGACACTAGACCTGCAGTGTTCCAAATTGCGCTAGCGTCAGCACTTTTTCGCTTTTAAAGTGCATTTTAAATAGCAAGCGCCGGGTACGTTGGTCATTGTACATTATCTTAGAAATGTAGCTAACATTAGCGTTCATGTTTTTTGCAAGCTTTTTTAAATTCTATCTTTATTTTAAAGCGAAATCTCTATTTAATTTATTTATCAATAGATAAGGTAACGTTTCATTTTTTTCATTGGAAAAATGAAGGAATATAATATGTTTACCAATGATTTAAATGGCGACCAGCTGAATGACTACCTCGCGCGTACGTTATAACAATTTTTCTTCAGAAACTATAAGAAGTAGCCCGGACTTAGAAAGTTGGCAGAAAGCAGGTAAACCTGTCAGTCCTGCACCTGATTTATCTCTCCGATCGTGTCGGATTGCCGACCCGAACCGATGATTACGGACACACTTGTGGACATTAATATATATTTTTTTAATATATAGGCTAGCGCTTGGCTGCAATCAGACGTGCTTGCAAGTGGTGATGCAGCCTAAGGTGGAGCTTGCCTAGAAGATAATAAATAAATAACAAATATTTTTAGATTTTCTTTCCGGTGTAGATAACAAATCTCTGTAGAGTTTGGCCACCGTGGCTGAAATTCAGTCATTCAACAAAATTAGCACAAAAAAATTGTAAGTAAAGAACAAAAAGTTCAAAACATTAAAGCAGAGCAAATGATTTCAAATGCTTAAACGTCGCAGCTTTTAGCATTACAATAGCATTTCTACGGCGCTACTAGCCGAAGTGGCAGACGATAAAATCTATTTCCATCACACAAAGGGCTATTTTCCTCACAAAGAATGGAAACAGTGAGGCAGGTTTTATTTAAAAGTCCCATTGAGTCAGCAACATTTAATTGCGTTGCAAAATGGCCAGCGCTGCATTTAAATGGCCGTGTGGCTGTTATTACTAAAATTGCTACTCTCGCGATTGAAAATGAATAAGCGGAGGCTTTAATCATAACATTGCGAGGATCTTGGTGGTTTTAATTCTGTAAAGCCTATTTAAATATATTTTTTTAATAGAGCTGCTTCGAAGCATCTGAATAAAAATGGTAGGAATTAAAATGTAAGTAACGACTAACGATGGTATTTATATTTATGTTTTGTGATTCTGATAGCAAATTTTAGCATTTGCACTATTTACTACCAATTTAATTCTTAGCCCATCTGTAGTTTTACTCACGTAAATCGATTATATGAGCAACTTACGAAGTTTAAACAGTCTTGTAAGACGCGCATCGTATGCAAATGTTAGTTATGAAAGTTAAGTACGTACGAACGCTACTTAAGTTCGTAAAAACTTACAAGTACGTGAACTTGAAACGTCAAGTTTCTGGACCCAACGAAAGTAGTAATTAGTCAATCAGTTTGTCCTTCTATATATTTGAAATAGGCAATAGCCTGAGTCAATAAGTTAGTGCTGACAGATCAGATTTTCTCTGCTAACAAGAGAAAATCAATTGCTTATATTTCTTGCTAAGTTTTTGTACAAATCTCTGAGATGCCTGGAAATTTCTGAAATGTCTGAAACAATAAGGGCTAATTTAGAGAAAACTTTAGTTAGGTAAGCTGTCAGAACTTCTTAACAAGAGCTAAGCTGCGCGCAAACGGGCCACACGCCACTAGTTCACTAACACTCGTGGCAAGACTTGGTCTGCGCAAACGGACCACGCGCCACTAGCCCACTACCACTCGTGGCATGACTTGGGGAGAAAATACAAGCACAGGACAGGATAAGACAAAAACTGTCCTCGTCATTCAGTTTTATATGAAGCGCGTACACGAGGCAGCATCTCTAAATATCGTTCTCATCTAAATATCCGTTCCTCTTTGAAGTGGACCTTTCGCGCGGACGTTTATCACCTTCCGGTCTGTAGTGTGTTATTGCTTTTACACCTCAGGGCGGTGAAAGGCGGTGGCTGCAAGTATTGCAACCCCGCACATATTGTGCGGCTAGATAAAAAGATTATAAATATTAGATAGCTCATAGCTGGCCACCACCCACGTAAGGTTATGGCGTGTGGCTCGTTTGCGAAGCACCTTAACTTTATCGTTCTCATTGTTTTACCCATTATTGAGATGCTAATTTCAATTAAAACTCCATTCTTGTGAAAGTTGAGAAAATTTTGCCGTCAATTTAGGCTAATTCAGCGTTCTTCATCGTCGAAGGTCTGTGCCATTTTCAATAATAATGAAATTAGTATCTACCTCAACCTTTAAGCACTTAAAATAAAGGAAAATATTTTTTTTCAAAGATGCAGCCCTGGAAAATTCTACAAACATACTAGCCTATGATGCCTGCGAATTCATCCGCGGATTTAGGTTAAATAATATGCAGTGGGAAATGTGGTGGACTAATTTTCCAGGATAAATCCAGCTTTCCCGGGATGTAACCTCTCTGTCATCTTCTAAGAGTAATTTCAATAAAATCCGTTGAACAGATGGGCCGTGAATGCGTAGCAGATAGAAAGACAGACCCACTTTTGCATTCATAATATCAATATGGGTATGGATTAAAGAAAAAGAAAAATACATCGACTCTTTAAAGATCCATTTAAGCAGACAGGATCAATTTGGGAATTTATAATTTCTGAATTTTCCTTGGTCTGGCCTGGTGGGAGGCTTCGGCCGTGGCTAGTTACCACCCTACCGGCATAGACCTGCCGCCAAGCGATTAAGCGTTCCGGTACCATGCCGTGTAGAAACCGAATATGGGTATGGGTTTAATATAACTGCCATTCCCCTAACAGGTTAGCCCGCTACCATCTCAGACTGCATCATCACTTGCCATCAGGTGAGATCGCTGTCAAGGGCTTAAACTTGTAGTGGTTAAAAAAAACCATTTAAGCAAAGGTGTTCATCGTTGCAACTCTTTATAAAAGAACTTTCAGGAGAACCTCTTTTATAAGCTTTTAGGTAAAAGACGTTTTTTAAAGCACCTGTAAGTTATATCAGAGAGTTTAAAGCTTAAAAAGTTTCGCTAGTGGAATGATATTTTCTACTTTAACCCGGAACTTTACTGTTTCTCTAATATTTGCGTTTGCCGTTGAAACTACCTAAAACTCTAAATCTGCAGAACATAAATTGACTCTAGGTTGCACTTTTGATGTAAGTAATGAATTTTAATTTTCCACGCTATACTTATCTTAATAAAAAATTTGGCAGTCATAGGGACTGCCGATAGAAGTCAAAACGAATAAGTATTTAAAATATATTTAAAAATAAAAAAAAATATAATAAAACAAAAAAAAAATGTAAACCTTAAAACTAAGGCATTCAAGTTTAATTACGAATGTAGTATATTTATATTTAAGACCTTTTGTCTTCGTAACAACACGAGCATGTCGGCGCGGAGCATGTCGCGAATCCACAATACGCCCTACCAAAAAGTGCTCAACGCGGCTAAAGAAGTTTTCACTTCAAAAAAGAGCTGACTCAATCAGAAAGCTGAAATGTTGTACAGCGGTACCCTTTCATCGTCTTCTTCTAGTGACTTATTTGTCTATTGTATTCTAATTCAACCAATAATTATCTCGTCACAGTGACACATTTACACACTGTATAATAAATACTCTTGGCTCGTCTCGTGTATAGTCAACAACTGTAATTAGGAATGCAAAAAGTTTACCAACACTTCGCCGGCTGAGTTAACTAAGTGCTTATTTAAAGCTCAAGTTACCCAACTTCCGTATCGTTCCTCTTGAGAGAACAGTACGCTTAGTCTTAGTTTTTACATTGCATATTCGATTGATCGTATTGAACATTCGATCACATTAGCGTCAAATTAGAATGGAACCAAAAGCTCTTGATTTAAAGTCACAAATTCAGTACAACCGATTTCAAATTTCGAAACGTATCGTTTGGAACGCTGGCTGTGAATGCATACTCGAAATTAGGCTCTAAATTTAAATTTCAGTTAAGGTTCATTTTACCTACATAATTAACTATTAATTTAGTTAATTATGCCTACTTAACTAATACATACTATTAGTTAGTTATCGTTGTGTTGATAAAATCAAGTTTAGATAAAATAGATAAAATAAGTAAGTAAGGGTCTTGAATATATTTAAAGTAATATTACGGAATTAAAAACCCCCTTTTTTAATGTGAAGAACATTAATTGTGAGACGGTTTCTAAGTGTTCGTAGCTACTAGAAAAATTAATACATAATATGTAGGTAATAAATCTGTAAGTACGTACTATTTTTCAGTTAAATAAAGGCTATTTTATTTTATTTAAGGTTCATTTTACTTTAACGCTAATCTGATCGAACACTCAATAAGATCAATCGAATTCGCGATGTAAAACCTTACACTAAGCGTACAGCTGAGACTCCGCCAAGTGATACACTCGTGAATCGGCGGGAGTTAAAAAGTGGGGTAAAGCTGTTTACAACATGTTGCCTGCTGAAAGTACAGCAAGTTTTCAAGTTTCTGCCAAGTTTGAAAGAGTTTTTGACTTGGAAAAAATGGGAACCAGATAAACGTGAAAAATCCGTTAATAATTTCGTTTACGCTCTGTTGCGCCATGATTGAAGGGCAAACCAACGAAGAAATCTATTTTCGCAAATATAATGAAGTTGCAGGCATCATCTAGTCAAATATAATATAAATATTATAAATGCGAAGGTTTGGATGGATGTATGAATGTATGGATGTTTGTTACTCAATCACGCCCGAACGGCTAAACGGATCTGGATGAAATTTGGCACAGAGATAGATTATAGTCTGGAATAACACATAGGCTACTTTTTATCCCGGAAAACTAAGGAGTTCCCGCGGGAACCAAAACACCTCAATCCCCGCGGACGTAGTCGCGGGCATCAGCTAGTACTAAAATAATTTCTTCCTTACTCTATTCAATAGAGAGTGCACCTGTGTTTGCGGCCATGGTGGTCAATCTCCAGAGAGATTAGCTTTCTGCGTAGGAGATATTAAACAAACAAAATAAAAAAAACACGAGTAGGTATCTTTTCAATGTAAAATTTTTCGCAGACCTTGAACAGGAGAACTGCCAAGTTGTGTCAGCGAAATGTTAGGCAAAACTTGGCTTCATTCTTCGCAACAGCAGTTTAGTATAACTCGTCAGCAAGTTGAATATAAATTTGAAGTTCCGTAGCAAGTTTGTCTGCTTCTCTAACATTTCACAGGTAATTTCAACTTGGAATATGCTATTGTGCATTGAAATTATTTCTGAAGAATAACCTAGGTATTATTTGACGCAATTCTAAAACGCACTAGAGGCCGGACCGGATAAAACGACTTTCGAAACGACGTTTTCTGCTGTCGTGCTAGTGTGTTCTTCTCCATGTAAAAAAATATCTGTCGGCTATTTTATCGCAAGATTTTTTTTGTGTATTTGCGCGCAACTTGAAAGACTAATAATATTAAAAAACAGTGATAATCTTCCATATTATGCACTTTGGGTGAGCATTAGAGGGATTAATCGTAATTGACTAAATTCAATAAAAAGCCAGTTCGCTGACAGAGCGCAATTAGATTTTCCACGCGACCAGAACCATTTCATCACAGAATTCCAATTCTGATCGCAAAATAAAAATTTCTGTTTGCCCACACCTAAATAGTTTTTGCCCAGAAGGCCCCAAATGGGAGGTCCACCATTAGGAATAAAGCAATATCCGATGGGTAGTGCAAAACCAACTAGAATAAACTAAATTCAAGGCTAGATTCAATAGCAGTTATTGGTAATCATTATATTTTTTATTTTAGCGGTAAATAAGTAGATACACATAAACACAGTCTAAGGAGATACGTTATTTCCTACCAGTCGTTCGAGGGAGGCGTCTGGACAGAGCAACGCTGCGGGGTGACAGGGACGTGACGGAGGAAACAGGCAGAATTTAAATACAAAATTCTGTCGCTCTAATGTCTAATTCGTATGCAGTTTCCTACCTTTCTCAATAGTAGGGTAGCCCAAGAGGGGATTTTTTGGATTTACTCCAGCGTGTCAGATATTGATAGCGTATACGCCCCACGTGTCTCTGTTATCGAATAGTATGTTTGTCTGCCGGTTTGCATGGTGGGGTTGGCCGTACGGAAGTAAAAATATTGGTCATAAAACAAAAAAAAATCGAGCGAGTCAGATTTTTAAAGGGCATGTTAAGTGGACCCAAAGGAAGCTCCTATTCAAAAGACTGACGATTCTGTCGTAATGCTAAGTCACTGCGGTTTTTGGAAAATGCAAAGAAAAATTACCATTTTGAAATACTCGAGCGCGTCAGATTAACATACAGACGGTTCAGCTTCATGTCCAAAACGTGCTGACCCTTAATCTGACGATTATCTCGAGAAATTTTCTTTATCTGATGATTTGAAAAAAAGAAAAACCTGTAGTCGCTGACCCCACCGGTGGAAGGATATACATCACATAACCTTTTTTTCTTTCAACCATCTAATCTTCAAATTCCATTAGGTCTCCACGACGCTCGAGTACCTAAATCCACATTTAGCATCATTGCCTCCCCTACCACAACCATACCTAATTGAGAGTACCGATCCTCTAGGTGCTATAACTTTCATGGTAGCGGCTCTGTCATTTGTCTGGGCGTCGACCCACTATATGAATATACTAGCTGATGCCCGCGACTTCGTCCGCGTGGATTGAGGTTTTTTGGTTCCCGCGGGAACTCTTTAATTTTCCGGGATAAAAAGTAGCCTATGTGCTATTCCAGACTATAATCTATCTCTGTGCCAAATTTCATCCAGATCCGTTCAGCTGTTGGAGCGTGATTGAGTAACAAACAACCATCCATACATCCATACATCCATCCAAACTTTCGCATTTATAATATTTATTTGATTATTTGACACTTACACTGTGATATAACGATGCCGCCATACCTACCATTAAAATATATTCTGTGGCTATGATCAATAGAACCAAAATATAATAGTATTAAATTATACCTATTTTAGATACGAAGAATTACTTGTCACGGAAAATCCTCCGCATTATTCCATTGGTAACGGAAATTTCGATAGAAATAATGAAAGGCAACGTCGAAAATCATTTGTCTCATTAGAGTTCGACATCAGCAGGCTAGAGCGATATTGAATTATATTGGGAGGCTCTACGCAGAATCCTTGTTACCGATATTAATATTAGATATTATTTACTCGGCGGGTGAGGATAATGGACAGTGTTAGTTAATTAAGACTTATCTTGTCAGAAAATAGTTGATTTGATACAAGCATCCCTTACTTGTCCTTATTCATGCGTTAGTTAGTCAGTGAGTGATTCAGGATTATTCTTTTTATTGTATGAAAAAGGATAAACATAGTATGATTTCTCTTATTGCGTAGGTTTTATATAGCCTAAGCTAACCGATAGAATAGATTTTCAAAAAATCTATTTCAACTTATATGGTCAAATGGTTTTGGCTGGGCATTGATGCATCAGTCAGTGAGTGAGTGAGTCAGATTTTTTATTTTATTTTAGTAGATAGGAATTTATAAGCCAAAGCTAACCGATAGGATATAAATGAAGACCTACCTGGCACAGTGTTGAGCGCTGTTGTCTTAGCGTAGGAGGTCCCGGGTTCAATTCCCGGCAGGGTCAAATTGGGAATTTATAATTTCTGAATTTTCTCTGGTCTGGTCTGGTGGGAGGCAACGGCTGTGGCTAGTTACCACCCTACCGGCAAAGAGGTACCGCCAAGCGATTTAGCATATCTGCCATAGGTACCCTTGACAGGTAAGCCCGCTACCATCTTAGACTGCATCGTCACTTACCATCAGGTGAGATCGCAGTCAAGGGTTAGCTTGTAGTGGTTAAAAAATGCCGATAGAAGTGAAAACGAATATTGAACATTTTTTTGAAATAATTAAAATAGAAACCTTAAAACTAAGGCATTAAAGTTTCAGTACGAATGTAGTATATTTATATTTAAGACCTTTTGTCTTCGTAACAACGCGAGCATGTCGCTGTTCGCGACCATGTCGGTGACGCGAATCCACATGTTTACCCCCTACCAAAAAGTGCTCAACGCGGCAAAAGAAGTTTTCACTACAAAAAGATTGTAACTAAATGTAATAGAATATATTAGTTACATAGAACGGCAATCAGCGCTCTCTCGCTCCCCGAGGAGGCTCGCATCCGGAACAGATAAGCCGCCCTTGTATCCGTTCCAGTCCAACCCACTTGCCTTGTTATGCCCCATTTAGATTTGAGTGGAACTCTAGTCTGCTAATGGCCTTGTTGATTCGGGCTTTGAATATGGAATTTCCTTTTTTTTTTTGTTGTTGTTGTTTCAGGATCTTTAACTTGCTCTTATTAATAGGGATGATGACAACTCAATCAAATCAGCAACTCTTCATCAAACTTAAAAACACACTTCTAGTATGGAAGTTGTATGAAATTCACAGTTGTGACGTCACCAAATTTCATCGCATTTTTTTTCTTTAATGTATATTTCAAAATGGTTATCAAACTTAAAACTACCGAGGACCTGAATTCTAGGTGTTTTGGAAGACCCTATATTTAATAATCGGTTAGAAATATTTTATTTTTAATATAGGCATCATCCCCAAAAGGTGGTCTGATATTTTTGTCAATAAAACATTTAGGGCCTAAACTGATTTAGTTTTTTGTGATTCTGTCACGTTTTGATAAGTTTATTCTAGGGTTGATATGAAAAGGACAGGTATAGAAAATTTAAATTAAATACTTTAGAGGTCTTGCGCAAGTGGGCTTTAACTTATGTGCTAGCAAAGTTATGTGTTTTGGCTATTCGTATTTTGTTTGCCACTCTTAAGCCTACTGAAGATTTCGCCAAATTAATGGAAGATGTCGATTTTCTGAAAATTATAGCTACTATTTTAATACAAAGAAAAGCTGGGATAGACATTTTGAAAAAAGAAGAAAATTATATCCTTACAATCTTTATAGCAGTATTTTCTCGGTGAACAATCCTATTCCTATTAATATTTAAATACAAAAGTGTACCTGACTATCTTTCTATCTGTCTGCTACATTTTTGTACCTAATTATCTTCTGCTACGCTTTCGGCCATCTATTCAACCAATTTTGATGAAATTTGATACAGATATAATTGCATCGAGGGGCTAGACTACTTTTTATACCGGAAAGTGAATGAATGAATGAAGGAATGAATATACTTTTATTGTACACCACAAAGGAAATTATAAAATGAAAAATGAAAATGAAAATGAAAATGATTTATTTCATGTAGGACCACTAGTGTCACTTATGATAAGTCGTAAGAATCTACCACCGGTTCGGAAAGCTGATTCTACTGAGAAGAACCGGCAAGAAACTCAGCAGTTGCTCTTTTCAAAATCAGAAAAATGTAACAATTTGTATATACATACTTAATATAAAATGCATACGCTACGTTACAAGTAGGTATTACACTGACTTGTGGGTTGCTGGATGCGAAGCCGGTTGCTTCCATGCAACTTTGTCATCGAGAAAATCATCTATACTATAATACCCTCGACTTAACAGATGCTGTTTAACACAGTCTTTAAATTTATGTAATGGCAACTCCAGAAACTCTTTTGGTACCATGTTATAAAAGCGTATACTCGACCCCACAAAGGATTTCTGCACCTTGCGCACGCGATATGACGCTGTTACAAGCTTATGGCGGTTTCTAGTACATCGATTGTGAGTATCACTTATTTGCTTATAAAGATTAATGTTCTGCCTAACAAAGATTATATTATTGTATATGTATTGTGAAGGCACCGTAAGAACACCAATCTCTTTGAATTTTTCACGAAGTGATACGCGTGATCCGAGTTTATAAATAGAACGGATGGCTCTTTTCTGCAATACAAAAATTGATTGGATATCAGCTGCTCTGCCCCACAATAAAATGCCGTACGACATAACACTGTGGAAGTAAGCAAAGTAGACAAGCCTAGCCGTTTCAATATCGGTAAACTGTCTAATTTTCCTGACAGCAAAAGCAGCCGAGCTAAGTTTTCGCGCTAGTGTCTCTATATGAGCGCCCCATTGAAGCTTATTATCCAAGGTCACCCCCAAAAAAACTGTGGAGTTCTCCATTTTTAGTGTTTCTCCATTTATCATTATAGTTTTATCAATATTCTTTACATTAGGTAGAACAAACTCTAAGCACTTGGTTTTCTTAGCATTCAATAACAAATTATTGACAGTAAACCAGTGTGATACGTGTGATATTGCATTGTTTACATCGTCAAAATTGTCCTTGCTTCTATCCACTTTAAAAATAAGTGATGTGTCGTCAGCAAACAATACAATGTCACAGACATTGTTGGCATGGTATGGTAAATCATTTATATACGCCAAAAATAGAAAAGGACCCAAGATCGAGCCTTGTGGGACACCCATTAATGCAGTTGAGCCCTCTGACTTCACGTGGTTTACGCATACCCTCTGAGTTCTATCGTTTAGGTAAGAAGCAATGAGATCGAGTGCAACATTTCTGATGCCATAGTGGCTTAATTTCAACAATAAAGTTTTGTGATCAACACAATCAAATGCCTTGGACAGATCACAGAAGACACCAATAGCATTCTGTGAATGCTCCCAGGCATCGTATATATGTTTTAAAAGTTTTGCGCCCGCATCGGTTGTATTACGACCTTTAGTGAAGCCGTACTGCTCGGGATGCAGTAAGTTATTTGTGTTAAAATGATTTATTAGTTGGCTTAAAATAATTTTTTCAAAAACCTTACTCAGTGTTGGTAAAATTGAAATAGGTCTGTAATTATTAAGGTCGTTTTTATTTCCTGATTTAAATAAAGGAATGAGTTTACCATGTTTCATTAAACTCGGGAAGGTGCCTAAGTCTACACAATCGTTAAAAATTACAGCTAAGTAAGGGGCAATGTCGCTTATTATGTTAGATATGACTTTCACAGACATACCCCATAGGTCACCAGTATTTTTTAATTTTAATAACTTAAAGTTTTTCAAAATATCTATAGCAGTGATGTGTCTAAATTCAAATGAAACATTGCACTCTTTTACATTGTCTTTTAATATACTCTGAGCGGCGGTGGGTGAGGAGTTTAGTGAGTCGGTCAACAAAATAGGAACATCCTGGAAAAACTTTTCGAAAGTTTTGGCAACCTCTTTATCAGATGTTATTTTATTATTATCAATAACAATCTCGTAGTTGACATCACGAGATTTAGTTTTACCAGATTCGTCATTTACTATGTTCCAAGTGGTTTTTATTTTGTTATCCGACTTCACAATAATACAATAGTAAACTTAGCTAATAACAAAGTAAGTATATAATTTGGCGGGCTTATCGCTACATAGCGATCTCTTCCAGGCAACCCATGGTGTAAAAGGACATAGCTACAAATACAACCGGTAGATGGTGCAGAAATAACAAAATAAATAAAAATATACATAGATAAATAATATATAAATAAAGCTACAAATTATAATAGGTACATATTATATAAAGTATATATAACTTCAAAGCCATAAATAAATACTACAAATATAACATATAAAATATACATAAATACTCAAAAATCTAAGAGTTCTCTATCCACGGACTTTAACCATAGAAATAATAATTTGTTTATTAGAGCATATCACTTCTTTATAGAATGCGTGTATCCCTATCACAGTTTGTAACTATATCAAATAGGTACAATCAAGGTTTAACTGTAGTTACCAAACTAATCCCACAGGGAATCCGAAACTGATAAGCCGCTCCTGTAACCGTATTAGTGCAGTCCACTTCATCCGTTTTGCCTCATTTACTATATGAGGACCTGAATTCTAGGTGTTTTGGAAGACCCTATATTTAATAATCGGTTAGAAATAATTTATTTTTAATATAGGCATCATCCCCAAAAGGTGGTCTGATATTTTTGTCAATAAAACATTTAAGGGCCTAAACTGATTTAGTTTTTTGTGATTCTGTCACGTTTTGACAAGTTTATTCTAGGGTTGATATGAAAAGGACAGGTATAGAAAATTTAAATTAAATACTTTAGAGGTCTTGCGCAAGTGGGCTTTAACTTCTGTGCTAGCAAAGTTATGTGTTTTGGCTATTCGTATTTTGTTTGCCACTCTTAAGCCTACTGAAGATTTCGCCAAATTAATGGAAGATGTCGATTTTCTGAAAATTATAGCTACTATTTTAATACAAAGAAAATCTGGGATAGACATTTTGAAAAAAGAAGAAAATGATATCCTTACAATCTTTATAGCAGTATTTTCTCGGTGAACAATCCTATTCCTATTAATATTTAAATACAAAAGTGTACCTGACTATCTGTCTATCTGTCTGCTACATTTTTGTACCTAATTATCTTCTGCTACGCTTTCGGCCATCTATTCAACCAATTTTGATGAAATTTGATACAGATATAATTGCATCGAGGGGCTAGACTACTTTTTATACCGGAAAATGAATGAATGAATGAATGAATATACTTTTATTGTACACCACAAAGGAAATTATACAATAGTAAACTTAGCTAATAACAAAGTCAGTATACAATTTGGCGGCCTTATCGCTACATAGCGATCTCTTCCAGGCAACCAATGGTGTAAAAGGACATAGCTACAAATACAACCGGTAGATGGTGCAGAAATAACAAAATAAATAAAAATATACATAGATAAATGATATATAAATAAAGCTACAAATTATAATACATATTATATAACTAATGATTTGAGACTTATTTCGTGGTTTGAAAACATATTATTATGTATTAAAACGGGTACATACCGTAACGTAGAACGAGAAGGAGGGTAGTTCGCTACTGCCCGTGACAGCTCCAGCTACACACCTCGCAGCACCGCAGTCCCGTCGTGACCACGATCCATGTAACTGGGTCGAAATATCGACAAATAATAGTATATTGTGATACAAGGGTGGAAAGTAGGTTATTGCAAACGAGCTGTCATTAATAAGCCCGAGCCGAAGGTGAGGGTTTTTAATGTCACGAGTTTGTAATAACCTTCACACCCGTGTATCACACGACGTTTTTCAATACAGTTGTGGGAAATAGTAATAAACAAATCAAAGAATTACAAGTTTATTTCAACATACATACGTAAGTACCTACATAGTAATTAATTCTGAAAATTGAGATAGTTTTTAACATGGAATAACTTGACCACATTGTAGATGGTTTATATTTTCCACTCAATTCATGAAAATAAGCTAACAAAACATTTTCTGAGAATGACTTAGCTTTTTTATGTTTTTTCCATGAAATAAAATTATTGTAAGCCGTCATATATCTTTCTCGAGATTTTGGGGGCAAAATTCCATCTTGCGCAGTTTTCGCCTCAGATAAAATATCTGGTGGAGTTAATTCCATTTCATCATTAGTACTAGAACTCATATTAACAAAAATATAATCAATTTATCACATATAAAATAAAAAAATTCAGCAAATGGCGCGTATTTACACCTGGACATATATTTTTTTTTTCAACGAAACTAGGCTACGGGTTCGTACCTACGCGTATACAGCCTATTCGATTTTTGTCAAATGTTGAAAATAATTAAATTAAAACTGGTAATTAAATATAATCAACAACCATTTAAAATAATTTTGGAAATTCAATGCTAAAACGTACGGATTCATTCATTTTTCCTCGTAAAAAGCCTATCCGATTATATTCTATGTATGAAAACTCCTTGCTACTAAACTTTTTTAATTGACTTGGAACATTAAAAACTAAACTGCAAAAGTAAGTGTCGAGCTTGTAAAAGTAAGTCACGACCGTGTAAAAGTAAGATGCCTATGCGAAAGATTCAATTTTCGAATCATAACTACAGCCTCTGAAAGTGCGCCATGTTTGACAACTGTATTGAAAAATCATTGTTTTACATCGTGGTATGTACCCGTTTTAATACATAATAACATATTATATAAAGTATATATAACATCAAAGCCATAAATACTACAAATATAACATATAAAATATACATAAATACTCAAAAATCTAAGAGTTCTCTATCCACGGACTTTAACCATAGAAATAATAATTTGTTTATTAGAGCATACCACTTCTTTATATATTGCGTGTATCCCTATCACAGTTTATAACTACGAGTATATCAAATAGGTACAATCAAGGTTTAACTGTAGTTACCAAACTAATCCCACAGGGAATCCGAAACTGATAAGCCGCTCCTGTAACCGTATTAGTGCAGTCCACTTCATCCGTTTTGCCTCATTTACTATTGAGCGAACTTTCATACTGCTAATGGTCTTATTTATCCGAGCTTTGAATATAAATCCGCTATTAAATGCGTTTCTAACACAGTGGTAAAAAATATTTTTTCAATAAAGTTGTCAAACATGGCGCACTTTCAGAGGCTGTAGTTATGATTCAAAAATTGAATCTTTCGCATAGGCATCTTACTTTTACACGGTCGTGACTTACTTTTACAAGCTCGACACTTACTTTTGCAGTTTAGTTTTAAATTTTCCAAGTCAATTAAAAAAGTTTAGTAGCAAGGAGTTTTCATACATAGAATATAATCGGATAGGCTTTTTACGAGGAAAAATGAATGAATCCGTACGTTTTAGCATTGAATTTCCAAAATTCTTTTAAATGGTTGTTGATTATATTTAATTACCAGTTTTAATTTAATTATTTTCAACATTTGTCAAAAACCGAATAGGCTGTATACGCGTAGGTACGAACACGTAGCTTAGTTTCGTTGAAAAAAAAAATATGTCCAGGTGTAAATACGCGCCATTCGCTGAAATTTTTTATTTTTTATGTGATAAATTGATTATATTTTTGTTAATATGAGTTCTAGTACTAATGATGAAATGGAATTAACTCCACCAGATATTTTATCTGAGGCGAAAACTGCGCAAGATGGAATTTTGCGATCGGTTTGGATTTGAGCGATCTTCAACCCGTGCACAGCAGCAAATTTCACTGAATTTTAGTAATTGCTCAAGCTTTACTCTCAATTTTAAGAATTAATTACTATGTACGTATGTATGTTGAAATAAACTTGTAATTCTTTGATTTGTTTATTACTATTTCCCACAACTGTATTGAAAAACGTCGTGTGATACACGGGTGTGAAGGTTATTGCAAACTCGTGACATTAAAAACCCTCACCTTCGGCTCGGGCTTATTAATGACAGCTCGTTTGCAATAACCTACTTTCCACGCTTGTATCACAATATACTATATTTGATGTGGGGAAAATATTTATTAGTTCTATTCATCATCAGTAATGGAAGTGCCTATTAACTGACTCTAAATCGTCATCATCAGCAACCCACTACTGAATAGGGGTTTCCTTTACGAATGGGAAGGGCTTAGGCAATAGTCTACTACGGTGGTTTAGTGTAGATTACCTTTGAGAACATTATAGAAAAATCTTAGCAGGCTAGTTTATCGTCATTTAAAAATGTTGCCTCTTATGTTTAAAACAGTGAAATGTAGATGCATGGACTGTCGACCGTTACGAAGTTTCAATTTTCAATCTATTTATTTATAACTAGCTGATGATAACTTCGCCCGCGTGGTTTAAGTTTTTTTGATTCCCGCTGGCAATCCTTAATTACATATCCGGGATAAAAAGTATGTCACTCACCAGGTCCTCAACTGTACCCATGCCAAAAATCACGTCGATCCGTTGCTCCGTTGCAGCGTGATTGAAGGACAAACCAACAAACCAATAAACGAACAAACAAACACACTTTCGCATTTATAATATTAGTATGATATAAAAAAACAAAAAACCCACGAAACACAAATAATTAGACCATAAAAGTAGAACTTACATCATAATTTGGTCATTTAGTAGTGGTCGTGAGTGGGTAGGTCTGACTCCTACTAGTTTCCAGTATTTAGGATATCATTCCCGATTCCCGCGGGGCTTAAGGTAAAGTTCAACCTGTTTGGAACACAAACACAAACACACAAATAAAACACACAAATTTGTGTGGAAGAAACACAAATAACACAATTTTTCTTTTAAGTAACTCCTTTCATTTAAAAACTCTAATTAAAACAACAATATCAAATAATTTGTGCGCCTACCCACTATTGAATCGGTCAGTAAGCGGCGCGTAAACATTATGTAGTGATGTACCTAGTAGTAACAATATTGATGTAGAATTTTAGGCAACAATGAAGTTGGAGCTTGGATCGTCATATTGATGTGAAACCTGAGGCCCTGAAAGAAATGTCTAAGAAAATCGACATTACTTGCGAGCTCAAGACCTACTGGAACTGTTTAAAGGAGTTTATACGTGCATTTTGAAAGACAGGCTTTGAACACCAAACAGGTCGAATTATTATTTATATTTTTTTATTATAAAGAGGGCTTACGTCCACTAAGCTCACTGAGCATGGATTCGACTACAGCCGGAGACTGAACACAGTCGGTGGTCTGGGGGGGTTACTACCATCGCTTAAAGCAGTATTATTTCAAAACTAGCTTTTACCCGCAGCTTCGCTCACATTTAAGTTAGATTTTCATACAATTTTCAATACAATTTTCCTTTATAGGGGTTGAATTTTAAAAAATCCTTTCCTAATCTACGTCATAAAAGCTATCTGTATGCCAAATTTCAGCTCGATCCGTCCAGTGGATAACTGTGCGTTGACAGATCCGTCAGTCAGAAAGTCACCTTTTATATATTTTGATGACAGTTTTATGTCACGTACCTTGACGTCCTAAAAATAAGGATTATAATTCTAAATCACGAACGTCAACAATATGGAAACAATACGGCTTTAGCGATGGTATGCCCCCTGATCAAAACATCCGCAAGACAAGACAAAGCTCTCAACTTAGCGTCGTACTCGTAGCTAGGCGCAGACATCACGATTGTTAAACAGACGCGCTTGTTTAGCAAGTGCACGCTTCCGGGACGCTCGAGACGGAAATGGCGTCTGACTCCAGACAACCTTCATTTCCGCGATACTCCTTTTGCGGCCGCTGCTACGAGTATTGTCTTTGGCTTGTCCAGATTTCATTATGAAGTACTTAATACTTTAGTAGGAATGTGAGAAACTGCATAGCGACTGTGTAAACCCTGCATCAATCATTGTTACAGTATCAATGACTGTTGTGATTGGCTGAATTTATGGTATTCTTGCTGCGTCAATAGATTTTATCCAATAGAGAGTGTTAACCAGAGGTGATTGCGATCGTTACACTGTAGCTGTCATTTTTAGACAATCGCCCTGCCGATATTCAATGACTTGCTTTCATTACGGCCTCGCACTGGAAAATGCAATGTTTGACGATGTCAAGCGAGTAGCTGGGAGCCGTTAGAAGCACGCGACGCACGCCCGTGTTCTGTGGAGATCCATGTAGGAGACCTTCTTCGTTGAGACGGCGATGACGACGACTTTAATGAAGTAATGACTTAAGAAGTATCTGACCCCTGACCAACATCATATCCAACGTCACATCGACATAAATAGGGGTCTAGATGTTCAATTAATTTTTTTGCAAAGATTAAAAACATGTTTAAAACTGTAAGTGATCGTGGTTGTAATGGTCGTGGAGTAGATCCGGTATCCATCAAAGCGGAGAAAAGCGGAGATGTTTTTAGCCAATCAAATCATTGTTGAATGACGTGAACACTTTGTCTCGTCATCTGTCAATAACATCTGAATGGTCCGCTTAACACATCTCCGCTCTTCTCCGCTCTGGTGGATACTGGGCCTTAATTATGAAAATAAATTACACATTTTGACAAAATTCCAATATTATTACTCACGTAAGTCGCTTGTATGAGTAAATTACGAAATGTAACCAGTCTTGTAATTTGTAAATCGTGTTTCTCATGCAAATGAACGTTACTCACTACGTTTCATGTACGTTTCATGTACGTTACTCACTTAGAAACGTGTAATCGAGGCCTTACTTCAAAATTTCTCAGTTCCTCGGTGCGACTGAGCTTATTTCGGCATCTTTCGAGTTTTTCCTCCGGAAACTCACGGATAACCGAGATAAACTTGAAAAGTAAAACAATGACAAAAAATACACAATTTGATTTAAATCACCTTTTCAAGAAACCAATTAGATAGATATGTATAATATTAACAAGCTGATAAATAAAGTATACAATTTGGTGATCAAAAAAATATCAGCGCTCTACACAAAATTATGCTTTTTAAATAATAAATGTATACCTAACTGTTTTTCATGGCATTTAAAATCAAATAAATATTATAAATGCGAAAGTTTGGATGGATGTATGGATGTATGGATGGATGTTTGTTACTCAATCACGCCCCAACGGCTGAACGGATCTGGATGAAATTTGGCACAGAGATAGATTATAGTCTGGAATAACACATAGGCTACTTTTTATCCCGGAAAATTAAGGAGTTCCCGCGGGAAACGAAAAACCTCGATCCACGCGGACGAAGTCGCGGGCATCAGCTAGTAGTGCATAAATTGAAACGAATGCTGAGAAGGATACAAATGAAAATATATTCGCTCTTATAAACGACGCCGGGCACCATTTGTGCACCAGAATAATTAGTCCGCCCGACGTAATTTATGCAACTACGAACGCACTTTGAATACAATTTTTATAAAGCTTAACAAGTGCCTATTCTAAATTGAAAAATTTATTTTTGCGGCTCCGTAGGAAAACAAAGAATCCTTGTTGTTGCGTACTCTTAAAAAATCCATACTTAATATTATAAATGCGAAAGTGTGTCTGTCTGTCGGTCTGCTACGCTTTCACGGCCCATCTCTTCAACCAATTTTGGAAAAAATAACCGAATAGGGGTATGGGTTTAATATAACTGCCATGCCCCTAACAGGTTAGCCCACTACCATCTTAGACTGCGCATCATCACTTACCATCAGGTGAGATCGCAGTCAAGGGCTAACTTGAAGTGGATAAAAAAAACTACGTTATAATGCACATGCACTTCAAACTTCTAGAAAGTACCAACTTGGAGCAAAAATCGAACTAAAAAGTACGTCCGCGCGAAACGAAAGCATTGGCAGGAACGACATTTTGTCCTGTCGCTTAGTGGGCCTATAAAATGAACGATGCGGAAGTTTTGCCCGTCCGTAGTATGCTTTTGTTCTTAAGGTCAGTTAATAACTCAGAGCATTGTGTCCATACGACGAAAGACAACATAATATCGTATTTTCCTCTCTTCTTTAAAACAAATCCTGCTAAAATAACTCAATCAACAGTTTGCGTCGATAGGACGTGCCGCAGCATTAATTAACCTTTATTGACCTCTTTATACTAAACTAGATGATGTCTGGGACTTCGTCCGCCTACTTTAAAGCCCTCTTGCGCAAAGCCGTTAAGCGTGTTTAATGTGGTTCTCGAGATCATTATTATATAAATCTATTATTATCTATCTATCTATCTATTATTATAAATGCGAACGTTTGGATGGATGAATACATAGATGAATGTATAGATGTATGGATGGATGGATGCTTGTTACTCAGTCACGCCAGAATGGCTGAACGGATTTGCATGAAATTTGGCACAGGGATAGATATATGGTCTGGATGAGCACATAGGTTACTTTTTATTCCGGTTAAATTAAAATTTAAGAGTTCCCGCGGGAACCAAAAAACCTCAATCCCACGTGGACAAAGTCGCGGGCATCAGCTAGTACCTACCTATGTTTAAATATTTTGTTTAAATTGTGTTTTGGGATTAAAATATAATGGCTGCTTAAATTTCTTGAAAACAACATATATTTTCCTCAATCATACATTTTATGTTTATTAGATAAACTGCTTCAAAACCTCCTTTTAACAATTTTACTAACAGAATGCGCCTTAAGGGCGCCTTCAAATTTGCCGCAAAGCGTAGCGCGGCCGCAGCGCGGCTGCAGCGCTGCGGCCGCGCTCCTGTCGCGAGGTTCGAACATCATAGGGTTGTACCTATATTTATTTTCACGATGGACTCTGACGAAAAAACACTGCTCTGTGTTACTATTAATACGAAACAACGAAAATATAAAGTAGTTGTGTTAACAATACATAATATTATACTTACATGCTTTATTTTTTTTCACTTTCACAAATCATCGTTACATCTGTAATCCCTGATAAGGAAATCTTTTTGAGTTATGGAATAATTGATTTTTTTTTTAAAATATTATCATGGATTTTTTGTAAAGAAGGGTCTCTAGCTTGATATATCTGAGGGCACTGGTCCGCCATTTTTGTAGTCGGGTGTTCTAGATATTCATCATGCCTATATTAATTTACTTCTACATTTGAACGGCTCAATGCAATAAGTCTCAGTCTTGGATATAATGTTTTTATTATTGTCTCGTTTGCTATTGTTGACGCGTTCCAACAATACCGGAAATAATAAAATAATCCCATTATCTTTGGAGTCTTGTTTGTGAAATTGTCAATAAAAATGCATATTTCTTCCCAAGCCTTTTTCTTTTCGATTTTGTTGCTGTACTTGTCGGACTTCGAATCCCATATTGCTGGACGACTCTCAACCTCATCGATAAATTCTTCTACCTGATTTTCGTTCATGTTTAGACTTGAACAAAAATACGTGCGCAGTCCCGTCACTAGTCGATCGATGAACTGATGCGCGGCCGCAGCGCGGGTGCAGCGCTGCAGTCGCGTGTTTTTTATTTATATGGATTTACAAAGCAGCGCGACCGCAGCGCTGCAGCCGCGCTGCTTCCGCGCGGCACTTTGCGGCAAATTTGAAGGCGCCCTAAGCGGATGGTCTTGAAAAGGTAACAGACAGACTGACATACGCCCTTTTAATATGATTTTTCATCTAGATACTCCTTACAATGGCAGATCACCATAACAAAATTATGATCTTACCAAACAAAGCAAATTGTTCAATCACAAAATCAAGACGCCATTCAGAAATCAGAACCCTTAGTACAATATCAATTACGCACAGTATCCTTTCAAGCTAATAATAAGAAGGTAATGTCTCCATTCCCTTTATCGATTCTATTCAATCTTTTGGAAGGCCCGATTGCCCTTCGCGTTGGACCGAAAGACGTGGAAAATTCATTACTTTAATGCGTTGCCCGTAAAAATAATTTTCCTCAGCTCCCAACATTTTATTACCTCTTTTTTAATAGGGATTAAACAAAAGGTACTAAAATGTTACGCCTGATAGAATTTCTAAAAAATTGGCACCTTTAAGCCGAAAATTTATCGCTTTGTTATAAAGCTATGTGACTTTACTAATTCGTCTAAATTAAAATTTCGAAAGTTCAGAAACCCAACTTTCTTAGATCATTCAAGACCTTAAAACGTACTATTGGAACTGTTGGAGTTCATACATGCTAATTAACTTGCATTAACGAGTTATCCATTTGGCACCGCTCTCCCATAAAACTTATTCCCTGATTCCCTGTTCCGTACATAAAATCGTAGCTAGTACAAGTGGCGAGGGTGGAATTGTAGCGTGCTACAGAATTTTGGTCTGTAGTGTGTTTTTGCCATAAGGTGTTATAAAATCATACTAATATTATAAATGCGAAAGTGTGTTTGTTTGTTGGTTTATTGGTTTGTTGGTTTGTCCTTCAATCACGCCGTAACGGAACAACGGATCGACGTGTTTTTTTTCATGGGCATAGTTGAAGACCTAGAGAGTGACTTAAGCTACTTTTTATACCGGAAAATTGAGGAATTCCCGCGGGAATATAAAAACTTAAACCACGCGGACTAAGTCGCGGGCATCAGCTAGTTGTTATTATAAACTGCATGCCATATAGAAATAATCGTCATAAAGATAACTTCGTACCATAACGACCACAATTTCGCTACATACTACGTCTAATAACCTCGTACAGTTGAAAAATGGAGCTCAGTATGCAAGCGACGTCGAGCAAATGATTCCCATTAGCGTATCTCAGTAATTCAGCGCTCCGGCTTATCTATACTGGCGCTAAACAACAGCGTCGTTGACGTTCCGTAGTTTCTGAACGTGCCCTTACTGCTTAACGGCTATACATATAAACGATCCACATACTCGTAATGCTATTGTGATAAGCGGAAAAGTTATATCAAGTAAAAACGAAAGCACACCTACTTTAGAAACGCAAAGTTTGTCGGGAAAAAAAAGCGCGAGGCGGCCCAAATTGTTTTTTTTTCTTTTCCTCCCTGCCTGCCTGCCCACCTGTTTTTTTGTCTGTCCGTCCATCCGTCCGTCTGTCTATCTGTCGTAGAAAAAGAGCTCCGAGGACTGAGGAGGGGTTAATCTGTATTCATAAGGGTTATCCCTTGAGATGCGTCATGACAAACAGCTTTTAAAAAGTGTGCATCTGCCTTAAAGGGCACTTACGATATTTGTTAAGAAAACCGAAAAGTATTTTACGCGTAGTATATAGGGATATAAAATGCATCATTTCCTTATTTGGAAGAGAAACAAAGGATATTTTCGGATAAAAATTGAGGAGAGTGCTCCCAGCCTATCTCGGTATATCGATAAGGGTGTTTTGAACAGCTGGTGCTAAACAGCAATATCGATATAATCAGCGGTTAAAAAAGACCAATGAATAGGTATGTCAGTACTGGAAAGGTTCGCTATTTAGTCGTCATTTCGTCGGTAAAAAAATTCGCTGAATTCAATTCACAACAGGGTGAATTCTGCTATGATATTCAAATCATACCTACTCGTGCTAACTATCGCTCGTGCGTAGCTAAAGATTTTACTATGTCATTCATTACGGCGAAAACACACTACGGAGAGATAAAATTATTTGTCCGTAGTGTATTTTCGCCCATACGAGTTGATAAGTTGATACGTACTCAATTAAGTTATTTTGATTTATAAAAGTAATTAGATACAAAGTTTGCATTTTCTACTAGAATGTTTAATCTCTTTTAAACCAACCATATCCTATCTACGGTTGATCTATACGTAGGTTACACAGCTAAATCCGGCACTACTTCCGGATTTAGCCGGCTAACGGCACTCTCATCCGGAGTGAAAGCCTTTTTGTGTGAGCCTGCAATAACTCCTTCAATAGTAGAATATACACGGAAAAATTGCGGAGACGGGCTTTCAGTGCGCGGATTTACGTCGTTTCAAGTAAGCTTATAAAAAATTTGGGATTTTATCCGGAATCGCCGGTTCCGGAGATAAACAAAGGCCTTTTTTCCGAAAGTCTTAAACAATATTTCGTAATTACTTTTCTTTTGAGTTGTACCCATTTTTTATTTCTGTTTTGTTAAGAAAAAAGTATGTACTTTGGTACATCTAATAAACCCTAAAAATTATTATGAACTACTAAATAAACCCTTGACTTCATGCAGGCTATCTAGGTTTCTAAAAATCCCTTGGGACCTTATGACCATCTTCGGGATACAAACGAAACTCAGAATCACAAGTCTCATTTTATTTAGCGTAAAATTATTTATGACCCATTACGATCATTTCTTGAGCCTAGATGTAATCTATTTTCATTGCCATAGCCATTAATCTTTTGTTGGAACATTTTAATAGGTACCTACTCTACAAATTTTCAAATTAAAAGAGACTAATTTCGAGAGTACCTAACTATAAACCTCGATAGATATTTTGATTAAGAACTTAATTTTGAAGTTATTTAGTGTAAAAATTACACGAAAAACTCCCTGCATGGTAACCTTTCCGTATGGAAAATAGGTACTCTTTATTAAAAAAATACTTAAAAATCGTTCACTTCCGTACTTTACGGCACTCCACATGAAAATTGTTACGTGAATTTCTCTCCCGAAACTCCATAATAGGCATCCAGGTGGACACGGTTACTAAAAGCGGTTCCATGTCGCGAGCAGCTCGTTTATCACATGTGTACATGCACGTGTAGGACCAATACCTCACTAGGATGCCATGGTGGCACCACTGGTCACGCCAACGTGGTGTCTTGAGCTACCAAACTAGAAACACCAGAGCAGCCACCAGGATTGTCAGTTACCTCACATACGTGCGAATGACATCGTCACGCACGAGCAGTATGCGGGTGGGGCGTCCCTGTTAGCGCAACTAGTGGTCGTGTGAGTGAGAAGCCAAATAACTCTATAGGTACATAATATTAGTGATTACGCCACCAGCCCCCCTAGCATGGGCCGGAGATAAAAATTTTATCCCCCGATTTTATCCACTGACAAGAGATAAAATTTACTTATCCACCTCTCAGAGCACGGCAACAGGGGAGAGGAGAAGTTTATCCCCGTTTGACATTTCACGGGGACTCGGGGGACTATTTACCTACCGTTATTTAGCGTTTTTATTTATTTATTTAGGAATAAAAATTTTATCCTTTCCTCGGGGAGAAAATTGTCTCGGCCCATGCTAGGGGGACAGCGGGTGATACCGGTCGCCACCAAATTGGTTGCGCAACCAAGTGGATACCAGATAAGGTACCCTCCATAGAACTGTATAGGTACATTTTGTTGGTAGCGCGACTGGTTGCGCCGTCACTGGTGTCCTAGTGTGATAGTGCCCTAGGACTGTAGGTACATTTATTTGACTGCCATTGTTAGCATTAAGGTTAACTGCCGTTATTTATTCATGTACAGCTCTTATTTATTCATGAAATCCTTTTATATAGAGCTGGTGGTATATGACTGCAAACTGCTCGGCTTACGATCGTGAATAATAATAAATTGATGCTAATTCGGTAGTTTATAATCTTTAAACTAAACCACACCATGTAGGCATGATTAGCACAGTAATCAAATTATTGAAAATTAGATAATACCCGAGACTTCATCAGCGTAGATCTACGATTTCGATTTCCGCAGGAACTCTTTAATTTTCTTTAGTTTTCCGGGATAAAAATGTGTCCTTCCCCGGGATGCAACCTTTCTATCTTATCCGATTCGGTTGAATAGATGGGTCGTGAAAACGTAGCTCACAGACCGACACACAAATAAGTATAAAATAAATGGATATTTTAAATAAATCTATAAATCTATTTTAATGAAACTATTGCTTATATAGCCTAATTTTCAGACCATGCCTACGCGGAATGGTGGCAAGAATGTTGACTGCATTTTCACGCTCAACAGCCAGACTGATTTTTTAGGGGCTCAGACCACGTCAGATAATAATCGGTGGGCAATTTTTTGTCGGCAGAAAGCGAAACGCAGATTTCAATATTGAAACGCACACGTCCTACAAAAAATGGTCAAAAACAAAATCCACCGATCCGAATGTCGGTGGAAAATGTTAGGTTACGGTCTAGCCCTACGACAAGTCGTCGCACGGCGCGGCACGTAGCGCCAAGTTTATTTGTACAACTGTTACGTCGCAGTGTATCTCCATGCCGCGTTGCTTAAGTAGACACAGTTCCATACAAACTCATACAAACAATATTTTCTTGTCTGTATCTGTGGGTCTACAAAGTTGGTGATAAAGTCGGCCTGACTATCGGACCCACAAAAAGTCTGACGTGGAGGAAACACCCTACTTGAAAATTAAGCCAGTCCTTCATGCAATCAGATGACGAAATCAAACCACTGAATTAAATGCGGTTTAAAAATATCTCGAAAGACAAACAGACAAAAATTGTTTTGGGCTCTGTATCGAAAACATAGCTCCCTCCAAAAAATAAAAAATAAAATTATTAATGTATAGAAATCGTGTAGTATTATAATCTCACAAGTATATAATTATGAGTCGTCAACTTTGAGCATGAAACCGGTCAAAGGTCTTCAAGCATTCAATGCTTGCAAAGAAGTATAATAATATTAAAAACAGGATATTGCTACAAATTCCTCAAAAATTATTGTATTCTAGCAACACAACGCGTTGCATTTCGATTTCACTAACTCGAAATGGCCGCAACAGCTTGTCGGTAATATGAGCTACATCGTTTCCTGATCTTCTTGTACGGGCAAAGTAAGATAAATTGCTTTATGATTCATTTCCAATACGTGTTTTGTGAGAGGATAATGTTGTATTGAATATTTGTATGTACATGTAGTACAGTTAGAGCGTTGTCTGAGAGTATATTTATGCCCTTTCTTTCTCTATTTTTATTTTTGTTTAAGATCTTTCTCTATGATTCTCAAATATCCTCATTATCATTAACACATGACCCACTACATCAGAGCACGTCGTGTCTCCCTCTCAGTTTGACGGGTTGAGGCCATTCCCAGCACGCTCGCCAAATACGGTTTGGCCTCACGAACCATTATTAGCAATACTATTCAAATGGGTTCAATAAAACCGATACCTACTTACGACTAATAGATTTCTTGGCATTGTACCGGAACGCCAACTTGCTTACTAGTGGGGTGGTTACTAACCACTGCTAACTTCTATCGAACAGACCATATCTCTAGTATTAGAAAGGCCTTTGTTTTGCATACCCGAATGGCAAATGGCGGCAACGTTTAGCGAATGCACACTTCCGGGCCGCTCAAGGCGGAAATGGCATCTGACTCCAGACAACCTTCATTTCCGCGACACTCCTTGTGCAGTAGTTCTTTGTGGATGCTAGAATGTCTTTGATGCGTTGACAAATAAACATTACATATGAATGCTTCGCTTATCTATGTTTCAGAGTCCCTTACGTAAGTATTATATCTCGGCTAGGTAAAATTACGCCCAACTCAAATATGAGACAGCAATCAATAAATAATTAATTTGTCAGTTTTATTGCTGGATTTGAAAACTTTTGCAGTGTCTTTTTCATAGTTTTCATCTATATTTAATTCCATTGCGTTAAATATGATATTAACAACCTTATGAAACTTTTCCATTAAGTAGGTATGAAAGCTTCGGTATTCTTAGACCTAATGGCAAAATGATTTCAAATAGGTACGAAGGACTCTCAGACATTTTGTCTATGTTGGTAAATATAAATTAAATCCACGGGTAAGAATGATCGCGAATTGACATTTTAGTAGCTTTTAAATCCTTTTTGTGCCCGAGACAACAAAGCTGACTGTCGCACTGAGTGGGAGACGAGGGGATCTGACGTGTTCTTTCACAAATGAACATCGAGCCACGGGTATTCGTTGAATAGCCTGGAATAGCCCGTGTCACAGATAAGGGGCGTCGCTTTTGTTCTCAAAACAATTGCACTAGAAGATTAAACAGGTGTCTTTCCTTTGATATGATGTATTGTTTTACGCCTAATTATTTTAAAATTAATTTAGTACACCCAAAATATTATGATTTTAAATTCAAATGTTTTTCATTCAAACAAACTCTTACAAGTGTTTTTGAATCGTCAAGTGAATCTACCACCGATTTTATCAACGATTTGTGAATAAATTATATCTTGATAGCATAAATTGATCTAATAATTATGTTTTATCAATATACCATTCCTTACCATGCATCCATAGTCCTTTAGAAATTAAGCCCTGAATGTTTGAGTTAGACCTTAATTTCTATACAATGTGACCCAGTTTGAATAAATTAATTTTGAGTTTGATACTACCTTGAGAACTCTTTAATTTTCAATGATGCAAGCTATCTCTGTACTAAATTTTAGTCATAAATAGTAAAACGGTTGGGCAGTGAAAGATAACAGACAAAGACATACTACGTAACCATTACGCGCGTATTTATGTAGTGCACGTACACGTGATTAGGGTTATTATCTAGAGTTCAAACCGCTACGCCGTAGCACCGTAGCCCGTAGAACACGTAGAGGTATGATTGGAAATATTCGTGGTTGGGTGCTACCTACATTACTATCTTATCACTATAATCTACTATTCTTGGCGCTTCTTAAGGTTACTAACTGAGGCCTGATTGTCTAAGCAAATCGTAATCATTTGACAGCTTAAAACATATTATTACTCGAACTGTTTAAGGAATTCATACATGCTTGTTGACGTGCAGGCATCGGCATCTATGAATGAACTCCTTAAACAGGTCGAATTATACGTTTGACAAACGATCAAGTCTACGTATGAAATCGTAATGATTTCATTACACAATTTTGGGGTGATTCCCGCGACTTCATCCACGTTGAATTAGGATTTTTCCAAATCCCGTGGGAACATGACTAGGTTTTTAACCGAATCCATGCAAAAATTACGTCGACCCGTTGCTACGCTATGGACACACAAACGAACATACATACTTTTGCATTAATAATATGAGTAGTTATAAGCACTTTGTTAGGAAGTGTTAATAGGACGCGATTGTATTTAAGAAACACAAAACAAATTATTTCTGAATTTTCCCTGGTCTAGCCTGGTGGGAGGCTTCGGCCGTGGCTAGTTTTTTTTTTTTTTATCCACTACAACCACCACCCACCGGCAAAGACGTGCCGCCAAGCGAATTAAGCGTATAATTAGCGTTCCGGTACGATGACGTGTATAGAAACCGAATAAGGGTTTGGGTTCAATGTAACTGCCATGCCCCTTACAGGTTAGTCCGCTACTATCTTAGACTGCATCATCACTTACCATCAGGTGAGATCGCAGTCAAGGGCTAACTTGTAGTGGATAAAAAAAACTTGCCATCACAATGTTAAAATCTATCTAGAACGTTAACCTACATAGCTTTATTCAAAAAGTGCCGCTATTCGTGGGAGAAAGGCACTTTCGACGCATCAACGATAAAAGCCTCTTTGTGGGAATTTCCATGGTATCTAACACGTACAATAACTCGTTTAGACATCAGGAGAAAATTGCGGAGGCTTTAATGGCAAAGATTAACTCCTTTTCAAAGAAAATAATAAATAACGTTCTACCTTCAATAGCTTTTACTCAGAAGTTAATGGAAAATTCGGCTACCTTTTGTGTCTAAGCAAGGCCGTTTTATTTATCGTGAAAAACATGCATTTCTGAGAATAATTTTTGTTGTTATTTTAAATTATATAATAGGGATGATGACAACTCAATCAAATCAGTTTACTCAATCAAACTTTATCAAACTTAAAAACGCACTTCTAGTATGGAAGTTTTATGAAATTCACAGTTGTGACGTCATAAAATTTCAACGCACTTTTTTTCTTTAATCTATATTTTAAAATGGTTATCAAACTTAAAACTAACCGAGGATGTGAATTTTAGGTCTTTTGGAAGACCCTCTATTTATTAATCAGTTAGAAATAATTTATTTTTGATATAGGCATCAGCCCTATTTCTAAAACTTTGTTCTTTAGTTTCTTTTTTAATTCCACTACTGGACATTTTAATTCCACAACATCATCCACGTGGAAATAAAACCTAAATCCACGGGTAAAAAATATTTTTTTAAGATTGTGAAACTTAACAGGCAGAAACACATTCGCGTTTCTAATATTAGATAGATAGATAGATAAATACTTTATTGCCACACAAAACATTAAAAAGAAACAAAAAAGTGAACAAACAAAAACAAATAAGTGCGCAAAGGCGGTCTTATCACTAAAAGTGATCTCCTCCAGACAAAATAAGATCTTTAAATAAAGAAACAAACGCAATGAAGCGGGATAGTGCAACAACACTAGTACATATAATATACTACATAAACTATACATTCTAAAAATACATAAACAATTACACAAATAAAAATACTAAAATATGTACCAATACATATAAATAAATATATATATATATATATATATATATATATATATATAATTTAGACCTACATACCAAAACTTAACTTAGTATGAACTTCGTTTAGATTAATTAAAATAGAGCCGGAAATCGGTTACGAGATTATGACTCAATAGTTCCAAATCACTGATGCTATATCGAGCTTAATTAGTCTTTGAAAGCGGTCCGGATATCTATGCCGGATGCTAACATCCGGCGGGAATTTTACTTGAGCTTAATTGCAGTACTATGTAAAGCATGTCTAAGCACGTTTCTCTCGTCTACATGGAAGATAACAGTTTAAACATAGAGGTACATAACAGTTTAAACATATTATAGTTATTATACCTCTATGAGTTTGAAAATTAACAATGCAAGAAAATAAACGAAAAATAAAATTAAATAATATGTAAGTAGGTATAACCAAGATAACGTTATAAAAATTGTATCGATGCTAATATTATAATATGTGGGTGGGTTGGTCCTTCAATCATCATTACAACGCACGTAACCTATATACACATCATCATTATAGACCTTTCAAAAAGGCTAGCTGGCCTATTAACTAGGATTACTTAAATAAAAAATAAAATAATAATATTACTAGCTGATGGTTTAAGTGTTTTTTTTATTCCCGTGGGAACTCCTTGATTCTCCAGGATAAAAAGTAGCCTATGTTACTCTCCAGTTCTTCAACTATACCCATGCCAAAAAACGCCGATCCGTTGCTCCGTTGCGGCGTGATTGAAGCATAAACCAACAAACAAACACACTTTCGCATTAGGTTAGTATGATACTCGTAGATTATATTATTAAAGAACACGTAAACTGATATAAGATGATGAAGAAAAAAAAATTCGTTTTTCGATTTTTTTTACTGCTACTAATCTCAAAGCGTCAACAACGTAATTCGTACGTACGTATTCTGCGGTAATACTGCTTTTAACTATGGTAGTAAGCCCCGGTTAGTCATTCAAAATAGATAATGCCGTTGTTCTGTGAACGAGCTAATGTTTACCCAAAAACTCGTTCGCTCTCGTTCAAGAACTTATTAAGTTTGAGCGACGTGTCCCTGAAACAGCTGTCTACTAGCTCTCTATAATATCATACCGTAAGCAGTATCGAAGTTTGTTCGTCTCTAGTGTAAAGTTAATTTACGACAGCAAACTAAGAACTAACTATAGACAACACGACATTTACCTACCAACCTCGCATGGAAAGTTACATATGTACATGATATTATGCTTTCAAAACGTTTAAATGTCATAACTGACAAAATAACAACTTAAAACTGTAACCTACCTACCTCATTAACTTTAAATGTCGACTTAAGTTAATAGCTACGTTGAAAAAAGGTTTGAATTTGGCCTATAACCGTTTCCTACCTTTGGAGATGTCTCTCTCTCTCTCTCTGCGTCGTAGTCCTTATTACTGAGGGTTGTACCCTTTCCATTAATCAAATAATGGTAGGAGTTTTCTTGGGATAATTATCACAAACGTTTAATAACTTTTAAACTATTAATAATACGTAATAATTGTAAATATCTGAGCTAATTGTGGAGGTTAAATGTTACTTGTTCTGAGTGGAAACATATTATAATACTAGCGATCCGCCCCGGCTTCGCACGGGTAGCACTAAAAATCCTAATCTATATAATATAAACTATCCTATCTCTCAAGTTAGATCGAACTGCACATGGTGTGCGAATTTTATTATAATCGGTTAAGTGGTTTAGAAGTCCATTGAGGACAAACATTGTGACACGAGATTTATATATATTAAGATAGTGCATTTAGAGCAGATTATATCACAGTTCTTATTATATCTTACGATCAGCATTAAAATAATACTTGATTAGACCCAAATGTAATATCAAAATCGTGTTACGTAACTAGTACTTATTTATTCACTCAATTATTTAACAAAAAATATCTAATTTATTGCTGCTTAAATTTCTGTATAATATGAGCTACGCGATGCCAAGCTCTAGTGTATGGTTCTTATTTTCGAAAAAAGTCCCAAGAATAAAATTTATTCATTGGTCTTTTCCTTAATTAGAACGGGAGCATAAAGGGAAAATATAAATATTTTTCTCTTGTGAAAATGTCGAGGGCTGGCGAGCATTTACATAATTTAATTTAATTTATGCAAGTAATCAGCTCGCTCGTCAATTTATTTTAATATAAAATGTGATATCTCGAGTGCATTGGAAATTTCACCGTTTTTTTTTCAGTAATATTTTTAGGGACTTGTTTAAATTTTGTTTGAGGAAAATTAGATCTGTAAGTAGGCAAATTTATTACAAGTGGTATTTTCTGAAGAAAAAGATCGTAAAACCTGTGTTAAAGTGTGCAGGACTTAGTGAAAAGTAGTTAAATTTATTTTAAATTTCAGTAGAATTTCAATGAAAAAATTAAAAAGTTAAATTACACAAAAAATACCTCTAAAAACAAAGAAAAACGGAAGCCTTAAAAAACAACACGGATATTTAGGTGTTACAAAAAAAGTGTCCATATTTACGGTCTCAAAAGGTACTTAGGTCTATATTCTTACACTAGACTCTATTCTACCTGAAAAATATGAATAAGTGCTCAGGTGGCACCGATAAACGGTCTTGTAAATATCACTTTATTCACACGCCTTCATTAGATATGCTGCAGGCTGAATTAGGCAAAAGGCGGGATAAAAAGTAGCTTATGTCCATCCCCGCGATAAACACTAACTGTGCCAAATTTGGTTGAACAGATAGGCCGTTTATGGGCAGATAGACAGATAGACACACAAATACTTTTGTAGCATACTGTTAGTTGAATTTATTTCCGGCTTTTCTCGGTAGGATTTCTTTCCGAACCGGTGGTAGAGCCCTGACACATCATAATGGACACAAGCAGCTGTCCAACATGAAATAAAACATTTCATTTAAAAGTGTATGTAAACATAATCTACTTACTAATTATTCATATTCCAGGTGCTTTACCAAATACTTAGAACATGGTACCTACCTAAAAGCGTTTTCATGTATCAAGATGGCACATTACATAAATCATGTACCTACCACATAATATCAAATATGGCACAACATAAGAACACATGTGATGAGGTAAAGTTCTATGGATCAATAACCTATGCTTAACATTTAATTAAAACACATTAATTTTATCACTTAATTGAAACTTTATAAAGAGTAAAGGATGATTAGACGTTAGAACGCGGAGTGCAAGGGCCGTGTCTTGGTCACTCCTGCCACATTACTTGAAATCCGTACAATGTACACAACTTATCAGGGTACGAAAGACGTGCCAAAGACGTGCTTCGGAAGTGACAGTGGCTTAAATTTTCAAAATGACGATATTAAAGCGTGTACTCAGTCCTTTAGATGTCTTATCCATTCTTCCTCGTGTAAAGCTTCTATAGAAAGAGTTAAGTATACAAGCAACATGGATGTTCACACAAAGAGGCTTTTATCTCTGGGGCGGACGCCCGAAAGTGCCGCGCGCTGACAAAATACGCTGCTTTACAGTTAAACTTTTTAATTTAGGGTTATTCTATATTATCTCTCACCTGTTAAAATTTTATATTTACTAAAACAATATAATAATTTTTAGAATGATTCTGACTGACGGAAGTTCACGACCGTGACATACTTATTCTTGTTAAGTAACATGACTTTTTTTTTCGTTGAATTGACCGAACGAAGCGAAAGTTCCTGAGTCTACTTGGGTGGATTGGCACATGTCAATCTATCCGTCCATCTGTCCGTCTGTCAGAGACTTACAACTGCCAAATTTATATTTTAAAAAATCTCTATTTCTATTGGAAAGTTCTAACCCATAGCGAGGTCCATGTTCGGGGCAAACCACTCATTAATGTGAATGTTCATTCATTCATTTACCAGACATAATGCAGTGCATATAGTCGGCTTTTTTAACTTTTTAAATTGGAACATGTTGTGTGAGATTGAGGTGTATCCTATAAATTCAATTATCCTCCTATCATCCTCGTCTCTAAATATTTACTTAATCTCGACATAATTAAATCAGGGGATGAAAATTATACAATTAATTAATTAAATGAAAATTTAAACAATAATTGCGAAAAGATTGAAAATTAAATTTGCGATTAATTGCTATTGCTTCTCTTAAAATATTTACTTAAGTCTCGTTATAATCAAACCAGTTACCAGGCGGCGAAAATTCAACAATTAATTCTATCAGAATTGAATTAATGAATACAATTTTCATTGAATTACCTCCTGTAGCTTTTCTCTTGATACTTGGTCCGTGGTCAAACATAACTCGCGACAGCAGGGTTGGTTACCGCTAAACATTAAAAAATGCATAATAAATACAATATTATTACAAAAATAATTGGCCAAATACGAAAACATGAAAGTCCCAGAACTAAAATCCACGATGGTCCGGTAGCGGCTATGTATTGCGTCATGCGTCCAAAACGAAAACTACGTGTTGAAAGGGTTATAGTATTTATATAAAAACTGTAAATAATAAATAAATAAATCTTTATTTGCCAAAACTGATTACAAAATTTCAATCCTGAGGTAGTAAAAACTGTGTTACAGGAGACAGTGTCTTCCCACTCTATAAACAAACAATAATTCATAGTTGACAAATATATACAGTATGTTTAATAATACAGTATGTTTAATACAACTGTACACCTTTACAATGGCTTTCTACACTGCATCGTATTGGAAACCTTCTCGTAAGTCAATTGACGCGACGGTATTGAAATTAGGGTAGGGTAGACTTGGACACCTTAGATTAGAATTAAGAAATTATAACAACTAAATTGCCTAAAATAAAACAATTCATCACCGAATTAAGAACCTCCTCCTTTTTTCGTAGGTTAATAAGTCAAAACATGCAGGACGAGTTGATACAGTCACGCGCTATATTTGACCAGGGCTTGTTTAAAAGCGTTTTGTGTAGGTACCAGTCTATTCAGCAAGGCGCTTCTTAACAAATGAATCAGGGCACGGCGAGATTTAAAGCCTCTATTCACGGAATTATGGTATTGAGACTTCTAATGAGAAAATTTGTATGTTAAGTACCTGCTCCGCAAAATGCCCCGCTTCTACGGAAAGTTTAAATTGTTATCATTATATTTTATTCTCGACCATTACTCTGCTATTACGCACAACTTTTTATTTGTCTGGTGGGAGGCTTCGGCCGTGGCTAGTTACCACCCTACTGGCAACGACGTACCGCCAAGCGATCTAGCGTTCCGGTACGATGCCATGTAGAAACCGACTAGGGGTATGGGAGCAATATAACTGCCATGCACCTAACAGGTTAGCCCGCTACCATCTTAGACTGCATCGTCACTTACCATCAGGTGAGATCGCAGTCAAGGGCTAACTTGTAGTGGATAAAAAAAACTAAAAGTAGGATGTTACACCACTCCAATGCCTGGAGTACATACTAAAAATATTTAACCTTTTACATTGTATAAAGTAGGTAATTCATGTCCAACCTCAACCATGACCATAACCAGGAATTGAATTCGAGGACGTCAACCTTGACCTACTCGAATTCATGTACCTTGATGTAGGTAACATCACTATGTACATTTTACAAAGTACAAACATTCTGGCAAATAAATGTTTATTTATTTATTTATCAGTTTGAACAAGTCAAATAAATTTTCGGACCCTTCACGCCGAATGTAAGCGGGGGTCCATTAATGATCCCGAATGACACTTACTAGCGAACTGAAGCAGACTGATCGACTGAAGTTTGACCTATACGCTATATACGTAAATTGAACGGAACAACGCACGTACCTATTAAGACTAGACGTATTACGTGAACAGGTAAGTATTCTGTGGTAGGCCTACTAGTAGTATGCTGTGGGCGAAAGGAGTCCACGATCAATTAGCCCAGGGGTGTGAGTGTATATATTATTTGATGGTACCTAGATGTGCCTAGATATTCCGAACCGGAGTCTGGACATATCATGTGACACAAGTGGTACAACCTACATCAGATTAACCGACCAGTCCTACATCACTAAATTATATACCGAAAATTGTTTGACTTTGCGTTACGCTTCACGCAGTGTCACTATATTATTAAATCCCAGGTCTCTGTGGCAGTGTAAATCTGACGCGAAGAATTATTGCAATTTTTTATTCTCAACAAAGGAAATCCCCTCAGAAAGATGTCTTTGCTTAAAATATTAAAGTACCCTTGCGCCTTAAAAAATTTCGTCCAGATTTCGTATTCCCGAAACACAAAGGGAATTTATTTCATCCAAGTCTACTCCGTTAATGGCCGCGTTACCTTTCATTTTAGAATTTCATGATATAGCTTAAGCTTATTCCCTTCCTTCTTAGGAGATTAATATTTTAAAAAGTATTTAGGCGTCTTTATCGAGAAATATGAAAATATAAGTGAATGGCTGGCAATTAATATTTCAATGAAGGATTTCTCTCATTTCTTAATTTATAACATTTATATCTGCGAATCGCAGATATTAATTAAAACACAACTCCATTACGAGTTACGAAAAATATGACATTTGTATAGTATGTAGGTAGTACTTTCTCATAGTTTTCTACTTTTGAAAATAAATTAATTACGTAATAACATAATAGGTAGGTACCTACGTATTTGCACGTAACAATTAATAGTCGATGCGTCTTATTTTCTTTCTCATAACAATTTATCATAATACAGACGATTAGTTTTCATTGTTATTTCATTTAAGTAATATTAAATACATAAATATATTAGTTTATTTTCATATAATTATTATAAGTATTATGTTATTTGTGTAATTGGTTTATGTATTAGTATGTAGGTATTTGTGTGTATGTTTATGTTAATACACCACCCGCAAATTAAACTCCTAATCTCCTCAACTTCTCCTAATCCTAAGGTTGCCTGGCAGAGATCGCTACTAAGCGATAAGGCCGCCTTTTTGTATTCTATTTAATTTTTTTCTGTGTATTTGTGTTTTCTTTATTTTTCTGTGTTGTGGTGTATAAATAAAGAGTAATAATTAAAACCAAGGCACTTTCCGCATATATCTATTGGCTATTCATATAACTTTAAACTTTCTTTTTTAGTAAGGTTTTCGCTTTAATGTATAATGTACCTATTTAACGAAGAAGATGATAAATTTTCATGTATTTATTATCACTGATAATTAATACACCTTTCCATTTAACGTAGGCGGGTCGCGAACAAATATATTCTTCAATAACTTATTGTCATTAATTAGTATTTCACTACAGAAATAATCAAAAACTTCACCAGTCTTTGTCCTTTACTATTCTCAGAAAATACTGCCAACTTAGAGAGTCCTTTGTAAGTGGGAAAAATACTGTCTGCTGGCATAGCCCGCAGCAACAGCGAGACAGACAATTTTACTGCCTGTCTACAAATGTACGTTTAATCTAAAATAATATCATCTAAAGCAGAAAAAGATAAGAAATTTTTCATAGAATTTGTGCGCTAGGTTGAGATCGACCCTGAGTTTATGACATCAATAGGGATGATGCCTATATCAAAAATAAATTATATCGAACTGATTATTAAATAGAGAGTCCTCCAAAAGACCTAAAATTCACATCTTCGTTAGTTTAAGTGTGATAACCATTTTAAAATATGGATTAAAGAAAAAAGTGCGTTGATTTTTGTTGACGTTATAACTATGCATTTCGTACAACTTCCATACTAGAAGTGCGTTTTTAAGTTTGATAAAGAGTTGCTGATTTGATTGAGTTGTCATCATCCCTATTATAGAAGAATCAATTTCATCATCAAGTAGTAAATATTCACCTAAGATTTATTTGTTAGGCTAATGACCCATTGACGTGGCGTCGAATACACGAGACGCGCGCTGTCATTTTAAAAATGTTACTCAGGGGCGATTTTTTAATTGCAAAATATTATTTAATTGAGAAATATTACGTATTGTCTGTGTTTTTATTAAATTAAAGACCAGTTTAGCAATCTCCAGTACACAAAGAGTTTATTATTAAAGAACGCGTCGAGTCTCTTCGACTCTTTGAGCCTAATAACTATAAAAAATTACAAACACTTGTGTAATTTGTACAAACGCAATGTAAGTTTAAGTGATTATTAACAATCGTTTAAGTAGTAGGTAGAGAAACAGTATGAAGAAAATAAAAATAGGGTAATAATTCAAACAAAGTGCCTAATAGAGCATTTAGGGTGTCGGGGAAATGCTTCCACTGAAGTTTTATAGCCTTTTATTGTTTATGTGCGCCGACCCGATTTAAGTGTGAATTATTGGGTTACATGCTGCAATCAGCCTGATTCATGTTTCCAAGCGAAGAAGAGGACGGGAAAAGAACCTGTCTAAATAACCTCGCGAATTCATTTTCAGTGAATACCTACGTTATTGTTAAAACGTATTCATTGAAATAAAAGAAGGATCCCTACCTACCTACATAGACAGACAGTATATCACAGAAATAGAAATCTGCTTATTAGAAGAGTTTATTAACTCTACCCGCGCATTTACATATTCGTCCTCGCGTCTCGTCCCGCCATACGCCGCTAATGTCATCAACATAATATTATCGGTATAATTTCCCACTTTTGCAAGTGCGAGGAGAGTCCGGAGAGCTAAAATTGAGCTGTCTGAATAGGAAGTCTCGCTTCTTGTTCCCCGCCCGCACCCCACCGCCTGCGAATGTGTAAATGCACCTTAAATACTTTTTACATTACACTCACTAATACTAATTACTATAGGTCTACCAGAATCTGATGGCAAAAAGTATACACCGTATACTCGTAATTTTAGGTGTATTTTTTGCCATCAGATTCTGGTAGACCTATACCTATACCAGAATCTGATGGCAAAAAATACACCTAAAATTACGAGTATACGGTGTATACTTTTTGCCATCAGATTCTGGTAGACCTATAGGTACAAACATTCTCATAAATAATGATCATAATATTATGATAGGTATAATATAAAATCATATAAAGTAAAATATTATTCACATTATTCACAATAATTTACTCTTTAATGAGCAAAGTGAAAAGATAGGTATTAAATTACGAACAAAGAAGAAAATACAAAGAGACTAATTAGCGTCACGAAGTTATTCAACTTTCAAGGATTAAGAATTCGCTCCGATAAACTTCGTATTGATTTCACACAAGTATTACAAATTGTATAAGACGATAGATAATATTATTAGGTAATAAGTGTCTTATTTTTTTCCGATGACGTGCTGAAACGACATAATATTATGTACCCAGGTACATATTATGGTAGGTACTATACCTAACCTAGGTACATAGGTATTATACCTTAACCGCAATCTCATCAGGTGGGCAGTGACAATACAGTCGAAGATGGAAGTGACGTAAAATAGATCCTTCCAAGTTGGATAACTTGGAAGCGTGTATTTGGCAGTTTTTACATGGTATCGGTTCTTGACTAACGCGTGGCTTATATTATGTGCCGCCTATTAGTCAAGGTCAGAGATAATTTAGAACCTGCCGAGAATCGAACACGGACCTTCCAGTTATAAAACCCAAGCACAGGGCCTACACATAATACAACCATTGCGTCACGGATGTCGTCAAAAATGAGATTATTATTTGAGGCATATGATTTATATTGTTATTTATTTTTTCTTTCCATTTTCTTAGGATACCTGAGTAGGGGAAGATTACAAAAATCCCTTCAATGGTGAAAGCGATTCTCCAATATGTCAAGAGGGCTTAAATTCTCGTTGCCGAGGTTCTTCTCATAAAAATAGGTAATATTTGTTGTTTCATTAGTCTTCAATATTTGTTAAATATACTTTCTTAGATATACCCTAATATAAAACTGACTTTCACTTTGGTTTCATAATGCTTTACAATATGTATATTATAATTATGATTAAATTATTCATGTTGTTAGTATGTTATTCTACCCTTGCGTTTATTTTCTGTGTTTTTTAGAACTATACCTCTTGACCTACTAAAGTATAGGACTGATCTGACATTTTTATAAGACCTTCACTTATGCATAACTTTATCTAACGTTATAATTTTTCAAATGTATAAAACTTATGGGAATCAGTTCAGAATGAACGAAGATTATGGAGTAACGCAGCCAAAAAAGATTATATACAGAAGTCAAATTTTAGGCATCTAATTGATGTTCGTTACGTTATGAGAATATTACAGGATAAATTTTAATTAATATTCCAAACAACCATAATATTTTAATCATTACATAAACGAGTAAATTTTGAAGGTAAAGAGAACATAATTTAATGGACGCTCATTTACGCTTCAGAATTCGATGATTCGTTAATGTAACCCAATTAAAAGTTGCTTGCAATTATGCGAAATACGAAAATACATGTTTTGCAATTTTCACTGCTGTATTTTGTGCTAATACTACATAATGATGCCCACGACTTCGTCCGCGTTGATTTAGTATTTTTGAAATTTCCGAAGAAACTTTTATTTTTTTCTTTTAATTTTCCGGGACATAAGTATCCTATGTCCTAGACCTGTGCAAAATTTCATTAAATCGGTTTAAAAGATGGACCGTGCAAATAAACAGACAGACAGACAATCATAAAGACAGCTAGTCTTCACACTTGGGTGCGACCGAGCATCACTCAGCGTCATTCAAAATCAGCCCACGGGAACAACAAAGCGATAAAATTTCTACACAAAAGAAACCGGGGATAGTATTTACATTTGTTACGCATGGTAGTACATAATAGTAGATTGTTCATCAAAGGACTAAAATGAGCCATTTCATACGAGATGTTTAGCTTACCGAGCGCAGCGAGGTATGCTATAGAATCGAGTAGAATGGCTTTTAGTCCCGTGGTAATCACTCTACTCTTCACTTCGATTGCGAGAAAATAAATTAGACTTATTTGTTATTTAGTAAAATTCTATTTTTATTAAACTATCCTGCTCCGTACAAATGCCCTTAACCTAAAAAAAAATATTAAATATACCTATCAGATAGAGCCGCTTTAAATATATTATTTGGTTGAAACTTGAATCTGTATATACAACCTGATTTATCAACGTTATTATCAATGCAAATACACCAGTTTAAATGACATCAATAATATTCATCCACACAGCTGACTATATTATAATTTTAAATATTCAAAATATGAATATGTAGGGCATTTCTGCGCAAATAAATCGCCACAATTAGTAAAACAAGTTAAAGCACGCTCCGTAATGAATACGATATAATTTTCGCCTCAGTGTGACGAAACACGTGCATTCTGTAACCGCAGAACATATTATATTAAACTACGCTCTCATAAACTGTAGATATTAAGCTTTCCATCCACCGGTTAAGCTGTTTAAAATTTATAGCTACCATCAAAAGTTTTACGCAAAAAGATCGTCAACGTCAATTAATAAAACATGTTAAAGCACGCTCCGTAATGAAAAGGTACGATATAATTTTCGCCTCAGTGTGACGAAACACGTGCATTCTGTAACCGCAGACGTTCTGATGAATTGTATGAAACTTTTCATCCACAGCTTAAGCTGTTTATAGCTTACGACTAGCTTAAATAAATTGTTTTGCGCAAAGAAATCGCAATTATTAATTATTAATAAAATATAAAACAGGTTAAAGCACGCTCCGTAATGAATACAATAGTATGATTTACCCACTAAATTTCTCAGAAAATATTACACATAGCATTATATGACTATGGTTATTTTATTGTTTTCTGTGTCTTATTTCAAATTATAGTAAATATAGGTATCTTCTAAAAATCTAATAAATAAATAATAAAAATCTAAAAAACTATTTACAATAAGTATTTCATCTACTGTTCATGATTTAAAAAAAGAACAGTCAAGTTTTCACATTGATGTAGAATTTTAGTAGCTACATATGTTTTCATGATCATTTCAACGTAAAACCAGTAAAACTAATGCACATAAATTACCGCGCAAGTGTGCTTGAGCGTAAAAATATGCGAATCGCGTAATATGCAGCATGGGCGCATATGCTAGGGGCTATTAGGAAAAGTGGAAATTGTAATAAGGGCTTTTCACCGCTCACATAAGTTCATTCACGCACGTCGTGAAGAGATACGGATCTTGTTAATATGTATGAAATGTTGAGTACCCACCATAGATCTATTCCAATTAACAATTTCACCTTACACACTTTCGAAGGAAGTTGGAAGACATTTCTATTTGAGAGCTAAGTTTCACATTTGGCCACTTATTCCTTTGTTAGTTATAAGACGTATTTTTTAATAAAAAATAGATCCAAAGACATCAGTATATCCAGTACTTCTACTCGCTTTCCTTGGTCTACAAGTTTGAAACGTATTGAAACGTGTTGAGTGTAGACCTTTTTTTTTTTTAATTTATTTTGTACCAAAAATTTCCGCAGTCGGGTAAAAATAGTGGACAATGAAACACTTATCTCTATTTAAAGAGATCTCTACCAGTGACCCTTGGCAGTGGGAAAGGTTGTGAAGGAAGAATGGGTACAAAAAGATATGATATGGAATGAAAACGAGATATTATATCATAAACTTACACAAATATACATACTAATGACATAATACATATATGCATAAATTAATACATACCAACATACATATGACATATTATATGATACTTAATGACATAACACATACATATTATTAATTTATAATTATGTTATTGAGGATAGATAGCGCTGTTTCAGTCGAAGTTTTCAAGGTGTGAATAGATGGGTTATTCATAAAAATGCTATCAGGTAGTGAGTTCCATAGGCGCGTCGCAGCTACCGTAAAAGATTTACCATAATAAATAGTGTTGTATGCTGGCACAGCAAGTGATTTTAACTTGACACACGATCGCACTGGCATCACACGAGGAGAGACCTCGTGAAAACCTTGCCAGATAAGTAATTCATAAAACTTCTTGTAGGTATAAAAGTTTTACTACTTGCAACATTTTTTCCGCTTGGTTTAGTACGTAAGTGTATCTTTACTACAGTAAATACATATTTATAAATTCTAGCATATCAAGACAGTGCAGTGGTATGCTATGGCATTCTAAAGTGATAAGACACTTGAAAACAATGCAATGTCATACTGTATCTTGAGTTCTATATATCTACGGTTCCCACTCAAAACGTTTCGAGTTCATCATGTCGAGTCGAGCATCTCATCATGTTATTCCTAAATAATGAACGCTCTAAGTAAGCTATGCTTAACGGCATAAATTAGTAAAAATATTTGAAATGATATCGAAAACCTGCATAATATTATATTGTAGCCGTTATCGGCTGCATAATGCTTTTCCTTAACTACGAAAAGCAAATGAATGGTGAAGAATTATTGGACAGTCTTTGTAGCAAGCACCCACTCGAATGATTACCCATCCTCACATGTTCCCTCATTGACAATTATTTTTATTTATTTCGACGAGTTTTTGCTTATATTCTCTTATATAATATTTCGTCTATAACATCAAATAAATATTATAAATGCGAAAGTTTGGATGTATGGATGTATGTTTGTTACTCAATCACGCTCCAACGGATGAACGGATCTGGATGAAATTTGGCACAGAGATAGATTATAGTCTGGAATAGCACATAGGCTACTTTTTATCCCGGAAAATTAAAGAGTTCCCGCGGGAACCGAAAAACCTCAATCCACGCGGACGAAGTCGCGGGCATCAGCTAGTACTTAAATAAAGCCTAATTACGAGTAGAATCTAAAAATATTCATGTAGTCATTCATGCCCTTTGTGCAAATAAGTACATGCCGCGAACATCATTGCACTAAAAAACGGCGTAAATATTACGTACGCGGAGAAAGGGAAAGAACATAAAGGTTAACATACGCTATACCTGTTGTTAGAAAGAGATGAATATAGATTCTGAGTTACACTGTTGTTAACTGCAATGTATGCAAGTGAGGGCAAGTGCCTTCTTAAATTCTTGCCAAAATAAAGCGCGGGGAACGTATCTAATGTTTTAAATATCATAGCTTTTAAATCATATCTAATCTGCCCTGATTAGTAGGTACTTAATGGTGAACATGACATAATACTTATTTAAAAAAACATCGTATTCAGACCGAACGTAAATGGTACATACATTTATATTCATTAAATACTGCAATAAGCATAATTATTTAAAAAGCTTTTCCGTGTGATTTCACGGTTCTATATTCTCTTTAAAATATAGGAGCTGTGGGGAGGTAATTTAAAAAAAGGCCGGTAAAACATTACTGGTTAAGCGTTATTAATTAGCATCGATGGAACACAGCCAGCGAGCTTTCGATGAGATACGGCACGGTGAACTTCAAAAGGCCTCCTAGTACCTGCATGCATACGCTGTACTTAGGGTAGCCAGATGATCGGGATTCGTCTGGATTCTCCCGACATTTTAAATAATCTCCAGACTCCCGACAAAAGTCAAAATCTCCAGAGAAACAATTACTTCTGGGAAAATTCGACTAAATTCTAGGAATACTAGGTACTAAAGGATCCAAATTAATGGACTCAGTAAAGTACAATTTAAATTAATAGTTGTGTCAACAATGTAGAGTCTAAAGCCTTTTAATTTACAAAATAAACTTTTTATTTTACATTTTTATTTTTCATATTTATTTCTCCCGAATCCCGACATTTTCAAATGTCCAGATATTTTGGTCTTCCGAGCTGACAACCCTAGCTGTGCTCGACAACTAAAAAAATTTGTGGCTAGCGGGTTTTTCTATTAGAACATGATCTAAATATTTCTTATTGCATACTGAGTTTGAAGCACTATAGAACTGAACATTTGCGGCAACTCAACCACTATCTGAGATTCTCTTTCGCAGCGAAGTAATAACGGCTTTCGCTGTTTTTTGTTAACGATAAAGTCAAGACGCAATGATTGTTCTCGAGCTGCAAGAAAAAATGCAATGAAATTCTCTAAAACTTCAAGTCTAACCGATTAGGTACTAAAACAGGTAAACGTAGGTTATGACTATGTTTCATAGATTATGACTAAGGTTGTTGTTTAGGTTTAAACGTCTTCCTAAAAGCGTAATATAACATCTAGAATCCATCTTTACTGATTCCCTGTAATGTACTATTAAGTATTCTATCTCTCTGGAGATTGGCCGATGTAGTCGAAATTCGGTCGGGAGGACATTGTTATTATTAAGCGTATAGAAAATTTTGGTCAAACACCTTGTCCTGTTAAGGAAGAGGCCTAAAAGTACCGTGACATGTAAACAAATGACTGTTTAATGTCGCTGGCAGGTAGAAGTTCCTAATAACGTTGTCATGTGCCCCGACAGAGTCGTAAAACTCGGCAAAAAGGCGAACCTTGTAATGCGGGCACTCTTCAGCTCCCTTGGCGCAGTCGGAAAACTCATTATGAAAATTCGGCTAAGTATCTACATATTTTACTACACAGGTCACTGCGATATAAAAAACTAGCTGATGCCCACGACTTCGTTGCGTGGATTGAGGTTTTTTGGTTCTCAAAAGTAGCCTACCACTACCCACTACAGCCCATTATCGTCCCACTGCTGGACGCAGGCCACCACTCTCATAGGAGAGAGAGAATTAGAGCTCAGACCCACCACGCTGCTCCAATGCGCGTTGTCGGGCTTTAACGACTATTATCATGTTAGTCATAATAGCCGGGACTGACGGCTTAACGTGCTCTCCGAGGCACGGGGGTGGAATACCGCGAACTTCCTAACTCCAAGCTAGTACTTACTACTATTACCTATTCTGTGCTAGTACTGAGTATTTCTAGTCAGTTAAACCCAACACTTAATTATGGCCACCACTAGACCAACAAGGCAGCCTATATACGCCAGAATGGCTGAACGGATCTGGATGAAATTTGGCACAGAGATAGATTATAGTCTAGAAATCACATAGGCTACTTTTTATCCAAAAAAACCTAAATCCATTCGTGTCGAAGTCGCGGGCATTAGCTAGTTGAATAATAAGTTTTTTTTTATTCACTACAAGTTAGCTTTTGACTGCGATCTCAGCTGATGGTAAGTGATGATGCAGTCTTAGATGGTAGCGGGCTAACCTGTTAGGGGCATGGCAGTTATATTAAACCTATACCCCTAATCGGTTTCTTCACGGCATCGTACCGGGACGCTGTTCGCAAGCGAATTGTAAGCGCAGAAATTTGCCTAAATCTAACTCTGGCCATGGGCTGACTACAACGAATGATCGAACTGACTACAACGGTTTCACAGCCCAATGTATGCCACAAGAAAGAGCTCACAACACCCGTAATAATAATATTTCTATCTGTTTTACCTATTTAAAAAAAAAAAAAGATTAAATATTAGCTGATGCCCGCACTTCGTCCGCGTGGTTTAAGTTTTTAGGGTTCCGTACCCAAAGGGTAAAAACGGGACCCTATTACTAAGACTCCGCTGTCTGTCTGGTCTGTCTGTCTGTCTGTCTGTCTGTCTCCAGGCTGTATCTCATAAACCGTGATAGCTAGAAAGCTGAAATTTTCACAAATGATGTATTTCCGTTGCCGCTATAACAACAAATACTAAAAATTTAAAAAATATATATATTAAGGGGGGTCCCCATACAATAAACGTGTTTTTTTCGTATTTTTTTGCTCAATATTAAAAACGGTAACAGGTAGACGGTTCAAATTTTCACAGAATATTAACTTGTATATTACCTTTCAAAATAAATAATTAAATATCAATAAAGTAAATATTAAAGGGGGGCTCCCATACAACAAACGTAATTTTTATTTTTAATACGTCATAAATCGTAAAATTTACTACAGGTTTGTACGGAACCCTCGGTGCGCGAGTCCGACTCGCACTTGGCCGGTTTTTTGATTCCCGCGGGAACTTCTTAATTTTCCGGGATAAAAAGTAGCCTATGTCACTCTACAGGACCTCAACTATATCCATACCAAAAATCACGTCGATCCGTTGCACCGTTGCGGCGTGATTGAAGGACAAACCAACAAACCAATAAACCAACAAAAAAACACATTCGCATTTATAATATTAGTATGATTTCCGCTAGTAATATAACATTTTTTCTTAATCTCGGGATTAAAATCTTAGCCTGGCATTCAAATTACTCGGTACAATTTAAGCACTTAAAATTCCGCTGCAGAGTTGGCGTGTAATTTACATAATAATACCAATTACGTTCGAAGTGTTCATTTCGGAGTCTCAATGCGTGACAAGATTTTCTTGTAATCTTGTTTACTGAGGAGGTAATTTCGGTTTAGTCTGAGGAAATTTCTGTAAAATGTCGAAATTTCTTAATTCAATATAATAAGTCTTTGTGCATAGAAGCGTTTAGTAAGATAATAGTAAGTACTAGACTAGCACTTTGCGAGATACGTTTTCTTACAATTTATGCTCGACCACACCGTGGTGGAAAACAGGATACTTTCTGTAAAACTAACATCCAATCTACTGTATTCACAAATAAATAAATTTGATTTGATTTGATTTAGTTCACCTTAACTATATTATTTTGGTAAAGAAAACTTTTGACGACCTCCCTGGCGCAGTGTTGAGCGCTGTTGTCTTAACGTGCGGAGGTCCCAGGTTCGATCTCCGGCAGGGTCAATTTGGGAATTTTAATTTCTGAATTTCTCCTGGTCTGGCCTGGTGCGAGGCTTCGGCCATGGCTAGTTACCACCCTACCAGCAAATATGTGCCGCCAAGCGGTTGAGCGTTCCGGTACGATGCCGTGTAGAAACCGAATAGGAGTATGGGTTTAACTGCCATGCTCCTAACAGGTTAGTCCGGTATACTACATCATCACCGGTCAGACTACATCATCACTTACCATCAGGTGAGATCGCAGTCAAGGGCTAACTTGTAGTGTTTAAATTAAAACAGTACGACAGTCTGTTTTATTACCTACTAGCTGATGCCCGCGACTTCGTCCGCGTGAATTGAGGTTTTTCGGTTTCCGCGGGAACTCTTTAATTTTCCGGGATAAAAAGTAGCCTATGTAGTATTCCAGACTATAATCTATCTCTGTGCCAATTTTCATCCAGATCCGTTCAGCCGTTGGAGCGTGATTGAGTAACAAACATCCATACATCCATACATCCATCCATCCAAACTTTCGCATTTATAATATTTACTAGCTGATGCCCGCGACTTCGTCCGCGTGGATGGAGGTTTTTCGGTTCCCGCGGGAACTCTTTAATTTTCCGGGATAAAAAGTAGCCTATGTGCTATTCCAGACTTTAATCTATCTCTGTGCCAAATTTCATCCAGATCCGTTCAGTAGTTACGGCGTGAAAGCGGAACAAACATACAAACAAACTCACTTTCCCATTTATAATATTAGTAAGGACTAGTAAGGATAAGGATAAGGTGGGATAAGGATTATATTATTTGATATTCTGTGGTCACTGGTCATAGATTTAATTTAGTCTCGCTGGCGGGAGCGCAGCGGATGATAAATCTATGTCATGGTACAGTGCTTTTTCTAACACAGGATAGAATTTCTCCTATCTAAGGGTGATACACTGCACTAAACTTCATTTATGTGAGAGAATGTGTGTATTTGTATTTAATAATAAATGAAAATCAGATCAATCCCGCACTGAATGTTTGCTCCCATCAACGAGTTTTCACTCAGTAAATTAAGGCTGATTTAAATGGTTTATATTGACAGAACAATTTCGTTGATACGCATTTTATATTGCTTTGTTTATTTGCGAAATCACATCAACTTTATTATTATTATAGCAGGCACATTATACTGTAGCCTGTAGGTACCTAATAATAATTATTGAAGGTATTTGGAGTACTTAAAAACTTTAAAAAACATTTAACTCCGTTCCCCATAAACCTAAATAAAGCTAAAAAATATAACTTTCTCCCCATTTGCTTCTAGTGCCACCCTCAAATAAAGCTTTTCGACTTTGGGCCATTGACTTACAAGATATTATTATTCGTAAATTTTAACAATTTTTATTCATCTACTTACTCGGAAGTTATAAGGCTCAAGTAGACTCATTAGCCCAAGTAGTAATGCTGAGATCTACAGAACGTATTTAAGACTTTGTTCAGGCTTTACGGCGTCAGACACGAAACTAGCGACGGCCGAGCGTGGGCGACAGCGGGGCGATGGGATCCGAGATCTGGCGACGAATTTCGGGGAGGTCCTTTAGGCAAGCTGAAATTGTGGAAAAATATAATTTCGTTCATTGGTGAATCCAGTTCTGCCAGTCTGGTAGAGCGTTTGCGGTTATTTTGCTACTGCGCAGCATATAACATAATCGCAAAAAAAATCGAAAAAACATTTTTTTGGCAAATTGATTTGTTTATCTTTAAATTTTATATACTTATAGAATTCGAAAAAATAAATCCCAGACGTTTTTATTTATTAGGTATTACCAGACCTAAGTTCGTGCCCGTACACAGAGTTCAAACGGGATGGACTTTAATCGAAAGTTTTTAAAATGGGCTTCAAACGTATTTAACTAACAGGGGACGTGGATATTACGAGTTTTGAGAAACCCTTCACTATAGTACATTATTGCGAAGGCCGAGAAATAGGCAATTGCAGGTCGAGTATGAGTTTGAAGGCCGAGCCGTAGGCGAGGACTTCACTAATACGAGACAGGCAATTGCCATTTCCGCCGAGGCATATATAGTGCTTTTCTCAAAAGAATGCAGGGAAATAAAACATACTTTTTATATTATCATAAAATTTTCATATACTTTCATGTATTTTTTTTTTGACTTCGCTGGAAGCAGGTTTTCCATTGCCAATTTGGCTTCTTATCTTAAATCTGGTGGAGTACAATCAAAAACAATAATAAATTGGTTTCCAACGGTTCAGAGAGTGAAATGGACACTCTCTGAACCGTTGGAAACCATTTTAATTATTATTATATTTATATTTATTAAGTATGTAAATAACAAATCAAGACGAATTTTCAGCTTTGCCGCCAATTTTTTTTTATCATCTGTGCCGACAGGCAAACGCATTTATGGCTATACAGCCACGTAAACGCAATTTATACTAAGCAAAGAGACTATGGTATGCCAAGAATGACAAAAGAGATCCGATCAAATAGTATCTAATAACCCCAGCACGCCTTTTCATACAACATTGCAGGAGCGTTGTAATGTTCCAAATTCAAAAAACGCTCCTGCAATGGATTTGATTTTCTTTGTCCGAAAATTCGATACTTTGTTCTTTTTTCAAAATAATGACAATATTTCCATGCATGTTTGAGAAAAAATAATTTATTTGAATAGTTGTCAAATACCGAATTTAGGTGTTGTTTTTGTAGTACGTATAAAGTTAATCGTGACACAGGCCCTAAATACAGACACTATAGTTGCGACGGGACCGCGGGAACAATTCTACTCGTAGGTACTACACGAAAAGGCTTTTAAGGTGTCAGTGATGGGCGTTGTGCACTTGTAGGCTGCGTGGCCTGGGAATCCTGGCAACTATAGGTCTACCAGAATCTGAAAAGAGCTTACTGTTGGCCCACTTTAATTTCATTTAATATCAGTAAGTAAATAACAAATTATAAGCTGCGGATGCAAGCGCAGTGGTCCGGGACGGATCCGATCCAACTGTCACATTTCCGTATCCGACCTAGATATTCCAACCTATGAAATTCATCCGATAATAATAAAATTTTGAGCATTATGTAAGCTGGGTTATTTTGATGTTATTTATTGAAAAGTAAATGTTACCATAATTTTAACAAAATAGGGTCGACTTTTTGTATTGGATTCTGTATGTCAATCCTTGAGAAGTAATTTTTATAACACAAAATATCAAAAAGAATTTGAATGTTGGGACAGAGTGTAAATCGACTTTTAATGAAAATTACTCTGAATGTCCTACTTTTTATTTATAGTTCTTGTCTGCTAGAATATATTGTACCTATGAAGAAAATAAGCTCCTAATTTTCCTGTCTAGTAGGTAACATATCTATTAAATACATAATATTGTGCTCCCTAAATAATATATTGGAAGAAAATTGTACAGAGTAGTCTGTGATCATAATAATTGTCGGTAGCAGCTATTTGCTTAAATTGAGCAGGTCATTAGCATAAAACTCAATTTTGCTTTAAACTGCGAATGGGCAAAAAAGCCCATAGCTGTTGTTAACATATTACCAACAGCTATGGTGCTAGTGACCAAATATGGACGCATATGCAAGTCTTTAAGCTTGCTCAACATGGTCATTTCGAAACACATGCAATGCATTCAAAGTTTATAGCGCACCTTGGGAACCGGCCGACTGCAGCTTGGACGTACGCCAATACCCCAACTGCTGTAATAACGTTTATGTTTAAGTTATTGTACCATAAATTGCGTTTCTGCGTGTTTAAACTCGACTTTGTTAAGTTACGGCTGCATAATAAAAGTTATCAAGTAATTTATCTTATATTCATGACTTAAATTTAAGAATTATCTCGCATCTTTCCAATTCCGATAGACTTATTAAAAACCAAAATGTTTTACTTGGGACACTCACATTTCTCGAGAGAGCTTCCTGCTCGTAGCTTTAGTTTTAAGATACCGTAAGTTTTGATTATCACCATCATATTTTTATTTTATACGACTGCCTGAAAAAAGGAGTATATTGTTTTCAGGGTTCATGTATGTATGTATGTGGGTTAGTATATTCCACCATAACTTCTATACGCCTGAACGGATTTTGATGAATGAGGTATCGTTAGAATCCTTAGCTTATTCCGGGTGACATAGGCTAGTAAAATTAAAAAAAAATCGATAGGGTGACCATGGTCCCGCATCAAAGACTAAAGTTGATTTTTTTTTTCCAAAATGAGATTAACTATATTGTCATCATCAAGAAAATGATGAGTAGATTCCAAACTTATTTAAGGCTATATTTCAATATCCAGTGATTTACAAAAAAATATCATTTAACTATAGCAGTCGTATTTTTTAATTCTTTGAGTTATATTCACTTGATAAGTAACTGGACGTCAATAAGTGTAGTGTACCTACCTAAATTGAAAAAATATTTATGACATATGACTTATTTCACTAATTTTACAAAGTAAAAAAATTAAAGCATCGTGTTTTTTCTTAATTTTAAGCAGGTACCTAGTTAATTTTGAAACCACTAACAAAAATATTTCCGCTGGGCCGTTAGAAAATCTGCCTTCGCATTTCTCTCAGTTGGTGCAAGAACCTATTAAGACCTCAGTCTCGCTCTGCAACATCGTCTTATCTTGCCGAAGCATAATTCATTCTGATAATGATTATACGGTTACTTTAAGCTGGTGTAATGTTTTGTTCTTCACTTATCGGTACAGGTATAACAAAAAGCGCAATAACGGAAATTTAAAAATAGTACCTACCCCTTTTCACCATTCCCAAAATCAAAGTAGGTCTAGGTATTTCCCACCCGTATCCGACCATAAAATCAAAATGAATTCTATTTTGGTTTTCCAAAGTTCAGTTTCGACTGCAGGTGGTTAAAACGCGCGCTCACTCACTCGTGTGCTGCTGCACTTTTTCCCATTTGTCACAATGTAAAATTCAACTCGCGATATTGCGTTTCGACGTTTCAGAGACGCTCCTCGTTATTTTTTATTTTGGACAGGATTCACCACTATCTCGCCTGATAAAAAGTGTTGACGTATTTTAGCATGGAAAGATATGAATGAAAAACCGGCCAAGTGCGAGTCGGACTCGCGCACCGAGGGTTCCGTACAAACCTGTAGTAAGTTTTACGATTTATGACGTATTAAAAACAAGACGAAATGAACCGCAAAACTAACTTTGTTTGTAGAGGTTTACTGTTAATATCAAAAAAACTATGCTAGTTAGAGCATTGGCTATAGTTTTCCTGTAAAATATACATAAATTCCTATTGACCATAATTATTTCAGATTTATCGATTGGTAAACTCCGGAGATAAGGGGGGGGGGAACGGTATTTTTTTCGACATTTTGCCCGATAAATCAAAAACTATCATGACTAAAAATAATTAAAAATCTGTTTTAGAATGTACAAAGTAAACCCTTTCATATGATACCCCACACAGTACAGTTATCTCACTTTTAAATTTCAACCCTCCGATTTTCCCCCTTTTTAAATAAGAACAAAAATAATTTCCAATTTTTTTTAATTCCAGTGTCTTTGGGCCACTAATATACACAACTATTCCAAATTTCATGTCGATAGTTTCGGTTACTGAAATAATCGAGTGTGACGGACGGACAGACAGACAGACGGAGAAAGTCGCACCATAAGGGTTCCATTTTACCATTTTGGTACGGAACCCTAAAAAAGCAGACCTGCAAGTAACACAAACGGTGCGTAAAAATAATTTAGGAAAAAGTGCGAAGAAAGATCAAAACGTAGAAGCGGCTTTTTTATTTTATTAATAGTCGTCTCGATCCTGGACTCCAGTCTTTTTAATACACTCAACCAAACAGGATTTCCACAAATGTTTTTTTAAATCCACTACCTACAAATTAGCCCTTGACTGCAATGTCACCTGGTGGTAAGTGATGATGCAGTCCAAGATGGTATCGGACTGGCCTGTTAACGGTATGGCAGTATTATTACTTAAATATATATTATACATATACCTAATTATGAAATTGTAAATTCCCAAATTAACCCTAGGGATCGAACCCAGAACCTCCCGCTTGTAAGACAACAGCGCTTGTTAACTGCGCCAGGGAGGTCGTCAAAGAAATTTAGTTAGATGGATCTAACCTTTGTCAAATGTATAATATAATATCAGACCGGCAATGAACTCACAATTCCGTGGTGATACGCGTTTTATGTACCAACACGTACAAAGCCATCGTGATTAATAAACATGAAAAGCTAATTTAAAAAAGGCTTACATAAAAAGGTTGGAGGATTAATTAGTATTGATGTAACACGGGCAGGGTGAGAGCTTTCGATGTAGATACGGCACGGTGAACTTTAAAAGGTCTAGTGTGTACTCTAAATTACAAAAAAATATAATCTGTGGAAAATTTAAAAATACCGCATTTCGTGCGTTTTTTGAGGTGTTCTTTTTACATAAAATTAAAAACTAGATAATGTCCGCGACAAGTTTTTTAATTTCCGCGGGAACTCCTTCCTTTCGGAACCTATCTCTGTAGCAAATTTCATCAAAATTGTTTGAAAATATGGGCCGATAAAGCGTATCAGAAAGACAGACAGACAGAAAGACAGTCATCGCCCGCCGCAATCTCCCACACACTAGGTACACCATTATGAGTGGAATGGAACATAATATTTCAATGGGCTATTTTTACACTTCCAAGGAATAGTGAGAAAATTGCCCAAAGATTTTCCTTTAAAATACGGAATAACCTCTACTCAGTTTCTGTGTTTTACATCATTAAAACTATCCTCTAAAAACCGTAATCGAGCCGAATTAAGTTCTGAAAATAGTGAAGTAAAAGTTACAAAAAAAACATCTTGAAATTCAAAAACCTGTTTCAAAACCTCCCTTTTTCAGCGCAGACGACGTGTAAAAGACCCAACTGAAGTTGAGCCGAACCAAGTTCTTGAAAACATAAAGTAGATTTAAAAGTTTTTTTTTGTGAGATACTAGGCTTGCGCTTGACGACAATCATGCTTAGTGCAAAGCATGATGAGGTCTAGGTAGGAACGCGCTTGCCTAGAAGATGCCTATTCACTCTTGCCTTAAAAGTTACAAATGAACATACTAAAATTTAAATTTTGGCAAAGGTACCTTCTCCATTTTTCAGCACGGACGTGTGAAAGCTCACCGCCCGAGGCGTCTAGGACTTTGTAAGGGCCTTCCTGAACACTGGCTTTGTTGTGCCCTGTGACGTCACCGCCGCAATCTCGCATACCCTACACCATTGTGAGTGGAACGGAACATTTCTCAATGGGCTAATTTTACACTTCATCGCCTCTACTGGATGTGGGAAAATTGCCCGAGGATTTTCCTTTTAATATTATAATACACGTTTTGTCCTTTGTACTTTGACTAAGCTCAACGCCTCTACCTATATAAAAATAGAGACATCCATATCCATACTAATGTTTAAATGTGAAAGTTTGTCCGTCTGCCTGTCTGCTTCTTACTCTTTGACGGCCCAACTTTACAACCGATTTTGTTCCATTTGTTTCATTTGGAAAATCCATTCTAATATTATAAACGCGAAAGTGTGTCTGTCTGTCTGCTACGCTTTAACGGCCTATCTTTTCAACCGATTTAATGTTTGGTACCTATAGAGGTAGGTTACATCCCTGGGAAGGACATCTGACTTAGGAGTTCCCCGAGAATTAAAAAAATTGGCAGTCATAGGGACTGCCGATAGAAGTGAAAACGTTTTTTTTTTTTTTATAATCTATATATATAAAATTCAAAGTCCTGACTGACTGACTGACTGACTGACTGACTGACTTATATATCAACGCACAGCCTAAACCGCTGGGGTTAGAAACTTGAAATTTTGACAGTAGGTTACTTTTGTGACGTAAGCGCTCACTAAGGAAGGATTTTTCAAAATTCCACCCCTAAGGGGGTGAAATAGGGGGTGAAAGTTTGTATGAAAGTCCGTCATTTTTCAAGTTATATCCATGAAACTTGGTATTTGAGCGTCTGGTTTAAAATAAAGAAATACGTGTTTCACAGTTTTTGAAAATTCTACCCCCAAAGGCGTTAAATAGGGGTAGAAAGTTTGTATGAAAGTCCTTCATTTTTCAAGTTATAACCATGAAAGTTGGTATTTGGGATTCTGGTTTAAAATAAAGAAATACGTGCTTCACAGTTTTTGAAAATTTTATCACCAAGGACGTTAAATAGAGAGTTTGTCCTTCAATCACGCCGCAACAGAGCAACGGATCAACGTGATTTTTTGCATGGGTATAGTTGAGGACCTGGAGAGTGATATATAATATAGGATTTATCCCGGAAAATTAAGGAGTGCCTGTGGGAATAAAAAAAAACTTATGCCATGCGAACGAAGTCGCGAGCATCCTCTAGTTAAAATATAAACCTTAAAACTAAGTCATTAAAGTTTAATTACGAACGTAGTGTATTTATATTTAAGACCTTTTGTCTTCGTAACAACGCGAGCATGTCGGTGTTCGCGAGCATGTCGGTGACACAAATCCACAAGTTTACCCCCTACCAAAAAGTGCTCAACGCGGCTAAAGAAGTTTTCACTTCAAAAACATAATCTTCGCGGACGAAGTCTCGGAACTAGGTAGTCATGTAACTTAAATGTGATGATTCAATAGCTAATTTACAGGAAATTACGGATTGTGAAGGAATTCAGCGGATTTTCCTTAATGCTGTTGTCAAGAATGCGAAGCCGGCTCGAGGCAAGATTTATGTGTTCCATCAGAGTTCCACGATCAAAACACCCAAATACCTGCGTGGATTTGTGAATACGACTATTTTATGTTAATGGGCTGTCGGTAAAACCTTAGGTGATGACTGATGACTGAAATAAACGAATACCGACACCTCTTCAAGGAAATAGACTACGTTCGTGGAGATCGTAACGACTAGCAGTGAAATCCTTCTAGGCCCGCGCTGCGAAAAATGTCCGCGCGAATTTTAATCGCAAATGCGTATACCTTCGTATAATTTCTATTGTTACAGAATTGGGAAAAAAATCTCGAGGATTTCTTCGCAGTGCGGGCCTAGCCTTACGTAGTTTATCTCTAAACTATTTTTTTTTTGTTATCTACGATGCATTCTACTAGCTAACCCGTGTATTAAAAGTGATGATACAGTCTTATTAATACTAATCGTTTTCAACACGGCATCGCATTGGAACTAAATCACAATTAAACAAGCCGTGTGGAATCGATGGACACGCCGCAAGAACATAAAATCTTAATTGTCGAATCTTGCGTAATGATGTGGATCTTTTCCCGTTGAGCCACTACAAACAAATTTACGAAATAATCAAATAAATATTATAAATGCGAAAGTTTGGATGGATGGATGTATGGATGTATGTTTGTTACTCAATCACGCTCCAACGGATGAACGGATCTGGATGAAATTTGGCACAGAGATAGATAGAGATAGATGGTCTGGAATAGCACATAGGCTACTTTTTATCCCGGAAAATTAAAGAGTTCCCGCGGGAACCGAAAAACCTCAATCCACGCGGACGAAGTCGCGGGCATCAGCTAGTAAATAATAAACTAAACTGAAATAATTGCAAAGAGGTACGATTTTCAGGTTTAACACTTCTTTGTCATGAACGATTTTTAGGCCGGTACCCCGCGTTTTGTCGTCCCAAAAAGAACTATGTTCCAAATAAATCGAAAATACAATTTTGAAGAGTCCTTTAAAATAAAGTGATTGAAACACAAAATATTTTATAAAACACAACGTAAAATCTATGGCGAGCTATCGGCGAGACTTGCATTTAGATAATTGCAGGATAGTGCTGAAACTTTGTCGGGACAAAAGCGGCTTTGTCCTGCTTCCGCACAGTTCGCACTTCGGAACGCGTAATGACGATTTGCCTCACAACACATTGTTTGATGACGCTCGCCCTAGAGCTCTCATTTTACTAGAGTAAAATATTATGATAATGTCCTCTTGATCGAATTTTAGTCACATCTTTACAGAGGTTATCCTTCGGGGCGAGTAATAGTAAAATTATAGTGTAGCATTTTCTCGGGCCCCGAAGGCACGGCGCTGAAACACTACCAACTTCCTAACTACGGGCTAGACCTGAAAATTTCTCGGCAGCTGAATCCACGTAGGGCAGTTTGCAGAAACGCCTTAATACTATTACTTATGTTTAAATTTAATCCTAGTGTTTAAAACTTAAGTTGTTTTAATATTATCACTAGGAAGGCGAACGCCTGGATTGCTCGAAAACGGGGAAATCTAAGGAGAATCACGGTAGCCAGTAAATTTACAAATTCATCGGTTATACTATTTGTCGTATCGTGCTAATAATATCACTATCTCTATGACCTACTTCACTTATAAATTAGGGTCTATTAGTTTATTAGTTAGATGCTGGCATTTTTGTTATTGCGGATATGTGTAGTTTGCTGCTCCACAGTACATACTCGTATATCTCAATGTTGCATGCTGTGTCCTCTGTACTATATGTATGATTTCATCCAGACATCATTTTAATAATGGAGTGGTAGAACGTGCCTGTTGCATTTGTAACCTCGTAAATAATACCAAGGGGTTTTAAAAATGTAATGACAATGAGGTGAAACATTAAAATGTATGTAAAAGAGAACTGCTCCTTTGAAAGTCGTATATACAAAAAGCAACCCAGCCTTACTGAGGCGGTATTTGTGGAAATCCGTTCTTAGTGAGGATCTACTTTATACAGAAGCTAGATGATACCCGAGACTTTGTCCGCGTGGCGTTTTTTTCTTCATATTTGGGATAAAAATCAAAATCGGTCGAAAAGATGGGTCGTTATAGCGTAGCAGACAGACAAATAGATCGACAGATATACGAGTACATTCGCATTTATAATATTAGTATGGATCCTACAGATCCAGCTGATTTAACTGTAGGTACGTTGTTATTTCAGCTAGACGGTTTTTATGTGGGTTTTCAGATTTTATGTTATCCTTTTATAGTCGTAAATACGTCTACGTTTTTAACAACTAAATACGTCTACGTTAGTTATAAATACGTATTAATCATAGAGTTAGGAATTAGGATATGTCTTACTGAAGTAAGTTCTTGTTAGGTTACTCATGATATGACTTCTTCTATGACCCTTGATACTCATGATATGTATACACACGCATACATAGCATAGTTACACATTTAGTAAAACGTATTGTTTTACTAAACGTGTATGTGTAGCAGAAAGTTAGTGAGATTTAACAACCAAATTAAACTAAAAATTTAGAGGACAATCCCACAATAGTAATCGTATAGGTTATAGTTTAGAAAAGGAATTTAAAAAAACTATCGTATTTTTTTAAAACACACAAAGTTATCCGTTTAAATTCTTTTTCGACACAATAAAGCAAAAGCAATGCCCGTCAATAAAATGCCGATGTTACATCAGATCATGCATGGCTTGAATCTAGATTGGTATGTGTGAATGCAACAATACGTATCGTGTTCCGACCCATTGGCTGCGAGCATCAATCGATGTGAACGCTGAAGCGATTTCTGTTCCACTGATCATTCCATCCATAAAATGCTGTTATAAATAACATACATTTTATTAAAAGGTATCTGTAAATTTGTTTTATCGCAACAGTAGGTACATAAATGTCTCTGTACTTGGAACAAATTTATTAGGACTGCGACGGTTGAAAATATCGGGATATTTTTTATTCAAATCGCTCTTTTATAATCTAGCTCAATGAATTCGTTTTTGAAAAAAAATTACTCAACTAGATGTGCCTTTTTATTACATAAGTACCTATATCTCATGAATCGTCGGTCGAGTAGGTTTCCTCAAATGAAATATTAAGGCCTACTTGCAAAGACACTGGGTTGCGTTTAACCCAGAAATAAATTTGAAATTTTGACAGAAGTTTTATTCAGTCAAAGTAGCAGCTAACTCTGGGTTAAAAAGGATAACCCGGCTTTTCTGCAAGCTAAAAATGTTAAAGTTTGGATAATAGTAAGTTTGTATGTTTGAATGGTTGTAACTCTTTCACGACTTAATGATTTAACCGATTTGGCTGAAATTTGAAATAGAGATAGCTTATAACTTGAATGAGGTACAATTAATAGGCTACAGTGGCTTTAGCTGAACATGGGCTTTAGTTTTTTTAGGAAAATATGAGTTCCCGCGGGAATCTGCAAACCTCAATCATCGCGGACAAAGTCGCGAGTATCATCTAGTATACCTATTTAATAGATTAATATTTGTTTCAAAGGTAGAATAGAAAGATTTTAACATATTTAAACAGTACATAAGGTTTGCTGATAGCTTCAACCAAATTATTGCGTATTTTGGAGAGGACGATAAATTGATTACATTTGGCTGAGTCTACTTTCATTAAAGCTTAATTTCAGCAAAATTGTCGGAGTTAATTAAACTCATAGACGTAACAAAATGACGTTACATTACCAAGTGTGAATAATGATAATAAATTAGTTAGAGTCAGTAGATTAAGTGCTGATACGGCACTTTTTAGTAACTGATTTATTTTAGTTATTACATAAACTTTATAAATAAAAACAGGCTTTTTCCGTAATTTCAGGTCATTTCTGCCACGTACCTGCAAATTATGGAACCAGCTTCCATCTTCTATGATCCCTCATGATTACAATATGGGGTTCTTCAGAGGGCGGATAAACAAATATTTCAAAAGCCGGCAACGGATTGGCGGTTCCTCTGGTGCTGCAAATGTTCATAGGCGGCGGTAATCACTTAACATCATGACCCGCCTGCTCGTTTGCTCGCGATATATATTTAAATTCAAAAAAGTGTGTGTGTGCAATTCACACACGTGTGTGAAACTGTGTGTGTGTGTGAAGGTGTGTGTGTGTGTGTAATCTCATTCTTTCGCAGGCTAAATCCTATTTTATGAATATGTTTGTCTCTTTTTGGTGTCGCTTTTTCGTTTCATATCTTTGTTTCGTTGAATTTTCAAATCCCAACGATTCTTAAAGAAGTCTCACTTCAAAAAGGTGACGATAATGATTCTGAAATGAGTTAAACGAGTTGATAGTACAACCTACTACAAGATTCCGTAAATGCTATGGACGGTTTTTGTTTCTGTGCGGGAGAGCTTTAAAGCCTCAGAGTAAATAGTTAGTTCCACATCTTTATTACGCGCACGTTACCAGCGTACAAAGCACCGCGACGCCTGACTCCCTAAAAGCGTATTCGTGTCTCTGTAAAGTTGTTCACGACGCGTTTCCTCTTTAGACTCGTGATCTACGCCCGGGAGAGTGAGATTCGATTAATCTTGTTTTACACTTGCAAACTTTATTTAATGTTGAGGTACATTATGTTATCCATAACATTCACTGCGTGGATTTAGGTTCCTAACAATGTCATCCAACGGGAGTTCCATATTCCGGCATAAAAAGTAGGTATATAGTTTTTTAAGAGCAAACGGGCAGTCGGGTCACCAGGTGTTAAGTGATTACCTACACCCATGAACATTTGCAGCACCAGAGGAACCGCCAATGCGCTGCCGGCTTTTAAGATCTCCAAAATATTATTTATTATTTTTCTTCAATATTGCTAAGAACATGCCAGGTCTTGCCTGTTCTTAGCAATAATGAAGAACAGTCGCCCAATTTGCCGCTCCTGGCTACAAAAAGTACATCCTTCAACTACAATTAAAACTTAAACATAACTAAAAGCAAATACTTAACTAAATGTTAACAAAAAATTACAATACAATAAAATTACAATAACAAGACAATAAAAATTACTTCTACTCTAAAAATGGTTTTATTTGTCTAATGAGTTGGAACGGTTATTAATAGGGTCAATATAATTTATTTTTCTTTGTTTGATCTAAGTATTTTATAAAATTTTTGGTGCATTCTTTTTAACCTAGCTAACTGAAAATTTATGTAGTTATTCTAAGTGAAAATTACTTTTTAATTTTTTAATTTTATTTTTATCCACTACAAGTTAGCCCTTGAATGCGATCTCACCTGATGGTAAGTGATGATGATGCAGTCTAAGATGGTGGCGGGCTAACCTGTTAGGGGCACTTAATTTAATTACAAAGGAATACCTAATTGGAATCTGAAATCAAATACATGAGTGTTTAAAGTTTTATTAACTAACCCACTTTTAACTTTTAGAATAATTGTACTATATTATGCAGTTAGATTATGATTAGTTGTAGTGTTAGGATGTTATCTATACTTATAATAAAACTGTAACAGGTCCAATTCTGTACATTGAAGATATTTTGAAAATTTTTTTTGGAGGCACTCATTATTCGATACTGAAGCCAAATCTGTAATTTTTTTCATTTTTGTCTGTCTGTCTGTCTGTCTGTCTGTCTGTCTGTATCTTGGCCGCGCATCACGCCGAAACTACTGAATGAATTCAAACGAAACTTGGCACGATTTGAGCCCACACTACGAGGTAGGACATAGGATACTTTTTATCCCGAAATTCCACCCCCGAAGGGATGAAATAGGGGTTGAAAGTTATGAAAGTCCTTAATTTCTAAAGTTATAGCCATGAAACTTGATATATGAGCTGCGGGTTGAAAATGAAAACATATGTGTTTCACAGTTTAAAAAATTCCACCCCCGAAGGGGTGAAATAGGGGTTGAGAGTTTGTATGAGAATCCTTAACTTCTCAAGTTATAGCCATGAAACTTGATATATGAGCTGCGGGTTGAAAATGAAAACATATTATGTGTTACACAGTTTTCCAAAATTCCACCCCCGAAGGGGTGAAATAGGGGTTGAGAGTTTGTATGAAAGTCCTTAATTTCTCAAGTTATAGCCATGAAACTTGATATATGAAGTGCGGGTTGAAAATGAAAACATGTGTGTTTCACAGTTTTCCAAAATTCCACCCCCGAAGGGGTGAAATAGGGGTTGGGAGTTTGTATGAAAATCCTTAATTTCTCAAGTTATAGCCATGAAACAGCATTCGGGCTTTCGTTAAAATATGAAGAAGTACGTGTTTCACCATTATAGGGCATAGGCTACTTTTTATCCCGGAAAATTAATGAGTTCCCGCGGGAATCGAAAAAACTTAGTCCACGCGGACGAAGTCGCGGGCATCAGCTAGTATAATATAATCGTATAGCTAGGTATATGAAATAATTTGTAGTTTTTTAGTTTGTAAGAATAAACTTATTGTCGGCGGCGCTGTGGTGTTCGGTAAAATTCATACGAATTTATGATAACACCACATTAAAATGTAATCCTAAATTGATTGTACTGTTAGAATGTATTAAATATTAAAAATAAAAATATAAGATAATCTTAAGTAGAAATTTATGAGTAGTTGTTTTGTTTTGAGGCTGTAATTCTTAATAATTATAATAATTATGGAAAATACTTGTCATTGCAAATACTTCGGAGCATTATCAGTACGGATTACACAGCCAGTTTGAACCTGGATGTATGCCGGATGTAGAGGCACTTCCGGAACGTACGCATCCGGTGGGGTATCGTACGCTGTTAATACTGTAATTTATCATCATTGGTGTGTGAAGTTGATACATAAAATACCATTTAATGTTAAAGGTACTCATACATGACTATGTATCGAAAGGTATTAGCTATAAGGTTCCTTTTCGTGTTTTATTAGGATATAAAGTACGGATTCAGTAAGTAAGCATAGTTTGACAGTACTTGATAACTTTACTCATACCTAAATGTTTTATGTTCCTTTGAATATAACATTATAAATGCAGCGCCACGCCACTAAATCTACGTCTACGCATTTTGATGACAGAAGCTTAAATTCGAGCCTGCATTAGTAGAGTTGAACGAGCAAACGACCTTCGGTGTACCTACCTCTAGACCAGTATACGAAGTTTCAGGCTGGTGCACATTGACAAGACATAAGAATTTCTTGAGCGGCTCTCTACAAGCTCTACGCCTTCCTCTTCCTCTTCTTGATGGCAGGTCAACTGCTAAAAATCAGGCGATCAGCTGTTGAAAGTAAACAATCGCTCAGATGAAAGAAATCAATGGGCTTCCACCCATACTAATATATTTAAAATGGAACAGTGCATCAATCTGATCTGCTTGCTACGCTTTCACGGCCCATCGGTTCGACTGATTTTGAAGAATTTTGTAAGGAAATTCCATGAAATCAAAACCTAAAACCGTGGATATTCTCGCGGGCATCATCTAGTACGGCTATAAGTATGAGTAACGACATTTGAGCTTTTATTTCACCAAAAGTGTACCTATACAGTGCCAAAAAAAAATTTCTGCTCAACTGGTCGAGGATAAGTTGTATTTAAAATTCAGTTGCTTGATTTGATTTGAACAAACACACAAATACTGAAAGTTAAATAAAAGCCTGTAAAAAGTCCTTTATAGAGTCTCTGAAAATGGAATTCGCAATATCGCAGGTTGAATTTTACATCGTAATGAAACTGTGCCAAACGGAAAAAGTGCCGCGTACCTGCAAGTTTTAAACATCAGACTGAGTCGGAAACTGAAAAAAACTTCGCATTCACACCCGATAGCACTCTTTGAATAAAAAAACAAATGGAGGATGAACGCGAGCCTTTTCATTCTGGAGAACATTTGTATTTTGTATGATACTTCACCTTTACTGTTCCAATTTAAAATATGAAGTTGTGTGCTCTATCAAATGTATGATTTAAAACAACGGGGTTTGTATCAAAAGGTATTCAGATGGCAGTTTTGGGTAGCTTTAGTTTTCAGAGGATTTGGATTATTAATCAAACAATGTTCTAGCCTCAGGAAAGGTTTATTTTGAGCTTATCTAAATAGGTGTATGCAAAAGGTATTCTATACCGAGGACCTTCACTAAGAAAGGGTTTTGAGTAGTTCTACCCGAGCAAAGCCTAAGATACCTTAACTGACTATCACCATCATGTTTTATTATGTTCTAGCTGATGCCCGCGACTTCGTCCGCGTGGAGTAAGTTTTTTTTAAATTACCACGGGAACTCCCTCCGGGACAAAAAGTAGCCAATGTTATTCTCCAGGTCCTTAACTATACCCATACAAAAAATCACGTCGATCCGTTGCTCTGTTGCAGCGTGATTGAAGCACAAACCAACAAACAAACACACTTTAGCATTTTTAATATTAGTACGATAGTCAATAATGTTTTTACCTAAAGCCGTCAGAATTTACTGCGTGAGCTGCCGATGACAAACGCAAACCGGCAGGCGTGCGGCTTGATCCAATTTTCAATTATTATTATACAAACAACGGCCTCCATACTGCAGGGAGGATGCTGCAATGTATGCAAATATCAGCATAATACCTTCACTGGCTGGAACTGTCTAAACTATATAGAATCACCTCATAGGAGGTGTACACAGTATCTAGCCATACAATGTGACTTGTCACCTTTTAGTCCATTCATTTTAGATTTTTTCGCGGCAAAATTTACCGGAGGGGGGGGGGGGGGGGGGGGTGTTTTTTTAATGTACTCACTCATAGGTATACCCATATACCCATACATTGAAATCTAGAATGAATGGACTATTTCAAAAGCCAACTAGTTGAGACGGCCAATGTGTACCTACCATCCGTAGGGTATTATTACATCCATACAATCCATACTAATCCATACTATCCATGCTAATATTATAAATTCGAAAGTGTGTCTGTCTGTCCGACTGTCTGTCTCTACACTTTAACGGCCCGTCTTTTCAACCGATTTTGATGAAATTTTGTACAGGGATAGGTTGTATCCCGGGGAAGGACATAGGCTACTCTTTATTCCGGAAAATTATGGAGTTCCCGCGGGAATCGAAAACACAGTCCACGCGGGTCTAGTTATTGTTGAATAATTTATAAATTATTTCATTTAACTTACCTAATAATATTACGTTTATGTAAGTAAGACCCTTATATTGTGCATGATGTGGCTGCCTATACCTAAGTGAAATTATGTGTGTTCCGCTACCCTAAGTTTATTTAATATGTCTAAGTTTAAAATACGTGTAATTTTATTGGTTGTCCAAGTAAAAATAAAATAACATTCAGAAACAAGCTAGGTATCCATTGAACAAAAAAAAAAGTGATACTATACTAAATACAAAATTATTTGACCCTATAGTTAATGATTCGGTGAAAAACGTGCTCATCAAGATAAAATTTATTCGCTATTAATCAATCGCTAATTGACTACTCAATGTATACCTAATAAGTAATAAGAGATGTATTTTCCTAACTTATTTTTCTTTCAAAAGTCATAGTATAGGTACCTAGCTTATAAAAGAATATGAAAACTTAGAAAATCATAATTGGTGCATCATTGGTGCCAGTGAACTATCTTAATGGAATGTCTAAAACCACAATGTTTGCATTTTTAACCGACTTAAGTTCATCTTACTAATATTATAAATTTAAAAGTTTCTATAGTTGTATGTTTGTAAGTTTGCCTGTTCTCTTTCAGGACATAAGTACAGAACCGACTGGCTGAAATTTGGAATGGAGATAACTGGACTGAATTATTAACACATCTATTCCGGAAAATTAAACAGTTATGTTAAAAAACCTTAATCCACGCAGATAAAGTCGCGGGTTTCACCTATTCTGTTATTAAAATCATAGATCGGAAGGGTTACCCTGCAAGGAGAAGAAAAGAAAGCGAAATTTAAACACGTAGGTACGTGTAATCACTCCGTAAAGTCTATGTTATATCTACCAGTCTGGCATATCTAGGTAGATATGCCAGACTGGTAGATATAACATAGACTTTACGGAGTGATCTTGAAATAAAGACATTACTGTGATTAAATCGAAAACAGACAGACGCCTGTACTAGCAAAAGAGGCTTGGACTTTCAGAATTCCAATTTAAACTAAGTGCAGAAACCCGGCATCTGCTTTGAGGCGCGAAAAGTAATCTACAAAGCAAACATCAAATCGGTACGCGCCTCTTTTACATGGGCACATTCTTTGAACAACGATATGGAGGCTCAACCCCTCAATATAGCGCCAACACACGTTGACTTGATAGTGACACAGTCACAAGTTCGTGCCTGGGATTCGGACGTCCACAATAGAAGTTCGAAGTCCTCAACCCCCTTGAAAAATTTAACAACATCAACAAAGTTCGAATTTATCACCTGATCAATTGATCATTTCATCAGCAGAATCAGTGTTGCGCAAATCCTGTCCCGTACTATAAAATTATAACGTTGGTCTATGGGTATAGAATCCATCCATCGATCATGTACGGGCGCTATGCCATCGAAGTAAGTGGTTTCTAAAAGGGACTTTTAAAAGGACTTTTGAGGCTCCCTGCTGACTGACTATAGGTGCGTAAAAAATACCTATACCAGGATGTAGGTACATAATACCCCAACATCAAAATATAAAGTGCAAATGGAAGTAATCAAAATGTAAATGGAAGGGTCGTAACAAACCACAAAAAAATGTTGAGTAGCGGTATTACTTCTCAAACCTTAATTATGTTTCATATAAGTATCACTTTAAAATAATTAATTGGAACGAATCGCAAGCGCAGAATAGTAACCAATATTAAGATAAAAACCGGCCAAGTGCGAGTCGGACTCGCGCACCGAGGGTTCCGTACAAACCTGTAGTAAGTTTTACGATTTATGACGTATTAAAAACAAGACGAAATGAACCGCAAAACTAACTTTGTTTGTAGAGGTTTATTGTTAATATCAAAAAATTACGTTTGTTGTATGGGAGCCCCCCTTTAATATTTACTTTATTGATATTTAATTATTTATTTTGGAAGGTAATATACAAGTTAATATTCTGTGAAAATTTGAACCGTCTACCTGTTACCGTTTTTAATATTGAGCAAAAAAATACGAATAAAACACGTTTATTGTATGGGGACCCCCCTTAATATATATATTTTTTTAATTTTTAGTATTTGTTGTTATAGCGGCAACGGAAATACATCATTTGTGAAAATTTCAGCTTTCTAGCTATCACGGTTTATGAGATACAGCCTGGAGACAGACAGACAGACAGACAGCGGAGTCTTAGTAATAGGGTCCCGTTTTTACCCTTTGGGTACGGAACCCTAAAAAACGAACCGTTCAACCAATTGGTGTTTTAGTTGCAGGTTATTACCAAGTCTATGAGAGCTTAGTGAATGATACAAATGTATTCATTGAATCATGCACAGATGCCGCAAAAATCATTTTGTTATGCAAATCGGCATTAATGCACTTCAAAGCGCGAGTTTTGCGGCAGGGAACAAAAGCAAAAGCCACAGCTCCGGCACTATCCGGCAATTATCTAAATGCAGGGATAGATTATTATTATTAGCTACAGCTTTTAAAGTGAAAATGCGACAATGTGATGATCGCAAATGGCAATTACTTCCGACAGACTGATACCTAAATTATGTACGGATACTCTTCCACCATATTGGCTAATACTCTCTTGAGTATCTAGATATATACCTAGGTACCTAAGCTACAACAGTAAGGCCATACTTACACAAGGACACTAATTAAATTGATTTTGTTATTTTTAGGGTTCCGTACCCAAAGGGTAAAAACGGGACCCTATTACTAAGACTCCGCTGTCTGTCTGTCTGTCTGTCTGTCTGTCTGTCTGTCTGTCTGTCTGTCTCCAGGCTGTATCTCATAAACCGTGATAGCTAGAAAGCTGAAATTTTCACAAATGATGTATTTCCGTTGCCGCTATAACAACAAATACTAAAAATTAAAAAAATATATATATTAAGGGGGGTCCCCATACAATAAACGTGTTTTTTTCGTATTTTTTTGCTCAATATTAAAAACGGTTACAGGTAGACGGTTCAAATTTTCACAGAATATTAACTTGTATATTACCTTTCAAAATAAATAATTAAATATCAATAAAGTAAATATTAAAGGGGGGCTCCCATACAACAAACGTAATTTTTATTTTTAATACGTCATAAATCGTAAAACTTACTACAGGTTTGTACGGAACCCTCGGTGCGTGAGTCCGACTCGCACTTGGCCGGTTTTTTTTAATACTGTCACTTTTTGGAATAGCTTAATTGCGGTCGAAAATTTTAAATATGTCCTTGTGCAAGTAATAAAACCTATTTAGGTACTTATTAAGTACTTCTACGCAAATGTTGATAACTTTCTCTTTGTACCAAACGTCGCTCCCGACTTTACTTTGTAGGATTTTAAAATTTTGGTAGCAACTATTTGATATAACGGGATAAAAACTAACTATATCCATGTAAAAATCGTGTCGATTTGTTGCTCCCTTGCGGGGTAACTTTTTTTTTTTATCCGCTACAAGTTAGCCCCTGACTGCGATCTCACCTGATGGAAAACTGATGATGATGATGATGGGATGGGGAACTGGAGGGCACACCAACAAACAAACAACCTTTTCGCATAAATTTATAAACTAGGTGTACCTGATAACTTTTGAAATATACTTGTCTATTTGCATTAATATACCCTTAAGTAACTAAATAATTAAAAAAATTATATTCCAGCCAAGGATTTCTAATTTTATCGAACTTCTACTGAACTCGTAAGTGCTCAGTTTTGGTGCTGTCGACTATATGAATATGAAATGAGGTTTAGCTCCTAGATCTGACTAGGTCAGGCATTCAGATATTTCCTATGAGTTCCCAGGTTATAGTACATAATTTGTAATACTAAAAGGAACAGGTGACCATAATTTAAATAATTAAAAAACATGATATTGAATTTATACCCAGTGTCACTTGGGAAGATGTAAGGATTCTTACGGTACCCAAATCTACATCCACATCTGCTCAGGCATTTAGAAATTATGGTGGAATAAAGAAACTCACAATTCACATACATACATGAACCCTGAAAACATTACATTCCTTTTTTTTGGACAGTTGTGTAGAAACAAAATGTCGTCTCACAGCCAACGATGTAGGTATCTGTACTTTTATTTTAAGAGTTCCTGTATCGTGGAATCTCTCTACCACTATTAAATCATAGAAAAATACGTTACCTGTTGAAACCTATTGCGTTTGTTTTTGGAACGAAGTTCCTTATGGGACGATGCGGAGGGGTACCCTAGCCGGCAAAAAACGTCCGTAACGAAAATGCGTGGAGTAAGATTTTTATGTATAGTTTATTCGGAATTAAACCTTACCATTTTAATTAATAACTTTAGTAACATTAAAGTTTAATTTCGAATGTAGTATATTTTATATTTAAGACTTTTTGTCTTCGTAACAACGCGAGCATGTCAAGATTTTTATGTATAGTTTATTCGAAATTAAAACTTAATACAAAAGCATTAAAGTTTAATTTCGAATGTAGTATATTTATATTTGAGAGGCTTTGTTGTTTGTTCTTTTTCTTTTTACCTCGACTAGAACTTGAAATTAATATGTATGTAATAAGGAACTTCGTTCCTATCTGTTGTCCCACGACACCACAGTCCTAAAATACAAGATGGCTGACTTCTCATCTTAGAAATGCTTAGAAGTCGAGCAGAAAGATCAAAAAATATTTTAAACAAATATTATTCGAAAATAAATATTTGCGATCCCTTTATGGTTTGGTTGTAACATGTATATAAGTAAGTATAAAAGGCAGCTTTTATCAACTATGTCTATATATTAGTTAATAGTAGTGTCACAAAAGGTTCAAAATTCACGATTTACAGTTTAGTTCACCAACCATCGACGCCAATATGAATTTCAAATGAATCTCTTGAGCCAACTGCAAGCTAACAGACACTTAGCTTAGTTATTCAGACATTTCCACTGAGTTAACACCGCAATTTGAGGATTACTCGCGAATAGGAACTCATTTTACTCTATTCGATTTAGTTACAAGTGTACCTAAGTTGGTCCTAGTCATTATCAAGTGTACCTACTTCGGCCCTAGTTATTACCACTAACATCTTTTAAGCTAGACGTGAAACCTTGAAAATACAGTTTTAGTTGAGAATTGAGTCATAATATGCGAAATGCCATGCCATTTCTAAATCACTTATCATTATCACGTTTCAGTTTTTTCATCTTCATGGAACGCGTGCTCCACCTTATCTATTTGAGCCTATAAATTAAAAAAGGACTCCTCAATTATTCTAACAAAATCACTACAGGACTATGATACATGGAAAGGGTTCACAATCCTTACCTATTACGAATATGATGCAGAGAGAAAGAGAGACTGCTAAAATAATAACTCAGAGATTATAACCTGTTATCTATAAAATCGCGGAGTTAAGCTTTAAAGCTAACCTAATAGGAGAAGTGATCCGAAAGTAGAGAAAAAATAAGTGTGTGGCAACTAAAAGCAGTATTGGGAAAAAACCAGCGGTACAAGATTATTCACGCTTAGAAGAGATTTCAGTCCAACAGTGGACTTATCATTTATTAAACTTTTGATCTAGAAATAGGTAGGTACCTACTTTTAAATCGCTCATTTTAATTTTACAACCCCACACAAATATAATTTTTAAATACTGTCTTAAAGAAGCACCACTTTTTTGAATGAATACAATTAGTACGAGTAGGTTTACAATTTCCAAAATTCAAACAAATAGTTGTAATATGAAGTGTACTACGATTCTGACAACTAAGTAGATACCTACTGTACTGCGATATTCCGGAGTTTTATCCCAGCATGTCGTAATTAGTATTCGCAAAGTAGTCCTTTTTCACGGACCCTCACGGTCGTGGTACTTCAAAAACCGACTGAGAGCCTCTCTAGTAAAACGCGGTGTGAACGAAGTACTTAGTGGTACATGAATTTTAATGCTGTGCTACGCTGCACGGAACGAGGACCTTACTTCATAGGTACGATGAATAAAAGACGAAGAAGGACATGGTACTAAAATACTCTGTTTAGTAGCAATATTCGAACGGAATTTCTAAAAAAGGGGTCAAGTATTTTTACTCTAATAGGAAATTGCATTATATTCATAGATGACTAAACCATAGCTTAACGAGTGCCTTTAATTAATGTAATAGTTTAATGCCCGTTTGCACTAAACTTAGGAATCGCCTAATTTCTTGCCCAACTTGTTTAGGCTTATCCTAGCGTTTAAAAAGCTTGCACTAACCTTAGGCCATTCCTAAATCCACTTAGGAGATGCCTTACTTTATGAGCCCGATTAGTAAGCGCCCAAGCGTAGGCGATACTTAAGTTGAATTTTTTGTAGTCTGTGGACCATTTTGTTGTCATTAATTGGTCTCACGGTTGATATGTACTCTGTGGTTGATAGGTATCACAACCACAGAGTACCTACATTGTTATTGTGATTGATAATTAGGTAGAACACTACACTGATCACAAGCAAAATGGCACAAGATTTATTAGATTCTTTCTCCTTCTTTCTCATTATGTCACCACTGGAATTGTGAATTTGGGTGATTTTTGCCCAAGCCTGTTCTTTCTCTTTATTTGATGCAGTATCGTGTGCTGTTACTTTGGAAATAATGCACTGCCCCTCTTCGCACAACAACCGTAAAAACCGCAACTTCTCCTCTGTGGTAAAATTGGCAGTTCTTTTTCGTTTATTTATTTGTCTTTCCATTTTAATTGCTGATTTATAAAATCCCCTAAAATAAATAACCTTCAACTCCACGTACTTAATGTCACCTGTGCAATATATAAACCAATAAAATAAAATACACCAATGTTTTAGCTTTTGTCTCTATTCAACTCATGCCTGAGGTTATGACAAGATAAGGTAAAAAAATATTCTAGTGTTTACATTACTTTGCAAGATAATATATTAAAAAAAAACCATAAACAATCATTCATTCCATTCGTTCCTAGAGATGCCTAACTAGGCAATGCTTAAGTTACGACACAGCAAGGACAAGACTGTCAGTGCAAACGATTTTTTTTGCTAGGCCGTTCTTAAGCCTAGGTGTATCATAACTAGGACAAGCCTAACTTGAGTTTAGTGCAAACGGGCATTAAGAGAACTTTAGGAACTTTAAGGCCAGCTGGGCACTTCTTCGATTTCATGTCAATATCGACCGGTGTAAAAAAATTTTTTTTTTTTTGAGTTATTGTTTTTTTAAGTTGACCTTGACAAAGGGGTACCTTCATTTATCACAGTGATGAGGAAGGCCTCTCACCAAGATCTGATTCTCTTGGAGATATAAGGTGTTTGGTAATTATTGTGGTCATGGTAATGAAAAATTGTGACATGGTAATGAGGTCCGGGATATGGTGATTAGAATATGCATATGGTAATTTGGTAATGATAATGGTGATGAGTAATATGAATAAAACATAAGATAAAAATCTATAAGAAAATGTGGAAAAATACAGAAATAAAACTGAAAGAACAATTATATTATCTTAATATCTAAAAAAAGTATAAATGAGTCAATCGCGATTCGCAAAATTCAAAAGTCAGTCACGATGACAACATAAATAGGTTCAGTAATCTTCTTATCAAATATATAGTTAGCTAGAGTAAACGTCTAAGTACATTATGAATATTATCAAAATAACTCTATATTCACAAAATCTTTTTAAAATTGTGAAAGAAATTTAATTACTTGTACGAAATTTAATAAGCAAAAGTCAGTCTTGTCCACGAGATCAATAAATTCAGTAAACTTCTTATCAAATAGATAGTAAGCGTAAAGTAAGCGTCTATTAGAATATTATCAAAATAACTCTTTGTACACAAAATCTTTTTAAAACGGCATGTCAAACATACTCATACAAAATTTGACAAAAAAAAATCAGTCTCGTTAACGTAATCGATATATTAAGTAATCTTCTTAACAAACCTACTTAGATTTACCGCGTAATCATCGTCGTAAGCGTCTAAGTATACTATAAATACATAGTATTAAAAGAAGCTCACTGCGCTCAAGGTTATTTTAAAAGAACATGCTTTAGTTACCAACATAATGTTAAAAAATTATAAGCAAAAGTCAGTCTCATTGAAAAATCATTTTAACATAGATCGCTTCAGCAATAAAAATAAGACTAAAAATAGCCTAAGCCTCCCACCTCCTGGTGGGAGGCTTCGGCCGTGGCTAGTTACCACCCTACCGACAAAGACGTGCCGCCAAGCGATTTAGCGTTCCGGCACGATGCCGTGTAGAAACCGAATAGGGGTATGGGTTTAATATAACTGCCATGTCCCTAACAGGTTAGCCCGTTACCATCTTAGAATGCATCATCACTTACCATCAGGTGAGATCGCAGTCAAGGGCTAACTTGTAGTGGTAAAAAAAATTGTCGATCTCGTTGACGAAATCAAACGATTCAGCAAAGTTCTAATAAAATTAATAGTTGTGTAGAGTAGGTATAAGTATATAATAAATAGTATTAAAATAATACTCTGAACTGAAACTCTCTTACATACACAACTTAAATTAACATGCTTCAGTGACATGATCTTATAAAAATTTAAGAACAAACGCCAGTCTTCTTGACCACTTAAAAGATGAAGAAGAAAGAGAAAAATTAAGTAAACTAGTATCTCAGTGTTGACTAGCACCAAAATAACTCTGAACTAATTTTAAAAAATAACAGATTTCAGTGAAGGAATAAAGACACAAAGCGCTTCTCGGATGTGTGGATGGAACGTCTACGACATAGGGGTGGAAACTCCCATGGCGCCTTGCAGCACGGTGGTAGAAAGGTGAAGTGAGCACACTCGCCGAAATATATCCCATAAAATACCGGTACGCCGGCTACATTACGGCGGTGATCCAGAGTTTGAAGTTTCGCCAGAAGAGGTGAATCTTCGCCAATCAACCTCCTAGCTCGACGATCTACGGCATCAAGAGCCACCAGCTGATACTTAGCAGAGCCATCATAAAGGTGACTGCAGTACTCCATGCACGACCGAACTTGGGTTTGATATAGGGTAATCAGTTGGCGTGGCGTGAAGTACTGCTTGACCTTGTTAAGTATACCAAGTTTTTTGATGGCTGTCTTGGCATTCACTCCCGAAGTTGATCTTAGCCATGATGTCGAGGCCTAGGATATTGGCAATCGGCAGACGGCAAGGATATATCTCGAAAAGTTTGAGTCAAGATGAATGGACTCCGATTTGCTGTGAGCGAACATGCCTGCGTTTTGGTTACGTTAAACTTCACCATATTGGCAACACCCCAATCTGAAACGAATTTCAGGGTAGAGTTCAACCGCTGAACCATCGCCGGTCTGAGTTCATTGGTATCTGAACTACTTGCACGTGAACTGGATATGTATCTCTCCATTATAGTGCTGTCGTCTATGTACCCAAGGATACCGGGTTGCAACAGATCATTGATGTGCAACAGAAATAGTATAGCGGAGAGAACAGACCCTTGAGGAACACCGGCAATAATAGCCATAGGATCTGACACGCAGCCATCAATGACTACTCTGAAGGATATTTCACTCAAGAAATCAGATGTCCAGTCACACAAGCTCGGCGGGAGACCGAATGCTGGAAGCTTGCAAAGAAGGGTGAACCCGGTCGAAAGCCTTAGAGATATCGAGAGATATAGCAAGCGCCTCTCCATGTTTCTCTATGGCTTCACCCCAAATATGGGTGGCGTACACGAGTACATCACCGGCAGACCGTTTTTCACGAAACCCGTATTGGCGGTCTGAAAGTAGATCATTAGACTCTAGGTACGCCAAGAGCTTCGTATTTAAGATGCGCCCCATACTCTTACAGAGTAGTAAGTTAGTATTTAACTTAAATCTGTTATCAGTTTCTACGCTACATCGTACCGGAACGCTTAATCACATGGCACGGTACGTCTTCGCCGGTACAGTGGTGGTGGTAACCAGCCTCGGCCAATGCTTACCGCCAGATCAGACCGGAGACCATTCTAAAGATTAAAAAATGCCAAAATTGCCCCTGTCAGGAATTGAACCCAGGAACTCCTGTTTTTGAGACCGAAGCACTCACCACAGGAGCGCCAGGGAGGTCGTCAAAACCTAGAAGTTCCCATACATTCAAGCACTAATCTAATTACCTAGCCAATGCCTAATTACCATGTACGTAAAATGGTCATGGTAATAATGGTAATTAGAATCATGGTAATTAGGATTTGTTATTGTTTAAATTTTTACTTGATAAGTAAGCATAGTAATTTTTTAAAATGTGCTTTGTTAGAAAGTAAAACATATTTAAAATATTAAAAAAATACAAATATGTAAAGGTGATAACTACTTACGGTATAGTGAGAGTTCTATGAATGAGGGTTTAAAGTTGACAAAATGAAATTTTCGTTGGAGAATGCGAAATATTTTCGTAACCCAACGACGAAGACACCTCCGTTCTACACGAATTGCTCAAGGCTACTGAATTTGTTCGTACGACGCGACGACGATGCGGATTTTATGGATATGTGGGTAGTTACGTTAGTGTTTGTATAAGATCACATGAATGATTAAAAAGTCGTGGGACAGACTTTAGTCACTAGTAAAAAAATAATTCAAAGACGTAGTCTCACGCTGCTGTTGTTATTTAAAACATTAATTATTCATTATTGAAATATATTTTTTTGAGAATTTTTAATCCACTATATACTTTAAATAAATAGGTTTGTTACCTGCGACATGAGCAGTGGGACAGTCATGGAGGTTAGAAATTGGAGGTTTAAAATTTTTTTTTAGATGGATCTCACCTCTTTTATGTTCTTTTTCTTGATGGAGGGTGTAGAGGACACTGTCTAGTGTCTACAAAAAAAATTACATAAGCCAGAGTTAGTTTTAACCTACGTTCTCCAGCTTGGGACATGCTTTTTACCACATTTCGAAGAAGCATCCAGCTACGGAAATCCACGATTCATGTTTCGTTCTATAATAAAACCATGGAGTGCAGTAACCTTTGGCTTTATATCTTGAGTGCATTAGTATGGCTGAAAACTTTTAGATGATTAATACAGTTGTGTACATCTGAAAGGCTCCGCTTATAATAATTATGTCTACATATATTATTTGCTACTAATGATGCACTGCAGTAATATGACGTAGTCTAGATAAGGTATACCTAATTGTGTGTATTCCTAAGCTTCAAGAGGCTTAATAAGGATTACTTATTTACCATTTTGGTAAGGAACTGTTATATACCCGGAATATAGCACATTATTTAGACTGAATTAACGCTATGATTCCAGGAATGTAGGTCAATGGAATTAAAAATAATTAATTAAAAAATATTTAATTACTCCGAGACAAGGACAATCGAAGATAGACCTTCGTCTTATATGATATGTGCTTGGCTTTCTATTTGCGATTTCGCATTTTCTTAATTGAATCGACCGGTAAATTCGTTGCGATAAAGCAAGTATTCACACAATCGTAGGAAAGCGTAACTATCCTATTTGTTGTCTATAGATATTCTCTCCTTTATAGTTGTAGGCTAGATAGACGGCGTTTAAGAGTAAAATTAGCCCATTGAGAATTTTGTTCTGGTCTTTCTTTCCCTTTAGAGAGCGAGATTGCGGCCGTACAATGTCTGTACTCCACGAGAGCTCTTACGACGTCCTAGCTGCCTTGCCATGGGCGTTAAATGTTTTTTACTGCTGCATGGCTATTTACTCGTAAAACCGATTACCGGAGTAGGTATGTGATATTCAGCAGCCTATGTACCTGTGCGTTAATAAATACATTAATTCCCTCATAAGTCTGAAACTAACTCAGTTCAGTACCTTAGTAATTTAGTTTCAGACTTAGGTCTGAAACTATCTCCGATTAGAAATTCAATCTTTTGATTGGCCGCCGAAGATCAACCATCTGCAAATGAGATGTTATAAGCTTTACGTGCTCTCCGAGGCACGGATGTGAACCACTAACAAGTATCAACTTCCTAACTTGGTACTGAGAATTTCTGACAGATAACCCCAATACCTCATCATCTGTAATTTAGTCGAAAATTCTAACCACTTCGTGTTAATAATAATTTGTCATCGTCATTAGGTAGGGATCATTCTTCTTTGACTCGAAGTTAATATACTTTAAATATTTTTTTTATATTTTGTAAGTTATTTATTCGTGTACCTAAATCCCGTATTATTTGGATACTGTATGTTCCACTTCTGGATGTTATTCATGTCCTAAAGCCACTCCTAAGCCAATGGTCCTTTATGCTAACAAACAATAAACTAGTAAAATGAACAAAAGCTTTATAGAAAATTATTCACCGTCGAGAATTTAATCAAAATCGAAATTTCTAGATACAATGAACCCGTCCAACAACTGCGTAGGAAACAATAGTTCGGTTGGATACAATAGGTTACCTGTTATTATAGGAGTTTAAAGTAGTTAAGTAGGTACAGTGTTTCCAGTGGCCGGATCTAATATCATACTTCATCATAATATAATATTATAAATGCGAAAGTGTGTTTGTTTGTTGGTTTGTCCTTCAATCACGCCGCAAAGGAGCAACGGATCGACGTGATTTTTGGCATGGGTATAGTTGAGGACCTGGAGGGTGACAGAGGCTACTTTTTATCCCGGAAAATTAGGGAGTTCCCGAGGGAATCAAATAAAACTTAAATCACGCGGACGAAGTAGCGGGCATCAGTTAGTTTTAAAATAAAATATAAATCTGTGCCTGTAGTTGTACCTATATTAGGTATACCTACTTGAACCTTGAAATAAAATCTTACTTATATCATAAATGTGACTGTTCGGATATAAGTTTGTAAGTATATTTGGAAGTAATAGCAAGCATGTTATACTCCTTCACACCACGCACATTGAAGGAACCGATTTGGCTGCTGATATGGAGATAGCGATAGAGATATGAATTAATACTGTTGTGTGTCTTCCGTGGTGTGTCTAATAAAATATAAAAATCGCAAAATAAAATTACACAGGCTTCATTTTATCCCGGGAAATTGAAGACTTCCCGCGGGAAAAACCTTACGCATTCGAAGCCGCCAGCATCATCTAGTGTTTACAAAAATCAAATTTTATTAAAAACCAGAATGAAAATTACATTTTATGTTCATATTTTCATTTTTTAAGTGCCCAATTGAATGCTAGACAGAGCCCGGTAACAGAATCACGAGCACATCACTTGTTGGAGTGTGCGGATGAATTTTTATGAGAGCATTACTCTTAGTAAGAGCTTTCATAGTTTTCGAAACTCGATGTCGTATTCCTGCACACATGGTTTCTCTAGAGTTTCACATGCAATTTTAGAATACAAATTGATGTTACCGAGCTTTAGATCTAAAAGCAACAGACTTTATTCTTTTTCACCCGACATAAACTGACATACTACTCTGTCAAGAAAGTATCGGGAAAAGGTCTATAATACCTACACAAAATGTTAATTAATTATTATTCCAAATTAATTGTATCTCCTTCAAAGTAGGCCCCTTCGGAAATAATACACTTAAGCCAACGAATAATCCAATTTTCAAAGCATTTTTTAAAGGCATTTTTCGGAATCAACTTCAGTTCTTGCCGCGAATTCTCTTTTATGTCTTCTATCGATTGAAAACGGGTGCCACAAAGTGGTAATTTGAGTTTTGGAAAGAGAAAAAAGTCGGCCAGAGCCATATCCGGTGAATACGGTGGTTGTTCGATGGTATTTGTTGAGTTTTTGGTCAAAAATTCATTCACAATGATGGCCTTGTGCGATGGCGCATTGTCGTGGTGCATCCAAGAATTTTCTTTCCACAAATCTGGCCTTCATCGTCGTTTAAAATGATACGAATCGATTCTTGAGACACAGAAAGTTCAGCAGCTATCTCTCTCAAACTTGAATGAGGATTTTCAGTCACCATTTCTTTCACTTTAGCGATGTTAACTTTAGTTGAAGACGTTGATGGTCGACCAGAGCGAGGCAAATCTTCCACCACATCTCGACCACTTTTGAATGCATGGTACCACTCGTATGCACGTGTTTTTGATAAAGTCGATTCCCCGTAAGCTTTCTGCAACATTTCCAGCAACTCTGAACACGAAATTCCATTTGCGATGCAAAATTTGAGACAAACTCTTTGTTCGATATTTTTATTCATTGTAAAAATCGCAAAACACTATTGATATGAACTGACAAAATGGCGCACTGTAAACAAAGTAAATAACAATTGACGCTCAAACTTCGCGGCAATATAGACGACAGTTGTGCCAACTTAGCGACAAAAAAGAATTTTTGAATTGAATTTGGAATTAGAAACAAATAATGAATTCCTGGTACTTTTTTGACAGAATGTATATCGTGGAAACCATTATGATCGGAAAAGTTGGGGCGTAGCGAAGGAGTCACGAGACAATAGATTTTTTCCACTCGTCCCTACCGTAGGGATAGGTGGAAAAAAAAATCAACTCTTCCGCCCCAGGGGGGATACGTTGGTAGGGACTAGTGGAACAGGCCAACTGACGGCAAACTAATGCATAATTGCATGACTTTATTTAAACCATAGAATTTAAACAGTGGCTTAATTTTTTAAATTAAGTAAGACCATAGTTTAAAAAAAGGTTAAACTCTTACTAGGTTTACTGAATAATACTCAAAATGATTTTCAGTTTTCGTAATAACTATAAGTATACCTACATGGCTATATGTTAGAGCTACGGTTTAAATACGCAATTCGTATTTTGTGGATGTTAAGTATACTCATAATATGGTAATAAAGATTCATTCGTTTTACGGTACAATTAATAGCTGTTGAAGTAGGTAATAAACATTTTTATGGATGAATATTGGTCTTTTTACACATTAGTTAGTTATAAGTACTTAATTAAATTATCATACGATGTGTGTGTGTGTGTTGTGTTTATATTACTTACTTGGTAACCTGTAGGTCAGTAAAGGAACTGAAAATCAGGCCATTGAAGTTGGATGGTCAGAAAATTCAGCAAATCGAAATTCTAAAGATTTATATTCAAATAAACTTTTACAAGAGTAAATCTATCGCTGGTGATAAATGCCGTTCTTATATCCGTAGCTAAATGGTACCTACCATAGGACTGAGTGGTGCCACAGATTGGATTGCTTTACTCTCATACGAGTAGCCTAACTGATTATAAGTCTCGTACAAAAAGTTTCCATGAGCTAAATCAAGGCCTGAATAAAACCTGCTGTGACAGATAGACAAACATTAAAGTTATTATAAAAGCCCTAATAAAACGGAGCAGGGATAAAGAGTAAATTCTCTGAGCAGTTTACAAACTCCGTACTTACTCCAAACAATATAGTAGGTTCAGGATTTCATATTGACTCGAAAATGCAATATTTTAGATCAAAAACTCTTAAGGGCTTTAAAAAATCAAGTAGGCCTAAACGTGACCTATCGGCGACATCGTGCAAACAAAGCATGGAGCAATCATGTAGCACTATTGTGGCAGGACACGTCGAGGGCTGTAAAACAAAGCAGCGAGTGCTTCAGCCGACACCGGGAGGCGCAACAATCTCGCTAATGACCACTTGGTAGGACACCGATCGTGTGCCCTATTTGTTTATGCCACTTGTGATATTCACACAATAGGTGTTGAAGGGGTCTTAACATAATGCTTCTACAGATCTATCTCTTTGGCGTACTTAAATTCTACGGGAATTTGTCGCTCCCACAGACTTAACTTGAGGAGTCTTGACGTGGCATCTTGTGAAGAAATCGTGCGGAGGCTTTTGCCATGTTGTTCGACGAAACCACAGAAATCAAAATCATCAGTATAGAATAGTAAACTAAACATTTGAAACTTGCTTTAAATTTTGTCAACTAACATAAACACGCACAAATTATTACATTGAGCACAAGGAAAAAGAAGTAGGTTACGATGTTTACAGTGCTTTACTGTACACTCAAAAAATTTAAAAGTAACCAAGCCATATTAAAATGAAAGCACACGAGTATATAGTACTCTGTGATGAAAGTTTGCAAGCTCTTATCATGGCGCGTGGACCTCGAGTCAGAAATGTCACTACAATCAATGTAATGGGTGCCTGCCGCCTCCCCTTCAAATCTTTAAAGTGTTCAATACACATTATAGTCATAGTTTCGGCACAAAGTGTGCTTTTATCGAAGTCAAATAATAATAATGCAAAATCACTTGACGCTAAAAGTTTTTTAGAGTAACTACTCTAGGAGTTTTAGGAATAAAAAATGAAAATATACATAGAAGGTAGGGAGGCGCTGCATCAATCTGCATCAACATTTGCCATGTTTTTTTAATAATTCAGATACAACATGATTACCGCCGCCGCTGCTAGGTTATAACAATAATTAATAAACTATGTCGTGGTATAGTGAAGAGCTAATGTCAATGCCACTGAAAAAGATGTACCTATAAAGGCCACGATTACACTTGTTTTACTCACGTAAGCCGCGTATATGAGTAACTTACGTAATGCAAACAGTCCTGTAAGTCGCATATCGCATGTAAATGTTAAAGTTATGTAAGTTTCTCACGTAAAAACTTGCAACTTGTAATTGCGGCCCAAGGAGAAGAAAAATCTTGGATGAAACAAACAGAGACCAATGCAATGACCGTACTAAATGAAAGAACCTGAGGAAAGCCTTAAAGTAGTACAAGCCAATTTAATAACGGATGCCTTAGTTTAAATATTTCATCATAGTTACCTTAAAACTTTTGTGAAATAGGTAAACCTAAGCTTGTTTGTGTATCTTACTAAAGTTAGTTCCTACGTTGCCGACATGGGCCTCATAATATGTGTTTACTTTACAGACAAATAAACTCCGCATTGTTTAAGCTTTACAGTTAAGAGAAAATCTCTCCAGAGTTCCATGATCTCTATTTCGCGCACGGTACCGCATACAAAGCACTGCAGCCTGTAACGTTGACTTCTTAAAAGCGTAGCCGTGTTCGCATAAAGTTGTTCTCGCCGAGTTCTTATGGTATTGTGTCTGTCTACTCCATGGCTGGATGCACATTGACTACTATCGCTTAAGCGTCTAGCAAAGTAAGCAGCCCTTAAATTAGTTAAATTTTCTTTATAAAAGCTATGAAATATTCGATATGAGGGGGTGGGCCGGGCTTTAGTTATCTACAAATTATTCAAACTCAAATATTTGTTATTCAAATAAACTTTTAGAAGTGCTTGTGAATAAAGAAATCTTTAAATAGAGAATTTTGCGTGATGACTGCCAAACTTCGATTCGAGGCCCAGGATTCAATTCTCACGATGATGATGAAATACTCAAACACTTCCATCCGGACGCACAAGCCCCAAACATTTTTTTATTAAGGCGCCAGCGGAGGGCTAATTGCTCATACAAACGTAATACCAAAATAATTAGTAATTCGAGCATATTTCCTCCATATTATGCGATTATTTAGATTGAACTTGTATTTATCTAGGTCCCTGGATAATTATTTTTCCAAAATACTTTCCCAAAATTAAATGTAAGCACATTGCGTTTTGCATGTTTTTGCGACATAAACGACATGTTTTCTCCTTATTTGTTTCATATTAAAACCAACGATATCTCACGTACTAATTGATCAGGAACATAGCCTATATTGTCAAGTTACAGAATAACAACACGAAGTTAAAAACACAACAATTTTTCATTCATCATTTTTGGTATTCACGGAACAAGACTAAATGTATAACAAATTCTGTACGCTCATATTGCTATCGCGCTTGCACGCGATCATGTGTCTTCAGCCAAATAGGGATAGCAATATACCGGCAAATTTATATTTGCGGTTCGAGTAGAAGTTGCGAGCGGCGGTCGCCGGTCCCTTAACAGACTTCTTTGTCTTTGCCAATTGATTTTGCCAGTAGGGTGGTAGCCACGGCCGAAGCTTTCCACCCGACTAGACTAGAGACAATTTGAAAATTATAAATCCCTCCTCCTCCAGAACCTCACAATTATAAGATCACAACTCGAATAAAACCATCGCAAACGCCAAAACATTCAGCCGAAAGCCAGTGACTTATAATGCTGAAAAGAAGGGATCGCTTGGAGTCTAAGGTCCGTAATAATAAACCGACATCAGTTCAAAACAGCTTCTCAAGTATCGGTCAATCTAGTATGCTTAATACCGGTAATAGGTTTAAGTCGTATCGGTCAATATATGGTAGACTAAAACCTACTATATATGATACTTTAAAACCTTTTCTTAGCTGATGTGGCGTTAGATGATAGGTAACTTTCAGCAGCTAAAACGGCTGATTTATAGCAGTATAGACTTCCATCGAGAAGTCACTGGAAATACCTGAGACTTGTCTAGAAATAAAGCTTCTTTTAGACGATATTTCTTCAAGAGGAGACAAACGCTCAGGCAATAGCAGCCAATATGCGCCCAGTCTCCAGGGGAAGAGTACGGTAACATTAATCATTTGCAAAGCCGAGATAACAATGGGTATTGTAAAATGGATGTAGAATGCCCGTCGCCTGGTGCCTGGTGTTTTGATAAAAGCTTTGATGTGATGATCGTGGATAATGTTACATCAAATCTTTGGATGCATTTTTCCCCTCAGAATACGCAGTTAAATTATATTAAAGGTTTGGTCACACAAAGTGCAACGCTAACTGCATGGCAAAAAGTCACACTGAATGGAGGCGGAAGCTTGTACCACGCTTGTGTGATTACATAATCATTAATCACTAGCTGATGCCCGCGACTTTGTCCACGTGGTTTAAGTTTTTTTAATTCCCACGGGAACTCCTTAATTTACCGGGATAAAAAGTAGCCTATGTCACTCTCCATGTCCTCAACTATACTCATGCCAAAAATCACGTCTATCCGTTTCTCCGCTGCGGCGTGCGTGAAGGACAAACCAACAAACCAATAAACCAACGAACAAACACACTTTCGCATTTATAATATTAGTATGATATTAGTATGATAATATGATACAAGAGCCACTACACTACGACCTTCACCGATCTGTTAACCAGATGAAACATACTTTTATTTTTAGCATTGCTTACAATAAACCTGTAAAAAATTATTTAGAAAAAATAGCCTGGTCAGGATTTTGATAGGCAAGCTATTTTAGGCATATTTATCTATTATTAAAAATAAATAAAAAGTATGTTTCATCTGGTTAACAGATCGGTGAAGGTCGTGGTATATCCGGCTCAGGACCACAAGAAGTATGAAGCATTTTGTTACTCTGCAAAGCGAAATGGCGACAGCGTGATAACCTCCCGGGGGCAGTGGTGAGCGGCTGCGGGTAAATAAAATTATCCGTGATCCCATCAAATGGTCAACCCTATATCCCTCGAAAATTGTTATCGGAATACTATACCTAGATATCTTCTGTGATAGTATCCAAACCATCAAATAGAAATTTCCGACGCATTAGTGCTTAATTTATTCTTTTTTTACTAATAATAATTAATCTTTTTTTGACATAGCTCGAAGAGTCGCCAAGCTAATTGGCAATGGGCGGGGCACATAGGCGGCCTCGCACCGGGAAGCGCAGCGATGGACGACCCCCCATTAAGTGGACGGACAATCTCAAGCGTGTTAGCTGGAAGCCGCTGGAAACAAGCGGCACAAGACCGTGCTCTGTGGCGATCCATGCAGGAGACCTTCGTCCAGCAATCGTAAGATGACGTCTATAGGTTGAGACGACGACGACGCCGAATCCTTTTTTTAAAGTAGGTAAGTTACGCTGTAGTTGTTAAGTTACGAAAAGAACTTTCCTCAAAGCCTTAAAAAAGGCATCGCGCGTGTTAAAGACTTGCATTCACTATCTGTTGCAGACGTTCACTTGGCTTTCACATAATTGCAAACAGTGAGACAGACGCGGCTGCATAGCTTTAGAAATACACGTAAAGTGATAAAATACTTAACAAAAGTATACCTTTTCTATAAGTACAGCATATCTGGAACCAATAGTGACTGATGCGAATACGGTATGTAGTAGTAAACCTTCGTTTTCTAACATAAATAGGTACCTAGGGACTAGGGTGGGTATCCCGAAATCATACTGTATGTTCTCAGGTTGAGCTGCGTTCATTTTCATCACGATATCGCTTACAAATAAGGGGATTCTAATGGATTCTATTCAGCTGTGAGTGACACTATACGCCGTGATTACAACGAGGGTGTCATGAGTCATGACCCCATAGCCAAATATATTTTAAAACAATGCTTAGCTATACTCTCTTGTTCTTCTGAGATAGACAAGCGAATATTATACATATTATTAATACTGGTATCATCCAAAAAATATATGCAAAAGCCTACTTTCGCAGTTAGTACCAATATCTGCCTATATCTAAGAATACTGCCTACGTCTTAGTATCTGAGTAGGTAGTACCCACCTACTCATGGACCTAGGAAATGTCGTAGTACCTACTGCACAAAATGGATATTATGTATTATGTATGAAATTATTTTGATTTTTGAAAACTTTATTGGAAATAAAACCTGGAAGACAATAATAATCCGTGAAGTTGAAGAAGAATGCCCAGAAATTAAAATTTACTTCTTTCATTTTTTTCATAAATATTCAATTCCATTTCTTATTTTTCATTTTGAAATGGGGCTGCCCTAATGGGTTCTATTCACCGCGGAGTGACACTCGAGGTTCCCATTGTCATTGCGAGGGTGTGACATGACAGACAAATCCTTACGACGTCTTTTGAGGGTGCACCAATGGCGTTTGTGAATTTTTCGAGTGGTAATTCGAATACATTACAACACTTTTGTGGTATTTATGACCTGTGGGCTGTGTAAGTTTTAGGCTATTTAAATAAAATAAATGATGAGGTTTCGTAGGTACTTACTGAATAGGATAGGATAGGTATCATGTACCACTTTTGACTCTTTATTTTTTATCCACTACAAGTTAGCCCTTGACTGCGATCTCACCTGATAAGTTCCTTTATCTCTACTGACTCTATAAGTTCCTTTATCGTTAAGTATTAATTGAGAGTTAAAATGCATTTACCTACTAATTAAAAAAAAATTGGCAGTCATAGGGATTAGGGTTGTAACGGAGGCGTTCTTAGCGGAAGCGAGGCGGATGCGGAGGTGAAGGAACTTTGCCTCCGCGGAGGCGGAGGATAACGGAGGCGGAGGTGGATTTCTCCGATCACATCGTCCATTTTTTGTGCCTTAGGATGCGATGAAATCCCACATTTGATTTTTTTTTTAGGATTCTGCTAAGGACATTTGCCTTTTTGCTTGTTGTAATGGTGTAACTGACGTCACCTGCTTCGATTTGTACCTCTCGTATTGTAAGTCAACGTAAATAAACCTCTGTTACAACACCGCAAAAAAAACGGCGGAGGCGGATGCGGAAGCGGAGGTACGATTTCTTGCGAAAGTTCCGCACTTACGGAGGCGGAGGCGAGGTTCCATTACAACCCTAAATTAGGGACTGCCGATAGAAGTGAAAACAAAAAGTGAAAACAGTAAAAAAAAATATTATATACCTATAATATTATATTTAAAATATAAACCTTAAAACTAAGCCATTAAAGTTTAATTAAGAATGTAGTATATTTATATTTAAGACCTTTTGTCTTCGTAACAACGCGAGCATGTCGGTGTTCGCGAGGTGTCGGTGACGCGAAACAACACGACAAGTTCACCCCCTACCAAAAAGTGCTTAACGCGGCTAAAGAAGATTTCACTTGAAAAATATCGATATGCTCGATAAAATAAAAACCAAGGTAGGGTACACGCACCTACCGTTTGTGCTTAAAAGTATATCAGGCTTATCAGGTGAACTTGCAGTTTTGAGTTCACCTAAATAACGTTAACCTATTACGTTCCCTGTACTTACTGGCGTTGGGAGTGATAAAAATCATAGGCAAGCTATGCTCGCAACTTCGTCCACGTGGATTGAGGTTTCTTTGATTCCCGCGAGAACTTTTTAATTTTCGGATAAAAAGTAACATAATAATATGTCCTTCCCAAGAATGCAACCTATGACCTATCCCAGTACCAAATTTTAACAAAAGCGGTAGAACAGCTCGGCCGTGAAAGCGTAGGTACTATAATCTCAATATCTATTTGCATTTGAAACATTTTCAGGTCAGCGTAAACGATGAGTTACTTAATGTTCAATGGTATACTACTCAGTGATAGAACAGTTAATTTGCTCAAAAAAAAGTTTCCCTCTTTTCAGTGAGTCGTTTCGAGAATTGCACTCCTCTAGCGTAAACCAACCAATTATGCATTCCACGAGGAAGCGGGCAAAAAGGGTGCAAAAAATGGCACATCCGGAGCGCCCGCGGCCGCTCCGGCCCGGCAGCCGTTCAGACAGAATATTCAAATTAACCACTTCAAATTCACGATCGTACCTACCTACTACCAACCTGCCCTCCGATTGTGTAAGAAAATCGTTATCGTAATCGTTTGTCAAACGGATAATGCGACCTTTTTAAAGAGTTCATAGATGCCTGCACGTCAAAAAAGAATAGTTATTTGTTATACAAGAGTGAAAAGTTGTTTTTTAACCGCGTGCTCAATTTTGATGACCGAGCAAGCGAAGGATTCAAAAATTGAATCACGAGCGGAGCGAGTGATTCAAAAATTAGAATCCTGAGCGTCAGCGAGGGAATCAAAAGAGCACGAGGTGAAAAATCTTTTCACTCGAGTGCAACACGTAACTTTTCATCCCACCTCAGCGAGGAAATGACTAAATGCTAAAAAAATCACAAGGTAACTTTTCATCCCACCTCAGCGAGGAAATGACTAAATGCAAAAAAATCACAAGATTAAATTCAATTCTGTTAATTTCTTCGTCACTAGAATCACTCATTTTAGGTTTTTCACTTATTTTCAATTCTTGTTTTTAATCGGTTTTAATTTTAAACAATATGACGTGAAAGAAAATGGTGCGCGCAAAGCAAATTAAAAAAGTACACCAAGAAGGTTACGAGTGTGAGTTTTTAACAAATTAAAAACGATTGTATGGAAATTCGGCACCATAGAGGTACAAGTAAATAGGTTTTAATGATGTTTTGAATTCACAAACTTCATAGACGAGTGATATTTACTGACGTGCACACGATGTTCTAAATTCAATTTACTTTATCCTCTAGAGGATAATAACGGCTTTTACCATCAGATATCGAAGAATAAAAATACTCTTTCCGAGATGGTGGGATGAAAATACTATTTAAGCTGTAAAATGATTAGGTACTTACGATTTGCTTTTTCCACCTTTGCGAGCTATTTCTAAGTATCTCACGTAAATTCTATCTGTGAAAACTTGTAATTGGCGTTATACTTATTCTCTATTTATCTATCCACTTTTTGTTGTAGCTGTAAGTTTTCTGTACAAAATAAAAATAAAATAAAATAAAAATAAAATTTGCTTAGACAATTGGGCCTCTGGATTGGTGTGTGTTGCAGAAATTGTGTGATAAACTTACATAAAATTACCTACATACAGTAGATCAATCAAAGATAGGATAATCCTATTATTATTGTAACATGGTGGCAGATTGTCCGTATATAAATGATACATACATAAAATAAGTAACCAAGGAAATGTTATGTACTTGTTTATTTACTTTATTGCCTGTAATACTTATAACATAAACTCATTGATGTAGAATTTTAGTATGCATAAACTAGTTAACCCGGTTCCCGGAATATTAAATCATAATCTTACGGAAAATACTGAATCAAAACCGCCAAAAAGTTTAGGTACTTATCAAATATCAAATAAAATATTATAAATGCGAAAGTTTGGATGGATGTATGGATGGATGTTTGTTACTCAATCACGCCCCAACAGCTGAACGGATCTGGATGAAATTTGGCACAGAGATAGATTATAGTCTGGAATAACACATAGGCTACTTTTTATCCCGGAAAATTAAGGAGTTCCCGCGGGAAACGAAAAACCTCGATCCACGCGGACGAAGTCGCGGGCATCAGCTAGTTTCTCATATAAACAAAATGTTAATGATTATTATGTGTTATAGATACCCACCCACCGCCTTTGTAGTTACCTAGAGCACTGAATACTAGTGGTTCGCCCCGAACTGAGACCTCGCGGTATCACAGAGCGCCATCTATTGACATCATTGTGAAGTTCTGTTAAAAATATCATCATCATTAAAAATTAAATAATTTCGTTTCCTTATAATATTTATCTAATTTTAGTATTTGTTGTTCAAGTACAGGATATAATTCAAATAATTGATCAAGTTTCAGGCTTGAGAGTTCAGAAAATTGAGAGTTCTGATGTCAACTTTGGACGTTAGAAAATCGCCACTTTGAAAGCCCCCCATTTCGTCAATTTTAGGGGAAAAATTTAAAAAAAAATATTTTTGGACTCTATTCCTAATTATCTTTAAAATGATATACCGCAACCCTATGTAACGCTATAAAAAATATTTTACTTCGCATTCGCTTCTATTACATATTATATTTAAATTTAAAGTAATTACGTTCAGCAATTCAGAAGTTATAAGGCTCTGACAGACGGACGGACGGACGGACAAGTGCCAATTCACCCAAGTAGACTCAGAGACCTTCGCAGCCCTTCGCTTCGCTCGGTCAACTAACCATTCACGAAATGAATGTACCTATAATGATAACTCCAAATAAGTATTGCATACCTACCTGGTATGCACGCGTGGACTTGAATTCTAATCATAAATTTTCTTTCCTACCTATTTACCAACATCTTTCGTTATTTTGTGCTTAGATAGGTAATCATGAAAAACTGCAAATTACCTGGAGTCAAATAAGGTCCCATTCAGTTTAACCGTTAAGGTATGTTGGGGTAAGAACGGACGGATTTCAGACCAATTGAAAAGGTTTTGTAAAAACTCAATTTTCTCGATATTTGTTGAAGATAAATTACTAAAATATGGTGCATTTGTTTAATTTTTAAACGTAGCTTAGGTTTCAATTTTGTTTATTTTTGTAAACTCAACAGTTTCTGCTTTATACGCATGTAAAAACAAGACATACTTTTTTATGGCTATGGTTAAAAAATTGTCCTTCGGGGGCAAGATCGGACGTACTTTCAAACCCGCTTCTATGGCTTTGAGAACAAGGTGTATAAGAATAATAAATCCGATCTTAAACGCACTACAATATATAAAAAAATGACGTTTATGTAATTAAAAACATGAATGTTCCAATCGATTTTTTTTTTTTTACTTAAAGGCATCCGATCTTACCCCCAGTGATATTTTTTTTATATTTTGTGGTTCTCAAACTTTGCTCTCATCATAAGATGAATTATCCAGATCCGCGGGAAAGATCGGATGAATACATTTTTTGCTAGTTATTAATAATAGCTAATTTTAACTTTGAAAAAGGGACAGAAAAAGTTTTCAATGTCCGGAGTAAAGACATCGAAAATTCTATCTATCCTTTTTTCAAAATTGTAACGTGGACCCCAAGCATGGAAATTGCTTAAAAACAATTTTTTATATCCATTATAAATAACGTAAATAATAATAAAAAACAGAAATATAAAAACATAAATAAATAACATAGTGAAATAAATAACAAATAAAAATTAATGCCGTAAATAAAAAAATAAAAACGATACCCAAGATATAAGACGAACGATTTTTAATGTTATTGGGCTCTTTTCTATATCTGTATGCTTCTGAACACATTTCCATCAAAATCTCGAGATCAAAATAGAATAATCCTTTCACTGTCCTTTAAGGTGAAAAATATTAAAAATATTAATGTTATAAAAGTTTGACAATCCCTGCCTCATTTTGTACAGGTAAAGACCGGATGGTTTTAATCCGATCTTTACCCGAAAGGGGGAACATCGGATATCTACTAATAGACATCCTAGGCATATTCTGATCAGATCTATCTAGCTATGGCTACTTAAAACCTAGTATTAAGGCGAAATATTAGCAAAACAAGCTGTATTTTCGCCAAAATATGAATCTAAAAGGGAAAGGGAAAGATCGGATAAAAGAAAAAAAGACAAAAATTTCCTTGTTTTTTTAAATTCACCATAACACACGTACGGTCCGTCCGAGCGACTGGCGCGAACTGAAGTAGACGCATAACAAAATGGCGTTGAACATAATGATGCCAACATTAAAAAATATGGTCTCATTCGCGGGAAATTTGATGTATACGGTCTTACCCCCTTTCCGCTCTTACCCCAACATACCTTATCTAAAGCCTAATTAAAATTAACAGCTATTCAATCTTTCCCGCTGTGTAAGTAAGAAAATGCGTCTTGAACAGATCCGACGGATGTCTTTTAATGCTGAAATGGTTGAAACGTAGTCTTGCGTGGATAATTGAGTCGGTGTTATCTACCTAGCCGTGAATAGAAAAAATCAATTGCAAAAGATTGATTGAATAGATTTTATCAGCGTTTGTTTATGTAGGTATGTACCTACCATTAAGTACGTAGTAGCAAGTAGGTATACTTGCAACATGACGTGATTACTAAAATGGTGTGTAATAACTACAAACTGCAACTCAATTTGCCCAACCAGTTTTTTATCAAGCAGGAAACCGAAAAATACGAAACACTTTGGTTACGGGTAAATAGGTAAAATTATCCGTGGTAATTTACTCTCAAAATTTCTGGTGCACTGAATAAGTTAGTTCGTTTTATTTTTAAATAAAGTACCTAAGTTTCACACTATCTCTAAGTTATACCAGAAAGTTACTATTTAAGAATTACCGGTGTTCTTTGATGTGGTACCTACCTACTTAACTACTCCGACTACTTACTCGTTGGTTCTTAAAATAAACAAACAAAAAAATCAAACATAGTTATTCCATTTATTTATATATTTTTAAGTGCATCAACATAGTATTCATAATATTATGTATTTAAGTGTTATTCATATAATAATATAAACCATGCCAATACAATTTTTAATTAAGTAGATTTAAAGAGAGAAAATCGCGGGCATCGTTTCCGAACAATATTGTGAACATATTAATTATTATTTCCCATACACGTACTCATACAAGCGGACTGTGTTTTAAAATTGTTCTGATTTCCGCCACAGCCGCCGTACGTGAAGCCTTTGCAGCATCCCTCATTTGGATCGTAATAAAATCTGAAAAGTTAACCAAATTAAATGTAATAATCTAATTTAGAAGAAACGAAGAAATTGACGACCTCTGATGTCGACCATTGATGTCGCAGTGTTGAGCGCTGTTGTCTTAACGTGCGGTGGTCCCGGGTTCGATCCCCGGCAGGGGTTAATTTAGGAATTTATAATTTCTGAATTTTCCCTGGTCTGGCCTGGTCTGGGAGGCTTCGGCCGTGGCTAGTTACCACCCTACCGGCAAAGACGTGCCGCCAAGCGATTTAGCGTTCCAGTACGATGCCGTATAGAAACCGAATAGGGGTATGGGTTTAATATTATAACTGCCATGCCCCTAACACGTTAGCCCGCTACCATCTAAGACTGTATTATCACTTACCATGAGGTGCGATCGCAGTCAAGGGCTAATTTGTAGTGGATTAAAAAAAACTAAAGAAACACGCTTTCTGCTTCTCGGCCCCATCATCAGACTCCTTTTCTATATGTAAAGTTTAGTAAATAGAACTCGTCACAACAACCAAATGAGCCCAAACTGTAAGGGCTTTCCTAGTAGACATTGTGGAGTGCGTCTGTCTACTTCCCAGTTCCACATCCATCATCAGAACCTCGTCAGTATGTGTGAAGGTCTAGCCCCACTACATAATCGCGGTGCGGCGCAGCACGTAGCGGCAAGTAGGTATTCTTTGTATGAGGATCCATGGAGCTGGGCCCACTTAAACGACGCGGCACGGAGATGCACTGCGCGACGCGGCTAATACAAACTCATACAAATAATATTTGCCGCTACGGGCTAGACCTTCATGTATTGACTCGTTAAAACCACTCAACGAGGTGTTTACTCGTAACCATTGAAGAGTGCCACTATCTACATCCTGGTTCCATCATCAGATCAGCTCGATGGCACCAAATTATTTTATTGTCATCGGTAAAGTTTCAAATCGATACGAAAATATTCAATTAGTCCTAATAGAAGTTGTTTAAATTTAACCTTAAGGTGTGATTCCGTAGCCGACGGCAGGCAGCAGCAGCACGCGACGACGTGTCTATATTTTCTGTAGCAGGCGACGCCTGCCATAGAAAATACAGGCAATAGAAAATACACAAACAAATAAAGCAGGCAATAGAAAATACACAAATAAATAAAGACGACAGGTATTTAATTGAAATAGTTAGGTACATAGAAACCAGTAGTGTCACGGCGACACGTTGCCTGCTGCTGCTGTCTGTAGTCGGCTACGAACTCGTCGCTAAAAAAGAGTGTTAAAGTGCGTGTCCTTTACTAACCTCTCAATAGATCCTCTGCAGTTACCTGTTTTAGGTTCCAGATAACAAAAAGCGGGTGTCGTGTTCTCTGAAGTTTTGAAAAATAGATTAGTGTTATTATCATTGATTGGTTTGATGAGCTGTATATTCTGAATTGCTAATCAAATATTCAGTTGAAAAACAAGAGAAAAACAGTAGCGCGATTGTAAAAAAAATCGTAATCAGTTACGTAATTAGTTAATACAAATCGAAAACCATGTAAGTATGAACTCCTTAAACAGTTCGAGTAGGTAATGCGTTTTCTCAAAAGATTGCGTTTTTTAAGACAGCCGGATAGCATCGCAAAATGAGTACCGTAGAAATACTAACAACCATAAAGCCGTTCTGTTTAGTAAAGATAGGTACTAGGTACTGACGTGATACGACTGCTCTCGTATAAAATTTATCTGATTCAAAACACAAACTTTTTATTTCACGCTGATAATATTCCACTGCGTACCTCAGGCGCTCGTTTTGACGTAGTTAACCATTTATGACCATAGGAATAAAGAAGTACTTACCTACTTAAATAAGCTAAGTAAATGTGTAAGCTAGACTCAAGTCCTTTGTTGGTCGACCAAATGATAAAATTATGTGCCCCTAGGCTAAGAGAATAGTTCCGATTAAGAGCGTGTGAGCAAAGACGCGACGTTTTATTTAAATCCTGAATATAATACTTATTAATTATCCCCTATAATAATAACCCTTATGTTACTCTTGCTATCTTATACGACTTAATTTTACTATAACAACAGTAATTCGGAAAGCATGGTACTATTGAAAAATGGCCAAAAAAGACTCAATAATTAGGTATGCTACTCGTACTTTAGCTGACAACTTACCACATCCACTGCTAGGTTCCCCCGCAACAGTATATACTACAGCTGTTAGTAAAAATACTGAAGAAAAATAAAGTATTTTACTCATGGTAAAATAATTTGGCACCTGCAGAATGTAACTGTCTGTAACGAATACAACAAAGTTATCATGCAACAACAGGACACTCTTTATTTATAAACACAATTGTGACTTGTAGATATAGACCCAGTGTGACTGATACATTTAAATTATCTAATTTTAATAAGTACCTAATTTAAAATGTATGCATATGTTATATTATGTATCTTGTAAATTAATTTAAGTACAGCTTTGCTCGGCTGTAATAAAAGTCACTGAAAAAAAAACATGTCGCTCTACAGAGTGATTGTGTAAGGAAATCGCAATCGTAAAAATTACATAAGGAAAAAATTAGAAGAAAATTTATCTCAGTGTTTATATAGGTATCCTTTCGTAGACCCGCTACGTTAATATATCCTCTCACCAAAGGTTGCCTGTATGGCTAGCATGCGCACTACGAGTAAAATTATGTCTACCCGTTATCTCTATCTGTCTACCGAAGCTAACATGGTGACTTGTCTCGTTACGTCAAAAGTAGAGAGAGATAAAAGTAATATTTCTTATCTGTGGTATTTTTCTCTACGAACCTTTACATGTCGACTATTTTTTTCTTGTGCTAAACCGCATTTTGTACATGTTAGAGTAAATGAAAAAATTTGTCGGCAACGACAACATCTCTCTCTCTCGTCGCGAGATAATCTCGTTGTGCGCATGCTAAGCACACTGGTGGAGATTGCTCTGTAAGGTCACCTTTGCATACGTAGTTTTAAGTTATCTGTACTCTTTGTATTTTTTCATATGTGCAATAAAGTATTTATCTATCTATCTACTTATCTATATTTTAATGTAACCTACTTAAATGCAAAATCATAAGTTCCAGACTCTAAACAAGTTTTGGTTTTAGCTGTATTACATGAGCTTTATTTTGGTTTACATTATAGAACAAGATCTCAGGTAGGCACGTTCAATGTAAACACACAGTTTGGCTACTCAAAAAAATAAGAAAGGTCTTGCGGCTCTGGGATCTTGCGCCATTAAGTTCCTAGGCCCTGGCTGGATCTACATAATATTATATAGAAAAAGTTAAAAGCGGATAAGACTAGATAGGATCATTTATATTATATATAAATACATGATACTGGGGTCGTCAGTTTACTCAAGCAAGCTGGAGGTCGGCCTACGTGGTCTCCACTCCAGAACATTGGAATCTTTTATACCTCATGTATAAGGCTATCAATAAGTAATATATTCCCTGGTTCTAGTTTATTGTATTAATTAATTGTTATTATTTTGGGTGAAAGTGAAACAATTATTAGAAAGTTGGTTAGTATTACAAAATACAGATAAACAATTTTATTTGTGTTTATGTAGGTAATTTATTTTATAAATTTTACCTACTAGTTGACGACCGCGAATTTGTATGCGTGGATTGTAGTTTTTTGGTTCCAGCGGAAACACTTTAAAGTACCTATAAACCAGTGGCGATTCCTCTAAGATTGCGCAGCTTGCGCCGCAATACCAATAATTATTATGAATAAGTTACTTACCAATTATACTAGATATATTTAAGTAATATACTAATATTTTATAACATGAAATAGGTACCATTAACAAAACATATAAGTTTATCAATTAAATTTAAAATCACGCACGCTCCATGACCACCTCGCACCTTGGTTGTGAGTTGTGACTTGTGACGTGCGCCGCATCGCCACGTGGCTCGTACTGCGAGAATCTTCGAACTCCGTCGGCCCGCTTTCTCCCCGCTCACTACGGGCCGAAGGCGTGCACTATGAGTTGCGCATTGCGAGCGCTTTTGCCATAACTCAAAACTACTCAACCGATTTTTAAAAAAATTTCACCTATAGAATGCTACATTATCAGCGAGTAACATAGGCTGTATTTTATTTTCAAAAACATTACAGATCCCTACGAAAATTGCAATAACGTGAATGAAGTCGGAAAAAATTGTCTCATCTGAGAGCTTCCGTGGCGTGCGCTGCGTAAATGGTAAAAGGTACACGAAAACAATGTATGGTGTTACCTTTTACCACTGTGTTACCTTTGTTCACTTTTTTTCTGTTAGTTTTAAGACAATATTTTGTACAAAAATAATAAAAAAAAAAAAAATAAATAAATAAATAAATAAATAAAAAAAAAAAAAAAAATATGGTGGAATTATTCCTCTCAAAAAGTTCTAAAAAAAAGTCCGTGACAGCATATAGCTATCTTTTAAGGTCGTCTAATAAAAAATAAAAAAAATAAAAAATATATGGTGGAATTATTCCTCTCAAAAAGTTCTAAAAAAAAGTCCGTGACAGCATATAGCTATCTTTTAAGGTCGTCTCACAATAACAGTCATTATGATTTTTAAATTATTTTGGTCTAAAACAATGCTATACTCGCGAAGGTGTTTTTTACCAACATAGTATTAATCCTTATCAAAATAACTTGGTTGTTAATCTCAAGTACCTATTTAATAATAATAGATCAAATTCGCCCTTACATCACTTCATTCAGATGAATATTTTAGAATATATCATAGTAATAATGTAACACGCACTATACTAATATTATACAGAGGTTAAGTTTGTGAGTTTGTGAGGTTGTAGGGGGTAATCTCTGGATCTACTGAACCGATTTTGAAAACTCTGGTACCAGTAGAAAGTCACATTATTTGTGAGTGTCATAGGCTTGGTACGAGAACCGAGATTAACCCGAAAATTTAGGGAGGTCCCGTGGGAATTTAAAAAACCTATTTCACGCGGACGAAGTCGCGGGAATCTGCTAGTGTAAAATAAATAAAAATAGTATTCTTTATTCTAGTAAGTACAAGTTAGCCCTTGACTGCAATGTCACCAGGTGGTGGGTGATGATGTAAGTATCTACTCTAAGATGGTAGCGGGCAAACCTGTTAGGGATATACCTATCAGTTATATTAATCCTATACTTACCCCTAATCAGTGATATATGAGGTAAATGTATTTTAATGAGAAAATACCTAAGTAACCATCAACTAGCGCAAACTCAAGATTGACCACCAGGAATCGCCACTGCTATAAACAGAGATTATAGATATATAGATACAATAAGTTAGATTAGAGACAATAAGTTTCAGAATGTCGGCTGTGTGCGTGGTGTTCTTTAGGTAATGAGCTATAGTTCGCGCGTGAGTTGAATGCAGAGCTTATGTATGTGTCACCATACATATAAGCTCTGCAGTGGCGATTCCTGGTGGTCAATCTTGGGTTTGCGCTAGCTGATGGTTAGGTATTTTCTCAATAAAACACATTTACCTCATATATCACTGATTAGGGGTTACATAGGTTTAATATAACTGATAGGTAGGTATATCCCTAACAGGTTTGCCCGCCATCTTAGAGTAGGTACTTACATCATCACCCACCACCTGGTGACATTGCAGTCAAGGGGTAACTTGTACTTACTAGAATAAAGAATACTATTTTTATTTATCTTACATCTAGCAGATTCCCGCGACTTCGTCCGCGTGGAATATTTTTAAAAATTCCCACGGGACCTCCCTAATTATTCGGGTTAATCTCGGTTCTCGTACCAAGCCTATGACACTCACAAAAAATGTGGCTTTCTGTTGGTACCAGAATTTTCAAAATCGGTTAAGTATATCCAGAGATTACCCCCTACAACCTCACAAACTTTACCTCTTTATAATATTAGAATAGTGCGCGTTACATTATTACTATGATATCTTCTAAGATATTCATCTGAATTAAATGGTGTAAGGGCGAATTTGATCTATATTAAATACTTGAGATGAACAACCATTTTATTTTGATAAGGATTAATACTATGTTGGTAAAAACACCTTCGCGAGTAAAGCATTGTTTTAGACCAAATTTGAATATCATAATGACGGTTGTTGTGAGACGACCTTAAAAGATAGCTATATGCTGTCGCGGACTTTTGTTTAGAACTTTTTGAGAGGAACAATTCCACCTTACATTGTTTTCGTGTAACTTTTACAATTTACGCAGCGCACGCCACGGAAGCTCTCAGATGAGACAATTTTTTCCGACTTCACTCACATTATTGCAATATTCGTAGGGATCTTTAATGTTTTCCAAAATAAAATACAGCCTATGTTACTCGCCGATAATGTAGCTTTCTATAGGTGAAAGAATTTTTAAAATCGGTTGAGTGGTTTTTGAGTTTCGAAAATAATACTACACGGCACATGCGCAACTCATAGTGCACGCCTTCGGCCCGTAGTGAGCGGGAGTAAGCGGGCCGAAGGGTTCGAAGATTCGCGCAGTACGAGCCACGTGGCGATGCGGCGCACGTCACAACTCACAACTCACAACCAAGGTGCGAGGTGGTCATGGAGCGTGCGTGATTTTAAATAATTATCGATTAACGCAATCATTTAATTGATATACTTATGTTTTGTGAATGGTACCTATTTCATGTTATAAAATATTAGTTTAATATTACTAATATAGATCTAGTATAATTGGTAAGTAACTAATTCATAATTATTGGTATTGCGGCGCAAGCTGCGCAATCTTAGAGGAATCGCCACTGAAGCTCTGCATTCAACACGCGTACCTACGCACTATACGTATGAGTGACACACGGCAAGTGTTATCCTGGCATTTTTATTACTTGAGTGTGTGGCATAATTATATTAATAAATGTTTTTTCTTTCTCTCTTGGTTTATATAGACTGTTGCGAAACTCCCAATAACATAAGTTCAACCGTTTCGAAGATTCTAGAGGCATGGAGGCATACCCACCAACTTATCTGGCCCGGTGGACAAAATTGGAACTAATTTTTATGCCTGCATAATTTTTGTTTTTATTTTATTTAGGTACCGGTCATATAAGTTTGTGGGACTGTAGGTAAGTGCCTATTAGAATTTGTCTGGTGGAAAGCCAGCCTTAGGTCACGATATTAGTCATCAGAAAGGTCATCAGTAGGTACTGAGAACTGACATTTTTGTTTATAATAATTAATTAATCTATTTAAAGCAACTGATATCGTGAATGAAACAACAATCTTCCAAAGATGTTCTCATTCATAATATGGATAAGAAAGTTTCCAAAAGTTACCACTAGCGAAACGAATGTAGAGCGGTTAATAAGTTCGCGAAATCTCCTTAAACTTTAAGCGTTTGCTTGAAACTTAAATAACGCTTATGCACATCATAGAAATAGAGCACTCACAGCTCAGAACTGAAAGTTCATCCAAAGGAACAAAAGACTCCTTTGAAAGCGACTCCTCTTTCCTTCACACGACCCCGATTTTTATAAAAAAAACTACCTTATTGTTTTCAGGCAAGAGGTCACTTTGCAATGAGCGCATGAAAAGTTACACTCCCTAGATAAGTGCTAGGGTTGTCGACTCAGTAGGAAACAATACCGGTAAAAATGGCTGTGACAGACAGTTGCAGGAATCATTATCATATAAAAACAATGAAACTGATTACATAATACAGGACTACCCGCAAAAATACTGCATTACATGCTTTTCTTGCGCCATCTGCGGTCTTTGCGAAGTAGTGCGATCACGCAAGATTCAAGCTTTAATATAACAACACAGCAGGCGTATAGGATCTAGCCCAGAAACTTCGCGTAACTCACTTCGTTTCCCTCCGACACAGACGTTTTGTCTTGTTGGTCCTAATTGGTTTTCGCTCGTAGACAAAAGAAAAATAAAGGATTTCTAAAGGCAACCATGAAAAGTGGCAACCCTACGCTTCGCGCAAATACCTACTACTCTTTGAAAATTGTTAATGAATGAAATCATTAGCACTGAATATTTCGCAAAGATAAAATACTCGCACCATAAAATATTCTTAGTTGTTTTTTAGGCACTTTGTAATTGAAAACTTGCTGGAGGCAAGCAAATAGGTAGGTACAAGAGACGTCCGCGAGGGATTAATTAAAAATTATAATAATTTTACTGGCTCCTTTCTTTAAATATGAAATAAAAGATTGGACTAAGATACTGAGTACCTAGATAAAAATCTTTATCACTTTCATTTACTGAATTTTAGAGTTCCGTACCGAAAGGGTGCCAACGGGACCCTATTAGGTTCCACAGTTTTACAATTTGTACAATACAGTATTTGTACAGTTTTACAATATTATCCTCGCCTCCGCTCTCTGCAGTCCGTTCGTCCGTCCGTTTGTCTGTCAGCGGGCTGTAGGTACCTATCTCATGAACCGTAATAGATGTTGTAATTTTCACAATTATTTCTATTGCCGCTATTCAACACATTCATACTTATCTTATAAAAATCAATTAAAAACCGGTCAACTGCGAGTCAGACTCGCGCACAAAGGGTTCCGTACCACCACGATACATATAAATTATTTTAGTAAATAACAAGAAAGATGTCATAGCAACACGTAATCAGCTGTGAAATAACTGGCGCTAAACTGGTAGCGCCTGACAAACAATTCGACACCCTATGAGAACGTAACCCTAATTAACGATTTTCGGAATTTTTCATATACCTACTTGTGCTGTGAGACCTTGCTTGTTGCCCAATTTCATTATTCTAGGTCAACGAGAAGTGCCTAATAGGTTTTGATTTATTGGCGAGAGTCAAAATATGTGGTATACCTAAACGGCCGTGTCTTTTGATTGCGTTGACTTAGAAGCTTGATTTTTTTACAGCTCCAAGGGACCGCAGACTGAAGTAGGTATTTGACTTGATACCTACACGCGTTCCCGAGAAAAAGGGTGCTGACAGATAGGCGGACAACGAAGTGATCCTATAGTGTGCGTGAAGTAATTATACTCGTACCTATAGTGGTTCTATTTCCTCTTGAGGTACGGATCCCTAGAAATAAAGAAGGAATACAGGAAACGTGGTTTTTGAGCGTCTCTTGTTTCTTTAACGAAGAATTTAAAGAGTACATAGTGTTAGGCCTTTTGCGCATTATAAGAAAATTTCTTGTTTAAGAAATTCAGTCGCAATGGTTGTTGTATGAGACCTTAAATAATATTACAAGAAATTTTTTCTTGTGTCGGATCAGACACGCGCATACAAAATAATATAAGACATTACTCATTTATAAGACACAATAAATTTTCTTATTAATGCGCAATAGGCCGGTTAAATCTTGTACGATAGTACGGAACCCTTCGTCTGCGAGTCCGAATAGCCCTTGGCTGATTTTTATTACAATGTATCTAACTTTTCATTATTTTACCTCAGGCCTTCGCTGTATATTGGTATTATACACAAAATAGGATCATAATATTTATCATGGAAAAATAACCTTTCCATATGGGGAATAACTTATGATGCTTACCAATTAGCAAGTCGTGCGTCTGAGACTTTAAATATACTTAGATGTTCTTCACTGAATCACTCAGTTGTAGCAAACGATCAAATAATGGCAGTTTATGTAAGTTTATTAGTTTCTTTCGTCCTTTTTAAATATCCCATTTTACTTTTGCGAATAGGCCAGAACAAAGTAGCAAGATAACTTGGTACCTAATAGTCGTGGAGAGTACGAAGCCATGAATAAGTAGGTATCCCTTGTGACTTGCGGCGTGCTTGGATGCTTGCTGAGAACTTACCCAAGTTGCTTAGAAAATATGATAATATGTTTTTATTTGAAATTTATTTATTTCTGTACACTATAACAAAAATTTCATCTTATTTCTAAGGACCGATGACGGCAAAAAAAGTATAAACTGCGTTTCAGGCGTCAACGCCCACCTCCGCAGGCAATATGCATTAATACATTTATTTCTGTTTCAGAATTTACACATTGTTTTTCCCATCATTTTATTACTAGTCGTTCAAAAACCTATACATGGATTTGAAGTAATCCAACCAAAACCAAGCAACAACATTGAAGACCTACGAAATTATAAACCAAGTGAAGGAATGGAAATAAAAGATAGTCAAAGTGCTGTAACTGTACAAAATGAACATTTGCGGGTGAAAAGACAGTTTGGTTTTGGTCCCTATCCATACTATGGATATGGAGGTTAGTTTCGTTAAAATTATATTACGCAGATGGTACCTAGTCTAAAGCAGGAATATGTAGAGCAGGGAATGTGATATGAACCTTTTGGGTTTTGACCATCTCTGTCAATACATAAAAATCGGACCTTGGAGCATACAGTATCGGCTCTAAATCGGACCGATTTAGTTTCTTTGACAACTCGTCGTTGTTCCAAATCTGAGATTCTATCTTCTAGTCTACCTATACAATAGTAGACTAGTGGTTCGCCCCGAACTGAGACCTCGCGGTATCACAGAGCGCCATCTATTGACATCATGGTGAAGTTCTGTTAAAAATAATGAAGTTCATTAATAATTAAATAATTTCGTTTCCTTAAAATATTTATCTAATTTTCAGAAAATTGAGAGTTCTGAGGTCTGTAAACTGCCGCAGTATCCAAGGGAAATATATGACGTCATAAATCGTCACCATTTTTGTACTGTGAGCACTGGCGTTTTCGAGGTAAGGTGCTTTCAGTGCTGACTGCGAGCGATCGCGTAACTTCTGCATCAATCATTGATACATCGCAATCACCTCTGATTGGTTAACACTCTTCCACTATTGGACATAATCCATTGACGCAGCAAGAATGCCATAAATTCAGCCAATTACAACAATTGATACTGTAACAATGATTGATGCAGAAGTTACGCGATCGCTCGGCAGTAACCAGTATACCTAACTATAAAGGAACGGCTTCGCAGTGTACTAAACTGACGTCACACCATACAGTGCTCTCAGTGTATTTCGGAACATACCCACAGTCTAATAAGATACGTTCTTTCCTACCAGTCGTTCAACGAAGGCATCTAGACAAAGCAAAGCGGCGAGGTGATAGGGGCGTAACGAATGAAACTAGCAGAATTTTTATAATACAAAATTCTATCACTCTAATGTCTTACCGTACCGTACCGTACATCTAGGACTTTTTTTATGTTCCATTTTTGAAATAATTTGCACGCAATCCTTTGTTGAATGTAATGCGTCAATGTGCTAATGTTACCCATCGTCACCTACACGTACTTACGTGCGTACAGCTCAATGTCTATGGTTCTTAATGTATTTTTTTTTAAAATTCCTTCTTGTTAACAATAAGTAGAAAAATAAAGTTGGTGTTGCGGATTGCCGCGAAATCTTTAATATTTTTATTGTAATTACATACATTTACGTAAAGGGATGTTTATTTAATCCATTTCGGATTTCGATGCACAATACGTAATACAAGGTGAAGGCATAGGGTAAAGTGAATGTGATTATTTATTTGTTAATATCAATAAGTGAAAATAAAGATCTTACTCCTACTATTAAAATGTAACAATAGAATGGAAAAAAATTTATTAAAAATCGTTATTTATTATATTTTCTCGCAATCGAAGTGAAAAGTAGAGTGTTTACCACGGTACTAAAAGCCATTCTACTCGACACTATAGCTAAACATCTCGTATGAAATGGCTCATTTTAGTCCCCTGATGAACAATCCACTATTATAACTTTTTAAGCCATAATCGGCGGGAGGCCATCGGTTTACATATTATATTTAAATTTGAAGTAATTACGTTCCGTAATTCAGAAGTTATAAGGCTCTGACAGACTGACGGACAGACGGACGGACAAGTGCCAATTCACTCAAGTAGACTCAGAGACCTTCGCTTCGCTCGGTCAATAAATTTAACAGCTTCTGCTTACTTTGTTACTTTAGGTTTCTATTCTAAGAGGTAGGTATATTTTTTGCCATGAAGTTTTGCTTTTTATCGATGACATCCTTAATGTACTTCATCGTCAACATTTCCCCCAAGTCATCATTTACCCCATCGCCGCGCCGCCGCCGCCCCATTACTCTCAGAATGAGAAGTATTCGGCTAAAGTCCACCACGATACCACCATGATAACACTTTACGAACAACTCTCAGGCATGCAGCTTTCCTCACGATGTATGCCTTCATCTATAAGCAAGTGATATTTAATTGCTGTAATTAAATTACTTGTTTAGATCCAATCATACTAATATTATAAATGCGAAAGTGTGTTTGTTTGTTTGTCCTTCAATCACGCTAGTATAATAAATAAATAAACATCTAGGCTGTGTTCCGAAATACACTGCGAGCACTTTAAGGTGTGACGTCACTTTAGTACACTGCGAAGCCGTTCCTTTATAGTTAGGTATACTGGGTACTGCTTAAAACGGAACGGTGTCAGCACTGAGACGAACACTGAGAGCACCTTACCTCGAAAACGCCAGTGCTCACAGTACAAAGATGGCGTCGATTAATGACGTCATATATTTCCCTAGGATACTGCAGCAGTTTACTGTCAGTTATAACGGAACGAAATTCTCCACAGTAAAGAGCACTGAACAGTGCTCGCAAGTCGCAGTCTATAACGGAACACAGCCCTAGTTTAGTCGTGGTAGGTCGAGCCTTTCAACACTTCTTGTGTTTCTTGGGGTTGTTAGAAAAGCTTGAGTTTCAATCTACCTAACTGTTTTATGAACGTACCTACTACCAATTATCATTTGTTTTCAGCATATTACAGGCGTCCAATACCAATAATCGTCGGCGGAATTGGGTTTGGGGGGCCCGTAATAGGCGGAGGTTTTGGAGGCTTTGGTCGAGGCTTTGGCGGTAGAGGCTTTGGTGGCAGAAGTTTTGGCGGTCGAGGCTTTGGCGGCAGGGGTTTTGGCGGTCGAGGCATTGGTGGAAGAGGTTTTGGTGGCAGAGGAGGTTTCGGTGGACGTGGTGGCCGCGGATAGTAACAAATCACTCAATACTTACATAATAAAAATTTCTTAAAATATACTGGTGGCTAATTCATTTTATTGAAATCCCTATCTATAACCCTGCTCCCAGATTATTAAGTGTGTACTGTGTACCTAGGTACCCTAAAGTCTCTGAGTAGGTACTTAATGGTTTATGTAGGTACTTAGAGCCTAAAGTGTTGTCATCCATTAGAGGCTCCGCCCACGTAAGACGGTGAGCAATTTTTGTCGACAAAAATTATTAAACAATATACAAATACGCTTTAAGATACTTACATAATTGATAATTTCATGTGTGTGCGAGTGAGAAGAATGTGTGATTTTATGAGAAGTCTATAAAACACAGATGTAGTACTAAACAGATACCGCGCTCGGAACACGGAAGTGCGGCCAAAATTTATTCGAATGTGCGTGACAGCACTGTCTGAACACATGCATCAGTGTGCGTGAAATGTTGCCAGATTAATGAAAAAGTGCCAAATTAATGAAAGAAAATCTATTTGTTGGTTCTTTCTTTAGGCCTTACGATTTCAACGACATAATATGGTAGGAGAATAGCTTGTATCCTGGAAAAGGAGATGCGCATATTACTGTGGTGGTACGCTGGCTACTTTGGAGCTACGCTGAGTACTTTAGCGGTACGACGAATCCTTTCAAGATATGCCAGTTAAATTGGTGGTACGTAGACTACTTTGGAGGTAGGCCGACTACTTTAGAGGTACGCCGACTACTTTAGAGATACGCAGACTACTTTTAAGGTACGCCAGCTACTTTAGCGGTACGCAGACTACTTTGGTGTTACGTAGGCTACTTTTAAGGTACGCCAGCTACTTTAGAGGTACGCAGGCTACTTTGGAGGTACGTAGGCTACCTTGGTGGTACGCAGGCTACTTTTAAGGTACGCCAGCTACTTTAGAGGTACGCCGGCTACTTTGGAGGTACGCAGGCTACTTTGGTGGTACGTAGGGTACTTTTAAGGTACGTAGGCTACTTTTAAGGTACGTAGGCTACTTTTAAGGTACGCCAGCTACTTTGGAGCTACGTCAAAGTACCCTACGTACCACCAAAGTAGCCTGCGTACCTCAAAAGTAGCTGGCGTACCTTAAAAGTAGCCTACGTACCACCAAAGTAGCCTGCGTACCAAGCAGCTGGCGTACCTATACCTAAATTAATCGGCGTACTTCGAAATAAGCCGGCAGCGTAGCTGTTTCACAAAAAAAAACTATATGCTAACAGCCCATTTCAACGTAAATTAGCAACACTGATAGATATCGTTGAGGTTTTGTGTTTCAAGTCATCAGCAATAATTTTATCAGCAATAATTATATAAATTATATCCTGTAGGTACTTGAACAACAATCATTCAAATAATTGATCAAGTTTCAGGTTCAGCCTGAAATTTTAGGGGAAAAATTTAAAAAAAAATATTTTTGGACTCTATTCCTAACTATCTTTAAAATGATATACCGCAACCCTGTAACGCTATAAAAAATATTTTACTTCGCATTCGCTTCTATGAGACCCCCCTTATCACAGATGTAGTAAACAGATACCGCGCTCGGAACATGGAAGTGCGGCCAAAATTTATTCGAGTGTGCGTGACAGCACTGTCTGAACACATGCATCAGTGTGCGTGAAATGTTGCCAGATTAATGAAATAGTGCCAAATTAATGAAAGAAAATCTATTTGTTGGTTCTTTCTTTAGGCCTTCGATTTCAACGACTTATGGTAGGAGAATAGCTTGTATCCTGGAAAAGGAGATGCGCATATTACTGTGGTGGTACGCTGGCTACTTTGGAGCTACGCTGAGTACTTTAGCGGTACGACGAATACTTCCAAGATATGCCAGTTAAATTGGTGGTACGTAGACTACTTTAGAGGTAGGCCGACTACTTTAGAGGTACGCCGACTACTTTAGAGGTACGCAGACTACTTTTAAGGTACGCCAGCTACTTTAGAGGTACGCAGGCTACTTTGGAGGTACGTAGGCTACTTTGGTGGTACGCAGGCTACTTTTAAGGTACGCCAGCTACTTTAGAGGTACGCAGGCTACTTTTAAGGTACGTAGGCTACTTTTAAGGTACGCCAGCTACTTTGGAGGTACGTAGGCTACTTTGGTGGTACGCAGGCTACTTTTAAGGTACGCCAGCTCCTTTAGAGGTACGTAGGCTACTTTGGTGGTACGCAGGCTACTTTTAAGGTACGCCAGCTATTTTAGAGGTACGCCGGCTACTTTAGAGGTACGCAGGCTACTTTTAAGGTACGCAGGCTACTTTTAAGGTACGCCAGCTACTTTAGAGGTACGCAGGTTACTTTGGAGGTACGTAGGCTACTTTGGTGGTACGCAGGCTACTTTTAAGGTACGCCAGCTACTTTAGAGGTACGCAGGCTACTTTTAAGGTACGTAGGCTACTTTTAAGGTACCCCAGCTACTTTGGAGGTACGTAGGCTACTTTGGTGGTACGCAGGCTACTTTTAAGGTACGCCAGCTACTTTAGAGGTACGCCGGCTACTTTAGAGGTACGCAGGCTACTTTTAAGGTACGTAGGCTACTTTTAAGGTACGCCAGCTACTTTCGAGGTACGTAGGCTACTTTGGTGGTACGTAGGCTACTTTTAAAGTACGCCAGCTACTTAAGAGGTACGTACGTACCTCGTACAGCTCTTCGTACCTCGAAAGTAGCCTACGTACCTTAAAAGTAGCCTGCGTACCTCTAAAGTAGCCGGCGTACCTCTAAAGTAGCTGGCGTACCTTAAAAGTAGCCTGCGTACCACCAAAGTAGCCTACGTACCTCCAAAGTAGCCTGCGTACCTCGAAAGTAGCTGGCGTACCTTAAAAGTAGCCTACGAACCTTAAAAGTAGCCTGCGTACCTCTAAAGTAGCCGGCGTACCTCTAAAGTAGCTGGCGTACCTTAAAAGTACCCTACGTACCACCTAAGTAGCCTGCGTACCTCTAAAGTAGCTGGCGTACCTTAAAAGTAGCCTGCGTACCACCAAAGTAGCCTACGTACCTCCAAAGTAGCCTGCGTACCTCGAAAGTAGCTGGCGTACCTTAAAAGTAGCCTACGAACCTTAAAAGTAGCCTGCGTACCTCTAAAGTAGCCGGCGTACCTCTAAAGTAGCTGGCGTACCTTAAAAGTAGCCTGCGTACCACCAAAGTAGCCTACGTACCTCCAAAGTAGCTGGCGTACCTTAAAAGTACCCTACGTACCACCTAAGTAGCCTGCGTACCTCTAAAGTAGCTGGCGTACCTTAAAAGTAGCCTGCGTACCACCAAAGTAGCCTACGTACCACCAAAGTAGCCTGCGTACCATCTGCGTACCAAGCAGCTGGCGTACCTATAAATTAATCGGCGTACTTCGAAATAAGCCGGCAGCGTAGCTGTTTCACAAAAAAAAACTATCTACTAACAGCCCATTTACACCTTTAATCTAAGGGAAAATATTTCAACGTAAATTAGCAACACTGATAGATATCGTTGAGGTTTTGTGTTTCAAGTCATCAGCAATTAATTATCATGGAAAAAAAATCTAACAGAATGAAAATATAAATTTTTGCCTATGAAATGAAACATCATCTTCCTTTTTTAATTTTTGGTAACAATTTTGACAGTGTTTCAAGACACAAGACGGCATTATTTTGAGAAACTTGTCTACACACACGTCACGTCAAAACTTCTCGACGCGTCGCATCCAACTAACTGAGAATTGTATTTGCTTTTCGTTTTGTATTCGCTTTGTTGGCGCGTCTGCCGTGTTCCGAGCGCGGTATCTGGTACTACATCTGTGCCCCTTATATAAAGATTTTTTTAACTTTCTAAGTCATATTTGGCGGGAGGCCATCGGTTTACATATTAAATTTAAATTTGAAGTAAGTAATTACGTTCAGTAATTCAGAAGTTATAAGGCTCTGACAGACGGACGGACGGACAATTTCAAGACATAAATACTGACTTGTCCTTGCCAGTATTCGATATCAATGATCTGAACACATTCTGTTCTATAGTAGTCCATTCATTTTAGATTTTTTCGCGGCAAAATTTATAATTTTTTGAAACCACTGTGGTTTTATACCTATGAGTGAGTACACTAAAAAACACAACTCTCCCACCCCCTCCGGTGGTGGCTTCCCCCCTCCCCGTCTTGAAAAGTGTGCCATTTTGCAGATTTCCTAGATTTTCAAGAAAACTATACAAGCTAGGACAAAACCGTCAAAGAGAACATTGTTTCTTAATAAATTACCTACAACTAAGTTCATAACATTTATTATGATAGGAGTTATAGTTTACAAGCTATGGTGCGTTAAAGTTGACTAAAAATCGCAGCTCAGTAAAATAAGCCAATTTTCAACATTTTATATGTATTCTGTAATCTCTAGAAAACTATTAGATTTAGGCAAAAACTGTCAGAAGTAAAAATAAACACCATTTAATGACCTACAAAAAAATATTTAGTTCATAAAGATAGGACTAATAATTTCACATATATTTCCACGTATTGTATACGAAGAAAAATAAAAAAATTGTTAGAATCCTGTGTTATTTGCAATTTGCACCAAAACTATTAGAGCTAGCAAAAATCCTTCGAAGAGCAATTAATTTAATTTAATTACCTACAAAAAAATGTAATGGTTTATTTAGATAGGAGCAATAGTTCGAAAAATATGACTACCTTTATTCCATGAAATTTTTTTTTTTTCAAAAACCATGTATATATTTTGTAATTTTCACAGAAACTATTAGAACTAGGAAAAAAATATCAGAAAAAAAAATGAACTTCATTAAATTACCTCCAAAATAGTTTTTAGTTTATTTTGACAGAACTAATAGTTTCGGAAATATTGCTGTCTAACTTGCATAAAAAAAGAAACCCTTGTAAAATCCGTGAATGTTTTTTGTAATTTCAAGAAGAAGTATTAGAGCTAGGAAAAAAGCTGTCAGGACTTAGGACAAAGATAATTAATTTACCTATAAAAGAGTGTTTAGTTTATTTTGATAGGACAAATAGTTTTTGAAATATTCCTTGCTAATTTGTAAGAACCGGTGGTAGTCATGTTGACTTAGCATAATAGTATGGAATGAATAGAAATTAACCCCTAAATAAATAACTTTTTTTTTATTTTAGGCCCAAATGATGCCCTCCTTCCTCCCCACTCCCCAAACCCCGCCCCCCCCCCCTCTCTCAAATATCTCGCCGATTGTGCTTTGATTTTAACGTTGAATAAATTAAAAAAACTTTAAGAAATATAATAAACACATATTATCTAATGCCCCCTTTTTAGGGTTCCGTAGCCAAATGGCAAAAAACGGAACCCTTATGGATTCTTCATGTCTGTCTGTCTGTCCGTCCGTATGTCACAGCCACTTTTTTCCGAAACTATAAGAGCTATATATATACTGTTGAAACTTGGTAAATAGATGTATTCTGTGAACCGCATTAAGATTTTCACACAAAAATAGAAAAAAAAACAATAAATTTTGGGGGTTCCCCCACTTAGAACTGAACCTCAAAAATTTTTTTTCATCAAACCCATACGTGTGGCGTATCTATGGATAGGTCTTTAAAAATGATATTGAGGTTTCTAATATCATTTTTTTCTAAACTGAATAGTTTGCGCGAGAGACACTTCCAAAGTGGTAAAATGTGTGTCCCGTCCTCCCTGTAACTTCTAAAATAAGAGAATGATAAAACTAAAAAAAATATATGATGTACATTACCATGCAAACTTCCACCGAAAATTTGTTTGAACGAGATCTAGTAAGTAGTTTTTTTTTAATAATTTAAAACTTACTACAAGTTTGTACGAAACCCTCGGTGCGCGAGTCTGACTCGCACTTGGCCGGTTTTTTTATGCTAAAATGACTGGACTACAAGTGCAACAATGGCGAGGAAATGTGTTGAGTCTAGAAAACTGGGACTGGAAAAAAACAACTTTTTTCGCCCATACATACTACAAAGTCACCAGCTCCAGCATCGAGCTGATCTGATGATGGAACCAGGAGGTGGATAGGGGAACTCTTCAATGATTATCAGTAAGCCCCTCGAGTATGGGCTCAATTGGTTTGTTTTAAAGATTCCAAGCGTGTTTTTGAACTAATTTATGGCTTATTTTACTGAGCTCCGAATTTTAGTCAACTTTAACGCACCATAGCTTGTAAACTATAACTCCTATCATAATAAATGGTATGAACTTATTTGTAGGTAATTTATTAAGGAACAATACTCTCTTTGACAGTTTTGTCCTAGCTTGTAAAGTTTTCTTGAAAATCAAGGAAATCTGCAAAATGGCACACTTTTCAAGGCGGGGAGGGGGGAAGCCACCACCGGAGGGGGGGGGAGAGTTGTGTTTTTTAATGTACTCACTAATAGGTATAAAACAACAGTAGTTTCAATTAATTATTAATTTTGCCGTTTTCCCCATACATTGAAATCTAGAATGAATGGACTATAGCAGAACATGAAGTTAACAATCATGCGGCCAATATGTATAAAGAATATTTTTTATTGACTTTTCGAGTGGCTGCGGATGGACTTCATCACTTTATCTCATCAAAATGTGGTTCAGAGATGAGAAAAAATATTTCTTATAATATTTTATTCGATGCAAACACGAAAAAATGCAAAACAAAAAAGTGAGTGACTGGCCTTAGTTTTCTTCGTAAAAAATCAGAGCAAGGGGCGTCAGGCCATAGACTAAGGATTAAGGTACATTACATACCACCTCATTTGCACTCTCCTATTATACTTGTAAAGTGTGCATAAAAGCGCCACCTATGATGTTTTATAGGAACGTAGGCTGGAAAGTTCCTCTATTCAAAAAAAACGATTTTATAAACAGCTAACAACTGTCAATGCAGAGTATATTATAAGCATATGTAGCGAAAAAATTCTATGTCTATGATTATAAGCACTGCGAGCATTGGCAGTGCTCTTTACTGGGGACTTTCAGTGCTCTCAGTGTATTTCGGAACGCACCCTTAACAACTTTGTGTCAACTGTCACTTGAAAAGTTGACGTTCAAACCTTCAAACCAAAGAAGTACTCTGTGGAGCAGGGGGGAGACACTTTCCTTTAGTATGATGATTTACAAAGATAAAACTGCCATCTGTTTTATGGGGTAACAAACTTTTCGGCAAACAGTATGCAAGAGCCTCAACAGATGGCACCTTATTTCAGAATTAAATTATGTATTCCCATACCAAAAACTTACTACAATTTAGGTACAACTTTATGGTTCTAAAGTTTAAAAAAAACTTATTAAGTATGTTTATTTATTTTCAATTCAATATTAGATAAAAAAAACATTATATTTTTACTTCATTAGTCAATAATTAAGATAATTTGACCATATTGTTCAAGTGTTGTTTATTTTGTCCTCTAAGTTTTAAGTAGTATTTATCAATTAAAAAGTCAAAACTGGCAACCCTAACTGGACGTACTGGCTACAGGCTACTGTCAAGTGTCAAATTCACTAATCAGTTGAATTTTGAATTCAATTGAAAATTTTGATTTTTTTTAGAATTTTATGATTCAGTTTTGCCTTGGTAATTTATTTGCCATTTAATTTAAAGAAAGAAAAACTAAAAGGATGTTTTGTAGATTTCACAATTAATATTAATTTGTACAGTTGGTGCAGAAACATTAATAGAATTTTGTCCGGCAAGATCACTTATGAAGGTGTCTTAAATTATTATTAGTATTAGTGTATGGTGAATTAAAGAAAAACGCTGCTTACGTACGGTAATAGTGTACGTATTATAATAAACGTAAGCAATATAAAAATAAAAAATAGTTTGAAAATTGAACTTTTCTTATTTTAGCTATAAATTCCTACCCTTCTGTGAATTCAGAGAAACCAGTTTTGTTCTAGTAAGCTAATACATTACATTTATGTGGCAAGCCCGTAAAGTATATATTATTTTTAGTCAGTTTATATAATGGTATAGGAAAAAAGTTCCTTTGCCACAATATTAATTAAATAGCAGACTGGAACATTATTGTGGTATATTTTTTTGATAATATCTGGAAGCTATAATAATTATTCTGTCGTGTTAGCTCTGTTCACAGGAAATCAATATTTTGGTGCCAAACTAAGTTCTTCGTTATGGAATAGTATGGATATCCTGACTTTCTGTGAATATTATCTTAATGTTTGAAAGTAGGTATACAATAATGGCAGAAAGTCTGAATAACACAAATGTGTTTCCATTATATTCCTAAACAAAGAACTTATAATTTGGCGCCAAAATATTGAATTCCTGTGAATAGCATGGTAGGTGTAGGTATATAATTATATAGCAAATTATTAGTGTTGGAACCAAAAACCAGATGGCGCTTCAAAATGAATTGGCCTAAAATGCTGCGAGAGGGCTCTCTTTTCCCTGTATATTATTATACTCTTTGCTGTGGAGTGTGGTCATAGATAAGTATTGTATAGTGTGGTTGAAACTTGAAAGTTGAAACAAAAGTGCACTGTGCGTCTGTGCATTTATTATCAAATAAATGATAAATAATTTAGAGAGAGCAAAATATACGATGAGATTTGCCTATCTTTTTTTACCAAAGTGATCCCACTAGCCTAGCTACTCACAGTAACAAAAAAACCAAATGTGTTAATGAGACTTTGATTGTCCATAACATTTATGAAACAAGTTCAACCTCAATGGTTCAAGGTAATAAAAGTAATATAGTAAGCATAATATAAAAGTTATGAAATAAATTATCGTTGCATAATAATTCGGTATTATACTTCAGTTGGATCGCATAGCTCGGTCGCTATGGAAGGTGCATACGACGAAATAATCTCAGACAATCCATTTTTCGTACAACTCAAAAGTGAATATTCAAGTTTGTTTCAACATTGTATTGCACAATCATGGATAATATGTGTGCCTCGTATTGGAAGTTTGAACACCCGCGCCTTTACCGTTGAGGATTTCTGTGCACATGTTTTAGTGCCTAGTGATGAATTGCCGGAGACACACTACAGCACTCTCACAGAAAAACAAGTCAGTGTCGCGAACAAAGTCATCACACTCGAAGTTACAAAAAGTTTGCCTCTTCAGAGCCACATACTATTTGAAGAAACATTCTACACTGAGGACTATATAAAATACAAGGTATGGTGTGTTGAAAGCCCTTTGGAACCTAATGCAAATTTGGGCGACATAGCAGTGACTAAGGATTGTTTACTATCAATAAATGATTGCATCGATTTGCTCTGGACTCAAGCTGCAGGCCGTCAGGTCTTAGATCAAATAGAACTAAATGTTCAACTTTTCATAAAGAAACATTCTACACCACCAATAGCCATTGCACCTCTGCGGGATGCAATCAGCGAGTTGTACACACAATGCCTTCAAAGCACACTGCAAAATCGCAGAATCAGAGAGAAATGTAAGTCTTCTAAACATCTCTTAGAGAATATAAAATTGTCAGTTGAAAGCTACATGCAACATCTATTATTCGACTTTCTATTTAGACCAATTTGTACTATTTGTGCTTATGAAGACTCACATCTGAATAAAAAGATAAGAAACATGTCTGATATTCAACTTAGAGACCTAGATATAAAGAAGGAATTGTACCATGCAGTGCCAAAAGCGAAACAAATCCTGTCTAAAATTGATACATACAATACTGTCCTAGAAAAGGTGTTGTGTTTAAAACAAGCATTAAATGCAATAAACAAGATAGATGACAGCAATAACATGGTCTTATTAACTGCAGATGACTTACTTCCTGTATTTGTATTTTTACTAATCAAGTCTGGTTTACCAAACTGGTACAGTCAGCTTAAATATATGAAAGAATTTCGTTTTAGTGGTGTGGGAAAGGGGGATGGAGATGAAAGTGATTTTCTTATTACTACATTAGAAGCAGTTATAGAACACATACAGTCTGGGGCCTTAGGTGGTCCACCTAACCCTGAAGCCTATTATTACGAAAGTAGTCTCACTGAGGAAAGCTTAAATGATGGTTCAAAAAGAAGAAGCAGTTTAACTGAATCAATATCAACCTGTGACACAAATGGAAGAGAAGAAACCCTCGAATATGTATTTGATTTGATTAAAGCCAACAACTCTGAACAAGTGCAAATATTGCTGGAAAAGAATAAAAAGCATTTGGATAGCATCCAACATGAAACCAATGCTATAAAGCTGACAGCACTTGATAATACAGACTATGATGATGATGATGACGATGATGACAGTGGTTCAGAAATATATCAAAAGCTGTGTCACCCTCTGTGTAATTGCAAAAAATGTCGCTCAAAAATATCTAAGAATCTCTTGAAGACTTCCCCAACAGTGTCTTCAAGAGATAGTCATGGTCTAACTCCCTTACATGTTGCCTCTGTGCATGGTAGAGCTGCAATAGTTGAAATTCTGATTGATATGGGTGCACAGATAAATGCTACTGATCTTAATGAATGCACACCTCTACATTATGCAGCATCAAGAGGTCATCAGAATGCATTATTGCTATTATTGCACTCAGGGGCATCTATAAATAAGGAAAATATTGACAAAAATACTCCATTGCACTTGGCAGTAAATAATGGTCATTTGAATTGTGTGAAGGCACTCATATATTTTGCAGAACACGGCAGGAAAAAGTTGAAAATAAATTGTACAAATGAGGTTGGGAATACTCCCTTGCATTTAGCGTCAAAATGGGGATATGAGGGCATAGCTAAGTTATTGATTGAAAATGGAGCAGAACCTTCCCTTCAGAATCGCCACAGTAAAACTTCATTTGACTATGCACATAATTTGAAGATACTACATGTTCTGAAATCCAGCACTCCTAATTTGTATGAATACATCCACATCACAAGTACAGATGTTAAGACTTTAAATTGTAAAACTGATAATCCTGTAACCTTGAAGCTACAAGGCCTCAAAATTAAACATGATGCAAACGATGCCTCAAAAACTGTTGAAAATTTAAAGAGGATTGAGAGAATATTGCAAGCCATATCTTTTGGTGATGTGAAACTTGTTTGTTTTTACATGAATATTAATTATGAAAATTATGCTAATACTAAAAGCACAAACAAAAGTCCATTGTGTCACCCTTTATGTGAATGTCAATTCTGTAAGAAAACGCAGCAAACAGTATCTGACTTTGATGTTAACTTTGCTGATTCTAATGGATTCACAGCACTTCACTATGCAGCTAGATATGGATTGGATGAGCTATGCAATATTCTTATATTAAACAATGGAAATTTAAATTCTTGTAATAAAAAGGGTCAAACGCCTTTGCACTTAGCAGCTATAAATAACAAGACTTTAGTGATCAAATGTTTACTTGATAATGGAGCAAACATAAATTCAATTGATTTGTCAGGCAACACTCCATTGCATGATGCAAGTGAAATGGGTAATATAGGAGCAACCAAAGTCCTTCTAAACTATGGACCAAATGTAACCTTATTGAATGGATCTGAGAAATCAGCTATAGATGTGGCTAAAGCAAAACTTCACTTAACAGTCATAGATTTAATAGAAAAATATGCAAATAAAATAAACATTAAGCATAATCCAGTGTAATCACAGGCAACTACATTAGGTAATTATATACATAAGCAATAACATCTAGTTTTATAGCATATATATTATCTGCAGCTTATTTTGTTATGTATAAAGAAAAACCATTACCACAGTAACCTTGAAAATTAAACACAGCCAAATTACTTAGTTTTTAGATTATTTTTATTGACATCAATAATATACTTGTAAGTATAACAAAATATTATTGTGCATTATTTAGGTTTAATTGCTAAATACAAAGGGAAAAGTTAATAATAAGTGAGAGTTAGTTGCATAATAATTATTTTGTTTTACCAATTATCTATGTGCGGTTTTGTACACATGAAATTATTACTCTTTAGAAATAATAATTATGGTATATATTGTGTTCACCAAAATATTTTCAATATTGCTCAACAATATGAATTATTTTACGAAGCCTACCTGAACTAACTATAGGTCTACCAGAATCTGATGGCAAAAAGTATACACCGTATACTGGTACTTTTAGGTGTATTTTTTGCCATCAGATTCTAGTAGACCTATAAGTACCTACATTATGATTTTATAAAATGTTTGTGCCATATTTTAGAAATCCTTTATCAAAAAAAAAAAGACTGATTAAAATGTTTAACTGTTTTTATTTTTTATAATAACTAACACTACTTTCATCAAAATATTCTTAAAAATAAATTTGTTTCGTTTAACATTTTGACTTTTATTCACGATCTTTAAAAACAATGACACTAAAAAATTAAAATAAAATATAATATATTAGTTATATCTATAAATAGTTTAATATATCACATCTCTTATTTACAATAAAATGTATATTGCAGCTCTTGTAACATAATTAGAGGTTCAACAGAAAAAATATCCTGGCTTGGTTTAAAATACCAATAATTTGAAGCTTGCTTTTGTAGTTAGGTAATTTAATCTGTTGAATCTCTAATACGTCAACTTACCAACTAGTTATGTACATTTCACTTAAAATCAAATAAATATTATAAATGCGAAAGTTTGGATGGATGTATGGATGTATGGATGTTTGTTACTCAATCACGCCCCAACGGCTTAACGGATCTGGATGAAATTTGGCACAGAGATAGATTATAGTCTGGAATAACACATAGGCTACTTTTTATCCCGGAAAATTAAGGAGTTCCCGCGGGAACCGAAAACCCTCGATCCACGCGGACGAAGTCGCGGGCATCAGCTAGTGATTAATAAACCTATTAAATTAATAGGTATCTAAACTTGCGCACAATCTTCAATAGTACATTGTGATACAAGGGTGGTAAGTAGAAACTAGTCTGTAATAGCTTTAACTCCCAGATATCCTACGACGTTTTTCAATACATTTGTAAGAAAAAATTTAATGATCACATGAACTTGGACCTATCGATCTTGAATTCGGTCCAATGAATTTCCAGTACAAAACCTTGTGTGCTGACTTAAAGGTAACTTTATGTTAAAAGATAACTACCTCTAAAACATGAGCCAAGCATTATTTCATCGACTCAAAAATGTGGCAATGTGTCAAAAAATGTTTCCGTTATTGTAAGTTGTGAATAAGAATCGTGAGAATTTAAGTTTATGTATGCACTTCCTGGTTTTGCCCATTTGATTTATAATTTTCAATTTATACTGAGATCAAAGATACAGCACGCTCAAGACAATAATCCTTATGCGTGAACAATGTGCGCTTCTTCCAATTGATTTAAAGGCCAAAGAGACACCCAAATAATATGTATTTCCTTTTAAAGTACAAAAAATTAATTCAATTCAGACCTAAAGTCAGTACAAAATATATGTGTTTATCACATGGCTATTTGCTACAAACTCAATTGTTGTGATTGACTGAACTTATAGTCCATTCATTCTAGATTTCAATGTATGGGGAAAACGGCAAAATTAATAATTGTTTGAAACTACTGTTGTTTTATACCTATGAGTGAGTACATTAAAAAACACAACTCTCCCCCCCCCCTCCGGTGATGGCTTCCCCCCTCCCTGCCTTGAAAAGTGTGCCATTTTGCAGATTTCCCAGATTTTCAAGAAAACTATACAAGCTAGGACAAAACTGTCAAAGAGAACATTGTTCCTTAATAAATTACCTACAAACAAGTTCATAACATTTAAGGTGATAGGAGTTATAGTTTACAAGCTATGATGCGTTAAAAAAAAAGTTATTTAATTTCTATTTATTCCATACTATTATGTAAGTCAAGATGACTACCACCGGTTCTTACAAAATAGCAAGGTATATTTCAAAAACTATTTGTCCTATCAAAATAAACTAAACACTATTTTATAGGTAAATTAATTATCTTTGTCCTAAGTCCTGACAGCTTTTTTCCTAGTTCTAATACTTCTTCTTGAAATTACAAAAAACATTCACGGATTTTACAAGGGTTTCTTTTTTTATGCAAGTTAGACAGCCATATTTCCGAAACTATTAGTTCTGTCAAAATAAACTAAAAACTATTTTGGAGGTAATTTAATGAAGTTCATTTTTGCTTATGATATTTTTTTCTTAGTTCTAATAGTTTCTGTGAAAATTAAAAAATATATACATGGTTTTTGAAAAAAAAAAATTCATGGAATAAAGGTAGTCATATTTTTCGAACTATTGGTCCTATCTAAATAAACCATAACATTTTTTTGTAGGTAATTTAATGAAATTAATTGCTCTTCGAAGGATTTTTCCTAGCTCTAATAGTTTTTGTGCAAATTGCAAATAACACAGGATTCTAACAATTTTTTTATTTTTCTTCGTATACAATACGTGGATATATATGCGAAATTATTAGTCCTATCTTTATAAACTAAATACTTTTTTATAGGTCATTAAATGGTGTTTATTTTTACTCCTGACAGTTTTTGCCTAACTCTAATAGTTTTCTAGAGATTACAGAATACATATAAAATGTTGAAAATTGGCTTATTTTACTGAGCTGCGATTTTTAGTCAACTTTAACGCACCATAGCTTGTAAACTATAACTCCTATCATAATAAATGTTATGAACTTATTTGTAGGTAATTTATTAAGGAACAATGTTCTCTTTGACGGTTTTGTCCTAGCTTGTATAGTTTTCTGGAAAATCTAGGAAATCTGCAAAATGGCACACTTTTCAAGGCGGGGAGGGGGGAAGCCACCACCGGAGGGGGGGGGGAGAGTTGTGTTTTTTAATGTACTCACTCATAGGTATAAAACCACAGTGGTTTCAAAAAATTATAAATTTTGCCGCGAAAAAATCTAAAATGAATGGACTATTAGGGTTTTCTTGCCGAGACACTCAATCTAGTTTTTGAAGCCTTCAAAAATTCCCTGGTTTTATAATTTGGTCTGGAGAGGAACTAGAAAGTTACGTAGTTGAGTGACTCCGTGGATTAAATTTCCCGTATTTTTTGTCTAATTATAAAATGCATTAACTGTATTACAAAAACCATAGTACATCTACTCAATAGTAAATAAATAAAATCTAATAATTTCATCTAAACCTACTGGGGAGGTAAACTCCAAACAGGAATTTCCTCCTGTTTCTTGTATTTTTTGTAATGTCTATCCCTCATTCTGACGTCATCTTGTCGCGTTCTAAATTCAATTTGCTCGCTGCGCCAATCGACGCGTTTTCTTGGCGATTCTTGTCTATAAAATCTTTTTTCCTTATCATTATCGTCATAGTACACTTTGCTCTTAAGAAATAGTCCGTTTACCTCTGGGTCAACTTCAGTAGGTATTTCATCTACATTGTCGTTACAGAGTTCTAATACATCTTCCCTGTTGAAAGTAAAGGAATGTGGGTAGTACACTTGTAAAATATCTTCTTGTCTGAACTGTTGCATTTGCAGCCACACATGTGGTAGTAACAGAGGGAACCTGCGTATCCAATATGTGATGAAACCGTCGGGCAATTTCCCAAGACTATCCCGAACTCCGACCTCCAGCTCCCTGTAGTGGTGTTTCTGTAAATATAAAAGTCATGTTTGATATTACGTTTCACCACCACTCCACTAAAGCCTATTAACGTCCCACAGCTGGGCACAGGCCTCCACTCTCATAGGAGAGAGGGAATTAGAGCTTAGATCCACGCTGCTCCAATGCGGGGGCTTTAACGACTATTATCTTATCATGCTAGTGATAATAACCGGGACCAACGGCTTAACATGCTCACCAACGGATTTTACGTTAATCCACAACAATCACAAATTTACCAAACTATAAATCTGTTAGGGCATTAAGGAAATTGTCTTTACCAAAAGTTGCTTACGGAATCTTTAAGCACATTTGTGCTTCGATTCGATATATTACTCACTAGCACCTAGTACTACTACTACTACTACTACTACTACTACTACTACTACTACCTAGTAGGAGTTTCCACAATTCGAAAACAATTGGTGGTATGGACACTATATACCTAAATTTTAATTTTTATTAATTCAAAGTAGCTATAGTACTACCACTTTTATAAGTCGCGTCGGCAAAAATTGTTTGCGCAGAACCGCAACCTAACGCTGACTAAACCCGAATGTGGACACCAATGAAATACAGACCTTATTGCTTGACGTTAAGATTTTAAACACAAGAACAACAGATACTCGTGCTATCTATCTATCGTGCGCGGACTCCGAACATAGCGCGTAGGAAACAACCAATAGCGGACGGACGCGCGCTATGATTGGCTGAGATATTTTCGCGCCATTCAAAAATAAGATGTCTGCGCAGGTACATCAGCGTAAATTATAAAAGAGGTAATACTGTACTCGTACTGTTGTACATTATAACATCAGAAGTGGGATTGGAATATATAGTATCGCCTATTTATCTCTCTCACTGCGTTGTAATCCTCATTACTGAGGGTCGTAACCCCTTTCCATTAATCAAATAATGGTAGGAGTTTTCTTGGGATAATAATGCGGTGGGTTCCCACTTCCCACGTCCTTCCGCATACGACTCGACTAAGTATTTAAACTCAGGTTTTGTAACAATTATTATCAGATGTTAGTGATAATAACCGGGACCGACGGCTTAACGTGCTCTCCGAGGCACTGGGGACACGAAAAGACCAAATTTGAACCACCAATCTCAGTCACCCATCCAGTTGCCGACTTGGGTCAACGTTGCTTAACATTCGCAATCGACTGAAATGCGTTGCCACAACTAGGTCACTCGTCCACTCGTCGCCTATTTACCTTATTCCTAATAGCCCTCAATAGATGCGAGACTCGGTCCCCTCTGTAAGTGCGTCGCGCACGCAAGTCGCCCGCAACCATAGAGCATACGTGCAATCTCCAGTCACCGCGGATGACACATCTAGCACCCTCTTCTAGAGGATGCTCCACGCCTTCTTTGCTGGAACTTTCTACGTTGTCACTAACATCCTGCAGAGGGATAATTATAATCAGTTAAAGATTAAAGCTATTGATCTTGAACGATGAAGTAACTAACTAAAGATGAAGCGAATTTTTCACAAACTGAAAAAAAAAATTCTCGCTTACGCGATGGATCCAAATCGGACGACAAAATTTTCAACCCATTACTTTAAAGTACAAAGAACGTGCTAGACGTCCGTCATTTTATAAAACGAGTATGCTTGCCAGTCTTATACAAATTGGCAGAGCCAAAATATATTGAACCTTAAAAATTACTATGAAATTGGTATATGATAAATTAGTCCTCAGTAGGATATGAAAAGAAACGAAAGTTTAAAAGTAAGCGAGGACTGACATTTAAGAATACTCCTTTTACGCTCTGTGTTAAGTTTACTAATATTACCAGATGATGCCCGCGACTTCGTCCGCGTGGATTGTAGTTTTTTTAATCCCGCGGGAACTCTTCAAATTTCCGGGATAAAAAGTAGCCTATATCCGTATGTAAAAGACTCCCCGGGATGTAAACTATCTCTGTACCAAATTTCATCGAAATCGGCTGAGTAGTTGGGCCGTGAAAGCGTAGCAGACAGACACACTTTCGCATTTATAATATCAGTATGGATTCATTTTATCACTGGCTGAATTGCAGCTCATATTATCTCAGCCGTCAAAAAGATTCAATCGAACTATAACTAGGTTTGATGGGAATATAACCTCAAAAATGTACCTGCAAAAAGTTCAATATGCTCTGCTTGCCCCAGAACATTGGATATTTGAGCACGGTTTCGCACGGCGGCCGCGCGTGCGCCTTGCCTGATATCATCGCCCTGATCAGGATCTTTGTTACTAGCAACTCCTCTTCAGGCAATACTTTACTAAAAAAAAAAGTAACCAGTTACACTTGCATAAAAATCATTCCTAATCCAAAGATATAGGGTATGTTCCGATATGCACTGCGAGCACTGTAAGGTTTGACGTCAATTTAGTTTACTGCGAAGCCGTTCCTTTATAGTTGGCTATACTGGTTACTGTTTAAAACGGAACGCAGTAAGCACTGAGAGCACCTTACCTAGAAAACGCTAGTGCTCACAGTACAAAAATGGCAACGATTTATGACGTCAAATATCTCCCTAGGATAATGCGATACTGTCAGTCCATAACGGAACGAACTTTCTCCCCAGTAAGAGCACTGAACAGTGCTCGCAGTGTATATCGGAACATACCCATTATTTTAACTCAAGGACAAAGCTCACACACTCGTATTTTAAAAAGGGAAGCAAATTCATATGCATGTGCGTATGAACTCAAGTGTTGCGACTATAAGGGCTCGTCCTACATCAGCGACAAACGCGACAACGTGACTCGATACGTCGTGACGCGACTGTACCAAACGAAAGCTGACCCTTCACGTGGCCCACGCTGTCGCGTAGATAATTCGTCTTTTTCTATAAAGTCATATTGCGTCCAACGACCTCAATTTACATAGACGAGCCCTGTCAAACAAAGAATGTGGGCGTATTTTACTAACGCCATCTAGTCTGAAAAGCGGGACAGCGCTATGACGGGAACAACGACAGGCTTATACAGGCGTGGAGCGCGATCCACAGGTCGGACGCCCAATTTTTGCTATGAAAGGGCCCCATCTAGTACCTACATTATATATCGATGATTGCGTCGCTTTCATGCCTGCTTTAAAACATGGCGGTCAATATTAACAGTCTTTTTTTCTCTTGAAGTTAAAAATAATATAGGTAACAATTGATTGTATATTTCAATGAGAGATAATAAATATAAATGCGTAAAACAAAACCGAAGCAATGCTATCCTTCCTTACTAATATTATAAATGGGAAAGTGAGTTTGTTTGTATGTTTGTTCCACTTTCACGCCGTAACTACTGAACGGATCTGGATGAAATTTGGCACAGAGATAGATTATAGTCTGGAATAGCACATAGGCTACTTTTTATCCCGGAAAACTAAAGAGTTCCCGCGGGAACCGAAAAACCTAAATCCACGCGGACGAAGTCGCGGGCATCAGCTAGTGAAATATAAATTGAAAAAGTTCGACTTACTCTAACTGATCAAAATTATAATCTCCAGTCAATATGTTAGCCTGTCTCCTTAACACGTCGCCAAAAGGGTGATACCCTTTAGACAGCACGTAATAAAATACGCATCCCAAAGAAAACATGTCCACTGATGTCGTCTGAAAATAAGAATAAAAGGAATTCTAGAAAAGGTCACAAAATAAAGTTTTTTTTCACAATATTTATTTTCATTATCAAATACTGCTATATGTATAAACAAAGACTCATTCACTGTCGACCTAGGGTCTAAATTCGTCTCTTTCTACCGTACCGTCTTCTAAGCAAGCGCGTTCCAACCTAGACCTCATCATTGCTTTGCACTAAGCATGATTGTCGTCAAGCGCAAGCCTATCTCGCAATAAATAAAAAACTCAGTTGTGGGCCGGTGACAAGTCGATGATGATGAATAATTTACAACATCATCACCAATACAAAACAGAGAAGTAAGCAGAAGTGCCAAGCAGGCGTGGCGCGGGTAGCGCACAATGCGAGTAACAACTCGCATGTCGAGATAATCTATCACCACCACCATTACAGCCCATTAACGTCCCACTGCTGGGCACAGGCCTCCACTCTCATAGGACAGAGGGAATTAGAGCTTAGACCCATGACGCTGCTTCAATGCGGGTTGGCCGGCTTTAACGACTATTCGATTTTGTCACGGGTTTATCATGTTAGTGATAATAACCGGGACCGACGGCTTAACGTGCTCTCCGAGGCACGGGGGTGAAACACCGCCTACTTCCTAACTCCGGGCTAGTACTGAGAATTAGGAAATTAATGGGATTCATTAAATCATTAGAAATCATCAAGAAATAAATCATTATCAAACTACCAATCCAGATGATTAATATTTCAACGTTACTTACGGTCCAAGGACGAATGGCCCAGCTGTGACAACGCATATCAGTCGATTTCGATTGTTAAGCAACATTGACCCAAGTCGGTAACTGGATGGGTGACCGAATTTGGACGTTCAAATTTGGCCTTTTCGTTTCCTCCGTACCTCGCAGAGCACGTAAAGCCGTCGGTCCCGGTTATTATCACTTTCATCTGATAATAATCGTTACAAAAACCTAGAGTTTAAATACTCTTAGTCGAGTCGTATGCGGAAGGACGTGGGAATCCACCGCATTATTATCCCAAGAGAACTCCTACCATTATGTGATTAATGGAAATGGGTCACGACCCTCAGAAATGAGGAATACGACGCAGAGAGAGACTTACGGTCCTCTCCCCATTGATCATCTCAGGTGCAATCCATCCATCAGTGCCGGTGACGCCGGACCTCCGCGAGAAACTAACGCGTCCTATATTCAACTTCTTCGATAGGCCGAAGTCTGAGATCATGGCTCTCACTTCGCCCGAACCCGTGGGCATTGATAGCAACACGTTGTGGGGTTTCATGTCTCTGTGGACTGTAAAAAAACATTTTTTTTTAATATTGGATAAGAAGCATTACTTTGAGGAAGTCCATTATAATGAAAGAAGTAGAACTTTAATTCGTTATAATCCACAGAAGTAGAACTTTAATTCGTTATAATCCACAGAAGTAGAACTTTAATTCGTTATAATCCACAGTAAGTAAATCTATGTGGTATAGTATGTATCTTGCGATATTCACCACACCACACAAATCTTCCAAATTATTCTCAACGTACGTTTCACTTCGACACCGAAGCATCTTCAGGAGATGTTTACTCGACAATGCTCGATTGTAAATTGTAGTTTATTTTTGCCATAAAAGAATCAAAGTATGTCAACCATTTTACAAATAGAATGTTCACAGTCGAAATAATCCATGCTAATATTAGGATTGAATGCGAAAGTGTGTCTGTCTAGCTCACGGCCTATCTTTTCAGCCGATTTTAACGAAATTTAGTACAAAGATAGGTTGCATCCCGGGCAAGGACCTAGGTTACTTTTTATACCGGAAAAAAGTACTTACGTGGATATTTCAAAGATTGATGAAAGAATAAAAAAATAGTGCCACTTTTGTTAGGTAATAATGATAGTAATATAGAGACAACAATTATACTAATCCATAATAATATTGTAAATGAGAAAGTGCGTCTGGCTTAGTAGGTACAGAGATAGGTTGTAACACGGAGGGAGTTCCCGCGGGAATACAAAAACTTAATCCATGCAGACGAAGTCGCGGGCAACATCTAGTTTGATTTAAATGCGCAAGTGTGTGTCTGTTACCTTTTCACGGCGCCTTTGTTTAACATATTTTGACGAAATTTTAGACATATCTTGCAATTTGATAACGGACATAGACAAGGTATATACTTTATCTCGGTTTTTTTTTAACCTAAATCGAGACCCAAGACATCATCTTATTGCAATTAATATTGATATCATTGTATTTAAAGGATGCTTAAAGATGAAACTGTTAAATTTTTTATTAAAAAAATCTCTCACCAATATCCATGGAATGTAAATGCGAAAGGCCCAACGTGGCCTGACGTAACACTTCAACTGCATTGATCTTGCATTCGAAGCTCAATTTATTCTCAACGTAATCTTGTAACGTCGCAGAACATAGTTCTAAAGCTATATACCTGCAAAGTAAACAGTATTTTCACATACAAGCGAATAGTGAATTGCAAAATCGGATACATCAGGGTCGCCATTCCAGCACATTGGGACCTCAACTCCTATTCCCATTGCCAATTTATTTTCGTAACCCATCGAGCTAAGTTTATTACTTTAGTTATTTCACTTTTCCCCATTGACAATACCCATCCATCTATTTAGAGATATCCAATAAAATCCAAAAAACATATTATGAGAAAATAACGAAGTCTTTGTTTTATGGAAATAAGTTGTTTATATCAAATAAACTTAATGGCTAAAATATTTAAAGTGTAAATATTTTAGCTATAGAAATGAAATCACAACACACCTAACAAATAATTTTTAAGAGATCAACTTTAAATTACTTCTAGGCAAGCGCGCTCCACCTTAGGCTGCATCACCACTTGCAAGCAAGTCTGATTGCAGCCAAGCGATAGTCTGTTTATAAAAATAAAAAAAAAATGCGCGTGCACATCGGACTCACGCAGCGATCGGCGAAAGTGAAACTCTCTGGGAGCAACTTCTCATCAACTAGTAATGGAATAATGCCATGAAGGTCTCACCTAAACTGCTTATCCCGTTCAGTGCAGTAGTAACGTACAACATGCGCGTGCGCATCGGACTCACGCAACAGAGCCACCTCGCGGTCGGCGAACGTAAAACACTCTGGGAGTAACCGCTTCACTGCCACCGCTCGCTTGTCAAACATGCCTCTGCAAAGAAAGGATAGCCTCGTTGATCAAAAGACCATAAATTTTCTTGACAAATAACAACGTTTAAGTTTTTTTTGTTTCCCACGGGAATTCCCTAATGTTCCGGGATAAAAAGAAGCCTATGTCATTCTCCAGGTCCTCAACTATACCCATGCCAAAAATCACGTCGATCCGTAGCGGCGTGATTGAAGGACAAACCAACAATAAACCAACAAACAAACACACTTTCGCTTTTATAATATTAGTATGATAAAGTTAAAAACAACTTACCTGTACACAAAAGTGCCTTCACAACCCTTCCCCAGGACCTGGTCAGTGTTGAAACTGATTCTACCAATGCGTACTTCGCCGTCCCCTACGTCTATCAACTGGCCGGTCACTTCGCCGTGTGAGGACGTCGACGTATTCGAGCTACGAGATCCTCCTTGCGAAAGTTGTTGGAATTCGCGAGCCTAGAAACAATGATCTCGTTAGGAAAATCTATACATTTTCTACATCTTAGGTCGGCCAAACGCGGACTGCTCGAGCAGTTAGCCAGTGATCAACATACACGGACCGCTATTGCAGTCATAGTCAACAGCTTGAAGCTACCATTGATAACTGCTGCCAACCGCCCGAAGCAGTCGCAACTGCTCGAGCGGTTCCATGTATGTGTGTACCTAGAAGACTGTAGTTCACTATGCAGTCGCAACTTGAAGCAGTCCATCCTGACTGCTTCAAGCTTTCCGTGTATGGCCGGCTTTAAGTATCTTCAAGGCAAAGTGAATAGGCATCTTCTAGGCAAGCATTTCAACCTAGATCTCGTCACTACTTTTCATAAGGCATGATTGACGTCAAGCACAGACCTATCGTGCAATAAAAAACAATACAAAAATTAACCCAAAACAAAAGTAAAACTAGTAGCCTGGCAGAGATAAAAAATTACATATTGCTTGGACTTGTAGGGCTGTTCTATTACTTTTTGGATGTAATTGCCGCATGTTTAAAGCAACCTGTCTCCATTTTCCACGCAAACTCATGATTTGCCAATGTCGATCGAACAATGACCGTTGAGTTTCGGCGACGCTAAAATATGGATTTATATGAAGCTTGAATTCATTGTGTACACTTGTGTGATTAGAAACACGTAAAATTCACCTGAGCAAATACGTCAAGGACGAAATAGTACTGAGCGGCAGAACGAAGTATTGAGTACAATACTAACTTAAACAGATATAAAGAACAAAGTATATTATGTAATATTGTTTCAGATTGGCAATTTCAATACTACATATACAAAAACCATATTCATTCATCAATATTCAATATGGATTCTACAAAGCGCATGAATTCACAAATTGCTAAGAAAAATACGAGTAATGAAGGTAAAGAAAGCCATTATCTGACTGGATTTAATGTGTACCTACTTGTATTGTAGTTTATAAATTCGGCTGACGGCCAAATATTGAAACGTCTCATAATCTCTTCTTGAATTTTTACTTATCTGTTTGTCTGTTTTCTGAAATTTCATGTATAGAAAAAATACCCAAAATCCACTTGATAATTGAGATGCACTTTTTAATTGTTTGGCATTAAATCTTTTAGCATAAATTGCACGAGCAACGCATCTTTCTTCCATACTTCATTACTAATCAAATATTATAAATGTGAAAGTGTGTCAGTGAAAACATAACAACGTTTTCATGAAGGAAACGAACGGTAGAGAGCGAAAGATATAAAAGCAGAGCATTCTCACGGGAATTCTAACTAAACCAAATACACACGGACGAAGTCTCGGCCATTATCTAGTAGTAGATTACAGTATAAAATACAAACCTGATATCGTAGATACCAGAACATGGTAACAACCAATCCCATCAGAATTATAAGCAACACTTTCAAGGCCTTATTCTCCTGTTGATGCAACCAAATGTATGCCTGCTTATACCACAAATCTGGCCTGAAATATAGCTCCTTAATCTCCAGTTCATCGGTTTGGACCGAAACTGATACGGAATTAGACTTCTTAGTTTCATTTTCGCCATCTTGTTCAGCTGAATGCACTTGCCCATTTATAAGTTTGATACCGTTACTTTGGGCCACATTCTGGTTCATTAAATATGTGTTTGGCAACGGCGGTATCCATGTTGTAGTAAGTTCTGGCACTTTATAATGCCCTAGTAGTAAATATGGAGGCGTAACGTGTAGGTTTATGTCATTGAGTTGAAAATGCACGTTTTTAAAGGGTTCGTACGTGTCCCTATCGCCTTTTGCCTGGGTCTCTGTGACTGGACCTTCTAAGAGCAATGGTCTATGTCCTGTGGATATAGTTACTGTGTTTTTGTCCACGAGTGATGAGAGAGCGTAAAGTCCATGGTTGTGCTCTCCTATGTACAGAGTAGGGCTGGAATAAAATACAAACAAAACAACTTTTTAATTACGTATTATTTCTAATGACAACATTCTCTTTTATTTACAGAATCTCCTTAAGATCTTATGGAGAAAAGATCGGGTTAATATGAACTACCCCTCAATGTATAAATTACTGGTGGGAGGCTTCGGCCGTGGCTAGTTACCACCCTACCGGCAAAGACGTTCCACCAAGCGATTTAGCGTTCCGGTACGATGCCGTGTAGAAACCGAATAGGGGTATGGCTAACAGGTAAGCCCGCTACCTGCATCGTCACTTACCATCGGGTGAGATAGCAGTCAAGGGCTAACTTGTAGTGGATAAAAAAAATTAGGTTTCGGCATATCCTAAGAACGCAGCGTTAAGATAGGAACATTATGGAGAACTCTCAAGCATGCAGGCTCCCGCACAACATTTTCCTTTACTATTATAGTAAATGATACATAATTGCTTAAAACGCACATAGGTAAGTCCCGAAAGCTTGAGGTGAGGCGTCCTGGGAACGAAACTGTTCTCATTTTGAGAAGCTACCCGTGTCCAATGGTTATCTCGCGATTGGTTGATATGATTATGGTAAAAGTAAAAAGATACTTACTACAACTCAATATTTGAATTTTTAATCCCCTGTCCATTCCTCAAAGTAGTAGCATCTTCCATAATATGGTCCAGAGTGTCATCACCGATTGAGTTGAAAGGGACAGAGGTCAGGCCTTCTCTGTCTAGCAAATAAGCCGCTATGACCGGAGTTTCGAAGTTATGCGACCACACAAGGTCGCCTGTTTTCCTATCAAACGACATAACCCGCCCATTTGATGTTGACGTGAAATGTATTATACCTACAACCAAAGAGAGATTAAATTGCAATTTCATGAAGATTGAATAGCGTGTCGAGTGATAAGAGATCTAATAGTCAAAACGAATGTTGACGACCACTGCATGTTGACAGATGGAACAAATTTTTAATGAGTTTTCGCCGTGATCATTTACATATTTAACGTTGTCGATATACTATCATTTTTTCACTTAAATACGGCTTAGCAACTAAACAAAACATCTGTCCAAAATTAAAACTATAAAATAAGTGTGACTCAAGCATAGCTGGACTTTCTCTTTATTGTATTTAAAATGTCCACTAACCATTACATAAAAAATACACTTTTGTTAAAAACAAAACAAGATAACATTTTACATTGATAACCTGTAAACTTTAAAGTAGCAGATTACATAATACTTTATAGGTACAGTAGACGCTTTATCAACCAAACCTCAGCACTATGTGAATGTTCGCGTTAATCTTACAAGAGGTCTTAGTGTACGGGCACGAAACTAGCGGTAGCGGGCGACGGCGGTAGCGGAGCGATGCGACTAGTCGGAGAGCTGGCGACGAATTTCGGGAACAATTTGATAGAGGTCTGGTAATACTTTATAACCGACAAAAACGTCTGGGATTTATTTTTTCGAATTCTTTAAGTATAAAATTTATAGATAAAAAAATCAAGTTGCCAAAAAAATATTTTTTCGGAGTTTTTTTGAAAATGTTATATGCTGCGCAGTAGCGAAATAACCGCAAACGCTCTACCAGACTGGCAGAACTGGATTCGCCAATGAACGAAATTATATTTTTCCACAATTTCAGATTGCCTAAAAAGACCTGCCCGAAATTCGTCGCCATCTCTCGAATTCCATCGCCCCGCTGTCGCCGTCGCTCGGCTGTCGCTCATTTCGTGCCCGCACACTTATACCCGATGAGGAAAATAATTTAAGAATGGGTCGTATAACCTGAGCTTATCACTATAAAACTATAATACCTAACTATTTGAGGCGCGAATGACCTAGTTGTAACAACGCGTATTAGTCGATTGCGATTATTAAGCAACGTTAACCCAAGTCGGTAACTGGAGTTGTTATAGCCTCGGAAAGCAAGTTAATTGTACGGGCACGAAATGAGCGGTAGCGGGGCGAAGGCGACAGCGGGGCGATGGAATTCGAGAGCTAGACGGAGACGGAGAACGGATTGTTTATTTTACTCCCCATAAATTTTCATACCCCGGGCTATATAAGTATGCAAATCGATTCTAAAGGAGGTAAACTCCAATTACAGCTCAATCAGTTGGGGGATAACTGGGGACCTAAACAAATCCACAAATATTGCAAGATAAATAAAAGCTTGTAATAATGCATACCATAGTCGTTGAGCATTTCCTTGCCCATTGCATGGGATGTGTAGTCGAAGAATGTGACATTCCACTTCTGATTCTCATTGTTAGCGTCGTGCATCAGGATGTTGTATTCTGTTCGCGCGATGAAAACACCGCGCTTCTTGTCTGGCGGGCAAGTGTTGTCCTCTTCGCTCTTGAATATCTTTGATGTATCGAAACCTGGAACCAAAATATTTATTACCGATTGAAAAAGTCCCTCGCTAAATAAATTATAGGTGAAAATCTTATTTCTAAATTTATTTTACTTATTATAACGTACTAGATGATTCCCGCGACTTCGTCCGCATGGATTAAGGTTTTTAATTCCCACGGGAACTCTTTAATTTTCAGGGATAAAAAGTAGCCTATGATGATTAATAATATAATGATTGCACGCCATGTTTGGTAGTACACTGTTTCCAAAAATATTATAAGAAGTCTTCACGTGTATTTTTGCAATAAAGGAATATCTTATCTTATCTTATGTAATTCCCTGGGATACATTCTACGGTCTACCCCTGTACCAAATTTCTTCAAAATCGGTTGAGCAGATGGGCCGTGAAAGCGTAGCAGACAGACAGACAGACAGACACACTTTCGCATTTATAATATTAGTATATAGATTAGTTTTGATAACCTAGGTTTTAGTTTAGGGTTTTAATATGGACACCCGGTAAGAACATAGTTACTTTGGATAGAAGCAGGCGTTATTTTGCGGAAATCACTGTCGGAATCGGATTTTATTATAAATGCGAAAGTGTGTTTGTTTGTTGGTTTATCCTTCAATCACGGCACAACGGATCGACGTGATTTTTGGCATGTTATAGTTTAAGACCTGGAGAGTGACAAAACTTTTTATCCCGGCAAATTAAGGAGTTCCCGCGGGAATAAAAAAAAACTTAAACCACCCGGACGAAGTCGCGGGCATCAGCTAGTCCATGATAATAAAGGAACTAGAAGTTTAATTCGCTATAATCCGCGACAATAGGTAAATCTCTGTGGTACAGTATGTATCTTGCACTTATTGTCAAGTGACTTCACAATCGTGCATTGAAGAGTCAATACCTCCTGAAGATGCTCCGGTATCGGAGTGAAACGTACATTGAGGATAATTTGGTGAGCTAAATATCGCTATAATTGCAAGATACACACTGTACCACAGAAATTTACCTATTGTCGCGGATTCTAGCGATTTGAACTTCTAGTTCATTCATAGTTACTTTCGCAATTATATTTTTTTACAAAATGTAAAAAAAATAAAACAAATGTGCTAATTTCGTGAGGGCGATTCGAAACTGCGACATCTTACTCTTCATTTATTGCTGGACTAAATTTTAACAAAATTTACCAACACAAATATTAGAGTAAATAATCAGCTAGTAAAACAGTAAACCCGTAGATGTACCTGAGACCTGTTCCCTTGTTCCAGTCAAGGGATCCAATATGAACCATGTATCACTTTTCTTCCCTGTATACAGAATCCCTTCCGTCGACCGACACGGCGCATTGGCAACCAACTCGGGTATGGTAAAAGGTAGCTTCTTAAGCATTTGCTTATCCACTCCAGGACCGTACATGTATAGGAACCCATGTCTAGGGTCAGGTAAGAATTGGGGCATTAAGTTGGCATGCTGGTTTGGCACTTTTACCACTGGTTCTGAAAAAGAAACAGAATTTACAGACATTTGTATTTCTCTCTGCGTCGTATTCCTCTTTACTGAGGGTCGTGACCCCATTCCATTAATCACATAATGGTAGGAGTTTTCTTGGTATATTAATGCGGTGGGTTCCCACGTCCTTCCGCATACGACTCGACTACGAGTATTTAAACTCTTAGGTTTGTTACGATTATTATCAGACTAGCTGATGCCCGCGACTTCGTCCGCGTGGTTTAAGTTTTTTTTGATTCCCAGGGGAACCCCTTAATTTTCCGGGATAAAATGTACCCTATGTCACTATCCAGGTCCTCAACTATACCCACGCCAAAAATCACGTCGATCCGTGACTCCGTTGCGGCGTGTTTGAAGGACAAACCAACAAACAAACACACTTTCGCATTTATAATTTAGTATGAAGTATGATAGTATGATATTAGTGATAATAACCGGGACCGACGGCTTAACGTGCTCTCCGATTCACGGAGGAAACGAAAAGGCCAAATTTGGAACTCCAAATTCGGTCACCCATCCAGTTCGTATTACAACTTAGGTACAATACTAGGTAGACCACTGGATACTTCTTATCCCGAAATTCACCACGGTTTCCTTGGAAGAAGGGATGAAAGTCATTCTTTCTTTGTTATAAAGGAGGTAAGTACAAAGATTGTCCTGTAAAATTTAATTGGTTTTGTAGTTCAGAAATTACAGACATCACAAGCCTCAGTATTAATTCCAATTAACTTGAAACCCGGAATATACAGTAATATACAGGAATGTAACGCTCATTTTAAGCTGGTGGGCGCCCTTTATCTAATAGGCTCAATACATTGGATTAGGCCTATTGTCAAAGTCAGATCACACCAAAGGAGTTAGATATTTCAAAACGATACTTGAATAACTTGAAGTCTAGAAAGTATAGGAACCTTTGAGTACATGTTTCATCTAAAGCTGGAAAAAGAATTGTAGGGCACTTTGTACTTTGTAGTGTAGGTACGCTGAGTAGGTACAGTACCCAGATATCTGTTCCTACTCCATGGAACATCACTTAAAAAATACAAAATTTCAATTTAATTCTAAATTTAATTTAAATCTAAATCATATAAAAGGAAAAGGTGACCGACTGATCTATCAACGCACAGCTCAAACCATTGGACGGATCAGATAGCTATTATAACGTAGGCATCTACTAACAAAGGATTTTTGAAAATTCAACCCTTAAGAGGGTTTGAAATTTGTATAAATATCCGGAGCCGAGGGCAAAAACTTCAGTGGGCGTTTATTGTTAATTTGTATTATACTCGTATATCCAATCTGGGTCAGAATATATGTAGCAAATACCTACTTATGTAGAAATAGTTTTATCGTAAAATGCTTCAATTCTTCGTGGAAAACAATTTTCATGGCATATCTAATAATGCGTCGCTAAACATACCTACCTAATACGATTTTCTTTCTCGCCAAGCGTAATTATTTTTGCATATCAAAATATTCTACGTACTTATCTAAATTAAAATTCAATGGAAACCTGTTGTTGACGAGAGCAAATTATATTGACGCTCGTCATCCAAAATTAGGCTGACCAAACATATCTCTCTCTTAGGCTCTTTTTGGGACTGCCGAGGGGAATCGCTTTTGTTGTGGTGGTATCCCAATAATTTGCTCAACTATTAAGAAAATACTGATTGTTTCTGCAATGTGTATGAAGCGCTGTCTTGTAATGGGAAAGTGACGGAACTGTATGCGCGGATAAAGGGTTTACATTTTTGAAGTGAAAACTTCTTTAGCCGCGTTGAGCACTTTTTGGTAGGGGGTATACTTGTGGATTCGCGTCACCGACACCGTCACCGACATGCTCGCGTTGTTACGAAGACAAAAGGTCTTAAATATAAATATGCTACATTCTTAATTAAATTTTTTTTCAAGAAGCAGGGAAATACGTAAAAGTCAGGATATAATATGGACATCACAATTAAGACGGTATGAGGCCAACATGTTCCTTGATGGAGCCAGATCTGAAAGAGTGCAGAGCAATGAGAAACTAAAAGAAACGTCAGAAACAGGAAATTCCATAGATATCTGGATATATGGACTCCCTGTTTGTGACGGTACGACGCGAACGTGTCTGTGTTGATAACTCCACGTTGCCGGCCATGTGGAACGAAGCCAGCTGAGAATGAGCAAGCGATAACACGATAAGGGCGTTGTTATTTCGAATTTCAGACACAGGAGTCCAGAGAAATCAGCATATTGCAGCAGCATTTGACGACTCCCTGGCGCAGTGTTGAGCGCTGTTGCCTTAACGTGGGAGGTCCCGGGTTCGATTCTCGGCAGGGTCAATTTGGGAATTTATAATTTCTGAATTTTCTCTGGTCTAGTCTGGTGGGAGGCTTCGGCCGTGGCTAGTTACCACCCTACCGGCAAAGACGTACCGCCAAGCGATTTAGCGTTCCGGTACAATGCCGTGTAAAAACCGACTAGGGGCATGGGTTTATATGACTGCCATACAGTTAGCCCACAACCATCTTAGACTGGATCATCACTTATCATCAGGTGAGATTGCAGTCAAGGGCTAACTTGTAGCTAATTAAAAAATATATATTATATATCCTATAGAGACTCTGTTTGTGTCGGTACGACGCGAATCTGTCTGTGTTGATAACTCCACGGTGCCGGCCATGTGGATTGAAGCCGGCTCAGAATGCGTGAGCGATACGGTACTCGATAAGGGCGTAATATAATTAAACGCATGAAGCTAAAATTGATAATAAAAACTGTGCCACGCACCTTAACAGGGCGTAATAATTGTAGATATAGACTAATTTAATCATTTGCGTTTATATTAATCCGTTCTGACTCGCACTAGCTTAACCTTGGGTTTTTTATAATATAAGAGTGGCCATACCACTCAGGGCCGGATCTATGTAATGGCTTTTTAGGCTGCAGCCCTGGCCCCATGGGTATAAAGGGCCTCCAGCCGCCATTAACGACAACGGATAATATTGTGAAGTTAAAAACACGTAAAATTAAAAAAAATCATATTGTAAAGTTTCCCCATATGAATAGATAGATAGATAGATAAACTCTTTATTGCACACACTATTATATAGCTTCTTTTGGTGGTATATTCTCGCGTCTATTATGAGGGACTTCCCGCCACTTGGGTCCAAAAGACCAGAAATTAGGAAAATTGCCGAAATTGATATATGGGATTTTCAGTGATGGCAAAGAATAATCAATTTTCAAACTTGAATTCATTTCATTTCGAATGAATTATTTAAAAAGAGCAACCACCGAGTTTCTTGCTGGTTCTTCTCAGTAGGAATGGCATTCCGAACCAGTGGTAGATTCACTTGACGATTCAAAAGTACTTGTAAAAGTTTAGTTGAATAAAAAACATTTGAATTTTGAATTTTGAATTGACTTAAAAAGTGAAAATTTAATCTTTTTTTAAAATATGATTTGGAACCGATTCCTTTCAAAATCGACATCTAGAGTTCCCAAAGGTCACAAATTAGGAAACTTATCAAAAGTTTAAAAAGTGGCTGATAATTTCGAATGTCTGTCTGTCGCTGTCCGCGGCTTAGCTCAGTGATTCACTATGTTACTATTAGTACTAGAAAGCTGTAATTTTGCATGGGTAAACATATAAATAGCGGCAACAAAGATGTAAAATAAATTTGTGTACCTCCCCTAGGTAGGTACATTTTTCAATTAAGGGATCTGTTTACGAAATACATATTTTAAGCTTTTTATTAGATTCCAGTGTCCCCCCTCGGACCTCTAACAGTTGTTTCTAGAGTGTGAAAAAATTCATGGAAGTACTTTAATTAACGAAGTTAAAAGGAAAACTACTAAATTAACTAGACTTTACAAGTTTACGAGAAGCTTATAGTCAACCAACGTCATAAAATGCCCATATATTGTGAAGGGCAACTACGGAACCCTACTCTGTGCATGGCCCGACATGCACTTGGCTGGTTTTTTTTTTACATTAATCAATAGTTCAAATGGTTATATTAAACTCAAAACTAACAGATGAAGTAGATTTTACATATTTTGGAAGAACCTCTGTTTATTCATCACAAAAAAATAATATAATTTTAACATAGGAAATATCCCTATTACTTCTTGAGCAGTCTATGTACATTCTTTAAAATATAACTGTAAATCATATAGCCGCTATATATAAGTTGTATAAAATTTTCTCAGACTGACCGCCGAGCTTCAGTTCAAAGATGGCACCACATGATGATGATAATGATCTTACCCTACCTGCTACTGATCTATTTCAATTAAAAACCCTGTGGGAAGTCTTTGATTATCTGGGATATGTCTGTACCTAGGTTGGAAGGTACCTCTGTACCAAATGTTGATAAAATAGGTTAAACAAATGGGCCACAGAAAGGTTACAGACAGGGAGACCCTATTGCATTTAGTGCTAGCGATATTAGTATCGATTCATACATTTGTTTTTCCTTCATACAGTAATAATTGTGCAAGGTTTAGGAACAGGAATTTTTAGGAGAGCTGATGTGAAAGTACTAGCATGAAATAGTTGTGTTACCATCTTTTAGTTTCCATATAATGTTTCCTGATAGCGGCTCCACGGCGACCATGCCGCCGCCTAACGTGGCGAACAAGAGCGGCCGGTCATCCGAAGTCCTAGAAACTTCCGTGATCTCCTGCAAAACAAGAAGTACCTATTTATTCAACTCACATTCATTTCACCTTGCACTTTAATATTTAATGTTCACATAAAGCACTTCACCTTTCTATCTTTATTCTCCGATCCAAATACAAAGGCCTCCAACGCAATTAGTAAAATAAATAGTAACTTCATCTTTTATTTTGGCTTATATACTTTTGTGCAGTATTAAATCCATTATTCTGAAAATATTTGAGTAATTATGTCAATAAATCACAATCATTGCAGCTTAAATACAAAAGTAGCAAATTATCACGAAATAGCACACAGCGTCGATAGAGGTGAGCATTAAAAGTTATAACATTTAATATAACACAATATTATTTTTTAACTTTTAATTTTGTTAATAAATATTGAGATGTTCGTTAAAAGTTATAACTATATCGCGTATAGATTTATTGACAACGATCGTTGAGTCTTTTACAGTAAATTGCATAGAAGTTTAGTTGGCTGCCGGACGATGGCGCTGTTACAACATTCAGCCAGCAGCCACTTATGTACTGCTTTACCTATTTGTTGTTTTTATAATACAAGGAATTGTGAGCCTTATCCAAATAGAAATAGCTTTTATTATTGAATTTACGTAAAAATAACTTTTAACGTTTAATGATTTCAAGTAAACGTAAACCATTATCAAACTTTAGTTATTATTGAAATGTGTTGTGAATGTTAAATACCTATTAATTTAATGGAAGTAAAATATTTAGTTTTTAAGCTTAAAGTTGTAAAGTGTAACCTTAGTTTAACATGAGTTGAAAGCGGAGTAATGCCGCAATTTGAAACTATTGTGAAGTGCTGAACTCGATCAACTTAAAACACGTTCCAATTTAAAACCTAGGTATTTCATATTGATGTTTTTAAATTCAAATAAATGTAAAAACAACTCAAAAAAACGTTTCATTTCCGAATCCAGTTACATCTTTGCAGTAGGTAAGTAAGTAGGCCTATTACTTAAGTTGTAAAAAATATAACATTCATTCCATTGAACTTTTAACGAAACGAATTAATTATTAAATAACTTTTTAAGATTTGACAACTTTTGAATATTAATAATTGTTATCCATTTAAACTTAAACAGTTATAATTATAACTTTTAATTTAACACGTTAATGTTTTATAACAATAACGTTTTAACAATTAATCTTTTATAACATTTAATCACATCTCTGCACAGCGATACTTTTGCTTTCATGAATGACAAATGACAATATTGACAAATGACATGTATGATGTACATATATCACTTGCCTGTGCTTGCAAGTTGCAAATGTCAATTAAGCCATAAGTCAAATTCATTGTCCATAGTCTAAGGCCGCAATTACACTTGTAAGTTTTACGTTAGTAGCTTATGTAAACAACTTACAAAACCTACATTTGCACAAGACTGTTTTCATTTCGTAAGTTTAATAAAGCACACCGCTCAAAGCCCGATCTGCAGTGCTTTTTTGCGGTGCCACTGCCAAATCGCCCATTATGTACCTTTGCAGGCCCGATAAATCAATAGACCCTGCGGTAGGGTTGCAGAGTCATCTTGCTACCGACAAGCTGATTTTCCCAATCGTAACGCATGAGTCAGCTTCTAAACAAAAAATATGTAGCACTTAAAATATTGTAGTTCGTAAAGAATAAAGATATTGATAAAAACTTTATGTAATAACTAATGTTACCTACTTTGGCAACATCCATATCTATTAGCTAGCTAGCTTTTTAACGAGAATCATAGCTTTTTATTCAGTACTCGACAATTTTCGAGCATTTTTGTCAAATAATTTTACTGTTTAGTAGACCAATGACTCCAGAACATTTGATAATTATTATGGGACCCCGCAATTTTTTATCCAAAACACAGCAATGCAGTGCTTTCGCAGAAAAAAAGGAGAGCTATGAGAATAAACAGATAATTTTTTTTAAATTTATAACAATAATGGCGGTTCCTAATCGATTGTGACTACACTTGCGTCGTTGATCGAATAATAAAATACTAATGAAGTGTAAATATTGTGTTTCTTTGATGGTAGGACTTTTAATCACGCTGCAGCCTGCAACAGAGCATATTTTGATCGACGTGATTTTTTATATAGTATAGTTGAGGACCAGGGAGGGGAATGACAAAGGCTAAGTACTTACTTTTTATCTCGGAAAATTAGAGTTCCCGTAGGAATTAAAAAACTTATTCCTCGTGGACGAAGTCACGGGCATCAGCTAGTCCATATAAATATTATAAATGCGAAAGTTTGGATGGATGGATGTATGTATGTATGGATGTATGTTTGTTACTCAATCACGCTCCAACGGATGAACGGATCTGGATGAAATTTGGCACAGAGATAGATTATAGTCTGGAATAGCACATAGGCTACTTTTTATCCCGGAAAATTAAGAAGTTCCCGCGGGGATCAAAAAAACCTCAACCACGCGGACGAAGTCGCGGGCATCAGCTAGTAAGCTATATTTTGCGTGAGTAAAACTTACAAATATAAATGCGGCCACCAGCTAAGTAGCTGTAGCCACCATAAAGAACTTTGTTTTTTTTCCGCTGTCACAGTCTTGTCATTTGTGTTTGTGTCAATGTCAATATAATAGTTTGCAAAGCGAATAATCTTCTCACTTCTGTTTCTGGTCGGTGAATTGACTGAGAATGAGAACTGAGAAGCACAGAGTACATTATGCTGAGAAGTGAGACTAGTAACTAGGTAGGAATTGTTTGTTGGTTGAATTGAATACTGGGTGCAGTCCCTTTAATTATAATATTAAAACAAACAATCAAAGGAAAAATTAAACACTATTATTAAGTAACGAAAAAGTTAATGGTGATGTAGAGCGTACGTCTTTTTAATAACATGGAAGTTTCGGGTGCAGGTAATGAATTAATTTTTCTTACCTATTTAAATTTATTTATATAAATATTTATTTCACTAATCTTGAATTTATTGCCAGTACCTACAAAATTCTCTGAAGAGTAATCTAACACAGCTTTGTATTGATAATTAAATTCTTCTTACGGCGTTGCGATCATTCAAATCATAGTTTATTTGTATCATGTGGTTTCTTGAACAACAAAAGATGTTAGCAAAATACTTTGTATGACAATCTATCTTACGCAAACCTTGTCGGTTGTACTCTTTGTTCGAATTTCGCAATATTTTTTATCTACGTCAATGTATGAATACTTTATAATTTTAAATAAAAATGTTATAATTGCAAAAGTGTCTGCCTGCCAATCTGTTACATTTAAACTCAACAGCTGAACCTATCGTAATAGCCAGACATAGGCTATGTCTTGTGTGTGTGTATGTATGTGTGTGTTTACACAAAAATATATTTTCAGGGAAAGCACCAAACTCATCTCTGTCATTTAGATATAACCCTAACAATGAAGAACTGGAACAGCTCTTTGAGGGTTGTGATGATGACCCACCAACGCCCCAGGCTGATCCACCAGTCCGAAGTGAGAGTGCTAGTCCAAAAAAGACAGAAAAATCATCATCCTCCATAATAGATAAATATTTTAAATCTATGAGAAATGAGAAGCCTGCTGACAAAGTTAAAACAGATGAAGAAGTTAAAACAGACTCCAAAGACCCAAAAGTTGATGAAAAAAAAGGTATATTTTAGTTTTGTGTTTATTAATTAATTGACTTTGTGTAACATTGTACTAAAATTCTATATCAATGTTGTGTAAGAATAGATTAATTGAAATTAAGTTATCTCAGGGTACTTATTGCAATGCTAATAATTTTTAACTTGTGTCTAATTCATAAATAATAAAAATTATTGAATTTAAATACCTCTTGAAAGAACTATCTTCTTTAATTAGTGCTTTAACCTCTTGTTGAAGCACTAAATCTAGTGCTGTCCTTTTGGCATTCGGTTTTAGCTTAGAGATTGTGCACACTAGAATTAGCCACAAAATTTTATAAAAGTTGAAACTACCATATTATAAATGTACAGCTCAAACCACTACAAATGTGAAATTTTGTGAGTAGATTTTCTTTTTAGTACACCAGTAACAAAGAATTTTTAGAAATTTTGTGCTTCCCAAACTTTACTTGGGTGGATCTGCTACTAGTGCTAATTATTCACAGTTTATGACACTGTATTTTTTAACAGACCATTGACTTATTAAACGATATATATATGTATTTTTTTTTAAATAGCTGATGCCCCTAAGGAGGTGACATCTTCCCCTATGAAAGAGTATTTGAACCGACTTGGTAAGAGGAGCACTTCAGAAGTAGTCACAGAAGTAAAAGACAAGGAGGCGAATGAAACATGGAAAATATTCCATGATTTCAAGTTTAAAATTGCTCAAGCTGTAGAGGATATGAAGACACGCTCAGTTGAAGGTTATTTTAATTTTTTATTTTCTATTTACTCAATTATATAATAATTGATCTTTGGTGATGGGGCTAACCCATCACCAAAAATCAATTATTATATAATTGAATGCTAATCTGTTGCAACTTTCGTGATTGATATCATAGAAAAGAATATTATACTTACTTAAGTAAGTATTTATTTTTTCAAATTCAATAAACTTTTACAATCCATACTGTAACTACTACTGTGTAATATAATAAATGCGAAAGTATGTTTGTCTGTCTGTCTGTCTGTCAGTCTTATTACGCTATGTTAATGACCCATCTTTTCAAACGATTTTGACAAAATTTGGTACAAAGATAGGCTGTATCCTAGGGAAAGACATAGGCTACTTTTTATCCCAGAAAATCAAAGATTTCCCACAAGATCTATCAAAAACCTAAATCCACCCAGAGGAAGTTGCAGGCAGCATCAACTAATTCAATATTTATTTATAAATAGAAAAAGAAAAATCCTTGCCAAGAGATAACTCTACGGACTCTGAGGATAACTCTGCAATAAAAGACTCAGACCAGCAGAGTATGGGTGATACAGATAATCAGGTAAGTTATTAATAACTTATATATAGCACCAATTTTTTAGATGATTTACGATTTATTTACTAAGTGCAGGTTTAATATATTGGACCTGACTATGAGATTATTTTAATGCAGTTTTTATTTTATATGGAAATGTCTATTATTTTAAAGGGTCTCACTGAATGCTCCAAAAATACTCTGTATGCATTGTGTTGTCCTTCGCACTTCGCAGTAATCATGTACAGCATAAATGCAATAGAAAATTACTTTCTTATCAGACAAACATTTTTATCTTTGGCCACTGTGTGAAGGTTGGACAATTTCATATCATATTTTCTAGGAATGAGTCATACCAGATAACTGCACTATCTTCATAATCTTAATAGCATTGAATTTTTAAGCATATCCATTCAAATGGCATTTATCTGTTTATTACTCAAAAAAACACTTAATACCAATATTAATAATGCTCTATGCTAAATTTCAGTAAGCATTATGTACTACAGAATATAAAACTTAGTGCTTAAGAGCAACTCAAATGCTAAGCGACTGCTTTTACATTTCCTGCATAAACAAAATGTCAAAAATCGGTTAGGTACTTACATAGGCAGTCTTAAGTTTTAAAAGCTATTTTAGTATTCGGCCGTAAATATCGTAACAAATACATATAATAGAATGTAATAACCGATAGGTATCATCATTGGATAGCAGTATACAGAATTTATCGGATGTGACTCAACCTTTAACAGCCAAACCTACAGAAGCTGATCTTAGCAAGGATTTGAGCTTGAACAAAAGTAATTCAGAGTCTAGCGATGACACTCATAAGAATTTAGGTGAGAATTATTTTAATAATTATATTATGTAACTATTTTTTGTTTTGTACATCAAATATTTAATGTCAGTACTGAGTACCTATTCGGGAATATCAGAGATTTTTTACTTAATTTCAAACTCGTTAACATCATGTTTGAATGCATTGAAATAAGATACAGAACTCCTTAAATGCTCACAATTTCATGTTCAGTGAAACGGTTTTTAATAGGGATGATGACAACTCAATCAAATTAGCAACTCTTTATCAAACTTAAAAACGCACTTCTAGTATGGAAGTTGTGTGAAATTCACAGTTGTGACGTCATAAAATTTCAAGGCACTTTTTTTCTTAAATCTTAATCTTAAAATGGTTATCAAACTTAAAACTAACTGAGGATTTGAATTTTAGGTCTTTTAGAAGTCCCTCTATTTAATAATCAGTTAGAAATAATTTATTTTTGATATAGGCACCATCCCTTATGACAGTTCTAAAAAATCCATCTTTGTAAAAATAATCCCACCAGCAAAGGGTGACATTACACATTCAGACCTATTTATACTAATCGATGTTTAATCACTCTAATAAAATTTTCTGCTTTTTGTGTACACTGGACCTTAATTATTTAAAACCATTTCCTTTGGCGTATTATAACAATAACAATACATTTTTAGCTCATAGCGAATCAGATTTAGCAAAAGAATTCTTACAAGAAAGCTTAGAAGTGGAATCAGGGGTAGAGGCCCTTGAAGACACGATAGACGCCTTCGGAGATCTTAGTCAAGTAGAGACAGATATTCAGAATAGAATACAGGACACAGATATGCCCCGACCACCTGCTACACCAACGAACTTTGGATTGCCACCAAGCAAAAGCAATTTATTCAAAGAAGAATCAACAAAGAAACCAAGAAAAGTTTATCTGTTCAAATTCTCAATGTATTTACTAACAATTTTTCTTATAATTAACTTTTTCTTATTCCCAAATTGTAATATATGGAATGGATTTTGGTTGGGAATTTGGTTCTTCTGCTTTGTAAACAATGTGAAAGATTGGGTTCTGGACAATTACTTTAGTGAGTGGGAACCTCGGAAAACCTTTTTCCAGTTGAAGCACACAAGTGCAGTGCCGTATACATATACGATACCTTCGGTCAAGGAACACAAGCCGTTGAAGAAATATGAGGTATGTACCATTTACCTAGACATTACTGACATTATCTAATATTTCTATAAAACTGATCGCATCCAGATGCCCGCGTCGCATTCAATGCATTTTTAGTACTGAAAATTGGAATCATGAACACGCGCATTTATCGGTGCATATAGTGTAATGTCCGATTAGCATAAGATATTGTAATATTAAATACTTATTTTATTTTTAGGGTTGGATTAACCACTATAGGTATCCAGACTATGATCCTTACACGTATCATATAAACAAAACCACAACTGCATTCATGAAATTAGAAGGTGAGTTAAAGGTTTCTTTTATATGTACCTACCTACTTAACATAAGACAATAACTAATAAGTATGTGCCCCCTAGCACTTAAAATAGAGCTCAATATGAGACCGATTTTTTTTCAAGACAATATACTTAGTGCCTTATGCCCTTGTGGTAAATGGTGATACTTACAATACCTTTAATGCATTTGAACCACTTCAACGATAAGACAAGGATAACCCGTTCCGAACGAAAACCCTATAGTAGCTGCATGAATTTAATACATAACAGAATATAACCTTCAAACATAATTAGTTGAATAATTAGACCCGGTGCTCGACCATTGTGATGTAATTTCATTTTAAATAATGATATAACCCATTAATGTGTCATTTTATTGTAATTTTTAAAGAAGTTCTTTGTTTGATTTCCAAATTGATCCTTAGAATTACTAATTATTCGACGCTCAGTAAAAGATACTTGTGAATCAGAAAATGACCATCGATTTTTAACATTTTTTTTTACGCCACTACAAGTTCGCCCTTGACGGCAATCTCACCTGATGGTAAGCGATGATGCAGTCTAAGATGGTAGCGGGCTAATCTGTTGGGGTTATGGCAGTTATATTAAACCCATTCCCCCAATCGGTTTCTTCACGGTATCGTACCGGAACGTTAAATCACTTGGCAGTAGGTACGTCTTTGCCGGTAGGGTGGTAACTAGCCACGCAATTAATCACCCTCATTAATTAATTAGCTAGCTAGCAATTAATCATTAAAACTCCTATACTAAAAAATTACAACTATTTGGATTTCAAGAGCTGATCGCATTTTATCGATATAAATTGTTAAGCTATTCAAGCGCTAAATTTAGAAATCAATGGGCCTGATTCTGTAGTACACAATCTCTAAACTAAACTAAAATTAGAGTATTACAAATATTGCTAACCCTTTCATAATACTACCTACGGAAAGGGACAGAACTAGATTTAAAGCTGCCATTTTAGTTTAGTTTAGAGATTGTGTTATACAGAATCAGCCCCATTGTCGAAAATAAAATAATTTTAAGAAAGCTCCTACGTATCCTATTATTGTTCGACCTTCAGTAAAACGTATAGAATTTTTTCCTTGTTATATTATGTTTTGAGCTAGTTTTGGGCTACTTAGCTTTAGAATCACATTCCCTTTCCTAGATGTTGCCCGCAACTTCATCCGCTTTCCTATATTAGTATGAATTTTATGCGTAAATAATGATTCTCTTTAATAAAAGTAGAGCAAATTAATACTTGTGGCACACTTTTATAGCGTGTACAGATCTAATTATTTATTGATGTAAAATTAATGAGCAGCTCGTTTGTGATATCTGTTAGTTTTCAACAAAGATTTTTTATTCACTTTATTCTAGGGTTTCCTCCATTCTCCAAAGGTAGGTCTGTCCTTTTTCACTTCGTCTTTTTCTCAATTCGCATTATTCTTTGTACTGCCCGATTTTTGGCATTCCATTTTAGGGACTTATTACACTTATTCGGAATCTATTCAGAATTTGTCCAAACTAAACGTATGCTTTCTATGTAGATGTAGATGCATACGCGTCCGTTCAGCTGTTAAAAGCTGAATGGATACGTACGAGCGTACGATTATGTATCTCCATAGACAACGTCAGTTTTGTATGGACAAAAGCTAAATCGAGTTAAATAAGTCTAGACTCACTGATTACTCTAGTCCCTAATCCCTATGTGTACCGTCTGTTCAATCTTTTTAGGATGCAATTTGAGAATATCATACACGAGCACCAAAATAGCTAAAAGAGCGTTATGGGACGAGAAAATCGAGAAGATAACATTTTACCAGCACAGGCTGTACAACCTAACTGGAGCAAGGGTTATAATGCTGCCCAACGGCCTTGTAAGAAGACGGTAAGTTAATAAAAGTTTATAAGTAAAAACTCGCTGTACAAGTTCAAGGTCTATAATGTTAAGTTGCTAATGTTTGACTGTAATTTTTTTTTCTTTATTTAGATAAGACGATATCTCTCTCTCTCCAGTCGTTCCTTCATTGCTGAAGATTGTGGTCCTGGGGATTTTGCAACCTTGTGCGGATTAAATTTTTCCATCGGGTTCTATCGACGATATCGGATATCGGTTATGACGATATATACGTATATATTTCAGGCGCCTTTATGTTGCATTTTCTCCTAAAAATTCGACATTATACGATCTTTGGGGACGTCATTATAATCAGATATTGAGGTCAATTCTATTAAACACCTTCTCCATATCTCTATTTATATTGCTATCCCATTCATAATCCTTCCTGTGAAAAGGCGCAGCATTAGATTTAGAGTTGTCATTTTAGTTTAGAGATTATGTTAAACAGAATTGGCCACACTAGGTAAACTTTTCATTATTAATGTATCAATGAATTATAAAAAGTTATAATAGCTGATAAATCATTTTGATGTCACTGATTGTACAAAAATGACAAATTATTTCTAAGTACCTTTTCTACCTATGTTGCTATGCGATATATTATGTATGTATGTGTTTGTGTATTATGATTGTATCTAAATTAGATAAATCACTAGGTAATTTTTTCTAAAAATATATATTTTGTCTTTCTACAGGACAGCGTTAATTTGGTAAAGTTTCCCTGTAATTAAAAACATGACAAAGAAAAGGCGTTAATCCTTCGCTAGACTACAACGTCATAAGGAACATAATCGATATCTAGGCATAATGTTTGAAACGCTGCATTTGTCACGTTAAAAGCGTTAGCCTTGCTAGAGCGAGCTAGTTAAAAATAAAACCGGTTCAATATGCGACGTCCGGAACGAAAGGAACATAAATAAATAATGCGCATTTAATATGCTGGCTATTTGAAAAAGATCTTATAATAATGGTCGTACACGACCAGCAGGTCTATTCCGCGTATGATGGGAGCATGTAAATAAGTGCAACGCAAATTGGCTTACAAAGAACTTCCGTACTATCCCTTTCGGTGTCTATATGAGACTAGATGATGTCTGCTCTGATGTCGCGGATTAGTTATTTATCTCGCGGGAACTCCTAAATTTTCCGGGATAAAAAGTAGCCATGTTCTTCCCCATACAACCTATCCCTATACTAAATTTCATCAAAATGATTGAAAGACAGTCACACTTTCGCATTTATAATATCAACTATGGATTCAGTGCTTATGATGATGATGTCATCTTGGTTGGTTATCGAAGCTATCCAATTACAAATTAGTTTGTCATTAGTAAACAACTTACCTAACCTCACATCACCCCACACCTCACCCCAGTAAACGCAATAAGCCTAAAATATTTCTCCTCATAGTGATATCGTGTCTGAGAGGGCCCGGAGTCCCAACACAAGCTGTGTTGCTTACATATTTGAATCCTTGCACTGTTGTACAAAACGACATTTTTATTTTACACTAGTGGGTTGTTGATTTTTGTCTATATAATAAACATGTTGAATACCACCACCACTGCAGCCCATTAATGTCCCACTACTGGGCACAGGCCTCCACTCTCATAGGAGAGAGGGAATACTATATTAATACTCAGTTTAAGATTATTTTTTGTGTGCAGAAGTTGCCTCAAATACATATTTGTCTTTCTTTCTTTTATACTATTTGCCACATACAGGCCTACAGAGCACTCTCAGATCACTCAGATTTCCCGAAGTAATCATATGCCACGCGGAAACCATAGAATTATAAATCTTTGTGTTTGGGTGTGCACAATCATTTGTTATGTCCATTTCAGCAACGGAAAATATCGTGAACTAATCTTATTTACGAAAAGTTGTGTGTAACCTAAAGCAACATCGTCAAAAGAACTGGTCGCTGACCTTTGTTTATAGACCCGTCAAATAGGGTTATTGACTCGTAGCCGTAGGCCTTAACATTTTAATCGGGTATGGACATGTTCTTATCAAATCTCAAACGTGTATTGATGTAAAGCGTTGGATTGATATTATATCCATTTTAAAAATCATTTATCGGGATAAAACCAAGCCTATACCTACTATATCTTGGCAAATAATTCTTGTCGATCCGTTTTGGAGACGGCGTGATTGAAGGACATGCCAACAAACACGCATAAATTATAGGTATTATAAGATAAATAGGGCATAAAGATACGTTTCCACTGAAGCGAAGTGGAGTAACGTGTTCACCAGACCAATGACATATATTGATAGATTTCATAACAATCACGTCACGTCTCAATAGTTCAATATATCGGAACACACGGTTGCACTCCGTTCCGGTAACACCTGCAGAGTTCAAAGCTCAAAGTGCAGTCCGTTCCGGTGTCAACTCTACAACTCTGACTATGTAGGGTCGACACCTAACTGTGTAAACTACGTCCGTCCATGTGTGAACGGAACTTTTAATGGCTGTGCATTGTGTTTCATTCCTGAATATCATAGAGTTCCCACGGATAAAACCTAAATCCACACGGATGAAGTCGCAGGCATTATCTTGTATGATTTGTTTTTTAATATTTTACATCGGAACTCTGATAATTCGAAACATTTTTGACGGCGCTACAATAGCTATTTTTCCTCATTAGTATCCATTAATAGAGGTTTGAAACGTTCCACCTATTAATTCCTGATATTTTATACCAATTACGTGCCTAGGCACGTAAGTGGAGATGTCACCGAGTCTAGACTCGTGTCCTAATAAAAACTCATTTTCCAAGGCAATGGAGCAAAAAGTACCCAATCTGCGTAATATTGAACGAGAAGGAAAAAATACAAGTATTAGAAAAGGAAAGTACGGCTGACAAGAAACTATCTGAAACCGTGGACAAGAAGAACAAAGATCAATCACAAGAGATGGAGAGCACTGAAACTAATACAAGTCCTGAAAAAAAGAAAAAGTTTGTTTGGAGAAGAAGAGAAAAGAGGTTTGTTATATTATATTTATCCCTAAATTTACACTGCCTGTATATTATGATCTTTTTTGGTTTGGGTTTCGGGTCGGGCAGAAAAGTTATTGGGGTCTCTTAGCAAGAAACTCTCAGCATCCTATCGGAAGTTCGTAGTGTTACACAGTTTACAAAACTATATTTAAACTATCTAGTATCAGTCCAGTGGATTGGTTCGCTGGAATGCTTTGGTATGATAAGAACCCAATTATTTTTTGATAATCGTAGAAAATCGTTCATGTCTTCAATCATAGCATCCAAATTACATGCTCCTTTTTCGATTAATCTTATCTATTTGATTGAATGTTAATATTTCGTCACTTGCATGTATGTCGTTTCCTGTAATAAATAATAATTAGATATACTTACATACCTACTGATATAATTAAGCGTAATACTAATGAAACCATATTTCGTACTTTGTACTTTGTAATGGTCAGGGCCCCAATCATGTAAGAATGGCCGATCAAACGTTAAAGATTTTCGTCAAAGTAAAATAAACCATAACTGCATTGGATTAGAGCTCAATTTCGTCTGCCCATTCTTATACGTTTAGGTTTGTACGATACCCTAGACGTATAAGAATGGGCAGACGAAATTGAGCTCTAATTCAATGCAGTTATGGTTTATTTTACTTTGACGAAAATCTTTAACGTTTGATCGACAATTCTTACGTAATCGGGGGGCTGATCGGTAAAACCTACATGCATAATTATGGTTATTCATTGGGAGCGTCGTACCTGAATCAAGACGTAAATCTAAAATTAAGTACGATTTTTTATGTATGAAAGAAATAGCACCACTACTTTCGTTCGTCTTGCAAACATGTTTGTTTGTCTGCCGTCTCAACCGATGGATGTCCTGGACAAAGCGGCTTGCTTCCAGTGGCTCTCGGCTACTCATTTGCGATCGTCCGTCCACTTAGGTGGGGTTTCTGGTCCAACGCTGCGATTTCCGGTGCGGGGCAGCCATTCTAGCACTGGGGCCCCGATGCCTGAGCTATATTTTTTTTGAGAAACCTGTATATATACCATCTGGCCTTTTCGACAAAACTGCAATAACTGAACTAAAATGATCCCATCCTTTTCTAGTAATTGTGGTCTGTGGAATGTTAGTGCTATTTTTAAATCTCTCAATTTAGAAGCTCTACTGTCCTGAATACTTTATATATATTAATTTGCTCTTATTAACGTGTAACATGCAAAGTATGATGAGTAATTTTTTACAGCATATCTCACAATGAACCTGAACCGGGAAAAGAAGGCTTACGGCATAGAATAGTTAGGAAAATGCATAGAGGTAAGCCAACTTTTCCTTTTTGTCTTGCTGTTGCCTTTATTAAAATATAAGTAAAAGTGCCAAAGAGAATATCTGGAGCTAGGCGCTATCTCGTGTCTACAAAATTCAAAATTCAAAATTCAAAATGTTTTTTTATTCAAATAAGCTTTTACAAGCGCTTTTGAATCGTTATAATATGAATCTACCGCTGGTTCGGAATGCCATTCCTACCGAGAAGAGCCAGCAAGAAACTCGGTGGTTGCTCTTTTCCATCAAAACTTACAATCATCATAATGATACAAGTAACTGCAGTCCCACGCATAGCTGGAGCGAATCAAATCCACGCTGTTTTTTTTTTATCATTTACGTAATCTTCGATTGTATAGTAAGCTTTTTTCACGAGCATACCTACAATACTCAATACACGCCAAGACTGGCAGACAGAGGCAGCCCATTTCCGACGGTGGCACCCGTTCACGAGCATGACGCATGATCCAGCCATTGCTTCGCTCAACCATATTTGAGGGAACGTAACAACCCGCACCACACGACACCACCACAGAAACGTTAAAGAGAGTGTGACATACCCGACTACCCATATCAAGGCATAGAATTGAATACTGTTTAAGGGTGCAAATCGCCACCTATCGGCAATAATAATATTAAAGTTTGTATGTGTGTATGTTTGTTACTCCTTCACGCGGCAACTACTTAACCGATTTGGCTGAAATTTGGAATGGATGTAGATTATACCCTAGATTAACACATAGGCTACTCTTTATCGTGGAAAAATCCATGGATCATTAACTTTACACAATTTGTGAAAACCAAAATTCACGCGAGCGGAGCCGCGGGCAACAGCTAGTCGGAAAAAAATGTAAAAAAATATTGATCTTTATGTTTTAGTTTATCGTTTAAATGAATATATTATCATAGAAATGCTCTTTTGTCATTTACGTAATCTTCCACAGTATAATAAGCTTTTTTCAAAAGCATACTTTTAATGGATTTCTTAAACTTGTGTAAAGGCAAGTTTAAAATAGATTGTGGAATTTTGTTATAAAATAGAATGCTCATTCCCACGAACGACCTTCGGACTTTTTTGAGGCGGAGCGATGGTGTCACGAGCTTATGGCAGTTTCTAGTTGGCCTATCGTGCAGATCGCAAATTCTTTTGTAATTCTGAAGGCGCTGTTTCACAAAGATTAAATTACTGTAAATGTATTGCGAGGCTACTGTAAGAATACCTATTTCCTTGAATTTCTCTCTAAGGGATTCGCGCGGTTTTAAATTATAAATTGCACGTATTGCCCTTTTTTGTAATACAAAAATTTTTTGAATATCTGCTGCTTTACCCCATAGCAAGATTCCGTAAGACATAATACTATGAAAGTAAGCAAAATATACAATTTTTGCAGTTTCTACGTCAGTAAATTGTCGAATCTTTCTAACAGCGTAAGCAGCAGAGCTGAGTTTGCCAGCCAGAGTTGATATATGGGTGCCCCATTGAAGCTTTGAATCTAAGGTCACCCCCAGGAACACAGTGGTCTCTTCTATTTTTAAAATATCATTATTTGCAGTTAAATTCATGTTTCCTGTGGACTTGGTATTTGGCAATGCGAATTCAACACACTTGGTTTTCTTTGCATTTAAAAGTAAATTGTTTACAGTAAACCAGTTAGTGACTTGAGAAATTGCATTATTTACGTCGTCATAATTGTCCTTATTTCTATCGACTTTAAAAATCAAGGACGTATCGTCAGCAAATAGCACAATATCACAAGTGTTTTGGACGTAATATGGTAAATCATTTATATACACCAAGAACATGAAGGGGCCCAGAATGGAGCCTTGAGGAACACCCATTAGTGAGGCTGATCCGGATGACTTCACATCGTTAACACATACCGTTTGAATGCGATCACTGAGATAAGATCGCATTCAAACGGTATGTGTTAACGATGTGAAGTCGGCAATCGGCAATCGGCTCTACCGCTATTCTCAAGCGAGAAAATGAATGTCCGAATTTCAGACCCCATCACTCTGCAAACATCTAATCCAAAAAATCGGACAGTCTGCGGCTTGTTTAGTTCAAAATTTAACATGAAATTTTAAGAAGAATATAGCAGCGCGCATCTGATTTTTCTGGCAGACAATGGGGCTGATTCTGTAGCGCACAATCTCTAAACTAAACTAAAATTAGCATTAAAAATATTGCTAACCCTTTCATAATACTTCCCTTTCCCTTCGGAAAGGGACAGAACTAGATTTAAAGCTTTCATTTTAGTGTAGTTTAGAGATTGTGTTATACGGAATTGGCCACAATATCTGGTCACATGGAACGGGGCTATAGCTGTCTCAAGAAAGAGATAGGTACATAAAAATAAAGTTTCTTTGTTTTTATAATCCTGAGAAACACATCCAAATGTAAATTGGTAGTTAAGTGAAAGGAAAACTAGCGAAGAATTGGAGTGTTCACTGTTCAGACAGCATTCAAATGGAATGTTTTTAGACGAATTAGAGGTTAGGCTTTAGACCCCTGGCTAAGTCCTATTGTAATCATACGTGATACGACACTGAATTAATAATTCAGGATAAAACCGTCTCTAAGGGGTGAAATCTCAAATGTTTTTTTATGCGTTGCCGGTTTGTTGATATCGTGCACTGTAATTTCCGATATTTGACGACTTCCCTGGCGCAGTGTTGAGCTATGTTGCCTTAACGTGCGGAGGTCCCCGGGTTCGAGCCCCAATTCGGGAATTCATAATTTCTGAATTTCCCCTGGTCTGGCCTGGTGGGAGACTTCGGCCGTGGCTAGTTACCACCCTACCGGCAAAGACGTGCCGTCAAGCGGTTTAGCGTTCTGGAACGATGCCGTGTAGAAACCGATTAGGGGAATGGATTTAATATTACTGCCATGGCCCTAACAGGTTAGCCCGCTACCATCTTAGACTGCATCATCACTTAATATCAGGTGAGATAGCAGTCAAGGGGTAACTTGTAGTGGATATTTTTTGGGCAATGTCCCCTATAATCAATACTAATTACCAGATAAGAAGACAGACATCACGGCAGCTGAACCCGAGAGTCAAGGCCAAACGGATAAGAATATACAGTTAGAGGAGGTGGAAACCGAACCGGATCTCACCGCTAAGTCCACCTTCAGCACCAAAGATGAAGACGAGGAGTTGGACGACAGTGAACTCACCAGGATCAAGGAGTTTTTGGAAGAGACGGTAAGTTTTACTAAACTTAGCCTTTAGATCCAATATATTGTCAGTTAGAATTCGTCACCTATTTCGTGTGTTTTTACTGTAAAAAAACCGGTCAAGTGCGAGTCAGACTCGCGCACAAAAGGTTCCGTACCACCACGTTTTTAGGGTTCCGTAGCCAAATTTGGCAAAAACGGAACCCTTATAGATTCGTCATGTCTGTCTGTCTGTCTGTCTGTCCGTCCGTATGTCACAGCCACTTTTTTCCGAAACTATAAGAACTATACTGTTGAAACTTGGTAAGTAGATGTATTCTGTGAACCGCATTAAGATTTTCACACAAAAATAGAAAAAAAACAATAAATTTTGGGGGTCCCCATACTTAGAACTGAAACTCAAAAAATTTTTTTTCATCAAACCCATACGTATGGGGTATCTATGGATAGGTCTTCAAAAATGATATTGAGGTTTCTAATATCATTTTTTTCTAAACTGAATAGTTTGCGCGAAAGACACTTCAAATGTGTCCCCAAAAATATGATGTACATTACCATGCAAACTTCCACCGAAAATTGGTTTGAACGAGATCTAGTAAGTAGTTTTTTTTTAATAATTTAAAACTTACTACAGGCTTGTACGGAACCCTCGGTGCGCGAGTCCGACTCGCACTTGGCCGGTTTTTTTACTAATTGAATTTACACTGGCGAATTCTTCTCTTAAAGGTCTTGGTAGTAAAAGATCTCATAACAATTAATAGCAGTGAAATAACTGGCTTACGTATTGTAAACGGGTAACGCCTGACAAACAGTTTAACACCCTATTTCCTATACTTGTGTGAGACCTTCCTTGCTGCCAAATTTCATGATTCTAGGTCAACGGGAAGTACGTAAAATATGCGGCATAAACGGCAGTATCTTTTGATTGCGTTGACTTAGAAGCTTGATTTTTTTACAGCCCCAAGGGACTAGACTTGGACTAGACCAGTATATTTTATACTAATTAAAACTCCACGCGTTCCCATGCGTTGACAGACAGACATTGAAGTAATCCTATAAGAGTTTTTCCTTTCGAGGAATGAAATCTTCAAAACATTTTTCACTAAAACGTTGGTCATAAGTAGTTACTTAAAGTTTTGGTTAATAGAGCTTTTGTCTAAAAAATAATTTGGTTGAAATTGGTTTTAAATTTTAACACTCGGTAATAATTAAATCATTCTGTGATATTTCTCAGAGGAAATAAAAATAACAGTAATTGTTCTATTTTGGGCATTGCATTTTAACGGTTTTCCTTGTAATTTAGTTAAAAAAGTTCATGTTTACAACGCAAAAAATATTATTATGATTACGCATTGCTATTTGCATAAATTAAAAAATACTTCGTCTAGACTCTACTAAGGCCGGTCGCTTATGTTTTGCGAAGTAATTGATGGCCGCTACAAATGAGCGTCCTTGAACTTGGTACAGTCTAAATATAATTATGTCTTGCATCTGTTAAAAGGTATTTTATCGAATAATTAGTTAACAATTACACCGGCCTATGTTAATTTAGTTGGTAAATTATAATTTGGGCAAGGTACTTAGTAATATCGTAAATTAAAAAGAACTAACTATTAAAGTTTCAAAACATTTGCTGCATAGTTATTCTATGTATGACTGCAGATAAAGGTCACATAGTGAGATACTCGTACAGATTTCATAATTGACCGGACGCGGGGCGGAATGGGATCAAATAAGGCCTCTTAAGCTTTCGTGTTCCTGTACTTTTTTTTGTGGTGTACAATAAAACTTTTTTTTCTCCACTACAAGTTAGCCCTTGACTACGATCTCACCTGATGGTAAGTCATGATGCAGTCTAAGATGGTAGCGGGCTAACCTGGTAGAGGTATGGCAGTTATATTAAACCCATACCAACCAATAGTCAAGGGCTAAAATACCCATACCTTACTCAAGGGCTAATTTGTAGTGGATAAAAAAGGCAACTTTTTATCCCGGAAAATTAAGGAGTTCCCGCGGGAATCAATAAACCCTGATCCACGCGGAGAGTCGCGTGCATCATCTAGTTCTTAATAATTTTATTATTGTAAGGAGTTCGATCCCGGGAACGAAGGCACAGCAGAAGGCGAGTGGAGTATACACGTGAAGCACTCCAAAGACAAACACTCTCGGTTGTATCTCTTCGCGCGCACCGGACGAGACAAGCACGAATGGTACGTTAATAGCACGTTATGTTCTGTAATGGTGAGACCAGACTGCCACGTTAGTCTAGTGGTTGGCAAGTTCGACTGCGGCCGAGGAGGTCCCGGGTCGGGCCATAAAATTAGACTATAGTAAAGTAAATTAATCGCAGAAACCTTAGCGAAACGCTTAAGGGAAGAACTTTACACAGCTCTTTAGACTTTCTCAAGTTGGGTGTTTCACTCGTGTCATGCATCCACGTAATATCAGCAGTGACGCTAAAGTGCGTTTCTTACGCATTTTAGCTAAAAGCTATTTGTTTACTTTTTATCGAATATATATATTTTTTTAATTAAATATATTTTTTAGGGTTCCGTACCAAAATGGTAAAAATGGAACCCTTATGGTGCGACTTTCTCCGTCTGTCTGTCTGTCTGTCTGTCTGTCCGTCCGTCACACTCGATTATTTCAGTAACTACAGAAGCTATCGACATGAAATTTGGAATAGTTGTGTATATTAGTGGCCCAAAGACACTGGAATTAAAAAAAATTGGAAATTATTTTTGTTCTTATTTAAAAAGGGGGGAAAATCGGAGGGTTGAAATTTAAAAGTGAGATAACTGTACTGTGTGGGGTATCATATGAAAGGGTTTACTTTGTACATTCTAAAACAGATTTTTAATTATTTTTAGTCATGATAGTTTTTGATTTATCGGGGAAAAAGTAAAAAAAAATACCGTTCCCCCCCCCCTTATCTCCGGAGTTTACCAATCGAAAAATCTGAAATAATTATGGTCAATAGGAATTTATGTATATTTTACAGGAAAACTATAGCCAATGCTCTAACTAGCATAGTTTTTTTGATATTAACAGAAAACCTCTACAAACAAAGTTAGTTTTGCGGTTCATTAAATTCATTAATCGTAAAACTTGCTACAGGTTTGTACGGAACCCTCGGTGCGCGAGTCCGACTCGCACTTTGCCGGTTTTTTTTAATTGAACCACTTTTAGAGTACAATTAGCTTACTACTGCTGATTTAAATCAATTTATAACTAGCGTTATAGTATATCAATATTCGAAATCGATCAATGTTATAGACTTAGGATCAGCCCAAAAAGATAATTCGACTTGTTAAAGAAGTTCATAAATGCCTGCACGTCAAAAAGCATGTATGAACTCCTTAAACAGTTCGAGTAATACGTTTTAAGCTGTCAAATGATTACGATTTGCTTAGAGTTTAGACAATTGGGCCTCTGTTTGTACTATAAATGAACTAATTCATCAGGTATCGCCGTCTAGTAACAGCAGTAACGGAAGCGAACGCATCACAGGATAGTTCGAACTCTGAAGAGAAGTCGGGGAGCGACACAATGCAGGAAACTAAAGATGGCGTCGAACTATCTGTCTATAAGTACACGGAGAAGGACACTGTTGCGTTTGCTAAGGTATGGACGTTGAGACCCCTATCATTTCATAGACAAAATATCTATACTAATATATTATAAATGCGAAAGTTTGTGTGGATGTGTGTAACTCAATCACGCCAGAACGGCTGAACGGATCTGGATGAAATTTGGCACAGAGATTATAGTCTGGAATAACACATAGGCTACTTTTTGACCCGGAAAATTAAAGAGTTCTCGTGGGAACCAAAAAACTTCAATCCACGCGCACGAAGTCGCGAGCATCAGCTAGTATTAAAAATGTGAAAGTTTCGATGAATGAATGTTTGTTACTCAATCACGCCAGAATGGCTAAACGGATCTGGATGGAATTTGGCATAGAGATTATAGTCTGAAATAACAACTAAGGCTACTTTTTATCGCGGAAAATTAAAGAGTTCCCGCGGGAACCAGAAACCTAAACCCACGTAGACGAAGTCGCGGACATCAGCTAGTAATGTTATAATTTAGTAGCTATTCATTTTTTCTATATTAAAGAAAAGTCGAGTCGTATGCGGATAGACCTGGGGGACACCGCATTATTCCCATCTTATCTAAGAAAACTCCCTACCATTATGTGATTATTGAAGTGTGGTTCTCACTCTCGGCAATGAGGAATACGAAGCTGAGAGAGATTATTAGAATTCTCTGAAGGATTATTCTATAACTTTTGCGACACTAAACTTTCCTCAAATTGTATATGGCTTGGATGCAAAAATGATATAACTAAGCCTCAAATACGAGGCAAAGATATGAAATAAATACTTTATTTGCAGAGTAAAACGAACGATTCCGTAACAGAAGGGGTCACGATCACAACACCATCTCACCCCGTCCCTACAAGTGTGGATTCATACGAGAAATCTTTCTGGCCTTATCTACAAAAAATCATACAGGTACATTTATTATATTATACTATATATAGCTCGATTACCACTCACTGATTCACTGACTGACTCACTCATTGACATAATTGTTCTCCTAGAAAGAGACAGAAAACGATAGAATGATGTACGGGAGATGTGTTCGGGTGCGGGATTCGAGTGGGGAAAAATTATGACATTTCGGAAAAACAAGATGGCGGCCGACTTGATTCTTGCAACTCTTTTGTTTTCCAACCGATTTCGTTACAACTCGCAATTATTGAAGAAATTAGGAAACGATTAACAGAAAAAGTGGAAAAAATTGGAAAAACAAGATGGCGGCCGAGCTGTAGTGTTTTCAAATTTTTGATTTTTCGACCCCGAACCGCGGCGCCACAGATCCGAAACGGCGTGGTTGAGCATGATAATTTTTTCTTTTTTCGACTACAATTATCCTGTATTTTGACAGAATGGGAGTGGTTTTTAAAAATTCAAGATGGCGGCTGTCGCGGCGGCCTTTTTGTTTGAGGTACGAAAAAACGCAATTTTAAAATTCAAATTTCTCACAGTTGGCAACGTCGGAGCGTTTCGACTTCTATGGGGCGATTGTGTGTACAGACTCGAGGTATGGATTGGGGAAAAAAAATTACCCCATTTCTCGGGAAATTTTCAAGATTTACCCCAAAAATAAAAAAATCGAAATACGGACTTTTTGCAAAATTCGAGTACCAGCAACCACGTGTCCTACTTGTACAAATGACATTTGGGTATTTTCGTCGCCGAGGTCTGGCAACACTGGAATTTATCAAAGTAAAAGTGATTTTCGACATGGTCTTTTTTCAGGGGCGATCATTTCGGCTGGGTGCGAGCGAGATGAAAAATTGAAACGTCATCAGGAGCGGTATATCCTGCACTTTACGGGAAAATTATGAAGTTATGTAAAATGTTTCCGTGAAACGAGGTGGCGGCCATTTTGTATTCTTTTTGTGTTTTTCAAAATTTCGATCACGTTTTTGAGGCAGTTGGCAACATTTGGGAAAGTTGATATGTATGGATCGATTGTGTAACTAGACCGGCAGTATCGAGATATCTGAACAGTGTTGCCACATTTGGGGTAGTTTTCGAGATTTTCCCAAAAATGTCCTCCTGTAAAATTTTGTATGAAAAAATTTTTTTTCACTGATGGCTTCGTATACAAGTCAGAAAATTAAACTTGAACAAAAATATGGAGACAGCTGATGATTGAGGATTTCGGAGACGAGTAAAGAGCATGGCCGAGGTATTGAAGATAGGTGGGGGGTGCTCGACCAAATGTCATTTATAACTTCATCCAATTACCAGTGAGCTAAAAAAAAATTCAAAATGGCGGATTTAAGATGGCCGCCATACAAATTTCGTCGGTGTCTATCTCGGAGAGTATAAGAGATGGAAGTATGGTGTCTTGGCAAGAGATGATCAGGACGAGGAGGTCTATTTAGCGAAATAAAAAAAAAATCAAGATGGCGGAATTTTTTTTTTCATACCAAATTATATGCTCATTGACGTAATTTATTGTTCCCCAAGAAAGACACAGAAAACGATACAATGATGTACGGGAGATGTGTTCGGGTGCGGGATTCGAGTAGCGAAAAATTATGACATTTCGGAAAAACAAGATGGCGGCCGACGTGATTCTTGCAACTCTTTTGTTTTCCAACCGATTTCGTTATAACTCGCAACGATTGAAGAAATAAGGAAACGATCAATACAAAGAGTGGAAAAATTTGGAAAAACAAGATGGCGGCCGATCTGTAGCGTTTCAAATTTTTGATTTTTCGACCCCGAACCGCGGCGCCACAGATCCGAAACGGGGTAGTTCATGTATTGGAGATATGTTTGGGTGCGGGATGGGAGTAGGGAAAAATTATGACATTACGGAAAAACAAGATGGCGGCCGATTTTCCGAAATGAACCGATCGAAGCATTGAAGATAGGTGGGGGGTGCTCTACAAAATGTCATTCGAAACTTCATCCAATAGACAATGAGCTGAAAAAAAATTAAAGATGGCGGATTTCAGATGGCTGCCATACAAATTTATTTGGTGTACCTATCTCAGAAAGTATAAAAGATGGACGAGTGATTTCGTGGCAAAAGATGATCAGAACGAGGAGGTCTATTTAGCGAAATAAAAAAAAATTCAAGATGGCGGAATATTTTTTTTCATACAAAATTATATGGCGATTAGGACTCATTGACATAATTTATTGTTCTCCGAGAAAGAGACAGAAAACGATACAATGATGTACGGGAGATGTGTTTGGGTGCGGGATGGAAGTAGGGAAAAATTATGACATTTCGGAAAAACAAGATGGCGGCCGACGTGATTCTTGTAACTCTTTTGTTTTCCAACCGATTTCGTTCAAACTCGCAACGATTGAAGAAATTAGGAAACGATTAATAGAAAAAGTGGAAAAAATTCGAAAAACAAGATGGCGGCCGAACTGTCTCTTTTCAAATTTTTGATTTTTCGACCCCGAACCGCGGCGCCACAGAACCGAAACGGTGTAGTTCATGTATAGGAGATATGTTCGGGTTCGGGATAAGAGTAGGGAAAAATTATGACATTTCGGAAAATCAAGTTGTCGGCCGATTTGCCGAAATAGACCGGTCGAAGCATTGAAGATAGGCGGGGGGTGCTAGACCAAAATATGTCATTCGAAACTTCATCCAATAGACAATGGGCTGAAGAAAAATTCAAAATGGCGGATTTCAGATGGCTGCCATACAAATTTATTTGGTGTACCTATCTCAGAAAGTATAAAAGATGGACGAGTGATTTCTTGGCAACAGATGATCAGAACGAGGAGGTCTATTCAGCAAAATAAAAAAAAATTCAAGATGAAAGAATATTTTTTTTCATACAAAATTATATGGCGATTAGGACTCATTGACATAATTTATTGTTCTCCGAGAAAGAGACAGAAATAGATACAATGATGTACGGGAGATGTTTTCGGGTGCAGGATTCGAGTAGGGAAAAATTATGACATTTCGGAAAAACAAGATGGCGGCCGACGTGATTCTTGCAACTCTTTTGTTTTCCGACCGATTTCGTTACAACTCGCAATTATTGAAGAAATTAGGAAACGATCAATAGAAAAAGTGGAAAAATTGGAAAAACAAGATGGCGGCCGAGCTGTATAGTGTTTTCAAATTTTTGATTTTTCGACCCCGACCCGCGGCGCCACAGATCCGAAACGGGGTAGTTCATGTATTGGAGATATGTTTGGGTGCGGGATGGGAGTAGGGAAAAATTATGACATGTCGGAAAATCAAGATGGCGGCTGATTTGCCGAAATGAACCGGTCGAAGCATTGAAGATAGGTGGGGGGTGCTCTACAAAATGTCATTCGAAACTTCATCCAATAGACAATGAGCTGAAAAAAAATTCAAAATGGCGGATTTATGATGGCTGCCATACAAATTTATTTGGTGTACTTACTCCGAAAGTATAAAAGATGGAAGAGTGGTTTCTTGGCAAAAGATGATCAGGACGAGGAGGTCTATTTAGCGAAATGAAAACAATTTCAAGATGACGGAATATTTTTTTTCATACCAAATTATATTATTATGGCGATTAGGACTCAATGACATAATTTATTGTTCTCCTAGAAAGAGCCAGAAAACGATACAATGATGTGAGGCAGATGTGTTTGGGTGCGGGATTCGAGTAGGGAAAAATTATGACATTTCGGAAAAACAAGATGGCGGCCGACATGTTTCTTGCAACTCTTTTGTTTTCCAACCGATTTCGTTACAACTGTCAATTATTGAAGAAATTAGTAAACGATCTGAGCTGTAGTGTTTTCAAATTTTTGATTTTTCGACCCCGAATCGCAGCTCCACAGATCCGAAACGGTGTAGTTCATGTATAGGAGATATGTTCGGGTGCGGGATGGGAGTAGGGAAAAATTATGACATTTCGGAAAAACAAGATGGCGGCCGATATGCCGAAATGAACCTATCGAAGCATTGAAGATAGGGGGGGGTGCTCGACCAAATGTGATTCGAAACTTCATCCAATAGACAATGAGCTGAAAAAAAAATTCAAAATGGCGGGTTTAAGATGGCTGCCATACAAATTTATATTTTGGTGTCTGTCTATCTCAGAAAGTAAGATGGATGAGTAGTTTCTTGTCAAAAGATGATCAGCCCCCCGATTATGTAAGAATGTTCGATCAAATGGTAAAGGTTCAGCGTCAAAGTTATATAAACCATAACCGCATTGAATTAGAGCTCAATTCCGTCTATCCATTCATAAACGTTTGAGATGTACGAACATAACTAAACGTATAAGAATGGGTACACGAAATTGAGCTCTAATTTAATGCGCTTATGGTTTATTTACTTTGCCGCAGAACTTTAACGATTTCATCGGCCATTCTTACATGATTGGGGGGCTGGACCTGAAGGTCTAATTGATGAACAGGAAAAAAATTCAAGATGGCGGAATTTATTTTTCCATAGAAAATATATGGCGAATTTTGAAGAGACTCCAAGTGTTTCTCTATGCAAGATTTTGATACGGTTCCGTTTTACCCACGACACTTGATATTACAAAACAGGAAACTGATACCAAAGTTTTAAAAAACCAGCGCCATTTTGAAATTCTTTTTTAATTGTCCGATTTTGTTCAAAATCGATATTAAGGGCTTTCTTGGAAACTGATTCCAAAGTTTTAAAAAAACAACGCCATTTTGGAATTATTTATTAAATGACCGATTTCGTTCAAAGTCGATATTTAGGGCTCCTGGGATTACAAAACAGGAAAATGGTACCAAAATTTTAAAAAATCAGCGCCATTTTGAAATTATTTGTTCGTTTACCGATTTCGTTCAAAACCGATATCTGAGGATCCCTGGGATTACAAAACAGGAAACTGGTACCAGAATTTTAAAAAACCAGCGCCATTTTGAAATTCTTTGTTAATTGTCCCATTTCGTTCAAAATCGATATTAAGGGCTTTCTTGGATCACAATACAGAAAACTGATTCCAAAGTTTTAAAAAAACAACGCCATTTTGGAATTTTTTATTAAATGACCGATTTCGTTCAAAGTCGATATTTAGGGCTCCCTGGGATTACAAAACAGGAAAATGGTACCAAAATTTTAAAAAATCAGCGCCTTTTTGAAATTATTTGTTAATTTAGCGATTTCGTTCAAAATAAATATCTGAGGATCCCTGGGATAACAAAACAGGAAACTGGTACCAAAGTTTTAAAAAATCAGCGCCATTTTTGAATTCTTACTAATTGACCGATTTCGTTCAAAATCGACATTTAGGGCTCCCTGGGATTACAAAACAGGAAACTGATACCAAAGTTTTAAAAAATCAGCGCCATTTGGAAATTCTTTGTTAATTGACCGATTTCGTTCAAAATCGATATTTAGTTCTCCCTCAAAACACACAAAACAGATCACAAAACAGGAAACTGATACCAAAGCTTAAAAAAATCTGCGCCATTTTGAAATTCTTTGTTTATTGACCGATTTCGTTCAAAATCGATATTTAGGGCTCCCTGGGATTACAAAACAGGAAACTGGTAATAGAATTTTAAAAAATCAGTGCCATTTTGAAATTATTTGTAAATTTACCGATTTGGTTCAAAACCGATATTTAGGGCTCCCTGGGATTACAAAACAGGAAACTGGTACCAAAATTTTAAAAAATCAGCGCCATTTTGAAATTATTTATCAATTGACCGATTTCGTTCAAAGTCGATATTTAGGGCTCCCTGGGATTACAAAACAGGAAAATGGTACCAAAATTTAAAAAAATCAGCGCCTTTTTGAAATTATTTGTTAATTTACCGATTTCGTTCAAAAACAATATCTGAGGATCCCTGGGATAACAAAACAGGAAACTGGTACCAAAGTTTTAAAAAATCAGCGCCATTTTGAAATTATTTATTAAATGACCGATTTCGTTCAAAGTCGATATTTAGGGCTCCCTGGGATTACAAAACAGGAAACTGGTACCAAAATTTTAAAAAATCAGCGCCATTTTGAAATTACTTGTTCGTTTACCGATTTCGTTCAAAACCGATATCTGAGGATCCCTGGGATTACAAAACAGGAAATTGGTACCAGAATTTTAAAAAACCAGCGCCATTTTGAAATTCTTTGTTAATTGTCCCATTTCGTTCAAAATCGATATTAAGGGCTTTATTGGATCACAATACAGGAAACTGATTCCAAAGTTTTAAAAAAACAGCGCCATTTGGAAATTCTTTGTTAATTGACCGATTTCGTTCAAAATCGATATTTAGTTCTCCCTGGGATCACAAAACAGGAAACTGATACCAAAGCTTAAAAAAATCTGCGCCATTTTGAAATTCTTTGTTTATTGACCGATTTCGTTCAAAATCGATATTTAGGGCTCCCTGGGATTACAAAACAGGAAACTGGTAATAGAATTTTAAAAAATCAGCGCCATTTTGAAATTATTTGTAAATTTACCGATTTCGTTCAAAACCGATATTTAGGGCTCCCTGGGATTACAAAACAGGAAACTGGTACCAAAATTTTAAAAAATCAGCGCCATTTTGAAATTATTTATCAATTGACCGATTTCGTTCAAAGTCGATATTTAGGGCTCCCTGGGATAACAAAACAGGAAAATGGTACCAAAATTTTAAAAAATCAGCGCCTTTTTGAAATTATTTGTTAATTTACCGATTTCGTTCAAAATCAATATCTGAGGATCCCTGCAGGGCTAGCATGGGCCGGGGATAAAAAATTTATCCCCCGATTTTATCCACTGACAAGAGATAAAATTAACTTGTCCACTTCTCAGAGCACGGCAACAGGGGAGAGGAGAAGTTTATCCCCGTTTGACATTTCACGGGGACTCGGAGGACTATTTATCCACCGTTATTTAGCGTTTTTATTTATTTATTAAGGAATAAAAATTTTATCCTTTCCTCGGGGAGAAAATTGTCTCGGCCCATGCTAGGGGGGCAGGGATAACAAAACAGGAAACTGGTACCAAAGTTTTAAAAAATCAGCGCCATTTTGAAATTCTTACTTAATTGACCGATTTCGTTCAAAATCGATATTTAGTTCTCCCTGGGATCACAAAACAGGAAACTGATACCAAAGCTTAAAAAAATCTGCGCCATTTTGAAATTCTTTGTTTATTGACCGATTTCGTTCAAAATCGATATTTAGGGCTCCCTGGGATTACAAAACAGGAAACTGGTAATAGAATTTTAAAAAATCAGCGCCATTTTGAAATTATTTGTAAATTTACCGATTTCGTTCAAAACCGATATTTAGGGCTCCCTGGGATTACAAAACAGGAAACTGGTACCAAAATTTTAAAAAATCAGCGCCATTTTGAAATTATTTATCAATTGACCGATTTCGTTCAAAGTCGATATTTAGGGCTTCCTGGGATTACAAAACAGGAAAATGGTACCAAAATTTTAAAAAATCAGCGCCTTTTTGAAATTATTTGTTAATTTACCGATTTCGTTCAAAATCAATATCTGAGGATCCCTGGGATAACAAAACAGGAAACTGATACCAAAGTTTTAAAAAATCAGCGTCATTTTGAAATTATTTGTTAATTGACCGATTTCGTTCAAAATCGATATTTAGGGCTAACCACATCTCGTGAGCTGCTTTAGCAGCTCGCGCACAAAGCGAAACACTAGTTATTATACTATATATAGCTCAATTACCACTGACTGACTCACTCATTGACATAATTGTTCTCCTAGAAAGAGACAGAAAACGACATATTGATGTAGGGGAGATGTGTTCGGGTGCAGGATTCGAGTAGGGAAAAATTATGACATTTCGGAAAAACAAGATGGCGGCCGACGTGATTCTCGCAACTCTTTTGTTTTCCAACCGATTTCGTTACAACTCGCAATTATTGAAGAAATTAGGAAACGATCAATAGAAAAAGTGGAAAAAATTGGAAAAACAAGATGGCGGCCGAGCTGTAGTGCTTTAAAATTTTTGATTTTTCGACCCCGAACCGCGGCGCCACAGATCCGAAACGGCGTGGTCGAGCATAATATTTTTTTCTTTTTTCGACTACAATTATCCTGTATTTTGACAGAACGGGAGTGGTTTTTAAAAATTCAAGATGGCGGCTGTCGCGGCGGCCTTTTTGTTTGAGGTACGAAAAAACGCAATTTTAAAATTCAAATTTCTCACAGTTGGCAACGTCGGAGCGTTTCGACTTCTATGGGGAGATTGTGTGTACGGTCTCGAGGTATGGATTGGGGGAAAAAAATTACCCCATTTCTCGGGAAATAATCAAGATTTACCCCAAAAATAAAAAAATCGAAATACGGACTTTTTGCAAAATTTGAGTACCAGCAACCAAGTGTCTCACTTGTGCGAATGACATTTGGGTGTTTTCGTCGCCGAGGTCTGGCAACACTGGAATTTATCAAAGTAAAAGTGATTTTCGACATGGTCTTATTTCAGGGGCTATCATTTCGGCTGGGTGCGAGCGAGATGAAAAATTTAAACGTCATCAGGAGCGGCATATCCTGTTGTTTACGGGAAAATTATGAAACTATGTAAAATGTTTCTGTGCAACGAGGTGGCGGCCATTTTGTATTCTTTTTGTGTTTTTGAAAATTTCGAACACGTTTTTGAGACAGTTGGCAACATTTGGGAAAGTTGACATGTATGGATCGTTTGTGTAACTCGACCGGCAGTATCGAGATATCTTAACAGTGTTGCCATATTTGAGGTAGTTTTCGAGATTTTCCCCAAAATTTCCTCCTGTAAAATTTTGTATGAAAAAATTTTTTTTCACTGATGGCTTCGTATACATGTCAGAAAATTAAACTTGAAGAAAAATATGGAGACAGCTGATGAGTGAGGATTTCGGAGACGAGTAAAGAGCACGGCCAAGGTATTGAAGATAGGAGGGGGGTGCTCGACCAAATGTCATTCAAAACTTCATCCAATTGACAACGAGCTGAAAAAAAATTCAAAATGGCGAATTTAAGATGGCCGCCATACAAATTTATTTGATCTCTATCTCGGAGAGTAAAAGAGATGGAAGTGTAGTTTCTAGGCAAGAGATGATCACGACGAGGCGGTTTATTTAGTGAAATGAAAAAAAATTCAAGATGGCGGAATATTTTTTTCATACCAAATTATATGGCGATTAGGACATACATAATTGTTCTCATAGAAAGAGACAGAAAACCATACAATGATGTACGGGAAATGTGTTCGGGTGTAGGATTCGAGTAGGGAAAAATTATGACATTTCGGAAAAACAAGATGGCGGCCGACGTGATTCTTGCAACTCTTTTGTTTTTCAACCGATTTCGTTGAAACTCGCAAAGATTGAAGAAATTAAGAAATGATCTATAGAAAAAGTGGAAAAAATTGAAAAAACAAGATGGCGGTCGAGCTGTAGTGTTTTCAAATTTTTGATTTTTCGACCCCGAACCGCTGCGCCACATATCCGAAACGGCGTGGTCGAGCATGATAATTTTTTCTTTTTTCGCCTGCAATTATCCTGTATTTTGACAGACTGGGAGTAGTTTTTAAAAATTCAAGATGGCGGCTGTCGCGGTGGCCTTTTTGTTTGAGGTACGAAAAAACGCAATTTTAAAATTCAAATTTCTCACAGTTGGCAACGTCGGAGCGTTTCGACTTCGTGGGAGCGATTGTGTGTACAGACTCGAGGTATGGATTGGGGAAAAAAAATTACCCCATTTCTCGGGAAATTTTCAAGATTTAGTGCCCAAAATAAAAAAATCGAAATACCGACTTTTTGCAAAATTTGAGTACGAGCAACCACGTGTCTCACTTGTGCGAATGACATTTGGGTATTTTCGTCGCCGAGGTCTGGCAACACTGGAATTTATCAAAGTAAAAGTTATTTTCTTTTCTTTCTGAAATGGTCTTTTTTCAGGGGCGATCATTTCAGCTGGGTGCGAGCGAGATGAAAAATTGAAACGTCATCAGAAGCGGTATATCTTGTAGTTCACGGGAACATTATAAAACTATGTAAAATGTTTCTGTGAAACCAGGTGGCGGCCATTTTGTATTCTTTTTGTGGTTTTGAAAACTTCGATCACGTTTTTGAGGCAATTGGCAACATTTGGGAAAGTTGACATGTATGGATCTATTGTGGAACTTGACCGGCAGTATCGAGATATCTAAACAGTGTTGCCACATTTGGGGTAGTTTTCGAGATTTTCCCCAAAAACTCCCTCCTGTAAAATTTTGCATGACAAATTTTTTTTTCACTGATGGCTTCGTATATAAATCAGAAAATATAACTTGAAGAAAAATATGGGGACAGCTGATGATTGAGGATTTCGGAGACGGGTAAAGAGCACGGCCAAGGTATTAAAGATAGGTGGGGGGTTCTCAAACAAATGTCACTCGAAACCTCATCCAATTGGCGGTGAGTTGAAAAATCTTCAAAATGGCGGATTCAAGATGGCTGCCATACAAATTTCATCAGTGTCTGTCTCGGAGAGGATTAGAGATGGAATTGTGGTTTCTCGGCAAGAGATGATCAGGACGAGGAGGTCTATTTAGCGAAATGAAAAAATTTCAAGATGGCGGAATATTTTTTTTCATACCAAATTAAATGGCGATTAGGAACTATAAAAGACGTCATTGTTCTCCTAGAAAGAGACAAAAAACGATACAATGATGTAAGGGAGATGTGTTCGGGTGCGGGATTCGAGTAGGGAAAAATTATGACATTTCGGAAAAACAAAATGGCGGCCGACGTGATTCTTGCAACTCTTTTGTTTTCCAACCAATTTCGTTACAACTCGCAATTATTTAACAAATGATCAATAAAAAAATAGAAAAAATTCGAAAAATAAGATGGTGGCCGAGCTGTAATGTTTTCAAATTTTAGATTTTTCGACCTCGAACCCCGGCGCCACAGATCCGAAACGAGGTAGTTCATGTCTAAGAGATATTACGTTTGGGTGTGGGATGGGAGTAGGGAAAAATTATGACATTTCGGGAAAACAAGATGGCGGCTGATTTGGCATGATGGTGGGGGTGCTCGACCAAATGTCATTCCAAACTTCATCCAATAGACAATGAGCTGAAAAAAAATTCAAAATGGCGGATTTAAGATGGCTGCCATACCAATTTATTTGGCGTCTATCTCAGAAAGTATAAAAGATGGAAGAGTGGTTTCTCGGCAAAAGATGATCAGGGTATGGACGATACCCTAAACGTATAAGAATGGGCAGACGAAATTGAGCTCTAATTCAATGCTGTCATGGTTTATTTTACTTTGACGAAAATCTTTAACGTTTGATCGACCATTCTTACATGATTGGGGCCCAAGACGAGGAGGTCTATTTAACGAAATGAAAAAAAATCAAGATGGCGGAATATTTTTTTTCATACCAAATTATATGGCGATTAGGAACTATAAAAGACGTCATTGTTTTCTTAGAAAGAGACAGAAAACGATACAATGACCGGTACGGGAGATGTGTTCGGGTGCGGGATTCGAGTGGGGATAAATTAATACATTTTAGAAAAACAAGAAGGCGGCCGACGTGATTCTTGCAACTCTTTTGTTTTTTAACCGATTTCGTTACAACTCGCAATTATTGAAGAAATTAGTAAGTGATCAATAGAAAAAGTGATAAAATTGGAAAAACAAGATGGCGGCCGAGCTGTAGTATTTTAAAATTTTTGATTTTTCGACCTCGAACCGCGGCGCCACAGATCCGAAACGGGGTGGTTCATGTCTAAGAGATAGTATGTTTGGGTGTGGGATGGGAGTAAATCCATATTTAGCGCTCCCTGGGATTACAAAACAGGAAACTGATACCTACCAAAGTTTTAAAAAATCAGCGCCATTTTGAAATTATTTGTTAATTGACCGATTTCGTTTAAAATCGATATTTAGGACTCCCTGGGATCACAAAACAGGAAACTGGTACCAAAATTTTAAAATATCAGCGCCATTTTGAAATTCTTTGTTAATTTACCGATTTCGTTCAAAATCGATATTTAGGGCTCCCTGGGATCACAAAACAGAAAACAGATACCAACGTTTTAACAAATCAGCGCCATTTTGAAATTATTTGTTAATGGACCGATTTCGTTCAAAATCGATATTTATGGCTAACCACATCTCGTGAGCTGCTTTAGCAGCTCGCGCACAGAGCGAAACACTAGTCTTATTATATAGCTAACTGCAGTGACGTGCACTGTATTCGTAGCCAGGGTAGGCATTGGTTAGGTAGATACCTATTTTCAGGCAGGGCATGATGAAAAATAAGCATAGAGCTCTTTTAACTAGGGTAAGCAATGCTTTTATGCCTCTGTGTCGTGCACGCCACTGCAGTTAAGAATTACTTAAATTTCCTAAGCGTCGATTGCACTTCCAAAGGTCATAAGAGTTTCGAGTTTAAAGTCAAAAATAATTGAGAAATAAGTCAATTATTTGTTCATATACTATGAATTAAATTGACAGTTATGGCGTCCAAAAAATCCCAAAAACGTCAATTCCTCAGTTTGGCATTAGGGTCTCAAGGAACCTATCTACGCGGAACCGACTTGAACCGGTCAGAAAAGCTTTATGTGAGGTTTATGTATACGGCATTAAAAGTGAACACGCCCTTTCCGCGTCGGTGGCCGTCTTTTTCACTCTTAATACCATATACATAAAGCTTTTTTTGACCGGGTCGAGCCGGTTCCGCGTCGATAGATGTGTGTAGACCCAAACTCAGTTCAACTCAACTTGGCGCGTGTGCTTGTAAATATGCAGATTTGATGTGATGCAGCAGTCGTTATAGTGTCGTCGTCCGAGCAACACATATCAAAGCTGCATATATTTTAAGCTCGCTATTGATGATAAGTCAAATGACGCCAAAAATGAAAATGTTGAGCAAAGATAAAATATCAATGTGTCACAACGATTAAAAACTTTTTCATAAAGAAAGTCGATTTCTATCAAAAAACGAATCAGTAACGCATTAGAACATCATTGCCTCGAGCTGCCAAAAGTAAAATAAATGATTGGACAGAGAATAGTTTAATATAGTTTATTTAGATTTTTACTAAAATAATAAATATGCAATACAGACTCACGAAGTCGCAGTGAACCAAAGGGCGGACATTGGAGTAATGTGCCAGATAGAACCGTCTCCACACGAAAGGTCCAAAAGTAAAAAGAAGAAGAAACCCGATGTTTGATACATTTTATTTTATTCTGCATTTAAGTTTTGTGTTGAGTTTTGTCAGACATCACAATTAATGTTTAGTTTTTAATTTGGCGCATAGCGGCATATTAACAATATTAGCAGCTGCATTTTGTAATCCGTCTAATAATATAATATTGTCATAATCCATCTGCAAATAATATTTTTAAACCAATGCATGATGATTGATGACGTAACACTCTTTTGGGTGCCATGAAAATTACTGATTGATTCATTCATTGGAAGTAATATTTTAGTTGTATATATTTTATCATGTAGATATTTCATTTAGTCGATATAGATTATTTAAGTTTAGCTAAGTATTTTTGACATAAATGGGATACGTCCCCGTAGGTAATAGAGTTCTTGTCGAACACAAAGCGAACCTTGTAACGAAAATCTTGTCACATAAAAATTCGCTTCGCTTTTACATTTTTATATGGCGACGCTTCGCTACGCGTTCGCCTTGTGTTTGACAAGGCCTTATCGTATGAAGAATTTAATGGTTTATTCAGATGCAGTATTTTCCAAATATCTTGTACTTGATGTTGCCCCGACTTCGTGTGCGTGGTTTAGATTAAATTATCGCGATAACTTCTTAATTTTCCTGGGTAAAAAGTAGATTAAACATTATCTAAACACCACATAACATTCTCGCTTTATCTAAGGGGCAAGTCCCCATTAAAATTAACCACATGCAGTATTTATCAAATAGTATGCATCCCCAGACGCAGAATCCATCCCCGGATTGCGAATGTCGAATGCTTCCCGCGGAAGCGACGTGGGTCAACACGGTCCTAGCACGGCTAATGTATGACGTGATGCGAGACCCGCAGATGATCGCGCGCGTACAGAATAGGATACAGAGGAAACTTAACACACTGAAGGTAAGTGTTTGTCTTCGAAAATCGAAAACAAATAGTTATGCTAGCGAGCGGCGTTCGTGCTGTCTGATTAATGGCATATCATATTAAACTAAGTAGTAGTTAAAACTTTTTCATTATTCGGCTCTTCATTCGACCAATTTATAATAAAACCGGCGAAGTGCGAGTCGGACTCGCGCGCAGGTAATAAGTTTATTATGTGACTAAAAATTAAAGTAATTAAAAAGTTAAGTAAAAATTTAAGGTTTTCGAAATTATTCCTTTATGTGTGCTATAAATCGTTGCTTCATGCCAAATTTCAAGATTCTAGGTCGACTGGAAGTATCCTTTAGGTTTTGATTCCCTTGCAAGTAGTTGCGAGTTTCAAAATATGCTGCTTAAATTGCTGTTTCTTTTGATTGCGTTGACATAGAAGTTGGATTCTGTTACAGCATAAATTTATTATAGACCTGAGTATTTGATATGAATTTAAATTTAATACCTCTACGCGTTCATGAGGAAAGGGGTAGTAAGTTTAAAATAATTAAAAATATTTTTAATAAAATAAAAGAAAAAAAAAATATTATATGATGTAACTAAAAATTTATGCTTTTCGCAATTTTTCCTTTATCTGTGCTATAAGACGTTGCTTCGTACCAAATTTCAAGATTCTGAGTTCACGGGAAGTACCTACCTTGTAGGTTTTGATTCCCTTGCGAGTGTCGAAAATTTGCAGCATAAACGGCTGTATCTTTTGATTGCGTTGGCTTAGAAGTTTGATTTTTTCACAACAGTAGACCTGAATATTTGATATGAATTTCAGCTTGATGCCTCCATGCGTTCCTGACAAGAAGGGTTTTGACAGACAGACAGACGTGCAACAAAATGATCCTTTAAGGGTTCCGTTTTTTCCTCTTGAGGTACAGAAGCCTAAAAACTATGTGGCCTAAAAATATGTTTTGTGGTCATTCACTCATGGTCTTGCGCGGTTCGATACCATGGCGCACGAATTTCGCACTTATAACGCCAAATGAATTATGGCAGTGGATTATGATAGGCATGGAATTTCCGTGAGTTCGTACCGCGCCAAATGGCGGATAAAATTTTGTCTATACATCGTGACTTAAGTCAAATGGCTTACCGTCAATGCCACTTTTACTGTGGGAAACCTCATGCGACCAAGGTTGTTGATTGCGCAGTTACCATCATTCATGTCGCCGCTAATGGTGACGGAACTGCGGTTAGCGGGCGCGTGCCCACTGCTGGGCGGCGTGGCGGCACCCACGTGCGACTCGCGCGGCCTGTGGCTGCACGCCAACCTGCGCTACGACGGCGGCGCCACCATCACCATCCTCACGCAGATCAACCTGATGAAGCTGAAGGAGAAGAGTGAGTTGTTGTTGTGTACACACCTGCCACTAATGTGACGGAGCTGCGGCTGGTGGGCGCGTGCCCACTGCTGGACGGCGTGGCGGCGCTCACGAATATCTTAGTACCGTACAATATTTGTCGTAAGCTTTTCTTGATATTTAAGATAGATTATTGTGCCGTACGTATCGTTGCGAATTAAAGAACCATAGTCATCGCTGGAAATTAAAGAACATCCACGGGAATTAAAAATACGAAATCCACCCTATTCGTCATGATTGATGTCCGTCTGTTTGTTACATTTTCATGGCTCAACATATAAACTGATCTGGACGAAAGTGACCTAGATCGCTTAAATCTGGATACGCAACTTAATGAAATATCTTTTCCAGATGTCGCATTGGAAGATCATATTATGATGGAAACTGATGAAACTGTAATCGAAAACGAAATTCTTCTACAATCAAGAAAATCGTGCGTATCACCGGATTTAAAAGTAAGTATTATATGATTTTTTTTTCTTAAGACCCTATCTTACTTTATATTGATATTTCAGGGTCCTTAAATATCATTTATATAGTTTAATTTGAAAAGATTATTATTTAACTCATTGACACATTAACCTATCCATGCTCTACTGTTTGCTCGGTGCATGAACAGCGTCGGAATCCGGGGCCGTCATAGAGCTTAAATGTCTTGAAAATGCCTTGTTGAAATTTTCATAATTTATTTTCTTGTACTACAAGCCACGATCACTTGACCCGAGACATATATACCTATGGCGTCGCGAGCCGCCGACGGCACTCGAGTCAGTTCGAGTGTCGCGAATTCACTGTGATATATTATATTTGACTTTACATGTTCTACTTATGGATAAACCAAGAAGAAAATATAATAACTGATTTTGTATCGCATTTGATTGTTTGAACTCTAATAAAGATCATATACCGGACCGTAAAACTAATAAGCGTAATAGGACTGCAATTAATTTTACGCCTTATATTATTTATTAGCAAATCAACGTGACGCCGCGTCACTTTTATATACGATCTAATAATTGCTAATATTTTTTTACATTGAGTAAGCTCATAACGTCTTTGAGAGGTGATATCTACTGAAAGGCCCGATGAATAGCGTCAGTTTTACATAGGTACTGCGCATAGTTTAATACTGTACAAGAATCAGCTTTTCTAGTTATGGTTCATTTTTGGTAACCATAAACCGTCTTTGAGCGGCCATATCTAGTGAAAGGCCCATCAGCATGCGGGCAGACTGGCAGATTTCCCACCAGTGGAGAGCCTAGGACCCACCAAATACGAAATCAGCCTTTCTAGTGTTAGTTACCAAAAGTTCAGTTATCTCTTGTCTATTACTACTTCCTTAGGATAACTAAGAAATTTTTTCATGTTTGTGTTTAGCGAAAAAAACCAGCCATCTATGACTCGGACGTAGAAGACTCAGCGGAGTCGAGCAGCGATGATGAGAGTCCGCCCGTGCAGCCTGTCGACAGCGCTGAGAATATGGCCGTCTCTGACTCCGCGTTAGTATTCCAATGACTTTATTCCATATAGGCCATATTGTAGCTCTTCTACCACCGGTCCGGAAAGGACATTCTAGTGAGTAGAAAAAAAAACCGAAAATTTACGACTCAGATTTTCAGATTCAGACTCTGCGGAGTCGAGCAGTGACGAGAGTGGATTTATATTTTCGAAAATTCCATGATAACTTTGATTTTCCGGGATAAAAAGAGTTCTCACAGGATTTTAAGTATCTAAAATCTATATCCACGGAAACAAAGTCTCGGGCCACATCTAGTACTTAGTACTAATGTTTTAATTTTTGCTTTCAGTACCTCAACGGCTGAAGGCGGGTCATCGAAGAAGAAATTCCTTCGTATGGTGGACAAGATTGCTACGAATAAATATTTCCAACAGGTGATTTAGTTTTATTGTACTCTAGATCTGCATATTTATATCTTTCTCTGCGTATTATTAGTTGAAAGTGGTGAATAGAAGGGGTTTCTGGGAATAATTATGTGGTGGGTTCGGTGTTTTAAGTGTCAGCATTGACCGCGTCGTTTTAGGTTTTTTTATTTGCTTGTGCTTGTGCTTTTTTTTTTTTAAATAAATAGGCTAGCGCTTGGCTGCAATCAGACTTGCTTGCAAGTGGTGATGCAGCCTAAGATGGAGCGCGCTTGCCTAGAAGATGCCTATTCACTCTTGATTTGAAGGTACCTATATTAAAAGAGGAGGGGAAAACGGAAGCCGGAAGGGCATTCCATATTCTAGCGGTTCGAATTAGAAACGAGGAAGCAAATCGCTTCGTACGAGTCCGCGGAATAGACAACAATCATGCTTAGTGCAAAGCAATGATGAGGTCTAGCTTGGACGCTCTTGCCTAGAACATGCCTATTCACTCTTGCCTCGAAGGTACTTAATAGACTAAGAGATAGCTGTATAATAGTATGTAATGTAGTACTTGTATAATATAAGTTGTATGCGGTAAGAAATGGTTAGTCGTTTGTATCAGAAACGTCTAGCAAAATCATTTCGTGCATGTAGATTGGACGTCAAACACAAGGGTACCAACGCTATCTGTTTCTCTCTATTCTGTCGTAGAATGGAGAAGGAGGAATAAGGTTTTTAAGAATTCTGTGTACAAATGTACAAAATACTCGTAGGTTAATTCTATTAAATCTGCGGACATTGAAATTATAACAATTGGGTATTTGACTACTAGTGAAATAAATAATTTTTTAGTGATTATCTCCCAAAAGTCGTAATATCCACGTCCCCTGCTAGTTTTATTTTGAATAACCATTTTAAACTATCGATTAAAGTAAAAAAAGTGCGTCGAAGTTTGATGACGTCACAACTTAAAATTTCATACAAAATCCATATTAAGCACGCGTTTTGACGTTTGAAAAAAAGTTGCTGATTTGACTAGTTGTCAAATACCCAATTATTGTTCTTGTGCTCAGGTTACCGACTACAAGTACGTGAAACGTGCGATGGAAGGTCTATCGAACACGGACATCAAGCTGCAGCTGGAAGTGAACGGGCTGGAGGGCAGGCTCGCCATAAACCTGCCGCCGCCGCCGCACGACCGACTGTGGATCGGGTAAGTTTCACCAACTAGCTTTTACGCGCGACTTCCTCCGCCTCGAATTCAGAAATTCGGGATAAAAAGTAGCCTGTAAAGTAGATGGTGGCCGCCGAGGGGATTTTAGTAGGTATAAATTCTAAATAACCCGACTTCTCCCGGAAGTTCCGATATCTTAAGAAGATTTCCCCCTGTAAACAAAAACAAAGGTCCTTCCCCAGGATACAACCTATCTCTGTACCAAATTTTGTCTAAATAGATTGAACAGATGGTCTGTGAACGCGTAGCAGACAGACAGACGGATAAACCCTTTCACATTTTGTTCATGTGTTTCATGGTTTCTGACAGACTTTTATACAAATTTAACCCCCATTTTACTCCTCAAAAACCCCTTTCTTACGGGCGCCTGCGCCAAAGTACATCTGTATGCCAATATTCAGTCTGACCCGTTTATTAGTTTAAGCTGTGCGTTGATAGATCAGTCGATCACCTTTCCCTTTACAAATTATTAAGAAGATATCTTCCACTTATGCCTTTGAAAACTTCCTCTTTAATCACTTAACTGCAGCTACATATACTCTTGAAAATGTGCCCTCAAGTCTTTCGAATACTACTTATGTTCTTGAGAGTACCTCGGAGAGCACGTTAAGCCTGCGCCTGATCACTCTCCGGTCGTGTCGGATCTTCCGTGCCATCGGGCTATGACTATGAGAGCAAAGGAACAGAGAGTGCACCTGTGTATGCGCACACACTTGTGCACTATAATATCTCCCGCGCAGATGGCCAATCTCTCTGGAGATTGGCCGCCGTGGTCGAAATTCGATCGCGAGGACATTATTATATGTTCTTAAAATCACTCGACTAATTCTCATGACTTTAAATCACGTAACTACTACTAATGACATAAAATATGCCCTCTAAAGTCTAAACGGTTAACTACTAGTGACTTTGAAAACGTGCCCTATTGCCTTCATTACTTATTATTTACTGTGATACGAACCGCTAAGTTGTGGAATGGACTTCCAGCGCACGTGCTAACTTCCACGTATAACTTAAATGTAATCAGCCTTCATTACTTATTATTTACTGTGATACGAACCGCTAAGTTGTGGAATGGACTTCCAGCGCACGTGCTAACTTCCACGTATAACTTAAATGTAATAATCAGCCTTCATTACTTATTATTTACTGTGATACGAACCGCTAAGTTGTGGAATGGCCTTCCAGCGCACGTGCTAACTTCCACGTATAACTTAAATGTAATCAGCCTTCATTACTTATTATTTACTGTGATACGAACCGCTAAGTTGTGGAATGGACTTCCAGCGCACGTGCTAACTTCCACGTATAACTTAAATGTAATCAGCCTATCTTTTTTTGAAGTGATACTTCTTTTGAATCGTTGTGATTTGAGAATTCGATGAAACGAAAAAGCGTCACCAAAAAGAGACAAACATATTCTTAACTGCCCCCCAATCATGTAAGAATGGCCGATGAAATCGTTAAAGTTCTGCGGCAAAGTAAATAAACCATAACAGCATTAAATTAGAGCTCAATTTCGTGTACCCATTCTGAAACGTTTAGGTATGTACGATACTCTAACGTATAAGAATGGATACATGAAATTGAGCTCTAATTCAATGCAGTTATGGTTTATATTACTTTGACGCTGAACCTTTACCATTTGATCGACAATTCTTACATAATCGGGGCGTAGGATTTAGCCTGCGAGAGAATGAGATAGAATACAAGTTATATTTATCTCATTCTCTCGTAAGGTACTTTTCTGAAGTTTCACTTCTGCCGTGTGTGAATTGCACACACACTTTATTTTTATTTATCAATTGATTATGCATTTGTTTCAGCTTCTCAACAAATCCCCAGCTAGTGTTAAAAGCGCGGCCCGCGGTCGGAGCTAGGGCGCTCAGGTTTGCGCACATCTCCAACTGGATCGAACAGAAACTTACTAAGGAGTTCGAGAAGGTTCTAGTATTGCCCAACATGGAGGATTTCATCATCGACGTGCTAACCCCTACGCCTATCGAGTTTGAATAAAATAGGTACTTGAAATTTATTACTTAACTCTTAATCAACGACCTCAATTTACATAGACGGGCCCTGTCAAACAAAGAATGTGGACTTATTTTACTAACGCCATCTAGTCTGAAAAGCGGGACAGCGCTATGGCGGGGACAAGGACAGGCTTATACAGGTGAGGGGCATGCACCACAAGTCGGACGCCCAACTTTTTTTCCATGAAAGGGCCCATCCTAGTACCCACATATATATCAATGTATTTAATGAATAGAAGCATGCGTTACTTTGCGGAAGTTTATGAAGGGACTAGAAGTTTAATTCGCTATAATCCTCTACAGTAGATAGACAAATCTATGTGGCATATCTGCTCTTGCAGCTTGCGATATTCACCGCCCAATAAGCCAGCTATAGGGATGATGACAACTCAATCAAATCAGCAACTCTTTATCAATCTTAAAAACCCACTTCTAATATGGAAGTTGTATGAAATTCACAGTTGTGACGTCATCAAATTTCAACGCACTTTTTTCTTTTAATCTATATTTTAAAATGGTTATCAAACTTAAAACTAACCGAGGATGTGATTTTAGGTCTTGGAGGACCCTCTTTTCAATAATAATTAATCAGTTCGAAATAATTTATTTTTGATATAGGCATCACTATTCGCACCACACCACACCACACAAATCTTCCAAATTATTTTCAAGGTACGTTTCACTCCGGCATCGGACCATCTCCTGAATATATTTCCTGGATTATAGCGAATTAAACTTCTAATCCCGTCATTATTAGCCTTTAATAAAAACTCCAGTAGACATCGTCTAATCTAAAAATGAACGGGCCTCACTACTTTCGCGTCATTTATGCACTGGTAAGCCAAAAGATACGGCCGTATATATCACGGTTACTAGTCGGTGACTGAACGACTAATTTTGTCAGTGTTGCTATAGGTACACCTATATTGCGTAACCGTGTGCATTTTTAGAATAGACAAACTCTCTAGGACACGAATCCTGTGCAAACAAAATCATATTTGTAACTCATTAAACGGTATTGATTTCTATGGTTTGAATGCCCATTTTAGTTATGCGTTAATAAAAAAAAAAATAATGCACATTGCTTAGCAACACAGGGTTTCACCATTGGTTTGTATATGTTATGGATGATCCCTTACACAGGTATGTTAGTAGCTCGCACTTGCCAGTATGGCCGTTGTATTTCCGCTACAAAGGGTCCAACATAGACCTGTATGTATAAGTATTTTATGTAAGCCATCAATGTTATGATTCCTAATTTTCAGTCATACTATATTATATTAAATAGGCGTTAGAAGCAGCAAAGTGTTGCATTTATTTGATACTACTAGTGTTATAAAAACTTTTTCTTACTTACTAAATCGTTCGACTGAAATAATAATTCTATATGTGAAATTGTTGTTGATCTTGTAAAATATCTTAAAATATAACCCTTAAAGAAGGGTAACAAAAGGGTAAATGGGTATCTTATGCTATTCAGGTAAATTGCACTAAATAAAACACAATTTTTTCTTTTTCAATGATAAGTGTGTTTATCGTACGATAGTTCTTAATAACTAAAGAGTGCTAATTCGGCTGCACACAATCTCTAAACTAGACAAGCCTATGTAATGTAATGCGATCCTTGTCTGTGGGGGATATTGTGAAAGGGATGGCAGTATTTGGACATGTCATTTTAGCTTGGAGATTTTAAACAACCGAAAAAACACCACTCTGACAGTGGTGTTTTTTCGGTTGTTTAAAATCTCTGTCTTTGTATACGTTTATTTATTATCGTCGTGAAAAGTGTATTTAAAATAATTATATTTTTTCCTATATGTGTATATTAAAATCTCTAGTGTTAGGCAGTTGAATTAAAAATTAAATAAATCCACAGATCAGTTAATTTAAATATAAAAGAAAAACTATTTATATAAAAATAAATAAATTACCATCAACCTCAAAAGACTAACCCGATAAACAAAGGCAATGTAAATATTTGTAAAATATGGCGGAAAAATTAGTTAGGATCTCTATTAAGGCGCATCCACACCAATGAAAATTTGCGTTGTGCTTTTTGTTTCGTATTTAACTAAAATAATAACATCGAAACACCAAGCTGTCATAGTGGTCGTCTTTAAGATCTTTATATGCCGCATACAGCGTTTAACACTTGGCGTGAATGTTTATTGATGTTGACGTGGCTTTTTAATATGAAATTTATTTGTTTACAAAAGGTTTAAAACGTTTTAATTTCAATATTTTAACTTATAACTTATATTATAAAATATAACCTATTTGTATGAATTTATATGTGAAATATATGTGTTAGAATTCTTATTATTTCAAATAGTATTATTCTTTTGCTTTCTAGGATATAGTTATAGAGAATTATTTAATACAGTAAGAGTTAGAAAGTGTAATTATATTATTAAAACTTCCACTACAAAAACATGTAAGTATATTTTATCACTGTATATGTATTTCAAAAATAACAATGTGTGTATCACATTTAAAACATTAAGTACGTTTTTCTTTATTCCAAGTTTTTCTAATATACTAAAATTTATTTAAAAAACTCATACATACCTTAATACTTAGACGTGTTTCTAAAATATATTTACACCCAAAAATAATAATTGTCGGAGCTTCCTAGAGATATAAAAAATACTTTGACAATAATTTCAAATCAGATCTATAAATTATTTATACTTGCTCTAATTCCTTAAAATGCATGGATTGCTGAACGGAAATTAATATCTAAACATACTTTTTTATAATAAAATAGATCGTTCTTATTTATTTGAATTTTAGACTGTATGTATTTTAAGAATTAACTGTATCTTTCTCACAGTACTGAATAATGAATATTTGCTCTCATTCGTTCACTGCCAATATACGCAGCATTAGAATTGAGCCATTGTTTCATTTTTATAGGTTTTTTAAAAATAAATCGGATTAACCTTGCCTATGATGAATTTAGTTCAGAGTTCAGACTTTAACGTCATTGTCATTTCAATATTGTTAATTATTAGTAGAAAAAAAACAAATAATAAAAGGGGTTCGAACCTTTTTGTATGGAAGCTGGCATAGCGACCCGCCGCCATTTTGATTTTTTTTCAAAATCGCGGCGCACGATGGAAGTGGTATGTATGGATAGAGGACACATAGACGAACAAATAATGTCAAGTAACATAGTACCCCAAAGTGTCACGTTACCGAGATATTTGGAGGTAAAGATAAACATATGAGGACAACGACAATCATTAAAAATAGACTTATTACGTGTCTACAGGCGTCAGATTGTAACCAAATAATCGTTCCCAGGTTGATTATTATTACTACTGTTTATTAGAAGAGAGTAGGTACATTACATACTACTCGGAGCACGAGAAAACTACTACTAGGTATAATAATTAATTATTTGCCTACTAAATCGCATCGCAATGAAACGCTATATTATGTCAAAGTATCTCGCGCGCGCGTGTTGGATTGTCTACATATCTAACTAGCTGCAATACTTACCTACTTAAAAAAATGTTTTTAAGCTTAGTGACATGCGACCAACGCGACATGTCGACTGCGTTTCATTGCGATGCGTTTTAGTAGGTAAATAATTAATAATAGTATGTAGTAGTTTTCTCGTGCTCCTAGTAGTATGTAATGTACCTACTCTCTTCTAATAAATAGTAATAATAATAATCAACCTAGAAACGATTATTTGGATACAATCTGACGCCTGTAGACACGTAATAAGTCTATTTTTAATGATTGTCGTTGTCCTCATATGTCTATCTTTACCTCCAAATATCTCGGTAACGTGACATTTTGGGGTACTATGTTACTTGACATTATTTGTTCGTCTATGTGTCCTCTACCCATACATACCACTTTCATTGTGCGCCGCAATTTCGAAAAAAAATCAAAATGGCGGCAGGTCGCTATGCCAGATCGGTTCTATCCCCTTTCTAGTAAGTATAAAAAACTTAAATAATGTTCGTTTGCTATCGCCAATTAAGTCCATCTTATGAGAATAAAAGAAAATTTCACGTTTTCTTTTAAACAGCACACATGTTTTTTTAATTCGAAAATTGATTTTAAAAAATGGTACTTTTTAAACTAAAGGCTGAACGTTTTTGCTCATGAGATTTTGCGAATGCGTTTTAACGTACGAACACTGGGTTAAAACTTTGTTGATTTCGTTGACGGAAAACCTATGGCTATAGACTTTTATAATATGTAGATTATGAGATTAGAAAATAAAAGTAAAATGAGATCGTGTCTATCACTCCTTGCGTTTGCTATGGCACTAATGGGCACTAACACTTCAATGCCGCATAGCACGGGTTCGAAATTTATACATACTCTGACAAAAAAAAAGAGATTTAAGCCGATTAATTTAGCCGTCTGTCTTTGATTCATTCCTATAATGCTTCTCTTACAGAAATCATATAGTTTGTGTTTATCAAGGGATCTGTAGTTTTCTGTATCTACGATTGATATTATACATAAAATACCCGATCCGTTACCTAGCGTTTCTGTATAATTTATGATGATACTGATGAAGGTCTTATGAAGTTTTTGGATTAATATTTAAAATTTTCTATTTTCAAATTACATATATTAAATATCTATGTCATAAGTCATAACCAAATTTAAAATTGCATTCAAAATGCACTTTATATTTTTTTATTCGTATTATATTTAACATATCATAACAAAGTAAAATATGTACCTGTTTCAAAATTTAATATATTTTATTTAACCTTTTCTATATTCTCAGCTCGTCTGTTAGTTAGGTATGGTAAACTTAGCGGTTAGCGCCCATGTTAAAAGTTGCAACATGTAATTTAATTTAAAATTTTAATATTTAGGTCGCCTTATTAAATCCATTCATCACAAACAGTTTGCTGTGCGTTCGTTTTATTTTCAAATAATAATAAATAAAAACGTTTTAATTAAATTTAAGTTCTTAGGGTAATCTCGCGTGCCAAATTTCACCCCGTTTTTTATCCCTCAGAATTATGATATTATGCCACAAAATTCTGTAGGAAAATCACGCAGTAAAATTTCGCATTGTGAACTTTGCTTCTTTGTTTTCTTTCGCTTCAGTGTTTTTTATTTTTTATATAACCTTGCATTATACTCTTCGTAGTTAGGTAATTTGTGTATAATTCATGTTAATGTATTACGGTATAATAATTGATTAATAATTTGTATAATGATATTTGGTTGAATAATTATTGATTATTATTATATTTGCTTTCTTACGGGTACGTAGTAGCCAATGTGTATTTCTTTGTTGGAAACAATTTATGCTTAGGTATTTTTCAACGCATTAAGCATTATTTATACTTTATTCCCAGTCATAAACTGAATTATCCGAACATAGTGATAAATGATTTCTAGTTTCGTGGTTCTTTACGGTGTTGTTTAACATAGATTACCATGTTTTAACATGAATAAAGTTACACTCACTGGCATGCAGCATATTCAATCAAAAGGCATTTAACTCGTTTTCTGTAGACACATTGAGTTTAAAGTTTAGCTAAAAGCAACGTACCTACGTGAGTAAAACTTCAAGTGTAATCGGCCATGAGTAACTTACTATAATATGTAAACAGCCTTGTAAGTTGCGTAGGCATTATTGTTATATAATAACTAACATTTGCATGCCTATTGCATGCAAAGGTTAGTTACTTACGTACGCTACTTACGTAAAAACTTACAAGTGTAATCGTGGCCTGACGTCACACGTCTGTCAGTTACGACCACAATCCTATCAGTGCTGTTTTCCTGACATTTGATTGTGTCTACGATTGTTTTCCTTATTTAAGCTATATTCGGATAATTTAAGTTGTAACTAATACTCCAGGCATCTTATTCAATGTTTATAGACAGGACATACTTACTTGTGTAATACCTCACCAAACCCCACGCCACGCTACTCAAGTTCCGTCAAATCGCCCGAAGTCTTGACAGGCTTGTGGGTGCCATTATAGAGTTATTATAACTCATAAAGCTGTTAAGGCGGTATCAAACCGGCGAGGTTAGACGTGGATGTGCTGAGCGGGAATTTAAATCTCGCAGGAGCTTTCACACCGGCGAGGCAGGTAAAGCGAGGAGGCGAGAAATGTATAGAACGGAGATAATTGAAAGCGCGCAACGGAAAATACCGCGCGCGACTGTGATGGTCGGCAGGTGTGAGATTTACGTATCCATTTTGCAAAGTAACAAATACTCTATACGTGCAGCAATAGATATGATTAAAATGTGCCAAGATGGGCGGGACAGGAATTGAAATACGCCTCGCCGTTTTGAAACCACCTTGCAGGTGGCGTAGCGCGCAGAGGTGAGCGTACGATTTCGGGTATTTATGTAATTTGTAGCTTTCATATTATAATTTGTCACCTATTTTCAATTATTATTCATATTAAAGCTGTGATCACAGTTGACATAACTTTCACAATGTACCAAAAACCAAATGCTGTATTATGAATTTGTCTATGTATATAGTTTATCAAATTATAAAGTGTTTATGTGATATTATAATATTATTATATACTTAAGAGTTAAACCGTGCCGAGTAGTTTTTCTATGTGGTATCAGTTGTGATTTTGTCATTAAATAAATTGCTATATTTAACTTTTGCCTTTTTTATTTAATACTAGTGGGTCCGGCAGACGTAGTCCTGCCTTAAAGCTATAACCGGATTGCAGCGCCCCCTATCGGGTCCAATTGTGAATATAAACTATCCCGGGACCCACACAAACACACTCAAAAAATACCATCTAAATCGCCCCAGCCGTTCTCGAGTTTTAGCGAGACAAACGAACAGCAATTGATTTTTATATATATAGAAAAGAGATTTTTCCATAGCCCAAACACAGCATATTATATTTTTTAATTCATTCAAGAATTCAAGGAAGTCTAATAAAAAAAGAAGAAAAACTAATTTTGATGCGCATGATGACCGCGTTCTCTATGCTTTCACACCTTTGATACCTTGTGTGACACCACACACGTGCTTGATTTTGCTATCTTGATGAAAATGACCATATTGGTCCTCATTAAAATATTTGAAACAGATAATAGGTAAGTATAAAACAAACGACAATTTTTATTTTAAACTATTTTATTTCTTTCAACAGCTCTTCATATCAAACAATATTTATCATACACATTTTAATACTCGTATATACATTTTGCACAGGCACTTATTCGTTGTATATCTATATCACATGTCGACAACTACATAATATAACAATATCATATAAATAAAGAACCAAGAAATGAACTGCGTAAATCGATTGGTTTTTATTTGATTATTTTACAAAAAACAATTTTACCATAAAAATCTCTATAAATCATTATAATAGGGATGAGATGATGACAACCCAATCAAATCAGCAACTCTTTATCAAACTTAAAAACGCGCTTCTATGAATAAAATAATATTAAAATGAGATTTTGTATGAAATACATAGATGTGACGTCATCAAATTTCAACGCACTTTTTTTCTAACATCGATATTTTAAAATGGTTATCAAATTTAAAACTAACCGAGGATGTTAATTTTACGTCTTTTGGAAGACCCTATATTTAGTAATCAGTAGGAAATAATTTATTTTTGACATAGGCATCATCCCTATTACCTACTGCCAGCATCTGGCTGGCAATATCTCTGACAAAAAAAAACATTTTTTTTAAGGTATTTTATGTTTTTAAGTTAATTTTACTCAGTCACACAGTTCATTTCTATCTTTTCTTAAACTCACTAGGTACGAGTAAGTATATTATTTATTTCTATATAAAATAATTATATAATTTTTCAAATAAGTAGATAACTTTGTACATTAAACTTTATAAAATTTCTTAAAAACATATATTATAAACTATGAGAATATAAGTTTTTTATTATAGGTATATGTTACACAGGTATTTTATGTGCAAAAGAAAATATAAAACGATCTGTTAAAAAAAGATTCTTCGATGGAAGCACTTTTAATACTATTAAATTTATACTTTAGCTTGATAGAAAATAATGTAAAATGTAATTCATAAGAAAATTTAAGACTGATATTTTTATATTGTTCCGGGTTTCTTGCTGGTTCTTCTCGGTAGGAACCAATCAATGGCATTCCGAACCAGTGATAGATTCATTCGACTATTCAAAAGCACTTGTAGAAAGTCTAAGTACTTGAATAAAAAATATTTGATTTTGATTTATACTACGCGTTACTACGCGTTTTAATCAACGTAAAAACCGTCAGCGTATTGATTGAAAGTTTTCATGATGATTTATTGAGCCTTCTATAGGTATTTTTCTTATTATTTACGTAATTGTAGGTTTTCTTATACAACAAAACAGTGAGATAAAAAGGAGTCAGATGAAAAATTTGCACCCTTGTACCTTCCCGTCTAATGTCTTGACCTTTGAAATGCATAGTAGGTACTTGGTCACGATTGTATTTTTTTATAAGATTCAATATTAGAATTTAGAAGTGGGGTAAAATGAACTATTACTAAATTAATATAATTGTTATATGTATCCGTTGTATTATAAGTTTAATATGTACATAGTTGAGATCAACCTTGGCATTATATTAGGTAATAGACAAGCTAAATACAAAGATCTTACGGATTTTGGCACTGCGGACCACATTTCACTTAAAAACTAGGTATCAATACCTATTTATTGCGATAACCTACCAAAAATAAGCTTTATGTAAATAAACTATACTGTACAATATTGCATCTTTGCAAGCACTTATGGCTATAATATATCTTTGCAAGCATTTATATTCCGTGATTTATTTACAATAATTAAAGTAAGCACACTATAGTCATATGTAATTTGAAAAAATAATAAGTAAATTTTTACTCAACTGAAGTCCCAAATCAATCCAAAGAAATCCCGAAGATCAATTTAATAATTGTGTGTACTTGCCTTAAGAACCTTATTTCCTAATTTTACTTAAACTTTTAAATGGCATCTACATACAATCACAATTTGTCATAATACACAAAGTGCATAAATACTTTTCTATAATCTTACGTATTTACATTTTATAATAAAAAAAAATTATAGTGTCGATTTCAATGATTTTCTTCTACGCGCCCAGATTACGTTATGCGAATGTTTAAAGGCTGGCACCTATGCGGCTCGAACCGAGTTGAATCGAATCGCAATAATTGCCGCCAATATATTATTATGTAGATTTATACCTACCTGTATGTAACTGCATCGTTTAGCGGTGTGCCGGTACGTCGAGTAGTCTATACGCATACGCTACAAATGCGACTTAATTCGATTCGGCTGCAGTCGTCTCCGCGGGCTTTAACGTATCTACAACCTTCATGAATTTCAGGATGATCGTACACAACAGAATTCACAAGTCCTTTATTTCAATCGTGGGGCGCAGACGAGCGTGTGGGTTTATAAAGTTATATCTAAACCCAGTAGAATACATTCCCTTCAGCAGTTCACCTCTCATCTTGTTATTGCTCGTACAATCGTTGCACGAACGTATTTTTATCCCTAACATATAAAAGCACATCACATTTTCAATGCTGCAAGAAACAATGCGCAGTCCCTTCAGCGTTCCGCCTTTCAACCAACGTCTTCCAATCGTGCAACCGAGGAGCGCAGACGAGCGTGTATTTCCCGAGTCTCCGTCGCGCCATGAGAAGGAACTCCCCCGCGCCGGCAGCTGCGCCGCACGATGCGGACACGTGCACGTGAGCGTGCAAACCGCGCGGTTTGCGGGACCGCGCGGGTTTGTGCGTCCGACGGCTCGTCTGCTCTACGCTGTTGTCAATTTCGTACCTGGGAAAATAATTTCCAATTAATTCTTATTTATTTAGATATTTTTATTGCACACACAAAATAACATAGAAAGATAACAATATAGAAACGTGCAAAGGCGGTCTAATTGCTAAAGCAATCTCTTACAAACAACCTTAATAATGTTTAATGTGTGTTGTGTTATTTAATGTTTGATTCCTATGACAGAATATTCGTCAGCGACTTAAGTGTTGTGGCGTGCAGTGCAGGTTATAGAGGCATACAAGCGCTGCTTACCCAAATTGATTTAGTGTCAATTTAGTAGATTAGTCAATAGATTTAGTCTATTTTCTAGACCTAATTGAATTCATACTCTAGGTCGAATTCAATAATTGTCTATTTGATTGGTTGGTTTTCACAAAAAAAAAAACCTCAGGTTATTTTCATCCATGCGATTCCTAAAAGAAACCACATTAGCCGTGCCAGCTTATTACATGTAAACCGGCACCTAAGTATTTGGCTTACTTAGATGTTTTCTTTAAAATGTAGGGATTGTCCGTAAAAACGGACGTTACTATCAATCTTTTTTACATTTACATGCTATGCCGTAGCCGACGTTTAGGTACCTAGGTACTTTGAGCGTGAACTATAGACTAATGTATAATATGAAACACTTTTTTTTATCCACTACAAGTTAGCCCTTGACTGCGATTTCACCTGATGGTAAGCGATGATGCAGTCTAAGATGGTAGCGGGCTAACCTGTTAGGGGCATGGCATACCTCTATTCGGTTTCTACACGGCATCGTACCGGAACGCTAAATCGCTTGGCGGCACGTCTTTGCCGGTAGGGTGGTAACTAGCCACGGCCGAAGCCTCCCACCAGGCCAGACCAGGGAAAATTCAGAAATTATAAATTCCATAATTGACCCAGCCGGGGATCGAACCCGGGACCTCCGCACGATAAGACAACAGCGCTACACACTGCGCCACGGAGGTCGTCATACGTACCGTAACATACCACAACGCGGGAGCAACTTTAACGACACCGAACCGGTGGTAGAGTCTTAACGTTTCATAAGTGACACGTGAATATAAATGATTTATTTATCATCCATACTAATATTATAAATGCGAAAGTGTGTCTGTCTGCTACGCTTTCACGGCCCATCTGCTCAACCGATTTTGATGAAATTTGGTACAGGGGTAGATTGTATCCCGGGGAAGGACATAGGCTTCTTTTTTATCCCGGATAATTAAAGAGTTCCTGCGGGAATCAAAAATCTTAATCCACGCGGACGAAGTCGCGGGAATCATCTAGTTCCAACTCACCTATAGTAGTCGTCGTCATCAGCGAAGTCCCCAGCATCCCCCGCGGCGGTGGCTCTGATCAGTTTGGTGAGGCGCCACGTCAGCTGCGTGGTGTCCAGGTCTTCGCGCTGCTCGCTGCCTACCATCATGCCGCGGGACACTGCAACAAACAAACCTTATTTTTTAATACACTTAAAGTAGCTTTTGCACTGGTCATGCGCATGCCATAGACTGCCTCGTTGGCCTAGCGGTTAGCATATTCGACTGAAGATCACGAGGTCCTGGGTTCGATTACCGGTCGGGCATAAAATTGTTAGGTATCTATCGGGTTTTTCAGTTATGAAATTCTCAGTACCAGCCCGGAGTTGGAAGTTGGTGGTGGGTCTTAGCTCTAATTCCCTCTCTCCTATGAGAGTGGAGGCCTGTGCCCAGCAGTGGGACGTTAATGGGCTGTAGTGATAGTGACACAGTCCACCTGTTCAACCGATTTTGACGAAATTCAGTACAGAGCTAAGTTTCATCCCGGAGAAGAACATATTATACAGGATACTTTTTATTCCCGTCGGATTTTAAAAAACTTAATCCAGACTAAATGGGCATATCATCTAGTTGAAATACATATTTTATTAGTACATTATAGGTATATCGCTGGCACTGGTACAATACTTCAATACAAACCCAAGCTAGGAGGACAGAAACCCGAAAGGTCGTAGATTCAAATGCCACCTTTGTTGGTTAACTGGATGCAGTTTAGTTTGGGTTACTATCCGTGACTATCTGGACATTCTACATCAAAGAAAATGCATATCTACTAGGAATATCTACAATTTAATTACGTGAGAAAGCACAGCCCAATTAAAATTGTTTCAAAGTCGAATCTAAACAAAAAGTGCCAACGCTTAATAGCGCGTCGCCATTGTGTGAACCCACCGCCTATCGCCTATAAGTTCTAATCACCACTGGACACAATAGGGCTGACATCATCCCGAGGCAAAAAATCCACTCCCGTCCTGATTTGTTATCGAGTAATAACTGTCACTATTGTCCTCCTAGCAAGTTCCTCGTTTTTGCCGACGTAGTCTGTGAGTTAAAGGTACGGTGTGGTTAGACAGGTGGGGCTCTTTTCCATTAAACGACTGTCGTGCAACGTAATGATACAAGTTAACTGCTTGGCGATGTCCTACACAGAATACAAATTCTTCCTACTCGAGTATCCCAAGCGAGGACAATGCCAAGCAGTTAACAATAATTTACAAACAATTAACTTTTCCTGTGTGTGTGTGTGTGTGTGTGTGTGTGTGTGTGTGTGTGTGTGTGTGTGTGTGTGTGATTATAACTGACACATTAAATAATTGTCTTGTTACCTATTGTGCCCGATTGTTGATACTAGCTTTTAAGTTGGTTACAATTCCATGTTTGAAATCTAACACATTGAGCTAATTAGTAGTTGTAGTAATAATTATTAACTAGTACCTACCTATCTTCTAAAATACAGCAATAACGAGTGCTTTGATTGTAAAAGTCGCGTCGTTTTTAAATAGAAAAAGTCGATATCGACGAAAACGCACCTTAACCGAATAAAGGTACGAGTAGACGTACTTTTTTGTAACTTTTGTTTGGTGAAGTAAAGATAAGTGAATAGTTGTAAAAGCAAACGGTCATCAACCCCGCCCCGAGCGGGTAATTACAGAGGAGGCTTTGACTAACGAGCCTCAATACGTCTCTTGTACATATCCAACCTCGTTTGAACACTCGGAACAGTTCCAACTGTAGCTGGGTACTTCTCAGGCGCCTCATTATTTGATTGACTTCGGTGGCACAATTTTTTTTTTGTATTTGAGACATACTAGCAGGAAATATCAAATCTAGATTTAATTTAGTTAATATTGGTAGTAAAGGGAACTTTATAGGCCCAGCGGTTACATCGTAATTCGATTTTCAAAAAATGGTGTCCACCGAAATCAATATTTTAGTCACCGAAATCAAAATAAAATTATTTATGGAGGTATTTAATATTATGAAGACTAAACGTAAAGAATTTCAGGTTAATTTTACAATAAAATATTTTATTTTATCAACAACAACATACAACAACAACAACAACAACTTACAACATAACATATACCTACTTTAATTACTTAACTTAGATTTAGGAAAATTTACGAAAATCAACTTTGTACTTATGTATGTATTTTAAATAAATGACATACTAAATGAAATTAAAAATAGTAACCATAACAAAGTAGGAACTTAAAACAGTCTCTATTTAGATCTATCATAACACACATAGTCCAGTCGCTTATTTTGAAGCGAAAAAAAAAACAAAATTGTTAACAGGATGGGAACAGTTGGAAATGGTAGAGTGGCATATAATAAACGTAAAAAAAAATGCGTGAGCAGGGGTTTTTCCAGATATATTTGGGGGATGAAAAGGGGTGGAATTTTGGATTATTGTGATTTACGGCGAAAGTTGACTTCGGAGAGAAAAGTGTACAATAAAAAAGTTGTAGATCATAAAAAGATCTACCACTTTTGTATGAATAGTTTTTTCACGTAACCTCAAAATCTCCGAGTAAAATGTGAAAAACCTCTTTTATCGTTTTTTATTTTTCATTTACACCAAAATAATTTTATTTGACGAAACTTGGTGAAAGTATACATTTTTGTATTTAAAATATTCACAAACTTTTTCAGATAAAAATGAGAGACTTCCAAAATAATCACGTTTTTCGGCCCAAAAAAATATTTTTCAAATTAAAATTCTCCTTTGGAAAATTGTCGTAGAGACTTCTTTCAGGTCGCAATTTTTTCGTTTTGAGTTATACTTTCTTGTGAAATAATAAAAAAATACAGCCGCCATTTAGAAACATGCTCAAAAATTGGAAAAATCAAAAAATGAATTTTGCACCATCTTTTTTTTTACTAAATAGATTAACTATTTCCACCGAAAACACTGAGATCAATCCCACTGAAATCAAAATAATGAGCAATATCCCAGATTTTTACAAAAGTATCCTAAATATATAATAATAACCTCCTTAATTGCAATCTAGCACTCATACGATATACGGTTGTATAAATTAAATAATAGTAGTTTAAATAGATATGGATAGAACAGTTCCACCGAAATCAAGTTTATGGGTATACCAAGCCACCGAAAGCGATTACTTACCTTAATAAAAGGGACGTACAGAGAGGCACAGACGTGTTGCCTTTAACCACCGATGCGGCGTGACGGATAGTTTGTCTTACTCTTACTACTATTCTCGCAGTTATTAAAGTACAGAAGTTATAAGAGAATTGGAGCGCGCCACCGGTATCAATTCTAAACGTCGGACGCGAAAACAATTTGTTGTAAATTGTCAACTAAGGCCTATTATTGATTATAAATATTATAATTTGAGCTAGTAACTAACTAGTTTCTTGTACGCACCTGCAAAATAGTGGCATATTTTATAGAAAAAAAGAAAAAAAATAATTTTCAACGCAATGTGGGGTGCGGGACACGGCACCAAGGTCAATATTTCCGCGGTTTTCTTTTTTTAACTTAACTTACATAATGTTTACCTAAAAAAGGACATAGGCCCCCCCTAATATTTTGATCATATCTACAATACATAAAATTATCAAGTGGCTAGCAATCTATTTCATACAGGTTTTCGACCCGGACACGCTTTTTTGAGCCGTTTGAGAATGACCCAGCTATTGTTATTTATCTTACATCGTCTCGAAAGTGTTATTTATAGGTGTATCATTTTAAACTAGAGATTGCGATCAGAAAACTCCGTTAAAAATGATAGTCTCTACTTTTTTTGATGTTCAAGAACGAACGGTGAGGAAACAAGGAGGTCCTAGATAGTCCTAGATATCTACCTTTCATATAGTTAAATTTTTTCATAATATGGAAAGTCTAAAATGCTACAGTTGGTATTCAAAATGCAGTTATTTTCCATTCCTATAAAATTGACGCTGAAGTTTTCAATCTCGATATAAAATACCACCATTAGGTATCCGTTCCTTCAAGGATTGAATTAGGTAGGAACATAATAATAAGTACAAATTATTGTCGGTAATCCTTAAACTAAAACTGCTATTCACTGCTATTATCAACATAAATCAAATGCTAATCCCGAAGAACATGGTCCATGTTCCCGTTCCACCGATTTCATGGAGTCAAAAAAAATATCAACAATTATTATGCAGGATGACACACAAAAATTTCAATGATACATGCTAGAGGCGGCTAATAGAGGCCGCCCACCGCTTCGTATACCCTGAGCTATGACATAACTCCACCATTATAATCTATCAAATAAAAAAAAGGATTAAAACCCCTTCTACGGTCGCTCCCCGCCGCGTCGCGTGCCTTCATACTAGTTTGTCCAGTATCCTGTACTTGTCACTTGCTTATTATGGTGGTAAATTGAATCTAAGCAGTCATCCCATACTCCTACTGCATATGTAAGAGCTTCCGTAAATCGAGACCGGTACGGTTGTATTTTAATCTCTGCTTGTTCTAAGAAGCTCGCGCAGCCATATAACAGTAGGTACGTTAAGTTAGATCCGGTGTACCTAAGTAGTTTTATGCTTTTTTTTCGCAGAGCAGGGTCACGTCACGTACGTATCATATCGATCGTCAAAATCAAAACCCCCGACGCAAAAAACGGGGTGTTATAAGTTTAACGTGTGTATCTGTGTCTGTCTGTGGCAACGTAGCTCCCAAACGGATGAACCGATTTTAGTTTTTTTTTTGTTTGATAGATTTGACTGACTCGATCGAGAGTGTTCTTAGTTTTTTATTCAAGAAAATCGGATCAGCCGTTTGAAGATCATCTTTAGAACAGCTCTTTTCTAGTTGGACTACAGGAGCCAGGACAAAATATATAATATATAATAATTTGTACCATACCATTTTCCCTTGGAAGGATCAGCCTAATTTCTCTGTTTTGTCGTCATGCAAGTGTTTACAAGAAGCCGCCAGGGCAAAAAGTTTCGTAAGAAAAAACCGCTAATTCGACTTTACACGTCGTTTTCTCTCTAACAACGTGTGTTCATAATTGGCCGTTAAGGAATATTTCTCGGTTGCTACGAGGAGATTATAATTTCATTTCATAAAATTTCATTTGGGACGTCGGGAAATGTCGGTTATGACGACAAATTGCGGTGCGGTCGGCGTAGGCAGAGCTTTATTAACATTCAGGAGTGGTTGCCACCACTTCTGGTCTGAGCTTACTCATTAACGCGGTGGTGTAACAACTTCCATTATCCTTAATAATCAGCTAATATTATAGAGGGATAAATAGCACTATGTTACGAGCATTAACGGTTATTCTTACTGCAAGACATATAATTTTTGCTAACTGAAAAGTTTGTTTTTTATTCTAAGTATAAAGTAAGTATAAAGTTGCTGTAATTTGTTTTTGAGGACTTTTTATTGTAATTAACCCATATTTTGATGTACAAACTACTCGCAAATCTCTTCCCTTGGGTCTCGAGTCACGTGTGGGTATAGCAACATTCAAAAATGACCATTTCAACAAACAAGGAAATAACGAAAAAAGAAAAGACTTAAAAGTACCTAAGCCAAAAATTGTCCTTTAACTTATGCAAGTCGCAACTCTCTATTCAATTTGTCGTTTAACCGATAGTTGTCTACATCTGGACAAATCTCTATTCAACACGGTCTTAATTCTTATCGCCAGCTCGTTTCGCGGCCAGCTTTATTGGTTCATCCCCTGAATTTTGTATTCCAAGAGCTCTAGAAAGGCAAAAACGTAGGGTGTAGCTACGTTTTTGCCTTTTCGGACACCAAACTTATGTCTTTTTATATAGAAGTATCAGGTTTTGTTACATGTGAAACAAAATATAAAAATTATCCTTACCGAGATCACTGGTGCAGAAGGCCATCTCCAGTTCAGAATCAGAACACGGTCGGCAATCGGCTGTGGCTGGGTCGTAGTGCCTCCTGACCAACGGGCGGGCTTCATATCTAAAGGTGGCCACTCTTCTCTTCGTCCCTTCCTCTGGTTCCGCCTCAACGTATAACGCTGCTTGTCCGTGTCTGCTGCGGAAGCACCGTAGCTCGCGGACATCGCCGTCATCTGGCGCATAGAGCGGAACGAGTCTACGGACACCTTCTACGAAGATGCGCGCAGGGAACCGTTCTGCTTTTTCTGGAAAAGGGAATAGATTGACTTTAATATAAAATTGAACAGTATTTCTATTTCCATTAGCAGAGGTCTGATCCCTAAAAGCCATTTACCGGGTCATAATATCGGAACTTGACTAATTTTATAATCAGACATGAATTCATTTTGGAAAACTTATTCTCTTATTATTTGTGGAACTTCTTAAAGTTCTTGTCTTGGATTTTTCTGTAATTTAGTGTAAGTGCCTAGATTTTGTATTAGTCATATGAAACCTCTGAAGTCTCGTAAGTCCCCTGGTAGGAACACAGATAACGGAAAAAGGTTCCCTGTTCCCTGATCTGTGGGTATAGGATAGCTCAGGAATTAACACATCCCGACAGTAAAATAAAACCTACGATTCGCTTGGTGTACCTAAGAAACTTACGAATACTAGGTAATATTATAAATGCGAAAGTGGGGCTGATTCTGTATAACACAATCTCTAAACTAAACTAAAATGGCAGCTTTAAATCTAGTTCTGTCCCTTTCCGTAGGGAGTATTATGAAAGGGTAAGCAATATTTGTAATGCTCTAATTTTAGTTTAGTTTAGAGATTGTGCACTACAGAATCAGCCCGACTGTGTTTGTTTGTTGGTTTGTCCTTCAATCACGCCACAACGGAGCAACGGATCAACGTGATTTTTGGCATAGGTATAGTTGAGGACCTGGAGAGTGATATAGGCTACTTTTTATCCCGGAAAATTAAGGAGTTCCCGCGGGAATAAAAAAAACTGAAACCACGCGGACGAAGTCGCGGGAATCAGCTTTAATAAACTAAATCAGCTATAAACATTCAAAAATTAATTAAGTATGGGTTACCTGTCTCATTAAGCTGCATGCTTTGGAAGAAATCAGGTGGGTCTGGTCTTCTTATAACCCTGACGCACACCCTGAAGTCCCGTTCATCTCCCGGCAAAGGAGGTTTGAACAGCAATCTTAGCGCGCCTCTCGGGTAAAGCCATGACACACTACCCTCTCTACATCTCAGGTACACAGGCGTGACTCCCCGCTCAGCACTGGATGACAGTCCGCTGCAACAAAAAAAACCATTAGTGAGCAAGATTACCGGTAATGGGACACGTAATCTGCCCATTAACATGTTTTCCTTAACCACTGTCGTGTCAATGGTATCGATGTTCATATTGAATGTCTGAACAATATTTATATTCGTAGTTCATATTAAGAAGCTTAGGTAGGTTGATACTTTTATCCACTTTAACACAGAATACATGACTTTAGTAAGTAGGTAATTTCAGAATAACACTGCCATTACTATCACAAATTATGTCTAAAACAACGACCTCAATTTACACAGACGGGCCCTGTCAAACAAAGAATGTGGACCTATTTTACTAACGCCATCTAGCCTGAAAAGCGGGACAGCGCTATGGCGGGGACAAGGACAGGCTTACACAGGTGTAGAGCGCGCTCTACAGGTCGGACGCCAAATTTTTTTTTATAATAGGGCCCATCTAGTACCTACATATATATCGATGGTCTAAAACAATTACTTAGTACATTCTGAAATAATGCTACTCTTCCAGAAAACGGACTTTCATATGCAAAGTACTGTTATGTATTCTGTTTTAAAGTTACGAAGCTAAAGTAATCTGTCAATTCTCAAATCTTTACGTACAGCACTATATCTAAGCTAAAGTTTTTAAAGGTTGATAAATTGGTGTTTTCATTCCGTGTCTTAGAATAAGTAAAAACACGCCATTCGGGGCTAGCAAGCAAAAAGTTCTCGTCCAAAAAAGCACGAGTCATTTTAACGGCCATCTAGATAAGATTACGTTGCAAGTTGCAGGCTACAGATAACGGCACGCGACCAACGCGTTTGAAAACTGGAAAATGTTCCGAAATAGCCTCGAGACCAGAAATGAATGTAGTATTATACCTCGCACAATGTACCTACTTATCTCGAATCTTGTCGCGTGGGTAGATTTTCTGGAGTAGCGCCTACGCCCTACCCACTGTCCGATGACCAGGCCGCGCCGGTCCTAACATAAAACTAAGATATACGACTAAGGGCATGCAATAAAAGATAACATGCCTGAAGGTATAGTTATGCGACAATAAAAAAGCGACATGCCTTTTATGTAAAACGCATTGTGTTGCATGTGTGGCCGGCGAACGCGCCCTTTATTAGTTGTTGCATCTCAGAAATTCAGTCAAGATTTATATGGCATTGTAAATGAGCAAGTTATTGAATAAATAGCCGGTCAAGTGCGAGTCAGAGTCGCCCATCAAGGATTCCGTATCTACTATCTACCATCAAACTAAACATGCTCTCTTTATTTTCGGATCCCAAAGCTGTTTTTGAAGGGCCAGTTTTTGCCACTTCTCATCATTATTTAAACCAGACTTAAAAATAAATAATACCTAAATATGTACTCTATTTCAGAAGGTGCAAATAAAGCCCTTCCTAATATTTATAGTAGGAATAAAATTGATATAATTATAATAATTGATATATTTTTCAATTGTCTCATTTGAATAAGGTTGAGCAAGCATTATTATAAATTTTAAGAGGATGGCATGCCGGTGCTGACGTAAGCCCAATGTGAAGACTAAAAAGTCAATCATAAAGTCAGAACTCCCATCACATTGGGTTTAACATTTTATGTTGAACCCTAAAAAGGCTTTTCAGGAACTTGGACATGGAAATATACGAAGTAAGACTTGTTGGTTATCGTCTACATAACATTTGCATAATTCCTACTTTATGAGCTATTGTCGATTCAGGTCCCTGGAGAAAATCATAAACAAAATCCGAAATTTTCTGGTCCCTTAAAACCTCCTATTTAATTTCCACGTAGAAAGTTTTTTTTAATTTAGAATGTTATTAGTTATGGAGTTATGGAGTTATTTTTAGAATGTTCGTCGACAAGTCACATCCTTAATACTTTCACGTCATCGCAGGGCTTCCTTAATCCTCCTTAATGGGCTGGATCTTGAGATATGCGCCTGCATTATGTAGGCTTGGGTAAAAATATCGATGTATCAAAATACTGTCGACATTTAGTATTGGGGCATCCATTTAATAATATGGTCCCATTTTCGTGATCATGATTCGTGAATATCGGCTCCCTGCGACTCGCTTCATTTCATTGACTAACCGCATTGGCTGTTTGTTAGTCAAATATCGCTGTAAACATTATTTAAACATTAATTCACAGATTTATTTGTTAATAATATTCACCTTCTTTTTCCTGGCCTCTCGCAAGCTCATTAATGCGAAATGATAAACATTTTGTATTATTTATTAAATCATCGTAATAATTGATGACTGATTTTAATATGGATGTTGAAATTATGACGATAAAGTTTAATATCTGTCCTGTTTTAAAATATCAGTCCAATATTCATCGATACATTTTTTAAAATGGCTTATCCATCCCTAGTGTGTATGTATTAAGAATAAGCATAAAAACTCGTCGCCGTGAAGATGGGGCTCCGCATACTACTCTACACATACTTTTTTTAAGGCTTTCTGAATATGGCAGTATTAATGTTGTAGGATAATATGTGTTTTACTTGTCCTATGGTTTCTTATAGCCATTAGATTTTTAAGCATAGGACACTGATATAAGTAGAAGTCTTTTTAAGCATTCTCTCACATAGCATGAGAATTTTAAATCTCAACTCGAGCCAGACTGCAGTGGGTAGGACTGAAGGTTTTCTTGTCTATATTTATTTGATTGGATTTTTATTGTTGTGTTCCTATGAAATTAGGTTTACGTCGTTAGTTATCGACGCTATATTGAAATTAAAATGTATGTATGTAATGTATTTAAATGAATTTAAATGACTTCTTAATTCGGCGCGTGTTTTTCTTTTACTAGGTATTAAACATACGGATACGGATATGGTTGCATCATGAGGTTTCCCGGTTTCCCACTTTGGCACGGAACCCTAAAAATACCGTCGAAAATAAAAAAGTGCTATTAAAGATTTAACATAGTATGAATATTCAGAGAAAACTAATTTAATTTGGCATGAATTAAATTAGTTTTCTCTTGAAAAAAATACCTATTATAACCTAATAACCCAGATCATTTAATTACGGAAACCAAAAAATTCAATATTAATTGACTATTTTTGTGAGCATGCGATAAAAACATGTTTAATTGATTTTTTTATAGTAAATAATTTGAAAATTATGCTAAATTTATATGGTAAAATAAAATGTTGGCTAAAAATTCAGCAAGTGACGCCAGAAACCAAAAAGGCTTACCTTTGCTCCGACAATCTCCGAGCAGATTTAATAATATGGAACCACATTACTACTCGGTGTATGGAACCCATAGATTAAGGATTGGTCTCCACTCTTGGCCGCGCTCCTTGTATCCTACCAATCCTAAATCTATGATGGAACCACTAAAAGTCCAATACATCAAATAAATACTTATAAATGCGAAAGTTTGGATGAATGTATGGATGTTTGTTACATATTCACGCCCGAACCGCTGAACGGATCTGGATGAAATTTGGCACAGAGATAGATTATGGTCTGGAATAGGCTAGGCAATAATTAAGCATAGGCTACTTTTTATCCCAGAAAATTAAAGAGTTCCCGCGGAACCGAAAAACCTCAATCCACGCGGACGAAGTCGCGGACATCAACTAGTTATGCTATAAGTTAGACGTGGGCTGTTCGTGACGACTGCGGTGGCGACACACACGTGGACAAGGGTTGTCGGGGGTGAACAACCTTCGGTGCAGGCTTGCATAGAACAAACTAGCATGTCGCGCAATGTTGAACCATACTTATGAAGATTACGAGACCCTATTAGGATGTGATTTGCAACTTTTATAGCGATGATTACTTTCTTGGTAGAGATGATATGTTGACAATTTATATGATTTACATTTAAAATAGCTTTTCTTTTATATTCATTGGAAGCTGTTTACCACTTTACCTTAATGATACGTATGACAAATTTAAAAGTAGGTATTCCTGCCTCTTACCAGCTTATAAATGGCATCGTTGATATCTGAATTTTATTGCACTCAAATGGCAATTTGATTTTTTTGCATATTTTATCACGTTTATCTTAACGAGCGTTATCTTGGAAGCAATAAGATTATGAGTTATGACAAATCTGTTTACATTTGCAATTATAATTTTATATTTTGCTGTTTTTCCATATTTTAACTTTTGACATTCTGCAAGGACAAAATAGTTTAAGTAAGTATTTTTTTTTTCGTTGTCGACACCTGACTTACTCCTAACGTTATCAACGCGCTAAAACAAACACGTCGTTACAAAAACCGTGCTACATAAAAACCGCATCCAGGGTTTTTTGTTTTCAAACACACAGAAACGAAAAAAGTACTGTGGGGTGTCAACGGCGCGGGCTAGATGTTCCGCATCTCTAATGGCCATATTTTTCATATAATTATATTTAAAAATATTTTAACGTTATTCTTCTTTATGCCTAGCTTAAAACTGGTATAAAAGACTGGTCCACGAAATAGTTAGGTAGTCATGTAGGGGAGTAACGCAGGATCTAGGCTTGGTTCCCTAAGTGCTGGGTAAGTAATGTAGCACGAAAGTTATGACTTTCGTGCTACATTTAGCACTTAAGGGTTTGAAACATTGAAGTAATATTATGCTTATTATACCTACAATGGTTTAAAATTGTTTTTTTTTTCAATTAATAATTTGATTACCACTTAAATTCCCAGTTTCATAGCATGATAACAACCAAGGTTTAATTTAAAAATACCACTAAATTGAGACTTCTTAATGTAGGTACTTTTTTTTATTGTGATCCTTTTTAGTTAAACAATAAAGCCAGGATAAAAATTAAATCCCACATAAATTCTTAAAAATAATAGATGACATGTTTTAGTTATAAAATTCTTTGTTTTTGTTGAGAGAAAACTAGATGCTAAATCTTAAAACTGGTATGATGAGGTCATTGAACAATAGGTACCTACTAGGGCTTCCAATACCGGGATCCCGGTATTGGCCAATACCGGGATCCCGGACTTTTTTCGCCGGTTTTCAATACCGGTATTGAAATGTCTAATACCGGGATACCGGTATTGGTGACACTATAAACGAAACAGTGACTATTGCATATATTTCTTGGTAGATGCCACTGTTTTTTATTCGGCTAAGTTTAAAACTTATATCTTAAGCATATTAGCTCAAAAAGAGCGCCATTATCGCTTAAAACCAGTGAAGAAAAGTCGATTTTGTTCACTCAGAGGGAAAAATTAGTGTTTGAATTTAGATCCCTGTGGCTTGGCATTTCTATTTCATTGTCTCTCAAAACGTTCAGAAATCTGATTTATAACTAATGCATATTTTATTATGATATATTATTTTCTTATAAATAATAACTATTGAATTTTAGATTAATTTGTGTTTTGACAAAATTATCGTTTTCTTCGACTTCGATCGATTTCTTACAAAAATATAGTTTATTACTCATTTAGTAGTTCCTCAACAGGTGGGCCTAAAAATGAATATGAGCAAGATAAAGATCATTTTTAATGCACACGTTCAGCCCCAACCTGTGTAATTGAGAATTCTGCACTCGAAATTGTTGATGAGTACATATACCTAGGGCATACAGTCCAGTTAGGTAGGTCCAATTTCGAGAAAGAGGTCAACCGCCGAATGCAACTCGGCTGGGCAGGGTTCGGGAAACTTCTCGCGACATCTTCTCGTCCAAAATTCCTCAGTGCCTGAAGACGATAGTTTTCGAACAGTGCCTGTTGTCAGTGATGACTTACGGCTCCGAAAAATGGTTGCTAACTTTGGGCTTGATAAGAAGGCTCAGGGTCACTCAGCGGGCGATGGAGAGAGCTATGCTTGGAGTATACCTGCGTGATCAAATCAGAAATGAGAAGATCCGTAGGTGAACCAGAGTAACCGACATAGCTCGAAGAGTCCAAGCTTTAAGTGGCAATGGGCGGGGCACATAGTTGGTAGAACCGATAGGCGTTGGGATCCCAAAGTGCTTGAATTGCAGCGTCACACCGGGAAGCGCAGTGTTGGACGACCTCCCACTAGGTGAACGCACGATCTCAAGCGTGTAGCCGCCGCGCCGTGTAGGGAGCCGCTGGAAACAAGGGGCACAAGACCGTGCTCTGTGGCGATCCATGCAGGAGACCTACGTCCAGGATGTACATATATAGTTTGAGACGACGACGACGATAGTTGTTTAAATTACAATCTTCGACACTAATTTCACTAATTAAATTATTTAAAATTCCCTGCCATATTTATTTAATTTTGTGCGTTGAGAAAGTGTTCAAAATTCAATGGAGGTTAAAAATATATATGTTCAGAGGTTAAGAATTCATCCAAAAATAGTTCTATTTTAAAAATCATATACTTAGTTGATATTCTGATTGATATGAATAAGAAATTGATTATTTGATAATAATATAAGTATTTACTTAAATAAGATTGTATTTAAAATGATGTGATGGAGTTTCAGAACATTAGGTACGTGGTCCATAATTTCCACCTTGTTACGTACATGAAACAAACGATAGTTTCTTAAGAATTAAGTCAACGCGTAAATAACTATCTCAATACTCAAAATACAAATAAATCTAAAAATCAATACTTGGTGATTTTTTTAAAGAAAATACAATTTCATAAAATATTGCATGATATAAAATAGAGTGAAGGAGGTACTTAACGTTTCGTGAGACAGTGAAATAGACATACCAATCCACAGCGTAATAATCAACCACAGCGGTCTAAATCCAAAAAAAAACTCGCTGAGTGAAAAAAAACCGGCTTTTCTTCACTGAATTTATGCAGAAAAGGCACTTTTTTGAGTTAATTTGGTGAAAAATTTTTTTTATGAAAAAACTGTTTTTTATGGTGCCGTTTGCTTCAGAAAAGACTAATTTTAAGTTAAAAAACATCTACGACATTTAAAAATTTTTCCAATACCGGGATCCCGGGATCCCGGTATTGAAAAAAATCGTTCCGGTATTAATACCGGTATTGAGAAAAACCGGTATTCGAAAGCCCTAGTACCTACTACCTACATAATATACCTAATAGCTGTGTGCTACATGGAAACAAATTTAAATAGGTACATACTACATACTACATAGGTGGCAGGCGGCAACCGCTAACCACAGAAATAAGAATTAGAAATAAATAATAATTAAGAAAAGATTATTTTATTTTTTTAATAAAATATCTCGCTATTTTTAGTATTGATTTGTACTTAATTTTTATGTAGTTACGTAGTACTTTTTTAACTCAATTCGGTGCGTATGTTTTTACTTTTTGAACAAGCGTACACAAATTTTACGAATCATGCAAAAATCTAACTTCGAAATAAATTATTATAATACAAGTAGCTAGACGTAGTTACCTACCTCTAAAATAAACTCTTGATCGATGAAGTAAGCAATTTTATTTTATGATACGAAATAAATTTATATTATCTTTAAAAATGTCTTTGTTAGTTTACGACGGAGACGCGACGGTAAATTACAATCGATAAATTAATTTTTTAACGTATTGGTGATAAAACATAAATTATGTTACCAAGGCTCTATAAAGCGCCAGATTCATTAAAACCCTGAACAGTACAGAAAGGTATTTACTTAAACCAATAAGCATCGCGCTATTTTATTGTAATAGAACATTTTTATGTTTAAAATAAAAAGGTTTGTAATCCATGCTATTACTTTCTTATAATTATTATTTAGCATATTTTTTCAGTCTGCTGTCTTTTTTAATTCATGAATGAAGACCTTTTTTTCAATGAAAACCAAATGGGGTTTTCAAATAAAACGGGAAAGTTATTTTGGTCCATTAGTAATATAGGTACTTACCTATACCTAATTAGTATTTATTTTTAAAAAATACCCGCAATGCACGTTTTGTTTTTGTAAATTGATAATTTAAGCTAAGTAGGTAAATACTAAAAGTTACATAGGTAAATTACATGTGCGAATGCGTCCGATTTCACTTGTCCGAGTAGGTATATTTCCTCACAAAAGTCGGTAAAAATTAAAATAAACTGCAGTTACTTTACTAAACTGCAGGAGACGCTCTCAAACTCTTTACTCGTTACGAAGGCAGTTAATATTTTGATGACTCAATTTGAGTATCCTAAAATCTTAAAGAAAGTTCGTTAGCGCATAACAAAAAGCGCTATAAAAGTTTATCGCAGTTACAAGTCGCGCCTGAACAACAAAATAAATGTGTATCTCTTCTACGAACACTTTTATTTATTCCCGCCCAAACCTGACGCGAGTCGCGAGATAACAATGAGGCGTACGTTCAACCTTCATCTGAAGTAGGGTCGACGTCTGCATCATTTTTCACCTATACTTAAAAAAGGAGGTTATATGCATTCCATAAGTAGTTACATATTTATTTTCCTCAAAACTCCTCAACAGCACAGCTGATCACTCGTAATCAGTGCAGTAGCAATCTAGACATAGGTAATATAGTACCTAAACTTGGCTAACTAGTGTTTAGAATTAGCTAAATTAAAACATCTAGGTACATAATTACATTAAGGGTAAGAGTTTGTATGCATGTATGTTTTTATGCCGTTACCAGTTACATACCACTTAGGTACCTACCATTAGGTAATAATAAAAAAAGAATACTGTTTGGTAGCCACTTATTACCTACATAAAGTTCTTGATTGGCCTCATCATGAAAAGTTGAAGACACTAAAATTCTCTATTTAGGTAGGTATCTAGGTACCTACTTAGATAGATATTTAAATCGATGTTTGCTTGTGAAGACCTAATTTTGGATCTAATTAGAGTAAGATCATAATATAGGTACATAAAGTACTAGGTAGGTACTATAATCTCCAAAATCCAAATGTTAAAGCAATATAAATCTCATAAAATTTAAGATTATGAATAACTTATCCCAATACGATATTTTATGTCCAAACATGAGATACGCTAATGATCAGATTATGATAGTTAACAGTCAATTAATCTACATAAATATTTACTTATTACTCAGCGTAGATTAGGCAATTGGTTTCCTTATTTAATTAATAATTTTAATATAAGTTATCTTTAAGTCAAAGGGTTTTAGGGTTCCGTACCCAAAGGGTAAAAACGGGACCCTATTACTAAGACTCCGCTGTCTGTCTGTGTGTCTGTCTGCCTGTCTGTCTGTCTGTCTGTCTGTCTGTCTCCAGGCTGTATCTCATAAACCGTGATAGCTAGAAAGCTGAAATTTTCACAAATGATGTATTTCCGTTGCCGCTATAACAACAAATACTAAAAATTAAAAAAATATATATATTAAGGGGGGTCCCCATACAATAAACGTGTTTTTTTCGTATTTTTTTGCTCAATATTAAAAACTGTAACAGGTAGACGGTTCAAATTTTCACAGAATATTAACTTGTATATTACCTTTCAAAATAAATAATTAAATATCAATAAAGTAAATATTAAAGGGGGGCTCCCATACAACAAACGTAATTTTTTGATATTAACAATAAACCTCTACAAACAAAGTTAGTTTTGCGGTTCATTTCGTCTTGTTTTTAATACGTCATAAATCGTAAAACTTACTACAGGTTTGTACGGAACCCTCGGTGCGCGAGTCCGACTCGCACCTGGCCGGTTTTTAGATTTGTTTTAGAGAGGACAAAACGGTTTGTACAATAGCAGAACAAAATGACGCTGAGTAATAAGCTGAGGCCCAATAGTAATAAAAGGCTAATAATAATAATAATAATTTGCTGACAATTATTGTCTATGCAAAAAAGATGCGAATCGTAATCATTTGAATCATTTGACAGCTTATAACGTATTAATCGTCCTGTTTCAGAAGTTCATACATCTTTTTATGTAAGTACATGCTTTTTAACGTGCAGGCATCTATGAACTCCTTAAACAGGTCGGATTATCCATTTTATTTTTGACATACGTAATTAATTAAGTATTAACATGTTATCATTTATTATTTTCTTTCGTTTTTAACTGCTATTTTGTATGACCGATTAATTTAATTTACTACTTTTCTTTCTTAACTTTAATACAATTTTGACGATTTATACCAAATGTATAGGGCTCATAAACTGTAACCATGTCAACTTTATATCACCTACATTCTCATGAATAAATTATTATTTATTTATTTATTTATTTACAAACGATTACGATTACGATTTCCTTACACAATCGGGGGGCAGATTCCAATTTCTGTAGCTACAGTAAAATGGATGTCACATTATCACATACAGATGGACGGACGGAAGACGGACGGATGCGACTTACGTCGGATTGGACAATGTTATAGGATTCCGTGTTGAATTAGGTAAAACAATAGATTAATATGGTGAGCAGTCGTATATATACCTACCTTTTGCATAAGCTTGAATTAAAAGTTTACATGAAGAAATAGGATTTAAAACTAGCTGAACTGCCATCCTTTCTTAAAGTAATCTGTACCTACGTATTATAAAAAAACTCAATTTTGTAGACCTAGTGGTTATTATCTTCATCAATTAGCTTTATTATTATTCCTATTAAGTATATAAACGGATATTAAATTAGTTTTTAAAATAAATAGAGTATGGCAACCCTAAACCACGCAAGACTCGCTTGTTCGGCCCACGCGCCATGCCGGTAGCGTATTACCATACTCGATGTCGATACCATCATGGGCATACTATTGTAATGCCTTGAATACTCGGATCACAGAGCTTGAGTATGTCGCGGTGCATCTTCAACGCGAAAGCCTGTCATGTACTTATCATGGATCATGATCGTTAGGTCGTTACTCGTTAGTAAGGATCATCATGGCCTTATTTTAAACTAAAGTAGTTTTTTTTTGCTTTGGGCACAGATTAAACCTGATAAGTAGTGCTTTGGGCTCATTTAACTATTATTAAGTTACCTAGTTAAATGTTAAAGTTGGCGTTAGACCTAGATTTCTATTCTCTTTGCGAATTTTGTATGATTTTTCATTCATTATTTCGGTAATAACTGGATCAGGCAGTCTGGACAGACCAACAAAGAACTTTTCCCTGGTAGAGTCACTATAGTTTTAAAATGTGGAAAATAACATTAAAAATTATCTAAAACCATTCAGAGAATCCAAAGTACTTAAATAAGAGCATATAAATAGTAAGTACATTATGTAAAGAAGGACTCTCTTTTATATCTACTTAAATGACTCACTCTCTCAATAATCTGTAGACTGTCGATAGTCGATACCAATAATATACTATATACTTAATACCTATACTACCTTTGTATAATAGATAGTTGAAACAATAAGCTGAACTGGACTTATTTCCATATTACCTTATCTATTAAAAGGACACACTAAGTTTAGAAATCGTATAATAAATAGAGCTAATGAGAAAATCAATTCTGTTACGTGGGTGCAAAATGAACTAAGAGATAATATCTAGTGCTCAAGCGACGTGGAAATAGGTAGAACTAAGAATAAGGGACTCTGTAGCTAGATTAGGTTAGATGTAATTCACAAGTGCGTGTACAAATATTACGTCAGTAAGACGTATCCTAATTCATATCCGAATGGATCGAAGAAAAATCAAACGAAGGATCGACAGTTTTACGTGCTGTCCGAGGCACGGGAATGAACTACCGCCAACTCTGGGTTATAATGAGAATAAGTACCTATGTATATAAAACCCCAAAACCTAACTATTCTTAGCCCGTCTCGGGAATCGAATCCAGGACCTTATCACCTGCAATCGAACATTCTAACGACTAGACGAAAGTGGCATTCTATAATTCCTGAAACACTTTGTGTTCATGTCAGGACAAATCCTAGGGTGCTTACCGTGTCCTAGGTATGAACGTACCTACCCTACTCAATGACTAACATTTTTTATAAGTAAGGCCCGCCGTGTCTGATCTGGATACCGGACCTTAACTTTATAAACTTATTGTAAAAGGCATTGTGTCCGATACAATTTCAAGTTTTGTCCCCGCCACGAGCCGGCAGCGACGAGATTTATAGGCTTTCCAGCTCACCCACACAATTACAACAGCTCAACGGCTTTAGTCTTGACTCACACAGCGGCCATTTTTAGGTCATCACCCAGCGTCAATGCTGAAAAGAACACGATTTTGCCTTTCTGTGGCCAACAAAAATCTTTCTGATAGATTTAAATATTTATTAAGGTGGTACGTATCAAATATCAATAGACGTATGGAAGAACATAATATTTTCTTTCCAAATTGTCCCTAACTTGGCCATTACCTATCCTGTGATGTTATGTATAATTTTATTCCGCCCGGTAAAAAAGATTTTAAGACTTGCACAATGAATCAGAAATTATAAAAAGTGCTGATAGTGAAGCTTCGTACACACTTTAGTATAGATACTACCAGACAGTTCGAGGCTGGCTCGATCAGTGATTACTTCAAGTAGAGACTCTGACTCAACCCTGACGCTATGCTATATTGGTCTATGAGCATATTTTGGCCAAACAATGTTAAATATATCAGAGACCCAATTGTCTAAACAAACCGTAATCATTTGAAAGCTTAAAACGTATTACTCGAACTGCTTCACGAGTTCATACATGCTTTTTGACGTGAAGCCATCTATGAACTCCTTAAACAGGTCGAATTATACGTTTGACAAACGATGACGATTGCGATTTCCTTACACAATCTGGGGGCAGAATATAGCCGCGCAGCGCGCTCTAAGGAGCCTTCCGTCCGTTTAGTACCCTCAGTTTGCCTCAAGTCAAGGCAAACTTGCCCGGTCTATAACTGCTTAAATGTATACGGAGCTTTATAAGAGAACGCAAAGGACATTGTATTCAAAGTCACGTACATAAAAAAGACCATTGAAGTATCGAGGCATTAAATGATTGTAACTTGTACACAATATTTATGTGTCCAATTTATTGTAAGTGTCATATCAATGTATATGTAAGGATTTCCGTGAAACAATGGCTATTCAGTAAATAGGTAAGAATACATAATTAAAGTTCTCAGCGTTTCCCAAAATAACGCGCGGTCTTTTAAATTTTATAAAAATGGGTCTATGCCTTTTAACTAAGGTCTCATAATAGCCTATGCGATGCGGAAACGATATATTTTCAGAAAACCAGTGAATACAACCCAAAACAGTTTGGGAAACACTGCATAATATATAGATAGGCAGTAGGCACCATAAGTAGAAGGAGTTCCGAGTCAGACAATGGATTTATTTTATCAGAACCGCACGTGCGCCGATGTACCTACTACCTGTATATAACCATGTACCTACGAGTACATAACCTGCTTTACTAATTACAATAGACTTTGGGATACGTTCGAAATAAAATGTTTCCTTGAAAAATATCTATTACTTCTACTCCGATAGATACTTAGCGTCGCCTGAAAAAGAAATTGGAGTGAAAATAAATAGTTTCAGATTTTCTCTATACTTGCCCATTACCTGACCTTCGGATGTAAACAATGTAGTGTAGCAATGTCTTTCGTACGTTTATGCACATTATATTATGATAGGTTCTAGAAATCACTGACTGGGTAAGGAACAACATTTCCCAACAGTTTTAAATCCTATCTACATGATACATCTCGAATTCTTTGCGTACCTACGTAAGTACTAGGAGACTATGAATGCAAGGATATTCGATGTTGATGTGTAACAGTGTAATAGTACAGAATGGCAGCGATGATTGTCCTGATTGTATAATGGGAGCAACTCGTGCGATGCGCGCAGCCGTGTGGGCGACCCTACATCACCGTTCAACAACTATATCTACTCGCACGTGATTACATTTCTGCACCTCACCTCGCTAATGCTTGAGGTCAAATTGGACCACTGGAGATCAATTTGAATACTAACCTATTTAACACAGACCGCAGTACTTACGTCCAAATCTTATCTACTCCGCTGGCTCTACTTCTATATTCTCTGGCTGACAACTAGAAAATAGAGACAATAGTTTTCAAGCAAAACATAGATATTACGGAATAGGTTACTTGCATGCATTTTCCTGGACCACAAATTCGCTAATATAGGTAGGTACTAATGCAGAATGCAGAGACCACAGATGGAGGTTGGTAGAGACGGAGGAGTTCTTGGCACTCTTGATAGAGTTACGAACGAGATGATTATGTTATATTTTTATAGTTCTGGTATTATTAGATAGATATATACTAGTGGTTCGCCGCGAACTGAGACCTCGCGGTATCCATAAACTTACAGAGCGCCATCTATGTGAAGTTCTGTTAAAAATAGTGAAGCTAAAATTAAATAATTTCGTTTCCTTAGAATATTTATCTAATTTTAGTATTTGTTGTTCAAGTACAGGATTTAATTCAAATAAGTGATCAAGTTTCAGGCTCAGCCTTTTCTTTTTAAGCACAAACGAATAAATTTGTACAGAGCGCCATCTATTGACAACATTGTGAAGTTTGTTAAAAATACGTATGCTCATTAAAAATTAAATAATTTCGTTTCCTTATAATATTTATCTAATTTTAGTATTTGTTGTTCAAGTACAGGATATAATTCAAATAATTAATCAAGTTTCAGGCTCAGCCTTTCAGAAAATTGGGAGTTCTGAGGTCATCTTTGGACGTCAGAAAATCACCACTTTGAAAGCCCCCCATTTCGTCAATTTTAGGGGAAAAATTAAAAAAAAAATATTTTTGGACTCCGTTCCTCATTATCTTTAAAATGATATACCGCAACCCTATGTAATGCTATAAAAAATATTTTACTTCGCATTCGCTTCTATGAGAGCCCCCCTGAAATAAAGATTTTTATAACTTTTTAAGCCATATTCGGCGGGAGGCCATCGGTTTACATAGCATATTTAAATTTGAAGTAATTACGTTCAGTAATTCAGAAGTTATAAGGCTCTGACAGACGGACGGACGGACGGACGGACGGACGGACGGACGGACAAGTGCCAATTCACCCAAGTAGACTCAGAGACCTTCGCTTCGCTCGGTCAATTATGTTACAGTAGAATGTATAAATACCACAATATAAATTCTGTGAAGGTAGCGCCCAAAGAGCTGCTGGATCTGGTAACTTGAGATTCAGACGAATAGGTACGCAAAAATCGGCTAGTATTTGTATAAATACAATAACTCTATATAAATTAGGTACCTCAGTATTATTCACTTCGGATTGGTGGTAACTGGTATAGCTATGATAGACACCTGCCTACCTATTTTATTCAACGGCTGCATTGATTGAGGAAATAACCTACAAGAAACATCTGGGCGTGTATTATAGGTAGGTATTACTCAACACAATTACTAATTATGTAATAGGTATCAGATAAGTCAACAATAGGAATAATACAGTGGTTGCTACTTGCTGTGTGCATAATATTATAGTACGGAGTACAGACATGCACGATGTTTGTAAAAAACCGGCCAAGTGCGAGTCGTACTCGCGCACCGAGGGTTCCGTACAAACCTGTAGTATAAGTTTTACGATTTATGACGTATTAAAAATAAAAATTACGTTTGTTGTATGGGAGCCCCCCTTTAATATTTACTTTATTGATATTTAATTATTTATTTTGAAAGGTAATATACAAGTTAATATTCTGTGAAAATTTGAACCGTCTACCTGTTACCGTTTTTAATATTGAGCAAAAAAATAAGAAAAAAACACATTTATTGTATGGGGACCCCCCTTAATATATATATTTTTTTAATTTTTAGTATTTGTTGTTATAGCGGCAACGGAAATACATCATTTGTGAAAGTTTCAGCTTTCTAGCTATCACGGTTTATGAGATACAGCCTGGAGACAGACAGACAGACAGACAGACAGACAGACAGACAGACAGACAGACAGACAGCGGAGTCTTAGTAATAGGGTCCCGTTTTTACCCTTTGGGTACGGAACCCTAATAAAAACACTAAGTAAACACAAAGACACTCAAAAGAAGGCACGTATGCCTAATCTTTCTTGCGTTATTCTCAACCACAGAAGTGACAAATAAATAACAATCTCCGCCAAAAAAAAACAGCGACTGTTTATGAACTACGACCACTTAATGCGACTCAATTTATGTCCTTTAATTTCACATTCCATTAGTCATAAATTGTGTTTTTGTATGGAGCAATCGTAAAGCATTTTTTATAGTTGAGACATGAATTTTGGAGTGCGCATGTGCGGGCGACGTCACCGGCGCCAGGGCAACACATGGAGTGTGCAGTTGACAGACGTTGTAAATAATATATTTTAAAACATACCGAGGTAGAGCACCCAATGCTGACCCAGCCCTTGGTAATCAAAACAAAAAGTAATGCATAAAGAATTCATAATAAAACTTGCAAGTTAGAAAACAAGTCGTCGATGGTATGTCATGCGATATAATGATGATTGATGAATAAAAATAATATATTTTAAATCATAACGACACATGAAACCAAGAGATACTGATAAACTCACCTTATATCGTAGTTAAGTTAGTACCAATCCGTAGGTAGGTAGCACTAGGTACTAACTACTAGGCAAATAGACATCCTAATCCTGAAAAAACTTACTTATCTTAAAGAATTCAAAATGCAAGCAATAAATCTGTACTTAGCATTAATAATACTAGAGTGAACTGTGGTAATACCTAACTAAGTACGCTTGACTAAACAAAGGTTGTCTGATAGATTCATATTGCAGAATTGCAGACAAGACTAGATAACCAGAGAAAACTAAATAATGCAGGAGCATAGCTAATTAGCTGTAGGACAAATAAGTACCTACTTACCTACAGATTCGAAAGGAAACACTTGAAAGTATAGCGACCGACGACCACCAATGTATTTCTGAAATCGTACACCAAAATGTCAATTAATAATAATACCTGTCATTTATTATGATCTATGTGAACTATATGATTTCTGTGGACATGTTTGAGTGTAGGTAGTGGTACCATGACTCAAACCTTGTACTTACTTATAATTCTGATAAGACGGCAAGAAAACATCGTAAAAGTGGAGAATTCGTTATGATTCTTCATAATTAAGTTAACTACGAGTGTTTAACACATTGCCGAGTTTATAAAACACTAAAAAACGTAAACTACCGTAAACAAAACAGCCACGTAGCCCGTAGAGCGACCGCCATTACGCGCAATTTGAAAAATATGTAATTAGAGAGTGGCCGACGACATGCTTTGTTGATTGCACCTTGATCTTGAAAAATTCCCTTGATATAAAATTCCTTCAAACTCGGAATTAAAAAATTTCAACAAAATTATACTTACTTAGCTATTTATAAAGAAACAACTAAGTAAATGACTGACTTTAATGTGAAATTAAAATAATATGACAAGCCCACAATGTTCTGTGCATATTTTGAAATTTGTGCTTCTCAATAAAGATGATACTCCTATCTAATAATAAGTAGTTAAAAAATTTATAAGGTATGTACTCGTAAGTAGGTAGGTGTATTTTTAGAACGCATATTTTTCAGAAATATCCGAAAGGAAAATATAATCTAACACGCAATTGTTTATTGTATATCAGAGAGACATTAAAAAATATCACATGTTTGATGTTACGCAAACAATTTTTGTGAGATATGCAAATAATTGAGACGAAAGCATCGCATGGAAATATGTATCGATAAGGTGATAGGATACTTCAGACTTCAGAATGCTTTCACGTGATCACGCCAATCGTGGGAATGTTTATAAATATGTAATCACAAATAATGCACATCATTTTACGATCCCATCGTAAATTTTTGATAACATTTTTTCACACACTGTCATAAAAATAGAGTAGCCGTATGTATGTGAGTAGGTACTTGCGGTATCCCATATCTACTGAGAAGACGTGAAGTGTACATTGCTGCAAAAATGGAGCAAATAATGTAGCTAAACAATTTCAACTCAACAATATCATGTTGTATAAACCAACATCAGCTAAGAACAGGTACTCAAGTCTCGGTCAATCTATGCTTAAGACAGGTTATAAGCATAGATTGACCAATACTTAAAAACGTGTTTTTAATTGATGTCGGCTTATTAATACGGGTCATAAAGTTGTGATTTTAAAATTATGTGAAGTAAAAATCGTTATTGATGGAAATTATTGCAAGCAAATAAAATATCATTAAATTAATGGAAATCGTTGATGAATGCCCTAGTTTTGTTAAGATTCTGCATGTTCTGGACTGTGGTAAGTATTTGTTTGCTTATAGAAGCAAATAGGTAAGTATAAAGAGTGTTCAAGATTATATCTTACTCAATAGTATTTAATAGTAATACGAAAGAGTAAACTTAGTTTCCGTGTCATTGATGATAATAAATGATAACTTTGGTCACACGTAATATACGACATGGCAGGTGTCATAAAGCTGTCATATAGATACTTGTCATTCTGTCTCTTCATCTTATCAATATGTGGCTCTGAGTAATAAACCAATGTGGGCTTACTGATTTTACTAGCTGTCACCAACAATGTCGTATCTATTGTGATTTGTGAGTTGTGAGTGATGTGACCTAGTATCTACTATCTAGGTATATTGGTCCATGCTAGGCAGGTACAGATGTTTGAACATGTTACATTTGTAAACAGTATAACACACTTAGATGATACCTAGAGTCAAATACCAACCATATTTAAGTACTCACTTAATATTAAAAATATACGTTCATAATAACCTATTCTGTCTAAAACCACTAGGATATATTATAGAGTTAATGCTAGTGCTATGCAAGGCGATATTTTAAGTCCTATACATTTCTCGAAACCTCCTTAAGTCCTAAGTTTATATTTCCTAATCTGTCCTTTCATTTATGTCCATCCATCCATCCATCAGCCTGCATTCGTCCACTGCTGGACATAGGTCTTTTGGAGAGCGCGCTAGCAAACACGGTCCTCCGCTTTCCTCATCCACCCACTTCCCGCTACCTTTTTAAGGTCGTCGGTCCAGCGGGCTGGAGGTCGTCGCATACTGCGTTTACTGGTACGCGGTCTTCACTCCAGAAGGCGTTTGCCCCAACGGCCATCGGATTCATTTATATACCTAATACTTATTCAGACAATAATACATGGACGTATCAACCATAATAATAGTTTAAAATATGTCTAACAACGTGTAACTAAATTACTATTTCAAAAACCAGTACTATCTTTTTCTACAGAGAGTCTTTTGAAAAGGACAATAATCATTTTAACAGTTTTGAATTTTGATCGAATTTTAAAGTTAAGGATAAAAAAGGTAGAATTACAAACTCACAAGCTAGAGATAAACAAAAACACTATTCAGTGCTTTTGTATGCTTAATAATTTTATTATTTATTGTTTTACTTATACTACCTGAAGTAAAACAGAAAACGGTACCAAAAATAGTACAATTTTAGTGTAACGAAAACGCAAGTGAGATGGTTAGTATTCAACTCGCAAACCGCACGGCTCTTTCTCACGGCTTCTTGCTATTCCACTCGTGATCGCCTGTGTGAACTACATACATGCGGGCTCGTACATCAAAGCGTACAAGCTTTGATCTTATCTATTGAGCATACATCGCGTGAAATTGTCAAAACTACGATTATTTTTGGGGGAGGAAAGATGGTAAATTCTTCTATTGCTATCGTTTGACGTATCTCTAACTCCGCTGTGTTCTGGTTCATCGAAAACATCAATCTACGACATTACATTTTTGTATGCCTTTGCGGAGTTCCTACTACGATGTAGTCAAAAAATACCTCCTACAGAATTAGTAATGTTTAGAAAGAGAATCTCAAGCCTAAACACGATTTTAGTCGTTAGTGCTTGCAACGTATATGTTTTAAAATAACACTAACGAGTCCCGAGGTCCCGACTACTACAGTTAAATGTGATGATAATGGATAAATTAATATAACATAGGCAAATCAGAACAATAACAGACACACTGGAATATGGGATAGTTGATGACCAAATCTAATTCGTTCCTAACATTCCTAACCTTATTGAAAGAGCAAAAGAGGAGAAAGGGAAGAGAGAAGAAAACAACCAATTAAGGACTCCGGTCATATTAATGCTCGCATTCGATATAAGTATCAAACAAAATGAGTAATGTACAAAACATAGAGTCAGTATCTAAATTCTAAACAAACAATAATAACTAGCATCATTAATCACACGTGATGATGACAGTGGTCAACTAACACCGTAATAAATCTACCGAGGCGGTGAAAACGCGATCTCGTACTGAGATAATATACCTATTCGAAGCGATGCGAGTTTTTGCTTTACTAAATTAATTTGTATTAACTCACACTCGTGAGTCGGTCGGAGCAAACTCATAAATCATAATTCACCGTACCCTTTCTTTCATATTGATGTGTTTCCAGTTCCCCAGTTTGACGGAGAAAGTACTCGTAGTTGAAAAAATCAAATACGTTTCTAAATGTAGACAAGACGATTTTTAAAAACATTTTTTTGTATATTTTTCTGGACATCATTCTTTTTTGTATACAAGATCATAAGTTGAAATACATTTTATACCAATTCTGTTTTATCTACATATTTGGGCTTGACTACGATGTCATATTAATAATATGAATGATGATAATGGGTGAATGTAGCAAAAATCCGCAATCCGTTCGAGATTCAGCTACAAATATAAAATTCGGAGAAGAATCTAATGCTAAACAATATGACACGACACACGGCTTGGCAATGGAATAAAATGGAACGGATCTTTTACATATACCTAGCTAACTAAAATTAATAGCAAATATCGTCTAACGTTAAGATTCTTGCAGTTTTGGTTCAATGTCTGCATTGGTTTGACAATATCTACAAATTCAACCACAAAGCACGTTATAGAAAGTAAGTACAGTACAAAAAGTTGTAACTTTAAGTTTTTATAGTTAAGTCGTTTAGTTTATTATAGATAGGTACACGCCTGAGGTAATAAATCGCTCTAATGTGCCGTAAGCAGGGCACGACCACGACAAAGCTGAGGAATTTACCAAGCTGGACTGCCGCCACCGGTCGAAACTGCCAGTCACCCAGTCTCGATAACCCTTTAATAATATAGATACATCATCTCAAGTAGTAAGATCACGCGACTTCGTTAATGCAACAGATGGTTTGGTTTGTTTGTTATATATTTCAAACGTTTGTTTCATTTATAGAATCAGGAGTAGATTATGCTTTGTGGTCACCTTCGAAAAATTCCTTACTCTGCCTGTACGCATTGACTTCAAACAAAAACAAAAATCGATATTCAGACCATAATACATATATGTATGGTCTGAATATCGTAATCCTAGAAGTATTATGAAGAGCTTGATAATGGCAATCTCTTAGCTATACTAGCTTAAGTTTTTATTTTAGTCTATAAATAATTGTTGGACAGAAGCACGTTAACTTGCGGAAGTTCATCATTTATCCAATGATTAATTTGCTAAGACAAGTTTAAGTTATAGCACAGAATAGGTAATAGTAGTAAGTTATAGCCCGTTAAGACAGAAAAATTTACTATTAACTTAAAAGTTATAATTACTTTGCAAAGCAAGAATTGGTTGGAAGGGAAGTTTTTTTTTTTTTTTTTGGTGAGAATACACCAGCCGCCATTTGAAAATGAGACAGCATTTTAAATTTATTTAACCTACTATGTGTCTCCGTCAATATTTGAGCTCTACATAAATTGCTTAGCCGCTAGACGCATTAATTTAACTTACTATCGGATCGAAAGCAGCTCTAGATTGTAAGCGGCTAGCGCAACAATGCCTGCTCAAGTCGCCAGAGGTGGTAAACTTGATCTAGGCTCTATATAGGCTCCGACTGGTTACTATATTTTCCGCGTTGGGTTGCGTGCCGCGTGCCCGGCGGCTGCCAACAATTTATAGCTCGCTGGAACCACATGTAGATACTTGTTATTATTTAACGGTGGACCTCTACGCCCTGGAAAGACTTCGCCCCAGGCCACTACCGATGCGGACCGCGGACTGGCCAAACATGTACCCATATCTCTATCGGTAGAGGCTGTATAAGTATACAGAATCCCATTCGCTCAGCCATAACTTTTGCATACTCCGAAATCCAAACGCTTGCAAAAATAGAACGGATCCGCATAATTAACTAGTAATATACTTCGAACTGCAGAGTGCAGACCATATTTGAATATCGTTAAGACTAAATAAGCACCAGATTTCATCGTAACCAAATTCATTTAAATGCCCGCCTCTCTATTTGGCGACCGAGACGTTTTTGTTGCGCCCAATTTAAATACGATTATAGTGGTGTCCAGTCGTCGAAACGATTGCAATGCCTTACGGAGCACGTGCGTATCGAATAACGATGCCGATGACGAATACGCGTTCAGGCAAACGGCTTGGTGCATTAGGGCATAACGAGGCCCTTAATAGAGCAAGTCTCGGGTGCGAGTGAGAAGTAGCGGAGGGATTGGTATCGCCTTCAGTTGACCGACCTTGCGGCACGCGCCGACCGCACAACCATTTGATCTACCGGCCCTCATTAAATCTAATTCTACAGTTTTACGCCCACGATATATTATGAGAATTGCAGCACCTACAATATACATATAGTACCAGAGCAAAACTTTAATATAAAATGACCGTCTCGCAAGTCACAACCAAGGAAATTTAGAAGGGAAACAATTTCGCAATTCTTCCAATTTAGATTGTACGGTTAGATTTTATTGAGTATGGAAATTAGTCGTGAAACTAATAAAACAATTTGGCAACTTATCATATAACATTATTTCTATTTTCTACTGAAATAAATATGTCTACGAATGCAAGGAATAAATAACACTACTTATTATAGATTTAAACAACGTTGAGCAAACTGCAGCTGTAGATTGCTATTTTAATAAACTGCTCTTGAATGTTCTTAGAATGATTTGTTCATGTCCATTAGAATTAATTATACACTATAAATATTTTAACGAAGATCAAATCTGAATTTGGTCAGCATCCGATACCCAATTATAGTTGCGAATGCGAACCCTGATGACAAACGCACCATCGAACGATCGAATAAGGTATTCGCAAAACTGACCGACAAATTCCGGTGCCTTAAATCGTTGCTACTAACAATATCTTATTAGAGTGTAATTGTGCGGTTTCAAAAAGTCGACATTGATTGCGATTGATAATTGTAAATAATTGCGTCGATAGCCCATCGGAAATATCAGAGTGTCCCTTTGAGCTATTGCAAAAAGATTTTCCCAGTGCATATTGTGAAGGGCGCGGTTGATGCGTCTACACGGTGGTGCATTGGAACTTTAATCGAGAAGCCTCCTAAAAACATAATTAACACACAAAAACATAATTATTCTGATGAGAATTAATTAAAAGGTTAGATTAGGCTACTGGTAAGTGGCACACATTGGAATTCAATAAACTCAATAAACTAAAAGGAAATGGTAGTTACGCTGCACTGACTACAAAATGAACTTATTAAGAATCATAAGACTCGTACATTAGATGGAAATCCTGTCACAAAACGTTGTCCCTTGAATATGAAAATTAAAGGATTTAATATAAATATTATAAGCAATACGAGTTTTTATCCGCTTGGTAAATTGGATAAAAATGAACGTTAATCTATTCTTTGTATTTACAATATTCTTTAGCTCTTTCGGCATAAATTTGCATTAGGAAGGCATTATTGCCAATATAAAATGTTGATTTATCGTATTATAAAGGTTGCATTCTTGTCCAAAGAATAATATGGAGAGAACAAGTTTTATAGGAAAAACGACAGTGATTGCCATTTGCCGTTATTAATGAATTTGAATAGCTGATGAATTCTCGACTTGCATAAACAAAAGACCAAACGATTTCTACGTTGTCTGAATGTTTTTTATAATAAATTTGATGACAGATTAGTAATGTGAGATGCCAACAATAATGTTGTTGAAAAATAAAATGTTATGTTGGTATAGATTAACCTTAAATCAATGGAATAATATATTTTAAAGGCAAAAATATTTAAAGATAAGAACTTGTGAAGTCTAACGGAATAAAGATAATTTTAAAGTTATTATGAAGGAACACAGAATCAGAAACAGAAAGGCTAGTACTAACAAACAGACAGACCATCTTTTATTAAGCAATCTTTCTAGTTTTCTGCCTCTACTTCACAGTAAGTACGCTTACGCAGTCAAAAAAAAATAACGAGAGAATACGAAACATCGATCTTCTAAATTACATTTTCAATTTTAGAGCTGTTAAAAGATTCCATTTAAACATTACTATTATTAATTGCGATTGATACAATAATTGCCATCATAAAAGTCAGTTTTATAGCAAATAATAACAGGAGAAATAATTAAAAATATTCTATAGTCTTAACAATAACGGCCGGACCGCGGTCGAGTTCGCTCCGCAAACAGGATCCTATTTCATATTGCCAATGGCCTCTCAGGCGACAACAATAATGAAGCTTACCAGTGAAATGTTCAAGATTTTGAGATTTATTACTCTATTCTCTACTCAGCACTTATCGAAACAGGTTTATAAATGAAATATCAGAAGTTCTTATAATATGTAGATAGTAGATAGTAGACACGTCTTCATCAAACAGCCATCCGAAGATATTAAATTATTTAGGTGATAATCATCTCCAAATTAGTGTGTAACATAAATATTTTAACTAAGATTATGTCAAGATTAATGAATTAATTGATTTTTAAACATAACTATTAGGTACGATTACCATGTTATTCATTAGTAATTAGAATGAATCAATTAAGTATTGGAATATTTTCGTATCCACCACGCCCGGTACCATTTCATTTTGATTTATTTTCTACGATTATGTTCTGGCACTGGTTGAATCAGAGTTGGATAACTATACCCATTTAGTTAGTTTAAGTTTTTAATCTATCATTCATTGCCACAATCAGAAATTTAAGCTTTACATTCATTGCCACTATTTAATTTAAACAAAAACGAAATCGAAGTATAAATGCAAACTGAAAACAAGTATTTTTTTTTAAATTCACTCACAGGTAGGTATGCCTATCCAATTTTTCAGAAATTCCTCTGCTTCTTTTATGCTTTATGGCTTTAAGTAGTGTACAGCAGCACCAACATATTTCACAGAAGTTTCATCTCGTTCAGTTCGCCAATCGCTTACTAAAACATCTGCGTTAAGCAGAATCAATGTTTCAGTTGTCTGTATAGGCTATAGGTATAACATACCTACGTGGGCTTGTTTAGAAACCACAGCGGCCAACACGGCAACAATGGCGACCACAAACAGCCTTTTGTGTCCGAAGTCAAAATAAATTATTGAGAGCTTGCGCCCACGTAGATCCTATTCAAACAGTTATGTTTATTTTTCATATTTAATCGATGGCACCTTTTTTGGTATTTCTCTCTCTACCTTTTAAACCAAACCCGGGACGAAGCATTTTAACACATTATTTATGAAGGTTTACCAAAAGTTTAAACATTAGAGATACTTTTTTATGCAGATTTGCTCATAATCTGTAATCAATAATTGATCACCACGTATAGTCATGCCCGTAAAAAATTTTGAAGGTGTTATGCTGACAATTTGGATGGTATTTGCGGTTCTATATTATGTGGTTCTATATTATAGGTTTGAGTTTTATGGCTTACTAAAACTCTCAGCGGGTCCATGGAGATTGGTGACACATTTTTATATTTTAGTTGGAATGTTTTTGGACCTAAAATCTACCTTGCAGATTCGTCACTCTAATAAAAAATTTTACTCTGGATAGATTCAAATGTCTCGTAAGCGTTGTTAAGAGATGAGAGTTAAGGTTTTAATACTTTTAATAACGGCTGTCCCTTAATGGACTTTTTATCGTATGTTTGATCACTTTCTAATCCATTTTACACTCATGTCTGAGCTATAAAAGTCACTCGATTAACAGCAAAATACACCTTCTATAGATAAAACATATATTGTACAAAACATGTGCTTTTCAAACATTGTACACAAATCATGACGCCCGGGTTTAAGTGGACTTTTCTAGCTACTTGGAATGTGTATTGTGTATTTAAGGCCGGCTGCGAGTTAGGCATATACTGGTGGTGACTGGTGTTAGCAGTGGTGAATGTTTACAGACTGGTTAGAAGCCGAACTGTAGCCCGCCTACACCGCAGCTCATTGGACGAGTCACCCCGAGTATCAACAATGATCACTCGATGCATTTCAAACCTGACTCGGGTATGTATTGCATGTAATGATAATATTGATTTTTAGGCCCAACGTGATTGAACCTAATTTATAGTTTCTTCATCATAGTTTTAAGCCATCTGCGATCAGCAGGTGAAAATTAATACCAGGTCCACAACTTTACATACCTCTTTCTTTTTAGTTCGTCCAAGTGATCATTTTCAGGGAATCTTGCCCTCTAGGATCTTGTTTGGGAACTCATCTATTTGTCATTCTATAGATGTCCAAAAAATGCAACGATGGTGGTCATGAGCTTTCAATGACAATTGGCTATATTTAGTACTTTATTAATTAACATGACATTAGATTTTTAACATTCTCCGCTGTATCACATAAAATGTTTGTAGCCATCAACAGATTTTTTTTTCTTTTAAGACCCATTCTTCGCAAATCGCAGCTATAGCCCGAGCAGTAGGTACATCTTCTGACATTGATAAAGCATATCAAAGAAAAAGTATTGTCGCACTGAATGCGTTTGCACTGCTGAATGCAAAGATAACCACGTGTTCAGGGAATGCAATCTCGGGGTCACACAATCACAATTAATTAAACTACTTTAAGATTTATATCAGGAGAATTCATAAATAATGCATGTCGAACCCGAAGCGTCTCTAAAATCATAAAGGCTCGTATGTACGCCGGGTGATTGCGGTTTTTTCCCCGCATCGCGCAGCACCTCAATCCGTGACCGAATGGACGGACTGGTAATGCAATTTTGATTAACTTCGCCAAGAGCACAAATCACACAGCCGATATAATGAAGACATTATTTTATGACGTGCATTGCGTTTCAATGTCTTCACGTAGTGTGCTAACAGCTAACACGCGGAGCGATGGTCTTTTATCTGATAAATTGTCTAAACTGGCAATTTTGAGACGAGAGACAATGCTTCTTCGTAGGTACTCGAACATCGTACTCGAATGAAATGATTAACAACGACAACTAATTATGTTTATCTAGTTGTAAATAAAAAGTCCAATTCCGAATAACTTCGCATGAGATGGCGATCTAAAACCGACATGACGAAAAGAAACATGTTTTGAAAAAAAAAGAAAAAGTCCCATGCCCAAAGGAGTATTATCTGGATCTGCCGACAACCTAAATTGATGAAGAAGGTAGAGAACAGAACTATATGAAATAAAATTTGTTGAGGTGGTCAAAGCTCAATACCCGAAAAGAGAGGACTAGTGCCAATAGAAGTAAGAAATAGGAAAGATGTTTCGGATTTAAAGTAATATGAGAAGTTAAATTTTCTGTATTCACCTATTATTTGTATTGCATTATTCATTATGTACCATAACTCTTCGACACAATTGTTTCTCATGGAATCGAAGCACAAAAACCATTGTCCCCGATAGCTAATAGGGTTTTGGTAACACGCAAAAGGCTCGTAAGTCTTTGCTTCAACTTTCACTCGAACAATCGTAGCGAGCTGACGAGACGACCACGAGATCGAGTCACGAAGGACAAGACAAGCACAATAGATCGATGGCCTGAGATTGATCATTGTTGCACGTGTGATCATGATTAGTATCACGCCTTTACATAACTGGATCATCGAGTAACAATTATTGCCAAATTATATTGTTCCGAGAGTTTGCAAGGCTAATAAACATGAATTTATCAAAACGATGTTTCTCAACACACAGATATATATGAGTTAGAGACCAATACACAATTAAGTACGATTAAAATTGGCAGCTACTGTGTAACAATCTCAATAACCTCTGATTAGCTATTGGTAAAACTTTAACAGACGCAGGAAGAATACCATAAATCAAATAAATATTATAAATGCGAAAGTTTGGATGGATGTATGGATGGATGTTTGTTACTCAATCACGCCCCAACGGCTGAACGGATCTGGATGAAATTTGGCACAGAGATAGATTATAGTCTGGAATAACACATAGGCTACTTTTTATCCCGGAAAATTAAGGAGTTCCCGCGGAAAACGAAAAACCTCGATCCACGCGGACGAAGTCGCGGGCATCAGCTAGTAGTAAATACAGCCTCATCTGAACAATTGAGATTGTAGGTCAATGATTGATGCAGCTATTCCGCAATCGCCCTGCTGTTAAATATTATGACTAATATGATATATCTGGTAGTTCCTTCATTTCATTACTTAATGAATATCGTGATGCTACCGAGGCCCTATCCTCGTTTCCAATTTCCACTGTCGGTTGTAATTTTTTCGAAAATTACACAAAAAGGACTCCCTCAGCTGCTGGCAGACCATCTTGTTGGTAAGCGGCTTCGATGAGTTTATTCTTTTAAATAACTAAACCTTCTTGGACCAACGGCTTCCAGTGAACGTTGTTGGACAGTGTATTAATCTTCGACAGCCAACAAGTTACATAGCACAAGGCCTTTCCAACAGCATTCAATAAGTGAAAATGGCACTTGTAGAATATTAAATTTTCACTAACGACCGAGCAAATATCATAGCACAAGGCCTTTCCAACAGCATTCAATAAGTGAAAATGGCACTTGTAGAATATTAAATTTTCACTAACGACCGAGCAAATATCATAGCACAAGGCCTTTCCAACAGCATTCAATAAGTGGAAATGGCACTTGTAGAATATTAAATTTTCACTAACGACCGAGCAAATATCATAGCACAAGGCCTTTCCAACAGCATTCAATAAGTGGAAATGGCACTTGTAGAATATTAAATTTTCACTAACGACCGAGCAAATATCATAGCACAAGGCCTTTCCAACAGCATTCAATAAGTGGAAATGGCACTTGTAGAATATTAAATTTTCACTAACGACCGAGCAAATATCATAGCACAAGGCCTTTCCAACAGCATTCAATAAGTGGAAATGGCACTTGTAGAATATTAAATTTTCACTAACGACCGAGCAAATATCATAGCACAAGGCCTTTCCAACAGCATTCAATAAGTGGAAATGGCACTTGTAGAATATTAAATTTTCACTAACGACCGAGCAAATATCATTTTACGGACAACATTTTGAAAACGCAACTGTACGCGTCAAGTCAACAAACATACACAAGAAATACCATTATATAGTGGGGAGGCGATATGTGCTTAGGTGCGAACTTTAGGGGTAGGTACACATGAGGCGTGAACGCTAAATCGCCTCTCAAATACGGAGGTGTGAAAAGCCCGATCGTGGCTTTCTTATTGTGGACTAAGCCGACCGGTCTAATAAATTCGAATGACCGCTACCCGTTGCTGTCGTGATCTATGTATGCGGCTTGGAGCTTAACTGTGTTGCATTCTCCTAGAATTATTATTATTGATTAGTTGCTGGCTGCTGCTAAGTGCTTGCGTTAAGTTCGTGCTCAGGAGTTGTTAATTTTTATTGTCCTTATTTACTGTCCTTTAATTTTATTGGCCTATCATCTCGCCTCGATCAAATTCTATTGTTAGTGACTATCCGTGCCCACAAGGCCCAGATTACTGGTTCTAAAAATATTGACAGATATAGTAAAAGTGCTTGAATAAAGTTTTAAAACAGCAACTCGATAATAATAACATCGTAAAAACACCGTAAATATCTTACTGAAAAAGTTATTGGCATTGACAAGTATTGGTTTCTACTTTCTATCTAAAGTGAAACCTCTATACGCTTTACGTAAATATTAATTTCTATTCAAAATAATTAAAAAGCGTGTTAAGGAGACAGACCCAGTTAGCCATATTAAAACAAGCCAATTGGAATTCCGAGCCAATTGCAACATTTACATACATATACATAATCGCTAACTTATTTAGTTTATCTCTTCCTTCTAAGAAAATCTTGTGCAACGAGCTGCGAAACTAAATCTTGGCGCAGATCTAATTTGTTTAAGTCTATAGGTATGCCGTTTATCTACCCGATTTACCTAAATTAGCAAACCAGTCAACATGGCGAACGAAACCCGGGGCTAATAACGCAACGCACTCGTAGTTGCAATCAAAGTCAATATTGAAGACGATTGTAATTCATTTTCAATTATCCAAGCAATTGACGACAAAAGTTTGGCAAGTAAAGGAATGCTCTTGTATAAATCTTGTAATAATATCTCTCGGGATTGGGGTCTTTTTATGCTTTTAATTGAAATCTTAAGGTAGAACGTGTTATCACTGGCATTCAGAGGTTGGATGGTTGAACTGTTCTTGTGACGCTCAAGTCTCTGTTTGTAGACCTCAAGTAGGTATCTATGTACCTTACCACAAATTAACTAAAGATAGTTATGTACTATTACCCTCTTGTGCTGGAGTAAGTATCTCAATGTTTGAATGGCTTACTGAACTTCTCTCAGTATCATTAAAAATTTACACTCAAACGTAAACAATACCAACATTTGACTTATCCCATATCCTACTGAATTTGATGCCATCCGAACTATTGGTAGTACAATCAGAGGAATTTGACATTTCAAAAGAGTCTGCAAGAAGACCTAATTACTTGAACTAAATATGTGTATTCAACAACATTATAATCCTTATTTTTTTATAAGTACCTAAATCTAAATAAATTAAAAAGATTGAACAAGTACATGTGCTCGTAAAATATGAATAGCGTCGTCAAAAATTACCGCTCCCCCCTTGATATATCGAATGTCACATGCGTGTCATATTGGGTTACGTCTGAACCGGGCATAGTGGAGTGGAATCAAGCAATTTAACACGAACACCAATCAGTTAACTTTGATAAAAGGAAGTAGAAATTATTGTGCTGGAAGGACGGATACGGATTTAAAGACGAAAACAGAAGCCTTAAAATGTTTGTTTGAATTTGTGATAAATAAATTAAACGATGAATAACAACAAATAAATGAGAATTTGGTATCATGAAATATTGGGATGTTTTTCCTGCATCAAAAATTGAAACCGACAGAAGCTGTGGTTTCGACTGAAGTAGTGACCCAAACTTGAAACAATAAATAAAATCAATTACGTGACATAATGTTGTTGTAAAGGCTTCATCATATAAAACACAATGTCTCCAATCAATTAGACCCTTATCAGACCATCTATAGCTAAGCTAAAACCCATTGTTATGCCTACAATCTACATGGCTAAAGCCATGGCGTAACCAAACAAGTTTCAGTAATATATTATGCGTCGAGTCAGTTTTATCAGCAACACAGTTCAGTGAATAATGCCTAAAAACTTCTAATCGTGCCAAACCATGTTCTAAATAATTGATTTAATTACGGTGTGTGGCATTGATTAACTTATCTATTGCGAGTCTAATTAAGTAATTAGTAAGCTAGGAGTCTCCCACGCGCTTGCTTGTGAGTTGTGAGGCATTTTAATCAACAAAATAAATATACCTGCCGAGATAATCTTTATACGTCCCCGCATCAAAGCTAAGTCAATGGTAGTTCTTACACCGATGATTTAAAAAAGCATCCATAATTTACTCTCAAAAAATTAAAACAATCCTTTGTTACGCGTAGGAATTTCAAAGGATGGCACCGGCCTGAAGAGCCAGAATGCTAACGTTTTTTGTCATACCAATTTTAGTATCCCTAACAGTTCCATTTTCTTCGCTTACACAATCATCGCTTAGGATAGCTAGAGACCGATGTGCTAAAGAAATCATTGCATACTTATTTTTTATCGGCCGAGATTGCGAAGGGCTATAAATGGCGGAGCCGAGCCTCAGGCGGGTGCCATTTGCAATCGGTTATGGAACGACCGCGAACCTCTTTTTACATTATAATCGGTCGCCCGAGCTCACTTCTTTTTTTGAAGGATCCAGATAAGCGATGGCTATAAATGGCAACGGATGCAAAGAGGTCGCATATAATACTTTGACGACATTAAAAATTTTCTGCAACCGAATGTTCAACGAGTTGCAAAATGCAAACACTTAATATGGTTTTATTTGTAGTCCTTTTACTTGGAAACAAGACGAGCCTGCGGTGTTGACTTACATATTGTAGAGAATTTATGATGGATGGATTCGAGACGTAGCTATCAACTGGGTAAACCAGGAGACGCCATCGCGAGAGTCAAATTACAAGACAGCCCGTGCCGCCTCATTAGCGACGCATCGCGTTATAACGTAAAATAATAACTCGACGTCGATGCGTGAATACGACGACGCAGCTCATTTGCATAAAAATATATCGAGAATCACGGATAAACAAACAATCGATTTTTTATGACACAAAATCCGGTATAAAGACACCACCGTGACTTGTAACAATAATAACATTTTGAGATGGGTTAACAAAAATGCTGGGCGCCATTACCATTTATTCTCAGCGTGGTTCCGTTAGAGAACAACGCACAAATTACTAGATTTCAATCTATCGAAATTATTATAAGGGGGCCTATTATGATCGACGCAGTGTGGACTGTGGAGATTGAGGGACATTAAAATGCAGCGCGTGCGACGTTGGCCCGCGCCCGCGCATCCTCTATAATAACCAAACGTCTCTAATGCATTATTCAACGAATTCTGCTCATCTCGAATACCGATTTTTTTGACAAAAGAGCGAATATAAGTCTGTGTTCCGTTAGATATAAGTGGCAGACAGATTCTAGAGAACTTTGAGGAATTATCTAGAGAACAAAGGTTTGACCTTTGTTAAAAACAAAAGTGTCTGGTAAAAGATTGATAACCTTTTTTATTGCTAGTTACGAGTAAAATATAAGCGCTTACAATAGTCGTTTGTAACAAGAGATGTAGAGATATGTACGTATTAATTATGCATCGGTGGCTGAGGTTGTATTACAGGTTATAACTCTTTAATTAGCGCCCGGGAGGTATAGCGAGGCGTCTCCGGGAACCAATTGAAAAAATAAACAACTTCAGCACAAAGAATGCCTTCATCTGACACAATGCCGACCTACATACGGTGTTAATTAGTTGTTTTCATTCAAATAATTCTTCTGTTCAATGAAATCGTAACGATTTGGTTTCTCGTGTTATCATGCTGGTCTCAAATTGATAAAAAAATGCAACGTGATTCTTTTGAACTCTACAAAAATATCACTTAATGAGAAGGCTAGATGTAGACTTCGTGATTTGTGTGTCCATTATCAAATAAATATTATAAATGCGAAAGTTTGGATGGATGTATGGATGTTTGTTACTCAATCACGCCCCAACGCGGGCTGAACGGATCTGGATGAAATTTGGCACAGAGATAGATTATAGTCTGGAATAACACATAGGCTACTTTTTATCCCGGAAAATTAAGGAGTTCCCGCGGGAACCGAAAACCTCGATCCACGCGGACGAAGTCGCGGGCATCAGCTAGTAGTCTAATATTTCTAATAGTACAATTTAGGTAATATTTTATCCGCCTTTGATACTAATTTCTTAATTTTTCTTCAGATTACTTACTATTGTACTCCTTTATATTCATCATACAATATCATCCATAGGTACTAATATTATATAAAATTGCGAAACTATATCTGTCTGTCTGTCTGTCTGCTACGCTTTCACGGCCCACCTGTTCAACCGATTTTGATCAGGGATTGGTTGTATCCCGGGAAAGGACATAGGCTAAATCCACGCGGACAAAGTCGCGGGCATCATCTAGTAGTTTATATTTTTATCATAATCGCATAATCATAGACCAAACTGCAAATAACAGAAAGCATTCTAATGTAGTAGTAACAACATAGCTTTAAGTAATTAGATTCCTATGTTAGATTTGCATTTTAAGTCAACCAAATAAGCATAAAATGTGAGCCTAATGGTGTAAAAACATAGCATAATTATTGCAAAATCTTATATATATATAAATCTCGTGTCACAATGTTTGTCCTCAATGGACTTCTAAACCACTTAACCGATTATAATAAAATTCGCACACCATGTGCAGTTCGATCTAACTTGAGAGATAGGATAGTTTATATTATATAGATTAGGATTATTAGTGCTACCCGTGCGAAGCCGGGGCGGATCGCTAGTAAATCATATGTATATTATGTACCTCTATTATATTGACTTCTTGTTTTGTTGGCTGGACAATTAATTTTAAATGACTTGGCATTTTATTGGCGCGACCTTCAGACTTATTCCGTTCACAATTATTAATATCAGTTTTGTGAATAATAAATTTCCTTCATGTGTAGTGTGTACCAACTACAAACACAAGTATTGAGGCTATCAATTCAAATAAAACACGACCGCTGTTGTAACTTCTTTCATTTTAAACTAGGCCATAATCATTATTATTAATCAACGGTAGAACGTGAGGTTTTTCTTCGGCTATTATCTTATTGATCATTACTTTTATGGCATTAATTATGGTGCCGATGATGCACCTAATACGAAAAGGTTTTAAAGGTGAATTCAGTATATAGTTAATTTTAATAGTTCTGTAATGGACTTCTAAGTTCTAGTACTATTATCATTTATCTCTCATTCCATTATATGAACTAAATAAAGCCTAGCAAAATGCCAATGTCGTAATAATTAGTTAATCAAATTTTTGTATACCTGTAGTTTATTAATTATTCAATAATTACTTATTCTTTAAATTAATGACTCGTGATTTTTTTGTAAATAAAATTTTCGTCCAGTATTCCTATTAGGCTACTTTTTATGCAAAGCGTTTTTTCGATGTGAGCTATTGCAAAATTTCTAGCAATAGGTACCTATATCTTTTTTGATTCCTTATTAAACTTATATAGTTCTTATAACCTTTCCTAAAACACTTTATGGTAAATCACATGACGATACCTATATAAAATTGTATGATGCACTAGATGGCGTAGGCAAGTCGTAGACACACTACTCGGTATAGAGTGTAGACACATATGGCACTGGATTGGATTACCCTAATAACGGCCAGACATGTTATCTTCGTGATTGAGCTTCAAGCACATCATAAAAATATTTCTATGTACGCGCTGTAGTACGAGACGAAAGATGATAGTAACGTTCGACAATATCAAGTACCTTGGGAACTTGGATTTAATGTATACCATACGGTCATACCGACAATAATTAATAGGAGAGCATACCTATTAAGTAGAAGATTACTAAAATTATTTCACTGAAAGTTAATATAGTATGGTGCCCAAGAAAGGAGACGTTTTTAAACATCTGACCTCCTGAAGGAGAGATAGAGCTGACAATAATTCTTATGGTAAGTATAGCCTTCCTCGGCAAATATTTGAAAGATACAGGATCTCCGAAAAGCGACCGTATTAACGCATGTAAGTATAATATTTTGTATAAGTACAAATTTTGTTCCAAAACCCAAAATATGGTATCGAGAAGAGATGAAATCTAATATTCTGCATTGCTGTTTTCGCTTGTTCGAACTGGCGATACATAGTTGGTATAGTACATTCAATATAAGCTGGCGTCTTTCCACTTGAACTTAAACAATACGGGTAATAAACCAAACACTCTTAAAGTCCATTCATTTTTAAAGAAGCCGTTTCGGCCTTATCTATTTTGTTGCAAACCAACCAGTGTTGATACTTTTGAATAATCATAGAATAATTTTAAAAAATTACGTACTTACAGATATGTTCAATAAAATATAATTACAAAAATTATTTATTTATTCTAAAGTAATAAATCAAAACATGTGGTTTTTAAATTAGATATGACGACTCACTGATTTCTTCTGATTCCGAATTATTTTCCATGGTTTCATTGTCCGATGAGTCGCTTCCAACATTTATTATAAAGATAGTGCATGGTGTTTTTAAACATCCTTGTTTAATTTTCTTACAGTGATTGTAAGAATTCTTCCACAGAATCGGATCCGAAGTATTAATAATGAAAGGAAGTTAACATAGGGAAAGTATCAAAAACGTTTGAAACACCGTTTGAACGCCGCACGTGTTTTGCAATACAAAGAATTCACCCGCCACGACTTAATCCTATTGTTATTGCTAATGACGGTCTCAAGTGGAAAGACGCCAGCTAATATTGAATGTACTATACCTATATGATAAAAATCTTCGAAATGACTGTAAATAAAAATAAAATGACTGTAGCCTTGAAGGTCTAACTAGACACCACTCCGTTTATTTTAATATTGACCTCTGATCATTTACGGTACTTACGTTCAAGTAAATTGCTTGTTACTACTTACTTTCAATATCTCTTGTACCTTAGATATGTTTGTAGCACCAAAACGAATATATCTATTGCTCGATATATTCGTAATTCGATAGCACAGCATATTCAATGAGCCTCAATAGACATGCAAGGCAAAGCGAGCGTCTTGGACGGAACACGTGTCGTTGATTGGCCCCAATTGGCGGGCGAATAAAAACAATCGTCGCTTAAAAATAACAGTGATTTCATCCAGCAACATGTGATGGATGTTTTCTGTTAGTGGAACGGAGCGTGGAGTTCCCAGGCCTGGCATGTGAAATGTCCTGGCGCCGTAGTCCCATGAACTGCCGAATCGCTCTGGAATCGCTAATGACGTAAACGAAAGCACATATTGTACAGAGTGTTAAATATTATCGTAAGGACAGCTGTAAGGAAGTACTTTACAAATGACAGCTTATGACCATCCCATTTATAGACAAAAGGACTTCGTTGCCTTTAATTGGCAGAGTTTTTAACAAAGCTGATTTACTTTAAGGATAGTATAAATTATTTTGGAATATCATTAGATTTACGTTCAACAATTTTAGTGAAATTTCAAAGAAAACGAAACAACCTGAGCAAAAAGTAAGCAATCTGACTTAACAACAAGGACATTGCTGTTTTTTTATGGGACCTGTGGACAGTGAACTGAGGAAACTTCCGGGGACACAGAGCCACGCACGGCATAATGCTCAAGTAAATTCAATCTGCCAATTCTGCCATATGGGAGGCGGCACTTAGGTCAGCACACTGTAAGGCCATGCGCTGCACACCATCTGATGTTTTATCGGCCACTACGTAAACTGATAGTGACATCCGGATTCTGCGGTCATATTCGTACCAAATATAGGACGGATTCAGGAAGTAAAACCGCAAAAAAGTGTTCACACATTGTTTTATCATTGTTTCCCTTTCGGCGTGGACATGCATCGTGTCTTTGTGACTTCCGGCATTAGTTTAGCGATAGGAACCGTTAATTGCGTGTATTCTCATACAAGCGTCTCATCATTTGCGTCGATCCCATCTGCACGTTTTTACTGCGTAGATATTATATCTTGATTGAGCTCACGTATCATTTGTAATTAATATCTTTTAATGATTTTCTAAGATACTGGCGGCCGAATACAAAAACATAGTCTCATCCACATCTAAATATTGGGTGAAGTTTTAACTTTAGCAGCTATAACAATAACTGCTAAAGGATGGATACAGCTACCTACTACATAATCTGTAATTATTCTAAAAAAAATATATTAACGTTATTTTAATGACAAATTTGTATTATTTTTTATTCAGTAAGTAAGTAAATTCATGCCGGTTGCAAAACATTCGATAATAATCTTAAAAGCCAGGTCTTTTGCCCAAAATTCTACAAAACGTGGCACGAGACCAGAAGGCGAGCACATTATTAAGTCAAGCGACAAAAACTGGTATTCGTCATGATGTCAGCATAGTCGCTTTTGTTGTGGCTTATCTATTATCTATTATGTGGAAACGGCCATTGTTAAAAGAGCAGGAACGTTTGTGAGCTGGCGCCAGAAACAGGATTGAATATTTAAAGAAGTTTTTTTTTAATCCATTAGTTGAGCTGATTGACTGTCTTAATTACTCGATGAGATCACACTAAAAGGGGGTATAAAATTATCCCTACCAGCTAATACAAATTATCTAGATTTGAAAAACCTTAAGATAACATTCTTAACCTTACTAAATCTACGTAATAATTATTAATTATTGTTTGGAACATTGTGTGAAGCCAAGCCGTAAATAATAATTACCGATTTATGACATTGTGTAAGTCTAGTTTATAATATTTGAAAGAGAAAGTATTGGAAACATGATTGCAGAGTAAAGAATAAGCAATCTTGAAGAATTTGCCATGCTCTACATTTTTTATTGACTGACACGATGACTTGCTTGCAAAGCTCAGAATATATGGGCATTCGCTGATCCATTGAGCTCTAGTTATTTGAAGGTAGATTTACCAAATCATATTTACTCGTACATAATATCAAAAGGGGCAATGAGTCTGCTCAGTTTATTAGATCTTGATTCTGTTATTTCTATCTTTTATTGTACGCACAAACATAATGACGTTACGCACATCCGTTGCATCTTGTGATCTGGGTATGATGCAAGTGCATGAGACAGTTAATTCAGGAGATAAATATCGTGCTTATAATAAAATTAGCTCTCTTCTGCCCCCCTAGCATGGGCCGAGACAATTTTCTCCCCGAGGAAAGGATAAAATTTTTATTCCTAAATAAATAAATAAAAACGCTAAATAACGGTGGATAAATAGTCCCCCGAGTCCCCGTGAAATGTCAAACGGTGATAAACTTCTCCTCTCCCCTGTTGCCGTGCTCTGAGAAGGGGTTAAGTTAATTTTATCTCTTGTCAGTGGATAAAATCGGGGGATAAAATTTTTATCTCCGGCCCATGCTAGCCCTGGTGTAAAAATAGAAAGAACGCATCATTTCACATATTATTAATTATTTGATTTTGTACTTAGTTTATGATTACACTACAGAAACAGTTTTGGGCAAAGTTACAGCAGTCTTTAGATGTATAAATTTTAAGGGAGCCTTACAAATAAGGCGTTAAAATAAGCTATTTATTCATAACTGACCAACACAGACGATTGTAACTTAGAGAGAAATGTTGTAATTATTCCAAGTAGGTACTATTGGATTCACCAGCGCAGGGCTCAAACGATTGTATCAAATGAAAAATGTATGCTATAGCTGGAAGATTCCATACTACCTACGTACCAGTGCAGTCTGCATCCAAACCTTTCGCCATCGGGCTAAGTAAGGCGAGGACGAGAGAATGTTCAGCTGCGTATGCGCATCTGACTGCTTCAAGCTTTATAGGACTCCGATTTCGTTACTCACGAGATGTTAGGGGTTCTCCCCAAGCAGTCGCCATGGTCGAAGTGTTATATGTTACACAATCGTTAGAATCTAGATGCATCATGAAACTCCAGTTCTGTGCAGTGTTAAATTTAGCCTACCTACTTATCAATCAGTGCAGCGTATCGTGCGAACACGTCATATAATAGAGGATATTATAATAAACAGCCCGGTCCCCTCCGTCCTCCCTAATAAATATTAATGTATGAACTTGAGCCCCTCAATGCTCCGATGCTGGTCCATTGACACTCAATTTGCTTTTTTGCCCAATGATACGCTCTTACACTTTGTTCTTAAACTCTACAAGCACTTTATGATTAGCACCGCTTTTGTAATGAAGCTTTTAATAGTAGTTTATGCAACTGTCATATAATGAAGGGTATTAAAACACGAGTGTGAGTTTATGAAACGAGCGCAGCGAGTTTCATAATAGTAACGAGTGTTTTAATACCCGTGTTATATGCAGTTGCATACACTACTTTATCTTCACTAATGCAATTTATCAAACAACAAGAGTAAAAGCTGACAATACAAAACACATTGCGAAACATTAAATTCACGCGTACGTGTATTGTCACAGTGAACTTGCCGCCATTAAAATCTAACCAATGAGAGCGCAGCTGCGCGCGCAGGGCCAATCAGGAGCGAGCGCGCGCTGTTCGTTTTTTATTTAATTGGCACAAGATCTTACCAAAGAGTTTTGTGTATGTAAGTTTAGTAGTTTCGACGAAGTTTTCACGTATAACCCAACTGTTTTCAAAAGCGTATGAGGATAAACTTGTATGAGGATTTTGACATAAGGCTCGCCAGGTTAATTGGTCGCGTTTTATTGATGTTAAAATGAGATTTTACGATATCGATGTGGATATTATACCATCATGTGAAATTGCTTAAATTGAGTGTTTTGTTATCTGCGCTATAACAGTAGTAATTATAAGTCAAGTATTGGAAACATAAGTAGAATGTTATAACATTAGTGTAGATAAAAATATTTATTGTTCCTACATAATCTAATAAGGTCTTTATAAAATAATAAGGTCTTTGTAAAATTTTGATTTGGCGATAGTTTTATGACCTGTCTAGGTAATAGGTATTTAGTTAAACCTAGGAACCTTTTATTAAGCTTTTATTTCGATTTGTTACTTACTTCTTACAATCTATACTTATAATAAAACTGTAACATGAAACTGTAAAATGAAAACATATGTGTTTCACAGTTCTTCAAAATTCCACCCCCGAAGGGGTGAAATAGGGGTTGAGAGTTTGTATGAAAGTCCTTAATTTCTCAAGTTATAGCCATGAAACTTGATATATGAGCTGCGGGTTGAAAATGAAAACATAATTATATGTTTCACAGTTTTTCAAAATTCCACGCCCGAAGGGGTGAAATAGGGGTTGAGAGTTTGTATGAAAGTCCTTAATTTCTAAAGTCCATGAAACAGCATTTGGGCTTTCGTTAAAATATGAAGAAGTACGTGTTTCACCATTATAGGGGGGTTATACCGTGGGATAGTAATATAGGCTACTTTTATCCTGGAAAATTAACTGAAAAACTTATTCCACGCGGACGAAGTCGCGGGCAGAAGCTATAAAGAATGTACATACATACATACATAGGCTACTTTTTATCCCGGAAAATTAATGAGTTCCCGCGGGAATCGAAAAAACTTAGTCCACGCGGACGAAGTCGCGGGCATCAGCTAGTATTTTAAATATGAAAGTTTGTATGTTTGGATATTTGTTACTCATGCACGCCATAATAACTGAACCGTTTTGGCAGAAGCTTGGAATGGAGATAGCTAATACCCTGAATTAACACAGGCTACAATCCCGGAAATTTCTAGCAGGAATAACTATGTATATCCGAATTCCAAGCACGAAGTGTCGGGCATGAATAAGCATCATCCAGTAAAAAATAAATTTAAAAAGAAAATCTCAAAAGATCGATAGTTTCTCATGAAAATACTATAACCAATTGTATTGTAGGAGTCCATTAGTCGAGGGGTACTTATCAATTATCGCTTTTTGTGTAATAATTCACGATCAACAATAACCCCACCCCCTCGGGGCCGGAAGGGTCACGTGTCCTCAAACTGGGGTGGATGCGAGAACAGTTTTCACAAACGTTTCCCACGCCACCCCTAACCTGCAATGGGAATAGAATGGGAAACCATACTTGTTGGTTTTTGTTCCTTGATCGCCCCTGTTAGCTTCGTTTCCGGGGTCATTAAATTAATTTCTTCTGATGTTCTAATGTTCCGGATGTGTTGACATATTGATATTGCGTATAGGGCATTGTGAAACTCATTAGACGGATGAAAATGTTTAAAGCAGATTATATTATGAACTACCCTTTTTCTAAACTACTTAAGTATGTAACTTTAGATCACGAGCTAAGATGTATGGATGATGAAGATGTATAGAGTTCACGTAGCATTCTATGATTCTACTATCGTACCGCAAGACGCCGTGCGAGTTTCCACCCCTATGTCGTCGACGTTCCATCCACACGAACGAAACGCTTTGCGACTTCATTCCTCATTCGCATGGCTAGGGTCTGGAACACTCTACCTAAAACTGTGTTTCCCACCAATTACAATCCGGGTATCTTTAAATCAAGAGTGAATAGGCATCTTCTAGGTAAGCGCGTCCCATCTTAGGCCGCATCATGACTTCCCATCAGGTATGATGTGGTCAAGCGTAAGCCTATAGTGAATTTTAAAAAAAAAATCGTTTTCTTTTTCGTTCTTTCTTTTTTTGGCTCAGGAATCAGGATGTAGGACTTGTTACTTGTACCTAAGTATCTACGTCCCTAGCTTGAAATGTTTTAGGTACTCATGAGGAAGGATGCGAATTATGGAGATATCTGCCTAAGATACAGAATTAAGTGAACTATTCATGTACCGTTATTGGACTTACAGGAATTTCTAAAATCGAAAGCGTTGCCGTTTTGATGATATTTAAAATTCTACATGAATTTAAAAGCCGATAATTTACTGCATGCAACCAAACGACTTAAACAGACAGACGGAATAGGTATACTTACCTAAAAGAAAATTGCTTGCGACGGCATTCGCCGCGGGCGAGGATTGTTGGCAGTTGGGACCTAAGAATTATTAAACCCTACAAAGCGGCTATAGGTAGGTATTCAGACCAAATACTTTTGGGCCTAAGATTAAACTCTACGTAGCATCTATAGATAGGGAGGGTTTGCCATATTATTATGATTAGATGCAGTCTATGCAGTCTATCTAAACCTTGACGCTCTCCGTGGCGCAGTGTTGAGCGCTGTTGCCTTAACGTGCGGAGGTCCCGGGTTCGATCCCCGGCAGGGTTTGGAAATTTATAATTTCTGAATTTTCCCTGGTCTTGCCTGGTTGGAAGCTTCGGCCGTGGCTAGTTACCACCCTACCGGTAAAGACGTGCCGCCAAACGATTTAGCGTTCCGGTACGATGCCGTGTAGAAACCGAATAGGGGTACATGGGTTTAATTTTAATATAATTGCCCTGCCCCTAACAGGTTAGCCCGCTACCATCTAAACTGCGTCATCACTTACCATCAGGTGAGATCGCAATCAAGGGCTAACTTGTAGTGGATAAAAAAAAACGTCATACATCTAAGCAAATGATACCCACCTACTTACGAACAAACTGAGTATCTGACATTATCTATACTTATAATAAAACTGTAACAGGTCCAATTCTGTACATTGAAGATATTTTGAAAATTTTTTTTGGAGGGCACTCATTATTCGATACTGAAGCCAAATCTGTAATTTTTTTCATTTTTGTCTGTCTGTCTGTCTGTCTGTCTGTCTGTCTGTCTGTCTGTATCTTGGCCGCGCATCACGCCGAAACTACTGAATGTATTCAAACGAAACTTAGCACGATTTGAGCCCATACTACGAGGTAGGACATAGGATACTTTTTATCCCAAAATTCTACCCCCGAAGGGGTGAAATAGGGGTTGAAAGTTTGTATGAAAGTCCTTAATTTCTCAAGTTATAGCCATGAAACTTAGTATATAAACTACTGGTAAAAAATTAAGATATACGTGTTTCACAGTTTTTGAAAATTCCACTCCCAAAGGGGTAAAATAGGGCTTGAAAGTTTGTATGAAAGTCCTTCATTTCTCAAGTTATAGCCATGAAACTTAGCATTTGGGCTTTGAGTTAGATATGCAGAAGTACCTACGTGTTTCACCATTTTTAAAAATTCGACCTCTAAAGGGGTGAAATAGGGGATGAAAGATTCTATGAAAGTCCTTCATTTCTCAAGATATTTTTCAATTTATATCAACGAAACTTGGTATTTTGGCTTTCAGTAAAAAATAAAGAAGTATGTGTGTCACAGTTTTTCAAAATTCCACCCTCAAACGGGTAAAATAGGGGTTGAAAGTTGGTATGAAAGTCATTCATTTTTCAAATTAAAGTCATGAAACTTGGTATTTGAGCTTTCCGTTAAATATGAAGAAGTACATGTTTCACCATTTTTGCAAATTCGATCCCCAAGGACGTTATATAGAGAGTTTGTCCTTCAATCACGCCGCAACAGAGCAACGGGTCAACGTGATTTTTTGCATGAACATAGTTGAGGACCTGGAGTGTGACATAGGCTTACGGAATTATACCGGAAAATTAAGGAGCCCCTGTGGGGAGAAAAACTTAAACCACGCAGACGAAGTCGCGGGCATCAGCTAGTAGATACTATAATCATACAGCTCAAAGCTCAAACAGGTCTAGAAACTTGAAATCCATACTTACCTAAAAATATTTTTATAAAGTGTTGTTGCCATTAAGTATATGTTAGGTACCTGTTTAGATTTTAGATTGTTCATAAGTACCTGTATTGTGACAGGACGCGATTCCCAGAGAGATTAGGTTTCAAAGTTAGGGAAACAGATAGGAAAATAGGAACTTTCATTTCTGATTACTAATCAAGGCCTCATTACCTACCTACCAATTTTATTTTAGGCAATGATAACTTTACCTAGGTACTTACTACTTACTTATTTATATTTTATATCAGTGGTTAGAAACCTTTTCTTTATCTCAACGGAATAAATTAAATTCAATTGATAACATGATACGTGAATGAGTTACTTACATATGCAAATATTTAATCATATTACATATATTAAAAAAACCTTGACATTTAGTCAGGTGGGATAGTTGTTGAATCTTTAATTATTACTTATTATTATGTATCTACTAGATGATGGCCGCGACTTCGTCCGCGTGGATTAAGGTTTTTTGATTCCCGCGGGAACTCTTTAATTTTCCGGGATAAAAAGATGTCCTTCCCCGGGGGGGTTACCTACCTCTATACCAAATTTCATCAAAATCGGTTGAATAGATGGGCCGTGAATGCGAAGGTAGCAGACAGACAGACACCCTTTCGCATTTATAATATTATTAGTATGGATATTACTTTTAAAAAATTGGACTGATAAAAAAAATCACAAAAATCCCTGATACCAGTCCTCAGTAGGTTAAACAAAACTTACATAAATAATATGCACGTAATAATTAGATACTTATATACCTACTTAAAATAAATCCAATATTTACCTACCTACTGTCTGTAATATACCTACATTAAAAAATATGTGCACATATTGAAATAAACAACTAGGTATGTAAATCATAAATGTGTACCTATTCCTCAAATTTATAAGTACCTAGCTTATAAGCTCTTGCAGGTTGAGTTGACATTCTTATAACTTTTCCAATAAATAATATATTCCATCTGGAATATAGTATTCTTAAATCCGATTTACACATCTCTTAAACAATATTTAGTTTCAATATTATAATTTGCTGGTTATGTAAGTGAACCCATAGAGTCCATTTTTCTGTACCCTAATAGTAGAATAGTGGCTTTACCATGATAGAGGACAGCTGAAGGCTACCATCGCGTAAAGCTGTATTGTTTTAATATTGTTGACATTTTAGAAATTACAATCCCTATTGGTAGGTAGGTACGTGACTTAAAACTGACATTTAGAAATAATACTACTTTAAGCGATGGTAGAATAGCCCCCAGTAAAATAGCCACTAAGTAGTACAAACTTTTTCTAATGGCTAGGTCTCGCACTAAAAAATTTTAAAGATTTAATAAAGTAACTTATAGCGTTGTTTTTTTTATCCACTACAAGTTAGCCCTTGACTGCGATCTCACCTGATGGTAAGTGATGATGCAGTCTAAGATGGTAGCGGGCTAACCTATTAGGGGCATGGCAGTTATATTTTCTACACGGCATCGTACCGGAACGCTAAATCGCTTGGCGGCACGTCTTTGCCGGTAGGGTGGTAACTAGCCACGGCTGAAGCCTCCCACCAGGCCAGACCAGGGAAAATTCAGAAATTATAAATTCCCAAATAGACCTTGCCGGGGATCGAACCAGGGACCTCCGCACGTTAAGACAACAGCGCTACACACTGCGCCACGGAGGTTGTCAAAAGGTTGTAGTGAAAGGCAAAATATTAAATACGGAAAACTCGCGGAAAACTGCTATTAAAAAACACTACGTAGATATATTGTACTTACCTTTAAAAGCGATAAAACCATTTTTTACCTAAATATCATCTTATTTTTATGAGATGTGAAAAAAAAAAACAATTTATTTAAATATTGTAATCAATAGTCATACCTGCCATTCCAGTCGCACTGATCACCGATCATTCCCGCCTCCGCAACCCATATCAGGCCCAAAACAAGAGTCCAAAACACTGCCTCTGGACCCATTTTTCCAAAGTAGGTACTAGTCCAATGAAAATATACACCAAAACGAACTCACATCACTATACCTTTCAATAAGTTCTATTTGTCAAATTCATATTTCGAACACTGAAAATATTGTTTTGACGGAAAACAAACAAAGCGCAAAGGAAAACCTGCACAAGCGACAACTCTACTACACTTTTAAAACTCTACTAAATTATCTTAAAACTTTCGAGTAGCGACAGAGACAGAGAACAACATCAAGTACAGCTTCCTTATAGAATTGCTAAAGAGTGAAAAAGACAGATATAATAATAACATGATAAAGAAACAGCGATATATCTATCTCTGTCTTATTAAAAGCAAGCGATGATATACCCTAAAACAATAATGCATAAAGTTGAAATTGTAATACCAAAATAGATAAATTATAAATAAAAGCTTTTAGAAATGGCGCGAAAGACCCTGTGGAAAGACCGTAGGCTTTTAGTACAATCAACAATCTTTATACAGCTCTGGGCGGTTATTAAGATCCCGTTTTATTCAAGTACGAACTACGAAGCTTTTATGCAGATTCTTTTGTTTTCATTGAATAAAGTTTCATCTGATAAAAGCTGAAATTACAAAATATGTATAGGCACCCGATTAAGATGAAATAATCGTAAGTAAGTAACTAGGTAGGTAGGTCATATTATTTTATTAGTTTCATATTTTTTACATATTCATTTGATTACCATACTTATGTAAGTACCTACATAGTTTAAGGTACTAACACGAAAGTTAATGTAAAAAAATAATACTTACTTAGCTTAACAAAAAAGTATACTGTTCAATTTTATAAATTAGCACAATTTTACGTAAGGGTCTCATTAAACTATGTAGTCTTTACTAATTAGTAGGTAATTACTGCAATAAAAACATAACTTCCTCGCATTATTTTAAACAATTAAAATCACAAATATTTTAATGAATAGATACCATTACACACTACATAGGTATGTTTTAAAATGTCTACAATTATTACGATTGATTTATTATAGTGCAAAATTATGCTTTACTTTTTATGTTTTCAACGATCCGACTTATAGTACTGTAATGATGCCAAGTAGCGACATTTTCAGTAGAGCTTTAGACTCTATTCCTTTGTTATAAAAATCACAATAGATTTATTGCATACCTACTGGTCAGATGTGGTACACCGTACCAAGTTACCAACCTCATGGTTTTTTTCATCGTGATCTCGCACATTGTATCGCTTTTTCTACCGCTAAGCTTTTGAGACGAAGCCTGCGCCTAATATTAGTAATTATTAGTTGAAAATGCAGTTTTTACTGGTAACTAATGGCTTGTTTAGAGCGGCATGACTTTCGATTTAATTTTTTGCTGTTTAGTGTTTTGCAGCATCGACTACCTTTGTTATAGCTATTAGCTACCTACTTAGCTATTTTTTTTAAGCGCAACGAAATTGCTTTCTTTTTAATTGATAAGCCCTACCCTACTTTTCTTGAGACTGCACAAAATAATTCGATCGACGAAATTAATAACCTTCAAATTTTATCTAAGTATTTAGATCTTATTAAAAAATTTAAAAAAATGGTAGTCATAGGGAGTAGGGACTGCCGATAAAAGTGAAAAAGAATAGGTATTAAAAAAAAACAGAAAAAAAAAATTCAAATAATAATAGGTACTAAGTTACTAACTACCTAATATTATAAATGCGAAAGTGGTTTGTTGTTTGTTGGTTTATTGGTTTGTTGGTTTGTCCTTCAATCATGCTGCAAGTTGCAACGGAGCAACGGATCGACGTGGTATCTATAGTTGAGGACCCGGAGAGTGACATAGGCTACTTTTTACCCCGGAAAATTGAGGAATTCCCGCGGGAATCAAAAAAACTTAAGCCACGCGGGCGAAGTCGCGGGCATCAGCTAGTTAAAATATAAACCTTAAAACTAAGTTATTAAAGCTTAATTACGAAAAGACCTTTTGTCTTCGTGACAACGCGAGCATGTCGGTGTTCGCGAGCATATCGCTGTTCGCGAGCATGTCGGTGTTCGCGAGCATTTCGGTGTCCGCGAGCACGTCGGTGACGCGAATCCACAAGTGTACCACCTACCAAAACGTATACCACAGAATAAGTCACGGTCATTTTTAAAAAGCTGTTTTTAAAGTCTGTGATTTAAAAAGCTACCCAAGCAATAAAAGCTCGCTCTTACTTTAGGTCAATGTAATGCGATCTATACCTACCTACTAAGTTTAGCTTAAAATTAAAACAACGTTAAACAAAGATTTAAAAAGGAAAGCTTACGTATCTACCTATTAACTAGTTACCTATTTTAAATTGTTAGCGAGAAAGTCGCCGAATATAGTTTAAAAACAATTTTGTTGCGATCATTCCTCATAATACTTTGTTCCTTATACAATAAGTATAACAATGGACCCCACAACGATTAATAAGTATACGAGTAAGTTTTGTTTGCGTTAAGATAAACTGAATAAATAGGCCGTGTTTGTTCGACAGATAGTTACCTAGTCACTCGTGCTTGCTTTAGGACTGATTCGCCTTCTTATCTTACTATACAAATAAGGGCTTGTATTGTCTTTGACCCGCTATTCTGACCATATTATTGTTATTGCGGGGCTGATTTTCAACATAAAAATTACTCACGACGCGATCCGTTTTAATTTCGCATCTCTAATTTACTCTCTACCAAGTCCCAAAAGTCCAAGTCTCTACAAAGTCTCTAATGTCCAGTAGGTTACTATAGTAGCAAAACTTGCAGAAGTGTATCATTCACAGCAAGCAACGACATCAATTTACATGGATGGGCCCTGTCAAACAAATAATGTGGACTTATTTTACTAACGCCATCTAGTCTGAAAAGCGGGACAGCGCGGAGACAATTAAAGGCTTAAACAGGTGTGGAGCGCGCTCTACAGGTCGGACGCCTTTTTTTTCTATGAAAGGGCCCATCTACTACTACCTACATATACCTATAGGTATATCGATAACAGCAAGTCATTTTGTGCAAGTTTATCCATCGAAAACTTCCGCAATTTCTTGCAGAATGACTTCGGCAAGATTTTACTGCCACTGAACAGATTGCCTTAACTATGTCAATCCTCTAGAAATTACCCCTATCAGATATATTATAACTAGTGGTTCGCCCCGAACTGAGACCTCACTCACAAACGAATAAACTTTTACAGAGCGCCATCTATTGACATCATTGTGAAGTTCTGTTAAAAATACGACTGACTAATACGAATACTGACGACCTCCGTGGCGTAGTGTTGAGGGCCTTAACGTGCGGAGGTCCCGGGTTCGATCCCCGGCAGGGTTTGGAAATTTATACTTTCTGAAATTTCCCTGGTCTGGCCTGGTGGGAGGCTTCGGCCGTGGCTAGTTACCACCCTACCGGCAAAGACGTGCCGCCAAGCGTTCCGGTACGATGCCGTGTAGAAACCAAATAGGGGTATGGGTTTAATTAACTGCCATGCCTCTAACAGGTTAGCCCGCTACCTTCTTAGACTGCATCATCACTTACCATCAGGTGAGATCGCAGTCAAGGGCTAACTTGTAGTGGATTAAAATTAAAAAAAAAAAAGCTCATAAAAAATTAAATAATTTCGGTTCCTTATAATATTTATCTAATTTTAGTATTTGTAGTTCAATTACAGGATATAATATAAATTTAATTGATCAAGTTTCAGTCTCAGCCTTTTTAGAAAATTCAGAGTTCTGAGGTCAACTTTGGACGTGGAGGCCATTGGTTTACATATTAAATTTAAAGAAGTAGTTAAGTAATTACGTTCAGTAATTCAGAAGTTATAAGGCTCCACGCGCATCCACTGTCTAGCGGCATTGACATTCTGACAAATCCGGGCCCACCCGCGACAGATGTTCATTTAGTCGGGTGGAGATAATCCGTTCAAACATCTTGCCTACCTCATCCAGCAAGCATACCGGTCGGTAGGCCGACGGGGAATCGCTAGGTCTGCCTTCCTTTCTCAGGAGAACTAAGCGCGCTTCTTTCCAGCTAGTCGGGAATATGCTTAAACGTAGGCAGTTATTGAACAACCGCTTCAGCCTGTTACCCAGATGCTCTAAGGCGAGGACCCATGCACGACCCGGAATCCCATCTGGGCCCGGTGCGGTATTTCGAGCTGCAAGACACTTAATTGCTCGTGTTAGCTCCTCGGTTGATACTTCTAATTCTCTAGACCATACTATGCTATCCTGTAACCCCGCAGAGTTCGAGGGGCTAGCTTGCGATCTAGGAAATAGTGTGTCCACAACTGTGTTTAACAAGTCTAGATCCATAGTTTCCGTCAGTGGGCGAACCCATGGTCTAAGCTTCCCTAGTACGATTTTATACGGGCGCCCCCATGGGTCTCTTTCCAGCCCTTCCAGGAGTTCTTTCCAAGACTGTGCTTTCGCATTCGCTATTGCGGCCTGGAGTGACCTAAGTAATACCTACCACGTCCGCTAAGTTCGAACTTGACTCAAAAGCGTCTCCGATCCAAGATTAGGCGGGATTCGGGTAGGTATGAAGTATGCACTATGAATGTCATCGATGTAAGTCGCCTCTGGAACCCATAGTTCGGAATCCTTGAGCGTGCTTGAGCCTTATAATTGCAGCGTATAATAAAATGACTGCTACAGTGTAACGATCGCAATCACCTTTTAGTAATAGGTACGGTCTACTCTCCCGTTATTTGCCAAAATCCATGGTTTTCGTCGCAGCAAGAATATCTACCAGTGTCCAGTAAGTACCTACCACAAATTCAGCCAATCACAACAATTGTGACTGTAACATTTGTGTTTAATGACCGAGCGAAGCGAAAATCTCTGAGTCTACTTGAGTGAATTTGCACTAATTGTCCGTCAGTCCGTCCGTCCGTCACAGTCGATTATTTCAGTAACTATTAAAGCTATCGACATGAAATTTGGAATAGTTGTGTATAATAGTGGCCTAACATCATTAAAATAAAAAAAAATCGAAAATTATTTTTAGTTTAATTAAAAAAGGGGGAAAATCGGGTGTTTGAAATTTCAAAGTATGATAACTATACTGAGTGGGATATCATATGAAAGGGCTATACTTCTACATTCTAAAACAGATTTTTATTTATTTTTATGCAAAATAGTTTTTGATTTATCGGGCAAAATGTCGAAAAAAATATCGTTCCCCCCCCCTTATCTCCGAAGTTTACAAATTGAAAAATCTGAAATAATTATGGTCAATAGAAGCTTATGTATATTTTACAGGAGAAATAAAACCAACGCTATAACTAGCATAGTTTTTTTGATATTAACAATAAACTTCTACAAACAAAGTTAGTTTTGCGGTTCATTTAATTCATTAATCGTTAAACTTACTACAGGATTGTACGGAACCCTCGGTGCGCGAGTCCGACTCGCACTTGGCCGGTTTTATTTATACAAGACATCTGACCACTGAATAGGAATAGTTACTCAGTGCATTCAACGGAGACGTCTTATCTAAGGGTCTAGAATTTTTTTAATTTTTTAAAATGTTTTATTGCATGATAGGCTTGCAGCAATGTTGAGGTCTAGGTTGAAGCGCGCCCGCCTAGAAGAGCCTATTCACTCTTGCCTTGAAGGTAAACTATAGACAAAGCAACGCTATGGAGTCTGCGGGGGAGAGTATGTAGATACAAGCTAGTAGAATTTTCGGTAGAAAATTATTATGTAACTATGCAACGCGGAGGTGTATTACGAAAGTGCAGTAGACGGGCCTATGAAATGAATCCACTGAAAGGATACTAAGTAACCTACATAAATTCGCTATGCTCGCGTTACAAGCAGGCTTGCTTCATCACGTGCTGATTAAAAATCTTGAGGCTAGTGATGGATGCTTCTTCGAAATGTGGTAAAAAGCATGTCCTAAGCTGGAGAACGTAGGTTAAAACTAACTCTGGCTTATGTAATTTTTTTTGTAGACACTAGACAGTGTCCTCTACACCCTCCATCAAGAAAAAGAACGTAAAAGAGGTGAGATCCATCTAAAAAAAAATTTTAAACCTCCAATTTCTAACCTCCATGACTGTCCCACTGCTCATGTCGCAGATAACAAACCTATTTATTTAAAGTATATACTGGATTAAAAATTCTCAAAAAAATATATTTCAATAATGAATAATTAATGTTTTAAATAACAACAGCAGCGTGAGACTACGTCTTTGAATTATTTTTTTACTAGTGACTAAAGTCTGTCCCACGACTTTTTAATCATTCATGTGAACTTATACAAACACTAACGTAACTACCCACATATCCATAAAATCCGCATCGTCGTCGCGTTGTACGAACAAATTCAGTAGCCTTGAGCAATTCGTGTAGAACGGAGGTGTCTTCGTCGTTGGGTTACGAAAATATTTCGCATTCTCCAACGTAAATTTCATTTTGTCAACTTTAAACCCTCATTCATAGAACTCTCACTATACCGTAAGTAGTTATCACCTTTACATATTTGTATTTTTTTTATATTTTAAGTATGTTTTACTTTCCAACAAAGCACATTTAAAAAAAATACTATGCTTACTTATCAAGTAAAAATTTAAATACTAACCAATCCTAATTACTATGATTCTAATTACCGTTATTACCATGACCATTTTACGTACATGGTAATTAGGCATTGGCTAGGTAATTAGATTAGTGCTTGAATGTATGGGAACTTCTAGGTTTTGACGACCTCCCTGGCGCTCCTGTGGTGAGTGCTGCGGTCTCAAAAACAGGAGTTCCTGGGTTCGATTCCCGACAGGGGCAATTTTGGCATTTTATAATCTTTAAAACGGTCTCCGGTCTGATCTGGCGGTAAGCATTGGCCGAGGCTGGTTACCACCCATCACTGTACCGGCGAAGACGTACCGTGCCATGTGATTTAGCGTTCCGGTACGATGTAGCGTAGAAACTGATGACAGATTTAAGTTTAATACTACCTTACTACTCTGTAAGAGTATGGGGCGCATCTTAAATACGAAGCTCTTGGCGTACCTAGAGTCTAATGATCTACTTTCAGACCGCCAATACGGGTTTCGTAAAAAACGGTCTGCCGGTGATCTACTCGTGTACGCCACCCATATTTGGGGTGAAGCCATAGAGAAACATGGAGAGGCGCTTGCTATATCTCTCGATATCTCTAAGGCTTTCGACCGGGTTCACCCTTCTTTGCAAGCTTCCAGCATTCGGTCTCCCGCCGAGCTTGTGTGACTGGATATCTGATTTCTTGAGTGAAATATCCTTCAGAGTAGTCATTGATGGCTGCGTGTCAGATCTTATGGCTATTATTGCCGGTGTTCCTCAAGGGTCTGTTCTCTCCGCTACACTATTTCTGTTGCACATCAATGATCTGTTGCAACCCGGTATCCTTGGGTACATAGACGACATCACTATAATGGAGAGATACATATCCAGTTCACGCGCAAGTAGTTCAGGTACCAATGAACTCAGACAGGCGATGGTTCAGCGGTTGAACTCTACCCTGAAATTCGTTTCAAATTGGGCTGTTGCCAATTTGGTGGAGTTTAACGCAACCAAAACACAGGCATGTTTACTCACAGCAAAACGCGGAGTCCTTTCATCTTGACTCCCACTTTTCAAGATATACCCTTGCCGTCTGCTGATTGCCAATATCCTAGGCCTCCACATCAAGGCTAAGATCAACTTCGGGAGCGAAAGCCAAGACAGCCACCAAAAAACTTGGTATACTTAACAAGGTCAAGCAGTACTTCACGCCATGCCAACTGGTTACCCTATATCAAGCCCAAGTTCGGTCGTGCATGGAGTACTGCAGTCACCTTTATGATGGCTCTGCTAAGTATCAGCTGGCGGCTCTTGATGCCGTAGATCGTCGAGCTAGGAGGTTGATTGGCGAAGATTCACCTCTTCTGGTGAAACTTCAAACTCTGGATCACCGCCGTAATGTAGCCGGCGTACCGGTATTTTATAGGATATATTTCGGAGAGTGTGCTCACTTCACCTTTCTACCACCGTGCCGCAAGGTGCCATGCGAGTTTCCACCCCTATGTCGTAGACGTTCCATCCACACGTCCAAAGCGCTTTGTGTCTTTATTCCTTCACTGAAATCTGTTATTTTTTAAAATTAGTTCATAGTCATTTTGGTCATTTTGGTGCAACAACACTGAGATACTAGTTTACTTAATTTTTCAAAAACTTTGTTGTTCTATCTTTTAAGTGGTCAAGAAGACTGGCGTTTGTTTTTAAATTTTAATATGATCATGTCACTGAAGCATGTTATTTTAAGTTGTGTGTGTAAGAGAGTTTCAGTTCAGAGTATTATTTTAATAGTATTTATTATATACTTATACCTACTATAAACAACTATTAATTTTATGAGAACTTTGCTGAATCGGTTGATTTCGTCAACGAGATCGACTTTTTTTTACCACTACAAGTTAGCCCTTGACTGCGATCTCACCTTTTTTTTTTGTTGACGGAGGGGAAATCTCCATTGAGATACCCAATCTCCGGGGTGGCCACCCTCTGCGTGTAATGAGTAGCTCCGAGAACTCTAAATAGAACATGCGCCGGAGCTTCTCTTGCGGTACGCATAATGGGCTCGTGCTCGATTTGTTACGTCACTTGTGCACGTCACATAGATGGATGAAGAGCGGCCGGAGCCCCCATTCCAGCCCCTCGCAACCCCAAGGTCCCTTCATCCGGGACTATTGGACTGCTGGACCAGGGCGTTGATCAGTGCCACCCTGATGCCTCCGTCTCCGAGCGGGATCGGTTCGGTCTCGGTCTTGCTCAGCGGCCTCCTTCTTGGACATGACAAGGTCACAGAAGGAGACCACTGCCCTCCATGTTTCATTCTCCGCCAGCATTGCTGCTATAACGGCTGGCGGCGACAGGTCTCTTCCCACGTGGCTGACCAATACACGACGCTCAGGTTCCCAGGCAGGGCACTCCTCGAGTGTGTGCTGTGCGGAATCCAGATCATTGTCACAGTGGTGACACCGAGGTGTCGCTTCTCGACCGATCTGACACAGGTACTCACCGAAACAGCCGTGGCCGGTAAGCACCTGTGTCAGCCTAAAGGTTACGTTGCCATAGTCCCTTTCCAGCCAGGCCTCAAAGTTTGGCCGGATGGCCCCGACAGTGCGTTGGCGTGCATTCCTTTCCTCTTCCTAGCGCTTACGCCAATTCACTAGTGCCTGTCGGTGCGCTTGCCAACGCAACGTCACGATGTCTGATCCATCCACGCGCTGGCATACTGCGCAGGTCTGGTTGTATACCCTTGCGTCCAGTTCCGCCAGTATTTCTAAGGGTGGAGTTCGAGCCAAAACCGTAGCCGCCTCAAAAGATATCGTGCGATATCCTCGCGACTGCGATCTCACCTGATGGTAAGTGATGATGCAGTCTAAGATGGTAACGGGGTAACCTGTTAGGGGCATGGCAGTTATATTAAACCCATACCCCTATTCGGTTTCTACACGGCATCGTGCCGGAACGCTAAATCGCTTGGCGGCACGTCTTTGTCTGTAGGGTGGTAACTAGCCACGGCCGAAGCCTCCCACCAAGAGGTGGGAGGCTAAGCCTATTTTTAGTCTTATTTTTATTGTTGAAGCGATCTATGTTAAAATGATTTTTCAATGAGACTGAATTATGCTTATAATTTTTTTAACATTATGTTGGTAACTAAAGCATGTTTTTTTAAATAACTTTGAGCGCAGTGAGCTTCTTTTGATACTATGTATTTATAGTATACTTAGACGCTTACGTTGATGATTACGCGGTAAATCTAAGTAGGTTTGTTAAGAAGATTACTTAATATATTGATCACATTAACGAGACTGATTTTTTTTGTCAAATTTTGTATGAGTATGTTTGACATGCCGTTTTAAAAAGATTTTGTGTACAAAGAGTTATTTTGATTATATTCTAATAGACGCTTACTTTACGCTTACTATCTATTTAATAAGAAGTCTACTGAATTTATTGATCTCGTGGACAAGACTGACTTTTGCTTATTAAATTTCGTACAAGTAATTAAATTTCTTTCACAATTTTAAAAAGATTTTGTGAATATAGAGTTATTTTGATAATATTCATAATATACTTAGACGTTTACTCTAGCTAACTATATATTTGATAAGAAGATTACTGAATCTATTTATGTTGTCCTCGTGACTGACTTTTGAATTTGCGAATTGCGATTGACTCATTTATACTTTTTTTAGATATTAAGATAATATAATTGTTCTTTCAGTTTTATTTCTGTATTTTTCCACATTTTCTTATAGATTTTTATAACACAAACACTTATGTTTTATTCATATTACTCATCGCCATTATCATTACCAAATTACCATATGCATATTCTAATCACCATATCCCGGACCTCATTACCATGTCACAATTTTTCATTACCATGACCTCAATAATTACCAAACACCTTATATCTCCAAGAGAATCAGATCCTGGTGAGAGGCCTTCCTCATCACTGTGATAAATGAAGGTACCCCTTTGTCAAGGTCAACTTAAAAAAACAATAACTCAAAAAAAAAAAAAATTTTTTACACCGGTCGATAATGACATGAAATCGAAGAAGTGCCCTGATATCATCGCGTAGATACGAGTATACCTACCTTCATCTTAAATTACTATAATATATTTTCCATTTCATAACAATGGATCAAGGTATCAATTATAGGTAGTTATATCACCTATAAACTAAACATCCGTGCTTGGAGAACAATGAACAGAGGCAGTATAAAAGCCGACACCACTTTTGTAAAAGCAATCGGCATAATGTTAGCGTGGACGTTTATTGTACTGCCGCTGACTCTTGTCTGCTCATATAAACCATCGTCGGTGTCGAATAACTGCCTGTGGCATAAGAATTCATGTAAGTTTGTTTAACAACTCATCGAGTTTAAATCTCTAGTAGGTACGGAGTACCTATCTCTAGTATAAGTACCTAGATATTATAATAACCAAACCAAGGTCTGTAGCCTCTGCCTATACTCTGTACTGCTTACAGAGATTATTTATAATATTGTAACTTCAGGGGGTTCCCCTGAATTTCAAACCACTCAAACCTGATTAGGTACTTGTAGGTAGGTACTTTCTTCGCCTCGGACAACAATTACATGTGATCTGAGACATTTCTTATTTTACTGCCCTAGATGTGTAATGTACTATTCGTCAATTGGCGAATCCAGTCCTGCCAGTCTGGAAGAGCGTTTGCGGTTGACGACGAATGCACAGTCTTGTCCAAGCGTGTATTGTTATTTGGTAACCATAGCTACCAAATATATTGACATAATATTAAGTACCTAACCATTGTGGGCAGCCGCAGTAGGAAAGAATCGAGACTTTTATCATACTTTTATCTTAGGGCCGTAGTTCAAAGGGAAATTCTCTAGAATCATTCAAGGCGTTTCGCCGTGGATAAAAATAATTATATAGGCTTACATAAGGCTTAACTAGGTATTTTCTATTCGAAGAATATATAAGTAGGAAAGGATGGTAGGTACCTAACAATAATTACTAAGGGGAAGGTAGGTAGGTACTCAAAACTAGACATTAGTTCGCCTTTGTGATTTTAAAAAATTGAGGTGGTAATCTGGAACCATTAGTAAGGAGTCCTACCTTTCGTTACTTTATGTTTTAAAGATTGGGTGTTGTTGTAGGTGTGGATAAATGTCCAGATCACTTGGTAGAGAAGAAATCAGATTGTTCTATAAGCTTTTGGCCTGCACAGCGGACATGTACAAACCCTCAAAGGACTCTGGTTGGAACTATGTGCGGGTTCTCTAGGTGTGACTGCCCGGGTGATATGGTACTAGATACGGAAACCGGCTATTGTTATGATTTTGATAACTGCCCTACGAAGCATATCACCGATTAAGTTAATTTTATGTATAGTAATTAAATTTCATTATTATTATTCAATTTTGTTTCTCTTCAAGCCTTTGATGATGTATAATACCTACTCGGTACTCCTTTAAACATCATCAAAGCTTCAAGCGGTTTCCTAACTCGTGGTCTGGCCACAGATGACAGAATATCTAGTCTGACCATGGAATGATGGACTTATTATACCTCCATTGACTGTCATTGATAAATTGTCCATGAAAAAATATCATATGACATTGACACCAATTGTCAATGTCAATGTGACAGCCGACACTGACAGTGATAGGTTAGAAAAGTGAAAATGTGAAAAATAACCTGCGAAGATAATTTTCTCAAAAAATAAAAATGTTCCGCATTTGCCAACAAAATATATGTTTACAAAACAAATCAGTATTCAGAAATGCATTGCTTAAAGACTTCGTTCCACAAAACTCCAAAGTGCTGAGTGTTTGTCAGAAAAATATAGCAAGATGCTATGTTAGCAAAGAAAAACAGGATAGTAAATTAGAAAGGATATATTATGGGCCTCTGACTCCTCAAATAAGGGCTGTTAAGATATTTTCCGTTAGCTCCAGTGCTGCAGGGTTGGCAGCGCAACCTCTGATTTTGCGGGAAGCAGCCAGCATAGGCAGTACCTCATTGATTATAGCACTGTGCTCGGTTGTCGGCTTCTTTACATTTGTGACTCCTATATTATTACACATTATAACGAAGAAATATGTGACAGAAATCCACTATGACCCTGAAACCTCCACCTACAAGGCTACCACAATCAATTTCTTTCTGGCACGGGTCACTGTAAGTTTTATCAATAATTACTAGTGAGCCCGGCAGACGTCCTGCCCTGAACCTAGAACCCTAGAATATAGATCATCCCTGAACCCACTCAAACACACAAAAAATGCCATCCCAATCTTCCAGCCATTATGAAATAATGTGAGAACAAATATTTTGGTGATTGATTTTTATTAATATAGATTATTGTTTTTATGCACCTCTAACTTTCGGAGTTATGTGCATTCTAAGAAATAAAATATCACTTGCTTTAATAGTGAAGGAAAACATTGTGAGGAAACCTGCATGCCTGAAGAGTTCTTCATAATGTTCTCAAAGGTGTGTGAAGTCTGCCAATTTGCACTTGGCCAGCATAGTAAACTATGGTCAAACCTCTCTTATTCATAAATGAGACTCATGCTGAGTGAGTCACTAGGTGATAGATTGAAGTGATGATGATAATGATTCCTTTTTTTCCTAGATTGCTGTCCCATTAGATAAGTAAGGAAATAGAAAGTATACCTATCATGTGCACTATAATATCTCCAGCTAAAGTGGCTTCTCTCCGTACTCTAAAATACAACATTGCTCACAATTATTGAGAGTTGTGTCCTCTACTTGTACTGCTGATAGGAAACTCAGTAAGACCATTAACATATTTTATAATTATTACAGTAAATAACTGTTTCAGCTGGAATTTAAAGCCGAAGATGTAGTAGTACCGGACATTCCTGGAATGTTCACAACAATGAATGCCAAAGGCAAACCACTCTTCATAGAGGCGAGGCATTTCACAGACCCAATATACTATGCCAAAATAATGGGTTACGACAAACCTCTGGACTTCAAGATGGGTGAAGATAGTAGTGATAGTAATAAAAGTAGTTAAGATTTGTTTTTGTGGTTACATGCTAGTCTTTAACTAAAATATTATAATTCATATACTGTTGATGTTTAATTTTTAACTCATGTCCACTTCAAATTATTTTATTTATTACAAAAGCAAAGTTAGACAAAATGTCTAACAAAACTAGAATATTTTGTACATATATCTCTTTTTGGATGCATTATTGTCAAATGTAACATTTTAAATGCCATTCCAATTATGTAAATTAAAAATCAGTTGAGGATTCAGTCAGGTTCCAGGTATGAATAAAAAAACCATTTGTTAATAAAATAATATTTAATTATTTCATAGACAACATCATGGTAAAACAAAAACAGCTGCATAGTCATTTCCACTGATAAATGATAATTAATCAATAGGCAAAAGAAATGAAAAAGTATATAATATGTGACTAGATGATATTGCTAATTCTTGTTTTATGAATTTGATTTAAAATAAATGTAACTACATATTTATAACAAATATATTATTTATAACAAATAAAATTCCTTTATGTATATACATAATAACATATTTACAGATAGGTAAATCTTAGTAGTCTAGAGTTGGCTGGAATGATTTTTACATTAAATATAAAAATAATTGCAATTCAATTTCTTCTATTTGTCGCGGAAAAAACGTGTAACCATTTTAAACATTCAAAAATATTATTTTGACCTCATTATTTATTACAATCAATATTAATCATTAAATTATATACAGTTTATGAAAGCACAAGCTAGGAAAGAAGCACTTACAATAATTATTAGAAATGTTAATTTCTACTGCTAGGTCTGATTTTAAATTTCTGTAATATTTCATGCATGCATCTTGCATCTTGTCCCAACTTTCATGTATAATAGATTATGTAAGTACTTAAGTAATTTAATGCATATTTATAAATATTAGTAGTACCATGGAATGTTAGACATAATATTATTTAGTAACTTACCTAAGTATCTAACTTTACTATTAAATAATAATGAAAAACATCTCAAACATATCCCTGATGATTCTTTAAAAATTAAACAATAAATCAACACATCATTAACTATGTATTTAATAACTTCCACTTTTTTTTATTGGAGACAAAGGTATTTCAATCTCTTTGAAACCCAAAAATTTTAAATGGTGCAATAGATTTTTAGAATCACACATTTTTTGATAGCCGTCACCAGTTTTCCATGTTTCAAAATTTATTTCCATACAAAACTGATGACTATATTTTTGAAGGATCAAAACATTCCTACTTGATCTGAATTCAAGGACTTTTCAAATTAAAAGCTTATCTTTTTGAAACAAACATCAGGGATGTGCCAGCTTGTGACCTGCACCTGCTTCCAGTCATATTCTTGATAATACTATAATTTAGAACTTAAGTTCAAAAATCACATTATCAGGCCCTATCAGTCTCAGACCCTATTTACAAATTTGATTATGTACCTGACAGATAAGTACATAATTAAATTTCTATATTATTCAATTAAATTAATGCCTAAATGTATGGTCTGTACATTATTCGATTTATTCAAGCAAATGTTTTAAATTCACTTGGATGCATCATTTCGAAAAGAAACCCAATAGTTTTGTCATGTTTGTATGATGTCAGTAATTTTTTATAGTTTTGTCATGTCTTTCCATATGTCAGACAATTTTATTAAATTGTATCTTCCAATTTTATGAATTATATAATATTATAAGATACTAGAGAGACACTATATGGAATGTAGGTATTTATTGTTGGTAAAAAAATCATATCAAATCGTGGTAATAACCAACAAATAACAATATTAACTATGCATGGATAATATCCAAATTGTGCATTCTGTCGCATTTCAAATATTTCTACCAGATAAAAATCTTGGTAAACTATTGTTTAAAAATAAGAATAGGAATGATTTCCGCCACAATAGAATAAAACCTGTTGAATTGGGTATTTGGCAACTAGTCAAATCAGCAACTCTTTTTCAAACGTCAAAACGCTCACATAGTATGGGATTTTGTACGAAATACTAAATTGTGACGTCATTAAAGTTCGACGTACTTCTTTACTTTAATCGACAGTTTAAAATGGTTTTTCAACATAAAACTAACTTTGGGGATGAAAGAGAAAAAAGGGGATATTATTATATTACGTCTTTTGGGAGTTCCTCTATATAATAATCACTAAAAAATAATTTATTTGACTAGTTGTCAAATACCCAATTTTTAAAGTATTAAACTACTAACTAAATCTTAGTATTAAAGTATAATACTAAGATTTAGTTAAATAGTGCAGATCAAAGTTGTACAGAATACATAATACCTCTGCAAAATAATTTTTCTGGCAAACTGCACTTTTCAAACGACAATTGACAGGCCAATGACGTTCCTATTCTTATCTGTACCACATAGAAATATCAAACTTCCTTTTCTAATATCCATTGGTAGCCAATGTAGGTACGTACCATTGGTTTGGAATGCCTTTCTTATATTCTTGTTGGAATGTGTAAGCTCAAGTACCAAGGCATCATACACATGAAGTGTTTCAATCGTAATGTAACGTGTTGTCAGCGAGAGAGTGAGTGGCGGCCAGTTTTTCGTCGATGGATTCCAACGCGGCGGCGCGTGCTGTAGCTCTCGCACGCCACTCGACGCGGCAGAAGGCGGCAGTGCCTACTGAACCAAGGATCGCGAGTACTCCCAATTGTACTGATAACGGTGCCCGGGATGCGTAGAAGAAACACGCCGCTGCGGCCAGTGACTGTAAACAAGATTATAAGTTGATTATATATTATGTTTAGATATTCGTATATATTTGATACTAGATGATGCCCTCGACTTCGTCAGCGTGGATTGATGTTTTTTGATTCCCGCAGGAACTCTTCAATTTTCCGGGATAAAAATGTCCTTGTCCTTCCCCGGGATGTAACCTATCTCTGTACCAAATTTAATCAAAATTGGTTAAGTAGTTGGGCCGTGAAAGCGTAGCAGACAGACAGACACACTTTCGCATTTATAATATTAAATATGGATTAGCAGTTAGCAGCAAGAGTAGAATAGGGCCAAATAGACAACCTTGAGGAACCCCCACCATATTAAAAACACCGGCCAAGTGCGAGTCGGACTCGCGCACCGACGGTTCCGTACAAACCTGTAGTAAGTTTTACGATTTATGACGAATTAAAAAAAATATTTGAGGAAATAATAACCTACTTACTTACATATAAATATCTAAGTTCGTTTAATTATACCTATGTTAGTTTTAATTATGTAACTACGTTTGAATTCAAAAGTTTAAGTGAGTTTTCAAGATTAAAAGACACAAAATATCCCTTTTTAATGAACCGCAACCCTACGGAACCCTAAAAAGACGATGTTGTTTTAATACATTTCAAAACTTGAAAAAATAATAACGCAATGCAAATTTAATTGTTATAACTGACGCAGTTTAAGCATCCGAAGGTTTTGCTAAACACTATCGGAAGCCCGGGCAGATCCTAATTTAGGAAAAGTATATTTTATGTATTAAATAAGTCTACACTTCAAATAGTTACCAGTACAGATTTAAAAAAAAAATATTAACTTCGATATTAGTTTTAAACAAGAATTAAATAAAAAAAATTAGGTAGGTACCAACCTGAGTAAACTTGAACAGCGCAAACGCAGACGTACTATTATCAGCGTACTTTCCACCCAAGATGGAGTAGATTTGCGTATTATAGCACGCGTCTCCGAATCCTAGCAAAAAGCTGCAGAACATAGCGAGGTGTGGGGAAGGCCCGATGTATGAGACGTCCATGGTGTCGCCGAAGGGAGCAGCGTTGGGGAGGTTGATGAAAATGAGGAAGAAACTTGTCATGTGGATGAGGTATCCCATTATTACTACTGGGTCGCGTCCCCAACGGGTAGTTTTGCTACCGAGGATACCGAATAGTGCTCCACCTGTAATATAAAAATTATTTGAATAGTAACTTGCATACAGGTACAAGAACTCTCATCATTATGAAATGAAGTAGGTAATTGTAAATTAGTGATTTTGCTATAAATTCTAGCAAAATCAGTACACTGGTACTAAATTGGTTGTTCATCATCTTGCTTATTTAAATTGACAATTGAAAACTTAAAAAAAGACTGGTTCGCGAAAAAGAAATGATTCGCCAGAACAAGCTGACAACGTTAGCATACTAATTTATATACCCAAGGAGTATTGGATTGGGATAATTAAATTGATTTATAGATCGCGCGCGAGTTGAATGCAGAGCTCATGTAGGTATGTGTCACCATACATAAGCTCTGCATTCAACTCGCGCGCGAACTATAGTTAATGTTTATAATGCTGTAACTTCTTGCCAACCGCTATGCTCGTGCTAAAAAAGTGACAGCATTACAAAAACCTAACTAAATTAGTTTAAATGTCGTTGTAGAAGCGGTTGCGGGAATGCAACATTTTGGCAAATAAAATAAATAATAATATTTAAACAAAATTAAGAATATCCTTTTTCTGAATTCAACTTTTTAAGAAGTCGACAGTGACAAGGATATTAACAAAGGAATTCTCTTAAAACACTTCGATACTAATCAATGTCCTTTATTAAAATTGTGCCCACTTAGCTCATCGAATGTATCGATGATTGTTCAAACAGAGGTTACACAAAACACTTAACGAAACAATGAGCTCCTAATTCCAATGACAAATCTTGAGTGCCACTTAAAAGCACGTAACAATTAACGTAATAAGGGCAACTTGTGTTATATAAATATACATTAAAGTACTGGAAGATGCGTACATACTTGATAATTTATACTACCATTATAAATGCGAAAGTGTATCTACCTATATGTCTATCTCCTACGCTTTCAGGGCCCATCTTTTCAACCAATTTTGATGAAATATTATGATATACTTATCATAATATTCTAGGGAACGATGGAACTGATAATAGGTATGTATTTCTAGAAACTACGCTTCAGCCATGACAAGATACAAGGAAGCAGTTTCGCCAAGCGATTTAGCGTTCTAGTAAGATCTCTATTTAAGGGTCAATTAAAACATTTTCATTTTCATTTTTTTTTTTTTTTTCAATTAAAACGGTCTTTCCCCTCCCAAGTAAGCCAGCTTCTACCTCAGCCTAAATCATCAAACTCAAACTGAAATATTTTTTATTCAAATTAACTTTACAAGTGCTTTTGAATCGTCGCGTCGTCATCATTTACCACCAGGTAACATCGCATCAAATAGATAATAATATAAAAAAGCTAACAACCTTCCTAAGACTTCATTATTTACCGCTTTTTAGGACATACGGTCTACATTCGTTAGACTATTTTTGGTGGAACAGGTACCTATGCTAGGAGATCTGTTCAGGTGGATTGTACACAAAACTAAACCTGTTGTGTGATACGAAGTTTGTCAATATAGGTACCTAAGTCTTTTTGACTTACCAAGAACTTCTCCCAATCCGATGAACACTCCCGACAGACCAACCAGTTGCTTTACGTTGTCACCCATTGCGAGAGTGAATCCGATACTTGGGCTGTATACGCCACTGAAGAAGGACAATTCCACGCCTATAAAATAGAAATTAATAATGAAAATAATATAAACTAATATTATAAAGAGAGAGAGCCAGGGCTCTACGCTCTTACACATTATTTTCTCTACATTATTAGTCTAAGCCAAGTCAACCTACGCTTTTTAGATCTCAGCATTATACGTAAGTATTTAAATCGAGACAAAAAAAATTCAGCGACCATAGACTTATAATTAAAATTTACCAGGGACATAATCTATATCTGCCTTGTTTACAGAGCATTGCATTAGTACATTGTTCACCGAGGGGAGAAAGTGACCGATTACTATCGAGGGTGTAGTTTGAGGCCCGAGGCGTAGCCGAAGGGCCGCAATACACGCGAGGTAGGAATCGTACTTTCTACCGAGTGATACATAGTGCTTTATACTACACCTGCGAGGAAAATAAGCGATAATTAGTGATTAAACGAACTTAATAATAAATAAAATAAATATTTTTTATTTCAGGCAATTTTACAAACCCATATTCAAAATACAGAAACATAAAAAAAAAAACACAAAAAAAAAACAAAAAAAAAAAAAAGAAAAAAAAAGAAAAAAAAAAAACAAAAAAAAAAAAGGTTTAGGTTAATAGTTAATAATAGTTAATAGTCCTTAATTAGGTTAGGCTAGCTAGCTTTAATTTCTAATGTATTGTTTTCAAAAAATTTAAAAAAAAAATTTAAAAAAAAAAATTACGTTCTATCATAACTATATGAGTCGCTCCATTCGAAGCTTCACTATCACAACTAGACTACATTTTGAGGATTATTTCAATATAGATTTCGATATCGACAATCGACATCGATATCGACAATCGACATCGATACCGACAATCGACATCGATACCGACAATCGACATCGATATCGATATCGACTATCAATATCGGATATCGATATCGACTATCGATATCGATAATCGACGTCGATGTCGACAATCGACATTCACCATATTATTTGACTTTTCTATGTCAAATATGGTGAAGCTGCTTCTAATATTATATTTCCTTAAGGTAAGACATCCAAATTCTCAACGTCCATACCATATTTACTTAAAATTAAAAAACAACAGCGCGTTAGAAATGGATTTTCATACAGTTTTCTCCCCGCTTAGCACGTTAGAAATGAAATTTCATACATCTTTTCCTCCCGCTTAATTGGTTTGTAGCAATGACGTACTTTCTACCTCGTTTTGACAAAAGCAAGAGGGTACTTTCCGAGCGGGTGTAGTATAAAAATATTTTTTTGATTGCGTAAATTAAGATAGAAATAACTAATTTTTCTGTAGCAACAAATGGTCAAAAAGTGGCTCAAAGATAGCTGACCTCAACAATCAATTTCAATCACCTAAATATCTAAGTAAATACATAATTTCAAAGACATCAAATGGCAATGAGTAAATACATCGTTAGCTTGATGATACATATATTAATAGGTAGGTACATGATTGGCGCAATCTAGTGCTTAATAAAGTGACGATTTTTCAATCAATGACTAGAAAAATGTTAACAAACCTGTATAAACGAAAGCAGCACTCAACAAAATCATGTCTCCGGTGCAGAAAAGTCGGAGTGCGCCTCTGAACGCCTCCATGGGTCCCTCGGCTTCTGGCACCGGCACAATCTCACTCTAAAACACGACCACGTCACTATGTTAACATCTCTTTCTCTAACTCCCTTTACTCTGAACTGAACTTAATAAAATTAAATAAATAAAAGAATATTATTATTCCTATAAATAATATTAATATATTATAGTTATACTATATTATAGTTATACTATAGTATAATATTGTATATGGTATGTATTTTGTATATTATGGTTAGTATTAGTATATAGTATTAAGATTAGATTAAATATCATAATACATGTTTTAAGGATGTTGCAATATAAACAGCAACAGGCAATATAGATTATATTTTAAAAAAAACCCCCCTTTACTAATATAATTAAGACAAGATTATTTAACAGTTCGCCGATCATTAACGTATACGATAGTTAATTCATTCAGTCATTCCGTAAAAGATAGTTAGTCAGTAATTTTGCGAAATTACAAATGTAGCTTTTTATTAGTTTATCTTTACTTCTGTACTTAATGTGGTAGCCAGTAGATCAGCAATAATAAAATTAACGGACATTAAAGATTGCCAAATTAGTAGCTCTATACCTACCTGTTATAGGCCAAAGCCGAATAGGCGAAATTCGGCATTTTTGAATTACTATGTATTTGAGTTTATTTGTACTTTGATTAAAGCCATATTTTAAAATTTAAAGATGTTTAGGTATGTTTAATAATATTTTAAATGTTAACGTATTTTAATGTGTAGCCACTCTACCTATGTGGACACAGCATACGATAATTTGACACCAGATCCCCTTGACCACTCCACTTTAAGGCTTTTTAATGAGCACCGTATCAATATGCCTACATACTTATTCGCAATGGGTATTTATTATACTTTATTTGTCGTTTGACCCTTATTCCGAGATAAGTATACCTACAATCGAAAGTGTAAAGTTCAGAAGGTTAGTATTACACACATAAGGAAGTTTTTTAAAAAAGCTCGTTTTGCTTGTGCTAGACAGAAAAAGTTTTATCAAAATATTTTTATTTTGTCTACAAAGCGTTTATTTTTTGTTATTTCCATTGCTATCTGCAGTGAGTCATACTTAATTGAAAGTCTATTAATCTTATGAGACTTCTGAACCCTCGCTACTCGTCTCGCCATTCGTGCGAATGCGGCTTTACGAACCAAAGTCAAAACATTTGATGGCTTAAAGTTTGGAGTTTAGAAACTGAACAACACAACAACAAGTTTAGAACAACTAAATACGCATGGGTATAAGTGCGATGGATGGGAGTGTTTTCCATGTGTCTTAGACTGCATCATCACTTATCATCAGGTGAGATTGCAGTCAAGGGCTAACGTCTTGTAGTGGATAAAAAAAAAATGTCCGTATTTCACATCTTTCAGATAGTGTAATTAATTAATTAATTTATATATAAAAGCCTGTATATATTGTGCATAGTGTTATTTTAGTATATTTTTTTTTACGATGTTATATAATATAATCCCACTGCTGGGCAAAGGCCTCCCCCTTCTCCTTCCACTCTTAGGTTCCGTACCGCAAAATCTCTGTTAACCTTTCTTGTATTTTACTTTTTTGTAGTTTATTACTACATATTAACAAAAAAATCTTTTTTTAAAATTATAATTATATGCAGCTGCCGAAAAATTGTTCCGTCTGTCTGGAAAAGTGTAAAACGGAATATCGAGACTATAGCGCATCGACCCTGACACACTTTAGCTTTTATCGTTAATTTTTGCTTATATAATAGATAATAGCCTCTCAAAGGAAATCTTCCACCTGAATGAATGTCTGGACAACAGCTGTAAACTTTATTAATTAACTAGCTTGGCCTGCGACCTCGCTGCGTTGAAATATTGCAATAATTTTGGCTGCCCAAACATTAAAGTAATAATAGGTATATGTATAAGTACCACCGGTAAGTACGAAGTGTTTTTTTTTTAATCCACTACAAGTTAGCCCTTGACTGCGATCTCACCTGATGGTAAGTGATGATGCAGTCTAAGATGGTAGTGGGCTAACCTGTTAGGGGCATGGCAGTTATATTAAACCCATACCCCTATTCGGTTTCTACACGGCATCGTACCGGAACGCTAAATCGCTTAGCGGCACGTCTTTGCCGGTAGGGTGGTAACTAGCCACGACCGAAGCCTCCCACCAGGCCAGACCAGGGAAAATTCAGAAATTATAAATTCCCAAATTGACCCTGCCGGGTATCTAACCCAGGACCTCCGCACGTTAAGACAACAGCGCTACACACTGCGCCACGGAGGTCGTCAAAAGTGTGCTTTTACTATGTTACTGCTGTCTCTCGCAACTCGCAACTATCAGCGCAATCTCTCTCAAATGGAGCGCACTATGAACGATAAGTGTGCAATCTATGAACTTAGGCAGACAATTAGGCACAACAAATAATAAATTCACCTTTACATCGTCAACGACGGGCGTGCGCCTGGCCGGCCGCAGCATCAGCAGAAACACCATGCCCACAACGCACACCGCGGTCAAAGCTCCGAACACTACATTCCTCGTCTCCAAATCGATGTGCGTTTTCCCTTGGAACTTGATGAATACGAACAGATTGCCGAAGAATAAACTGAAAAGAAGAAGTATTTATTAAAATTTACACACCGGAATCAGGAGTTTATTAAGGTATCTCTGAACAAAATTGACATCCACCAGCACCACTACAGCACATTAACGTCCCACTGCTGGGCACAGGCCTCCACTCTCGTAGGAGAGAGGGAATTAGAGCTTAGACCCACCACGCTGCTCGAATGCGGGTTGGAGGGCTTTAACGACTATTATCATGTTAGTGCAGATAATAACCGGGACCGACGGCTTAACGTGCTCTCCGTGGCACGGGGGTGAAACACCGCCAACTTCCTAACTCCTGGCTAGTACTAATTTCTAGTCGGAAAAACCCAATCAATATCAATAAATATTATAAATGCGAAAGTTTGGATGTATGGATGTATGTTTGTTACTCAATCACGCTCCAACGGATGAACGGATCTGGATGAAATTTGGCACAGAGATAGATTATAGTCTGGAATAGCACATAGGCTACTTTTTATCCCGGAAAATTAAAGAGTTCCCGCGGGAACCGAAAAACCTCAATCCACGCGGACGAAGTCGCGGGCATCAGCTAGTACTTAATAATTATGGCCCAACCCGGGACTCAGTCATACATGCTAACCACTAGACCAACGAGGCAGTTACAATCGGCTTAATAACAATCATCGATGATTACAATGCCATCGCTTTTGAAAATGGCACTTATTTTCTTCGATTTTGTTTTAGACCAGAAAATTTTATTTAGATTAAGTATAGGAGATTTTATGCAACTGAATTACCACTACTGTTTTATAGTAAACCCACCATATTTTATCAGGTATTCATTGATTACGATGTGCCTCAGAGTAACTTTTTCTATTATTGGAAAATTGGGGTTTGTTATTTTAATGCAGTTAGTAGAAAATGGCTTCGTTAAAGATATACGTAAGTGTAAGGATTAACGCAAAACAAAACAAATCTATATTCTATACAAGATATCTTAGGTGACACAGAAATATTGTGTACAGATACAGACTAGCAGTCTTTCGTCTTGACTTGGTCCGCTTTCGTGAGGTGGAAATGTTTGCTCGGTAGATACTTAGGTCTTTTTGTAATAAAATTAAAACTGGATTCCGGGTCTCGAAAGGTCTTTGCTCTGACTACGATAACAAGAGAGAATCTCGAATAAAAAATAAACAATAAACTCATGCGATGATTAAAAATGTAGGATGACAATTGGTGTTTTTTTGTCGTCAGTACATCGACCTTGTTGCATCATCACATCAAACTTTAAACCAGCAATCAGAATACTGTATTTATACAGCCTGCAAGTTATTTTGGAAAAGGAGACGATAACCTCAACATACAACCACTAGATGGCGCTGCTCGAATATATGAAGGAATACAAACTTTTAAAATGAACCAAGCCGAATCGCGCTAACGAAATAGTTTTATCTACGAAACACTATTATTAAAAAAATATCAAGATACAACAATTGGACCAGCGTGGTCCCCGGAAATGACAACCGTCCGAAGGAAGATCTTCCTGTTGTTACGGTCGAGTGAAACCTCCCGAACCTTCTATATTACCTATATTTTATAAAGATTGAGTTTTTAAATACCATCAATTTTCGGAATATTCCTATATTATTAAATTTCCTACTGTTTTTTAAGAGAAACAAAATCTTTCGATGTCCAGCTTTAATTAGACCTATCTCTATTGCTTTTCAAATTTAACTTTCACTGCTGGCAAAACTACACTCTACTTAGTTATATTACGAACGTAGGAAATAAATAAATAGGTAAATTGCAGTGACATGAGACATCTATTACAGATATATTGTCCTTTGTCCCTTCAATTGATACAGACATAAATTACCATTTTATTATAGAAGATAGTAGATGTGTGATTACAATAGCTAATAATTTCCTTACAGACGAAGTGCCTGTCTAGATTTAAATATAGGTATAAATAAACGTTAGAAGCATTTTACTAAATTGTTTTGTTTTGCTCAAGGAATATTTTTGCGAAACTACAAAATTATAGTTAGTATTTTTACCAAGTAGGTACATTGTTACATTTTTTAGCCAAATTCGGGCTTACTAAAAGGCTTTTTTGTATTGCTTTGTCTTATTCTATCCAATATCGAATTAGAAAGAAAGGAAATATATTTATTCAATAATAGTGTCACAAACAAACATTTATCATACTGTCGTACCTAATACTAATAATGTGCTCTATTCTATCCAATATCGAATTAGAAAGAAAGGAAATATATTTATTCAATAATAGTGTCACAAACAAACATTTATCATACTGTCGTACCTAATACTAATAATGTGCTCAGAATGGGTGTAAGTACACTGTACAGCTCAGCCCTGTATCAAAACATGCACTTGTAACTAAACTGCATTTGCAGAGTGCTGATTTTCACCTGTGATCCGGGTGAATTATCAGTAATTTTCCATCTGTCATCAGTGACAGATGGGGAGAAATCAAATGGGGTCGTGCCATAACGGAAGAAAGAAGGTGATAATGAAAAATCTTCTTCTTCCTGCCCTTGTCCCACGCTATGTGGGGTCGGTACTAAATGTTTTCTTCTCCCACTCACTTCTGTTATTCGTCAACCTATCATTCAGGTGATAATGACAGATATGTATAAAAAAAATAGTTGAAGACACCTCACCTGCATTGCAACATAGCCCAGAACACCCCCGAGTTTCTCGAAATGGTCTCGGCGTCACTGTTCAGTGTGAGATAGTTGCCCTGTCCAGTCCATATTGCAGCTGCGCCCGCTCCTATCATCACGCTCGCTACGTAGAGCAGCCATGTCCGGGGGAAGAGGAAGGTTATTATGAAGAATCTGCAAATAATGTGATGGATTAGGTGAATAATACAGAAAGTACCCATACTAATATTAAAACAGTCTATTTTGTGTGTCCATCGGTCTGTCTGTCACCTATTCTCGGTACAAGTAAAATAAAATTAAAAATATATATATAAAAAATATAATATATAAAATATATAGGTAAAATTTGGCAAGGAGATTGTTTGCATCTTGGAGTCAGATAATATAATTAAGTAAGTACCTATAGCTAAATATTGGATCGTATGGAGCAGCGACATATCAATGTATCTAGTCTCAGAGTCCTGGCTTAAAACCTGCTTACCCTCAACGTCTTATTCGCTGCCAGGTTTTCGGCTTATCCGCAACGATCGTGTTGGTAAGGGAGGTGGTGGAGTAGCGATCTACTTGCGATCTCATATTCCTTTCACTATTGTCAGTTCGTCTTCACAGCCTCCAGTACCTGACGCGGCCGAGCACTTACTAGTGGAAGTTCTCTTATCGCACACTAAAATCCTTCTTGGGGTGTTTTATTCCCCTCCTTCTCACCCTAATTTCTTTCACTCTTTTGAAGATATATTAGAAAAGATGATCCCCTTGTACAGCCAAACTATTATTATGGGAGATTTTAATACCTGCTTACTCAAGGACGATCATCGTAGTAAGAAACTTTTGAGTGCAGTGGAATCGTGCAATTTACATGTACTGCCCCTTACCGCTACGCACTTCTCTCCGGGCTGTACTCCCTCTCTTCTTGATCTAATCATGGTCTCTTCTCCAGACCTTGTCTTCAAACATGGGCAGTGCCCTGCTGATGCATTTTCTTATCATGACTTGATTTTTCTCTCCTATAAAATACGTCCTCCAAAAGCAAAATCGAAAATTCTTCTGCAGCGTAACTTTGCAGGGATTGACAAGGATCGTCTTTGTGATGATGCTAGGCTTTTAGACTGGAATGCTATCAGAGTTGTCGATTCGATTGATAGCAAAGTCGAGATTTTTAACACTTTAGTGATACAACTCTTTGATACACATGCACCTATTAGGCCGATTAAAATGAAATACCTCCGTGGTTATCAGATGAGATAAGGATCTTAATGGACAAAAAAAAATTCTGCTAAATATAAATATAAAGATAACGACTCTGATGCTAATCGGCTAAAATACCATAAAGCTCGGAATCGCTGTAATACATTTTGTAGAGATGCTCAACGACGCCACATTCATAAGTCAGTCGAAAATGGCGATACCGCCTTAAGAACCCGTAAACCCGCTAACCGACATTTTAAGAACTTTTCATGAGCGTTGTGCATGAGATATTAGTATTATAACAAAAAAAAAATTCAAACATTAAAGATTAATCCCTCCTTAGTAGACTGTTGCAAAAAAAATATTAATTTTATTGAAATATAATAGTGAAATTCTCATTCTTGCAGAATACGTTTACCATTTTTACACTTTTGGGCGAAACTTTTCACCCATATAAATCCACGAAAAATTATAATAAATGACTTATAAAAAATACTAATATGATAAGCACACTCTTAAAATTGGACTGTTGCGATTCGTTTTTATACGTTCTATACAAAATTAGTTAATAAAAAAATCAAATCAATGTGCACGATTTATCAAAATTTACGCGTCACAATAACCTGTATTTCTTAAAAGTTTGGCGAATTTACTGAAAAAATAAAATTTTCCATGAATGTTTAGTATTTATGTAACATAAATTGTAAAAAAATAAAGTTCTATAAAATACCTATATGACCAAAAAAAATATCAAAAGTCTCATAGAGTTCACGTGTAAAATGGTACTGCAGACCGGACGACCGCCATACCGAGCCCAGCTCTCTTCGAGGGAGGACGTGTAGCTGGACGGGCTCTTTTGTATGTGTGCGTGAGCTCTCTCACAAGCCTTTGTAAAAAACGTGTTGCAACAATACATAGCGCGACTGCCTTTAGTTTGATGAGCAGAGAATGTTAGGTTCTTGATCCGATTCAATTGCTATCGAATGAATGCGTGATACGCATTTAATTAATAAGGATAATTTTTTTATAACTATTAAATCATTTTGTACGATACATTATTATAATCTCATACTGTTTATCACGTAAATGCTAAAACTTATGCAGGTGTTCATTATTTAAAACTTATAACCTGAATCCCGATTTTCAAGTGTCTAACTTCAAAAACATAGAACTTTCATACAAACTTCCAACCCCCATTTCACCCTCTTTGGGGTAGATTTTCGAAAAAGTACTTATACAGGTTCAATCAAACTAGACAAGAGATCTAATAGAGCCCAAATTTAATTTTACTTGCCGGTAGGGTGGTAATTAGCCACGGCCGAAGCCTCCCGGATCCCCAGACCGGAGAAAATTCAGAAATTATAAATTCCCAAATTGATCGTAAACTACTTATTACGAATCAATAAAAGGTACCTACTATAAAATGGTTTCAGTGTTAGCATAGATTTTATTTATTATTTAACCTCTTGACAATAGTAACGTGTAAATAGCACTGTCTTTCGATCAAAATACTACAAACAATATTATAAGTCATAAAACATTACCGCAACAATTTGAAATTCTAAAACGAAGAAGCTCATTATGATTCATGAATACAATTTAATTTGTATTTTATTGCAAGCTGCATAAGGTATATATTGCAATACATTTTCATACAATATTATTTCACTTTCAAATTTACTTTGAGTTAAAAGCTCAATGGTCATAAAGTTTTTATTTATAACGTTTTGTTTCGTTTCTGGTAAACAAGACGAGTTTGTTTATACATTTTATTATTGAAATCAACAGGAAGTTTTTTTGACTTTTAGTTATCTTTGATTTCTTATCTAAATTGATCCATTTGCATGGTCCACGTAAAGTATGGTATTGTATTACCTGATACTTGAAAGGGTCGCTTTTAATATAATTTATTACTGAATCATTTGCAAGTGAAAACTACACCTGCGTAATAAACAAGTAAACCCATCTATCGATTATTTGAAAGTTGTTTTTATTGTTTATCAAAATTACAATTGTATTTTCAAATCAACTAAATTGCAAATGGTAAACTCAATTTATTTAAAAAAACATGTAGGACATACAGGTGTTACGTTATGTTACGTTATGTTTTGACTCTACCACCGGTTCCGAAAGCAGTTTCTGCTGAGAAGAGCCGGCAAGAAACTCAGCAGTGGCTCTTTTTTTTAAACAAGATATTACAATACGTAGGTAGGTACGTAGGTAGAGATACAGACCAGTTTATATATAAAAGATCTCTGGATAGAGATGTCTAGATTTTTAACATTCTATAAAACCAACTAAGCTTTGACTGTAACGTATTTTCTTGCCGCTCAACAATTGAGGTACCAACTGCTTCCGACAAAACCATAACAGTTTACTGTTTTTATGACTTTGGCATCTCTGAAAGGGTCATATTAGAATTAGATGATTAGTAAAAATATAAACATTTTCAATTTCAAAAGTGTTAGGGGTGTGGCAGTCATATCTCTAATCGGTTATAACCTATAACCATATAACCCAAAACTCTTATCGGTTTCTACACGATATCGTACTGAAATGCTACATCCCTTGGCGGCACATCTTTGCCGATAGGGTGATAAATAGCCAAAGGGAAGCCTTCAACTAGAACAGACAATACAAGATTCGGAAATTGCAAATTCCCGAAATGACCTTGCAGTGGTCAATTTGCAGTGGTCAAATATCTTTTAACTAATCATAATAACAATTTAATTTGTACTTTATCATAAAGTGCATAAGGTATGTTTTGCATGACATAGTTCAACACAATATATTCATCATAAAATTAAGAAACAAGAAATTTAATTCGCTATAATCCGCAACAGTAGGCAAATCGTTGTATCGATGGGCGGTTATGAATGATTTTATTCGAATTATTCGATTATACAAATCGTTCGAATCATTCGAACGATTTACCAAAATTAGTTACTAACTTGCTCCACTACTAATTTCTATCGATTATTGATAGCGACTAATTTGGTTCGATTACCTACTAAATTAGTAGCCACGTGTCAATTTTTAAATTGAGTCTTATTTGTATATAAGGTTACATTTCAATTTTCAATAATACTATTAAAATATAAAAAGTTGTTTCATTGAAAACCTTATTAAACCACCTGACAATTTTGAAATTGAGTCTTATACTTAAAAAAATAAGGTTAAAATTTCAATCGTACAACTGAAAGCATAAGCTAAGTTACCCACTTCTAACGGAGCGGCGAAAGATTCCGAGAATTGAGTTGCCAACAATCCAGTCGAAAGCGAAACGCCTCTACTAATTAGTAATTACTAAATTAGTAGTGCAGTCACACGCGAGCGGCAAATGATTCCGAGTCGCGAACAATGGAGTCGAAACGCGATTAGTAATTACTAATTAGTAGTCGTCATTCGATTATGAGCATTAGTATAATACTAATATTCCATTCGAAAGTGTTCGTTAGTAGTAGGTAGTAGATTTTTCGATTATTCAGATCATTCGCAATCGCCCATCTCTAAATCGTTGTAGTACAGTGTGTATAGACTTGCACTTGTAGCTTGCGATATTCACCACACCACATAAATCTACCAAATTATTCTCAACGTACGTTTCACTTCGACAATGGAGCACTTTCAGGAGATGTTGACTCGATAAGTTTTTTTGACTTTTAGTTGTCTATCTAAATTGATGCAATTGCATAGTCCGCGTGAAGTATGGTAACATTTACATTACCTGATACCTGAGAGGGTTGCGTGTCTGTGTGATATTATTTTTGACTAATCCTTTGCACGTGCCAACTACACTTGCGTAATACACAATACCAAACGCTTATCTGTGAGTCGTTTTGGTTGTATATCAAAATAACAATGGTGTTTTCGAGACAACCTAATTACTCTAATGACCCATGTTGTAAAACTTGGTCAATAATCGTGTACCTTAATTATTAGTAACAGTCAGATAGCCGTATAGGTTTTAAAACATAAAAAATCTTCAATTTTAATCATAAGTAAGTAAACGAAAAAACATGTAGGTGTATCTAGTTTTTAGTCTTACATATTATACACGTGTGTAAGTATATTTTATAAAAGTATATGTATGCCAAATAAACATTTATTAATAGTGAAAATAATATTTCAGTAATAACTAAGATTATAAAATTGTATTAACATGTGAAAATATTTTGAACTTGAATATGCAAAGTATCAAAGTATCTTTACCGGCCTATGTCGTCTATGTGTGAGTGCAGCTAACGGTCTTACTGTGCGGTATACCTACAGATTCCAAAATTAGCCGAGGCGCGTTTGGTATATGGCCTCTTAACCTGGAAATTTATTGAGTCACTCGGAGTAGGTAAATCATCCCATAAACCTTCTATTAATATTGATATTGAACTCCTTAACAAACATTTTTCTACTTCCGATGCAATTGATAGTGTCGAGAAAGAATGCACTCTTAATATTCTTTCATCCTTCTCAACTCCGGACTTTTTACCGTTTACTTTCGAGTCTTTCACCGAATGTGATGTTAAGAAGATCATAATGTCCATAACATCGAATGCGGTCGGTACTGATAGCGTCAGCCGTAACATGATCGTTCCTATTATTGACATTGTAACTCCTATTCTAACCCATATCCTGAATTATTCTATTAATACTAGCAAATTCCCTGAAGCTTGGAAAAATGCTCAAGTTGTTCCTCTTCCTAAAAAGTCTAACCCTTCTTCTGTAAATGATTTTCGTCCCATTTCCATTTTGCCATTCCTTTCTAAAATCCTTGAGAAGTTGGTCTATCAACAGCTAAATTTATTCCTAAATAAGAACTTACTTCTCAGTCCGTTGCAGTCTGGATTTCGTCCCGGTCATAGTACGGCTACAGCTTTAGTAAAAGTTACCGATGATATTCGGTGGGCGATGGACAATAAACAGCTCACAATTTTAACCCTGCTCGACTTCAGTAACGCGTTTAATACCGTGGATTACGACATTTTGCTGAGCCTGTTACGTTCTATTAGCATAGCTCCATCGGTGATTGACTGGTTTCGGAGTTATCTCAGAGGTCGTCATCAGCGCATTAAACTGACGAGACTGTTTCGTCATGGTGTGATGTGACGGCCGGGGTACCTCAGGGTGGTGTGTTGTCTCCTTTACTGTTTGCTATCTTCATTAATTTTATTACTCCGTACATTTCTTCTCTCTACCACATGTATGCAGATGATATCCAAATTTATCGCTCTGCAGCCCTGGGTGATCTCGATGCTGCTGTTTCTGCCATTAATAGCGACCTTGCTGCAGTTGCTAAATGGAGTAAGCAGTACGGGCTTCATATTGATCCAGCAAAATCACAGGCAATTATCATTGGCAGTCCCGGATACATTGCTAAACTGGATTTCCGAGGCCTATCTCCCGTCTGTTTTAATGGCTTTATCATTCCATAATGTGATTCTGTTAAAGATCTTGATATATATTTAGACTCCCAACTGTCCTGGTCTGTGCATGTTAAAGAGTTGAGTAGGAGGACATTTGCAACGATGAACTCTTTGCGACGGTTGCGCTCTGTCTTGCCAATCCCAACTAAAGTTATGTTGGCACATTCTCTCCTTCTCTATATTCTCGATTATGCTGACGCAAGCTATCTTAACTTGACTGAGGACAAACTTAACAAGCTTGAGCGACTCCAAAATCTTGCCATCCGGTTCATATTTGGTTTGCGTAAATATGACCACATATCCGAATTTCGTCAAAAGCTCAAGTGGCTCCCTATTCGCCGTCGCCGGGATTTGCATGTAGGTACTTTCTCTTCTGTACTGTGTGCTATTTCACTTAAAAACTCCTTCCTACCTCAAGGAGAAATTCAGTTTTCTTGGAGTGCAATCCGACTTAAGACCGTGCGAACTTTAACTTTGAAAATCCCTCCTCATAAAACGAAGTTTTATAAAAACTCGTTCGCTGTACAAGCTACTGAGCTTTGGAATGCACTTCCACTAACTATACGCCAATCAAAGTCACTAGACATTTTCAAAAATGCAGTAAAAACCTATTATCTTTCAAACTGAAGACATTATTAAAATTATGTATATATGTATATATTAGTCTATTATTTATAAATATATATATATATATATAATAATATTCTTGATTTTTTTTATGTTTATTATTGGTTTATGTTACATTCAAATAGTATGTAACTATTTGAATGTATGTATGTTATAGGTTATAGGATGACACCACCTGCAGTCCTTTTTTCCTTATTTTTTCCTATTCCTAAGGTTGCCTGGTAGAGATCGCTAGTAAGCGATAAGGCCGCCTTTTGTACCATGTCTGAGTGTTTTTATTTCTTTCTATTTTTTGTTTTTTTGGTGCAAATAAAGAGTATAATAATAATAATTATTATTATTGAACATAACATTTTGAAAACCATATGTACAGGTTCAATGTACCAGATAGTGTGGTGACTCGACTACTGCACTAGGAAACGAAAGATTACATATTTTTAATAGGCCATCATTTGCAAATACAGTTACAACTGTCAATAGCACAGATAATCATAATGGGGACTATCGTTTCTTTGCTCACCAGTTGACGCCACTGTTGACTAAGGTCCAAAGGTATAGCTGTCAAAGGCGACTTTATAAGATCGGCGCCGAAACAAAGTTTTAAATCTTGAATCTCATTAAGTTTATTAATTTATAACTATCATCATATTAATTTATTATCGAGTAGCTATGCCGCAATGTTGTGCAGTTCCGTTTTGTTCGGAAAAGTTCTCCAGAAGGATTAATTGGAGAACTAACCGTATTGGAAGTGAAATGTCCTTTCTCTATAAAATATGAGTTTATCAGTGTGGATAATTATAAGCACATAGAAATGATCAATAATGAATATTGCTTGAAAGAAAGTAGCCTCTACTATTTTCAAATTCAAACACAGTTGCTTGTTAAGTACTAAAAGAAAGTACCTACATAACTATTGTGATTTTTTTGTTTGGACAAATAAAGATGAAAAGAGAATTTATGTAAATAGAAATGATAAGCTTATTTCAGAAGTTATTATACCTAAAATAACTGCTTTTTATCATACATAATTAATGATATCTGTTATTGCTAGAAAATTTGATGTAGAATTTTAGTATGCTTAATCTAGTATCTACCGTGCTTAGTGTTTCAACTAACAACTCAACCATCTTTCAGTATCATATCCATTGTATGGATTTACTATATTTAATATTTATTTGTATAGCAGTGTGTTTTAAAGGGAAAGGGAAGGATAAATAGGTATACACATAGGAGAGTGGGAACTAGAGCTTAGACCCACCACGCTGCTCCAATGCGGGTTGGCGGGCTTTAACGACTATTATCATGTTAGTGATAATAACCGGGACCGACGGCCTATCGTGCTCTCCGAGGAACGGGGGTGGAACACCGCCAACTTCCTAACTCCGGGCTAGTACTGAGAATTTCTAGACAGAAAAACCCAATACTTAATTATGGCCCGAATCGGGACTCGAACCCGGGACCTCGTCGGCCGCAGTTGAACATGATAACCACTAGACCAACGAGGCAAACAAGCATACTTTTGGCAAAAAATAAGTTTGTAAACATTAAACAAACTAACTCTGAATTAGCTACTCTTTGAGGCCGCTTATTTTGCGCCTCTTTTTCTTAATTCCGCTTTAAAAGCGTTCACATTCAGCGCCAAATAATCCATATTTGCGATAATTTCACGAAGGAGATCACTTTTCAACAGTTAAAATAAAGAAATTATAATTTATGTCACGAAACCCGCCAAAACCAGTGAAAAGTGAAAGGTTATTGGACCTCACGCGACACAAGCGCCCCTAGCGGCAAATTCACGCGCGATAGCCCCCATTGCACCGAATTTACCAATAAGTATTAGTATAGTAAGTAGTAAGTTGTCTAGCGGTTAAAGGCGTTCCGGGCGCGATTCCCAGAGAGACGCAGGTTCAAATCCTGCCGGTTCCGCAATTTTTGATATGTATTTAAGAATAGTTAAGAAACTTCCCTTGTGTGAGAAGCACTGTAATAAAATTTACAAAAATAAGAATTCCTACATAATATGTTTTACCTTTTACGTTATAACAAAACACTGCCAGGAAAATCACCATCGTTCTGGGTTACGAGGTTAATTAAAGCTTTTAATTAGTTCCTGTAGATAGGTATAATATATTTGACAGTTTCTAGTCAGTTTAATGGTTATTAAAAGGAAACAATGAAATCAAATAAGGAAATAATAATAACTTCTTATACTATTACAGTGATAAGTTGCAAAAGCAAGTCCTTAGAATTCAATGCACTATTCAAGTTCATTGTTCAATTTACGTCGAAGATAGGAAGATAGAATATTCATAATACTTTATGTATTGTACTTTATATTCGAGCCTAGGACGATTCTAGGGTTAATACTTTTTAGGGTTCCGTAGTCAACCAGGAACCCTTATAGTAGCCCCGTCCGCCTGTCCGCGGCTTAGATAGATTTTAGATAGATAAAGTTTTTATTGCCACACATAGCATATAACTAAATTATAAACAAAAAACACAACGCGTGCGCAAGGGCGGTCTTATCACTAAAAGTGATCTCCTCCAGACAACCCGTTTCTTAAGGAACTTTAACAAGGAGCTTAGAAAACTGTAATTTGGCATGGCATGGTTTGGCATGTAATTTGGCCTACACATAAATTACGCCAACAAAGTAGTATAATAAAATTTGTAAAATATCCTCCCCTACACGTAAATTGGGGATGATTTTTTTTCTCGTTTATCCCATGGTGTGGGGTGTCGTTGGATAGGTGTTCAAAGATATGTGAGTTTTCCAAATCCAAACCATTTTCCGATTCAGCTGGATCTAAAAGGATCCTATCACAGCTAAGTAGGCTTTACATTTTAACGAGTAATAACTAATTAACCAATAGATTAAAAAATGTCCATTAACTGTGACGGGCAACTACGGAACCTTACCCTGCGCGTGGCTCGACACGCACTTGGCCGGTTTTTATGAATTAGATTCAACCGGCATTATCAAAGAAAGATGTATCTAATATCTATACAGGACGCGTATTATCAGCTGTTGACTGTTTTATCTCCTGACTCTAGCGAATTGACCACTAAATAAGCGTTTTTATAATATTACTTAATAAAATCAAAATATTTTCGTTAGTTCGAAGAACTAGAAGATAGGGGTGGGGTTCCAACTCCAAGGTGCTTGAATGGCAGCCTCGTATCAGAAACCGCAGCGTTGGACGGAACCCCCAGTCCCACTAGGTAGACGAACGATATCAAACAAATAGCAAGCGCCACAAGACCTTGTCCGGTGGAAATCCACGCAGGAGACGTCGAATCGGTTGAGACGACGACGACGAAATTTTTTAATACTTACTATTACTTTATTACTTTGAATACTTACTATTTTATTATAAGCCGTTGAAAATCTCCGCACGTTTCGTCAAAATAAAATACACATTGGTTGTTGGTGTATTTCTTTCGTTAAATTATGTTAAGAAAAAGTAACAGCTTCCGTCATCAACTTTAGTAACTAATGTTAAGCCTCTATTACAGAATCGTGCATCCAGATGCAGAAGAAACAGCAGTTCTTTCATATAGCTCCTAAAGTATAGTAGGACGTTCTTACTAGAAGCATACCTACGTAATTCTGGCTTCAAGAGGACGTATAATATTTCATATCGTTTAAGAATACAAAGCGGGTATTAAGCCTCTTTTATTTATCTTTCTGCCATTTATGTATGTGTCTGTCAACTTTCGCTATAAACAGTAATTAAGAATCTGGAATCTGCATGAAAAAAATCCAAGACTTTCGCAATGGCAAAAGCTTCCTTCCCCTTTTTACATGATACATCAGACTTATAAAGTCTTTAGAGTACAGTGTATATAACTTTTGTGACTTTTAAAGGATATTCTACGAGGGCCAAAATATAATACTTTTCAAGCTACATCACAGGAATTTAGAGAGCTATTCTACATAACTGACGTTGAAAGAACTCCCATCATATCAAGATTCGCAGAACATTTTCATGAAATTGAACTTGAGAATATGGCTTATTATATTGTATCTACACAATTTAAAAATCTAAATCCAAAGGATTAAATCAAGTGTTGAGCAATATAAAAGTGATGGCAATTGTGTTTCCTTACCTGTCATTTATAAGTTTCGTTTGAGTTAAATAATACTTTGAGGGCACAATTTTAAAGTTCTTTTAATGATCATTTACAGAGTCACGAAATTGTAACGTTAGGAAAGCAAAGGCACTGAGCCTTCGCTTCACCTTACATTCTATAAACAATAAAGTTTTATCAAGAATTTACTTTGCCTACGAATAAACTATTTTGTATCCGAGGTCACTCAAAAATCGTGCACACTGTAAAGGCATTGTACGAAGGTATTGTTGTGACGTCGAAAACAAAATGGGTGTGTCAAAACCTGATAGCCTTGGATCGGTAGTTAATTCGATTCTAGTGAACGTACCGGCGATCTAGATCGGAACATACCTACCTACTTGTATTCTTGATCGTACGTTAACTTCTGACCGAAGAATGTTAAGTTTTTTAATGTAGCATAAGGTCGGCGTGGTTACCCATTTGCCTTATTAATTCTTAGAGTGTAAAAACTTATTAGTTCTTAAACAAATCTAGCAAGTGTAATTAAAGACGGGTGACTTAGAAAGTCACAGAAATAAAACTATGTAGTTTCATTTAGGAAAGATAACAAGTTCATTTGAAAAATAAGTACTTAATAACAAACAGAGCGAGGATGCTAAGGATATCCTATGACTTTTGGTACAGTGTGAGGTAAAGTTGTCTCTAGGGGAGATTTATGAAGTTTTGAGGCTGAGGATACTCTATCCCAACAGGCTTCTGGAATGAGTTTGAATTCTTGGATTTAAGGGGGCAACATAGATGACCATCTAAACACGTATCGACCAGCCCAGAAGAACAAAAAGATGATACGAGTACATGGAAAAAACAGACGAGTAATGACTGATGACCAAGGGTGAAACACCAACACAATAGAAACGAAGAAGAGTAACTCTTGAGAACATTGAAATGCCAATAGACCTTGGAAGTATCCCCAAATAGCGAACATTTTTGGTCTAAGCATGCATTTAAGCTTTTGAGGCGCCGCGCTGTGCCGCATCGTCTTGTTGCCCAGTAAAAAGGAGATATAGAAAAGAAATCGTACGATTCATGATAGTGTAAATAGTTAGGTATAATTTTTTGCAGTACCCTATAGAAATGTAATGCATTATAAAAAGCATTATTATATGTATTTTTCTACATAAATGTCCCTCCTGTATAGTAGAATACGGACACTTGTTAAATAGATCTAAAAATTATATTTTTTTAACGGCACTCGAAAACTTAGTTATATAACCGAATGCTTAATCGATTTATGTTAGCCGATAGATTGATAAGGTTGCGTCATTTCAAAGAATCTAGATTATTATCGATCATCAAATAAACACTTGAACTGACATCTATTTGATTAAAGAATGGAAAAATAAAATTTCTGTGACGTGCGTAAACGTCTATTTGATTGTTATTTTTTTATCTATAGTCATCAGGTTAAAACCGGGTCGAAGGACCAGAAATGTAAAGCATTTTTTTGTATTTCTTCCGCGCTTTGATAGACACGATTTTACCGACAAAACATTGTCAATTGTAATTAAGATTCCTAAGCAACTTTTTGTGCTATCTTTCAATGCAATGAAGTGGTTTTTCTGTAATCCAGGTTTTGTGGAAGCGATAAATTAGAGCAAGATCGTTGTGTTTGTAATAATTAAACAGCAGTTACTTCTTCCTCTAGCATCCAGAAATCTATTTAATTTAATACTTTGTCGGTGTATGCGCCGTGTCTCTAAAATAAATGTCAGAAAGTACCATGACATAAAATCACCACGGTTAGGTGAAAAAATGTACCGTGAAACACGATTGAAATGCAAGCAGTGGCTTCAAAGTAACGGACCCGTATCGATCGTATTCTATGCGTTTAACTCGGTAAGCCTTTAGAATTTGAAAGAGCCTAAGTAATTAGTTATTAATACTTACAGGCACTTATTAGGGTCATACCCGTATCAGACATAATTATTTACTTACTAGATAATGCCCGCGACTTCGTCCGCGTGGATTAAGGTTTTTTAATTCCCGCGGGAACTCTTTAATTTTCCGGGATATAAAGTAGCCTATGTCCTTTCCCGGGATGTAACCTACCACTATACCGAATTTCATCCAAATCGGTTGAACAGATGGGCCGTGAAAGCGTAGCAGACAGACAGACAGACAGATAGATAGACAGACAGACAGACAGACAGACAGACAGACAGACAGACAGACACACTTTCGCATTTATAACATTAGTATGGATATGGATATGGATTGTGCCGACGCGTTGTTTTGATCGCAGTATGTCATACTTATTATCTATACTAATATTAGAAATAGGTAAAGTTTGTGATTTTGTGAGGTTGTAGGGGGTAATCTCTCGATCTACTTATCCGATTTTGAAAATTCTGGTAACAATATAAACCCTCATTATTTGTGAGTGTCATAGGCTAGGTATATATTAACCCGAAAAATTAGGGAGTTATCCCGTGGCAATTTAAAAAACTTATTTCACGCGGACGAAGTCGCGGGCATCTGCTAGTATGACCCGAATATTAGTAAGTATGATGCTTAGTTTTTGTGCAGTGGATTTCTCGTAAACATTAAATGCACCAAATAAATAGTTCTGTAGTATGTATGTAATGATTCGTGAAGAAGGGTGGGTCATAGGAAAGCGAAGCTGAGCAAGAATATAAAATCACCATTATGATTAGGTATATGATTGATCTACTGTACACGGTTAAACTCCGCTCCGCTTCAGTGAAAATGCAATCTAAAGAATAGAAATTAATACAGGCTACAGGCGGAAAATGGCCATTTGCCGGTTCGTAGAGATGAGTGGCCACGCGCAACTACTAACTAGAACTAAGCAATCTATTGAGAAATTCGTGACCACAGATTGCGGTATAGATGAGTGTTACTACGAGTATAATCATAGTTATTAAAACCTTTATTAAAACTGTGTAATTGAAAAAAGACTACTATGTATATGTAACAGACAAATATAGCAACAGGCAAGTAAGTGTCTTGGGCCTAGAAATCTCAAGATTTTTCAATAAGATTAAAAGCATGCTATTAGTATGTATTTTAGAACCGACATTTTTAATAAATAATTGACTCCCGCAGGAACTCTTTAATTTTCCGGGATAAAAAGTAGCCTATTTGTTATTCCAGACTTTATTATATCTCTGTGTCAAATTTCATCCAGATCCTTTCAGCCGTTCTGGCGTGTTTATATAACAAACATCCATCCAAACTTTCGCATTGATAATATTAGTAATAGTAATTTATAATGTACCTACAATTATTCTGTTGCGCTACTGCAGTAATTAAACGTTATGATGTTGTAATAGCTAGGCTGATAAGAACTCAACACTTTTACGCATTTAACGCAATGATACTTGCTCGTAACGCGAAACCACAATCTCTGAATTCTTAATCATATTTTACTGTCCTCTATAGTCTATACTTACGAGTATATTGTTTAGGTTCGCACACTTTTAGCTAGGAGATCAGTGATATTTGGTAGTAGGCCTACTAGCCTATTGTTGGCACCACAGACTATACCTACTCGGAGTAAGTAATGAATAATGATGTCTTTAGTGATCTAAGTCGAAATATGCTATTGGGATACTAGATGGATCCGCAGGAGATAAGAGAAGAAGCTCGCGTCATGCTGTGTTAAGTGATTTAACCGAAGAGAAGGATGCATAAAAGCTGACAGTCCTAGCGAAAATAAAAGATTCTCTATGAATGGATATAACTTGCTTAGCCAAAGCCACTCGCCCATTGGAAAACTTAACTATACTGATAACTGATCATATATAATAACTGATATATAATGATACTAAAACCTATATCGACAGCTGGACTTGATGAAAGCTTTCAACACGTTTTAGTTATGACAACAGAGCAGATGACGTTAGGTAACGTGTAGCGTAGGGTGCGAATAGACGGTGAAAGTGCTTATTTTCTATTTCTGATGTCAGTTTATGCGATTTGTTTGGGGCATTTGATGGTAATTATATAATGACGTTAGTCTACTGTTTTGTCATATTATAGGTAGTTGGTTATATTATGCGTATTAATACGACGTTACTTTATTCAAGGGTCAAGAAATTAACATTTTTTTTTTTCAATTCTTTCGTTTCAAAGGACATTAGCTACACAAATAGTAAAGTGAAGACCGCAGAACACATAATAAGAGGTGAAGACCATGAAAACTAAATAGTAGACTGAATAAAATCATAACCAGGAAAGATACATACCAGAATAAACGTTAAAGAAATACTCATTATACAGTTTATAAAACACTGTACCTAATTGCTTTAATCGAGTCTGTTGTAATAGAATCATTGCACAACTTGGCTTTCATTAGAACGTACACAATGTAATCACCCTCGGTGGCCGCTATATTGACAGAGCGAATAATGCTGACCTCAACAGATAACCTTACGATTAGGAGAAATGTATACTACTCCTTAATATTTAGTTAGTAATATAGATGATGCCCACGACGTCGACCGCATGGATTTGAGTTTTTTTTTCAATCCTGTTGGAATTGTTTGATTTAAAAATATATATGTATTAAATGGTTGGGTTTGGGGGATATTTTTCCAAAGGGGAATATATTACTCCAGTAAGCGTTTTGTTTCTGCAAAAAATCTGGCATCCTTTCAAAGTAGCTTTGAATACTTTCAGGGCTCTACTTTGTACGGCAAAAGGAGTGAACTTAAAAATTGGCTACAACCTTACTATCTCGTAAATCTACGAATTGACAAGAAACTCGATAAAATTATCAACTTGCTAAATTCACCGTGAGGTCTAAATTCGTCGACTGCCCAGGATTGTTCATCATAGTAATATTATAAATGCGAAAGTGCCTTTGTTTGTTGGTTTGTCCTACAGTCAGGCCACAAGAGAGCAACGGATCGATGTGATTTTTTACACGGGTATCGTTGAGGACCTCTAGAGTGACGTAGGCTCCTTTTCCTCATCCAGGAAAATCAAAGCGTTTCCCAGGGATTTTAAACAGATATATAATATGCAGACGAATTCTCCAGCATCATCTAGTAAGGACATAAAAACTCGTGTGCCATTATTTTAATATTCACGTTTTTCTTATTTTTGATGAAAGCAGGAATTTAAAAAGTCGCGCTTTCCGGCCAATTAGACCGGCAGATAAATTCTGTAAAAGGGCATCAAATAATTGTTAGAATCTCCATTGTTGTGATTGGCTGAATTTAATGTGTTTTCGCTGTGACAGCGGATTTTGGCAAATAGTGGAAGAGTGGTAGAGTGGAGCCAATAAGAGGTGATCACGATCGTTAGTGTCATATACCTACTGTGGCCAATTATGTTTAACACAATCTCTAAACTTAGCTAAAATGACAGCTCTAAATCTAGTGTTTCTCCTTTCCACAGGGAGTATTTTGCGTATTTTGGAAAGCAATATAATAGAGCAAGATCCCGCGACGATCAGACCTTCGTTATTTTATTAAAGCTGAAAGTTTTTCGATGTATGTCTCTAATAGAGGTATAAACGATCCCCGACTATGAAGTTTGGATCGTGGCTGCTTTGGAAGGTATCAGATAGAAAAGGTGGCACCTCAAATCGTTAACACATTAAGCTCCGTTTTTTTATATTTTTCTTTGGAATAATACCTACTAGAAACCACGTTGTCCATTGTCAGACACACGATTGCAACCCCCTGTCAGACACTCTTAAATTATAAAACAATAACACCAGTAGCACCTCGAATTCGTTAAAGCTTAATGCTTTAACGAATTTGAGGTGCCTTTTCTACCTGATACCTTCCAAAGCAACCGCGATCCAAACTTCATACTCTGGGATCGTTTATACCTCTATTAGAGACATACATAGAAAAACTTTCAGCATTAATAAAATAACGAAGGTCTGATCGTCGCGGAATATTGGACCATAAATAGAGCTATCATTTTAGTTTAGATTAGAGATGCTGAACAACAGAATTGACCTCACTGTAGCATTAAAATGAAGCAGATTGGAAAAAAAGTAAAATACCTACCTTATTTTAACATGGAACTGGCAAAGATTAACTGTTTTAAACGAGAATGACCACATTTGTCCCAAATTGGTGAACATAATATTTATGTGTTTTCGAAAAGTCAATATCAATCTCATAACGGTTTTCCATTTTAGATTGTATAAACATAATATATTCGACTACGGAATGAAGTTTGGCCAATGTTCTCCTTAGGCTTGAAGGTCATAATGCGTTGATAAATAATTCTTGGGGCAAGTTGATTGCGAATAATTTGTTAAGCAAAATTATTATTTAAAAGCTAATATTTTTTCTTATCATCTGTTTGATGCATTATCTTCCACTAGCTGCTTCGTCCGCGTGGAATAAGTTTTTTGATTCCCACGGGAACTCCTTAATTTTCTGGGATAAAAAGTCAACTACCCATGCAAAAAATCACGTCAATCCGGTGCTCTTTTGCGGCGTGATTGAAGGGCAAACCAACAAACAAATACACTTATAATATTAGTATGATAATAGAATAGTGCGATACTCAAGAGTGTCCTTGAAGAGGTCACTATGTTGAGATTTAGTCGATGATTGGACAAGCGTCTTCTCGGCCTAATCTAATTACCTGTAGACTTTTTATAGCACCACACCTTTAAATTATTATTATATTCTACTAGTTCTGCTAAAAAAACAGGATGCTTGCAATTACTTGGTTAGGACAGTCCGAACACTGCATTACAGTTTCGTACAGCATTTGTATCAGCATAAAATTTAAAATGGAGTTTAAACGGAATTTTATCCAGAATCCTGGAACAATAAACTCGGATCGTTATGCATTATGCGTTAAGCGGCTAGACCGCCAAAGTGCACATTCTCTCCTTCTGCTTTAACTTAACTTACATAAATCTGTATATAAGTATATATAAAACACAAAAATGTTTCTACCAGACTATGTCCGTTATAGACTTTGAAACCATCCAACCGATGTGCCCCAAACTGGTTTCATTAGAAAGGCAATAATGCGAAGATGGTTTTTTTAGCGTAGTAGCACACGTCGGGTATCCGCTAGTAGTAAATACTTACAAATAAGTTACTGCTCCGATCAACATGGCGCCTCTAGGCCCCGTAATGGTGATGATAGAGGGCGCCATCCAGTTACAGATGGCTAGCGTGGCGTAGATGATAGCGAGTGAGGTGTATCCGTCGCCGACGAAGTTTGGATCATCTTGTGTTATGCTGTCCAGAATGGTTTTCTGAGGACAAAAGCAATGAAAATAAATATTTTAGTATTTAATTATTATTGTTTCAGAAGTGCTCTAGTGGCATGGGGAACTAATCATAACAGGCTTAAAATTAAATGCGTGGTCTTGCGTAGTCTAAAAACTATTTTGTTCACCTATTAAAATTTTGCTATATGAAAATCTTCTTTCTGTTTTATGATAATCAAGACCGTACCGCCGGTTTCGAAAGCAGATTCTACTGAGAAAAGTTATCTAGTTTTTCATTGCTCTATAGTCTATCCTAACCCTAGAGATAGTAAATAATGAGATGTTCAAGATTAGCATTGAGTTGATTATCTTCTGTCTAGCAAAATTCTCTAGCTGCCTAGCTAAAATGTCTAGCTGAATTATATTTAACAGTTTTATGTATCTCCATAAAAGTAAAAAAAACATAATCAAATAATATAATTATAATAAATATTATAAATGCGAAAGTTTGGATGTATGGATGTATGTTTGTTACTCAATCACGCCCCAACGGCTGAACCGATCTGGATGAAATTTGGCACAGAGATAGATTATAGTCTGGAATAACACATAGGCTACTTTTTATCCCGGAAAATTAAGGAGTTCCCGCGGGAACCGAAAAACCTCGATCCACGCGGACGAAGTCGCGGGCATCAGCTAGTCATTCAATACATTCAATCACATCAAACATTAAAGTAAATTTACCGATAATTTACTTAAGCTAAAGAGACAGGTTTATAGGTATTTACTTTAGTTTTGATAACTGATTTTTTCCTCGCGTTTCTTCTGATTGTACCTACCTATCGACCAAGTCTCTACAAGAGATTCCTTTAAAAGGTGAGAACCTTCATTTTATCGATTAGAATCGGAAAACTACGAAACCATCGAAATCGTCAAGGAAACACTGCTTTCATTGGATGTATTGTATTTAATCGCTCCGTGAAAGAAAATAAAAACAGTGACAATAAAAACATTTTGTTCAATAAACACTATGCAGAGTGTATAGAAAATAGAGATTTAATCATGTTCTGCAAATAATGTCCTAAACTACCTACATCTGGAAGCTATTCGACCTTCAGAAACCAGTACTGTATAACTAAAGCAGGAATTCGTGCTTCCGTAAACTACTTAGTTTGTTCTTTATTCAAAGTTAACGCGTCTTTCCATACAATTCTTACTTACAATACTTGAATTCAATTGTGTCCTAATGTTAGATATTTATGTATCCTAATGGTGAAAGCTCAATCAGTAAGCCCGCTAAAATTAAGGTTACAAAATATCACTCGATACTTAGTACTAACTACGAGTACTAAACCACTTTTGTTTCTACTATGGCAATAGTTGTAGTTATGAAATCATTCAAATCATTGACAGCTTGGCTCGGCTTTAGATTATTATGTGTTATGAGTTAATCTGAGCCCCAACTACTTGAGTACTTACTTTTCCTTCATATTATTAAAAAAAAAAGTAGTTTATGTATATAAGTAATATTATAATGCACAAGTTGGTATAGTTAATCTCATTTTCAGCGTCAATTATACTAACGAAAAGCATCGATGTGCATTTTGGTATGGACACAGACACGTTACATGCCTTTTAGGAAAACCAGAACAAGGTGCACAAGAACACAAGGACATTTTTGTAATATTGGAAATATTATGAACAATAACAATTAATAACACGCGTGAACGTGTTGCGAAAATGTGACAACTTTTATGTGCCATCCGTATCTGAAAGAATCGTGTTGCAACTGATTGAAAAGGACACAATGCCCAAAATTGGACAAACCCATAAAAGGAGGCAATCTCGGAGCAGTAGGAAAAATTATACTTTAGTAACGCAATATTAAGTTAGTAAAAACTGGGTTTTTATTTATCACATTTTACATTCAGATAAAAAATAATGTTGCAACGGTTTCAAAATGCCGCATTGAGTATTGTTGTTCATGTATCAAACAAATATAAGGATCTACTTGTTTTGGAATTGATAGCCTGATAGGATGATGGAATTGATTATTTTATCTTTATGTCGTTGTTATAGAATGTATCAAAATGTGGACGCCATTTTGGATATTAAATTTTCATAGGTCATTTCCAGTTTCTACAACTGTGAATAGCATTTTACTCGTAAGTAGATGTTCAAGGTAAGTATTTAAACGAATTGATTGTATTTGGCATTTTAAGCTTAGGCAACAGGTTTGTCGGTATCCTTTTATTAAAGAACGCCAGTGACATTTTCCTAAGCCTCAAATTATTTTAGCATGTCGAATTACCTATAGGTAGCTTCCGAGCTTCGTATTTTGAGGTCGAATGCTATGATAATAACAGAATATGTATGTATTGGAGTCATTAATCCTAGAGCTACAAATGATTGGTTTTTGTCGTAGAATTCATTCAGGATGTAATATACGTGCAAAATGCTATCTAATGCTTAGCGCATCCAGACTATAATATTAATCATTGAGTATAAAAACCGGCCAAGTGCGAGTCGGACGCGCGCACCGAGGGTTCCGTACAAACCTGTAGTAAGTTTTACGATTTATGACGTATTAAAAATAAAAATTACGTTTGTTGTATGGGAGCCCCCCTTTAATACCTATTTACTTTATTGATATTTAATTATTTATTTTGAAAGGTAATATACAAGTTAATATTCTGTGAAAATTTGAACCGTCTACCTGTTACCGTTTTTAATATTGAGCAAAAAAATACGAAAAAAACACGTTTATTGTATGGGGACCCCCCTTAATATATATATTTTTTTAATTTTTAGTATTTGTTGTTATAGCGGCAACGGAAATACATCATTTGTGAAAATTTCAGCTTTCTAGCTATCACGGTTTATGAGATACAGCCTGGAGACAGACAGACAGACAGACAGACAGACAGCGGAGTCTTAGTAATAGGGTCCCGTTTTTACCCTTTGGGTACGGAACCCTAAAAATTGTACTTAGGTACGACGAGTATGTTCAAATAACTAAACCAATGCAAATCAATCTGAATAATCCCATATAAAGTAAACGTGAATTTGCGATAAACGCAGCTTGCAGTCAGCTAAATTATTATACTCAACTGATAATAATGTCAACATTAAATGACATGTTATTGAAAAATATACCCTTGAAAAATTGGTATCATACCAATAAATCGGCTCGACCTAAATTGAATAATCCTTGAGTATATCGACTAGTAGGTTATTAACATTAAGTATAACAAACAAAGATATAATCAGCTATTGCAGATCATATTGCTATTATTTTGAAGTTAATTGAGGAGAGAGGAGAGGATTGATATACCTAGGTACCTAAATGCCGTACCTACTTTATGCACTAGAATGTAAATAAATAGTGATATTGTAATGTTTAGTTTACACAAATTTAAACAATCTTTTAAAAGTATGCTCCTAATCATACTTTAATATTATAAATGCGAAAGTGTGTGTTTGTCCTTTAATCACGCCGCAACGGAGCAACGGATTGGCGTGATTATTGGCATGAGTATACCGTATAGTTGAAGACCTGGAGAGCGAGATACTTAAGCTACTTTTTATCCCGGAAAATTAACGAGTTCCCACGGGAATAAAAAAAACTTAAACCACGCGGACGAAGTCGCAGGCATCATCTAGTTTTATTATACAGTGGAATTAGTCGAAATTATTAAATGACAAAAAAGCGTGGATTTAACTTGCTCCTGAGTACCAATCATGTAAGAATATCCGATTAAACGTTTAAGATTTTCGTCAAAGTAAAATAAACCATAAGTGCATTGAATTAGAGCTCAATTTCGTCTGCCCATTCTTATACGTTTAGGTATGAACGATACTCGAACGTATAAGAATGGATACACGAAATTGAGCTCTAATTTAATGGTGTTATGGTTTATAAACTTTGACGACGAACTATAACGTTTTGATCGGACATTCTTACATGATTGGTACCCAGAAATGCTCGGGAGCGACACTATACATTTATGCTGTTAGATAAGTACATTTTACAAAGTAAGTAAATATTGTAAAAAAAACGCAACCCCTGAGTTTCCTGTGCCGTTAGTGTCTATAACATAGATTTAAGATTGGTCGTAGGAGCGTAGCGAAGACCAATCTTAAATCTATGGTCTTTATACAACTCTCCAATACTAAGTGTTACCTCATGCAATAAGCATTTCACAACGACGCACATTCCTCAAGATAAATCAAGTTATTTTACAATTATTATACCTACAACATTTTGCATAACTGGTGGTTACTGCAGCGTGCTATTTAGACTTTGGTGTTCATAGGCATAAAGTAGCCTTTTTCCCGAGACTTCGCCTGAGTGGGCTCAGCCGAGCGATCGCATAACTTCTGCATCAATCATTGATACATCGCAATCACCTCTGATTGGTTAACACTCTTCCACTATTGGACATAATCCATTGACGCAGCAAGAATGCCATAAATTCAGCCAATTACAACAATTGATACTGTAACAATGATTGATGCAGAAGTTACGCGATCGCTCGGCAGGTGTTTAAATGTTAATGATCCGGTAGGAATTTCGTTTGTTCTCTAAAGGTATAAGTTATAGACCCCGACCGATCGCGTAACTTCTGCATCAATCATTGATACATCGCAATCACCTCTGATTGGTTAACACTCTTCCACTATTGGACATAATCCATTGACGCAGCAAGAATGCCATAAATTCAGCCAATTACAACAATTGATACTGTAACAATGATTGATGCAGAAGTTACGCGATCGCTCGGCCGATATCTTAAAAGGACAATGGGGTTTAAATTAGTTTTTAATGGATAGATGGACTAAATATGACTAAATCGTTGGTTGTTAACAATAATATTATTGATGTACTTACCTACACAGTACAGTAGGTACAGTAAAGTATATTAGGTTAGGTATAGTTTGAATATGACTAGACTTATTGAAAATGGTAAGAGTTATGCGCAGAGAATAGGTATAATAGAACGTGGAATATTTAATGGGTAATATCTAGTTCCGGACGCGAAGGTAATTCATAATCTGATGTAAGCAGGTAATTTATTATAGTAAAACTAGTTGATGACCGCGACTTCGTCCGCATGGTGTAAGGTTTTTTGATTCCCGCGGGAAATTTCCGGGATAAAAAGTAGCCTATGTCACTCTCCAGGTCCTCAACTATACCCATACCAAAAATTACGTCGATCCGTTGCGGCGTGATTGAAGGACAAACCAACAAACAAACACACTTTCGCATTTATAATATTAGTATGCTGTATGGTGACTAGTGAGTAGGTAATATATGTAGTAAAAGTAACTTTGGTTTTAATCACAAAACAGAGGAGCATCCGAGACTAGCGTTTAAAGATCACCTCAGAGTTCAGACCTCAGCAAACATTTTACTATGAGCAACATGTAACTCTGGTAGGGACTATATTGATTAAACCCGTATTCATTGAACTAACAACGAGTAATAAAATTATAATATGTGAATCTTTCCTCTCAAAACTTTGAAGTCGAAATGTGACGTAGATCTCTACAGAGCACATAAATTAGAATTCGCTGATGAACTTTCCTTATGTACTTACTTAAAACATGTTTTGGCAAATTAAGTATTTGATTTGATTTGATTGGAGGATCTAGAGATAGTAGCTAGGTACCTAATTCTAACGGGAAGAGTACTTATTACAGTATTCAAATGCACATATATGCATAACTAGCTGATGCCCGCGACTCCGTCCGCGTGTTTTAAGTTTTTTTGGTTCCCTCGGGAACTCCTTAATATTCCGGGATAACAAGTAGCCTATGTTACTCTCCAGGTCCTCAACTATACCCATACCAAAATACACGTCGATCCGTTGCTCCGTTGCGGCGTGATTGAAAGACAAACCAACAAACAAACACACTTTCGTTATTCCTACACACGTTCGATATTTCCTACGTTTAAATATAAAAGATCACTGTTTCCTACTAACTTTTGAAGGAGAAGCAAAATCGTCAGAATTTGAAGCTGATAACATTTAGGTATGTGTTGGGGGGGAGCATCTAAGAAGGAAATCGTACCTTGGCGTAGGTACCATGATATGCAGGGACAGACGTATAGAATAAGAAGAGAGGTGGAAATCATCTAAGAAAAGAAGATTGAAACAATCTAAGAAGAGAAGCTAAAACCATCTAAGAAGAGGATCTAAAACCATTTAAGAAGAGGAGGAAATACCATCTAACTTATCTAGCTAGGTAGAAATTCATCTGAAAACTAACACAAAAATCTCAGCAAAAAGCAACAAAAATAGCTAACTATTACACAAGCGCAAAGCGGTGTATGCGCCGGTCATAACGAACCTCGGACAATGATCCCAAATTCTCAATATGCATTACATAATTTGAAACTTACAATATGGGCATGCCAATAACTTGTTAGGGTCTTTGTTCCAGCGGCGGCTAATTTTGTTATAGGTACATAATAATCTATATATATATAAATCTCGTGTCACAATGTTTGTCCTCAATGGACTTCTAAACCACTTAACCGATTATAATAAAATTCGCACACCATGTGCAGTTCGATCTAACTTGAGAGATAGGATAGTTTATATTATATAGATTAGGATTATTAGTGCTACCCGTGCGAAGCCGGGGCGGATCGCTAGTAATATTATAAATATAATTAAGTAATCCATACTAATATTATAAATGCGAAAGTGTGTCTGTCTGTCTACTACGCTTTCACGGCCATCTACTCAATTTTGATGAAATTTGGTACAGGGTTAGATTGTATATCCCGGGGAAGGACATGGCTACTATTATTCCCGGAATATTAAAGAGTTACCGCGGGAATCAAAAACCTTAATCCACGCGGACGAAGTCGCGGGAATCATCTATATAGTTTCCTATATTTGTGAGATGGTGATAATAAAAAAAACCCTCGGCTGAGTTTGTTGTGGGCCCTTCTCAGACCAGCCGAGCGATCGCGTAACTTCTGCATCAATCATTGTTACAGTATCAATTGTTGTAATTGGCTGAATTTATGGCATTCTTGCTGCGTCAATGGATTATGTCCAATAGTGGAAGAGTGTTAACCACAGAACATTTAATAAGAGGTTAGAAAGGCGATGTGGGCGGGTCACGCGCGCCACTACGTTGACCGAACGCTCATATATGGTTCAAACGTACCAAAAACACACCTCAGTCGGCCGCGGACTGTCTTGGGAAGTTTTACGCACAAAAAAGTGTGTAAAATGCCTTCTTGCTCGGTAATAACCTGCAGAGCTAGAAGCCAAAATGTCAATGTGACTAATGGCAAGATATCTTTTCATCGGTAAGTACATTAAACCTTGATTTTAAATGATTTAATTGAAAATACTAAAGACATTATGTTTTCCTTCACTAGTGTGACTGGATCGCAAATTTGTATGTACATCGCTGGTTTTATACCTTTGCGAACAACGCGCTCCAACAGTCATGTACGCGAGCGGCAATGTAAAGCGTAGTGCGTATGAACGATCAACTCCACTTGTTACCTGGTATTACCCAATAAGAGTAGCTTGACGATAGGCCGGTAGCATTTTTCCACCGTATCGATAAATAGTTTATTTGTTTCTTTTTACCAGAACGAGATATGCTATGCGTGGTTAAAACATACTGTTTACAAAACTATCACACTGATCGCGAGCAATTTATTCTTATCCATTGAGGAGTTCCGTTCTCCATCTCCGGAGATATTTATCAGATCTTCACCAAATTAAAATGGGACCACCTCTGAAGTATGACCTACCAAACAAAAAAAGAATTATCAAAATCGGTTCATAATTGGCGGAGAAATCGCGTAACAAACATACAAAAAAAAAAACATACAGTCGAATTGAGAACCTCCTCCTTTTTTTGAAGTTGGTTAAAAATAGTAAAATCTAAAGACATAGAGTCCAACTTAAGTTAACAATATGAATATTGACATGCTGTCGACCGTACGAAAAATAAACATCGATAAAAAATATTTTAGTCAATCCCTAGCGTATGTTGCTGTTTTACACGACAACACGCGCAAGTTTAAAGTTTCACTAGTGTGCGTAGCTTCGCCAATCGCAGCGCTTTTTTCTGCCTCACGCACACATGGCAATTCTCGTGTGTATTCGTTTAGATTAGTAGTAGTGAAGAATGGTGGGATCAAAACGGCGACAGCGGTTTCCGTACAAAATTTGCACTAGGGCCTTTCTAACCTCTTATTAAATGTTCTGTGGTGTTAACCAATCAGAGGTGATTGCGATGTATCAATGATTGATGCAGAAGTTACGCGATCGCTCGGCTGGGTGCGTTTGGAACCCTCGTAGCTGATACCGTAGTTCATTATCACCATCAAGTCTTATTCTTTGTAAACATGACGTTCAGAAGGTGTACTTTGTAGGTAGGTACCTATTTTGAATAAAGATGTTTTGATTTGATTTGGGTCGTATACCACGGAGTTTATTCAGTAAGGGAGAACATCCTTACATGGTTATTTTATTAGTGGGTTCTTTTAAATTTGTTGGACAAGGCATAAAGAAATAAAAATAAAAAATGTTTGCGTCATTTTTTCAAATAAGGGTGTCCCGTTTTACATAAGCCATTATACCTTACGTGAAAAAAGAATGGAAATATTATATATGACTTGTAGAATAATTTAGATGTGTGATTTTCAAATGAAGCTGTTTATTTTGTTCGACAATGCTTTTACAAAATGATATGTTTGTAAGTTTTTTTTTAAATAGGTACAGCAGAGTTTCTGCCCGCTTGTTCTGAGCAAATAAAGCATTCTGTACCTTTGGTAGACTGGTTACCTTTCTACCCTTTTGTTAGACCAACGGATAACAACATGAATGTACCCATACTTTGAGATTGATGGATGCAGCATGAGCTCATTTATCCTGTGGACGTCCACTGCTGAACCATACAATATTACGTACACGAGTCTATGTACGTGTGTCCATACTTAATATTATTATAGACGCTAGAATTAAGAAAAGATATTGATGAGAATGTTTCGCCGCGTTAGGATACGAACGCGCGTAAATATCACGGATTTACGGCCCCTGCAGAATGTTCACCTCAGCACTTTTAAGGACATCATTAAGTATATTCTTTATGATATTTCACGACCCCGATTTTTGTTTAGTAAGTAGTTTTTTCCCGCGATTTAAGTAAGTTGTTTAAGATACCATAGAAAGTTCGGAAAGTCATGAACAAACTTATATGGTTTAGAGACATCAAAAGATAGACTAGAAAAGTTGCTGAAGTTATATCTAGGATCTATAGACTTTATAATTTTGAACTATGTAAGTAGGTAATTAGATAAGTTCAAGAATTTTTTCTATTACACACAATTTTAAAGTATTTTTAATGTTGTGCCTAGATAAGCTGATTTACATATTATTATTGTTAATTTTATTGATAACTAGATTATACTTTGTCTGCATAGATTAAGAGTTTTAATTTCCGCAGGAACTCTTTAATTTTCTGGGATAAAAAGTAGCCTATGCTCCAGGTTATAATTTATCTCTGTGCCAAATTTCACCCAGATCCGTTCAGCAGTTCTGGCATGATTGAGTAACAAACATCCATCCGTCCATAGATACAGCCATCCATCCATCCAAACTTCCGAATTTATAATAGGTATGACTTAGGAGTTAGGATACTAGTTTAGGCTGCATCAACGCCTAAACTTTAGGACTCCATTGCTGCCAAGTACTTGTTTGAAAGGCTCTGCATACTGGATGTTATGCAAAGTTCATTCAAAGAATGTAAGTACTGTATAAGCATACATTAACTTACAAATCCATAACGTTAATAATGTCAATTACAAGTAACACCATTCAGTTCATAATTTAATGTAAAATTCCAACACAAGTTTTTCAACAAATTTAAACAACGGCAGTTCAATAGTGATAAATAAAACATTACTTTAATAATAATTGTATGTGAAGGCTGAAGTGTGAAAGTAATGTGTACCTTGGAACTACTACTAATAAAGCAGTTTGAAATTGCTCAGATTGCAATAATAAATTACTAAGTATGCTCATCTAGCTTGCTAAATGTAATGATGCTGTTTCACTTTAGTACATGCACTTAGTTGTAGAAAAAAATGTCTTTGCTTAGAAATATTTTACATAGGTACTTAATATATACTTAACATACTATTAATATTATGATAACTATTGTATTAAAAATATACCTAAAAAAAATATTATGTATTTTAATTATTAACTTACCTCTATGTTTCCCATAGTCTGGAATGCAGTAAACACAAACATAAATCCGAAACCAAGTAGAATAACATTTAAAAATTTGCGATCCATCTTGGATACCAAAATGAAAACTTTACACAAAAACTATAAACAATAAATACTTTTAAAATTAACGAATTATAAACGACACTAATACAGAATTCAGAAATAATATTAATATGCTCCTTGCTGGAGTAGGTAACAGTCTTTATTGCTTGACGATTGCGTTTGTAATGTTAATAAAATATTCTACGTCCATTCTCAAAATATTCAAACTCCCTCCACCGCGGTTGTCGAGAAATTCAACGCCAGCAGCCAGATTTCGTTCTTATGTTTACGGACTCACGATCGTAATAATAATAATTATCCACAATCGACGCACAGTCAACATTATATCAATCAACTCCAAATATTTGTCGTGACGTCGCAAGTGGTAAATAAACAATCTGTCAAAATCATATGTTGTAATGCCACTGTCAATGTCATGTTTGACAGACACACAGATCATGCAGTCGTAATTCCTTCTTCCATGACACAGATAATTTACTTTGGGTGTGTTCCGAAATACACTGCAAGCACTATTCAGTGGTCTTTCCATCCATCCATCCATCCATCAGCCTGTATGCATCCACTGCTGGACATAGGCCTTTTCGAGAGCGCGCCACCAAACACGGTCCTCCGCCTTCCTCATCCACCCGCTTCCCGCCACCTTCTTTAGGTCAGTGGTCTTTACTGTGGAGAAATTCGTTCCGTTATGACTGACAGTACACTGCCGCAGTATCCTAGGGAAATATATGACGCCATTTTTGTACTGTGCTCTCAGGTAAGGTGCTCTCAGTGCTTTGATCACGTGATCTACTGCTGGACTCCGTTCCGTTTTAAACAGTAACCAGTATAGCTTACTTTAAAGGAACGGCTTCGCAGTGTACTAAATTGACGTCACACCTTACAGTGCTCGCAGTGTGTTTCGGAACATACCCTTTCTTCCTATAAAGCTTTCTTTGTAATCTAAAAATCTAGGTAGTCTGTGATTGCCCCAGACGATTGACGAAATCGAGAGCAATTAGTCCGCACCACAGAGTTATGTCTGTGGTCCGCACTCTGTAGTCTGTATGTATGCTGTTGTCTCTGTTGTCTATGAATTTAGTTTTGTAAAATTCTGTCTGTGTATTTTATTTTTCTGATTCATCGTGATTTGTGTAGAAGTTTTTAATAAAATTAAGTAAATTGTAATTTGGTGTATAAATCAGAGTGAAATTGGAAATGTAGTGCCTTATTGGAAAGTTATCGTGCATGGTGTTTGGTGGTGTTTCTTTAGTTTACGAGTTACGACGCGAAGATGATCTCATTGACGTGCTGACATTAGTTTCGTTACGTTCTTTTCGGCGAGAAATCTTGATCGTTTTATTGTTATTGACCAAGTCCAATGACCTTGTAACGTTAAATAAATTAATAGAAACTTATCTGACAAAATGAAGAAGCAGTTCTACAGGGTGAAACAACTCGCCGACCAAACCTTCTCAAGGTACTTACTTGTTTTATCAAAGATGAGATAAGATTTTGGCTCCTTTGTGAATAGTACATTATTCTTGCGGTATATTTGACTGCGATATCATTTAGATACATTGTAAGACAAGCTTGGAGGAAAGTAGATTCAGTACAAAGTTCCTTTTTAGTTAAAACAGTTACAACACAGTTATTATTTTTACTGTATTAATACCCTTAAAAATAATGTATAAACGTAGTACAAGCACAATTTCTGTTATGATTAGGTCTGGGAAGGGTGAACCTTTGACTGATGAGTTACAAACAGCAGACAGAAAAGTGGAACACCTGCGAAATGCCTTGAATCTTATCAGTAAAAGATTAGCCACACCTGCGGGCAACACTCAAGGTCAGGACCCAGCAGCAAGAGAGAAGCGATTAAAAAAACTACCAGAATATCTCCTAGGACTGTCTATGTGTGAAGCCAGTAACTATGATGATGATGATAGCATTTTAAAATATATTTTACATGAATGTGGTGAGTAAAAATTTAATAAAATTCCATGAAAATAACTAAATACTTTTTTATTTTAGTAAGTAAATGAACAGTTAAGAAATTGAAATTTGTACTTCAAATTTTTATTTGTATCAAGTTCTTTTTAATAGTGAGTATAATAAGTAAATTAGTTCTGAAACTAATATTTAATTATATTTTTAAGTTAAAATTCCTAATTATTGCTCCTAATAATTTGTATTTTCTTTGTAGGTAAAACAGAAAAGTTTCTTGCAAATGAAATAGCAGAACATGAACTGAAAGTTGAACAGCTGGTTTGCGCTCCACTTGCATCAATAAGTGATCATGACCTGCCAGCTATAATGAAAGCCAAAAAACACCTCACAAGACTCATAAATGAAAAAGAGTCTGCAGCTAGTCGTTACAATGTGAGTATTTTGTTTTTGCCTAACACCTTTTGAGTATTGAGAAAAGGTATTTGATTTTGTAGTTATATTCTTACAACAGTGTAAGACATAAACTAAGTAATAAGTAAAACCTGAGTTATGGCCAAGACACACTTTGCCTCTCAAAGTTCTAGGCTTAAGCTTGAACTTAACTGTGATATTAGTAGCACTAGTTAGTTAATACAAAATCTAATGTTTGTTTGTTTGTAAGCACATTTGTGAAATGGCACCAGATAGACAGACACACTTTCACATTTCACAAAAAAAATACTATAGATGATATTTATATCATCCATAGTATTTTTTTTTAGAGATCTTAAAATAAAAAAATGTATACCTAAAATCTGTTTTACATTATATCACAGTATAAAATTTATCTCTCGATATTTGACATAACAATGGTTTCCACTGAGTCACTATCAGTTGATAACAACCTATGATATTAATAAATGCAAAAAGGATGTTTCATATAGAACATTTTTTGTATATAAATCAGTGGTATGTTATTATAATTACTTATGAGGTATAATCCGATCCAATATTTTTATTAAAATTGCAAGAACAAAATGATTACAATATTTTGCCTGAAATACAGATTGATAACAATGCTTTGTGGTTGTATTTTAATAATTTATTGAAATATTTCATGTTGAAAAGTTAATTATTTCAATAATCTTTGAAAATGGAATTCAATGATAAAGAAAAAATTTGCAAGTAAAACCAAAATATCTGAATTTTCCAAAAAATTTGTATCTATTGAGAAGTGCTACTAAGTACTAGTATCTGCTGTCTGCAATAAGATAATAATAATATGTATAAAGTAAACATTCTAATTACTGTAGGGGCATAACCAGAAAGCAATATAATTGAAAGAGCCATTAGTAAGATAAATATATTATGATTACATAATAGATTTTGTTATTGAAAATAATGATTCATCATAAAAGGAAACAGGCATAAATATTACAGGAATACATTATAATATGTAGTCTGTATCCGAGTTTTCCAAGCTGTTATTAATTCTTCAGAATAATGTATGGAAAGATAAGAAATATCATACTAAATGCGAAAGTGTGTTTGTTTGTTGGTTTGATCATCAATCACGCCGCAACGGAGCAACAGATCGACGTGATTTTTGGCATGGGCATAGTTGAGGACCTGGAGAGTGACAAGCTACTTTTTATCCCGAAAAATTAAGTACCTAGTTCTCGCGGGAATAAAAAAAACTTAAACCACGCGGACGAAGTCGCGGGCATTAAAAAAATATATAATATGACCAATCAGGCAGCATCATTTTCTTAAAAGGCATTTTTGTGAAATAGAAGTGTGGATATTTGCATTGTAGTTAAGTAGTTATATTCTAACTGAGATTGTTCTGTTAATAATGTGTAGCCAACACCCTTGACTTAGTTTATTTACAAAAATGTTACTTAAAAATATGAAAATAGTTCAGTGACAGCGTAACTGATAAATTGGTTACTTATCTCAATATTCTTTGATCACAATTTCAAAACATTTCATCCAACATTTGATAAATAAAATCTTGCCATATAGCTATCTAATAATATATACTTAACATTGAAATAGTTAAAACAATAAACAAACAATTAAAAATTAATTATCTAATCCAAATATTACATATTCAATGAATCAATCAATGAAGTAGGTACTTTATTTATTTGAATAATAAAATCAGCAAACAAATTCAGTAATTTAACAAACATTATAATTAACAATAGATAATTTTATTACTTACAAGCACAATACATTGTTATAATATGTGTTAAATTCTTTGAATTTGAATTTAACCAAACTTCCATAAAAATAGGAATAAATACTTGTCTGCAGAACTTAGAGCGTCAAAAAGAGGAAAACCCAACCAAATTCAGCGCGGCAAAGGAGGAGCTAGAGGAGGCCGGTATCAAAGTGGAAGCGGCGCGGGACGCCCTCGCGGCGGATATGTACGCGCTGGTCGCTAAGGAGGCGCAGTTGGCGCATACGCTGCTTCAGTACGTGAAGTTGCAAAGGGCGTATCATGAATCGGCGCTGCATTCCTTGCAAGACACCGTCCCTGAGCTGGAGAGGTTTATAAGTGAGTATATCTTTACTTCCTTTAAAATCTTTACCACGATGTGCGCTCACGGAGGATATATTTACGCGGAAGTCGCTAAGAAGACACAGTTGGCGTATACGCTGCTTTAGTACGTGAAATTGCAACGGGTGTATCATGAATCGGCGCTGCATTCCTTGCAAGACACCATCCCTGAGCTGGAGAGGTTTATAAGTGAGTATATGTTTAACTTCCTTTAAAATCTTTACCACGATGTACTCTCACATATGATATATTTACGCGGAGGTCGCTAAGGAGGCACAGTTAGCTCATACGTGACTTCAGTACGTGAAGTTGCAACGGTCGAATCGGCGCTGCATTCCTTGCAAGACGCTGTCCCTGAGCTGGAAAGGTTAAGAAAAAAACCTTAGCTCCTTCCATTTATCTATGTCTATAGATGAGTAACGGAGTCATAGCATCAGCGGTGCTTTGGTCTCGCGTACAATAACTAGAATAAATTAAATGTCTTTATTTCATCTAGGGCATCTTTTATTTGACATGATTGAATGTCTATTTTGTATAAAATAGTTTGGATATCCCCACAGCAACTACAACAACAAAATATAGTAGTATCAAAATGCAGCCAGTAGGTACTTACATATCCAAATTGATGAGAATATTAGAGTACGCACACAATAATTTCCTTCCCGACACACTTCCATAATTGAGATTCAACCAGTGGCGTGTGGCTTTCTCATTAATTCATCTCATTAGAGACAGTTACGCGTGAGCTTTAATCAAGATGTTGCATTTAATCTAGATGGCCGATCTAATTTATGCCACTTGAATTCATTAAGCCTGGTACTTGTGTATGAATCTTTCTGATCATTTGGTTTTATATCTGAATCTGCGGGAGGGTCCAGGCCATAGTCTAACACGCCTGATGGTATCTTGAGATTATTGACTTATTCTTGTGATTATTTGAAACTAGCTGACGCCCGCGACTTCGTCCGCGTGGAATAAGTTTTTAATTCCCTCGGGAACTCCTCAATTTCCCGGGATAAAAAGTAGCCTTTGTCACTCTCCAGGTCCTCAACTATACCCATGCCAAAAATCACGTCGATTCGTTGCTCCGTTGCGATGTGATTGAAGGATAAACAACAAACAAACACACTTTCGCATTTATAATATTAGTATGATTCTTCCACTAATGACGAAAAATTCCATAAATTAAATCTATCTCTAATGGCAGGTCTAAATGGCCTTCCCTTTCATAGCCACTCCCAGTGGAAAAGGACTAAGATTTATACCTGTTATTTTATTTTAGAGAGTTTGTAATATTTTGTAATACTTGTTGAAATATTAGTTATGTAGGGCAGCTGTCCCAAAGTAGGTTCAGGAATAATGAAGTCCTATTTGGTGTATATGAATACAATAAAGTGGTTTACATGAGAATATTGTACAAAAATTTAAGATAGGTACGTCCGTTCGTTCCGATGAGGTATACGAAGGCAGTGAGTATAGTCGGAATGGGATCTTCTATGGATGTTGAGAGGCGCGGCATACGTCGTGCTGACGAAGCGCAGTCCTCCAGCGTAACATATTATAATTATTACATATCTATTTAAACAAAGCCATCTGTAGCTAAAGTTAGTAAATTAGCAAACATTATAGTTGTTTGTTTAGTCTACAGCTTAGAAGTATTACTGATAATATGACCAGGGTCACAGAACAGAGCTATTTGGATCGGTTATCCAACATGCGACATCTCATTTAATCTTGGTCATTAAATGGCCCCTGTATATCAAACAAACATTGTTCCTTATTATTTGAAGCTACTCGACTCGGGTTTCCTTCACGTGCATTGCATGAAACTTAACCACTCCGTAGTACCTATAAAATTAATTATTATTATGTTTGGTTAATATTAGGTTCTCATCACTAGGGTACCTAACCCTAGTATAAGTTTTATACAAGTATGTTTAACATTTGGCACAACTAAATACTACTTTGTAATAATAAATTGTATAAACATAAACATAAATACTGCAAAGATGAAAAAAAAAAAGAAAAAATTGGCAGTCATAGGGACTACCGATAGAAGTGAAAACGAATATTTAAAATATTAAAAAAAAAAATATATAAACCTTAAAACTATTGCATTCAAGTTTAATTACGAATGTAAATTATTATTAATGCCAAACCAAAGACATTCCGTGCCCACCATAATCCACAACAGCTTATGTCAATGACGTCAGAACATTTTGCCCGTGAGTGCGAAATCCGTGGGCCATGGGTGGGCCATGGTATCAAGCCGCGCGTAGTCGTAGGGGGCAACGTTGATCGAGAATTCGAAATTCGAATCCCATTTGGTCTGATGCCGTGAGCGGGCAAACATTTTAGGAAGATTTTTTTGCTTAGGAGGATCGTCTAGAGACGAAACGCGACGCGAGTAGATATTTTCAATAATGCTATCTGTTTCACAACGCTTCGCTGCCTTCTCCGTATCGTGCTATAGAGAGAGTTCCAAGTCCAGTAGGCATAATATGCCTACATTTTATTCTTGAAATATTGTTTCGGGTGATAACGTTTTTACCCCCCCAAACGTTTACGAAATTAGACAATTTTGGTCTCATTAGATTCAGTACACCTTAATCTAGGCGCGTACTTACGTTTTATTTTTTTATTATTTTAGTTTAGTTAAATTTTAAAAAATTAAAATACTCGAGGAAGTTTTTAGGTCAAAAATATGGATAATATTTAGACGCTAATAACTTTAACATAAGCAATATTTATTTAAAATTAAAACGTACGAGCATAGTTCTTCATTGTATCTGCAACATTTCTAAAAAATATGAAAATTGGACAACATTTACGGAAAGAAAAACGTTATCGCTTTTTGTATGAATATTTATAACTAGACGATCCTCTTAATAAGTCGTTTGACTCAAACCAAGTGACTTATCGTCAATGAGCTTTAAAATACTTCCTTGCTCGGTATTCGATACAAGCACTCGCGCCAAATAACAACTTTACATAACACTTAATATAATTATTGTTGCAGACGACAGCTCCGTGAAACCCGTGTTCGGCTACCCGCTGGAGGAGCACCTACGCGTGACAGCGCGCACCATCGCCTTCCCCATCGAGCTGTGCGTGTGTACGCTGCACGAGCTGGCGCTCAACGAGGAGGGGCTCTTTAGGATCGCGGGCGGTCAGTATTGTACTGTTGTTGCTAACGACAGCTCCGTGAAGCCCGTGTTCGGCTACCCGCTGGAGGAGCACCTACGCGTGACGGCGCGCACCATCGCCTTCCCCATCGAGCTGTGTGTATGCACGCTGCACGAGCTGGCGCTCAACGAGGAGGGGCTCTTTAGGATCGCGGGCGGTCAGTATTGTACTGTTGTTGCTAACGACAGCTCCGTGAAGCCCGTGTTCGGCTACCCGCTGGAGGAGCACCTACGCGTGACGGCGCGCACCATCGCCTTCCCCATCGAGCTGTGTGTATGCACGCTGCACGAGCTGGCGCTCAACGAGGAGGGGCTCTTTAGGATCGTGGGCGGTCAGTATTGTACTGTTGTTGCAGACGACACCTCCGTGAAGCCCGTGTTCCCTACCCGCTGGAGGAGCACCATCGCCTTCCCCATCGAGCTGTGCGTATGCCCGCTGCACGAGCTGGCGCTCAACGAGGAGGGGCTCTTTAGGATCGCGGGCGGTCAGTATTGTACTGTAGTTGCAGACGACACCTCCGTGAAGCCCGTGTTCCCTACCCGCTGGAGGAGCACCATCGCCTTCCCCATCGAGCTGTGCGTATGCACGCTGCACGAGCTGGCGCTCGACGAGGAGGGGCTCTTTAGGATCGCGGGCGGTCAGTATTGTACTGTTGTTGCAGACGACAGCTCCGTGAAGCCCGTGTTCCCTACCCACTGGAGGAGCACCTGCGATGGTGCGGTAGTAGTGGGCTCGTAATCGCTTTAAGATTAAATTAAAAAAAAAAATCAAATCCCAAATCCACGAAGGCACCGGCATCTTTAGGGTATCAGTTGAGTAATGACTTAATGTGAAACTTTCCTCCTTAGGTACATCAAAGGTGCGACGGATGAAGCTATCCTTAGACGCGGGCCTCTTCAGCGTTCCTCTCCCGCCGGACTACAAAGACATGCACGTCGTAGCGTCCGTACTGAAATCATACCTTCGGGAGCTGCCCGAGCCTCTATTAACGTTTCGCCTCTATGAAAACTTCATCCTAGCCTCGAAGCAGCCCTCGGAGCAAGCTCGACTCAACGCTCTCTGGGAAGCAATCCACCTCCTGCCCGACGCGAACTTCCAAAACCTTAGGTATTTAATTAAATTTTTGTCTGCCTTGACACAAAATCAAAGCACCAACAAAATGACGCCCTCTAACCTCGCTATCGTGGTCGCGCCTAACCTGTTGTGGGCGGCCGACGAGAGCACCTTCGATATGAACATCACTACCGCCGTCAATTGCGGCGTGGAACTTCTTATCAAACACGCGCATTGGTTCTTCAAGGATGACCTCAACTTTTTCATCTCTTTCACTAAAGAGGACTTACTGCCTGATCAATGCGAATACGGGTTCACCCCTAGCTTCGCGCAGGGCTGCCCGCAGACCGCGGCGCTCAGCCAGGACCAGCCCAATGGAGACTATGGCATGAGCAAATCAATGCTATCGTACAACCACCAAACGCAAAGATTACAGGACGCGCCCGGCCGACACTCGAGAAGCAACAGCCACGACACTAGCCTCATACTATTAGATAACGACATGAAAAAAACCCAATCCAATAGCTCGCTATCCGACCAATCTAGTCCCCCTCACGGCAGTCCCAAACCTATCATGCGCCGGAAAAACAAACCCCTCGCACCGGTGCCGCCCAATTTCACGCCGGATAAAAACAAGAAGGTGGAAGCGCAAATGCAGGCTACGGAAGCGCCCAAGGAGGTGCAAAATAAAGAGGCAGAGAAACCGGCGAAACCTCCGCGACCGGTCATCTCCGAGAGTTCAGGAAAAATCATATCAGGCGTGCAGACCATTAACCGGTCGACGTACCGGCAGAGTAAAGCGATAAAGGAGGAGGCCGCGCGGGCCGGCAGCCGCGAAAACCTAGCGGACATCCGCCGACAGAGTTTGGAATTCGAAAAGGATAAATTCGACAGTTTGAAGGCAATGGAGAATAGAAACGATAAAGAATCCACACTAGTTGTTAAAAACGTAACCGCTCAATCCGGAGTCGTAACTAGGATGAAAATAGTGGGCGACTCAAGTAGCGGGCCGGCGTCGCTCGGATCCGAGAGATCATCGGACAAATGTACGAGAGGTCAGTTGCCGAAGCCTTCGAGCCAGCCGCCGCCTCGGCCAGTTGCCGCGCCTCGTACAATTGTCCCCGCGCCCGTCGAGGCAGACAGCGAGGTGCAGCTGAGGCACAAGCCGGCGGTTCCCGAGCGCCCCGCCACACTCCGCCCGCAGAGCTTCCGCGGACAACGGAGCTCGCTCACGGAAAACGCTGAGATTAACCCCACAGTTCTCGAGCGCACTCACATATATACAGTTGACAAACAACACCCAACCGTTATACAAGTAGGCGGGGCGACCGAAGACGAGAGCTCTCGGAGTACGGTGCAGCGGACGCACAGTTCGGGTGGAAAGGACGCGGAATTGGAAGAACCGAAGAGTTTGACCAGCGCTAGCAGGCAATTGTCACAGTCGGAGGGGAACATAACGGAAGGCGGGCCGAAGTCCCCGCGGCCGCAACCGGCGCGTCCCCCTCGACCCCTCGTGCCGGCCCCCCCGCCCCCCGTGGCGCCCGCTCACGAAAGCACTGACCTCTAGTCCAAACCGCCTTATAGTATTACAGGAGTCCGTAGTACAGATTCCCGCATCCATCACGATACTCACCAAGTCCACGCTATTCTATACGTATTTGTCAAACGTATAGAATGTACCTTTCGCATGAGATAGGGAGGTACATTCCGTGAGGTGTAAGCTGAGCGTTACATGTGTGTAAAAAGCAATACAAACCGTTGTGGAACTAATTCATTATACATAGAATAATTGCATAAACATACAACAAACAAATAAACGCCGCCTCTAGGGGACTTCTTTGATGACACGGACTAGTTGTTGTTCTTTGGTGTGTGGCTTTTGTTTGTGACACAAACTATATTACTCTGGTCACACACACAAATGCAAAGCTCATCTTACACCTCGCGTACTATATATACGTCATACATTTTACGTGTAGGGAAGTTATAAAGTAATCTATATATCAAATCATGTTGTAAGATAGGCTACTGGATAGGATAGTGTAGGGAAGCTTTGAGGCGTTTTACATGAATTCGTGGTAAAACAGAGTATTAGAAACGTATTCCTCTTCCGCTACGATCGCTCGGAACGTGTTGAGATGGAGCAAGACTGATGCCCTCTATTTAATGTACGCTAGATATTCTATATAAATAGATCGCTTTCACATTGTAAGTACATTTTACTACTGTATGACTATTGATATATTATATTTGTTTGCAGATGACCTATTTATTTTTGTAAAATGATAACTTTTATTTTAATAGTATTGTAGTTTTACGAATCGGTGAATCATAAAGAAACGTCGTCGCGAGTGCTATTTTTTTTCTAACCATTATTCCCGTCGGACATATCAAATTGAGTCAATTTAGCTTTTTATGCGATCTTGTATACTACGTGCTTTATAAAGTTTTGTACAACTTAGATGTAATTAATATGTTGCAGTAATTCCTTGTGATATTAGGAGATTCGGCGCCTCGGCCGCCGCGGCTGGGGAGTGCACAAACGTATAACTAGTAGCCATATTTTTTAATATTTACCAATCGACAGTGCATTATGCCGGAAACATGCTTGTTACACGCCACGCCACGTGTGTGACTAGGAACATACTACGAACTCATGAAGCTCCGAGTCGTCGGGACTTGGTAGTGTGTTTTTGGTTAAGGAAAATATACGTGGCAATGCAATAAAAAATAAAATCCAAAATAGCAGCGTTAATCATTCCCTCTCTCTGTCTCTCTCTCGCAAACTATACACAGGTACAGTGAGTGAGATGGAATGAACGCCGCCATTTTCGATTTTAAATACTAAGATTTTCCTTAGGGCGCGTGGGGTGGCGTATGAAGACGCAATCACATTGCTGTTTTCTGATAATATTATAATATAGTTATGACGCGCTTACATTAGGTCGGTTTGGCCATATTCAACTGCAGTCGTTTTCGGTCACCGACTAATGCAAACTGTAATTCGGTTGGTTGCATTGGTGTGGTTGGCCGTATTCGGTCATAACCGACCTATAAAAACTTTCTGTTGGCCGAAAACCGAATACGGTCGGACGCATTTGGTCATCGACCTAATTTAAACGCGCAAAATGCGTCCGATGGCAATTTTATATTATTATGGCGTACACAATTAGGTAAGTATAGTCTGTCAAACTTATCTGACCCGGTGACAGCGTCGCTAGTATATAAGAAATATAAAAAAAAACTAAACAGGCATAAAAATTAGTTCCAATTTTGGCCACCGGGTCAGTTAAGTTTGTGGGACTGTAATGACGCAATGACGTTTTGACGACCTCCGTGGCGCAGTGTTGAGCGCTGTTGTCTTAACGTGCGGAGGTCCCGGGTTCGATTCCCGGCAGGGTCAATTTGGGAATTTATAATTTCTAAATTTTCCCTGGTCTGGCCTGGTGGGAGGCTTCGGCCGTGACTAGTTACCACCCTACCGGCAAAGACGTGCCACCAAGCGATTTAGCGTTCCGGTACGATGCCGTGTAGAAACCGAATAGGGGTATGGATTTAATTAACTGTCATGCCCCTAACAGGTTAGCCAGCTACCATCTTAGACTGCATCATTAATTATCATCAGATGAGATCGCAGTCAAGGGCTAACCTTGTAGTGGATAAAAAAAAAAGACACTAGACGCGCTTTAACTTGCTCTGTGACTTCACCAGAAGGCAGCAATGTGTGGTCAGCTTAACAAGTGGTCCCGGCCAATTCGTTGTATCGGCCACGCTGTTTCAGTGAATATTAACTAGGCTAACGTATGTTATGTAGTATTTACGATGTTTTATGTGATATGCATTTTATTAATTATATACTGCAAGTATACAAAGCTTCTGTTGTAAGTAATAATAAAATTTAACCCAAATATTAATATTCAGTATTTTATTCATAATATTTTTTCAAACCAACTAACAAATCCATATTGTAAGTTGAAATGCCTTAGCTAGAATTATTATATGTATTATATTTTCATTTTTTATAGTTACAATATAACGGAAAATCCTTTTCTTATTTTGAACGCATTAAAGACTAGTTCAGACATAGTTTGAAGAACCGCCGGACGCGGTTGGGGCCCCAAGATGCTATGGCGAGGATTCCTTGTCCAACAATTTATTTTACTTGTGGCATATGCACGTCTATGAAGTGTCACAATTGTTGGCAGGCAACCATCGACAAAAAAATGCAATACTTCATAGATGCATATCGTTTTTTCCAATAGTAAAGCGACGTGCCCTTTTATCCGATATTTCGTAAATCATATACTCATCGATTAATTACAAGTACGACTTTCCTTTTCAAAATAGTCACGGAGCTTCAACACTAGCTTTCTTGATAGTCTTTTATGCACCATACATCTTTGGCGATGGATGGTTTCTATGACCTGACGGATTCATGTACATTTAGTGTACAGTTGTATATAAATGATCTATTTTAATACATATTATATACATAGTCATTTAAACGCTTGGGTATGTTTATAAAACAATTTAAAAAATTTGAGCAAAGATAAATATCAATGTGTCAAATCGATTAAAACTTCTTCATAAAGATAGTCGATTATCAAAAATCGAATCACTTAACGCGTTAAAACATCATTGACTCCATCTGCCAAAAGTAAAATAAATGCTTGGACAGAGCATAGATGGACCGACATGTCGAACGAGTCGAATTCCTTATCTACAAGAGACATATTATATCCAACAGTGGACGTTTATCGTTCGATGAAGAAGTAGCGAAAGACTACGTTTGCCATTTCACGATGTAATAGTTTCTTTTCCCCACTCGTAACAGCGATACGAGGTTTGGCAGTATGTGTGCGGATTCTGTTATAACTTCATCTATTTTCCTGATTCTTTGGTGATTTATGTAAAAGCCTCCCGCTTGAATTATCCTGATAGCATCACCTGGAATAATGTAATTTATTAAAAAACCGGCCAAGTGCGAGTCGGACTCGCGCACCGAGGGTTTCGTACAAACCTGTAGTAAGTTTTACGATTTATGACGTATTAAAAACAAGACGAGATGAACCGCAAAACTAACTTAGTTTGTAGAGGTTTATTGTTAATTGACCGAGCGAAGCGAAGGTCTCTGAGTCTACTTGAGTGAATTTGCACTTGTCCGTCCGTCCGTCCGTCCGTCTGTCAGAGCCTTATAGCTTCTGAATTACTGAACGTAATTACTTCGAATTTAAATATAATATGTAAACCGATGGCCTTCCGCCGAATATGGCTTAAAAAGTTATAAAAATCTTTATTTCAGGGGGGCTCTCATAGAAGCGAATGCGAAGTAAAATATTTTTTATAGCGTTACATAGAGTTGCGGTATATCATCTTAAAGATAATTAGGAATAGAGTCCAAAAATATATTTTTTTTAATTTTTCCCCTAAAATTGACGAAATGGGGGTCTTTCAAAGTGGCGATTTTCTAACGTCCAAAGTTGACCTCAGAACTCTCAATTTTCTGAAAGGCTGAGCCTGAAACTTATCAATTATTTGAATTATATCCTGTACTTGAACAACAAATACTAAAATTAGATAAATATTATAAGGAAACGAAATTATTTAATTTTTAATGAGCATACGTATTTTTAACAAACTTCACAATGTTGTCAATAGATGGCGCTCTGTACAAATTTATTCGTTTGTGCTTAAAAAGAAAAGGCTGAGCCTGAAACTTGATCACTTATTTAAATTATATCCTGTACTTGAACAACAAATACTAAAATTAGATAAATATTCTAAGGAAACGAAATTATTTAATTTTAGCTTCACTATTTTTAACAGAACTTCACATAGATGGCGCTCTGTAAGTTTATGGATACCGCGAGGTCTCAGTTCGCGGCGAACCTCTAGTTATTTATTTTGAAAGGTAATATACAAGTTAATATTCTGTGAAAATTTGAACCGTCTACCTGTTACCGTTTTTAATATTGAGCAAAAAAATACGAAAAAAACACGTTTATTGTATGGGGACCCCCCTTAATATATATATTTTTTTAATTTTTAGTATTTGTTGTTATAGCGGCAACGGAAATACATCATTTGTGAAAATTTCAGCTTTCTAGCTATCACGGTTTATGAGATACAGCCTGGAGACAGACAGACAGACAGCGGAGTCTTAGTAATAGGGTCCCGTTTTTACCCTTTGGGTACGGAACCCTAAAAAACACTAAAATAATAGGTGTAGCAAATACTGTTGTATACAATCTTTAAACTAAAATTACAGCACTCATTCATCCATTAACCGTCTTTCAAAAAAGGAGGAGGTTCTCAATTCGGCGCGTTTTTTTTATTTATCTTTTCTGTCTACCAGATCTACTCGTAGTTGTCTATTTAAAGGAATCGCGATCGTGTAGAAAATAATTGGTCATATTCATCCAATTGAGGGACGAGTGGCCTAGTTGTGACAACGCATATTACTCGATTGCGAAGGTTAAGTAACGTTGACCCAGGTCGGTAGCTGGATGGGTGACCAACGTTAAGCCGCCGGTTCCGGTTATTATCACTAACATCTGATAATAATCGTTACAAAAACCTGAGAGTTTAAATACTCTTCTTCTTAGTTTGTTTTTTGGCTTTTAATCGAGTCGTATGCGGAAGGACGTGGGAACCCACCGCATTATTATCTCAAGAAAACTCCTACCATTATTTGATTAATGGACAGGGGTCACGACCCTCAGTAATGAGGAATACGACGCAGAGAGTCATCCATCCAAAGTGATGCAATACATTTATAGCAAGTTGCTAATAGCAACCACTTTAAAATCCATTGCCAAAATACATTTTGTATGCACTAAATTGACATAAAATCCATTCTAAAAATAATTTCGAGTTAGTAGCCAGCCATAGGTCCCTGTCACATTTTATCAGAAATAGTCTGCCAAAAAAAAACAGTTGCGCGTTTTAAAAATAGTACAAAAAAATTAGAAACACATTTTGTTCACACAATCCATTTAACATCCATAGCATTGACTTACCAATACATTAGACGCACCATCGAAACGCAAAAAACGGCACGGTCAAATTGTGCACAAATAGGTATTGTGAACAATTTTCGCCTCAGTCGTGCATGAGTACACTAGGAGACAAAATGTCGTATGTGTCGAATTGTTAATACAAAATTGAACCCTAAATATAAAGCTATATGGTTGGTTTTTGTGAACCGTTTGGTGGCTCATTCTATATTATCTATAGTTGTGTTTGTATTAGCGATTGTGGACGCTTTTTGAGTATTAATTTGTAGGTAATGTTGTATCCTTAGTTGGTAAATCGATGATCCATAGCAAATACACGATCCAAATACAGATTTAACGTTTTTAAAAATACTCACTTTCTGTAGGGAAACATTTCGCCTTCAATCCGAGTTCTAATACTGTAATGCCAGGCGATAACAGCAGGTTGACAATAGCAGCTCCTTCAAAGACTTGCTGCATATCTTTTTGAGTCAAAGAAACTAATGACTTCACATCTTTGCTGTAAATAGCTTCGGTGGTTTTTCTCGCCATTGATAGGCCCTCTTCTGTGAAGTCAAGAATTAATTCAAATTATTTTTAATGGCCAAATCGGCAATATCAGGTCTACTTGCTTTCATGGAACATGAAATTAACGTGGGTAGGTAATTCGTTTGTAATGCTAGTGGTTGGGATGTTCGACTGCGGCCGACGAGGTCCCGGGTTCGAATACCGGGTCGGGCCATAATTGAGTATTGGGGTTTTTCTGACTAGAAATTCTCAGTACTAGCCCGGAGTTATGAAGTTGGCGGTGTGTTACCCCCGTGCCTCGCAGAGCACGTTAAGCCTTCGGTCCCGGTTATTATCACTAACACGATAATAAGTAGTTGTTAAAGCCTGCCAACTCGCATTGGAGCAGCGTGGTGGGTCTAAGCTCTAATTCCCTCTCTCCTGTGAGAGTGGAGGCCTGTGCCCAGCAGTGGGACGTTAATAGGCTGTAGTGGTGGTGGTGAAATCAAACCTACCTCCATGAACCAATGTAGTGAGCTGTTCAGCCAAACACTGCTGCGGATATCTCTGCTCTGGGTGTTGTTTATGTTTGTACATTATATCCTTGATTTCTCCTAAACTATAGAATGTGAACAGCTTTAAAAGTTTCTCGACATCGGCGTCTTTCGTCCTGACGAAATATTGATATAAACTGTATGGACTTGTTTTCTTGCCGTCAAGCCATATAGCGTTGCCTGCTGATTTACCGAGCTTGTCGCCTTCTTCTGTGGTGACTAGTGGTAGAGTTAGACCTGAAAATGATGATTTGATGTGATTAGGTATCAGCCAGACACACTGGTATTTTTATCATTCACATTCATGTGGATATTTTTGTAAATAGAGATTAAAAGTGGTTCTAAAACTTACCATATACATTTTGTTTTGCAGTCTTACTAATAAGATCATGACCAGCACTTATGTTACCCATTTGGTCGCTTCCACCTACCTAGAAAAATAACCTAAAAGTATAATAGAAAACTCAACCGACAAAATTGAACTTGGTCCGTGTGCTTTAAGTTTTTTTTATTCCCGCGGGTAGGTAGAGGTACTCCTTAATTTTCCGGGATAAAAAATAGCCTATGTCACTCTCCAGGTCGTCAACTATACCCATGCCAAAAATCACGTCCGTCCCGATTCGTTCGTCGACGTTCGTGTAACACGAACTTTTATACAAACTTTCAACCCCCATTTTACCCTTTTGGGGTTGGAATTTTCAAAAATCCTTTCCTAGCGAATGCCTACGTTATAATAGCTATCCGAGTACAAAATTTCAGCCCGATCTGACCAGTGGTTAGAGCTGTGCGTTGATAGATCAGTCAGTCAGTCAGTCACCTTTGCCTTTTATATATTTAGATTACTTACCTGAAACCTGCAGTCGTACTCTTTCAATAAGTGCAACCAGTCATACGATTGGAATATTTGGTAAGCAAACTCGGTGAAACTCATGCCTATGTCTGAATTAATCCTATTTTGGACAGTTTGCTTTAGTAACATGGTTCCCATTCTGAAATTCCTTCCAATTTCACTGACAAACCTTACTGAATCTATTTCTCTGTACCATGTCTCATTATTTACAATCCTGAAAGAATATTCAACCTTCATATTATTTGGAGTTGTAATACAACACATTATTTCTTGACTTTTATCCAGTTAAAGTGATAAAAACAGGTCAAGTGCGAGTCAGACTCACAAAGGGTTCCTTACCACCACAAAATATAAATTACTAGTTCCCGCGGAATTCTTTAATTTTCCGGGATAAAAAATAGCCTATGTGTAATTCCAAACTATAATCTATCTCTGTGCCAAATTCATCCATCCATCCATACATCCATCCATCCATCCAAACTTTCGCATTTATAATATCAGTATAGATTTAGTAAATAACAAGAAAGATGTCATAACAACTTGTACCTAATCATCTGTGTAATCTCAGTTATTATGGCACTAAACTGGTACAGGGTTATGTAACAATTTTTGGGTTTGTGCCTTTTTCTTCTTGAGGTACTGAACCCTAAAAATGGCTAACTTAATCTAATATGATTGCAATGTGCCGATACATACTTTATTGGTTTGAGTTTGCTTTCACCTTCTGACCAAATATAGTTTTTGTGATTCTCAAATACTTGCTCGAGGTTAGTTCTAATGCTATTTATATTATTTTTTAATACATCCTGGGGCAATGCTGTTCTTTCTGTGCTTTTTCCACTGGGATCACCTATATAGCCAGTGGCACCTCCTAACTGAAAATAGATACTTACCAATTAATTATTTGTGCTAATTAAGTACTATAAATAATATAAATTAAAATATTTATTTATATTATTATTAATAAAATAAAATATTTTCAAAGATTATCCTCGATAGAATTACTAAAGTTTTAGATGAAAACCAACCAAAGGAACAAGCTGGATTTCGCAGTGGATTTTCAACGGTCGACCACATACACGCCATAAAACAGATAATAGAAAAGTTCAACGAATATAACATGCCCTATTACCTAGCCTTCGTAGATTATAACAAGGCATTTGACTCACTGAAGCACGAAAAGATTTGGGAAGCATTAGCCAATCAAGGTGTGCACAAAAAATATATCCAATTAATCAGTAACATCTACAGGAATATGACGGCAAAGGTGAAAACAGAAAGGTTAGGGGAAACGTTTGAGATCAAAAAGGGTGTAAGGCAAGGGGACCCTTTATCTCCTAAACTCTTTAACGCAACTCTCGAACACATATTTAGAAAAATGGACTGGACAGAATACGGAATTAAAATAAATGGAGAAATACTAAACCATCTCAGATTCGCTGACGATCTCATACTGATTTCAGATAACCCAAATCATCTGCAAAAAATGCTAGAGCAGCTAGTAACAGAAAGTCAAAAAGTAGGACTACTCATCAATATTTCAAAAACTAAACTTATGACTAACCGCACCAGAAAACCAATCCAAGTTAGCAACAGCAGCATTGAATATGTCAATGAATATACATACTTGGGGCAAATTATTTCTCCCGACAACCTAACATCCAAAGAAATGCAGAATAGGATTAATGCGTCATGGAAGAAGTATTGGTCGCTCAAAGAAATCACAAAAAATCCAGAAATACCACTGAAACTAAAGAGCAGAACATTTAACTCTTGTATTCTCCCGAGTATGACTTATGGTTGTCAAACATGGGCCTTAACAAAAGAGAATTTAAAGAAAATTGAAACATGTCAACATAATATTGAAAGGAGCATGCTTGACATAAAGAAAAAAGATAAAGTAAATCTTAAAGTTATAAGAAACAAAACAAAACTTACTGATGTAACACGTACAATTAAGAAACTTAAATGGAAATGGGCCGGTCATCTTATCCGAAACAAAAAAGAAAATTGGGCAAAAAACGTTACAGAGTGGTATCCACGAGAGGGTAAGAGGAAACGAGGAAGACCATTCCGAAGGTGGGAAGATGACCTACGGGCCACAGCAGGAATTTTATGGAGGAGATTAACGCATGACCGAAATACATGGAAGCACCTGGGGGAGGCCTATGCTAATGAGCAAAACAACCAAACATTACCGGTGTCTTAGATTTAAGTTATTATAATTTTGTAAATTTGTAACTTTATAATTAATGTAAGGTTGTTAATAAAGGCTAATAATAATAATAATAATAATAATTATTATTATTAATTATATTTATATATTAATATTGTATGTATTAAAATAAATCATTTATGTAAAATAGAACAGTTAATGTACATGAATCAGTCAGGTCACAGAATAATAAGATGCATCCGCAGGCAAAAGGATAATATGGTGCATATATAGGACTATCAAGAAATCTAGCTGTTGCAGTTCCGTGACTATTTTTAAAAGAAAAGTCGTACTTGTAATTACTAGATGAGTATACGAGTTACGAAATATCGGATTAAAGGGCATGTTTCTTCACTATTATAAAAACTATGCGTTTATGGAGTATTGCATTTTTTTGTTGTTGGTTGCCATTGATGTAGAATTTTAGTATGATGGTTGCATGTCAATATTATTGACACTTCATAGGCTTTTATTTCAAAAGTAAAATAAATGGTTGAAATATATAATTGTAATGGTACATACTAATAAATTAAGAAGTAGGTACATAAAGATTCATATTTTCCTTACAATAATCCCCCTCCTCTCCTCTTCTTTTTCTTTCCCATTCCATTCTCCTCATCCATTTGCACCAAGACATTCTGTCCTGGGTTGTCTCTTTAGAAAGTGCTTCGCGTTCTATGTCTTTGGCTACTGTCGTCCACATGTGAAAGGGCACCCTTTTCGTCTCATAGTCCAGGGGTCCCAAATACATGCCTTGGGCTGCATCTGGCCTATAAGGCAAAAAAGGCACCACACAGCATGATGCCCCTCCGCTCTTCATAACATGTCCATACAAACATAAACGACTACCATTTTGTCCGTTAACTTTAAAACTTTCTCTGATGTGCTCATTCCACACTTTAGGTAGGCCATCATTTTCTAGAGCTAGCCTCTATTTCTGAAGGGTATCTTGTAGGTGTTTCAGATCTTTACCAATTAGTATTATGTTGTCGTTGTTAAGTAAACACCAAGTAAGAGGAGATTGAATATCTTTTGAGATCTTCCATAACCAGATTAAATAGGAAAGGCGAGGGTGGACCTTGGTGGACCCCACCCTAACGTTGATTTCTTGTATAAACTGTGTATTATGAAATAACACAGGTAATCATATTAAAATATTATTTTATTGTTTGTACTTAATAGTTCTTACCAAAGCTATAACATTGTGGCCTCCACGCTGCCAGTGTAGAAGGTTTATTATTACTAGTAGGTTCCCTACATGCAGGCTGTCAGCAGTAGGGTCAAATCCTGCATACACACCCTGTGGAGATTTGTTCAGTAGATTTATTATTTCATTGCTGAAACAATAAAATACATAGAAAATTCCCACTAGATAATATCTTAAATATGCTTATTTTGTTGATTTGTTTGCCCTTTACTCTTATCATGGGTTTCAAGTAGATTAATTTTCAATTAGGTAAAACTATTATAATTAATGTAGAAGAAGGAAGCCTATGGAGGAGAGTTGTATCCCAATATGCGGGAAAAACAGAGTGGATAAGGTGTGGATAGTTTTTATAAAACTGCAGTTTCCTGTTTCGTTGGGACCAAAATCCTATATAGGTAGTAACCAGCATGCCATTGATCCATGTCCCAAATTTTTTTAATATCAGTTCTTTGATTGAATTGTGGAAAAACATAAAAATAGACAGAGGTTTATTGTGAGGCAATGAACAAGCACCCCGGATAGGTTCGACAATAGGCGGGATTTTTCCGATAAAAATGCGAGTTGTTAACCATAATAATTGGTTATAGAATATTTGTCACTCACGATCATTGCTCACAATAGCTTAAAATCTCTTTAAAATGAATACTACACTTACGCCGCAGTATTTGGAAACAAGTCCTGGTACATTCCTCTTTCGCTGAGTTTTAGTATATTTCTGGTACTGGCATTTCTTCTGCTTGTCTGCCGCAAATAAGCTTTCGGTATAGGTAGTAACTTTTTAAAAATAGCCATTGTCCAAAATTTTCTGCTTTAGCCTATTTCATTTGAAAATATAAATTGCTGACATTGTTCACAAACCCACCAAAGTGATCCACACAGGATCCAGTTTTTAATTCATTTGGTACATTCATGTAAAATACTGGAGGTGTATTTTCTATTTTAGAAAAACCTATTTATAAATAGCAATAATTGCTTCTTTTTCATTTATAAATTCAAGAACCACTTTAGAAGTTTTAGAACAAATCATTACTTAAAACTGGAAAGTTCAAAGTGGAAGAAAATAGAAATATGTCATCGGGTACCTAAAATATTAAAAAAACAGCTGTTTGGTTTTGACTTTTGGCTTTTTTTGGCGTACAGTGTCCTAGCCAGAGACTAGTAACCAGAGAGACTCCTAGCTCTATGGACCAGTATATGTGTTCTGTGCTATGGACCCACAGAACACAACACCGGCCAAAAAAACACATTTTAACAAATTAAACTCTAGAAGAGATGGCGGATTTCGCAAAAGTGCCGGCTTTTCTCCATACTTTATCAAGATCGCCGTTATAAGAACAAGATTTGACCTTTTTCCGGTGCTGCCGGTAGCGGAATACGCCAGAGACAAAGAGGAATACGCTACATGGAATTACCACAGGGAAAAACTGTAGTCTTCCTATTTCTATGATACGCTAACACGCCCATGCACAGCCTCCTTTACTTACCATGTCATTGTCAACCATGGAAGAAGGAATTATAATTCTATGTTGTCAACTAGGTACCCAATGACTGAAGTAGGTAGGTACCTAACCTGTGACCTAACCACACCTACTACTCTATTTCAACTACCCTAATCCATAGAGTATCTAATCATGCTACTTGTCTCTGACCCTAATCGCCGCCGTGATTTCCGCTCCCCAGTCCCCAGTCGGACTCGTCTCTCTCTGGTTACTAGTCTCTGGACTCGTCGGACACTCTGTGTTTTATTCGAATGTTTATAAAAAAAAAGCCTTAAAGGACTTGTATCCAGGGCCGTAAAATAAATATATTCTAAATTATTATATTTTTAATACAATCTATGCATGTGATGGAATCTATGTATCACAGAGAACATTGCTATGTATTTTCCTTAGATTCATGGTAGCGTGTACAAAGAGTACTTTTTTTTAAAGTGTACTTTTTTTTATTTAGCAGTTTCAAACTATTTAAATAATTAAGGAAAGTGGAGCCAAACGTCTGTTCCAAAATGTACTTGAGCAATTATTATAAATGCAACTTGAGCAATTTTTTAACACTTTGAGACATTTGAAATATTGTATAAATCAAAAGTTAAAGGAGTTTGAAAGTATGGATAAATTAATTTTTTTTCAACGACTTTATTTATTTTTAATTAAATAATCTAAGGTGAGCAATTATAAAGGACAACGTAGGTAGTTGAATTGGACGTAGTTAAGCAGAAAGGACTCAACCCACAAAAAGTTAGTTTTGAGTTATCGAGGTTTAAAGTTTGGACGATAATTCCTGCAATGATATTGTATTTAGAATATTTTAAAATATTGTCACATATGGGCAAATATACTAGTTTTTTTGTGAGTAAAGGTATATTACGATAATATGCATATTTTTCGAGTTATTTTGAAAAATGTGGGTTTGAGTCCTTTTTGCTAAATTGGTTTTATCATTATGAAGTGTTTTTTTTAATTTCTCAGAAAGGAACCAAGTAACAAAAAAATGTGAAGAAACTGATATTTTATATAAAAATTATTTATTATTTTACAAAATACGTAGGTATCTATATAATATATAAAATTCAAAGTCCTGACTGACTTATATATCAACGCACAGCCTAAACCACTGGGCCTAGAAACTTGAAATTTTGACAGTAAGTTCCTTTTGTGACGTACGCACACCAAGAATGGATTATTCAAAATTCCACCCCTAAGGGGGTGAAATTGGGTTGAGAGCTTGTATGAAAGTCCGTAATTTCTCAAGTTATATCCATGAAACTTGGTATATGAGCTAACGGTAAAAAATTAAGAAATAAATGTTTCAGTTTTTGAAAATTCTACTCCCGAAGGGATGAAATAGGTGAGGAAAGTTTGTAAAAAAGTATGTACTTAATTTTTCAAGATATTTCTCAAGTTATATCAACGAAACTTGGTATTTTGGCTTTCGATAAAAAATAATGAATTACGTGTGTCACAAAGTTTCAAAATTCCACCCATAAGGGGGTGAAATAGGGGTTAAAATATTGTATGAAAATTCGTCATTTCTCAAGTTATATCCATGAAACTTGGTATATGAGCTACCGGTAAAAAATTAAGAAACACGTGTTTCACAGTTTTTTAAAATTCTACACCCGAAGGGGTGAAATAGGGGATGAAAGTTTGTACGAAAGTCCTTAATTTCTTAAGTTATAGCCATGAAACTTAGCATTTGGGCTTTCAGTGAGATATGCAGACGTTCGCGTTTCACCATTTTTGAAAATTCGATCCCCGAAGGGGTGAAATAAGGGATGAAAGTTTGTATATAAGTCCTTAATTTCTCAAGATATTTCTCAAGTTATATCAACGAAACTTGGTATTTGAGTTTTCGGTTAAATATGAAGAACTAGCTGATGCCCGCGACTTCGTCCGCGTGGATTGAGGTTTTTCGGTTCCCGTGGGAACTCTTTAATTTTCCGGGATAAAAAGTAGCCTATGTGCTATTCCAGACTATAATCTATCTCTGTGCCAAATTTCATCCGAATCCGTTCAGCCGTTGGAGCGTGATTGAGTAACAAACATCCATCCATACATCAATACATCCATCCAAACTTTCGCATTTATAATATTAGTAGGTATAGATTACGTGCTTCACCATTTTTGAAAATTCTCAAGATGTTTTTCAAGTATAATTAATGATAGTGTGTAATTTTTCAAGATGTAGCCATGAAACTTGGTATTTGGAATTTCGGGTTGAAATAAAGAAATAAATAATGCACAGTTTTTGAAAATTTTATCCCCAAGGATGTTAAATAGAGAGTTTGTTCTTTAATCACGCCACAACAGAGCAACGAATCAACGTGATTTTTTGCATGAGTATAGTTGAGGACCTGGAGAGTGACATAGGCTACTTTTTATAGGAGTGCTTGTGGGGAAAAAAACTTAAACCACGCGGACGAAGTCGCGGGCATCTGCTAGTTGTAGCAAAATCCAAAATCGTCTTGTTCTGATTTACACACTGATCCACATTGTTTGAGTCGTTTTAGTTGAATAAAAAAATATACTAATTTCTATGAAGGTAATTTAACTGAAACGATTTACATCGTTTGGGTTGTTTTAGCTGAATGCAACATCGGCTTGTTTCTTCGTAAATCAGTTTAAACAGAAATGATCCACACAGTTTGAGCCGTTTTAGTTTAATGAAAAAATGTACTGGTTGAAATGACGGTAATTTAACTGAAACAATTCAAGTGTTTTGAGTCAATTCTGTTATAATAAATATAGACCACCTTCTTTCTAGTTGGATTTATTAAAAACGACCCAAGAAGTATGGGTTGTTACAGTGGTTTGTAAAAAAATACCCGTCTTTATGTGGGTTGGTTCTCATCATTAAAAAAACTAACTTATCGTTGTAGTATCACAGATCTTTTTTGCTGAGTGATAGAACCAACCGTTAGGACCTCTTTGGTATAAATAACTCATTTTTGACCAAAGTGTGGGTTGAGTCCTTTCTGCTTAACTACGTCCAATTGAGCTATTGAAAATCTATCGATTAGTATTTTTTTAAATACAAATATCATTATTTTGCAGGCTGGGGTGGGGTAGCTTCGTCGGACTGGGCTTTTGTTCTGGTCGGTGGGACTGGGGCAGAGATGTTTTCAGTGGGGGCTGCCCAGTCCCCACAAAAAACATCTCTGCATACAAAATGTAGGTACCTATGTTGAGACTTGCGAGCGCCCGTTAAGGTTATATATTATTCCATGTGCGAGCGTATCGCAATTCGCAATAGGTATTTCGCGGATCCGCCACTGCGCCGCCGCTGTCCACGGTTCCACCGTAAATCATTAAACATCATCATCATAGATAAATATGTACCTACAACCTATCATCATCTATGATATTTGTACCTATCTAATTATGCAAAAAGTACCTACATATTATTCTTGTATATCTTTATAACATAACTTCGTGATTCTCACTTTGTATTTTATTGGACATCTCTAAACAGATGGGTATTTGTGACTGTTTTTAGGGTTCCGTAGCCAAATTTGGCAAAAACGGAACCCTTATAGATTCGTCATGTATGTATGTCTGTCTGTCTGTCTGTCTGTGTGTCCGTCCGTATGTCACAGCCACTTTTTTCCGAAACTATAAGAACTATACTGTTGAAACTTGGTAAGTAGATGTATTCTGTGAACCGGATTAAGATTTTCACACAAAACTAGAAAAAAAAACAATAAATTTTGGGGGTCCCCATACTTAGAACTGAAACTCAAAAAAATTTTTTTCATCAAACCCATACGTGTGGGTTATCTATGGATAGGTCTTCAAAAATGATATTGAGGTTTCTAATATCATTTTTTTCTAAACTGAATAGTTTGCACGAGAGACACTTCCAAAGTGGTAAAATGTGTGTCCCACCCCCCTGTAACTTCTAAATTAAGAGAATGATAAAACTAAAAAAAATATATGATGTACATTATCATGCAAACTTCCACCGAAAATTGGTTTGAACGAGATCTAGTAAGTAGTTTTTTTTTAATAATTTAAAAATTACTACCTACAGGTTTGTACGGAACCCTCGGTGCGCGAGTTCGACTCGCACTTGGCCGGTTTTTCCTAAAATATCTAGGCGAAGTCAATGGGGAATAAACTTTTTTTGGGTTGCGTACCTGAAAGGTAGGTTTGCAACTCATGGTGCGACTATATGTCCGTCAAATTTTTTATCTACTACAACTTTGCCTTTGACTGCGATGTCACCTGATGGTAAGTGTAGAGTACAGACTTGTTCGGAATAAATATTTAAAATAATGCTTACCCAACCTTATTGCTAACTAGCTGATGCCCGCGACTTCGTCCGCGTGGTTTAAGTTTATTCGATACCCGCGGAAACTCTTTAATTTTCCGGTATAAAAAGTAGCCTATGTCACTCTCCCAGGTCCTCAACTATACCTACCCATGCCAAAAATCACGTCGATACGTTGCGGCGTGATTGAGGGACAAACCAACAAACAAACACACTTTCTCATTTAAAATATTAGTATGATGAAAGAATTCAAAAAACTATAATTATTAAAATTACAAAAGGGCTTTCCCCTTTTGTAGTAGTAAAAATAAAAATTTTCTGAGATTTATGTAAACTTTTTGATTAATCCATTATCCAGTAAAGTACCTACATAATAACAGGTGTAAAGTATTTTTTTGTCTTTTTTAAAGCTTTTATTAATTGTTAATTTGTAGCGCCGCACCGTCTTGTCTTCATTTCTTGCGAGGTCTAATAATGAATACGAGGTCAAATCCTTCCAAGGTACGCAACCCCCGGTGCGCGAGTGCATCTCGCACTTTGCCGGTTTATTTCACTTTTCCCCAATGATGGGGATCTTCAATGGGGAAAAGTGAAATAACCCTAAATCGCCTGTCATGGAACTAGACCTAAATTCGGTTATTATAGGTTAAACAACATGTGCCACAAAATATTTAATGAAATAATAATATAAATATCAATATTACTAATTATAGACTAATAATATACACTACTGTAGTACTTATTTATATATTGTGGCCAATTCTGTTTATAATAGGGATGTTATGGATATTATATTTCGGATCTGGATACGGATATGGATATAGGAATAAAATTATATCGGTTTCGGATACGGTTACGGATATGTAATTATTTCGGATTATCCGTTACTTTCGGATAGTTTCGGTTACGGATATCTATCTATAGTAACTTGATAAAAAAATGTCCAAATTAAACTCGACTTTGGTCGTTTGGTTTTGTCTGTAGAAATCAATTTAATACTTACACAAGACTTTTTTAAATTAAGTAAAAAACTAACTAGTTATGAAAGAAGTTATGACTAGAAATAACAAACAAACTGCAAGATTCACGTGGCGCACGAGCGGTGAAACAAAAACCTGTCGAAACATGTCGTTTTATTTAGACTCCGCCCTTATACGAAACTATCCGAAACTTGTGAAACGGATACGGTTACGGTTACGGATATATTTTTATTTCGGATATCCGATAGTTTCGGTTACGGTTACGGAGCTCCATAACATCCCTGTTTTATAACACAATCTCTAAACTAAACTAAAATAGCAGCTTTAAATCTAGTTATGTCCCTTTCCGCAGGGAGTATTATGAAAGGGTTAGCAATATTTGTAATGCTCTAATTTTAGTTTAGTTTAGAGATTGTGCACTACAGAATCAGCCCCACTTATCTTACGTTTTATAAAAGCTTTGGACTTTAATTATATTTTGTAGTTTTTGATTCGCATTATTACAAGATACAAAATCACAGTATGTTGTCTTATGTCACTCGTAGACCAATTAGTTAAAAGGAATTTTATAAAAAAAAAGAGTGGCGTATTGACCAATTTCACTAATTTCTTCTAAGTACAAAGAATACCTTAACTAAAGAAATGCTAGACTTTAGAAAGAAAATCAAAAATCTCGGTCAAAATATTAGGAATTCAATCAAAATTGAGTCCCAAAAACTTTTTAAAACACAGTATACAACTGAAGTAATCCTTGCGAATTAGGTCTGTAACATAAACTGTGAAATCGTAGTATTTTCAGTGAGTACCAAAAACCCCTGCCCACATTTATAATTATTATTAACTAGATGATGCCCGCGACTTCATCCGCGTGGATTCAGATTTTTTTATTCCCGCCTTAGTATTAAGGAACTCCTTAATTTTCCGGGATAAAAAGTAGCCTATGTCCTTCCCCGGGATATAACCTACCTCTATACCAAATTTCAGCAAAATCGGTTGAAAAGATGGGCCGGGAAAGCGTAGCAGACAGACAGACAGACAGACAGACATACACACTTTCGCATTTATAATATTAGTATAAAAAGTATAAATATAAATAGTATAATGCGGGTAGGGGTTAAAGACCAAAATCGCTCATGTGTGTATGCCCTCATGTGGAGATCTATGGAGCGTACTTTGACTTTGATCAGGCTTTACGTAAAGTTAAAACGAGATGGACTTATATGAGTGACATAAATCCGTCTCGTTTTAACTGACATAACTCGTAGTATGCTCTAAAGATACTTCACACACTAATGCACTAAAGGCACTTCTCTGAGTTGGATTAATCATTACTTAAAGAACTCCTTAGAATTGATTTCAAAACTAAATGTATACTAAGTAATCACTGAATAGAACTTATATAGTGAGAGAAATAAGTAATACTAAAAGTTTCCCATACTTTTGACAATACTATTATTATAATACGCTTAGATACTAATTATATTTTTACATGGTACACCACAAAAACTTAAGTAACTAATAGTTGTGAGACACACAGTTGTTCTTACAAAAGTTGGACCTACCTTTTTATGCTAATCAGCATCGATAAAATGCCATGGTTATTGAAAATGTTATTAAAAGTTTTTCGGTGCGGTGACGCACTTATTTCAGTTGCATTACAGGTGTTGATAAGATTACCATTAAACTTTGCCAGCAATCCATATCCATACTAATATTATAAATGCGAAAGTGTGTCTGTCTGTCTGTCTGCTACGCTTTCACGGCCCACCTGTTCAATCGGATTTGATGAAATTTGGTATAGGGATAGGTTGTATCCCGGGGAAGGACATAGGCTACTTTTTATCCCGGAAAATTAAGGAGTTCCCGCGGGAATCGAAAAAACCTAATCCACGCGGACGAAGTCGCGGGCATCATCTAATAAGTAATAAAAAATTGGTTGCCTGTAAAGTCGGTATACGGGCGAAAGTTTTACGTGACAACGACTTTGAGTGGTAAAATAATTTTAATGTGAATATTCATTCGTATAGTAGGAAGAAGGATGAAATCTCTCTCACTCTCTCTCTCTCGCTCTGTCTCTCTCGCTCTTAGGCGGGCTAACTGTGCTCGAGTGGAAGGGACGCGTGCCTTTCACTTTTTATGTCTGTCTCTCTCGCTCTTAGGCGGGCTAACCATGCCCGAGTGGAAGGGACGCGTGCCTCTCACTCGCTCTCATTGTGAGCGCATAACGTGAGCGGAGCGTAACGCAGTTTCTTGAAGTGTCACCCGGCAAACCAATTTATAAGACGTTGTCACGTCAAAAAGGAAATTGAATACAATAAACTGACATTGGCAAAGTGCATTGTGCTGGTGTGGCACTAATAAACGTCATAAAACAAAATAAGAAGAAGAATACAATAAATTTTAACTTCATTGTTAAAGTTTAATGGTAACCGTAACTTAACTTTAACCTCCTATCATACAACTGGACCTTCGACGCGCTTCTCGTGTACTAATGAGTTTCATATAATTTTCATTCATATAATTTGCACTTATCTACATAATACAGTGCTTTGTAATAGGCGAGTGATCAGCATTATGCTAGAAACACACTTGTAACGTAACCCGATCCACTAAAACACAACTTTCCCATCGCCTTTTCTGTTCTAGGTATCAGTAATAAGATGTATCCAGTATCCACCGTTTCAACATTTGACAGCACCTAATCTTCAAGCGTAACATTCTTGAACAGATAAGACATGGATTCCTTGTTATGGATGCGTCTGATCGCCTCGCTCAACAGCACTGATATGTCAATGGTCTTGATCTTATTGCACTGCATCTTCTGCAGTTCGTGCGGCACTGTGTTAGTGACCACTACTTCGTCGATGGAGGAGTCTTCGATCAGCCGCGGCGCGTCCGATGAGAGGAGACCGTGGGTCGCTAGCACGTAGATTTTGTATGCCCCGCACTCTTTAAGCACTTCGGCGGCTGCTACGAATGATTGTACGTCGTCTATCATGTCATCCTGAAACCAACGACCTCAATTGGGTATTTGACAATTATTCCACCACTACAGCCCATTAACGTCCCACTGCTGGGCACAGGCCTCCACTCTCATAGGAGAGAGGGAATTAGAGCTTAGTGTACGGGCACGAAACTAACGGTAGCGGGGCGACGGCGGTAGCAGGGCGATGCGATTAGTCGGCGAGCTGGCAACGAATTTCGGGAAGAATTTGAAAGAGGTCTGGTAATACTTTATAACCGACAAAGACGTCTGGGATTTATTTTTTCGAATTCTATTTAATTATAAAATTCTATCTAAATTCTATTCTAAGTATAAAATTTAAAGACAAAAAATCAAGTTTTTTTCCGATTTTTTTTGCAAATGTTATATGCTGCGCAGTAGCGAAATAACCGCAAACGCTCTACCAGACTGGCAGAATTGGATTCGCCAATGAACGAAATTATATTTTTCCACAATAATTTCAGCTTACCTAAAGGACCTTGCCGAAATTCGTCGCCAGCTCTCGGATTCCATCGCCCCGCTGTCGCCGTCGCGTCGCTCGGCCGTCGCTAGTTTCGTGTATGACGCCTTAGACCCACCACGCAGCTCCAATGCGGGTTGGCGAGCGTTAACGACTATTATCATGTTAGTGATAATAACCGGGACCGCCGGCTTAACGTGCTTTCCGAGGCACGGGGGTGAAACACCACCAACTTCCTAACTCCGGGATAGTACTGAGAATTTTTAGCCAGAAAAACCCAACACTTAATTATGGCAGAATCTACCGGCAAAGACGTGCCGCCAAACGATTTAGCGTTCCGGTACGATGCCGTGTAAAAACCGATTAGGGGTATGGGTTTAATATAACTGCCTTACCCCTAACAGGTTAGCCCGCTACCATCTAGTACCAGAGTCAAGGGCTACCTTGTAGTTGATAAAAAGAAACCTCCTACCATTATTTGATTAATGGAAAGGGGTCACGACCCTCAGTAATGAGGAATACGACACAGAGAGAGAGACATGTTACATACCACCATAATAGCGATCCTGCCGCCCACGTCCCCTACCACGTTGATCGGCGGCTTCTCTTTGGCGGGATGCACGGGCACTCCCACTGACACATCCATTGTTCGCGAGCGGTCCACACTGGAAATTAGCATATATATTATTATATTATAGTAAATATAATGAACTTTGTAATTATTAGGGAGGTGGGGTCACCTAAGCTTCCTAATAGAAAAATGGCTAAAACAACAGTAGGTAAGTATTTTTCTAAGTACAGTTGAAATTCGAGTTATAGAGTACTAGCGATCCGCCCCGGCTTCGCACGGGTAGCACTAATAATTCTAATAGTCTATACCCAATATAGCGATAAAAATGGTTAGTGTGAGTCAACCTTAAAAGATAAAAAGTTAGAACTTTTTGAGAGGAACAATTCCACCATACATTGTTTTCGTGTAACTTTAACTATTTACGCAGCGCACACCACGTAATCTCTTAGAAGAGAGGATTTTTTCCGACTTGGTTCACATAATTGCAAATTGCAAATTTCAAAAATTGCAAATTGCAAATTGCAATTTTTGAAAATAAAATATAGCCTATGTTACTCGCTGATAATGTAGCTTTCTATAGGTGAAAGAATTTTTAAAATCGGTTGAGTAGTTTTTGAGTTTATCCATTACAAACAAACAAACAAACAAACAAATTATTATTGTATATTACAATAAAAATAAATCTAAAATGTGTGAAAATATAAAAATGTGTTCTGAGACTTTTACAATAATTGAATACATATGTAAAAGAGAGAATAACTTCGGATACTCCGCCAAAAATTATTGATAAGAATTCCAAAAATAGTTATTTTACCCTTCCTTAAAATCAAAGGCAGAAGTAAAAACTGTATTCTAAGATATCTAAAAAAAAAAGTCATTCTTACGTCAGGGCTAACCCAAACTTTTCTCCTCTTTCCTCTCAAACTTTTTCCTTTAGCATTTTTTTCAGCTAGCTTTATTTACATCGCTCTATTCATCTATTCTCATCATCCTTACCGATTTTACCCATAAAAAAAGTGCAGATTTGATTGCAGACCTGAGTATGATGTTTAAAGAAAATATTTTATCTCTAAAGGGCAAAACACACAGGGAGCGGGCGCGGGTCGGGCGCGGGCCGGGTCGGGTGTCAGGCGGGTTGAATTCCTTGTATTTAAATGGACGACATCACACAGCGTCACCCGCCACGCGCCCGACCCGCGCCCGCGTTCTGTGTGATGACGTCCAAATAAAAACAAGGAATTCAACCCGCCTGACACCCGACCCGGCCCGCGCCCGCTCCCTGTGTGTTTTGGGCTTAATAGTTCCGAGTCTTGACTGGCTAGCTCCTAAAAAACACCCTGATTTAATTACCTGGGCATGCAAGGTGGGGAGTATCGTCCGTCCACCTCATCGCTCTCTGCCTCTTTCTGTTCTCCGTGTATAACGGCGATGGCCAGTCGAAGTCTCTCCGCGTATGAGGTGGCCTTCTTAGCAGAACCAGGGTTGCGAGCCACTATCACTGAGTTGCGGTAGTCTGGAATCTGGGGGCAACAATCCAAAGTTACTGTTGTAGACATATGTCTAATCTATATGGACAGCTATCTACTATCCTATTCTATCATATGCAGAGAATAACATTCTCTGCAGGAATAGCAAAAAGAGAGAGAGGATAGCAAAAATCTTATGCAGTTAAAAGATTGCACTAAATTGATCCTAGGAATCATGGAGAGGGTATTTTATTGTGTTCTTTGTCCAAAACATTCTTAAACCTATTCCATGCAACAAAATACAAGGGAATTTTTGGGCCTCAGCAAAATAAAATCGGAAATTGGCTCATAATAAGTATTTTCTAACAGACATAAAAAATAATTCATCATTATTCAATCAATTCATTGGAAATGCTTGAAAATTGCCTAACATTACTCATATTAAACAAGTAAGTTAAATCAATAACAGCTGTTTACTAAACAAAACACTTGAGAAACGTAAATAAAAATAAAATTCTCAATGCTCACTACTAGATATTAAATAACAAAACAGCTGTTTATAAATAATAATATACTTGAGAACTGGAAAAAACACAATCCTTAATAGAAATCCTTCAATATAAGTTAATAAGATAGTAGTTAATTATTATAGACTAGATGATGCCTCCAACTTCATCTGCGTGGATTAAGTTGTTTTTTATTCCGGAGGTAACTCCTAATTTTATGGGATGAAAAGTAGCCTATGGTCTTTCCCGGGATGTAACCTACCCCTATTATACCAAATTTCATCAAAATCGGTAAATAAGATGGGCCGTTAAAGCATATCAGACAGACAGACAGATAGACACACTTTCGCTTTTATAATATTAGTATGGAATCAGTATGGATAACAACTCACACTCTCTTGAATGTACTGCAGCAAGAAAGGCGATGCCCTCAGGTTATCTACAGGACAGTCAAAGAATCCCTGAATCTCTTTCTGATGCAAATCCATTGTAATAATGTGAGTGAGACCAGATTTGCACATCATTTTCGCCAGGAGCTTGGTTACAATGCATCCACGCTTCCTCATTTTGCATTGTTTGCTGTATGGTAAGTATGGAATGACCCCGACTATGGAGCGTGCTGAAGATGTTTTACAAGCATATGCCATGATCAATAGTTCCATTATGTTGTTGTTAACATCCCTGCAAGTGATTAAAATGCTTGAACTTTTGCTGATCATAAAAGTACCAAGATATGAAAGCTTATTGCAGAAAATACAAACACTTGGAATATTTATGATAAATCCCTTCCAAAATGATTAGTATGTAACCAAATGTATTATGATTATTCACTATAATAATAATTGTTAGTATTGGTAATCAATAAACATTTGGTGACTAACAATGATAAGGAGGTTGGATGACAAACATGCATGTTTTTTATATCTTTTTTTACCTTAGTATGTTAACTATTAGTGTTCAAATAACCATTAAAAAGAAATAGGGCGAGACTGAGACTAAAGACATTAGAAAAAAATAAACACTTCTTTGACTTACTAAAAATAATAATAATAAGGCATTGTCAGTGAGAAAACCAAGAGAGATGGCCTTGTCTGGACTCTGAAGGCATACTGAGCTTGATATCTTAATATGTTAAAACTGTGAAATATTTCTCTTCTTGGAGATTCTATTCAAGAGTCTACATTTAGAAAACTGGCAAAACATAATAAAACAACAGTACACTTATTTTAATTTATGAATCTTTGTGTTGTTTTGCTCACATTCAAATTGAATAACTAGACATCAGAACGCTGATTTCATGTTTGCTTGAATTTTACATTATCCTCATTTCAATAAGTTCAAGAAAAAAATTGTGTTACTATTTTAGGGCCTACTTTTTGTTTCTGAAAAAAGCATTATAAAAGGAACCATGGGACATACTCATTAATGCCGCCCTACACCTCCCAAGGTCTTAATTTGTTGCTAAATACTAATTGTATAACACATTGACAACTTTTTGAAGTAAAGAATCAAGGACTTACTTTGTTCCCGTCTGTATGATGTAAATATTCTTGCCACGGATAGAATCAGCTATTTCCACCATTGTCTCCCTGTTTGTTTTGTGGTAAACTGAGCATCCTCCTTTCCGTACTCCCAAGCGGCTGAAATATAAAGAAAGCATTCATCATCAGATGCTTGCATTTTATGCATACTATTGAGTTGAAACTGTGTACATTTGTTGGGACAATTGGGATAGTTTCTAACATAGTATGCACAATGAGTACAAAGTTCTTTAAGTCCACGCGGATGAAGTCGCGGGCTGCATCTAGTAGGTAGAGGTGGGCGTTATAAGACACAACACATTATATATTAAAATATATTTTTATAACAGTATAACACATTAGACGAAATGCTACCAGACTGTTGTAATATATATTATTTTCTGTCATTTTATTTCGTTTGTAATTTCACAGCGCCATCTATGTCTACAACTGCTCTTGCAGTCTGCAACACAGTATTCAAAATAATGTAAACACTTTCTGATAAACAATAAGAGCTAGTTTTACATGCGATAAAATTACAACAGTGTTAAAGCAGTGTGTATAGCAGTGTTCAATTTTATAACATTGCAACAGATGGCGCTTATTTTTATAGCAAATACTATTGTTGCAGTATTCAAAGTAATGTAAACACTTCCTGTAGAATAATAAGAGCTACTTTTACTTGCGATAAAATTACAACAGTGTTAGTTTGGATTGCAAAGTAATTTAAATACTCTTTTCATTTCTCTAAGAGCTATTTTTGCTTGCGATGAGATGAAGATGCTATTTTTATGACTCTGCATAAACAACACTTTCATTAGTTTGAGTTTCATTGTATGTATTATTATTCCAACCAGAGATTGAGTGCAAAGCTAATACTTACTGACTTAAAGTCACACAAACAGACAGACATCGACGTCAAACTTATAGGAACCCTCTTTTTGCGTCGGGGGTTAAAAAACTATGTTGTGTAGGTATTTTAATATATTAAATTGCTAGAAGTTTATGTATTTTTATTTTTGCCTGATTCAGATTTTGAATGATTTATTTATTGATAAGTAGATTATTAGATGATTAATTCTAAGAGTACAACAGTCAACACTATAAAATGCGTGTTATTAAATAGTAATTAGTGTTAAACAGTAAACACTAAGTACTAAAACGGCGCTTAACGCTAAGGTAACACGGCGCGTTTTTTGGTCCTCTTAAATATATTATAAAACACTAACACTAAGTAACTGCAAACCGCAACAAAAGCAAGCAACAGTGTAAATAATTTCTATCAAAATTTATAACATATAATATATATTATAACACTTTAAAACAGCAGATAGAAAAGTATATTATAACAGTATATTTCATTGAAAAATTAAAACAGTTTAGCCCACCTCTACTAGTAGGTATGCAAAAAATAATAGTAGGTACCTACATTTGAAGGTCAAAGTAATAAAGGTTTCTATGGAAGACTAAAACTATTAGTTATAGGTATATATTTACTTTGCAACGAGGTCGGCTAATTCAGGGTGCGAATTACCGCTCAGAATCACGACGTCTGACGTAGAATTAATCTCCATATTGCACTGTCGAGAGCTATTCGTGAATCCCACCAGCCTGTGAAACCATACAACTTTCCTTATATAACCTTTCAACGGATGCTAGACAACAAATACGGAGTAAGATTAAAGAAAGCACGTTGCTTCAACAAGAAAAACAATAAACCTGGTTTTGTTGAGTAACATAATAACCTGATGGCTGTCCTTAATTACGGCGTATGAAAAATTGTTAAATCAGGTTATTTCTGTAGCACGGGGTATTTAGTGAAAGAACAACAAGATTACACCTTGCCCACTGTAATACAAACAATTTTAAAGATACGTTTACTAATAAAATAAATAAAACGAAAATCAGCAATCCGTGGCCGTGGACCGGCGATGTTGCCGTGATGTTGCCGTTATAAAGAAGTTGTACCAAAAGTTTAATAATTATTCGACTATGTATTATATTTTTATTCTTTTCTGTTTTTCCTAGATGAATTCCTTTTGTTATTCATTAAATTAAATAATAAATTCAAGATAAAATTACAGAAATAAAAACAAAAATAAACCTATGCTAGTTAACACTAAAATTATAAAACGATATCTCAAAACTCAAGCTACGAGGGTTCCAAACGCTCCCTGTTGAAACTATAAAAAATAATTATGACGTTTAATAAATTACACTTTTCCTATTAATGAGATTGTATTATTATTAATAGTTTAAATATTACTACCATTCTGGTACAATTTTTCTAAGTATATCAACATCAAGCTATTAATACTAGGTAGGTACCTCATGGAAGAAGGAATTACGACTGCCGTCTAAGGAAGTAGGACTAAAATAAAAACTAAGAATACTATATTTTATCCAATTTCTGTTTATTACCATCACGTAAGTGTGAGTGAAACAAAATATCGCTGTTTGTGTCTATTCGATTAGCAACTGGTCACAAGGTTCAGATTGTCAAATTTTGGGTGCGTTCCGAAATACACTGAGAGCACTGGAAGTCCCCAGTAAAGAGCACTGCCAGTGCTCGCAGTGCTTATACCGGAACGGAGTGTATTTCGGAACGCACCCAATATCTTTTATCTTTTAATACTGTCAAATTCAAAATACCCTATTCTTGTACGAATAATACGGGTCGTTAACTGTACACATAATTTTGTTGCTTAGTATTTGTTTGTTTACATTCGAGGTTACAGAAAAGTTTTTTAAGAATTTCTTTATTTAAAGTAAATTCCTAAGGTGCATAAAGCTCTAAAGTCAAAGCCAAGTGTCCACAAAAAATGTATTGTGCCTTTGAGGGACGTAAATCCAATAGTTTAAGAAAATATCTTCTGTGTTCCCTAATGATTATAATATGGGGCTCTTCAAAGGGCGGATAAACAAATTTCTCAAAAGCCAGCAACGCATTGGCGGTTCCTCTGGTGCTGCAAATGTTCATGGGCGGCGGTAATCACTTACCATCAGGTGACCCGCCTGCTCGTTTGCTCGCTATATATATAAAAAAAAAAAAAAAAAATAATAATAATAATGATTTTTCGCCAAAACGCTTTTAGGTTACTAGTGCTGTGAAATAGATTATTGATAATTATTGCACTAGTACGTACATACGAGTATTATGTACTCTCTAATCTCTATGTTGTAGATTTCCTTAAAAATGAACTAATAAAAAGGAAATGGATAGAAATGATAAAAAGGCCTAATAGGATATCCCGGCATAACAGTCGTAAGTATTTGCTAAAAACATTTCACAGAATACTAATTTTTGCCAAACGAGTAACTACACCAAATGTAGGCGACTGAAATCAAATGCTATACCCACTATAAATTTACCCCAAGAAATAGGCGTTATCACGACAAGAAAGTTTAATATTTATAAATTAACTAGCTGACCCGGTGAACTTCGTACCGCCAACTTATGTATAAGAATAAAACAAATAAACTATCCTATCTTTTAAGTTAGTCCAAATTACAGATAGTTACGAAGTTTGATCAAAATCGGTTCAGTACTTTCAGGGTTTATCCCGAACATACCTACATCGTGACACGAGATTTTTATATACTTATATAAGATCGGATATTATATTGTACCAATTTTTACCCGACTACGACAAAGCCCAAAGGAAGGGTGAAGTATGATTTTAGCTGTCGATGGTATTTAGCTATTTACGAATGTTCCTCCGTTACACCTTCATGAAGCAATCATAATCAAATTACGAAAGTTGGTGGTATTCTCTAAAATTGATTGGGTGTAACGATCGCAATGGCTTCCACTCTCCCGCTAAAGGTTAAAATGCATTGATACACCAAGAACGCCGTAAGTGCAGCCGATCAGAGGTCATCACGATTGTTACACTGATTCAATAATTTTTGGATAATACGAGTTTTTCTAATTAGAATTCTTTTTCTAATTTTTTTCTAAAACATGGGATATTTGGATGACGATATTTTGGGCAAATTATATTCTTTGTACATGTAGTATGTAAATAAAATAAAATATATTATTGAAACTTCCTAACTAAACTGCATTTTAATTAATAACCCCGTGCGTAATTAGTATAAGGAGTGTGGTGCCAACCACGTAAAAATTTTTTTTAGTTTTAATTAATTTAGTAACTAGGTAGTAAATAGTAATATAGTTAGTTAAAATTTTACCTTCTTTTATAAATTATTTAGTTGCTATTTGGGTTTAAATAAGGTTATTTATTATTATTTTTAGTATTAAATAAATAAATAACAAGAAATTTGTACTGAAAAAACTAGAAGTTTAATTCGCTATAATCCGCCACAGAATTATACATTCTGTGGCGGATTATAGCGAATTAAACTTCTAGTTTTTTCAGTATCATGGACTTCTGCAAAGTAACGCCTGCTTCTATCCAATATAAGAAATTTGTAATCAATAAATGTACTACTTTGATTTCAGTAAAGTAGTTAAGTATTAAAACTAATCTGTCGTATTAAGCGGGCTAGTTCGGGTTGCTAGATTCAAGAAAATTTTGCGACAGTGGCGCTCCTATTTATTTCACGACTTTTTTGCCAAGCTATAGTACCTATGGCTTGTATATTTTTTATAATTATTGTTAAAATCTGTCATCACCTATCCCGAAGGAACCCTATAATTTTTGGGATAAAAATATTCTCTAAGTTAGGTATCCCAGGGCAGAAAGTATGTCAAGTTGCAATCAATCCATATTGCAACTTGATAGTAAGTATTCACTGGTTTGAATGTGATCGGATAACAGGCAGCCAAAAATAAAAAATAAACTGTAGGTAACTGTAAACTTTTAGGTTCTTTATGGATACTAAAGCATTTTTAATTCAATGATTTTATGAACTAATTTAATTTAATTACATTAAAAACAAACAATTTGCACACCATTATATGGTAGAATATGTTAAGGAAATTACCACTTTAGGATCTAATTTGTACCCATATTCCTGCAAATAAATATTATTTATTTATTTATTTTATTTCCTCTATTAAATGATTTTTTATACAAAAATCATCCCTAAGTTATATTTGATAGATTACGTATGTTAGACAATAATATACATAATCAACAAATATCCGACCCATCACTAGGAAAATCCTACCTATGACAAATTAAAAACACAATCTTACTTCTATAGTCTTCATATTTCTATGAGGTACCTACAGATCATTAAATTAAATAGCACAGAGTAAAGACCCTACTAGCGTCCACAGCTTCTATGGTCCACAGGCTCAACAAGCAGAGTCGAATCGAACCGCAATAATTCATCATTGCGGAATGCGGAATATTCGGAATGCGGAATGCGAATATGCGGAATATTCATTCAAAATAAATTAAAAATAAAAATAAAAAAAAAGGTGTTAAAATTAGTTCCACCGGGCTAGTTAAGTTTGGTGGAACCATGGTGGAACGTGGGTGGAACCATTGATTTTGGGTGCGTTCCGAAATACACTGAGAGCACTGGAAGTCCCCAGTAAAGAGCACTGCCAGTGCTCGCAGTGCTTATAACGGAACACACACTTTATAACCTGTGGAACCACAGACATATAACTATGTGGGTGGAACGCAAAGCTGCCAACGTGTACCTACCTAAACCTTTGATAACGTGTACTTAAACCAAAGACTCAAACGGTGTAACGGTGTACAATTATTACATAAACCTTTAGAAATACGAGAACAAATACGACTCGATTCGATTCGACACGATTCGGCTTTACGGTCGTGGTTAATCTGTGCCGAAGTCAATGTCAAAAATCTGACAGATTTCGAAGTGCTGTGGTGCTGTCAAAAAATATGAATTGTCAAAAAATATGAATTGTCAAAAAAAACAAAACAAATCAACGTGATCGCTGAACCGTGAACGTGATGTTATGATAAGTTTAGGTTATTTAAATAAAGCATTTTTGGAAATTATATAGTTATGGGACTTACTAAACAATATTTACGGTATGCCCCAAGCGGCATTTTCAACGTCATAGCCAGTCCAGACTGCAACAGCACCCATGTGACTTTGAACGGTGTTAGTGGAAGGTATATTGCCGTCGGTGCTTGTGAACATGTAATTATTTGGGATATGAGATTAGGAGAAAAGGTAAAATGTATTTATACACGTATCTATTTGATTCGTTGACTCAGTGAGCGTTGGGTGAATGATAAACGTGTCTCACGTCTGGGGCTTAACGTAAAGTCTGAAACCAGCTGTAATTTTTAGATTTGTATGATTTCGACACAGTGATGTGTTGAAGTCCAGTATTAGACGTACCTACTAGCTTACTAGGGCATAGCATACCAGAAAAGCATGCCAGATACTGGCAAAGCCACAAAAACCTACCGAAAGCAGCATGTTTTAACTACTACTTAACTATGTTATTAGTTTGGCAGTTGCTAAGTAGGTAGTTTGTACTACTTACTATCAAACATATTCATCAAAATTATTTTTTATCTATTTTTTAAAGTTAGCTCTATCAAGAACCTTTTCTTTCCTTGCCTTTCGACTTTCTTACTGCTTATAGTGCTATTTCCACTAGTAGTATTTCAGATTCTTGTCTTCATCATCAACCAATAGACGTCTGCTGCTGAACATAGGTTTCTTTTAGGGAATTCCACACTCTGCAGTCTTGCATCACCTTCCCTTCTTGATCACTGGCTTCCTGTGCTTAACTTGATGTTGTCTATCCACTTAATAGGGATTTCCCAATGCTGGGCTTTCTATTGCGGGGTCACATTTTGAGCACCTTTGTAGCCCAACATCTCTACATAGATTTTACGTTATATTTCAGGCTCAAGTAATACCAGGTGAGAATGTAGTGGTATCACAAATAGCTGCCAGTCCCACTGGGAACCACATGGCAGTTGGCTACGTAGATGGAAATATAAACGTTTTTGAACTGAACAACAATGACATAGTGTGTGTATTTGCTGGCCACAAGTCCGCTGTTACCTGTTTACAGTATGATGAACTGGGGCACAGGATTGTTTCTGGATCTAAGGTGAGGATGACTTTAGTTTTTTTTTGTTGCTTGTGACTTTGAATTTCTAGTACTCTGACATAGATATTCAACATTTGAAGGTGTTATCAATTATCATGGTCTATGTACATGGATATTACACTTAAGTATTAAGAGTTCTGTCTTTTTATACAATAGCTATTAGTAACCTGCCTCATAGCTGGTATGGTAGTGGTCTAGTTCAGATAACTCCCACTATTGACTCTTCTCAAATAGTCAATCCAGTATCTGGGGTCACGGGAGTGACCCCGCCAAAGCGAGCCAAAGGAAACGGGGCACTACCTACCTTTTCTCGAAGCGTTTCGTCGGATTTTCGAACCGTCATAGCTTAGGTCCAGATGATGCTAGAAAGCTGAAATTTTCAGGATAAGGTGTTGTTGGCAAACTTACCAAATATACCAAGTATAAATTTTCTAGCATATATAGTTTCAGTATTATTGATACCTGAAATACGTCGATTTCGTGACTGACTCACTGACCGTCATCAACATGAAAAAGGTACTTCCTGAAGTGCTAGAAGGCTGAAATTTGGTATGTAGGCTAGAATTTGCATATAAACAACAGGAAAATTAAGAAATCTGAAACTTTTCCCCTCCAACCCCTCCTATAGGGGGTGCAAATCTGACAGCATTTCCTCGTATTTTAGAACAGTCATAACTTCGGTACGGATGATGGTAGAAAGCTTTAATTTTCAGGATAACATGTCGTTTGCACATTTATTAAACATACTAAGTTTCAATTATCTAGCATTTATGGTTTCAGATTTATTGATACCTGAAATACGTACTTTTGGGGGTTTTTTACTTTTACTAAATCACATGAAACACGAAACCTCTAGGGTACTTCCTAAAGTCCTAGAAAGCTGAAATTTGGTATGTAGACTAGGAATTGCACATAAACAATGGAATAATTAAGAAATCTGAAACTTTCTTTTTCCAACCCCTCTTATTGGGGGTGCATATTTGACAGCGTTTCCACGTATTTGCTAACCGTCATAGCTTCAGTCCGGATGATGCTGGAAAGCTGAAATTTTCAGGATAAGATGCTGTTGGCCAACTTATTAAACATACCAAGTATCAATTGTCTAGCATTTATAGTTTCAGATTTATCGATAACTGAAATACATCGGTTTCGTAATTTAGCCTTATAAATCGCTGATGAAAATCAAAACCTCTAGGGTAGGTACTTCCCAAAGCCCTAGAAAGCTGAAATTTGGTATGTGGGCTAGGAATTTCATATAAATAATGGGAAAATTAAGAAATCAGGAACTTTTCCCTTCCAACCCCTCCTATAGGGGGTGCATAATAGCTGCACAGTCGGTACTAAAAGAAATATGTGCAAAATGCCGTATACATACATAATACTGTACATAAATAATATATGTATATATAAAATTCATGACTCAGGTACAAATGTTCTGAATACAAACATTATGCCCCTAGCAGAATTCGAACCCGCGACCTCTCCCTCAACAGTCATGGTCTGTAACCAATCGGCCAAACAGGTCGCACATAATAATCACGTAATCTTGTCATTTTTATTCTCATTATTTTCATTTTATTACTGAAAAATTATAAAATACCTATAAGTACTTACAACATAAAATATTTTTCAGAGGTAAATATACCTATAGTAATCATTGGCGAAGAGTCCACGTATGACCCGGCATCCCTTTAGGAATTGTTCAATAAGTAATCAACAATATTTTCGTCTAACCCTGTTCTTCAAACTAAACACTGTTCATTGGTTTGAATTAAATTAACGCGTGACAATTTATAGAAAAGTAGATGATGCCCGCGACTTCGTCTGCGTGGATTAAGGTTTTTGATTCCAGCGGGAACTGTTTAATTTTCCGGGATAAAAAGTAGCCAATGTCCTTCCCCGGGATACAAACTATCCCTGTAAATTTCATCAAAATCGGTTGAAAAGATGGGCCGTGAAAGCGCAGCAGACAGACAGACACACTTTCGTATTTATAATATTATATGGATCTAAACTAATATTAAAAAGAGGAAAGATTTAACCGTCAAGTTTGCTGTGGATAAAATAAAAAAAAACTCAACCGATTTTAAAAATTCTTCCGGCACTTCACGTAGGTTCATTCCAGTGCTAATGTAAAATCTTATGTGCTGCTCAGTGCCCACTGGCTTTAGTGGGTAAAAAATAATGGACTATTATCATGATTAGTGCTAGCCTTGCGAAGCGGGGCGGGTCGCTAATCAACAATAAGCAGATATAAACCGGCTGGCCCATACAACCAAATATCTTTAATACTGAGCACCAGACTCGAAAATAAGAACTAACTTATGTATGTATGGATTTGCCGCTCATTACATACATATACAGCAAACCCACAAAGAAAAGAGGCAACGATAGAGAGTGGGCAATGAAAAAAGGAATAACTATAGTGCGAGAAATAGAGTCCAAAAAATTAAAAAATCTAGTGCGCCTGCCAAAAAGAAATGAAATCCCACCAAAACCATTTCATGGATAGGCTGCCAAAACTCGCATACAAGTCCAAATCATAATGCTTTCACTGTTAAAAAGTTATGAGATCTCTAGTAGAGCCAAGCCCCTAGTTGAGCTCCGATTTGTGCTGCGCATCATCATAGCCCATGGGGCCAGTTCCAAGTCCAAAGTGTACAGGTTTAAGTACTTTTGGCTGTACCACATTTACTACATACAAGTCCTGACTCTATAAACTCTACATCTTGATAAAAAGATGTGGCTTGGCTGTTTCGTGATCCAATCAATCATTTAATGTTCGTGGAATAGGTATAGTTTGTGCGAGAATCACGAAACGGCCAAGCCACATCTTTTTATCAAGATGTAGAGTTTATAGAGTCAGGACTTCTATGTAGTAAATGTGGTACAGCCAAAAGTACTTAAACCTGTACACTTTGGACTTGGAACTGGCCCCATGGGCTATGATGATGCGCAGCACAAATCGGAGCTCAACTAGGGGCTTGGCTCTACTAGAGATCTCATAACTTTTTAACAGTGAAAGCATTATGATTTGGACTTGTATGCGAGTTTTGGCAGCCTATCCATGAAATGGTTTTGGTGGGATAGTTTTGTCATAGGTGGTAGATTCTTACAACTTATCATAAGTGACTCTAGTGGTCCTACTGAAATACTAACTAACTGAAATAAATCATTTTCATTTTCATTTTCATAATAATAATGTAAATCTAAGTTAAAGCTTTATCTCCCAATCCAAAATTTGGGCATCCAAAAAATATACATATACTTACTCTAGTACTAATACTTAGTAAATACTTACTTATACTACTTTATTTGGTCATACATGAAATTGAGAGATGAGTGGCCTAGTTGCAACAACGCAACATTGAGCCAAGTCGGTAACTGGATGGGTGACCAAATTTGGTGGTTCGAATTTGACCTTTTTGTTTCCACCGTGCCGCGGAGACCTCGTTAAGCAGTCGGTCCTGGTTATTATCACTAACATCTGATAATAATCATTAAAAACCTAAGAGTTGAAATAGTACTCTTAGTCCAGTTGTATGCAGAAGGATCTGGGAACCCACCGCATTATTATCCCAAGAAAACCCCTGTCATTGTGATTAATGGAAGGGGGTCATAAGGAATACGATATAATAATAAGAAATATTACTGATGTTTATTAGATTAAAAATATATTTGCCTGAGTTTGCATAATTTTAAGTGCTATCATCTATCCAGCATTTAAAATAATCAGATCTAGAACTTAAAAGAAAGCCAAAACCATTTATTCAATGTGTCCAACTACACACTGTAGCCCTGTATACTGCTGTAAATAGAATTGTTTAATTTACAACAAAAAAAACCGGCCAAGTGCGAGTCGGACTCGCGCACCGAGGGTTCCGTACAAACCTGTAGTAAGTTTTAAATTATTTAAAAAAAACTACTTACTAGATCTCGTTCAAACCAATTTTCGGTGGAAGTTTGCATGGTAATGTACATCATATTAGTTTTATCATTCTCTTATTTTAGAAGTTACGGGGGGGGGGGGGGGGGGACGACGACGACACACATTTTACAAATTACTTTTACTTTAATTAATTACAAATGATATTAGAAACCTCAATATCATTTTTGAAGACCTATCCATAGATACCCCACACGTATGGGTTTGATGAAAAAAAAATTTTTGAGTTTCAGTTCTAAGTATGGGGACCCCCAAAATTTATTGTTTTTTTTCTATTTTTGTGTGAAAATCTTAATGCGGTTCACAGAATACATCTACTTACCAAGTTTCAACAGTATAGTTCTTATAGTTTCGGAAAAAAGTGGCTGTGACATACGGACGGACACACAGCCAGACAGACATGACGAATCTATAAGGGTTCCGTTTTTGCCAAATTTGGCTACGGAACCCTAACTAGTAGCCAGATATGTTGGTGATAATTATGAGAATTCCAAATGTGCCAGCAGGCTATATTTTTTTACCAAAAAATGTATATTGTCTATTCCAGGATACTGAAGTCATTCTCTGGGATGTGGTATCGGAGACTGGCGTGGCTCGCTTCAGTGGCCATAAGGGGGTGGTGACTAGTGCACTTTTTATTAATGGCAAGAACTGTATTGTCAGCTCTTCAAAGGACACATTTATCAAATTCTGGGACATTGAAACCAAACATTGTTTTAAGACTCTTGGCGGACATCAGATGGAGGTAAGCATGTACTCAAATGTTCAACTTAACAAGCATTATATAAAATATATACAATGTAAGATAAGCAGTTACTAGTGTCCAACAGAAGGTTGAAGGAAGGTCTGGTCGAAGCCGAAGCTGATTGAATAACTATCCTCACAGCTTTCGAGCTTCGGCCAAATCTGAAGCGGAAGGCTTTATAACACTAAGAAATTCCGTTTAGGATTGCCTAAAAGTGAATAAACAAGTTTATTTTTTCAAACAAGGTTATTGTTAACTAAAGCCGACAACAAAATTATTCTTTATACTTACTTGAAACACATATATTATAATATATATTAGTATATTTATTTTTATAATTAGCTATATTATATATAATTTATATTTTGATAATATGTTTATTTTGGTTTATGTATTAGTATGTAGTTATTTGAATGTAAGTATATTATAGATCCACCTGCAGTCTATTTTCCCTTATTTTCTCCTCTTCCTAAGGTTGCCTGGTAGAGATCGCTACCTAAGCGATAAGGCCGCCTTTTGTATCCTACTTCTGTCTGTGTTTATTTTTTTTTTTCTTTCCTTTGTATTTGTTATTCTTACATGTGGTGGTACAAATAAAGAGTATAATAATAATAATAATAATATTATTATTACTGATACTGGGATCGGTCTATCATTACAGACAGGACTATTGTAGCCAATAAGCCTGACATAGTGGTGATAGACCGATCAGAGCGCCGTGCAATGATTGTTGATATTACTGTCCCGCATGACGAGAACCTCGTGAAAGCTGAGAAAGAGAAACTAACCAAGTATCTAGACTTAGCGCATGAGGTTGTCGCCATGTGGAATGTGGACTCAGCAATCATTGTACCAATAGTCGTGACTACTAACGGTCTTATAGCCAAGAGCCTCGACCAACATCTTTCGAGGCTCTCATTGGGTAGCTGGGTCAAGGGCCAGATCCAGAAGGCTGTACTCCTGGACACGGCTCGCATCGTCAGGAGGTTCCTCTCTCTGGGGCCCTGACCGCCGGTTTCTTGGACCCTGTTCCCGAGACCGGTGGAACGCTATTTTTTATATTTTTAAATGTTTTTTTTTTTTTTTTTGTTTTCTTATTTAAATATTTAAAAATGTAAAAAATATGGACTAAATGAAATAAAAGTATAATAATAATAATTGTTTTGATTTACTGTTGGTGACGGCGCGGCGGGCGGACGGCGCAACGTGCTTCGCCTATTCCACTGCGCTCTCACACAATCGCAACAGTTAGTTCAATATCGGCGCTTGCTAAACCTTCGGCTTCGGTCAAAACTTCGACCTAGCCGAAGCGGAAGGTTTGGGCAAAGGTGGCCTAAGCCGAAGCCGAAGTTCGGTCGGACACTGCCATGCCCCTAACAGGTTAGCCCGCTACCATCTTAGACTGCATCATCACTTATCATCAGGTGAGATCGCAGTCAAGGGCTAACTTGTAGTGAATAAAAAAAAAAAATTGTTAACTAAATGTCAATATATAATTCTAATAATAATATCTTATAGGTATGGTCAGCTGTGCTGCTGAAAGAAGAGAGGTATTTGGTAACTGGCAGTATGGATCAGCAGTTACGAGTATGGAAGTTGAAGTGGAATGACAAAGTCAAGGAGGAAGATAAAATTGTGCAACAACTCGAGATCGTCAAGTTAGAAGATACTGACTCTACTGATGACAGCTCAGTAAGTTTTTCTCCATTGCCATAGTTGCCAAATAGAACAGCTGTTTTAAGGTGGTCATCTTTTATCATAGTTTTTTCGCCATTTAAGATTTACTACAGTCCGATTCAAACTTTATGACTTCTAATCGACGTCATCGAAAATCGTCCGTTTCGATGCGCAGAATACGATATTAGGTATCAGTGGGACGGTTCAGTTGATTTACCTGCGCGAACCTACACTCGCGGCTAACTTCCGAAATGTTGCCGAGACGTCATAAAGTTTTTATCGGGCTGTACCACCGTGAAAGACGAACCATTTATTGTAAACACAGCACATACTATACACATAGCCAAGTGGGCACTTTAGTTAGTACGCGGCGGTAGGGGCCGAGTGGTCGGACTGGCCACCGACCCGGGGCAGAGCGAGCTGGCCTGCTACGGCACTGACTCTTTGTTGGAGCTGTTTGCCTTGTAATAAAAATAAACAATGAAATCAAAGACTTCAACATACTTTTTCGCCAAGATTTAAAGATTTATTAACCGTGAAATACTATAAACATTTTTTGTAAACATAGATGTTGTAATGCCACCAAGTGGGCACGTTAGTCCGCGGCGGCAGGGGCAGAGTGGTCGGACTGGCCACCAACCCGGGGCAGAGCGTGCTGGCCTGCTACGGCACTAACTCTTTGTTGGAGCTGTTTGCCCTGTAATAAAAATAAACAATGAAACCAACGACTTCAACATAAGTTTTTCGCGAAGATTTAAAGATTTGTTAAACGTGAAATACTAGATATAAATATTTTTGTAAACATAGATATTGCAATGCCACCAAGTGGGCACGTTAGTCCGCGGCGGCAGGGGCAGAGTGGTCGGACTGGCCACCGACCCGGGGCAGAGCGTGCTGGCCTGCTACGGCACTGACTCTTTGTTGGAGCTGTTTGCTTTCTGCTCCGACGAGGAGGCCACTGTCAGGATGAATAAACGAGTCAAGAAGCAGAGGAAAAAATTGGCGTAAGATTTTTTTATAATCACAATACCTTTTTTTTATATATCCACATAAACATGAGGAACCTCCATCCTTGGATATTATTTTGAAATCTCCCTAAATTCATTAAAGAATGTAACTGTTAAGTTGAAGGGAAGAAGACTATTCTAAGATCTATAGAGCATATCAACTTAACTTTGTCTTTAATAAAACAAGATGTAAGTACATAATAATACTAGTATGGCGCGTGGCTGCGCGGCCCGCTAAAGCGGACCGCGTATTGGAGCGCGTGGTCCACTGTCTACTTACTCGCTGTCCTACTATCCTGCCCCCCGATTATTTAAGAATGGCCGATCAAATCGTCAAAGTTCGGCGTCAAAGTAAAATAAACCATAACAGCATTAAATTAGAGCTCAATTTCGAAACACGAAATTGAGCTCTAATTTAATGCTGTTATGGTTTATTTTACTTTGACGCCGAACTTTGACGATTTGATCGACAATTCTTACATAATCGGGCAGCTGGTTTACTGTCTACGTGTTCTGATCTGAACAACACACTGCTATGCTAGTAAGCACAGTGGAAGCGCCAGCACGCCAAGCGTCCGACGTAAAAGAAAATTCTCATAAAGGAAAAACATAAAACAAAGACCATCAACCCCCCGCCCCTCCCTTTTTGTTTGAGCAGCCCCTAAGTAGGTACCTATCTTTAATACCCTGACCGTGCTCCTCACCCATTATCCGAACCTTCGATCATCATCTCTCTCCATATTTTTTTCTCCGAACCATTCGTCAAAATGAGATTTCTTCCACAAAAACAAATCTTGAAAAGGAACCGTAGTCTTGCATAGTTCTACACTTGTAGCCTCTTCAATATTCGCCATATATTTTCTATGGAAAAATAAATTCCGCCATCTTGAATTTTTTTCCTGTTCATCAAGTAGACCTTCATGTTCTGATCATATTTTGCCTTGCTTGGTTTCTTGAAACCACTCTTCCATCTTTTATACTCTCAGAGATAGACACCGACGAAATTTGTATGGCGGCCATCTTATATCCGCCATTTTGAATTTTTTTTCAGCTCACTGTCAATTGGATGAAGTTTCGAGTGACATTTGGTCGAGCACCCCCCTATCTTCAATACCCTTTTCTATGGAAAAATAAATTCCGCCATCTTGAATTTTTTTCCTGTTCATCAAGTAGACCCTCATGTCCTGATCATCTTTTGCCAAGAAACCACTCTTCCATCTTTTATACTCTCCGAGATAGACACCGTCGAAATTTGTATGGCGGCCATCTTAAATCCGCCATTTTGAATTTTTTTCTCAACTACCGCCAATTGGATGAGGTTTCGAATGACATTTGGTCGAGCACCCCCCACCTATCTTCAATACCCTGGCTGGTGCTCTTCATCCGTCTTCGAAATCCTCAATCATCAGCTCTCTCCGTATTTTTCCTCCGGATGAATTTTTGTCTTCTATACGAAACGATGAGTGAAAAAAAAAATGTTCATACAAAATTTTACAGGAGAGGTGATCAATCAGTCAATCAGCACGAGCAGCTATATATATATAAACTAGTATGGCGCGTGGTTGCGCGGCCCGCTACAGCGGACCGCGTAGTGGACTGCGTGGTCCACTGTCTACTTACTCGCTGTCCTACTATCCTGCCCCCCGATTATGTAAGAATGGCCGGTCAAATCGTCAAAGTTCGGCGTCAAAGTAAAATAAACCATAACAGCATTAAATTAGAGCTCAATTTCGAAACACGAAATTGAGCTCTAATTCAATGCTGTTATGGTTTATTTTACTTTGACGCCGAACTTTTACGATTTGATCGACAATTCTTACATAATCGGGCAGTTGGTTTACTGTCTACGTGTTCTGATCTGAACAACACACTGCTATGCTAGTGAGCACAGTGGAAGCGCCAGCGCCAGCGCAGCCAAGCGTCCGACGTAAAAGAAAATTCTCATAAAGGAAAAACATAAAACAAAGACCACCAACCCCCCGCCCCTCCCTTTTTGTTTGAGCAACCCCTAAGTAGGTACCTATCTTTAATACCCTGACCGTGCTCTTCACCCATCATCTGAAGCTTCGATCATCATCTCTCTCCATATTTTTCCTCCGAACCACTCGTCAAAATGAGAATTCTTCCATAAAAACAAATCTTGAAAAGAAACCGTAGTCTTGCATAGTTCTACACTTGTAGCCTCTTCAATATTCGCCATACATTAACTATGGAAAAATAAATTCCGCCATCTTGAATTGTTTTCCTGTTCATCAAGTAGACCCTCATGTCCTGATCATCTTTTGCCAAGAAACCACTCTTCCATCTTTTATACTCTCCGAGATAGACACCGTCGAAATTTGTATGGCGGCCATCTTAAATCCGCCATTTTGAAATTTTTTTCTGCTCACTGTCAATCGGATGAAGTTTCGAGTGACATTTGGTCGAGCACCCCCCACCTATCTTCAATACCCTTTTCTATGGAAAAATAAATTCCGCCATCTTGAATTTTTTTCCTGTTCATCAAGTAGACCCTCACGTCCTGATCATCTTTTGCCAAGAAACCGCTCTTCCATCTTTTATACTCTCCGAGATAGACACCGTCGAAATTTGTATGGCGGCCATCTTAAATACGCCATTTTGAAATTTTTTTCAGCTAACTGTCAATTGGATGAAGTTTCGAGTGACATTTGGTCGAGCACCCCCCACCTATCTTCGATAACCTGGCTGGTGCTCTTCATCCGTCTTCGAAATCCTCAATCATCAGCTCTCTCCGTATTTTTCCTCCGGATGAATTTTTGTTTTCTATACGAAACGATAAGTGAAAAAAAAAAAGTTCATACAAAATTGTCCAGGAGAGGTGATCAATCAGTCAATCAGCACGAGCAGCTATATATATATTAATGAGAATGACATAAATCTTAAATCTGAGCAAAGTCAAAGTACGCTTTATAGATCTCACACTAAGAAAATTGTAATAATTCGAAAATTTTCCTGAAGCTTTCAGGAAAGTTGTCGAATTATTAAAGAAAATACACATTCCCTTCCTACCTCATTTTAAGCCTTGTTTCTGAACACAATTTTGTAACTGGCAATTTTGCATATTATATCTCATTCATTGAATAAATTAAATAAATAAATCGTTTATTTTCAATAATTTTGTGTTACATTGTAATTGATCTTGGAACAATTTGAAGTTAACAATTATTGTGTTAATGTGCTTACAACAAAAAATGTAGATAAAATGACGCAAGATCAAGAACTGGCTATCCTAGCTAGATTTTTTAGATTTTTAAGGATACCCAGCCCTCTCCCTCGAAAAAAAACATTGATAGTTTTTTTTTAATATAGGGCAAATTTTTATCAACTGGATGTCATGATTATTCATGAACATAAAATATTGCCACAGAAAACAAAAACAAAACCAAGCAGATACCACACCAAACGAGGTATCAGAGATCCTCACGCTTTCGGACGAAGTGCGTCGATTGAGTTCCGTCAAACTGTCTGCCAAGCTGAAATCAGCGACTGTGTTGATGGGGACCTCGGGTGAAATGCGCGTTGGAGTCACCCTGGCCACCAATACCCTAGAACTGCATAGCTTGGCTATGGCTGAGGGGAATGAAGGTAGGTGCAAAAGCTATCTGAGAATAAACGAACTTCAGTTAAAATGGACTTCACTCCATCAATTTTTTGAAGTGAAAACTTCTTTAGCCGCGTTGAGCTCTTTTTGCTAGGGGGTAAACTTGTGGATTCGCGTCACCGCGATCACGCTAGAACGACGACCTCCGTGGCACACTGTTGAGCGCTGTTGCCTTAACGTGCGGAGGTCCCGGGTTCGATCCCCGGCAGGCTCAATTTGAGAATTTATAATTTCTGAATTTTCCCTGGTCTGGCCTGGTGGGAGGCTTCGGCCGTGGCTAGTTACCACCCTACCGGCAAAGACGTGCCGCCAAGCGATTTAGCGTTCCGGTACGATGCCGTGTAGAAACCGAATAGGGGTATGGGTTTAATATAACTGCCATGCCCCTAACAGGTTAGCCCGCTACCATCTTAGACTACATCGTCACTTACCATCAGGTGAGATCGCAGTCAAGGGCTAACTTGTAGTGGATAAAAAAAAAACGGCCGAATGGATTTGAATGAAATTTGGCACAGAGATAGATTAATTATAGTTGTAGAATAACACATAGGCTACATTTTATGCCGGAAAATTAGAGTTCCGCGGGAACCGAAAAACCTCAATCTACGCGGACGAAGTCGTGGGCCTCAGGTAGTGGTTTATGTTTTTTTAATACAATTTAGCTTACGCAATAAAAATGCTAATAAAACCAGTTTATTTTTAGTGAAATGTCTGAAACAAATCACGATGCCGGGCCACCAGAAGGAGCCGCGTTGCGTCGCCATCAGTTCTGATAACCTCGCTGTGCTCACGGCTTCCGCCGACTCCATCAAACTGTGGAACAGGTCCGTACTTCTTATCATCCAATATCACCAACACTTGTACTTTCTTACCATCATTACTTATACTATGTATAATGTTCATTGTTTTTAAGACGTATTCCGTAGCAAAATAGTAAAAACGGAACACACATCAATAGATCACGCTTTAAATAAAATAAATAAGTCTTTTGTAAGCACATTCCTTGTTCCATGGTCAGTGGTCACGCTTGTGTTTGAGAACCTATAATGCTATCTACGAATTATTATTAAAGATTTATGTTAACTTAACAGGATTATTAGAATAAAATATCAAATTTGTGTTTCGGATCATTTTAGAGACGCGAATCTGCCCCGCAATCATGTAAGAATGGCCGATCAAACGTTAAAGATTTTCGTCAAAGTAAAATAAACCATAACGGCATTGAATAAGAGCTCAATTTCGTCTGCCCATTCTTATACGTTTAGGTATGTACGATACCCTAAACGTATAAGAATGGGCAGACGCAATTGAGCTCTAATTCAATGCTGTCATGGTTTATTTTACTGTGACGCCGAACCTTTACCATTTGATCAACAATTCTTACGTAATCGGGGGCCTGTTTTGTTTTGTTTGGGTCTTATGTTTTCTGCTAGCAGTTGTTCTGTTTTATCTAGTTATATATGTACCTGTTGCCTAACTGATGCTGAACTTAGGCTCAGAAGGGCTGGAACCCAGAGCTGTAAATCCAGTTTAATAAAAAAAATTATGCTGACCCATTTTAAATGGTTGTCATTTTAGAACGAGTCAAACTTGCCTCCGTACGATCCAAGTGACGTGCGGCCGTCCAACTAGCGCGTGTTTCGCGCCGGGCGACAGGCACGCGCTAGTGGGCTGTGCGGACGGCTCGTTGCTACTACTGGACGTTGCGGCCGCATGCGTGCTGGAGCAAGTGCCCGCTCACACCGCCAACTGCAGCAGCGTTGGACTTACTCCGGATCAGGTGAGTTACTGACGTGCGGCCGTCCAACTAGCGCGTGTTTCGCGCCGGGCGACAGGCACGCGCTAGTGGGCTGTGCGGACGGCTCGTTGCTACTACTGGACGTTGCGGCCGCATGCGTGCTGGAGCAAGTGCCCGCTCACACCGCCAACTGCAGCAGCGTTGGACTTACTCCGGATCAGGTGAGTTACTGACGTGCGGCCGTCCAACTAGCGCGTGTTTCGCGCCGGGCGACAGGCACGCGCTAGTGGGCTGTGCGGACGGCTCGTTGCTACTACTGGACGTTGCGGCCGCATGCGTGCTGGAGCAAGTGCCCGCTCACACCGCCAACTGCAGCAGCGTTGGACTTACTCCGGATCAGGTGAGTTACTGACGTGCGGCCGTCCAACTAGCGCGTGTTTCGCGCCGGGCGACAGGCACGCGCTAGTGGGCTGTGCGGACGGCTCGTTGCTACTAGTGGACGTTGCGGCCGCGTGCGTGCTGGAGCAAGTGCCCTCTCACACCGCCAACTGCAGCAGCGTTGGACTTACTCCGGATCAGGTGAGTTACTGACGTGCGGCCGTCCAACTAGCGCGTGTTTCGCGCCGGGCGACAGGCACGCGCTAGTGGGCTGTGCGGACGGCTCGTTGCTACTAGTGGACGTTGCGGCCGCGTGCGTGCTGGAGCAAGTGCCCGCTCACACCGCCAACTGCAGCAGCGTTGGACTTACTCCGGATCAGGTGAGTTAGTCAACTTAGCTTGAAAGATGTTGCTTCATTATCTAATTGTCACCTCCTTTTATACCATTTATATAGATGTTATAATATTGATAGCAATTTCGTTATTATAGATTTATAGATATATTTTGATATATTTGCAGCGTGGTTGCTATTCTGGCGGTGGCGACAAAACGGTGAAGTTGTGGCAATTTGAACTAATTCCTGATCCAACAGGGGACTCCAAGGCCAAGGTAACACTAATAAATTTTATAGGCACCTTTTTGCTATGGTACTCTCTTTTTATTCTCTTAAAGTTCTTAAACCCCCGATATTTATTTTTGGGGGTCCTTAAATGTTGCTATGGTATTAATGTCTTTTTTTTCGCAATTTACATCCAGATTATCTATATTATTAAATAAATAATTAAAAGCTTTATTGTTTACATTATTGTTAGGTTAGATTAATCACAATATATCTTAAGATTAAATTAAAAACTAACAATAAAACAATTGGAGACAACCTCACCATTGCCGAGCATTCATATTCATATTTTTTTTATTCATATTCATTTATTTATTTAGATTTTTGCTTGTTTAAAGCTCTTACGAATGTCATATAAAATTACAATTAACTCAAATATGATTACAAAATTACAAACAACAAGAAAAAAAAAAATTAGACAAGATCATAAAATTAAAAATGAAAAAAATTAAACTTTTAAACAACGTTGGCAACAATGCTCAAGGGCTGGTTTTCAGTTTGCTCCATTCCATTCATTTTGTTTTCTTTATCTCAGGTATTATCACTACTTCATACAAGAACACTGGAGCTTGAAGAATCAGTAACAGCTGTAAGAGTGAGCCCTAACAATAAATTCATTGCAGTGGCTTTACTCGACTCAACCGTTAAGATATTCTTCTTAGACACGTTTAAGGTAAGCAAAGTACAAAATTATGCTGGTAACTTATTGTTTGGATTATAAACTGGTATGTATCATCAAATAAATGGAGAAATAATTTGTGCCCAATTATAACCCACACACCTGAAATTTCCGAGAGATTGTAATTAGAAAATTTCGTACTATCTATTTTCAACCGACTACTAAATGTTTAGCAGCTGTGCAAAACTATAGATTTCACGCTTTGTCTTTCCGTATAAGAAAGTGTCACTGGCAACTGGCAAGTAACTTTTGCGATTTCTGGCAGAAGTCAACCACTCGCAGCAAGTCTAACAGTGAACAGAGAAGAAACATCGGGTTAAAGATTATAGGTTTGAAAATACTCACCCTACAAACTCTTACCCCCTATTTAACACTCTTGGGGGTGAAATTTCGAAGATCCCTTCCTTAGTGAGTGCCTACGTTATAAAAGAAACCTACTGTCAAAATTTCAAGTTTCCAACCCCAGCGGTTAAGGCTGTGCGTTGATAGACCAGTCAGTCAGGACAAACGAACACCGAGACATAGATTATTTAGTACAACAATACAATACAATACAATTAGATTTTACTTGGATCAATTGTAATTTTTTTTCCAACAGTTCTACCTATCCTTATACGGCCACAAGCTGCCAGTTCTCAGTCTGGACATCAGCTATGACTCAAACATCATCGCGACCGGCTCAGCCGACCGAAACGTCAAGATCTGGGGCATGGACTTTGGTGATTGCCACAAATCGATATTCGCCCACAACGACTCGATCACGGCACTACAGTTCGTACCGAGCACGCATTACTTCTTCACCGCGTCCAAAGATGGGAAGGTCAAACAGTGGGATGCGGACTCTTACGATAATATTATCACTTTGAATGTAAGTTATCTTTAAACTAATTGTACTTTTCTTATCTACGGTAGCTCATTTTTTGGTAGGAAGTTACGTGAAAATTTATTACTTGATCATTTTAAGAGACAAAAACAAAAACTTTTACACGGGAAAATAATTTTTAAGTTCTATAAATGCGTGCTATGGAAAGAGCTTTGCTCGGAATTTCTTTGAGGGATAAAGTCCGGAACGAAGTGATTCGCCAAAGAACTAAAGTGACCGACAGCTCTTAGGGCCGGCACGCTGAAGTGGCAGTGGGCTGGTCACGTGTGTCGGAGGACCGATGGACGTTGGAGTCGAAAGGTCCTCGAGTGGAGACCGCGTCTTGGTAAGCGGAGCGTAGGGCGCCCCCCAGCAAGGTGGAGCGATGATATCCTGAGGGCGGCTGGCATCAAGCTGCGAAAAGCCGAGGAAAGAGCACGTTGGCGCTACTTGAAAGTCTATACATCTATATATAAGTCTGTATATAAGTCTATGTCCAACAGTGAATGCACAGTGGCTGATGATGACCCTATACAAGCTTTATTTAAAAAAAAAACATATTACGTATAGGTACATTTGCGAATTTTGTAGGAGTGTTAAATACGAAAATGATTTCTATTTCCAAAGCCAAGACTGGTAATACATTTTTTAATTGAATATGGGTGTAATTTCCAAATGGACATCATCATTGCGAACGATACTTAATTTTCAAATCCGACTAAATAATCCAGTCTTTCCCATGTGAATGTATGTCTGCTACTGCTGCTGTATGACATACTAATTTCTTACATTTTTTTTTTAAATATATAGGCTAGCGCTTGGCTGCAATCAGACTTGCTTGCAAGTGGTGATGCAGTCTAAGGTAGAGCGCGCTTGCCTAGAAGCTGCCTATTCACTCTTGATTTGAAGGTATACCTATATTATAAGAGGAGGTAATTATGTTATGGACTGATCTTTAATCCAATGCGCTTCGAGTTACTACCTTTTCTATAGCTGTTAATATGGTTTTTCCTTTACCCATCCATGGTTTTTCTTCGCTCCTAGGGTCACGCGGGAGAATGCGTTTGTTTGTCAGTGGGCGCGGGCGGCTTACACGTAGCGACTTGCGGGACGGATTTCGGCGTGCGACTGTTCTCTCGAACAGAAGAGCCAGTCGTGTTGGGAGACGCGGATGAAGCTGAAGAGGGCCTTGCTACCGGGGAGCAACATGTGAGTGACACTTCATTATTACTTTACTAGCTGATGGTTGATCTTTAAGTGTATTGTGATTCCCGCGGGAACTCCTTCATTTTCCGGGATAAAAAGTAGCCTATGTCACTGGTCCTCAACTATACCCATGTCAAAAATCACGTCGATCCGTTGCTCCGTTACAGCGTGATTGAAGGATAAACCAACAAACACGCAAACCAACAAACAAACACACTTTATAATATTAGTATGATAAAACCTGTTCCACGCGTACAAACTAACAATATGACGGACAATGACCTAGTTAAATTATGTTAACTGTCACTTGAAAATCCCGTTTGCAAAAAAATCATACTAATATTATAATTACAATACTAGCTGATGGCTGATCCCCGCGACTTCGTCCGCTTGGAATAAGTTTTGTTAATTCCCACGGGTACACCTTAATTTCCGGGATAAAAAGTAACAGTATGTCACTCTCCAGCTCCTCAACTATACCCATGCAAAAAAATTCACGTCGATCAGTTGCTCTGTTGCGGCATGATTAAAGGACAAACCAACTTTCGCATTTATAATATTAGTATGATAGGTATAAAATAACTCGTTTTTAAATAATCAAATAAATTAATTTATATTTTCCAGGCCCCAGTTCCAGGTTTACCAGGTATCAACATACCTACAAAGAAAACTATAGGAGCAGAAAAAGCTGTAAGTACTATCATCGTTTAAAGCCGCCCGTTTGAAGCGGAGCGGAGTGAAGATATGCCAAGCAGACCAATCAGATTCCTGACAGGGGACTTAAAACAATTATCGTCATCGATCAACAATCCGACTGGTCCGCCCAACACATCTACGCTCCGCTCCGCTCCGCTTCCGTGCACAGACAGCCTTAGGATATTGACATTTCATAGCACTACAGTCCAACGTCCCACTTCTGGGCACAGGCCTCCACTCTCATAGGAGAGAGAGAGAATAGGGATGATGACAACTCAGCAAATCAAATCAAATCAGCAATTCCTTATCAAACTTAAAAACGCATTTCTAGTATTTCCATACTAAAGTATAGTAATTCACAGTTGTGACGTCATCAAATTTCAACGCACTTTTTTTCTTTAATCTATATTTTAAAATGGTTATCAAACTTAAAACTAACCGAGGATGTGAATTTTAGGCCTTTTGGAAGACCCTCTATTTAATAATCAGTTAGAAAGAATTTATTTTTGATATAGGCATCATCCCTATTAAGAAAGAAAAAAGGAAAGAAAATGTGTTTTTATTTGATCACTATATGTAGTTTTAGACTAATTATAATTAATATTAAGTAGATATAGTAATATGGGACCAAATAAAGGTTTCCATCTCAGCATCATGCTGCAGCAGACTGCAGGGCTGGTTTTCAGTGGAAACCTTGATTATAAGTGAAGTCACGGACGGAACTATAAATACATATGCGTGCAATACCTATCCTTATATATTTATTAAAGCTTAGACCCACCACGCTGCTCCAATGCGGGTTGGCGGGCTATTGACATTTCATACATTTGTATGATATGCCACGGTATCGGATTTAAACATCGTCCTTAGGAATAAAGATGAATTTGATGAATATCTTGAACGTTTACATACAGGCTGATGCAATAATGGAGTGCCTATCAGTAGGCGCGGAGTATCAGAGGGAAGTGAGCGAGGCGCGCGGGCAATTCGTGCAGCCTCCCATACTGATGGCTGCCTACAACTGCACCACTGCTGAGGACTTCCTCCTGGAGACCGTCAAGAAGATTCGCTCTAGGTGATTGTGTTTGATTTTTATTTGAAGCAGCCTGTATATTATAGTATACTTTAAGATTTTTGAAGTAAAACTTCTTAATGAATGAACGAGAAGTTTAATTCGCTATAATCCGCCACAGCAGACAAATCTATGCGGTACAGTGCGTGTCCTTCACCAATAGCATGCGAACACCCACCACCCAGCAATTCGCACCGGCACAGCACCACACCACACAAATCTTCCAAATCACTCTCAACGTACGTTTCACTCCGAAATCGGAGCATCTTCAGGAGATGTTGACTCGACAATGCACGATTGTAAAGACAACAACAAGACGGCTTGAAACGGAATGAAACGTACGTTGACCGGTGAAAGCCTCCAGCTTTTTCCATAATATTCTGTCTCTAGCGGCTCTGTTCCATGTAGTGCCTGCTACTTTTTCAATGTCGTCGCTCCAGCACTTCCGTGGCCTGCCTGGCCTGCGTTTCTTGTCAATGGGGTACCAGTTTGTTGTCGAGAGAGAGTTACGTTTCGTATATTACTGTAGGGGCAAGAGAGAGAGGTGCGAGCACACATTTTCTTTCTCTCTTTCTCTCATAGTCAGCCAGTTACTAAGTTTTACTTCAGTCGTGTGGTCTAAAGCACTCGTTATTTTTACCTATCCACAATTTCTCATTTTGCACAATATGTATTTACTAACTGATGCCCGCGACTTCGTCCGCGTGGATTGAGGTTTTTTGGTTGCCACGGGAACTCCTCAATTTTCCAGGATAAAATCTATGCCTTTCCCTGGGATATAGTCTACCTCTGTACCAAATTTCATCAAAAAGATGGGTCGTGAAAGCGTAGCAGATAGACAGACAGACACATTTGCGCATTTATGATATTAGTATGGATTTATGTAAATATTTTATTTTTTATTTTTATCCACTACAAGTCAGCCCTTGACTGCGATCTCACTTAATGGTGAAATGGTAGTGGGCTAACCTGTTGGGTTAGGTATGGCAGTTATATTAATTACTAGATGATGCCCGCGACTTCGTCCGCGTGGATTAAAGTTTTTTTATTCCCTCGGGAACTCCTTACTTATCCGGGATAAAAGCCTATATCCTTCCCCAGGATATATAGTGCCTCTATATACCAAATTTCAGCAAAATCGGTTGAAAATATGGGCCGGGAAAGCGTAGCAGACAGACAGACGGACACACTTTCGGATTTATTATATTAGTATGGATACCCCTTATAGGTTTCTTCATGGTTTCTACACTGCATCGTACCAAAACGCTAAATCGCTTGGCGGCACGTTTTTGCCGCCACTACTAATTATTACTAATTGGATAATTGCGGTAGGGTTCTGGGTTACTAATTGGAGTATGCTCTATAAATATTTTGTTTGCAGTGAACTGGAGGAAGCTCTCCTCCTGGTGCCGTTCAGTTCAGCGTGCGACATCGTGCGAATGTTACCCTCACTGCTGGACCGTTCTGACCACGCGGAGCTACTGTGTCGACTCGCGCTGTTCCTGCTGAAAGTCCACCACGCTCCGCTCATAGCCAACCACAGCCTACTGAAGCATCTCATACAGATCCAGGCCAAAGCTGCCATTAGGCTCAACGAGCTGCGGGTGAGCCTTAATCATATAATCATAATCATTATAGTTTATCTGCTTGATTGCAGGCAGATACTAGATACATTACAGGTCTTAATTACGGCTTTTTACCATCTACAATCTGCCACACGATGGGCATGCAAAATTTTTTGTACGACCACATGGCAGTACAGATTGCATGCATTTTTAGGAATATTTATTTACTAGCTGATGCCCGCGACTTCGTCCGCGTGGATTGAGGTTTTTAGGAACTCTTTAATTTTCCGTGATAAAAAGTATCACCATGATCTCCTTACGGGGCTGCGTCCACGTCAGACAATCGGTCTCCGATTTTTTCGGCACAAAATGAAAACATACAGTTTGCCATATAGAAACGCACACGTCCTACAAAAAGTCAGTCACAAACAAAATCAGTGTATCCCGGCCGATCTGTCCCAGTTTTAGGTGTGTTTAAAATGGACCTAAGAGCGCGTGACTTACGTCTTAAATTCAGTACATCGGATTTTAATTTCGAAACGTTTTTTTTTTGGTGCGCTGGCTGTGAATACAACCACGAAATTGAGCTCTAAAACAATCAGTTAAAGTTAATTTTACTTTGACGCTAATGTGTTCGAGCGGTCGAATACGATCAATAGAAATTACAGTTCAAACCTAAATTCTCGAGCATACGCTCTAACAATAACATTGTCTTGTACAGGATATGGTGGGCTACAACGTGCACGCACTGCAATGGATGCGGCGCGACATCGAAGCAGCCGACAGCGAGCAATTGTTCCACGACGCGACAGTCGCGCGACGCACGCGGGACAGGCGCGCGCGGACGCGACAGGCGGTCAAGCGACCCATTGTTACTGTCACTTAGAATAAGCTTAAATGAATAAAACTTAAGTTTATATTAAGTATGTAGTCTTTTTTTCACTTCCCCTTGAAATAGAAAAGAAACAGAGGCGGTAACCTTGTATATACTTAGTAAAGGATATCTACCCAATATGATAAATGCGAAAGTTTGGATGGATGGATGGATGTTTGTTACTCAATCACGCCAGAACGGCTGAACGGATCTGGATGAAATTTGGCCTGAACGGATCTGGATGAGATTTGGCACAGACATAGATTATAGTCTGTAATAACACAGGCAATTTTTTATTCCGGAAAATTAAGAGGAGTCAAAAAAACAATCTACGCGAACGAAGTAGCGGGCATCAGCTAGTGATAGGCTATAACATGCACTCGTTACAGTGGATGCGGCGCGACAGCGAGCAATTGTTTCACGACGCGAGTCGCGCAACGCACACAGGAAAGGCGTGCGCGGACGCGATAGGCGGTCAAGCAACCCATCGTTACCGTCACTTAGAATAAGATTATGAATAAAACTTTTAAGTTCATAATATTCCACTTCTCCTTGGAATAGAAAATGTTAAGGTTTTAATAGAGGCGGCGTTAACCTTATCGTACAGGATAATATGATAGGCTTATAACGTGCACTCGCCACAGTGGATGCAGCGCGACATCGACGCGGCCGGCAGCGAGCTATAATTGTTCCATGACGCGACAGGCGGTGGCATATTAATCAATGGGCGCGCGCGCACAAGACAGGCGGTCGAACGACCCATCGTTACTGTCACCTTTATATGGTACCATCGTATACTTCCCATTGAGATTAAGGCTTTCGCAAAGTCGGCGCATACTTACAACACTTACCGCCCAGAAGGCATAACGCAAACCTGCAGAGTAGCAGAGTCGAGGCGCGTCTTTCTTGATACAATTCAACCAAGCTTTAAAATACTTTGTACCTAATGGCGCAGCGGCCTGACCTTTGAGTCTGCCCCATGTTTTATTTTCATTAAGTATACGAATTTCAACCGTATATAAATGGGACCTTAGGTTCAAATCAAGGCTTTAAAACTGCCGCGCTCCGTACTAAGTAATATTTATTATCGTTCATATTATTATTTACTGGTTAAAGAAGTGTAAAATAAACAACCACACTTATAGCTGCTATATTTTTATTTGTAAAAAAATATTCTACTCACTACATAGCCAATATATCAGTTAAAATTTAATAATTTAAGTATCCATCCCTGCGTAAGTCACATTATTTATCATCTATACAACAATAATAATAATGTTTCACAATGAGTATTCCCGACGCGCAACGTCCCGCGATCATCACTAATGCACGCCGCTGATTTGCGCCGCACCGCTCCTACAAGGTACGATTCCAAGAAAACTCAAACGAAAAAGCTAAACTAATCGTACCTACGGCCTTTGTAAAGCTAGAAATATCGCTAGTATATTTCCAGCTTTATAAACATTGTTTGGCTGTTTTATGCTTAGTCTTCTTTTGAATGTCAATTACTTACTCTGTCACCGATAGATAGCTGGTGTATTAATTTAATATTTATCAGCTAATAAACGTTTATTAGTAAGTACCCTTGGGGGATGCACCGTCGCTCACGTCCGCAGGAATTACCTTTTTTTTATCCTCTACAAGTTAGCCCTTGACTGCGATCTCACCTGATGGTAAGTGATAATGCAGTCTAAGATGGTAGTGGGCTAACCTGTTGGGGTAGGTATGGCAGTTATATTAAACCCATACCCATAATAGGTTTCTACACGGCATCGTACCGGAACGCTAAATCGCTTGGCGGCACGTCTTTGCACCTTCTACCTCCCTGCATGTGTCCCCTGGGTGCTAAACGAGCGACGAACTTGCAGGCGAAAAAGGCGTCCTTTTTATAAAAACGCCATACGATTAAATAAATAAGTAAGTGCCCTCGACATGCTTTTGATGGCAAAGTCGACTCTTCAATTTTCATAAAAATACAGTAAGTTTTGACCGTTCTTTTATATTCACAATTATAATTAATAATTGCAGTTGCAAGACATATCATTTGCTGTCAAACATTGAAGTTGCCTGTCGAATAAAAAAAAAATAGAGACAAGAATCGGTGTCGTTTTATCTTCTTACGTTATATAAACGCTCTATAGATTTTAGCCTTAGGAATGAGCTGAATTATGGATTGAGCGGTGCGGCGTATATCAGCGACGTACATAACGGATAATTTATGCTGAAACTTACGTTGAAATGAGTAATGACTATACAACATACATAATGACGATAACAATCAACAAATGTAATGGTCCTTTAGAGCTCGAGCACATTTAGGCGGGCCGTATCGCAACTTATTGGGTTCTTCAACCCTGTACATCGACCACCCTAGCCGATGACCTTGTATCTAGTGAATATTTGAGTTTCAGTTTAATTTTAAAATTTCAAATTGGTTTACTATCTCATATAATACTGACTATTACCCGTTGTCCTAGTAGGCAGGTAGGCATTGGTAAGCCCATATTACACTATACTATATATAGGATCCTATGTCGTACCATAGATCATCATTCTAGAAATATAGTAGAGCATATTTCTAGAATGATGATCTATGGTGCGACATAGGATCCTATATATAGTATAGTGTAATATGGGCCTAAGTCAGAATACCTAATTACTGACTGTCTTGGTAAAAAATGAGCATTGACGTATTTCCACTTGGGTAAGCAGTGCTTATACGCACAGCGGACGACTGCGCCCAAGTGCGGATAAAAAATCCCAGGACAATGAAGAAGAAGAAGATGCCTCTATGAACTGCACGCCACTGCTCCTACGTGAGTAAAAAACGCGGCAACGCGACTAGATACGACTGGACGCGACAGTATCAAACAGTAGCCGACCCTTCACGTGGCCTACGTTGTCGCGTTACAAGTTTGACATTTTCTATGGCGTCGTTACGCGTCGCGTCGCTTCTGTCGCTCACCTAGGATAACGGGTGAAAGAGTAGGAATAGATAAGCAATTGCTATTTCTTTCTTAGTAATTAAATCTGTACTTCACTGCGGTTCGGTCGGTCCCACCTAAATGTGCACTGGCCATTAAGCTTACTGGAAACTAGACATTTACACTATATTTATATATAAAACTGATACATACTGAAGATATTAGTGTCTCATAAAGTTAAAGGCAATATTATATTGCTGCAAAGTGTCACGGAAGATCTTGTTCAAGCTTACTTACTCTTACATGGAATTATTTAAAACTGGAAAATTTAATATCTGGATCTTATAAAAATAGTCTGAGGTTATTCTAGTATGACTTTAAGCGCACATGTCACCGATATGCGATCGCTTCAGAAATAAATAACATTAAATAAATAAATTATAAGAAAATCTAATTTATTAAACAATATATAGAATAAGATTTGAGCAAGTTTAATATATTTTAATCATATAGATATAATGGCTGTAGTTTATATACTTTCAACGTTGTACGTGTAACGTTTCTTAAAATTACAATCGAAATCGATGACATGCGCGCGTAGCTTTAGCTGTAATTGAACGAGAATTTAAAAGCTTAAATATCCAGTACATTAATTATTTTTAATTGACATTATTAATTATTTTCATATTATGCAAATATTCAGATTAGTGCATACAATTGCTCACAATTAGCTATCACAATGTTATTGCTTTTCGGAAACACACACAAACACATATCACATATCGAATCAAAATACTTCCATCGATAAATAATTAATACGGAGCTCCATTTCAGAGCGAATCAATAATAACGTTAAAAGGTAAAACAGAAGACATTTTAGAGAGTGACCATCAGTCTTATTACGCAATGTTACAATGTGGAATCGTTTGGAACATACGTGGCCAATATTTCAGCATAAATTATAAAATAATTACAAAACAGAACTGGTACATAGGGATCATCCATAAAGTACGTCACACGTTAAGGGGGAGGGAGGGGGTCGACAAAGTGTGACATTGTGTGACAAGGGGTGGGAAGGGTCCTTAGTTTTGGGACGTCACATTTCAAAACCTTATACATAATGCCAAATTTGAACTATTAACGGAAAACTTAAAGTATTTCCAACTCTATCTGTATCTGTAAGGTTTAAATTGTTTTGTTGGCGATTTTTCTAGTTTCTGTTCTGTTTCTAGATGTAAAATTGCAAAATATGTGACGTCACACTAGGGAAGGGGGTCTCACAAATGTGTCCAACTGTAACAAGGACGGGGGAGGGGTCAAAAAATCACGACATTAGTGTGAAGTACTTTATGGATGACCCCCAACGAGTGCGTGCAGTGTACACGCACGACGCACACATAGACACAGACGAAACGTAACACAAAATCACAAACACATGCTTGTTAGACATAAGCACACGACACAACCGGTTTGTTAGTAGTAACTTGATATACATTGTTCATCGTAATCTTAACACCGTAATCCGTAAAATTAAACCTACACGTTTACAATAAATAACCAAATTGTTTCAATTAAACGCAGTTGCATCTTATCATGTGAGATTTTGAATGCGTCGATTGAATACAATCTTTTCAAATAGAATTACTAAGTCAGGTTTATAAAAATATTAGGTAAGTATATACTGCTATGAGGTGATTTTTTTTTTCAACATTCAACCAATTGTTAAACCAAAGTTGAAATTCAATTAGATAACTAGAAACATAATAACTAAGAAAAAATGTACAGAGTAATATGAATAAAAATAATACTGTATCACTGCTGCTAGCAGCAATGCTAGTGGAGAGCATTAACTATTTGACGTAACCACGAAACTATTCCGATACTTTAAAAGTTAAATTCACTGAATTAATTCTTTGAAGATTACTTCCTTCCTAATCAATCTAAGATTGAAAATATTTTTGTAAATACAGATTTATGACTCAATTTATAAACTATTTAGACGAGAGAGCTGAGAAATATTATAGAGAGCAAACTTTTGAGATTATTAAGATATATTACGGTACTTTAGCTGCTTATTGGTCTAAATATTTATTGTCAAGGTAAATTGCCGTTTCACACGAGAGCATGATTGAGTAAGATGCCACGAAACATTCTAGCATCGATAACTGTACAGTGATCTCAATTAAAGGATAAATAATCTCAATTTTTAAAGCTTTTCGAATACGATAATAATAATCACGAACAACGTGGTAATACAATATGGACATAAATATAAGCTGCAACAGAAATTACGTTTACCTGTACTTACAAACTTACAAAGACGAAGTGTAAGCAAGGTCTAGCTAAAGATATCACAATGTCTCATAGACTGCTCGTATTACTGGCCCGTGGGGGGATTCATATAATAAATAAATTAATACTAAATTAAGTAGAGACGTTAAGTAAAGGACGGTGATCGAATGAGTTAATAATAGACGATTGGAAAAAAAAAACTAAAACAGCCCCGAGTAAATTACAAAGTAATGTAAATGCTTTTCCGCTTTTAACACAATTATTTACATAACACTGACCACAATGAGGTGTATCTAGTACAAAAATAATGCCACGACCATTTGGTTATGCGCGCTCGAAAAACGCTCGCGCGAACATTCTATGCAATGGAATATTCTATATTGGTTCCTTACACTTTCAACGATTACAACTAAACCTAAAATACGTAACTAATACCGAAAAATATAATATTAAGTAAAACGGCATCATGCATATTAAAAAGTGCGATGCTATCTATATGTATACTTACACATTATATGTATATTTAAAAAAAAGTGTCATGGGATTTTAAATTTATTATTGCTCATCAAATTTCATCGTTCTGTACTACCTACTTCCTTAAACTTTAAAAATAATGCCTACAACGACTTTGCATGTGCTTTTGTATAAGGAGATTCATCATTTGTCATTATTGCTTAAAACAGACCATATAATATATATATCATTATTTATATTATTACCATTACGAATTATAATCGCCGGAGTAAAAAAAATACTTACATTTAAATACTGACCGAAATGGGAAATAAATAACTATAAATTTACGAATCATCGTTACAGCTAAGTAAATAATAAAAATTTACAATATCTTAAAACTGACCTTAACCTAAAAGAATACTTGCTTCCTGCAATAGGTAACCGTAACAATAATTTTATCAATATCAAGAGAGCGTTAAAGGCAAAGTTTCGAAACTCTATACTACCCCCAGGCCCCACCATTGTTTAAGGGAACCGTAATCGCAATCGTTTGTCAAACGTATTCATTCGACCTGTTTAAGGAGTTAATAGATGCCTGCACGTCAAAAAGCATGTATGAACTCCTTAAACAGTTCGAGTAATACGTTATAAGCTGTCAAATGATTACGATTTGCTTAGACAATCGGGCCTCAGATCACTAAGGTCTACATTCATAAACCGATATCAGCTAAAAACACGTTCTCTCACGTGCCTAAGCATAGATTGACCGATACTTGGGAACCTGTCCTTAGCTGATGTCGGTGTATTAAATACTGGGCTCACAGTCTGTCTAGTGAAAGTTGAGAGTCGGATTATTCGATACTGGCAACACTGTGCTATACAAAACTCAAGACTGAAGGCAATCTCGTACATCGCGCACATTACACCAACCTATTTTTTTTTTATTTCCTGCCTTTATGCACCCTCAGCTTTCGCTAGATAGACTCTATCAATACTAAGTTTCACTATAGTTATAGACCAAGAGTTGACCGTCACATACTCGTATATGAAGTTTCATATAGCAAAATAGCTTTGTCTTGTTCCTCACAAATTCTATTAAAGATGGATACCCAACATAAATTCTGCCATGTATAAAACAAGGAAATTAATGAATTTTAAGGCATTTTTTGTGACAATCACTCGGTCTTTAACTCACAGACGCGCACATGAATCTACGACCATTTTCGTCATCAAAATAAAATCAAATAAAAATCATCGAACCTTGAATGCCAGTTCACACAACATTCATAATTCGTCGCTCACATATCACAATGTAGGGAAAATATTCGAATCTCTGTTAAAACATTGGTACCTTTACACCTATTGGTCTAAGAGTTAGTGGGAAATTTTGAAGAGGTGCTTGACACAAGCTACATCTAACCTTGCTTGAGTAAAAGATTCAGAATTCTAGACATTGCGATGCTTGCCATTTTATTGTAATTTCTTGCTGACCTAACCGGCTTATACTTGCCACGTAAATCGTTTACGCACATAATTATTCCGTACGTATATTCATTTCCGTAAAGGATTTCTCATTTAAGCCTAAGATCTAAAATATTCATTTCATTCTTTTGCTTAAACTCTACGGAAAGTAAAAATGAGACAGATTTATGTCTTTTACATAAATCTGTTTCATTTTAAGTCTCCTGTAAACCTAAGCAAAGTAGTACGCTCTATATCGCACTGAGCCTGAGTATATCAGTGTATGTTAAGTTACACCTTTGTCAAATAACTTTTCAAAATAGGCCACTATCTCTTTACCTATATACTATAGGCACTGTAAACGAGTATTGGCCGTGCCAACATTCTCATCATTTATACACACTTATGCCCTGCATATTAAAATTATTACCATTTTAAATCATTTATATCCCTCGTAATACTATTATTTTACTTTAAAATCAGATCTGTTTTTTGAGACTCAATTTTCTTATAGAGAACTTAAATTTAAACTATTCGTCCATTGTTTTACTTTAACTTTGTATTGCATAGAATTACTATATAATCAATCTAATTTAAAAATGCCGATCGATTATTTTCTTATTTATCTTTTACTAGCTGATGCCCGCGACTTCGTCCGCGTGGATCGAGGTTTTTCGTTTCCCGCGGGAACTCCTTAATTTTCCGGGATAAAAAGTAGCCTATGTGTTATTCCAGACTATAATCTATCTCTGTGCCAAATTTCATCCAGATCCGTTCAGTAGTTACGGCGTGAAAGCGGAACAAACATACAAACAAACTCACTTTCCCATTTATAATATTAGTAAGGATAGTAAGGATATATGTACTAAACAAAACTCAAAATATCCACAGGATTACTTAAACATTATTTAAATGTTTTTGTAAATCTGTAAATATGTAATAATTAAAATGTATCTATTATCGAAAACTCTACTCTATTTCGAATCCTATAAAAAATGACTTTTACTTTCGTAGTTAGCGCTAGTGCAATGCTAACAATTAGCATTTTCAAATTAGACCAACTTTTACCCTATCGGAGATTTATTACTTATTAATATAGATAATGCAGTAGAAAAATATTTTGAATATAATATTACTGAACTATTTACCTAGAATATTAACTATTTCAATACCATTATTGTGGGACAAATAGTTTAAATTTAGTTCGGATAAACCGTAGCTTTGCGTATTAACATTTAACTTTCGTAGTCTTATGACACTGGCCTTACATTACAATACTACCGATCCAGTCGAAACGGATGCATGTTTAAAAATATTCATTTATCTCTTAGATACTTAAAAACTTGTATAGGTATTTATTATAATAAAATCAAAATTTCTTCAAGATCCCTTTTTACAGTAACGTGGATTTTGTAACGATTATTTTAAAAGAGCAATAATTTTTTTGATTTGTATCAAAAAAATTATTGCTTGAGTTTTCGATGAAAAAATGGTTTATCTAATTTACCTACGTATATCTATTGTTGAGTTAATAATTACTAGATGATGCCCGCGACTTCGTCCGCGTGGATTAAGGTTTTTAGATTCCCGCGGGAACTCCTTAATTTTCAGGGATAAAAAGGGTAGCCTATGTCCTTCCCCGGGATATAACCTACCAATATACCAAATTTCAGCAAAATCGGTTGAAAAGATGGGCCGGGAAAGCGTAGGAGGCAGGCAGACAGACAGACAGACACACTTTCGCATTTATAATATTAGTATGGATTTTGCCAAATATCTTTACGTGTATGGTTTTTTATAAGCTAACATCTGACTGAATAAGATGGAAACCCACACCTGCCTAAAAATATCATATTTAGATAATTATTTAAAAGCAGGGTACAAAATATTAATTACATGTCTATGGTATATGTAACTAGCCGTTATTGTACATGGTATTTATAGCGTAATATTGGGCGAGAGCTGTATACATTGCGTTTAAATGAATTGTTACAACTCTTGTTAAAATATAATAATCGTTACAAAAAAATCACGTTCTAACAATACATTGTCAATGGTATATGTAACTGGCCGTTATTATACACGGTATATAGCGTAATATTGGGCGCGAACTGTATACATTGCCTCTAAATGAATTGTTACAACTCTTGTTAAAATATAATAATCGTTACATAAAAATCACGTTCAAACAATACATTGTCTATGGTATAATATGTAACTGGCCGTTATTGTACACGGTGTATGGTGTAGTGTTGGGCGCGAGCTGTGTAAGTTTACTTGCGGTACAGCGCGGGGTATCACAGGGCAGTTCAGTGCATCTCCTCCGTCGCCACGTGGCTCGCGACCAGGTTGAGCGGCGCCTCGTCGTATTCGGGCATGCTTCGACCGACCTGAAGGAAATCACGTATAAATATACCTATAAGTAGAATTTTTAATTGCACAACATTTTTGACGTTTCCAGCGCTACCAGATTTTAATGTAAAATAAATAGTGCTGTGACTCACTAGGTACAGTTGTTGGAGACTACGCCTCGCAACTGATTCATACGCGAGGGGCGCGGACAGCGGGCGCGGAACATCGCGCACTCCGGCCTATTATGAATTGCAAACTTATGTAGCAACTGTGCATTAGTGTCTGCACTATGTATCAAATTTCGTCCAAATCCGTTGACCAGATGATAATATTAGTATGGATGTCATTTTTTGACGACTTGGTTCTATGGGACGACAAAAATACTTATCATATTGCCTCGGCTAGTACTACCTCCACGCCTGCTTCCCTCGCAGACACCACACACAATCAAACGCTAACGCACATACTTGCGTGCGATGCGTATGCGAGTGCGGGCGCGGCGTGTGTGCGTGTAGCGCGGCTAGTAAGTGCGGCTGCAGCTATCTCCGTAGCGCCGCTAACATTGCCTCCCCCTCCCCCGCTGACACCATACACCTATTAGCCTACACTAACACCAACAATCCGAGTTAAGGCGCATACATGCGTGCGATGCGTATGCGAGTGCGGGCGCGGCGTATGTGCGTGTAGCGTGCGCGACTGCAGCTATCTCCGCAGCGCCGCTAGCATTGCCTCCCCCTCCCCCGCTGACGCCATACACCTATAGCCTACACTAACACCAACAATCCGAGCTAATGCGCATACCTGCGTGCGATGCGTATGCGAGTGCGGGCGCGGCGTGTGTGCGTGTAGCGCGGCTAGTAAGTGCGGCTGCAGCTGTCTCCGCAGCGCCGCCAGTACCGCCTCCTCCGCGCCCTCCCCGCCCGCTTCCCCCCTGCCCGACGCGCCGCCCCCGCTGACCGCACCCCCGCGGACACCCGGCTCCGTCTCACTGCCAACTGGCGCTACAACACCGCCTCCGCCCACGCTCGCGACCTCCGGTGTGCCTCCGCCACCACTCCGACGGGATTCTAAAACAATAACATTGATTGTGAAGTTGTTCAAGCGAATCCATTTTAGACTTGCCGGTATGTATGTTAAAAAAATCCATTAAAAGTATTGCTTTTTCTTTTAGTACTTAAAATTATAATTTTTTAAAAGAGCAACCTTAGTTTCTTGCTGGTTTTACTCGGTAGGAAAGGCATTTGTGTAAGTTTATTTGAATAAACAACATTGAGTTTGAGACCTGATTGATCAAAGCGTTCCGCAGTTGCTGCACAGTGTGGTGAGGCGCTCTTAGGCTGAGATCTATGGAGCGTACTTTGACTTGGCTCAGACTTTACTTAGAGTTAAAACGAGATGGACTTATGTGAGTAACATAGCTCTGTCTCGTTTTAACCATGTCTATAGATCTCACACTTACTGTTGCGCGAGTGTTTCGCGTCGTGCCTGGGGCGGCGGCGGCGCGTGTGTATGGTGTCGCGGCGCATGGCCGACGGGCGCGGCACTCCGTGCAGCTTGTAGTACAAGCCGCACGCGTTGCACACCATCTCGCCGCGCGTGTCGCGCCGCCATATCGTGGTGGTGTGCGTTCCGCAGTTGCTGCACGACAGCTCCACGCGCTGCACACCTCGCCCCGCTCCCGTCGCGTTCACTCCTCCCGCGCCCATACCCGCGCCGTTGTCGGACACCTCTTGCTGCAAACACAAAGATATGCTTATTGAAGTGAAACACCACGTCTTTAGCACCATTGTGATTTGAAAATTCGATGAAACGAAAAAGCGACACCAAAAAAAGACAATCTAAAATCTGGCTTCTAGTGGGCGCCATTTTGTTTTTTCTCAAATTCGGCTTCCGTTATGACACTCGGAAGATTAAGACAAATCTAGTGGTGCAAGTATCATCAAAATCGGGTCAGCCGTTTTGTCTGTAGTGCGACACAAAGGAAATATACATATATAGACTGATGAACACATAACCCTGAGCGTTCCGCAGTCGGGTAAAAAGGTCTCCGTTAAAGAGTATGCGTCTACTTACGCTGTCGTGCGCAACAGGCCAGGCGCTGGGCGCGTCGTGCACGAGTTGCGCGCGCGCCGGGCAGCTCTGCTTCCGCCGCGCCGTGCCCGCGTTTCCCGCGCCGCCCCCACGCCCAGAGTTCGACCACTCACCGTTCTACAACAAAAGCATAAACTCATTACAGTAAAATACGTGAGGATGGTTTTTTGAAGTGAAAACTTCTTTAGCCACGTTAGCACTTTTTTGGTAGGGGGTAAACGTGTGGATTCGCGTCACCGACATGCGACATGCTCCGCGCCGACATGCTCGCGTTGTTACGAAGACAAAAGATCTTAAATATAAATATACTACATTCGTAATTAAACTTGAATGCCTTAGTTTTAAGGTTTATATTAAACTAGATGATTCCCGCGACTTCGTCCGCGTGGATTAAGGTTTTTGATTCCCGCGGGAACTCCTTAATTTTCCGGGATAAAAAGTAGCCTATGTCCGTCCCCGGGATATAACCTACCTCTATACCAAATTTCAGCAAAATCGGTTGAAAAGATGGGCCGGGAAAGCGTAGCAGACAGACAGACAGACAGACAAACAGACAGACACATTTTCGCATTTATAATATTAGTATGGATATAAATGCATAAAAAAATAATTTTAATTAATATTCGTTTTCACTTCTATCGGCAGTCCCTATACCAATTTTTTTTATTGCGAGATAGGCTTGCGCTTGACGACAATCATGCTTAGTGCGAAGCAATGATGACCTCACGCTTGCCTAGAAGATGCCTATTCACTCTTGCCTTGAAGGTACTTATATATGTGGCAGGAAACACGTGCGCTGGGAGGGTGCTCCACACCCTAACGGTTCGTATCAGAAACGTCAAGCAAAAACGGATGGTGCTAAATTTAACGTGCGCGAGATTTATATTTTGAAAGTACGTTGACATAAGGTTTTTAACAAAACCGGTCAAGTGCGAGTCAGACTCCGTATCAGATGGTAGCTTAGACTGCATCATCACTTACCATCAGGTGAGATCTGAAATCAGAAAAGAGAATGGTTTCGCAAATTTTTTGCAGTGCGGGCTTTCCTTATTATATGGTCCATTTACACTTGACTTGAAACTGCCAATAGCTATCTAATGTTTGCAGTAACTTTACAATTGTAAAACTACAAATGAAAAATTATAAGACCGTTTTGTTTAGGATATAATAGAATACTTTTATTTGCATATCCGTTAAAGACCAAGGGGACAGGTAAACATTGAACTTTTATATAATTAACCGTGAACGCACAATAATTCTCTTATCTCTACAGAATATGAATGAAACAGGAAGACATAAAATCACCGTTCGTATTTCTCATCCTATTATAAATTTCCTTATTATTTATCCTTAATACATTAGGAAAGACATGATATTACTTTTAAGTTTTAACAACCCACAATCTATATAATGTACAAATGTAAAATATACTAGTGGTTGTATTTGTTGTTCATGAAAATGAAAATGAAAATGAAAATGAAAATGAAAATGATTTATTTCATGTAGGACAACTTGTGCCACTTAAGATAAGTCGGAAGAATCTACCACCGGTTCGGAAAGATGATTCTACTGAGAAGAACCGGCAAGAAACTCAGTACAGGATATAATTCAAATAATTGATAAGTTTCAGGCTCAGCCTTTCAGAAAATTGAGAGTTCTGAGGTCAACTTTGGACGTTAGAAAATCGCCACTTTGAAAGCCCCCCATTTCGTCAATTTTAGGGGAAAAATAAAAAAAAAAAATTTTTGGACTCTATTCCTAATTATCTTTTAAATGATATACCGCAACCCTATGTAACGCTATAAAAAATATTTATACTTCGCATTCGCTTCTATGAGAGCCCCCCTGAAAATAAAGATTTTTATAACTTTTTAAGCCATATTCGGCGGGAGGCCATCGGTTTACATATTATATTTAAATTTGAAGTAATTACGTTCACTAATTCAGAAGTTATAAGGCTCTGACGGACGGACGGACGGACGGACGGACGGAAGGACAAGTGCCAATTCACTCAAGTAGACTCAGAGACCTTCGCTTCGCTCGGTCCAATATTTGTACTTTAAGGTAAATAAACCTGATTTGTGTTCTATGACATATTTTCATGAAGAAAAATTGCCCTGAAAATCTGAGATATGAATATACTGATGATGATAATGTAATCATGTCTTGCTAACACGCGATTGATATATGTACTTAATTTTTGTACTTTTTTTATTTCTTTTTGTGTGAAGATAATAATCTTAATACAGAACTGAACTTAATATTTATTTTGTATTCATTGTATTACTTTCATAAAATAAGTTCAGCTAATCTGTAACACGACATTCATTGGCGGTTAGGCGGTACGAAGTTCGCCGGGTAGATATTTTTTCGCTGTAACTATTTGGTGTGCAATAAAGTACTCGTATTTTCAGTCATTCATATGCCCTGCATGCAATGGCAGCATTTCTCGCTATTTATCCCGCATGGTGGCGCTACTATAGATGAGATCAATATGATATTTGTAATCTAAGAACATAATACACGGGCTTCGACTAGGTATAGTCGTGTTTCTCATTTAATTAGCAATTGCCACTCGTGGGCACTGTACAAGGCAACAGAGATGTGGCAGTTCTGAGCGGCGACACGGTCATAATATGTCCGTTGACAGCAAGATGTGTGCTGTTGATCAACTGAGGTAGTCTGTTCAATTAGACGTCAGTTAACATGGGTAAATTACAAGTTAATAGAAAAATAGTTTATAGCAACACTGTGAAAGGATCATTGATCAATCAAACAAATGTGAGAAACAGTCAAACTCTTCAAAAGTACTTGACAGCTTTTTGACCACAAATAATGGTGTCATCAGAATTGTTTGCGCAGCTCTCACACAAACTGTCAAAGTCTGTTTCATACTGCGCGCGAAAATATGCTATTACGCGTCTTCCGGTCAACTACAGACCCGACTAAATGATTGGCGTGAGCTATACATTACTGACCAGTGAAACGGCACCATTCGGTGATATGAGAGGCGCGGGCAATGGAGATGTGGCATTTCTGAGCGGCAACATGGTTATACCGAAATGTTTGCTGTTGATCAACAGTGATGTAACAGTTGTGTCGCTGCCACGCCAGTTGACAGAGTAGCACACCCTAGTTACATGGGTAATGCTCGTACTAAGATGAACAGTGCTAGATAGAAGATAGTAGTAGTAAGAGGAATTATGGTAGTTCACTGACCGGTGAGACGGCACCATTGGGCGGCATGAGAGGCGCGGGCAACGGAGATGTGGCAGTCCTGAGCGGCGACACAGTCATACCGAGATGTTTGCTGTTGATCAACAGTGATGTAACACTTGTGTCGCTGCCACGCCAGGTGACAGAGTAGCACACCCTAGTTACATGGATAATGCTCGTACTAAGATGAACAGTGCTAGATAGAAGATAGTAGTAGTAAGAGGAATTATGGTAGTTCACTGACCGGTGAGACGGCACCATTGGGCGGCATGAGAGGCGCGGGCAACGGAGATGTGGCAGTCCTGAGCGGCGACACAGTCATACCGAGATGTTTGCTGTTAATCAACCGACGTAGAAGTTGTGTTGCTTCCCCACCACTCCGACCTGAAAATAAAAAAAATATGTAGGGGAAATCGTGTCACTTATAATATGTCGGAACTCTGCTACCGATTTGGAAAAAAGATTCTACTGAGAAGAGTCAGCAACAAACTCAGCAGTTGCTCTTTTTTTTAATCTAGTAATATTATAGTTTCTCAAAGTACGCACCGTTTTGTTTGTGTAGCGCCTGCCAGAGCGATTCTTTTTCACTCTCGGGATCGTGTGGCGGTTTCGGGGAAGACTGGGCCGATGGTACAGACTGAGTTTCTTCGGGGTCGTCCTTAATAAAATTATAAAAATATTTCTTTATTGTATTTAATTTCACATGAATATTCACAGCTAAAAAGTAAAGTAAACATAGAAATATTACAAAATAAAAGTTTGACGCATTAAAATAAGCCATTTAAGTTAAAAAAAAAAAAAACTAGAGGCGAAATCGCATGATACTCAGTGAGCAATATTAAGTAGTAACACAGTTCACACTTATCACTTCCACATTAATTGTAAGCCACATTAGATTTATTTAGTACCTAAGTAAAGTCTAAGTATGGGTCTAACAGCAAAAGCAAAGACGATCTTAAGAGGTCCTTGGCAGAATGGCTTTACATATTATAGTTTGTCTAAGACCCGTAAAACGAGAACAGCTAAATCACCTTATCAAGTATCAGACAATCTATGCTTAAGACCGAAAAATAAAGTATTCAAATAAAGTTTTACAAGTGCTTTTGAGTCGTCGAGTGAATCTACCACTGGTTCGGAATGCCGATAGTTGAAAACCTGTTCTTTGCTGATATCGGTTTATCATTACGGGCCTTACTTTATAGTCAAAGTTACTGGTTTGTGATGGATTGAAAACAGCTACTGAACCCTTAATAAAGATGTTTTGGTAATTTTTACATACTTACTAGATTTTTTTCCATACAGTTTTCGATTTGCGTAATAGTTTGATTAGTATGTAAAGTTTAATATATAAGATTGTATATTATGCGGTGTAGGTACGCATACTTAAACGCCTTACGTTTAACGTAACACTGATTGTCTAGATATACAATGATGTCGTGCATTCATGCTTGAATTATTAGATATATTGTCTTACACATTCCATCTGACGCGGTAAGTACAGTTAAATACTAATTATCGTTTTGAAAAATAATCAGTATCAGTCACTTTAGCATTTTACGGTCATCCTCATTAGCATCGAGTTGAAATTATAGAACAGAAAATTGATGTCTCAGGTAAAAAAAACGCTCCAACTTTAATTTTTACAAAAAGGTTGTATAGAATTGGAGCTAAGCAAAACTTTTACATCAACTTTTACAGCAGAAGTGAAACTTCAGAAAAGTAGCCTACGAGATTAATGAGATAAATGTAACTTGTATTCTATCTCATTCTCTCGCAGGTTAAATCCTATTATGAATATGTTTTTCTCTTTTTGGTGTCGCATTTTCGTCTCGTTTTTCGTTTCATCGAATTTTCAAATCACAACGATTTTAAAGAAGTTTCACGTCAAAAAACTAAAAACTCAAAATACCTGAATATTTGTAATATTATACTCGCATCTGTCTCATTTACTCTTTACACTACGATTAGTATCTCGTCTTATGATAGCAATACTATTAACTGAAAGAGTAAGAACAGGCCCCATTTACTGAAAGACAAAAACTAGTTTTTTGAACATCCCTAAGCCTTCCAATATGATACCAATCTGCTATTTAATTCTATATTTATTTCAAAATTCAAAATTCAAAATTCAAAATTCAAAATGTTTTTTATTCAAATAAGCTTTTACAAGCGCTTTTGAATCGTTATAATATGAATCTACCGCTGGTTCGGAATGCCATTCCTACCGAGAAGAGCCAGCAAGAAACTCGGTGGTTGCTCTTTTCCATCAAAACTTACAATCATCATAATGATACAAGTAACTGCAGTCCCACGCATAGCTGGAGCGAATCAAATCCACGCTGTTTTTTTTTATCATTTACGTACGCTTTTTTCACGAGCATACCTACAATACTCAATACACGCCAAGACTGGCAGACAGAGGCAGCCCATTTCCGACGGTGGCACCCGTTCACGAGCATGACGCATGATCCAGCCATTGCTTCGCTCAACCATATTTGAGGGAACGTAACAACCCGCACCACACGACACCACCACAGAAACGTTAAAGAGAGTGTGACATACCCGACTACCCATATCAAGGCATAGAATTGAATACTGTTTAAGGGTGCAAATCGCCACCTATCGGCAATAATAATATTAAAGTTTGTATGTGTGTATGTTTGTTACTCCTTCACGCGGCAACTACTTAACCGATTTGGCTGAAATTTGGAATGGATGTAGATTATACCCTAGATTAACACATAGGCTACTCTTTATCGTGGAAAAATCCATGGATCATTAACTTTACACAATTTGTGAAAACCAAAATTCACGCGAGCGGAGCCGCGGGCAACAGCTAGTCGGAAAAAATTGTAAAAAAAATATTGATCTTTATGTTTTAGTTTATCGTTTAAATGAATATATTATCATAGAAATGCTCTTTTGTCATTTACGTAATCTTCCACAGTATAATAAGCTTTTTTCAAAAGCATACTTTTAATGGATTTCTTAAACTTGTGTAAAGGCAAGTTTAAAATAGATTGTGGAATTTTGTTATAAAATAGAATGCTCATTCCCACGAACGACCTTCGGACTTTTTTGAGGCGGAGCGATGGTGTCACGAGCTTATGGCAGTTTCTAGTTGGCCTATCGTGCAGATCGCAAATTCTTTTGTAATTCTGAAGGCGCTGTTTCACAAAGATTAAATTACTGTAAATGTATTGCGAGGCTACTGTAAGAATACCTATTTCCTTGAATTTCTCTCTAAGGGATTCGCGCGGTTTTAAATTATAAATTGCACGTATTGCCCTTTTTTGTAATACAAAAATTTTTTGAATATCTGCTGCTTTACCCCATAGCAAGATTCCGTAAGACATAATACTATGAAAGTAAGCAAAATATACAATTTTTGCAGTTTCTACGTCAGTAAATTGTCGAATCTTTCTAACAGCGTAAGCAGCAGAGCTGAGTTTGCCAGCCAGAGTTGATATATGGGTGCCCCATTGAAGCTTTGAATCTAAGGTCACCCCCAGGAACACAGTGGTCTCTTCTATTTTTAAAATATCATTATTTGCAGTTAAATTCATGTTTCCTGTGGACTTGGTATTTGGCAATGCGAATTCAACACACTTGGTTTTCTTTGCATTTAAAAGTAAATTGTTTACAGTAAACCAGTTAGTGACTTGAGAAATTGCATTATTTACGTCGTCATAATTGTCCTTATTTCTATCGACTTTAAAAATCAAGGACGTATCGTCAGCAAATAGCACAATATCACAAGTGTTTTGGACGTAATATGGTAAATCATTTATATACACCAAGAACATGAAGGGGCCCAGAATGGAGCCTTGAGGAACACCCATTAGTGAGGCTGATCCGGATGACTTCACATCGTTAACACATACCGTTTGAATGCGATCACTGAGATAAGACGCAATGAGGCCAAGTGCAGTGTCTTTGACTCCATAGTGGTTCAACTTAACTAAAAGCGTCTCGTGCTCAACGCAATCGAATGCCTTAGACAAATCACAGAAAATACCAATAGCATTCTGTGATTTCTCCCATGCATCGAATATATGCTTTAGCAGCATTGCGCCCGCATCGGTTGTTGATCGGCCTTTAGTAAAACCATACTGCTCAGAGTGAAGTAGTTTATTTGAGTTAAAGTGCAGAAGCAGTTGGTTGAGCATAATTTTTTCAAATATCTTGCTGAGTGCTGGTAAAATAGAAATTGGTCTGTAATTATTAGGGTCACTTCTACTGACTAATTAAATATTAGTCAATAGACAAAGCTGTTTATTCAAAATAGATACCTACATACATAAAATTAAAATATGAGACATGATGGTGATAATTAATTCCGGACGAAGGTTCCAAAGGGGCCCTGGTCTGAGAAGAGCCCACAACTAACTAAGCCATGTATTTTTAATATATTATCGCCATCTCATATTTTTGTAAGTTAGTATGAATCTTTTTGAAATGCTTACCTGCGACACTTCCGAAATATCCATTTGTAATCTGTCCGGGTCTGACCCACTACTGCTCTGGCTGCAATCTTCATACACTGGCGCGTTCTCTTTCTGTTGCGATTTACTGCTCGCTCGACCGAACACGTGTTGCTTGTACTCCTCCGCGAAACCTGAAGACTTATTGCTTGTTAGGGTTCTGTGTAAAAAGGCACCGGCTTCGCGGTCGGTTTGTTCTGTGTGCTCTACTAAATCATTCTTCATGGAGCCGTATAAAGAGAGGTCCATCTCCTTGTTTTCGTGGTCATCGTTGCTGCTCGGGCTGGTAGCGTGAGGTGCAGCGTATGCGCTGTATTGGTCGTCAGCATACTCTTGCGTGTATGTGATGACCTCGCTGACGCCGGGCGCATGCGTCCTGTCAATAACGCTCGTATAATTAGGCGGGAAATTCTGAGATTCTTCGTTTTCTCGCTGCGCGACCGCAACAGCCTTGCTTATTATGTCGATGACGGCATTACAATGCATAACCTCTCTCGCTCTGTCGGAAGGCGGTAAACTCGGCACGCTGTTGAACATTATGTGTGGGCTTTCCTCCGCCTTCACAGCGTACTTAGTCGGGTCGTAGTTTTTGATCTGGAGTAGTGTGACCGCCGCCTGTCGACTCTCTAGATTCTTCATCTCCTCCGTGGAGTCCGGTGAGCCGATTTCCGCGTACTTCTGTTTGCTCGCGTCATCGTACTCGCATTCGTTCAGTGGCTTGATTATTTCCTCTAGTTTGTCCGCAGTCACGTGCAGAACATCCTATAAACAGAAAAAGAACGTTTGAACAAAAGCTGGCCGATATAAATAGCGAGATAATAGACATTAACATTAACCAATGAGGAGCTCGCTCATTTCACGAAACCGCGATATCGCTCGCGGAGAGGCTGATAAGATAATAACACAACGTTATCAGAAGGTGTACGAACAGTGTCCTTTCTAATTTGGAGGAAGATGTGCTTTCTACGAGATATACCTGGAGTGAGTAGAGACAGGGTAGTAAGGCAAGACATGGCCGAGCGACATCGACTCGCGTATCTGATTTAGTTGTTATATAAGTTATGGTGTTTCTTTGTCGTAGGTGTTAGTGATATTATGTGTCCTAGTTTCCGCGAGTCACGCACTCGGCGAGGTGATAAACGGCCCTTGTGATGTATTCTTTCAAGATGTCAACAATCTCACTTTAAACTGTTCGAGACGCAATGTGGACCGAATACCTAATTGGCCCGAGGCGATGAAAAATGTTTCAAACCAAGGTAATGCCGGTAGTAAAGTAAAACTCATTCATTGTGATAATTGGTTGCGGTTTTTCTAGGCCATCATCGGTGTTAGTACCATGTATGTACAACATATACAAAATAAATAACCGTCCTTATCTATGCATAGGCTTTAGGTATTCCTATTTATTTATAAATCTTGCTATATGTTGAATATACTTCAGACTGCATACTATAAACTCATTATTATATAGATAATTTATTGTAAAATAAAAAAAATATCTTTCCAATTCAACTCAGAAAAAAAATGGAAGTTATGGCCATTATAATAGATAATAATAATATTAATTATTACTGTATATTATGCATTTATAACAAGATAAGTGTGGATTACTTATCTTGAATATGATTAATATTTTTCGTAATAAGTTCTATTCAATAATGTATGATAACAAATAGTAATTATTTATCAGAATTTGGCCTACTCATTTATTTTATCAATCAACTAGCTGATGCCCGCAACTTCGTCCGCGTGGATTGAGGTTTTTGATTCCCGCGGGAACTCTTTAATTTTCCGGGATAAAAAGTAGCCTATACCAGACTATAATCTATCTCTGTGCCAAATTTCATCCAGGTCCGTTCAGCCGTTCTAGCATGATTGAGTAACAAACATCCATCCATTCATCCCTCCATCCATCCAAACTTTCATGTTTATAATCTAATATATAACATTCGCGTATTAGTATCGAAACATAATATTAAGAATTTTCCCTATCACCATCTAAAGCTGCAACCATTTTACGTGACATCTAAATTGTGAACCTATACTAACTTACACAAATCAATAATTATAACGATATCCAGTAAACGTTTCATTCATGGCATATTATGTGTACGGTGTTTGTAACTCAAACTTATATTTTTTTATTCTTCTTCTTCTTGCCCTTGTCCCACGTTATGTGGGGTCGGCACAACATGTTTTCTTCTTCCACTCACTTCTGTTAACCGTCACCCCTTTCATACGCATTCACCCCTTTTATACGCATATCCTCTTTCACACAATCCATCCATCTTTTCTTTGATCTCCCTACCTATCTACTCTTTTTTCCTTCTACATGCATATCTATCATTCTTCTCGTAATATGACTTTCTTCCCTGCTCATTACAAGCCCATACCATGCTAGCCTATTACTCCTCATCTTTTCTATCACTGGCGCTACTTTAAAACTTCCCCTATTCATTCCTAATTTTATATTCATATTTTTTTTATTCAAAAAAACTTATTAAAAGTGCTTTTGAATCGTTGAGTAAATCTACCACTGGTTCGGAATGAAATTCCTACATATCTGTTGTGTACTGTGATGCAACAAAAGCAAGTTACATTTGGCCCCTTTAATGATCATCGCACATTAGAAAGAAACTGAGCATTGATTTTTACAAACTCGGTTGCAACTCGTCTTGCGATTAGCTTTAGACAACGACGAATATACTACGAGTACGAAACAATTCGATATTTTCCAAGTTGACCAGTGCCATCGACTTTAAATGAGGCCTATGTCCAATAATGGATTAATACAGGCATCAGCCTACATCAGGATGGGATGGGAGGGATATGGATGGATCGTTTTAGGTTTAATATTGTGATTTATCTGTCAAATCTACATTATTTATTTTATATTTGTATGTAATAGTAGTTTATGCAACTGTCATATAATGAAGGGTATTAAAACACGAGTGTGAGTTTATGAAACGAGCGCAGCGAGTTTCATAATAGTAACGAGTGTTTTAATACCCGTGTTATATGCAGTTGCATACACTACTTTATCTTCACTAATGCAATTTATCAAACAACAAGAGTAAAAGCTGACAATAGTTTATCGCGTACGTGTATTGTCACAGTGAACTTGCCGCCATTAAAATCTAACCAATGAGAGCGCAGCTGCGCGCGCAGGGCCAATCACGAGCGAGCGCGCGCTGTTCGTTTTTTATTTAATTGGCACAAGATCTTACCAAAGAGTTTTGTGTATGTAAGTTTAGTAGTTTCGACGAAGTTTTCACGTATAACCCAACTGTTTTCAAAAGCCAGCCTAATATCAAAATTTTATACAACTTGTATGAGGATTTTGACATAAGGCTCGCCAGGTTAATTGGTCGCGTTTTATTGATGTTATAATGAGATTTTACGATATCGATGTGGATATTATACCATCATGTGAAATTGCTTAAATTGAGTGTTTTGTTATCTGCGCTATAACAGTAGTAATTATAAGTCAAGTATTGGAAACATAAGTAGAATGTTATAACATTAGTGTAGATAAATATCATACCTATTGTCTAGCTGATGCCCGGCGCGACTTTAGCCGCGTGGATTAAGTTTTTTAATTGTATCATGTAGTGCGACCCTCTAAGATTATAATAAGTTCAAAATGTTTTTATAGATAAGACTAGGTTAGTGCAATATTTATTGTAATCTGTTTTGGTTGCCAAATAAATAAATAAATAAATTTCCGAGGGAAAAGTAGCCTATGACACTCTCCAGATCCTCAGCTATACCCATGCAAAAATCACGTCGATCCGTTGGTCTGTTGCGGGCTGCGGCGCGATTGTAGGACAAACTAACAAACCAACACACATTTTAATATTAGTACGATTTTTGCAATCTTTCAGATGGGCACGTGTTGATAACATTTTTCAACAACAGCATCACGAATGTGACGGAACTTCCACCGGTACCGGGGAACAGGATCGCTATTAGTTTCAAGTCTAACAAAATCATTGAAATCAATGACGATGCCTTTAATAATATCCACCGGTTGGTTTATTTGGATCTGAGCAATAACCGCTTATCTGGTACGTATCTTTGTTCGTTTGATTGATCTGTAAATGAGTAAATAAGATTGTGTTCGCGGTACGTGATTGTATTTGCGGTAAGGCACCTACGCACTTACGAACAAGTTTTTTGCGTTGATACCTACGCAACAACTTTAGGTTGCCTGTAATTACGTACCACTAACGAACCATCGAAATCGATGATCATGCCTTTAATAATATCCACTGGCTGGTCTACTAGGATCTGAACAAGTTTGTTGCGTTGCATACCATTAACGAACTATTGAAATCAATGACCATGCCCTTGATAATATCCAGAGCTGGTGTATTTGATCTGAGCAATAACCGCTTATTTGGTAGGTATCTTTGTTCGTTTGAATGATCTATTAATGAGTAAAAAAGATTGTGTTTGCGGTACGTGGATTGTGTTTGCGTTAAGCTGCGCGCGTACGAATTTTGTTACATGATACGCAACAACTTTGTTTGCATGTGCATATCTACAAACCTTTGCGAAAACCTTTTCATACGTATGAATCAACAGGTTCGTGGCTTGTGCGTACGTACTATGTACCTACGTACGGCTTTACGTTGGGGATCTTACCTGAATGCGTAGACCGTTTGAGTGACGCAATCATTTCAGATAAAAATTAAATAGTATAGCGTCAAAATAATCGCAAGTTTTCAGGTGGGATCCGCGATTCGATTTTAAGATTGCAACGGTACAATTTACAATCTTACAAGCTGACATTTACTGTATAGGTATGCACATCCAGTAGGATATCTAGTGCGAATAATACAAAGTGTGACATCAGACAGGTAGACACTTTCTTTGTGTTGATCTCTGATAAGATAACCTTGTGTTCGCGGAAGACCACTTGGATCTGATACATATTTGTATTCTAACGTTACGACTTACGAAGGCGTTGAAGGGGAGATGATTACGGTTATTTTTATAAAATTATTAATATTACTCGTACCTAGTTATCAAAAATCAAATAATGATAAAGCCTATCTTAAAGTAAGTAGATACATCAGACCTAAATTAATATGGAATGAGTCACTAAATAATAACAAGTAAGCCAAAGAAGCCGTATTGGTACTGAACTATTAAAAACCAGTAAAAACACTGTATCATATTCATGTTATTACGCTGATAGCGCGAAAAAAATATTTCCTCTCAAATGCAGGTGACAGTTATGGTTATTCGTTAAAACCACAGACGCTTTCTTCCAGACCAGGGGACTTCATTGAAGACATTGATTGACCCATATGACAGCTTAGGGGCTTTGGTTTTCAGATGTTTTACTTCATTATTAAGTAACTAGCTGATGCCCGCGACTTCGTCCGCGTGGATCGAGGTTTTTCGTTTCCCGCGGGAACTCCTTAATTTTCCGGGATAAAAAGTAGCCTATGTGTTATTCCAGACTATAATCTATCTCTGTGTCAAATTTCATCCAGATCCGTTCAGTAGTTACGGCGTGAAAGCGGAACAAACATACAAACAAACTCACTTTCCCATTTATAATATTAGTAAGGACATCGTCACTATCTTCGTTGGTCTGTTTATCCGCTAATAAGTTCTAAACTTTTTAGGGCCGATAGCGCCAACTCCAAATAACGTTTTACCTAGGAACGGTGCCTAGGAATAAAAATGTAATTTTCACAGATGTCGTATACAACATCTGTCTAAACATGAACTTTAACCCTGGATTAAAAGTAACTCGGCGCTAAGTGGCGTAATCGGCACTCAGCGAAATATAATGCTGTTCATAATTCATTTAGATTATTTTCAAACAGAAAATTACAGCGATAAAAATGTTATGGTGTTATAAAGATACTCATTACTTTTTGGTAATTTCAGGAGACGTACTACGAAGTGAGATATTCCAAGGGCCGTATAAAGACGGCGTCTACCAAAACATAGCCTTGGAGACGTTGAATCTGGGCAACAACCAGATACACTCGCTGGACAGATACCTGTTCCAGCACACACCGAACCTAACCCGCCTCTACCTGAATAACAACCCTATCGAAATACTCGATCATGTCACAATACTCGCTCTATCCAGCGCTACCAAGTTGGAGGTAATTAATCTTATGATAACAGCGACTTCCCGCTGGAATTTAAAGAAATCTTTCTTTTTTGGACTAGCGCTTGCTTAGACCTTGTTGGTGTGGTGATGTGGACTAAGGTGGAGCGCCCTTGTCTGTATGTAGGCCTGTAGATGCCTATTCACTCTTGATTTGAAGATACCAATACCAAGCGAAGGGGAAAATGGAAGCCAGAAGAGCATTCCTTATCCTAGCGGTTCGTTTCAAAAGATTTAAGAAATCCAGCCTTATTCCTTGTCTACGTAATGTAGACATAAGTAATGTCTGAACCTCTGTGCAAAGATTCAGCAATGCTTTAACGATTCCATAGAGCTTATAAAGTCAACATAATCAACATGTGAGAAGGACTAATATCTTGCAGATTGGCTCGTATGTCGCAAATTATTTGGTTAAGTATTCTCAGAATATGCAAACGTAGCAGCTTAACAAAAGATTCTCATCATAGCAATAAGCATGTAAACAGTCATAAAAGGAAAACCGAAGCGAAGTACACATACAAAACTCCGATGAATAGGAAAAAGTAGGTTTTAACATAGGTTTTAACCTTAATTTATCACGTTACAGGTACTAGATTTGGCTAAAACCGACATCGACAGCATACCGCTAGACGCTTTCCGAGGTTTGGTGAACCTGCGTCAGATCGACCTCTCCGGAAACAAGTTCGCCACTGTGCCGGAGAGCTTGGGCCTGGTTGGCACGACTCTACAATACCTGACCTTCAACAACAATCCCATTGTTGAGCTCAATGACGACAGTTTTATAGGTAAGATACATTTGCTTGTGGTAAATCTGTGCATATGCACTGAAGTAACTATTTTGAATAAAAATAATCGGGTCATATGAAGCTGTCTAAAATAAAATTCTCCACACAGTACCTTTTTAAATGGATAGCATTAATTAAATACATAAATGATTATAATATATAACACCACACGCTAATCTAGAAATCTCCCTTATATTCAACAGACTTAGAAAGTGAAGCTATATCTGCACCATAGATTTAATTTGGTATCTCTGGCGCTAGCACAGCGGATGATAAATCTGCACTTAGAATTTATTTATTTAGCGCTTGAAGATTGAGGGCCGCTTGCACATAAATTTTGTAATGCTGTCACTTTTTGGCAAAAGCATATTGCAGTTTCCAAAAATTAACAGCAATAGTTAAAAAGAGTAGACCCTATACTCAGCCTATCTGGGGAATTTCTATGCAGCTTAAAACTTCACTGTTTGACGGAAAGCTCATCAAGTACAGAGAACGGACTGCAGGATTGGCTGATATTTGTAACGGGAATCGGACCAATATTATCGTTCAATTTATTAATGCCTTCGCTTCCCTAGGCGTTAAATATCGGCAATTTTTTAAATAATACGAGATGCATTGTACGGGCTGCTCATTGGTTTAGCGGTTAGCATGTTCGACTGCGGCCGACGAAGTCCCGGGTCGGGCCATAATTAAGTATTGGGGGTTTTCTGACTAGAAATTCTCAATACTAGCCCGGAGTAAGAAGTTGGCGGTGTTTACCCCCGTGCCTCGGAGAGCACGTTAAGTCGTCGGCCCGGTTATTATCACTAACATGATAATAGTCGTTAAAGCCCGCCAACCCAATGGAGCAGCGTGGCGGGTCTAAGCTCTAATTCCCTCTCTCCTATGAGAGTGGAGGCCTGTGCCCAACAGTGGGACGTTAATGGGCTGTAGTGGTGGATTGTACGGGCTTTTGGGCACGAATTGCCTATTAAAGTCGTTTCTAATAGAATAAAAAAAAGTAACCCTCTATTACCATCTGTTAGTTTCGGTGACTTTCTATATGTATAAGCATGCATATAATAATCAAAAACAACTCAGCAACGTAACGCGTAACTTGATTACGATTTACAATCATTACATAAAATACGGATTTCGTATGGATGAAGATGACTTTCTATTTTCTGTGCTAAGTATGTGCCTATTGGTAAATTTATTTAAAACAGTATGATAGCTAATGTTAATATTATGTTCACTTTCTAATGTAAAGGGATCCATATGATTTCAGTTCAGTTACGGAAACTTATATAAACTAAAAAATAACCCTACAAACAAACCTAATACTATTATATCGTAATTTTTACGTGAAAAAGTCTTTTTTGAATTGAATTAATCAAAGTAATAAACCAAACATAAATCGTTTGAATACCTTGGTACGTATTTGTCTATACTTCAGACCCTCTAAGTTAAGGTGAATGCACAGGAATGACCCCTCATTGATATTATGAAAAGAAACGCTTTACCACATGAGTAGATACTTTACGACGCCGCTGATAAAAAATGCATCACTTAAACGAAAGCCGCGTTCATATCAACAAAGCTTTGCGTCGTGCGACTTGGCGAAAAAATGTGTGACTATAGCTGATACCCGCGACTTCGTCCGCGTGGATTGAGGTTTTTTTTGGTTCCCGTGGGAACTCTGTAATTTTCCGAGATAAAAAGTAGTCAATGTGTTACAGTCTATAATCTATCTCTGTGCCAAATTTCATCCAGATCCGTTCAGCCGTCCTGGCATGATTGAGTAACAAACATCCATCCATCCTACCATACAAACATTCGCATTTATAATATTAGTATAGAAGTATAGATTTTATTTTTATATACATGTGTCGCAATATTGCCAATGGAAAAGTTGTCGAAAAGGTTCGAAAAAAGTGCGGCCGCTCTTAGGGCGAAAACATTCGCTTTTATATGGGGCGCGCACACTAGGCGGACAGATCCAAACGTCGTTCCCCACCGCGACGCAGATATATATTTCGAGGTTTCTTTTCGTCCTGTCCGGTCCCTAGATTGTTTTCGCCCTTACGTGGAAAAAGTTTCTAACTCGCTAAAATATTCACTCAACATGCAGCGTCCAAGTTGTGACAAAAAATTATATTAAATTAGTGTACGCGCTTTAATAATTATTATAAGTTATTAATAACATGTTATGCCGCTGGAGGTGATCATCTATCACAGTGCGACGCACTATACTTTGCAAGGTTAATAATGTGAGATTCCATAACCTTATAAAAATACGCTATTTAGATGTAAACAAAGTAGATAATTTGAAAAACTCAACGCTGTTGACTACAAAAATGTAATGCCACTGAAAATTTTTAAATATAATTAATTGAAGTGAAAACTTCTTTAGCCGCGTTGAGCACTTTTTCGTAGGGAAAAATCTTATGGGTTCGCGTCACCGACATGCTGTGACGTATTGTGCTTTTTGGATGGGTGAAATCTTGTGAGTTCGCGTCACCGACATGCGTAATAGCAGTTTATCTGATGCAATATATATCTATATAAATCGGCTCAGCTACTTGGACCTATAAAAAACCTCTTTTTAAGTCCAGCTATAATATTTTTTTATTTTTTAATGATTTTGAGAATCATCTTTTTTTACCCAGCGGAGATGTGCGATGCTATAAATATTATGCATATAAAATTATTACTAATGTCTCACCACAAACCACGTATGTTTTATACCACTTTTATGTACCTACTAAGAACAGATATATTTCGGTGATTAGTTAAAAAGGCTGAAATCCTAGAAACATAGTTTAAAATTTTAGTTTGAGCGTGACTGGACCACCGTTGTTATTTATGTTGATCCAGTCTTACTCTTAAAACGTAAAATCTTACTCGGTCGCAGATAGGGAAAGCAGAAAAGTAACCAAATTTACTTAAAGTAAATAAATAATAAAATAATGCAGGTTTCTTCACTCCTTACGATGACAAGGATTGCATTCGTAAATTGAAATCTGTGATCTTAAGATGACTATAATGTAATGTAGTTATGGTTTTGTATACAATCTTTGAACTAGACTAAATTGACAGGTCTAAAATCTAATTCTAGTGTTATACATACTTAAATATACTTTTCCGCAGGGATTATAGTCCCTCAAATTTATCTGAGGGACTATATCAAAATTGGAACTATTTTTTATGCCTGTTTAGTTATGGTTTTTATTTATATAGATTGTGGTTTAATACAATCTCATAACTAAACCAAAATGACAGAAGAATGACAGCAAATCTAGTGCTGCCCTTTTCCACAGTAAGCATTATCAATGGGGCAGCAATAAAAATAGAGCTCATTTTAGTTTAGAGATGGTGGCCTCATTGTTTAGAGATTGTATACAAAGAATTAGTAAGTAAGTAATTGTCATCTCAGTCTGTGATATAATCCAACTAAATTCCTAAACCAGTTACCAGCTTATAAAATCACGAATAAAGGGATTTATACAACTTTCAGGGTTAACAAATCTCGTTGAACTGGAGGTCGGCGAGAACAATTATCTCGAGGAAGTGAAACGCAGCACATTCACGCCGCTAAAGAGCCTGCGGGTCCTACATCTGTGCCACAACCGTAATCTACGATACATCAGCCATAACGCCTTCCGCGGAATTAAAGACAAGTGGACTTTGAAAGAGGTAACTTTGCCTATCATCATACTAATATTATAAATGCGAAAGTGTTTGTTTGTTGGTTTGTCCTTCAATCACGCCGCAACGGAGCAACGGATCGACGTGATTTTTGGCATGGGTATAGTTGAAGACCTGGAGAGTGACATAGGGTACTTTTTATCCCGGAAAATTAGGGAGTTCTCGAGGGAATCAAAAAAAACTTAAACCACGCGGACGATGTCGCGGGCATCAGCTAGTACTACTAATATAAGTTTGTATTGTAAAGTTTGTAGAGGGACTAGTGGCCTAGTTGTGACAACGCATATCAGTCGATTGCGATTGTTAAGCAACGTTGACCTAAGTCGGTAACTAGATGGGTGAACGAATTTGGAGGTTCAAATATGGCCTTTTCGTTTCCTCCGTGCCTCGGAGAGCACGTTAAGCCGTCGATCCCGGTTATTATCAGTATAACTTTAACATCTGATAATAATCGTTACAAAAAACATAAGAGTTTACTCTAAGTCCAGTCGTATGCGGAAGGACGTACTGGGAACCCACTGCATTATTATCCCAAGAAAACTCCTACCATTATGTGATTAATGGAAAGGGGTCACGACCCTCAGTAATGAGGAATACGACGACGCGAAGAAAGTTTGTATGTTTGTTATTTCTTCACGCCTCAACGAATAAACCAATTTGGCTGAAATTAGGAATTGAGATGGCTTGCATCCTGAATTAACGCATAGGATACAATTTATCTCGGAAAATTAAAGAGTTACCGCGAGAATCAAAAAACCTTAATTTACGCGGACGATTTTACGAATTTGATAGGCAATGCACAATGATAAAAATATAATGTTGTTTTTAGACGATTTTTAAAACTGAACTAAAATGAAAACTTTAAATGTTACTGTCCCTCACATTTTGCTAAACGCGGAAAAGGATAGTAGGTACATCAGAGTTCTTAGTATAGTACTATCCATAGAGTTATATTCATAAATATAACTCACAGATATCACACTCTATGGATACTACTATACTTAGAGCTTCCAATTATGTTTAGTTTGGAGATTGTGTACAATAGAAATCCCACCAAAACCATTTCATGGATAGGCTGCCAAAACTCGCATACAAGTCCAAATCATAATGCTTTCACTGTTAAAAAGTTATGAGATCTCTAGTAGAGCCAAGCCCCTAGTTGAGCTCCGATTTGTGCTGCGCATCATCATAGCCCATGGGGCCAGTTCCAAGTCCAAAGTGTACAGGTTTAAGTACTTTTGGCTGTACCACATTTACTACATAGAAGTCCTGACTCTATAAACTCTACATCTTGATAAAAAGATGTGGCTTGGCCGTTTCGTGATTCTCGCACAAACTATACCTATTCCACGAACATTAAATGATTGATTGGATCACGAAACAGCCAAGCCACATCTTTTTATCAAGATGTAGAGTTTATAGAGTCAGGACTTCTATGTTTTAAATGTGGTACAGCCAAAAGTACTTAAACCTGTACACTTTGGACTTGGAACTGGCCCCATGGGCTATGATGATGCGCAGCACAAATCGGAGCTCAACTAGGGGCTTGGCTCTACTAGAGATCTCATAACTTTTTAACAGTGAAAGCATTATGATTTGGACTTGTATGCGAGTTTTGGCAGCCTATCCATGAAATGGTTTTGGTGGGATTTCATTTCTTTTTGGCAGGCGCACTAGATTTTTTAATTTTTTGGACTCTGTTTCTCGCACTACAGTTATTCCTTTTTTCATTGCCCACTCTCTATCGTTGCCTCTTTTCTTTGTGGGTTTGCTGTATATGTATGTAATGAGCGGCAAATCCATACATACTTAAGTTAGTTCTTATTTTCGAGTCTGGTGCTCAGTATTAAAGATATTTGGTTGTTTGGCAGCCGGTTTATATCTGCTTATTGTTGATTAGCGACCCGCCCCGCTTCGCAAGGCTAGCACTAATCATGATAATAGTCCATTATTTTTTACCCACTAAAGCCAGTGGGCACTGAGCAGCACATAAGATTTTACATTAGCACTGGAATGAACCTACGTGAAGTGCCGGAAGAATTTTTAAAATCGGTTGAGTTTTTTTTTATTTTATCCACAGCAAACTTGACGGTTAAATCTTTCCTCTTTTTAATATTAGTTTAGATCCATATAATATTATAAATACGAAAGTGTGTCTGTCTGTCTGCTGCGCTTTCACGGCCCATCTTTTCAACCGATTTTGATGAAATTTACAGGGATAGTTTGTATCCCGGGGAAGGACATTGGCTACTTTTTATCCCGGAAAATTAAACAGTTCCCGCTGGAATCAAAAACCTTAATCCACGCAGACGAAGTCGCGGGCATCATCTACTTTTCTATAAATTGTCACGCGTTAATTTAATTCAAACCAATGAACAGTGTTTAGTTCGAAGAACAGGGTTAGACGAAAATATCGTTGATTACATAATGAACAATTCCTAAAGGGATGCCGGGTCATACGTGGACTCTTCGCCAATGATTACTATAGGTATATTTACCTCTGAAAAATATTTTATGTTGTAAGTACTTATAGGTATTTTATAATTTTTCAGTAATAAAATGAAAATAATGAGAATAAAAATGACAAGATTACGTGATTATTATGTGCGACCTGTTTGGCCGATTGGTTACAGACCATGACTGTTGAGGGAGAGGTCGCGGGTTCGAATTCTGCTAGGGGCATAATGTTTGTATTCAGAACATTTGTACCCGAGTCATGAATTATATATATATATTATTTATGTACGGTATTATGTATGTTTACGGCATTTTGCACATATTTCTTTTAGTACCGACTGTGCAGCTATTATGCACCCCCTATAGGAGGGGTTGGAAGGGCAAAGTTCCTGATTTCTTAATTTTCCCATTATTTATATGAAATTCCTAGCCCACATACCAAATTTCAGCTTTCTAGGGCTTTGGGAAGTACCTACCCTAGAGGTTTTGATTTTCATCAGCGCGATTTATAAGGCTAAATTACGAAACCGATGTATTTCAGTTATCGATAAATCTGAAACTATAAATGCTAGACAATTGATACTTGGTATGTTTAAGAAGTCGGCCAACAGCATCTTATCCTCAAAATTTCAGCTTTCCAGCATCATCCGGACTGAAGCTATGACGGTTAGCAAATACGTGGAAACGCTGTCAAATATGCACCCCCAATAAGAGGGGTTGGAAAAAGAAAGTTTCAGATTTCTTAATTATTCCATTGTTTATGTGCAATTCCTAGTCTACATACCAAATTTCAGCTTTCTAGGACTTTAGGAAGTACCCTAGAGGTTTCGTGTTTCATGTGATTTAGTAAAAGTAAAAAACCCCCAAAAGTACGTATTTCAGGTATCAATAAATCTGAAACCATAAATGCTAGATAATTGAAACTTAGTATGTTTAATAAATGTGCCAACGACATGTTATCCTGAAAATTAAAGCTTTCTACCATCATCCGTACCGAAGTTATGACTGTTCTAAAATACGAGGAAATGCTGTCAGATTTGCACCCCCTATAGGAGGGGTTGGAGGGGAAAAGTTTCAGATTTCTTAATTTTCCTGTTGTTTATATGCAAATTCTAGCCTACATACCAAATTTCAGCCTTCTAGCACTTCAGGAAGTACCTTTTTCATGTTGATGACGGTCAGTGAGTCAGTCACGAAATCGACGTATTTCAGGTATCAATAAATCTGAAACTATATATGCTAGAAAATTGATACTTGGTATATTTGGTAAGTTTGCCAACAACACCTTATCCTGAAAATTTCAGCTTTCTAGCATCATCTGGACCTAAGCTATGACGGTTCGAAAATCCGACGAAACGCTTCGAGAAAAGGTAGGTAGTGCCCCGTTTCCTTTGGCTCGCTTTGGCGGGGTCACTCCCGTGACCCCAGATAGCCACAATATAATAGGAATGTTGTCGCACGTTTGAACAAGGACATCCTTTCCTATATCTCTGACAATCTCTTTTCTCTACTGATTCATCGAAACTACACGGAACTGTTGATTCAAAAATCATCGTCGATTTGACCGCGTCAGTGACCATCTTCGTTTCGATCTTTATCATTTAACTAGCTGATGCCCGCGACTTCGTCCGCGTGGATTGAGGTTTTTCGGTTCCCGCGGGAACTCTTTAATTTTCCGGGATAAAAAGTAGCCTATGTGCTATTCCAGACTATAATCTATCTCTGTGCCAAATTTCATCCAGATCCGTTCATCCGTTGGAGCGTGATTGAGTAACAAACATACATCCATACATCCATCCATCCAAACTTTCGCATTTATAATATTTATTTCTAGACAGCGACGCCCGCGACTACGTCTGCGTGGAATTTTTAAAGTTCCGGGGAATGGATCGGTTTCTCTGCTGCGGCCCGATTGAAGGACAAACCAACACACTTTCGCAATACCTATGTATTTCGATTAGTCCGAGCGATTTCGTCCGCGCGGATTAAGATCTTTGATTCCCGCGGGAACTCGTAACTTTTCCGGGATAAAAAGTAGCCTATGTCCTTCCCGGGGATAAAACATAATATATTCTTTATGCCAAATTTCATCAAAATCGGTCGAAAAGTTGCGCCCCACAAAGCGTAGCAGAGAGACAGAGATACTTTCGCAATTATAATATTAGTATGGTAAGTATATCTTACAGCATTTTAATACGAGTACATATACTTCTCATAATTATCTATTATCCCAAAAATAGCACTCGATCTTCCAAACATAACAAAATCATTATAAGTTAAACATTAGCATAATTCATCGATCCACTACGTAATAACCGTAAAATATAAAGCGTTTTTTATAAAATACTTAAGATAATCATATTTTACACGCTTTGTTTTTATTTTTGTTGTATATTACAGTTTCTACGAAAATTAGGACACAGTGAAACACTATCGGAGAATGTGTTTGCAATTTTGCTGTGGCCCAGTTGTATTTTTAGGGTTCCGTACCCAAAGGGTAAAAACGGGACCCTATTACTAAGACTCCGCTGTCTGTCTGTCTGTCTGTCTGTCTGTCTGTCTGTCTGTCTGTCTGTCTGTCTGTCTGTCTGTCTGTCTGTCTGTCTCCAGGCTGTATCTCATAAACCGTGATAGCTAGAAAGCTGAAATTTTCACAAATGATGTATTTCCGTTGCCGCTATAACAACAAATACTAAAAATTAAAAAAAAATATATATATTAAGGGGGGTCCCCATACAATAAACGTGTTTTTTTCGTATTTTTTTGCTCAATATTAAAAACGGTAACAGGTAGACGGTTCAAATTTTCACAGAATATTAACTTGTATATTACCTTTTAAAATAAATAATTAAATATCAATAAAGTAAATATTAAAGGGGGGCTCCCATACAACAAACGTAATTATTATTTTTAATACGTCATAAATCGTAAAACTTACTACAGGTTTGTACGGAACCCTCGGTGCGCGAGTCCGACTCGCACTTGGCCGGTTTTTTTTTAACTTGTCAAGAAAACAAACTGGGTCAGCTGATCAATCATTTACTCGTCGTTAAATTTGGCAAAAACGGAACCCTTATAGATTCGTCATGTCTGTCTGTCTGTCTGTCTGTCTGTCTGTCCGTCCGTATGTCACAGCCACTTTTTTCCGAAACTATAAGAACTATACTGTTGAAACTTGGTAAGTAGATGTATTCTGTGAACCGCATTAAGATTTTCACACAAAAATAGAAAAAAAACAATAAATTTTGGGGGTCCCCATACTTAGAACTGAAACACAAAAATTTTTTTTTCATCAAACCCATATGTGTGTGGTATCTATGGATAGGTCTTCAAAAATGATATTGAGGTTTCTAATATCATTTTTTTCTAAACTGAATTGTTTGCGCGAGAGACACTTCCAAAGTGGTAAAATGTTGGTCCCCCCCCCCGTAACTTCTAAAATAAGAGAATGATAAAACTAAAAAAAATATATGATGTACATTACCATGCAAACTTCCACCGAAAATTGGTTTGAGCGAGATCTAGTAAGTAGTTTTTTTTTAATAATTTAAAACTTACTACAGGTTTGTACGGAACCCTCCGTGCGCGAGTCCGACTCGCACTTGGCCGGTTTTTTTTTAACTTGTCAAGAAAACAAACTGGGTCAGCTGATCAATCATTTACTCGTCGTTATCATAAACAGAATTGCACAACTTATCATACTATCTTGATGATTTTATGATTTATTTCATAACTAAGCAAACGAAGCGATGCCGTGTAAAAACCGACTAGGGGTATGGGTTTAATTTAACTGTCACGCCCCTAACAGGTTAGCCCGCTACCATCTTAGACTGCATCGTCACTTACCATCATGTGAGATCGCAGTCAAGGGCTAACTCGTAGTGGAATAAAAAAAACTAGTCGATGCCCGCGACTGCGTGGTTTGAGGTTTTTTGGTTCCCCCGGGAACTTTAATATTCCGGGATAAAAAGTAGCCTATGTACCTACTAATCCAGACTATAATCTATCTCTGTGCCAACTTTCAGCCAGATCTGTTCAGCCGTTCTGGCGCCATTGAGTAACAAACATCCATCCATCCATCCATCCAAACTTTCGCATTTATAATAGGTATTAGTATAGCTTTCTTCATATCGACTAAGGGCCAGTGCACACCGAGTGCAGTCAATACGCGGCTATATCAAAGAAGAGCCAAAGTATAAAATGCTGGGTTTTAGGATGCGGTTTGACTGAAGCGAAGACGAGCGGAGTGAAGCGCACACGTGTGCGCTTTGACCAATCCAACAATAACCCGATTGGTTTATTGAGCACAATATAATATATAATATTCTGTGCTCCGCGCCGCTCCGCTTCAGTGCTATTGCATTTGCAACCTAAGTTTTAGTAGGGCTAAAAAGCCAGACATTTTTGCGTTCCCTCGCGATAATGCGTGGAAACCGCCTAAAAAACAATAACATCAAAACAATTTATTTTGGGTATTTGATTGGAATATTACATATCTACTCATTTATCGAATCTCATCTCATCGAATCTTTCGGTGATTCACTTATGAATGAGAATGAGTATGCAAAATCCGGTATAATCTAAGCAACGCCACATTCACTTTTACACAATCCACTACCAGACTTCAAAACAAAATCTTAATAAAACCTCAATGGCTCTAAGGTTTATGGGTCAAACTAAAACAAGAAAGTTCAAAGGACCTTCACACTAATTTGTATGGATATAGGGACATAATATAAGTCCTCTCCACTGAGGACTATTCCTCATTGCTGATGTTGTTGAGGATCGAAGTGACCCATTTCCATTGATCACACAATGGTCAAGAATGCTGTGGGCTCCGGATCCCAAGGAAGTGTTAAGTCGTGATAAAATTCCTACCTTATATCTATTATTCTCATCAAGTTTGAATCGATTGATCATTGATTAAATAGGTTAAACTACATAACTAATTTTAAACTTAGAATTTGAAGTAATAAATCATACTATTTACCTTATTATTTTCTTAATAATCTTAGAATACATTTATTTACTTTTAGGAAGAGGGAAAACCTATGATATAAACAAAAAATATAATCCCGTGGGGTTTTACCTATCTATTCGTATCATCACAAAAAACGGCAAATTACAAAAATATAGGTGCATAACAGCCAGGCTACTCTTTAAATTACGATTTACGGTCTAATTCTAAGCTTCTATAGTTCGCGCACGAGTTGAATGCAGAGCAAATTTATGTGTCACCATACATTTGCTCTGCATTCAACTCGTGCGCGAACTGTAGAAAAGTGACGTTTGCTTTTTGTGAATATCGATTACTTTAATATCGACAGACACACAGTGATGATCATGCGTTGACATCTCGACTTCGATTTCCGTCTCGGATCAATTTGCAGGAACACCTGTAATTAATATCTCACGAGTCACGCCTAGTCTAGTCAATCCACTGCCAAAGGTGGCTTGTAAAGCCGGTAAAGCTAAAGCGTACATTAAAAACTGTCCGTACCAAGTAGGTAGGTACAGAACCCTATTATTAGAAAGAGGGGTATCCCTAAATAAGTCAGTGGGACAGTAGGTAACTGGCTATTCATACTTAGATATATATATATACATACGACTCATATAGGAGTAAGTATGATAGGCGAAACTCATTCTCATTAGTCACGCCATCGTCATTTTGGCCTGAAGCCGGCGATGGTTACTATCGGGAACTCAAAAAAATGTTGAAATCGCCTCGTTTAATCGAAACGTATAATAGGTATATATGTATATCTGACTCGTAGGTCTAGTGGTTAGCACTTATAATGTGTGACTGTGGATGATTATTTCTGGAGTTCGATTCTCGGTTCGGGTCGAAAAATGAGTATTTACAGAGGAGAAATACCCAGTACGGTAATAGCCCGGACAATAAAAGTAGTTATCGTCGTAAGGCGGGCTGCGATCGCCGTCGCCTGTAAAATATAGGTTACTTTGAATTGCTATCATGAAAGACAACGTGCCTCGACTCCAATCCACCCTACTCTGCAGGTGTGCGCAGATTCAACTTAAAGCTAAAATATAGGTACAGCCAGGGCGAGCATGGGCCGGAGATAAATATTTTATGCCCCGATTTTATCCACTGACAAGAGATAAAATTAACTTATCCACCCCTCAGAGCACGGCAGCAGGGGAGAGGAGAAGTTTATCCCCGGACTCGGCGGACTATTTATCCACCGTTATTTAGCGTTTTTATTTATTTATTTAGGAATAAAAATTTTATCCTTTCCTCGGGGAGAAAATTGTCTCGGCCCTTGCTAGGGGGGCTGTTTTGACAAGAGTACCGTAAATTGTGCCAATAACACCACTAATGATGACCGCTATACAATAATCATAGGTGATCAACAAGTTACATAAATCATTGTACAATGTTTGGCGCGTGGTTCCGTTTGGACGTGATAGTGAGTGTATTTTGAATGTAACCCTTACATTCAAAATAGGGATAGCAACTTCTGACCATAGATTAGTCACAAGCAACGAATGCCCGACCAACTATGATATAATATTCTGTGACCAAAGCTTGCATACGCTATATTATAACCATCGCACGTTCCGCTAGTTATGATAGCACGATCAGTGCGCAAGCTTCATCTAAGCTGTTTGCCATCAATAGGTATATGGTTCGTACGTAATAATTTCGTGCGAACTTGCGATGATCCATTTGCGCGTTGTATAAAATCGAATATAAAGGCCAGCGCTGACGGTACGCCACGTACGTTTGAATAGGAATTTCAATAGACAAAATGCAAATCGATGCAGACAATTAATGCAATTCCACCCTAATCTACCCCGGTTATATCGGCCAAAGTCGGCTGGTTCTAAGCACGAAACGCGCCTCTGCGATCCACGCGCCGCTGCTTGAGCGTCGTGCTCTTTCATATTTTAACAAACTCAACGGTATATCAAAGTAATTAAATTGGTTTCAATTTGATAACAAAAGGAAGCTGCTTCCTCTATAGGGTTTTTTTTTATTCCACTACTAGCTGATGCCCGCGACTTCGTCCGCGTGGAATAAGTTTTTTAAATTCCCACGGAACTCCTCAATTTTCCGGGATAAAAAGTATGTCACTCTCCCTGTCCTCAACTGTACCCATGCCACAAATCACGTCAATCCGTTACTCCGTTGCGGCGTGATTGAAGGACAAACCAATAAACCAACAAACAAACACACTTTCGCATTTATAATATTAGTATGATGATACTACATCCCTTGACTGCCAAAGAGAATATAACCACTACGTTTTTGACTGCGATATCTATCACCTGGGTGGATAATGCTCCATAGTTCTATGCTTCGGACTTTAAATAGAAATTAATAATAATATGTTCTGTCTGTCAACAGGTGTACCTAGACGACAACAACCTCAGTGAGTTGTCAACAGATTTGCTGCCATGGAAAAAGTTAGAGGTGCTCGGAATGACCGGGAACAAATGGCTTTGCAACTGCGACCTGGCCAATATTGTCACTAAACAGGAGGCTGGCACCAAATTCAAAGCTGGGGAAATACCATTGTAAGCTTACTTTTAGAAAGTACTAGCTGATGCCCGCGACTTCGTCCGCGTGGTTTAAATTTTTATACCCACAAGAACTCCGAGATTTTTCAGGAATTTTCAGGATTTATCACGAATAACTCAGGAATTTTCCGGGATAAAAGCCTATGTCACTCTCCAGGTCTTCAACTATACCCATGCCAAAAATTACGTCGATCCGTTGCGGCGTGATTGAAGGACAAACAAACACACTTTCGCATTTATAATATTAGTATGATTTCATCATCATGATCACTTCAAATCATTGCCAGCTCACTACTGAGCATGAATCTCTCCTCAGAATGAGAAGGGTTTGGCCATAGTCCACCACGCTAGCCAAGTACGGATTGGCAGACTTCACACACCTTTGAGAACATTATGAAGAACTCTCAGATGTGCAGGTTTACTCACGATGTTTTCGTTTACCGTTTAAAGCCAGTGATATATGTATTTTTATTTCTTAAAAAGCACAACACTCTGAAAAGTTATTTACTTATTTTATCCACTACAAGTTAGCCCTTGACTGTGATCTCACCTGATGGCAAGTGACGATGCAGTCTAAGATGGTAGCGGGCTAACCTGTTGGGATACTAGGTATGTCAGTTATATTAAACCCATACCGAAAACCATACCATTCAGAAATTATAAATTCCCAAATTGACCCTGCCGGGGATCGAACCCGGGACTTCCGCACGTTAAGACAACATCACTACACACTGCGCCACGGAGGTCGTCAAAAAGATTGAGATTAGTGCCCGTAGATCGTACCCCCGACCATCTGAAAGGAAGCCAGGTGTATAAACCACCAAGCTATCACAGCTTGAAAGTATTTAATGCAAGATTTTTCTTAAATATATGCAATTGAAGTAGGTACTTGTATAATCTTAATTTGATTTATATTGATATGTTTAACTCTCTCACTTGGTGAGTTAAAGTTTTAGTAAGAGAGGTGCAATGCAATCTACAATGAAATTTAAAACCTATACTTAATGCTAGTGAGACCAAAAATTTCAGTGGCAGTGACCAAGAGTATCGGCTTTCTTCAAAACATTGATTAAAGATGGCATCTGGTCTTCTAAAATGTTTTGTATATTCACACATTTTGTTAAGCATATTCACTTGAAAATTACAATTTTGCAAACTTGCTAAATTAACTATGATCATAAAACTGATTACTTTCACACTAAAATAAGTTGGACCATACTTAGTAAGAAACAACTTTTACCATACCATAGTACCAAGTATCATTTTATTCATTTCAGTTGTGTCGCCCCCATGAGACTAGCTGGAGCCTACATCACTAACATAACAGTGTCCTTCTGTCCTACTTTCGATACTACATTTGCAACCAAGAAGAGCTTCTCCTTATCTGACTTAAGGCCAAAACACATTATGTGGAGCATCTTAGCCGTAGCAGCAGTAGTTGGTATAGGAATGATATGTGGACTTCTAGTCAACACAATAAAGGCAGTATACAAAAAGAATGCAAGGACCCAGCCAATACGGTACACCAATATCAACGATGATACCAATTTTGCATAATACAGCAGTATTTACATTTTTGTATTATTAACAAATAAATTATTCCATCAGGTTAATAAAATGTATTTTAGTAAGTGTACTCGTGTAGATATTGTATGTTATATTTACTTAATTATGAAAATAAATATATGCTTTTTTTTAAACCTACCTCTTTTGGACCTGTTAGTGAGTTTGCATACTGAACAAATTGAACCAGGAGTCTCTCTGATTTGTGTGACAACTCTCTAAATGTGTGGAACTCATCAAGCTTGCTCGCACAACTACCACAGACCACCTGTGGCAGCATATCTTCAGGTGACACCTGAAAGTATTCATAACTTATGATACAAGCTAATAATAATGTTTATTAGTTTCACATCTCCATCACTTTGAGATGATGTGGCCAGCGACCTTTTACTAGAGTAATCATTAATGATGATTCATCTCTGGGTAATCTGATAACTATAACATAAAAAAACCTAATAACTAAACCTGTTATGTACCTATCATAGATCTGGACACACTTAGATAACATTGAAAGGACAAATGATGCTCTCCCTCATACATTATTGTGGCTATATTTAGAAAATATTGCTTCCCAAAATAGCAGTATAGGGAGATAAAATGTGAAAGGTTTTATATTATTATTTAGGATCCTGTTTATTATCAATTCCTAACATAATATACTGAGTGCATGACGGTGCTGGGCACACGGCCGCGGCAAGCGCACGCTCGAGAGGTGATCTCCGTGCGCTCCTAATCCTTTGTTATCAGGCGGCGGTGATGCAGCGGCCTGACAGCGATGGCTCGCCACCCGCCTCGCCTATCACTTCCACGAACGACATTAGTCATACGCCGAACACTCAACGCGTGGGCCGTAATATGATATCACAATGCGAAAATACCCAACACCCGCGAGAAAGTTAATGGCGCTTATCAGTATCCACAATCTCTTACGCTTATGCTAAACTTTCACACGAGAATAACACATCTTGTACACCACCGAATCGAAATAGTATAGCAAATTAGTTACCATTAGTGACAAATATGTGATTATCATCTCGGAAAGTCGTGATTTATCCTTATCACGGTCGAATATTGGAAGTTTAACATCACTGCAATTATCGCCACAGAATGATAAACAAAGGCGACACACAGAATGGAACTTCGGCGGCAAATTACACATATTTAGCAACCAAAATGGGGAAACGTAGCCACAACGAAAGAGAACATTTAGAAAAAAAATGTGTTAACTAATATAAAAATTAAAAGGATTTGATGAAAATATAACTCAGCATGCGATGATGTAGGATACATCACATCGCGATTGTCAACCAAACGAGCGAGCAAGCTACACACACACAGTTGCACACCATTGTTTACGGTACGCTGATTATTGCGTGTGTATGCTAGATAGTGGCGCTAGTAGTTCAACAGTTGACGTACGTACTGATAAAATGATAACGTTGTCAAGTGATTTCTGCTATCATTCATAAACACTTCACTATCAAATTATTACTTACTATTGATCTTTGATTTTCTAATAGTTTGCATTTCTTAAATAATTTCCTTTCCTTGTACAACATTAAAATGCTTAAAAAACTACTAAATACTTATTTTGCATTACAAAAAAAAAATATTTTGCGTTCCAAAATGAAGGATTTGGCAAATTCAACGGTGATAACGCAGAGATTTTAGAAATAGTATACATCTACTACTTTTAACTTACGCTTTTTAATATTGTTAGAGATTGTTAACTATAATTTTGTTGTATTTAATTGTGATATCCAATAAAATCGTTATAAAATCGATTTTCTTTATCGTCATCGAATGCACATCTCTACCTGTGAGCCTGTGACATTCATCTATTTACATTACGGTTTTGTCTATGCTTGGATTTTTGTTAGAGTCTATGAACAACATTTTGCATACAAATTACAAAACTATTATTTTGATATGAATTTGATGAATGGATTTTCAGTGTTTTGTGACTCGTTTAATTTATTGTAAACCCAGGAATGTAAACGCAATTATACAGTAACAGTGCAATCAAAATATGTATTTATTTTTCTTTAGCTTAATTTAAATGTTACTCCATGGTTATTTCCCTTTGTGCAAGTTTTATATGCGTAAAGTAGGTATATCAAATCGGCTGCAAACATGAGTAATAGTTCTACGCAAATAATGGAAGAGACTGTGAGCGAAACCACGTCTGATACAGCTCAGCTAGTAAGCAATGAAGATCCCAGTACATCTAACTATACTGAATTGAACCATGCAATTGATAATCAGGTGAAAATTTAATATATTAGCGAGTTTATAATGCAAAATTTTGTCAGGAACTGACATTAAAATTAAATATTTAAAAAAGTGAAATGTCCAATGGCGGAACTCTTTAATTTTCCGGTCTTTAGTGGTCTACCACTACACAGTACAGCGAGGTAGGTCTCTCTTAAGTCCTCAACAATACTCATGCAAAAATCACTTAGATCTGTTGCTTTGATAATAGCGAAGATGAAGAACAAACCAACAAAAGAAAACATACTTTTGCATTCATAATATATTATATAGGTACCTACTAAGCAACATAGTTTTGAAGCAAGTACTAAATTTTTGGATCTCCTGTAGGTACCTATTGAAAAAATAATCACCTGTTTTAAGGATACAACTGAGGATGACCTGCAAGGAAGTCATGGTATTAGAAGAAGACAACCTGTACAGAAAATTGAACCTGGTTCTATGAACACCCTTTCAGCTAAATATGAGGTTAGACATACCATTTATAACATGAAATGCATATAACTTACTTAACTTTTATATTCATCAAAGCAAAAAGTCTTAAAATATAATAGAGTAACACTATTCTAATTTTTGTTATTCCTGCTTATTAAAAAAAGAACAGGTGAATTTCCTGCCAGTATTTTCTGGCAGAAGATTCCATTTTGATGACCTGTGTCTTTTCTGTAATTCCAAAATAGGCTTGTGCTTAATGACAATCATGCTTGCCCACATGATGCCTATTCACTTTGGCCTTGAATATACCTGAGTAAGTTAAACTTATTTGGCTGTAAATATATATGTGCTGGAAGCCACTGCCACCACCAACACCAAAAGTAGCATTTTTGTATTAACACCAAATTTTCTTTTTTAATTTTAAGAAATATTTTTTTATATATTTTACAGAGTTTAGACTATGACACCTGTGAAAACCACTTACTATTGGACGAAGAAAGGAAAAGAGGATATGCTTTTGTTGTATGGAAGGATATAGCGAGATGGTTTATTGTTTTACTCATAGGAGTCATAACAGCACTTATAGCTTTCACAATAGACATATGCATAGAGGAATTTACAAAAATCAAATATAAACAGCTAAAGAAATGTATCCTTTTCAAAATTATCCTTATACCTTTTTTGTTTTTGTATGAATTGCTTGCAAATTGATTCACTTTGAAATTTATTGCAATCAGTAGAAATGAGGAAAATGTTGCAGAGAAGAGATATATTATATTCTTTCAATAGTATTTTGTATCCTAGTTAACATAAGTGGGACAAGGTAAACACATGCATAATTACTAGATATACTACTATGTTTGTGTTGCTGGCGATGAAAGGGGGAGTGAGTGTCACTCATTTACATGGTCATAATTAATTATTCTTATTTCTTTGGCCTTTGATTGCATTGTAACACACTTCAACACAACGAACACTGGTCTAATTAGCATGTTCGGCTGAGGTTGCGATTTGATGTAATTAAGTATTGGGTTTTTCTGACGAGAAATGCTCAGTACTCAGTACTAGAAGTTGGTGGTGTTTTACCTCTGTGCCTCAAAGAACACGAAAAGCCGTCGGTCTTGCACATGATGCGTCCCATCGTGCTAAGGGAGTAAGGGAATCGATAATACACCTATATTTGTGCACACACTGTGCACTATATCCCCTGCGCAGATGGCTAAACTATGTGGAGATTGGCTGCTGTCGGCGAAATTCGGCTGGGAGCCTGGTCATTATTTGCTGCTTTTAAAGCTCTAACCGCCAAAAGCCACACATTGTCGTGTGTTATTGTTATTAACACAGCAATGTGGTTAGAGCTTTATGTATCTTAGCTAAACGATTACGATATTAGCAATACGATATCAGGAACTGTGAGTAATAATTTTCTTGACCTTTCATCCAGCTGTTGATAGATATGTGATATTGGACAAACTATACATACCATACCTACTGTGGGTGTTATCTAATATCTGCATTGTGTTCTTTGGATCTATGTTAGTGGCATATGTTGAGGTATGTATTAGCATCTACATAATATGTTAAAATCAATGCCATCATTTCTTATTTTTTTGAATGAGGCCCACTTCTCAGCAACATTGATGGAGTTTGAGTGTGGATTCATTTTAATGTAAAAGTAAAATAGGCCTTATCAACCTTGATTTTAAGTTCAGTTTAGTCCATAAATCTACAGCTAACAGCAGCACTCCAAGCAGAAATTTTGCAAAATATAACAATTAAACCTACGTGAACTTCATTCTCATACTAATTACTAACCTTGCATAAAAGAAAACATGGAAGAATCCAGTGTTTGAGTTTCTATCAAGAAATTCAACCCGGCACTCTACTCTGTTGGTCTGTGTTGCTCCTTAAATATGTTCACAATGGTTAATTGTGGTATACAATCCCACTCGTTTTATTTCACACTAGATGATGCCCGCGACTTCGTCCGCGTGGTTCAAGGTTTTTTGATTCCCGCGGGAACTCCTTAATTAGCCTATGTCCTTCCCCGGGATATAACCTACCTCTATACCAAATTTCAGCAAAATCGGTTGAAAAGATGGACCGGGAAAGCGTAGCAGACAGACAGACACACTTTCGCATTTATAATATTAGTATGGATTTGGACTTATACCCTCACTTAGATCAAAAGGTCTAAGTAATTGTTGAAAATATCTAATCCATACTAACTTTATAAATACGAAAGTGTGTCTACGCTTTCACGGCCCATCTGTTAAACCAATATTGATGAAATTTAGAAATTGAAGAGTTCCCACAGGAATGAAAAAAAACTTAATCCACGCAGACGAAGTCGCGGCGAACAGGTGTTTATTATATTCTTACCTTTAATCAGACTGTATTAAATTTTTAGCCCGTAGCAGCCGGCAGCGGTATTCCCCAAGTAAAGTGTTACTTGAACGGAGTTAAAGTGCCAAGGGTTGTGAGGATCAAAACTCTGTTTGTGAAAGCTGTTGGTGTTATCTCTGCAGTGGTTGGCGGGTTAGCTGGTGGGAAGGTAAGGTTACTAAAGTCTGTCTAGTGCAAAATGGTGTAAAAAAATTCTGGACATTGAACTATAAATATGAAATTTACAACTAAAACTTGAAATTTATGTGTTGCAAGTGCTCACACAGCTTAAAAGACTTGATAGGGCTCAGGGCTGTCTCCTGGAAGTTAAATTGTTAGTAGACAGAACACGAGTTAAAATTTCTCAATCAATCAAATTATTTTAGTACTTAGTAAATTTTTTTATATATAAAACAATTGCCAAACTGGCAGGAATTGAACCTGCATATCCCTCAGGCAGGATGAGGACCTAGGAACCCACTGCATTATTATCCCAAGAAAACTCCTACCATTATTTCATTAATGGAAAGGTTTCACGACCCTCAGTAATGAGGAATATGTCGCAGAGAGAGATCCCTCATGCTATCGTGGCCTCTTTCTTGTCCCTTAGACCTTTAACTGGTGGCTTGATTAGTAATTTCCATCAAGTGTAGGCAATCACTAATCGATATAATAAAAATCAATTGCTGAATTGAAGTGCATCACTTCAGAAAGGCTGGACCGATTGTGATGAAATTTTTGTATGTGTTTGAGTGGCAGCAGGGGTCTTCTCCGGTTAGCCCGTGAGGGCCAAGTGGGGGTACGGGCTTCGAGGCCTGGCCTCCTTACCCGGGTGGGGCGCGGGGTAACTTTCTACCCCGGTGATTGTCTTTTAGCCGTGTGGTTGGCTAGGGCTTGCCTAATTCAAGGCTACGGGCCCCTATAGGCCGGCTGTAGGTCCTGGGACGGGTTATATTCACAATTGGACCCAGTAGATGGCGTTGCAATCGGGTCTAGGTCCAGGGCAGGACAACGTTTACGGGTAGTAAAATTATAAAATACAAATTAATGTATTGTATATTTGGGGTATTTATTGCATATTCGTTGTAGGAAGGTCCCATGATACACAGCGGGGCTGTGGTCGCGGCGGGCATATCGCAGGGCAAGAGTACAACCTTCAACAAGGACTTCAAAATATTCCAGTACTTTCGCGAAGATCACGAGAAGCGTGACTTTGTGTCGGGGGGCGCGGCCGCCGGTGTGTCGGCAGCTTTTGGTGCACCTATTGGTAATGCAGTAATAATATAAAATAAATTATTTAAAATACTTAAAATATAAACCTTAAAACTAAGGTATTAAAGTTTAATTACGAATGTACTATATTTATATTTAAGACCTTTTGTCTTCGTAACAACGCGAGGTGTCGGTCACGCGTTTCCACATTTTTACTCCCTACCAAAAAGTGCTCAACGCGCCTGAAGAAGTTTTCACTTCAGCAAGAAGCATTTTTAAGCCCCCCCAGTCAGGCCTCATCCGAAAATCAGCAAGAAGCTTATTTGCAGTGATTATACATACCTAATGCTAAGGAACTGCAGGGGTCTCCAAACTAAGGTCTGCAGGCCTAGTTCGGCGCGCAATCACAACTATATCTGCGGCACGATATGATGACCCTTATGACAGCTCACAATAGTGATCGACACATTTCATTTATTTTTATTTAATATTTTACTTTTAAAAGTTCAAGATTTATTGGTGTATAACAAAGTTATGTATACACTATACATATTAATACCAATAATATGTTTGTTGGTTGGTGTGCCCTTCAATCGGCAAATCGGCGTTTAGACCACTCCTATGTGTGATATTTAAAACTACAGGATATTGAGCTAAAGCATCAGCTTATCTTATCATCTTTATTCTTTAGATAGCTAAAGTCATTTTTGCAGTTAGTGGAGCCTTCAGTCAGGAGAGAAAATATTGGAATTTTGGGAGACTCTTGCTCTTGGAATTTTTCTACTGACTGATAGATAGTTGATCTTGTTTAATTTGATTGGAATCTTAGATATTGAGACAGACTCTCTTTGTAGGTGGAGTACTGTTTTCCTTAGAGGAAGGCACAAGTTTCTGGAACCAAGGTCTAACATGGCGGACGTTCTTTGGCACTGTCGTTTCGACTTTCACACTCAACTTTGCGCTGTCCGCGTATCACGGTCATCCGGGGGAGTTGAGTTATCCAGGTAAGAGATACTTTACAAATACGATACATGAATTACAAACATTTGCTCTTAAGTGGCTCACCATTATTAAAACTAGGTAAAGTAGACATTTTTCCATCCTAGTGCGATAAAAATATAACCGCCCAGTTATTTACCTACAAATGAGTGCGGTAATGGCCGGCAAACAAAAAAAACATCTGTTGCGATGCCGCCATCTTTGTCCAGGTATTTTGTACTAAGGTGTTACTTCCTTAGTACGATTAAATATAATATTAAAAATTAACACTGCTTGAGTTTAAAGCTGGAAATTGGTATGAATGTTGTCTAGCGACCGACCGCAACTTCGCTCCCGTGTGAATTTCGAAAAATTCGGCCTCATTCCTTATTTACTACATACCCTAAAGAGGATACTCTTTGCAAAATATCAGCTTTCTAGGTCGTCGATGTCTCAGTGAATGTTAGTGTAGTTTACTGTAAGAGATAATGATGAATGAATAACTTTTACAATGTCTTTGTAGGTTTATTGAATCTCGGCAAGATGGAACCATTTCCATTCCAGTTTTATGAACTGCCTGTGTTTATGCTCTTTGGAATGATTGGAGGTCTTTTAGGCGCTCTATGGAATTATATCAACTACAAATTGTCCGTTTTTCGTATAAGGTAAGCAGTTAGTAGTCATATATACTTAAGCATAGTTTAAAGTTACCTATCTATGTATTATCCATACAAACTTCCACATTATCTAATATTATAAAAATTGTGTCTGTCTTTTAATTTTGTCACGGTCAATTTTTTTTTTTTTTAATCGATTTTGCTGTAGCCGTTTGCGCGTATTGACGCGCATGTCAACGCGGTGTTATGGAATTCTCACAGTATTCTGCTTGAAAAATCGCACGGTGCGCAGTTTGTCCTAAGATGTATTCGAAGTTGTATAGTTGGCTGTCGCGAATACCTCTCAAACGTTTGGTTTGAGGTATTCATCGCTAAATTTACAAAGTTCTGTAAAAAAAATTCTCTTGGTTTAGTGGTGAAGGTAAGCATCATGAGGTACTAAGCCTAAGCGACCTCATTAATGTTCTCAAAGGTGTGTGAAATCTGCCATTCGGCATTTGGAGTTATGGCCTTAACACTTTTCATTCGGAATGGAGACCCGTGCTTAGTATAGTCCGTGTCACGGAAGAAATAACGCGGCAATTAGTGAAACAGATACATTTTCCATACAATAATTGGGTATTTGACAACAAGTCAAATCAGTCAAAAACTTATTTTCATACTTCAAAACGCGCACTCAGTATGGGATGTTGTATAAAATACTGAACTGTGACGTCAACAAAATCAAAATTCGACGCACTTTCTTACTTCAATACATAGTTCAAAATGGTTTTCAAACATAAAACTAACAGGGGTCGTGAATATTACGTCGTTTGGGAGATCCTCTATTTAATAATCCAAAAAATAATTTATCTGAATAGTTGTCAAATACCCAATTTCGTAAACATGCGACTACTAGCGCTGCCTCTAGGGATCTTCTTTCGTGGCACGGACTTTAGTGGGCCGACACATGATGATGGTATGACATGATGATTTGACTGTCAGGTACATAAGAGCGCCTTGGCTACGCGTGGTGGAGGCGTGCCTGGTCGCGGCTGTGACTGCGACGTGCGGCTTCCTTATGATGTTTGTGCTCGACGACTGTCGCCCGCTGGGGGAAGATCCTACGAAGGTGCCGTTGCAGGTACGATGACGCTCTAATAATTAATAATGGAGAATAGGGATGATGCCAATGTCAAAAATAAATTATTTCTTACTGATTATTAAATAGAGTCTTCCAAAAGACCCAAATTCACATCCTCGGTTAGTTTTAAGTTTGATAACCACTTTAAACTTTTAATTAAAGAAAAAACGTGCGTTGAAATTTGATGACGTTTTATTCATCTTGTGCCTCGTACATAAAAAATTAAGCTATGGCTTTTGCACCCACATGGCACAAGATGGAAAGGCCCCGACTCAGCATTAATGCTGCAGGTTTTGAGAGCAAAACCTGAGCGCTCGTATTCTGCCGGAGCCGAGAGCATATATATTTCATACATACTTCCATACTAGAAGCACGTTTTTAAGTTTGATAAAGAGTTGCTGATTTGATTGAGTTGTCATAATCCCTATTAAATTATAGTGCTATTACTATTATTGTCGTTAAAATATCTCGCTGCAAGCGCGGCAATAAAGCGTGCGAGTGGAACGAGACGTGGCCCGTTCCCTCACACTTAACAGTTCTTTGAGCAACGTGATGTATAGCGCTCTTGTCATGTTATCTACAAGTCTTATCACACTAATATTATAAATGCGAAAGTGTGTTTGTTTGTCCTTCAATCACGCCGCAACAGAGCAACGGATCGACGTGATTTTTTCCATGGGCATAGTTGAAGACCTGAAAAGTGACATAGGCTACTTTGCATCCCGGAAAATTAAGGAGTTCCAGTGGGAATAAAATTCTTATTCCACGCGGACATTGCCGCGGGCAATCAGCTAGTAGAACATAAAAATAAAACGAAATGTGTTTGTTTATAGTTTTTATTTGAGCAATAGAAATAGAAATAGAAATGATTTATTTCATGTAGGACAACTTGTGCCACTTATGATAAGTCGTAAGAATCTACCAAACTCTAATGTAATTAAACTGCAATTCTCAGATATTAATGAAACTATAATTCGCAGCTATTCTGCGCTGACGGAGAATACAACACGATGGCAGCGATCTGGTTCCAAACGCCCGAAGCGTCCGTCCGTTCGTTTCTACACGACCCAATGGGGTCTTACAAGCCCTTATCTTTGCTGGTGTTCGTGGTGTGCTACTTCCTTCTGTCCACGTGGACCTTCGGACTGGCAGTGTCTAGTGGATTGTTCATACCCAACCTACTCACTGGCGCCGCTTGGGGAAGATCGCTGGCTATATTGATCCAGTATATGCTGCCACAGAATGTGAGTCTGATCGAAATACCTATATTTTTATAGTCTACTAAGTCTGTCAATCCGCACTTGTCTATCGGCTATGGCTTAAACTTTTCTCATTGTGAGAGGAGATCCGAGCTCAATATTGGGCCAGCGATAATGGTAATGATGAACTACCTATAGGTTAACTAACGTTTTCTGCGTGAAGAAGATTCATCACTTTTAACTGAAAGCACAAATAGGTACCAAGTTGAAACTTGGTACCGATATAACTTGAACCGCCTATGTAACATCCTCGGGGGTGGAATTTCGAAAATTTCTTCCTTAGTTCCTCTAGGGTGCTCAAGGAATATTCTCTCAAAATTTCAAATTTCTACGTTCAGCCGTTTGGGCTGTAGGTTGTCTGTCAATCACTTAGGACATAGCTGGCGCTGTTTAGATCTACCACGTAAACACGACGCAGCCCGAACAAAGTACTGACGTTAGCAAATCACGTGCCGCCGCCTGAATCACGATTACGATGTTCTTTCGGAATTGTACTATATTATGTACCTATATAGAACTTTCGACCAGTACCAGTTGGCCCAGCTAGGATCCCCGAGTATGACACCGGCTCGGAGGAAGATCTTCCTATTGCATCGGTCGAGTATATGGTATACTCGACCGATGCAATAGGAAGATCTCGATAGGACAAACTTTTATAGTTATTGATGATTTGGTAATTTCATTGACAGAGTATAAATCCAGCGAAGTATGCGCTAGTCGGCGCCGCGGCTCAACTGGGAGGCGTGGTGCGAATGACAATATCCCTCACAGTCATCATCATTGAGACTACGGGGCAGATCTCGAACGCTCTTCCCATCATCATCACCCTGGTGGTAGCCAAGTGGACCGGGGACTTCTTCAATGAGGTAAGTCTTACATAGTATTTTGTAGCACAGAGTATAAATACAGCGAGTGATGTACTAGTCGATGCCGCCTCTAACTCATATATATGCTTCTGATGTACCTAATGTCGCATCCCGTTTTCACTGCACATGGTTAAAAACCTTGTTCGTAGATATATTGTGTAGAAAATCATTAAACTATTCGACACTGTTCACTACAGTATTAAAAACGCCCTTATTTTAACATCATAATTTGTGAATTATAATATTCGACATATATTTTATTTAACGTTTAAACTATCGTGAGTGATATTCATTTTAACTATACATAACTACCGGATAAACTCAAGTGTTATGTCGGTCTTTACGGCACGCAGCCCGCAGTCAGTCAGCGCCCGCGTCGCACGAACATGCTCATGAATAAGGGCCCCGAACGGGTTCGAAACTTACACGTGAGTTTATCCGGTAGTTATGTATATTCAACATATACCTAGCACCTTCAGAATTACAAAAGAATATGCGATCTGCACGATAGGCCAACTAGAAACCGCCATAAGCTCGTGACTCCATCGCTCCGCCTCAAGAAAGTCTGAAGGTAGTTCGTGAGAATGAGCATTCTATTTTATAAAAGCTTATTATACTGTTGAAGATTACGTAAAGGACAAAAGAGCATTTGACTCGCTCCAGCAATGCTAAGGACAGCGTTACTTATGTACGAGTATAGTATAGACCATTAATAAAATTGTAAATTAATTTTTTCAAAAGAGCAACCGCCGAGTTTCTTGCTGGTTCTTCTCGGTAGGAATGACATTTCGAACCAGTGGTAGATTCATTCGACGATTCAAAAGCACTCGTAAAAGTTTATTTGAATAAAAATCATTTGAATTTTGAATACACGACTATTTAATATTTATTCAGGGTATATACGACATCCACATCCAACTGGCTGGCGTGCCTTTACTGCCGTGGGAGCCACCGCCTCTAGCTCACAACATCTACGCGTCTGAAGTGATGTCCCATCCCGTATTCACTCTGCGCACTGTTGAAAATGTTGGACATATTGTAGAGATTCTACGCGTTGTGTCATACAATGGATTTCCTGTGGTCGACCCACCGTTGGCCGATGAGGTAAGTTAAAAACTTTGTAGTAGGTATTTAAAGTTTGATATAATTTTATTTATTTATCGAATTAAGAAGTGAATATCTATTAATTAGACAACTAGATAAAAACAGGCTGGTGTTTTTAATTAGTAGTTTGTGGTAGGGCTGTCAAAAATCATCGAGCCAATAATGGCGATTTTACATTAATCAGGTCTTTGGCCGTATTCGACTGCAGGCATTTTCGGTTATCGACTAATGTAAACTGTAATTCGGTTGGCCATTTCTGCGGTGACCGACATAGTGTAAAAGTTGTTACGATTGGCCGTATTTCGGTCATAACCGACTTATGGAAAATCGAATACGGCCGAAGTATTCGGCCATTAGATCACCGACCACCTTATGTAAACAGGCCGATACGGTTAACGAATCTGTTTAAACCGAATGGTGGATCATTGTCCTATGCTAACCAGGGGCGTGCATTTCATAGAGGCATAGAAGCACTGCTTACCCAAGTGGAAATACATCAATGCTGCAAATCAAATGCTGCTTTCACTGCAAGTCATGGTAGTCAGTATTTACTGGCAGATAATGATGTAAACGCGCTATTTAAGATTTTTTCAACTTGTGCCTTAAATTAATGTCAAATAGATAACAGGTATAACATCCTAAAAGGTGTTATATTTGTAAACAAAAGCAACCGCCGAGTTTCTTGCTGGTTCTTCTCGGTAGGAACGGCATTCCGAACCAGTGGTAGATTCATTCGACTATTCATAAGCACTTGTAAAAAGTCTATTTGAATAAAAAACTTTTGAATTTTGAATTTTTGAAAACAAAAGGATAGGATAGAGGTACTTTGATGAAAGCCAAGCATTCATACTAGCCAATTTTGCTTTAACAAGCGTAACGTACCTAATTTGAACCGCCTGTCATGCAACTGAATTAAATTTTTAGGCTGAAGTGACCACGTACAAGCGACTTCGCGGAATGATATTACGCTCCCAGCTAATAGTACTGCTACAAAATAAGATATACAACGAGAATGCCAATACAACGTGGTCGAACTTCAATGTTGACATGAACATGTTCCGGAAGGAATATCCCAGATACCCATCTATCGATGAGGTAAGATAATAACTTATTAGTTACTAGCGATCGCAAGCGGGTTCGTTCCCATGGGAATATTGATTCCTGAAAAAAGCTTATTATACTGTTGAAGATAATGTAGGTAAATGATAGAGGAGCATGGGTTTGATCGCTCCAGCAATGCTAGGGACAGCGGTTACTTATGTAGGTACACATTGATATAATAATCAAATAAATATTATAAATGCGAAAGTTTGGATGGATGTATGGATGTTTGTTACTCAGTCATGCTCTTACGGCTGAACGGATCTGGATGAAATTTGGCACAGAGATAGATTGTAGTCTGGAATAGCACATAGGCTACTTTTTATCTCGGAAAATTAAAGAGTTCCCGCGGGAACCGAAAAACCTCAATCCACGCGGACGAAGTCGCGGGCATCAGCTAGTTAATAATAATTGTAAATGAATTATTTAAAAAGAGCAACCACCGAGTTTCTTGCTGGTTCTTCTCGGTAAAAATTACATTCCGAACCAGTGGTAGATTCACTTGACGATTCAAAAGTACTTGTAATAGTTTATTTGAATAAAAAACATTTGAATTTTGAATAGCGAAAAATCCATACTTATTACATGTCTATCTCTATCTATACTTACTACTATTAATATTATAAATGCGAAAGTTTGGATGGATGTATGGATGGATGTTTGTTATTCAATCACGCCAGAACGGCTGAACGGATCTGGATAAAATGGCACAGAGATAGATTATAGTCTGGAATAACACAGAGGCTACTTTTTATCCCGGCAAATTAAACAGTTCCCGCGGGAAGCAACAAAACCTCAAGCCACGCGGGCACCAGCTAGTCAAATATAAAATGACAAATACATTATTTTGCAGTTGGAAATATTAGACTGGGAAAAGACTTGTACGATAGATCTGCGGCCTTTCATAAACCCGTCGCCGTATACTCTACCGCATCGTGCGTCGCTGCCGAGACTGTTCCGCCTGTTTCGCGCGCTCGGCCTGCGACATCTGCCCATCGTCAACGACCATAATGAGGTACTATATCTCTTTTTAAATTAAAAAAAAATAAAATATAAACCTTAAAACTAAGGCATTAAAGTTTAATTACGAATGCAGTATATTTATATTTAAGACCTTTTGTCTTCGTAACAACGCGAGCATGTCGGTGTTCGCGAGCATGTCGGTGAGGGTGATGCGAATCCACAAGTTTACCCCCTAATAAAAATTGATCAACACGGCTAAAGAAGTTTTCACATCAAAAACTATTTTATTACACAAAGTAAAAAAACCCGGCTGAGTTTGTTGTGGGCTCTTCTCAGACCGTGGCGCTTTTGGAACCCTCGTAGCCTTAGTTTTAAGATACCGTAGTTAATTATCACCATCACGTCTTATACTTTATAAACATGACACACTTGTGCACTATAATATCTGCCGCGCAGTGTCGCAATAGCGCAATAGTTGCCATGGCCAAAAATCGGTCGGGAGGACATTACTATCTAAATATTTTACGCATTTTTAATTGGAGTCATTCGTTTGGGCTTAAAGTTAATCCAAAGAAGACCCAAGTTATAATTATTGGGAGTTCAAAATTACTTTTGAACTTATTAATACTTACTGCTTGTTACAATACATTTGCTCGTAACGTTGCTCTAACTTAACCGCTATTAAAACTATAAGTAGACTTTTCCCACCCTTCTCCGATTAAAATATTACCGCACAGTTCTAAGCCTATGAAGAAGTGCCGCAAAACTAATTTTCTAAAAATAATGACCATCATACATATTTTTTACGGTTTTGACTCACCAATGCTTGATACTTACTAATTATTATCCTATGACATTTACATTTATATTTATGTTCATTTATTATTATGCATACATTTTCATCATGCTGCCCTTGTAGCATAAATAACTACAAGACGATGCCTCACGTTTTTATCGTCTAGTAATTTTCCAGCCTAAAAAGTAGTCCTTGTCTTGCATGTCCTTCCCCGGAATGCAACCTATTCCTATGCCAAATTTCATCAAAATCAGTTGAAAAGATGGGCCGTTATAGTGTTGCATACAAACAGACACACTTTTGCCTTAATAATAAGTACTAGTATGGATTGTAAATAGATTCAATAATTATTTGTTTTGCTAGGTCGTTGGAATGGTGACACGCAAGGACATTGCAAGATACAGAGTATGGAGACATAGAGGCCATATGGGTATGGAGGAATTAGTTCTGTCGAGTGAAATTTAGAACAATTAACACTATTGTGTAACTCGCGTAACCACTAAGACATATTTCGAAAGAAAGAACTGCAACAAAATTATAGAACAGCTGCATTAATCATTGCTACAATCTCAATTGTTGATTGCCTGACGTTCTTTCTGTGACAATAATATATTGTGTGCCCAGGGATGAAATAAGACGATTTCAGACGAGGGTGAAGTTGCCTTCCTGAGCGAAGCGAGGGCTGGCATCACCAGAAATGACCGACATCACACACTATATTTTTCATATAATCTTAAATAATTATTAATCAAATTGGTGACTTGTGTTCTTGTGGTGGTTTTGCTAGGACTTTTGATATTATTGTAAGTGATATTTTTTATGTAATGTATTATTTTATAAACTCAAAAATGTTCCTTTATAAAATGTACCTACAATATTTATATATATTTATTAGTTACTGTTTTATATTGTTTAACTGTTCTTATCTTGTCATTGTAAAAAAATATATATATTATGATTATGAAAAGGGTTGCCTTAGCGTTCACAACTGGGCTAACCTATTCTAAAAATGGCTAATAAGTCAAGTTACTAGTAATTTTTAAAAGTGTGCAGTTTCAGCTCAATTAGGTGCATGAACACATTGACTACAACACAAATACATATTTTTTTGAATAGGTAATTAAATAAGATTGACTATTGATCTGAAGCAGTGATAATCTAGTGGTTTAGGCACCTGACCTCCTATATGAGGATTGTGTGTTCGATCCCTAGGCATGCACCTCCAACTTTTTAATTTCTTAAAAGTTATGTGCATTTTAAGAAATTAAATATCACTTTTTTTTTTTTATCCACTACAAGTTAGCCCTTGACTGCAATCTCACCTGATGGTATATGTTGGTCACTTGCTTCAAACAGTGAAGGAAAATATCGTGAGAGAACCTGCATGCCCAAGAGTTCCTATCATGTTCTCCAATGTGTGTTTGAAGTGTGCCAATATGCGTTTGGCCAGCGTGGTGGACTATGGCCAAACCCTACTCATTCCGAGAGGATACTCGTGCTTAGTAGTGGGCCGGCCGGCAATGGGTTCAAGTGATGATCATGAACTTTTGACGTTTTTATGTTATATATGAAGCATGTAAATAAAATTAATGAACATAGATTATTTATATTCTTATTAATAAATCAATGATTTTGTTAGGTAATATATGTAAAATTATTATAGTACTTAGATAAATGTTTATTGAGTAGGTATGTATGTACCTACTTAGTGTACATTACCAAAAGATATTAAGAGTTGAACCAAAGTTATTTTATTTGTTTAAACCTTTTAAAACATTATAACTATAAAGTATATTTACAATAATAAAGATTAATGAAATGTTTTGTAAAAATAAACATGTTTTATTTACACATTATCTTAGTAAAATCCATAATACTACTGTTTCCACATTTTAAAGCTAAAATAGTACCTATTAACTTCTAGACACAGACAGTAATACCTACCTTTTTCCCATTTAATAGAGCCTGTACTTTATTATTAATAATGGAGACATTAAAATCTTCATGTAACAGTGTAAAGAGATTTGTTAAGGTTGTCTTTAGTTGTTTACAAACAACTCCCATCCAATACCTGCCCATAAGTTGATGAACAGTATAACAGGGAGAACCACCAAGATGAGCAGAATGTAATTTACGAACTCGTCCATGAGGATATTCTTTACTTGATGTTGGTTTTATTTGATTAAAGTCCTTTATTAATCAATAATAGGACGTCGGGACATAAAAATTATAGATAGACTTTGCAACTATCCAGAAGGCCGGACGACTTGTAAGATAAGTAATGAAATTCAATAATGTGAACGTAATGCAAATTATTTTCTTTCCCAAAAACAAAATTTGAAAAAATTCTTGGCTCAGTCTCAGCAGGGGGTAAAATTATTTGTCAAATGTCAAAATTCGACAAGGAACAAGGCCTTTGAGCTCCAGTCCTAGCTCTAGGTCTATGAAGTTACGCGAAGAAGACATATTGGACGTGCTTGCTTGCTTGCATCAGCCCGCCAGGGTAAATAGTGTTCTGTGGCTTGCATAGAGTAAATATGCTTGCTTGTCTCGATTAAACATTGACTTACCAATCGGTAAATCGGTACCAGTTGGTAAATCGATGCGATTAAATTAAAAATCCACCCAAAGACTATAATTTATGCACAGAGTACAGACATACATCTGGTTTGTATGTCTGTGAATTTAAGGACTCTATACCAGGACGAACGAAATATAACGGAGACGCATCCAATAACTAAGTATTACATAATACCGATATTTTTTGCGCATCACTAGTCATGCTCAACTGACAGGTGCCAAATCCGCAAACTCTGGGTGTCTCTAGTTTATACTATCACCGTGCTATCACCCCTAGCCCTACTTGCAGTGTGTAGAGTGGGTGGCAGGACGACTCTCGGACTCTGCGACCTTGCCGCAGGGTACTATCTCTATTGATGTGAGGGTACTATTATCGGGTCTGCATGGACACACACGAGACGGTTTGACCGAGGCGCTGCCGCTGCAGCCTGCAGATCAGGCTGTGAGTGGCGGGCACAGTGGCGGGCTTTAAAGCTGCCGTTCCTTTCAAAAGGTACTAATTTCCTACCTCCATGGTTCCTTTAGTCTATGGAATATTAATTGATTTGTTGTCATTTGTCAATGTCAGTCGCCCTTGACAGGGTTGCCAAGGGTACGGCATTTGCCGTTTTGTGCGGAAATCAGCCCCACTAGCATGGGCCGAGACAATTTTCTCCCCGAGGTAAGGATAAAATTTTTATTCCTAAATAAATAAATAAAAACGCTAAATAACGGTGGATAAATAGTCTCCCGAGTCCCCGTGAAATGTCAAATCGCGATAAACTTGTCCTCTCCTCTGTTGCCGTGCTCTGAGAAGTAGATAAATTAATTTTATCTCTTGTCAGTGGATAAAATCTAGGGATAAAATTTTTATCCCCGGCCCATGCTAGCCCTGCTAGTCCTAAAAAGTCCCATGCAAACATTCAACGGAAAAACGTGGTACATATTATGTTTATTAATTTGTTGGTCTAGGTATAAATGCGAATTTGACTTATTTCTATAAAATAAAATATTAACGGTGACGAGAAGTCTACTCCAAATAAGTAAGTTAAGTTCAGACTCGCCTGGAATCTTGTTAGCTCGAAATTATAATAATTCTGGATGATTCTCGCGACTTCGTTTGTGTGGATTAAGGTTGATTTTCACGGGAATTCTTTTCGGGGTAAAAAATCCGAAGTCCTTCCCTGCGATGCAACCTGTACCATATTTCCAAAGAATCAAATTAAAAAAGGCACCAAACGTCAAAATCAGCTGGTGTTGAACAGATGCGTCGTGATAGCGTAGCAGACAGTCAGACACACTTTCTCATTTATAATATTATTATCATACTAATATTATAAAACATGCTAAAGTGTGTTTGTTTGTTGGTTTGTCCTTCAATCACGCTACAACGGAGCAACGTGATTTTTGGTATAGTTGAGGACCTGGAGAATGACATAGGCTACTTTTTATCCCGGGAAATTAAGGAGTTCCCGTGGGAATCAACAAAACTTAAACCACACTGACAAAGTCGCGGGCATCAGCTAGTGTATAATATGTTTATTCGTTTGTTAATGAAGTGAAACTTTTGTAGAATCATTGTGATTTGAAAATTCGATGAAACGAAAAACGAAACGAAAAAGTTTTGAAGAATAGAGTTATTTTTGTATTTAGTTTCTTTTTAATAATAGTTTCACTTCTGCCGTGTGTGAATTGCACACACACAATCTGTTTTTTATTTTAAAAAAAAAATCTGGGAGTAAGTACAGTATGTTCTCCGTTATTTTTTTTGTCAGTACGGCAAAGGCACGGAACAGCTGTTCTTTCTGTTCCGTGGGCAAAGGCAATTTTGCCTCGGGTATATTCATGGAGGAAGGAATTACGACTGTGGGTATATTACTTAAATTCACAAAAGTCAGCGCCGCAGCGGCAACACTGCAATGATCATTAATTGTCATTTGTCAATTCCGTAGCCGAGGATCAAGTCAAGGATTTTGCTTGGTTTGCCCCTTCTGTGTTCTATCAAGATCCACCATCTGTGTACCAGAATCCAGTAATTTGGGGTACGTCTTTTATTGGACTGCATTGTTCTGGAGTTCGGCTGACTAACTAAATTCAATTTCTTGTTTTATTTTATAGAAAATTTCCGTGGAATCATGGCCGAATCTCAAGTGAACGACAACACTTGTGTAGTATGTTTTAAGACGGTCGTTTACTACTCCATCGGGGAATGCGACCACCCCGTGTGCTTCGAGTGCTCGACTAGGATGCGCGTTCTTTGCCTACAGAACGAATGCCCTATCTGTCGTCAAGACCTGGCAAGGGTATGTCCTATCCAACAATAACCCCACATGAGAATACTAGTTTACTAAAAAGATAATATAAGACATATTATCTTATTATAAACCTACTTCAGCAGAATAAAATACTCGTAACACAATATATTAACATTAAATTGAAACCAGACGCAGTCAGATTTATAAGTAACAGAGAAGGTAAATAATTGTGCAATATCAATTAAATTGTATATATGATTTATCAGTGTCAGGTAGGGGAAATCCCTGTCTATTGATCTATAGTCGCACAATTGTGAACCTATCAAAAAAGACACTAAGGTTGCACTACTACTACTGAGCACAAGTTACGTCCCAGAATGAGTAGGGAATGTTCTTTTTAAGAGTAATTTTTCATTCTATGTATTGGAATGTACAGTGAAATCCAAAATGTCAATTTTCAGGTGGTGTTTACTGAAACGGTACAACCATACAAGGAGTTACGCAATAGGGTTTTCTCTGACAGACTGTTTGAGAATCGTTACAAGATAGGCTTCAGCAGTGAAGAGATCAAACGAGCCTATGAGTTGTTACTTGAGAACCGATGCATGATCTGCGAGGAAAAGATGCCATTCCGAACATTTAGTATGCTTAGCGACCATATGAGAAAGGTCCATGAGCAATATTACTGTGATCTGTGCGTTAAACATTTGAAGGTAGGTTAATTTCTTTTACTATTTATTTTTTAATCCACTTAGACAGCCCTTGACTGGGATCTCACCTCAAGTAAGTAATGATGTCTAAGGTAGCAGACTAACCTGTTACAAGTATGGCAGTTATACTAAACCCATACTCCTAATCGGTTTCTACATGGCATCATACGGGAACACTAATACGCTTGGTGGTATGTCTTGCTAGTACCTAGCCACAGCCACCAGGCCAGACTAGAAACAAATTCAGAAATTAATAATTTATAAGCATTTTAAAAATACAGAGCTCATTCAAAATGATCATGATGATGATGATGATGATGATATTTAATAAGCAATAACCCAATTTGTATTTCCTTTATATATTACTTCTCTCTGGTAAGTTAATAGTAAGAGTAATTTAACAAAATCTGTTTGGTCAATAATTATTAAACCTAGAATGAACTTTTAATGAGGTATTATATTTTTGATTGAAACAATAAAAATTCAGTATTTCTGCTATTCATGAATAGAATAGGGCCAGTTTAAATCATAATGTAATTAGATAGGTACTAATTATTTATACTAAATTATCTGTTACGAAACAACTTTTATTTGCTTAGTTAAAACTCACTTAATGTGTTCAGGTGATAAAAAAGTCAAAGATAATGTAACTTTAATGATGCCATTAGTGTTTTGTGTTACTCTGCTTTTTACTAAGCAATGATAATACTGTTTGTCATTACTTTCCCTGATTTATTTTTATATACATATTTCTAAATCATTGTGATAATTAATTGAGTTTTCAGAAGTTCATTGCCTTGCGCAAATCCTAAGGGACTATACTTTAAACCCCAAAACAATACAAAAAGAAGTGTAGGTATTATAAGATGATTTTGTACTCATTTTTGATGGGTCTATCGAAACAAATCAAATAAGTTTAAAATCGATTAAATGATGATGGGTACAGATGAGTTCTCATCATAGTAGTCTGTAGAAACTAGAAATCAAGGTCCAGTGTTGAATGTATTTAATCAGCACTTGTTAACCTATGAACTGAAAATGATTAAAAATCAATTTTACTAAATAAAGCAGTTGAGAGAGAAAGAGTTTCGATTACTTTTTCAGTTGATAAAAAAAAAATGAGAGATTGATAAAGAATTGGCAAAAATCTTTGAGCTTTAGCTTTATAATTCCGGCACTCTAAACTCTACGAAACTCCAGAGCTATGGTGCATATTGAGTTGAAAACCACATTTGGACGGTTACGTGCTCTGTGTACTGAGATCTTTTTGTTATAGATCTTCACCAGTGAGCGTAGATGTTACACTCGTCAAGAGCTTGCCCACCATCGACGGAAAGGAGATGTGGACAACACATCCCACAGGTACTGAAACAAACTACTGAAAGTAAAACCAAGTTATTTCTACCAAAACTTTATTATGGTCATCACACATTTTTGGGCAAAATCTAACATTTTCAAAAAAAGAAAATGTCTATGTTACCTTGTTCCAGTTTATTTTATTGGACTGTTGAAAGTTTGCCGGATATGCATATAACCAGACTTATTTTACACTATAGCCGAGATATAACATTTTGCCAGCTTTGCATTTTGTATTAATTAGTCAGACTACTATTTGCAATATCTGTTTGTCACACAGAGGACACCCGCTCTGCGAGTTCTGCGAGGAGCGTTTCATGGACGCGGATGAGTTGTATCGTCATTTGCGGAAGGAGCACCTGTTCTGTCATTTGTGTGACGCGGACGGCAAGAATCTGTACTACGCGTCACATTCCGCACTAGCGCATCACTTCCGCACCGAGCATTACCTGTGTGAAGAGGGCGAGTGTGAGGGGCAGCATCTCACTGCAGTGTTCAGAAGCGAAATTGATCTGAAAGGTTAGTTTGTCGCATCGTCACTTGCAGAAATATAACCTGTACTGTCATTTGAGTGACGCGGACGGCAAGAATCTGTACTACGTGTCACATTCCGCACTGGTGCATCACTTCCGCACCGAGCATTACTTGTGTGAAAAGAGTGCGAGTGTGAGAGGCAGCATCTCACTGCCGTGTTCAGAAGCGAAATTGATCTGAAAGGTCAGTTTGTCGCTTGCGCAAATACGAGCTGTACTGTCATTTGCGTTACGCGGAAAGCAGGAACTCTTATTACGCGACACATTCCGCACCGAGCATTACCTGTGCGAAGAGGGGAAGTATGGGAACATCAATCAAAATCAACAATTATTGCAATTAGATTGGTAACATTGGTTCTTACTTCACCACTATTAAAACTATAGACCTTTACAACACTTGGAGGAAAAAACAATACTGTACCGTTATTAGCTAACAGAGGCGAGCGGTAGGTAATATTTACTACTAGCTGATGCCCGCGACTTCGTCCGCGTGGTTGAGGTTTTTTTGATTCCCGCGGGAACTTCTTAATTTTCCAGGATAAAAAGTAGCCTATGTGCTATTCCAGACTATAATCTATCTCTGTGCCAAATTTCATCCAGATCCGTTCATCCGTTGGAGCGTGATTGAGTAACAAACATACATCCATACATACATACATCCATCCATCCAAACTTTCGCATTTATAATATTTATATGGATTGCAGTAGTGCGGTATTATAATGTCCGCCATACATAAAAACAACAGCAATTTTTTGGCCGCCATCTTCATTGAGATATTTTATTTTGTAGTAGGTACTTAACAAGAAGTTATTAAAAAGGATGTTATTTTTATACCTATCAAAGAATTCTACCGCCAATTTAAAAGGCGTGAACGAGTTCGCGGATACAAACCAGTGTGTAATACTTGCAGGTCACAAAGCAACGGTCCACGGGCGCGGAATGCCGCGTGGCGCAACTAGGCAGGCGCGGACTTTAGAGCTGCAATTTAATATTACACCGCATCCTGGTCTGCAAAGGGTGCCGAGGTGCGTATTATAATTTATATCATACTTGCTCAGTAACTAGGGATTACTATGGTGGAAAGTCTCCTTGTAAGTTGGTGTTTGCAATTCAAGGCAACATTACGTCGCACTATGCTTGAATTGTAATGTTCACATTACAGTTCAAGCTATGCAAAACTCCTTGGTAAACAATCTCTTTTCTTATAAAATGGTAAGAAAACATTTTACTGAAAAAAAAACACTGAACATGGCGGCATTTAATTTCCATATAGATAGTTCAATCCACGAAGACGCGCCCCACTCTTTTCCGCAATCGCTTACAGTGCAAGTGTGCAATGTAAACTACAAGAATGTGAGTTCTATTACTACGCAGCGAGTAGCAATGTGGGCACACGCACACAAAGTTAAATAGCGAGAAATGTCATAATTAACTTGAAGTATGCTCTACTTCATTTCACCTACTTTAAAAAATAAAATATAAGTCGTGATGGTCCTGCATAGAATAAATTAATTGTGATATTGGTTAATAATAATATTTTAATAACAAGAAATAATGTAGCAAGAAAAAATTTACATTTATTTTGCTATAATCCATGCCCCTTCTTTTCGCGTAAAATTCTAGTGACCGTGCTTTCAGCCACTCCAACTCGCTCCAACAGCCTGTGCTGTTCTCCAGCGTGCATCGGTTATTTTTTCTGCATAATTATTACATGCTTCCTTTTTCATAAAATCGTATACTTTCGAAATTATTGCTTTAGCCTAGAAAAATCAATTTAATTGTTATAATAAATTATGTTTATAGAACACCCAGTGATAAAATTTCAAAATACCTACCTGGCTTTTAAGGACAATTCGTTCCGTTTTTTTGGACATACTTAATAAAAATAATATTTTACAAAAAATTAAAGTAGAGCAACTTTCCGGTGGGTCGCGATACGCAGCAAAGCAAACCAACTTAACCGTGTATACTGAGCCGTGGTCGACTCGAGACTAATGTTCGGGCTGAACTCCCCACACCCCGCTGTTTCCCCTCGCGATAAATAGTGGGGCGCGTCGTCGTGGATTGAACTATCTATACATTTCAAACTATGCAAAACTCCTTGGAACTCAGAGCCGTAAAAAAAAATGGAAAACTTTTTACGAAAAAAAAATGGAAATGGCGGCATTTCATTTGATCTGAAAGTTTGTGAAGTTTGTTCGTAAAGTGATTTTGCATTACCAATGTTTTATTTACCTCGCAAGAATGATATAAAGTAGAATGCTTACCTCGGTTGCAAGTAGCTATTACACCCTCGAACTATATTCACCCTCGCTCGCTGCGCTCGCTCGTGTGACTAAATATCTCGGGTGCACGCGATCCATTAGCGCCCTATGCGAGCTGCGCTCGCACTGGCGCCAAATTGGATCTTGTTCTGTAATAGCTTACTTACGTCCCTTGTGTAACAATCTACTATTAACGGTAAATGCTATGCAGACTTTCCCTTTCTCGCTAAAAATACTAGCTCGCCATCTCGCCATTTTTTGCGCCATCTCGCGTTCAAAAACGAAGTAGGTATATTACAATAAAAATATGTCTTTAAATGGTATGCCTATGTATGTTTCCGAGGGAGAGCGTAGCGCGTCGTTTATTCATGCTCGTGCGTCTTGCCCAAGAGTACGTTATGTTTTACGTTTACGTTTTTGGAATAAACTCTCATATGGTATGGTTTGAAAATTAATTAAATCAGTCCCTAACTTCTTTCAGATTTCTTGTTAGCAAAAATCATGCTAGCGCCCAAGTTTGATATAATTTTTTGTATGCAGGGATCGTCAAGAGCAGGCTCCGCCAGTGAGCACGCCGCCGGCCCCGCAAGCGTCCATCAACCCGCAGAGCGACGAGCAGTTCCCGCGCCTCTCCGCCGCGCAACCCGCGCCCGCACCGCTCATGGCGGGCTCCGCGCGGGCGGGCTATAGAGGTGAGCTGAGTATTACGCTCGGTGCCAATGGGCCACCGACCATAGCCACCGGTGGCTAGCGACAAGCAGTTAACATTATTTTTCATACTTTTTGTATACTCGCCGCATACGTATGGTCAGTGGCGGCCACGCGTTTCAGTAGTGTTAGTAGCTGTGGTCGATGGCCCGTTTGCGCCGAGCTACTGGGATCGCCGAGAGCAGACTCCGCCAGAGAGCACGCCGCCCCGCAATCCAACTGCAGTGTATTATAGTCCAAAGCCGAATTGCCCAGCTATAGCCTAGCCTAGGCAATCTTTATATGGCCAGACCGCTCTGACCAAAGCGAAAACTTCGGCTATTTACTAACGACTCCAATGCCGAAACTCCATTTCGAATTCGGGTTTGGACCAGAGGCAAGCCTATATGTAGTAATATAATATGTAAATTTAAGTGCTTAGACTTTCTGCAATAATTATTTTATGTCTGAACCCTAATTAACTGAATTAAATCAATTAATTAGGGTTCAGACTTTAGACATAATATGACTTTAGTATAATTGTTCCCAAGGCGCGGAGGGTCTAGCGCGCAACGACAGGAACTTCCCAGCGCTGGACGGCTCGAGTGGGCCGGGCGTGTCTCGACCGCAGCCCACGCGACCTTCCCAGCCGGTTGCGGCCACTGTACTCAAGAATTGTGAGTCTTAAACAAACTCATAAGAACCATATTTGTATATATCAAGCAGAAATTGTAGAATTTATCATGTTAATGAACATTTTTTTAAATTATGTTATTTAAATATACTTTACAATATTCCAATAATAGTGTTACAAATATAATGGTGTGAACATAAACTGATATTTAGATGTTTATATCGTCAAACGATTTTCATTCGTTTATATTAAGGTCAAGCCATAACAACATGGTCAACAACAATTGTCATATTCTATGAAACAATCATCAACTACCCAACCCAAATATTTAGCACAAGTTTTTTAAGATTTTTTTTTATGGTTGACCGTTGCACCAACCTGAATGAACCTGATGAACCTTCATACATCTTCGCTCATTGCCCTTAAAGAGAACTGATAGAATGTATGTGTGTAAAACAAGCAGCTTTTTGTCGATTTTATATTATCGTTAACCATACGACTTGTTTGTTGCTGCTGACGACGGAAAATTGTGTTCCGTAGAGTAGTAATAATTCTTCATCGACGCTGGCCATAAAGCCCTATTTTCCTTTCCAGCATCCAAACCCAGCGTCTCGATTCAGCTCCACAGCCAACCGAGTGCAAGTAACTTCCGGTTGACTCAAACTAGCGGTAACCGGATTTCTATCCCGCCGCAGAAGAAACAACCTTCCAACGATTTGTCTGATGACGACTTCCCTTCGCTCGGCCTCGCGAGGGATGACCATCCCAGCATCGGCGCCGGCACCGTACAGCCGTCTAAGGTAACTAGCATACATCTTACAGCCCGGATATATTCTATGCTGGAAGTGGATAGATACACTATGGGTGATTCAATGTTATTTTTTGTCATAAACTTTCAAATAATTTAATTTTTCGATCCTTAAAAATCCTCTAGGAACTCCTTGAGTTTCTCGGAAAAAAGGAAACTCATGTCCATCTCCGAGATCCAAGCAATTTCTCTAATAAAATTCGGCACTATAAAACGGCGGCCCGGACTGAAAAGGTAACAAATTGATTATAAAGGTACTTTCTTTTCCAAGGTCACGTTGATAAACAGCGACGAGATGCGAAACTTCAAGAATAACCAAACAAACAGTCAGCCGAAGAAAACTCAACTCGGCTCCGAAGCCTTCCCCGCACTCTCCTCGTCCTCCGCGCCCACCGCTCCGCCGCAATGGATCACTGTCTCCAAGTCCAAGGAGAAAGGGAAACCCAAGCCTGATCCACCACCAGTCCCCGCCCGAGAATCTGGGTTCAACCCCATCGCTGACTTCCCAACCCTCCCAATCAACACCAAAACAAAACCCAAGAAAACCCAACCGCAACAACCACAACCCCAACCAAAACACCAACCACCAAAACCCCAACCACCAAAACCAACCAACAACAACATCTCCACTGAAAACAACAAGAACAAAAAGGAGAAGAAGAAACAGAACAAAATCCACGACCCTGACGACTTTGATCAATTTAATGGAGACCTGAACATCAAGAACGAGTACATAGCAGCCAGTGTCAATAACAATAACAACAGTGTACAAACCGACCGGAAGATCAAAACTATCAGCGACACTCCATCAAATGTGCAGAAAAATACTGGTAATGGCGACTTCAATTTGGCTCTAAAGGAATACCCCCCATTAAACCCTCGTGCGGACAACTTTAAACCTCCAACTGTTAAAACAGAGAATTTCGCAAGCAAAATCGTGCAAAACGGAAGTGCTCCGCCTGGTCTTAAGAAGCGACCGGCATGCGATGGAATGACCTTTACCAATTCAGCCGGACAGACTTTTCCTGCACCCGTCCATACGTATATTCCTCCACCGGATTTCGAACAGCGGAACAGAGCTTTAGTTAAAGAGTTTGCTGTAGCTTTGGGTGGCGCTGCAGCTGTTGAAGACTTCAAAGTGGCCTCGCGAGCCTTCCGGGACAGTATCATAAGTGCTGAGGAATTCTACCTGCATTGCCAGGCCGCTTTGGGGTCCCAGTTGGAAACAGTTTTTCCGGACTTAGTTGCGCTGCTCCCGGACATTGCGAAGCAGCAGGAGCTAGTGATCGGAAGGGACATTGGTTCTAAACTGGAGGTTTGCTCCACTTGTGGGCAGCTCGTGTCGCCAAATGACCGCATCGCTCACGACACAGCGCACTGGCCGCCCCTCTCGTCTCGTTAGTACCGTGATAACTGTGATAAATTGATTTGTGTGCACGTGTGCAGCGTGTAGAATCTATACTGACTTAGCGACTAACGGTTACGACTTTATATTACGTCACAGTATTTTTTATTGATCAAACCTTTTTGCAGATGTAGTTTTTTTTTTCGCCCTTAAAAGTGCTTGATATATGTAATATTGAGATATTTTCAGACTGAAAATATGCTTGGAGACTTGGATGCCCAGTGCCATTTTTCCATTCTGGTTTTCAATGTTTTTTTAGTTCATCTTAATGAATAATAACGTGACGTAATATGTATATAGATGCCACTAAATAAACAATTAGTACACATTATGGTGCTTATTTTATGATTTTGCACTTTACCTCTGGATCATAACTGTAAAGACATAGTCCTCGTCTAGATTGGCTATAGTCTAGGCCTTACCTAACAACATATTGTTTGTAATGATTTGTAAGATGTATATTTAATATGAGAACAGTGTATTCGATACCGAAATGTTTATTTTGTATACTAAAATAGTTTGTATGTATACAGTCAAAAATTACCTAAACATTAGTGAATTTGTACCGCGTTCGTTTGGACACATGTAAAAGTTTCGCAAGAAATGTAAACCATGCCTACAGTTGAGTCCTTCTAAGTTAGATAATTGATTGTAATATAATATGACTACGTAAATTATTATCAACATACTCAGCATTAAAAATTAATGTATGATTATGTGAATGTTAATGTTACACCGGGTAAAATATATTGTTTTAAAGTTACTATATTTTTGTACTTCCAAAACTGAACGACAACTTTCGTTTGTGTTAAATATTTTTTTGTTATTTCTATAATTTGTTGGTTTCATTAAAACACCCTGAAATCCTCTAGGATCCTCATTAACTGTGTTTTCTGAGTAAGCAACCTATTTACCTATCCTAAATCAAGTTCCTTTTGGAACTAATTAAGATGAGAATATTCATCAGAGATGTGCTTGGAGCAACAACCTCAATTTACATTTACGGGCCCTGTCTAACAAAGAATGTGGACTTATTTTACTAACGCCATCTAGTCTGAAAAGCGGGACAGCGCTATGTCGGGGACAAGAACAGGCTTATACAGGTGAGGGGCATCATACTAATATTATAAATGCGAAAGTGTGTTTATTTGTTGGGTTGTCCTTCAATCACGCTGCAACGGAGCAACGGATCGACGTGAATTTTTGCATGGGTATAGTTGAGGACCGGAGAGTGACATAGGCTACTTTTTATACCGGAAAATTAAGGAGTTCCCGTGGGAATTAAAAAACTTATTCGTCGCGGGCATCAGCTAGTGCCCTATAAGTCGGACGCCCAACTCTTTTCTATGGAAAGGCCCATCTAGTATCTACATATATCGATGGCTTGGAGGCGTAGCACAGCTGTGAAGTGATGTGTAGCTCGGTATCCACCAGAGCGAAGATGTGTTTAGCTGACCAATCAGACTTGATAAATAACGATAATTTTTTCACGTTACCTATCTATCAATAATATCATTGGTCCGCTAAACATATCTTCACTCTGGTACAAATACTTATCTATGCTCTGGTAGATACAACTATTGGTGGATTTTTTCCCACCTTGCTAACTCGAACATCTCTGTTGGAAACGCACCCTAGGTTAGTAGAGCACGAGCCATCCAAGACAAGCCACAGGGGTCTGCAATAATCCCAATGTAACATGTTTTGATACCAAAACAGAAGGCACTAAATTTATATCTGAGTGACTAATGCAGACCTTACACACAGATACCTACACGTTATTACTACAACAAGCCAATTACTGGACCGATATATGTAGTTTCTATGCTCTTTATAAACGCAGCTGTGACTAACGCAGTAAAACTTTGAATCGCAAAATAGAACTAAAGGAATGACAGTCAAACCTTTATCCTAAATACCTACCGATAACTCTTTGTATGTGATATTCTCCTTGGGCGAGTCATTACTTCTTATACTCCTGGAGTCCATGCCTACTAGTTTAATACAGGAAAAGGTAAAAATTAAAAAAAGCAATAATATTTTTTTACACAAAATGTATTTCTGGCTACTTAAACCATTTGTAACTTGTATTACTTGTCACTTTTACCCCATCCCAAGAACCCTTTGACAAGACCAGTGATGCCAGCACCTTGTTTCTTACTGTTCGCGACTCCCGTTTTGTCGTCCAAGTTGGGGAATTCTATGAAGTTGCACGCCAGATCGAAGAACAAAGGCTTGCAAGGGACAGCTTCCATCGGTGGGGGCATTTTGAAGATGTTAGGGTTTTTGGTTAGCACTTGAGACTCCTCGCGGTAGTCGTCCAAACGGTCAACAAGTGGCTTCTTATCCTTGTATGACTTTCCGCTCGTATACTTCGATTCCTCGTCCTCCTCGTCGTCTTCAAGAACAGAATCGGCGTGAACCTCAAACTTGCAACTCTCGATGTCCTTTTGCAGCACGCGCAATTTCTCCAGCAACTGCTTATCCAGCAATTTACTAGCCAAAGACTCGGTTGTGTACACGCTGCATCGCTCCAACATAGCCAACGCTTCCCTGAACCGTCTAAGACCAGTCAACACTTGTGCAATATAATAGCAACGGAATGCCCTATAAGCTTTTAGCGCATTTTCTATTTCCTTCTGATAGGCTGGATCGTTTTCGAAGCCCGGCAATTGCTGCAATTCAGAGTAGTTCTGCAAAATGATCTCGTAAAGTCTCGTCAAGTCCTGAGGTCTGACTTTCTTGCCGTCAATCTGAACGTTGTTCTTCCTTGCCTCTTCTGCTTGTTGAACCAGCAGGTTATTCCTCTCGATAGTGCGAACTAAACGAAGATACATCAAGTATGACAGCAAGTAATTAATGCCGGCCATTTGCTGATTCTCTGTGGCAGTTTTAAGTTTGGGATCATTCTTTATTTCTTCCTTGATGGCGGTTATAGCGTCCTTGCAGTCCATGAGTATGTTCTCGAGGATGTCGATCTTCGCTTGGACGGTTGGTGCGCCGGCGACCGACTTGGCCAAGTCTTGTAGAGCTATAAGGAAAAGCCTTACTTTTTCTGGGCGAACGGTGACGCGGCGGCCGCGCCACTCCACCTCATGCATCACTCCAGAGCGAGACTCCCTGTAAAGCCACAGTCAGTTAACTTCAAACAGTAAAAAGAGAAGTCCTATATTCGCAATTTTAATTAGATGCAGTGGACTAACGTTTACTAATATGTTAACGTCGTAATAAATCTATAATATCTATACTAATCAAATATAAATATTATAAATGCGAAAGTTTGGATGGATGTATGGATGTATGGATGGATGTTTGTTAGGTACCGCCCGAACGGCTGAACAGATCTGGATGAAAATTGGCACAGAGATAGATTATATACTGGAATAACACTTAAGCTACTTTTTATCCCGGAAAATTAAAGAGTTCCCGCGGGAACCAAACCCCTCAATTCACGCGGACGAAGTCGCGGGCATCAGCTAGTACGCTTAATAAACGTCAGTTCACTGCATCTAATAGGGATGATGCCTATGTCAAAACTAAATATTTCTTACTGGTTATTAAATAGAGGGACTTCAAAAAAACCTAAAATTCACATTGTTGGTTAGTTTTAAGATATCCATTTTAAACTAAGTAAAACAAATGTGTTGAAACTTGATGATGTCACAACTATGTATTTCGTACAAACTTCCATACTAAAAGCGCGTTTTTAAGTCTGTTAAAGAATTGCTGATCCCGGGTTGGGCCATAATTAAGTTTTCTGACCTGAAATTCTCAGTATTAGCCCAGAGTCAGGAAGTTGGCGGTGTTTCAACCCCGTGCCTCGGAGAGCACGTTAAGCCGTCGGTCCCGGTATTATCTATTATCGGTAAATGATTATAACAACAACTGATAATAGTCGTTAAAGCCCGCCAACTCGCATTGGAGCAGCGTGGTAGGTCTAAGCTCTAATTCCCTCTCTCATATGAGAGTGGAGGCCTGTGCCCAGCAGTGGGACGCTAGGGCTGTGGTATTGAATTAGCCACAGTATGTTCATACTTGAGCACTCACTTAGCTTGAGCCATAAGCGTGTCCAAGTTCTCAATGAGCCCCTGGCCTCGCATGGCCACGAGGTCGCCGGCCGCGGATTCATCGCCGATGTTGTAGGCGCAGTAGCGGAGACTCGGCTTCAATTCATCCACCTATGGCAAAATGTTATAAGCATCAGTGAACAGTTTTCAAGCAAAATTTGCTGAATTTTGAACTAAATTACAACTACAATAGAGTTCAAAATAGCTTGCAAAAGATAACTTCACATTGCATTTCTTCGGGTTTCTTCCAAGCGGCCTTTCGGACAGTCACTAATATGTTCAAACTTGGTCAAGCATAATATGCGTGTGGTGACGCTTGTGAGTGTGACCAGTTGCCACTGCTCTGTAATGTTTGACTTGCAAGATGCCATCAAACAAAACATTTCTACCTATACAACGTTTTATCTAATATGAATGGCGATAAGCAAAATGCTTTGCAAATATTATTGTATTGTATCCACCCGCACACTCGAAAGTCGAGACTATTCGAGCAGTTGCTAAGTCACTGCTGAGTCAATGACACACCTTCTGCTTGTACACTAGTCGCTCGTCCTCGGGCAGAGCGGCGCTGAGTTTCTCCAGCACGAGCTGCGCGCGCGTCAGGCTCTCGGCGGCCGCGCGCCACTGCCGAGTCAATGACTCACCTTCTGCTTGTACACTAGTCGCTCGTCCTCGGGCAGAGCGGCGCTGAGTTTCTCCAGCACGAGCTGCGCGCGCGTCAGGCTCTCGGCGGCCGCGCGCCACTGCCGAGTCAATGACTCACCTTCTGCTTGTACACTAGTCGCTCGTCCTCGGGCAGAGCGGCGCTGAGTTTCTCCAGCACGAGCTGCGCGCGCGTCAGGCTCTCGGCGGCCGCGCGCCACTGCCGAGTCAATGACTCACCTTCTGCTTGTACACTAGTCGCTCGTCCTCGGGCAGAGCGGCGCTGAGTTTCTCCAGCACGAGCTGCGCGCGCGTCAGGCTCTCGGCGGCCGCGCGCCACTGCTGCAACTCCAGTAACAATGCGCCTCCCAGCCACGCCGCGTACGCGCCCGCTTCTAACTGCGTGCGAGCGTCGCAAGCGCCGCTTTGCTGTACCGATATAAATAAATCTGTAAAGTCTCTATATAAGTAGTAGGTAGATATCAAAGAAGATGTCATGTACGTTTCTTCCAGGTCTGCAAAGTGCAAAAGCTAGAAGGTCGCTTGTAGACGTCCGTGAGGCACTGAATACCGGTCTAGCAACTATTTTAACTGTATGGGTATCTGGTGCATGTTCATATTCATTATAGCCTAAAAACGGACGGCCACAACCGTTTTTAGTATTTAATAATAATAATATATTCGTTTGTAGATTTTAAGCCTTAGAAGAGAAGAGAAGAGTTTGTAGATTAGAAGCTTGTGCTTTTGAATAAATTAAAAAGTGATTTTAAAGAGACGCCTTTTATATGGACGTATGGGGCTCCGCTGCCGTTAAAATAACGTCACCATGTCGTTAACTTCACCGTGACACACGAAATAGGATTTACTCTTCTTATTTATTTGACTATCTGACTTTGACAATAATTATCAAATTGACTGATGGGGTATAAAGAGCTGAGATTGAGCAGATCAGACCAGACCTGACCAAATAGAGTGTCTAAATTACTTTCACCAAAATAGAAGGTAACTGTTTTAATGTGCACGGAAATGTCTTCATTATACCGTTACAGTCAGTGGCGTGCACAGGGTTCGAAGCCAGGGTAAGCATTTATTAGGTATGAGGATGAAACAGCCAGTTTCCAACTCCAGGCTAGTGTTGAGAATTTCTTAAAACAAAAACCTAATATCGAACTAGGTACCTTATCTAGGTATTTTTGGCCCGACCTGGGAAATAACCCAGGACCTCTCAACTGCAATCGAACATGCTTAGCATGCTAACAAATCATACTCAACTACCTACTAGGACTAGGTACCTACCTACTTACTATATTTTATTAGATAATCGCGAGCGTTATGTGATGCAAAAAAGTGCTTACACCAAGAACTCTCTCTCGTCTTACACCCCAAAAAGGTAGTAGGTACTAGGTAGGTACTTAAAATAATAATATTTAAGTAGATTGTTTGTTACGTTACCGATTAATACTTCGAAGATAGGATTTCTGAACAATTCCAATAATTTTGTAATCACTAATCACTATAAAAGTTCTCACATGATGTTCTCACAATAATTCACGTGTTTTTTTACAAAGAAATGTCCTTGAACGTGTTACAAATTTATTATAACGGGACGCAATTCGCAATCAAATTCAAAACAATAACATAGTCATACACGTAGTAGGTACCTTGTAGCAATATGGCGCGCGAGTGCCGTGTGGTGGCCGGCGGAAGTCTCGCTTAATAACTCTTTTATTAAAGTATTTAATTTAAATACTTTAATTAGGTACGCTATTATTTGCGTGAAAAAATATGTAATATACTATTTACCCTTTTTTTTGGATGTTTAATCGGTGGCCGTATTATGTTTTCTTTTTAATTTGGACTGCTTTTGATTTGATTATTTAAATTTTGTACTAAAATACTAAAGTGTAAAAGATATTAGACCACACTGCCAGTAGGTTAGAAATAAACACAAGATAACCATGAATAGATTTTAATTTATGTTCATTCCAGTTTGTTGTGTATGTAAGAATTACATTTAGATTACAATACTTAATCTCAATGTTAAATCTATTCATCATTAAATGAATCTACCACAGTTTCGGAAAAACCATTCTATCCAGAAGAAACTGCAAGAAACTGGTATAGTTGCTCTTTTAAAATTATTGAACAATCAATGATATTAAAACATGATAATAAATAAAAACGATGAATTATTAAAAGTTGATTTTACAATTATATTGGTTTTAATAAATTTTACTACTAGATCTGTCTCAAAACATGATTCCAAAAGCCAACCATTTAGAAATTGATAATGATAACCTAACATAGGCTCTTAAATCAGTAATTATAACTTAGATTATACTTATCTCAACAAAATGTTGTATTCCACTCCATAACCACCAAAACAATCAATAACTATGTACACTTTATCTACACGTAATAACTATTCGAAATTTTAATACTGAATGAATTGATGCCGCCATTTTCGCTTACTTTTATATTATTTTTCGTTACCCACTCACCGACATTTTCCTGAATTTTTGTGATTGGCTGTCACGATTACAGTTTACAAATTGAAAAGCTCCGATTGGTGATTAAATTACTAACATTATAATCAAAATAAATTCTGTATCCTGTAACATTCAATGTTGCCAAAATATAATTTCTAAGGTAGAATTAACAATTAATTGTAGGAAATTTAAATTGAACATGAAATTTAATGTAAAATTATGTATGAATCACAACTTAGTATCGTAAAAATACTGTTAACCGTGTTCATTCTTCACAAAAGTAATAATTTAGAATCTTTATAATTTCTTAGGATACAAAACCAGTAGAAAGAATTACGGTACAAAATTTTAATCTATTTAATAATTTTAAAAAGTATTTTGGCGTCTAGGTAAATACAGTTACTTAATTTTCATTATTAAAATAATGCCCGTTTGCACTAAACTTAGGAATCGCCTAATTTCCTGCCCAACTTGTTTAGGCTTATCCTAGCGTTTAAAAAGCTTGCACTAACCTTAGGCCATTCCTAAATCCACTTAGGAGATGCCTAACTTTATGAGCCCGATTAGTAAGCGCCCAAGCGTTAGGCGATACTTAAGTTGAATTTTTTGTAGTCTGTGGACCATTTTGATTGGTCTCACGGTTGATATGTACCTACTCTGTGGTTGATAGGTATCACAACCACAGAGTACCTACATTGTTATTGTGATTGTTATTTATGTAGAACACTACACTGATCACAAGCAAAATGGCACAAGATTTATTAGATTCTTTCTCATTAAGTCACCACTGGAATTGTGAATTTGGGTGATTTTTGCCCAAGCCTGTTCTTTCTCTTTATTTGATGCAGTATTGTGTGCTGTTACTTTGGAAATAATGCACTGCCCCTCTTCGCACAACAACCGTACAAACCGCAACTTCTCCTCTGCCGTAAAATTGGCAGTTCTTTTTCGTTTATTTATTTGTCTTTCCATTTTAATTGCTGATTTATAAAATCCCGTAAAATAAATAACCTTCAACTCCACGTACATAATGTCACCTGTGCAATATATAAACCAATAAAATAAAATACACCAATGTTTTAGCTTTTGTCTCTATTCAACTCATGCCTGAGGTTATGACAAGATAAGGTAAAAAAATATTCTAGTGTTTACATTACTTTGCAAGATATATTTTTTTTAAAAAACCATAAACAATCATTCATTCCATTCGTTCCTAGAGATGCCTAACTAGGCAATGCTTAAGTTACGACACAGCAAGGACAAGACTGTCAGTGCAAACGAATTTTTTTGCTAGGCCGTTCTTAAGCCTAGGTGTATCTTAACTAGGACAAGCCTAACTTGAGTTTAGTGCAAACGGGCATAAGTCTTGAGTTGATTGCGCCGCTTCCGCAGGCTATGCTTTTTAAGACGTACTCACGTGCGGTCATGACTATGGAGTGATGACCCACACATGTAAACGTGTTGTGTGTTGTATTACTGAATGTGAAACACACACACCTTCAATCATATCCAATTTTAACTCGTGCTTGTTCCGTGGCGCTAGCGTCGCGTCGGTTATTGGTACTCGAGCGTATTCACTATGGATAAAATTCACGACAGCGCCATCTTCGTAATAATTACAGAATTACTACAGCAATAATATAGATACGGGCGGTGATTTACTATAGATGGCGTTTTTATGAATTTATATTACAGTTGCTGTTTTATTTTTTATTAAGTATTTTAGTTGAGTGGTTTAATTCAGCTGGGGTAAGCAGTGCCTTTTTGCCTCTATGTACTGTACGCCACTGGTTACAGTTCAGTCAACTGGGCAGTTTATTCAAATCAAATATTAGTTTTTATTCAAAAAAAATTTTACAAGTGCTTTTGAATCATCAAGTGAATCCACCCTGGTTGGAATGCCATTCCTACTGAGAAGAACCAGAAAGAAAATCGACAGGGACGTTTTGAAAAAAAATATATATATAACAATGATAAAAATATATAACTTATATAATAATAATGATATAATATTACAGTTTACATTACCTCACAAAGTTGCAAAAGCAATTGCGCATGGGCACATGCTTTCTTCAGCCTAGATGCAAGATGGAACTTTTTTCTGGGCTCAGTGTTGGCTTCCTGACGCAGTTGCATGGCATGCGCCCAGGCGCGCTCGGCCTGCAGCAGTGGAACGCAGAGCAAGCGACTCTCGGAGTTGCTGCCTGTCAGATGGGTGGCCGTGACGTCGCGACGGCGGTAGTGACGTCTGTCACCCTGCAAATATGGATATTACCTGTTCATACTCAATTTGATACATATAATGATTAATGAATAACAGTCAATATGAAACTAGCTATGTTTACGTAACTAAAAAGAACTTAGACAACAACTTTTCAAGTGTCTGATGGCACCCACACTATGTAATTGTATATCTATACTCATAATAAAACTGTAACAGGTCAATATTTTAGGGTCTGTGGTTTCTTGTGATTCAAACCATTTTTTTTGTCCTTAAGAACTAGCGCTATAGATTAAAGTTAAAAAGGTTATCTGTCTTCTTTATGGTTTAAAATAAAAAATACCAAAGAATAAAACAAAAAATAATCTGTTTTTTTTTTTGAGAACCGATAAAATAAACATTATCATGGTTAGTCATTTTAGAGTATAAAAACACGAAACAAAGACTCTTTTAAATTATTCTCTGTCTAGCACAAAATCAAAAAAACAAATATAAAAAAAAACAAAGGATCAAATTACAACTTCTATCCATAGTTATTTCACTGAGCACGGCCCCCAAAAATTCACACTGTGTCCTTGTCTATCCTACTATGTTTTACTAAAGTTTGAGAGGGATCCAGATAGTTTAATATTTTGAACCATCGAAAGTTGGGTCTTCTGTCGGAGACGCATTGCGGCCATACTAAATCGGACTTCTAAAGTCCGCTCCGCAGTCTACGGTTTTTCAAGGGCGGACTTCTAAAGTCCGTTCCGCAGTCTAGGGGCTAACAATCCTATACGGACAGTCTCAGTGATATGTGAAGCCAAAACCACGTTTTAACATTGATGCAGTGATTTAATGATTGATTCAGGACATCCGACATAGGCAATTGTGCAGATAGGGAAAGGTATAAGATGTGTGTTTCCATCTGATGTGTGGATCACCTGAGGAATCTTAAGAACTTTCCGCAAGCGTCTAAGACGGCGTGAGCAGTAGCCCCGGTACCGCTGGTAGTCTCCATGTCGAAGGCCATGTTGCTGCTGGGCATCCTTGATAACACGGAATACTGAGCAAGAGTCAAGGCCTGAATAATTAAAACTGTGGACATGCAATGTACACTTTACAAGGCTGAGCCATCCTTATTTTCTTAACATTAAAATTGCAAGAGTGTGTCTTCCCATCATTTGTAACCTTTTCATGGTCCATTCCATTAGCTTAACTACTTTGGATAAAAATTTGTAGATGGACAACTTACATCCTCAAAATGGATATATTGGCTAATTATGGCCTTTAGTGGTACTCCTTGTGGGAAAGGCACTACATAATATTATAAACCAATCATTTTAGTTTAGAGATTGTAGTTGTTTGTGTTGTGTCAACAGAAAAGGGCGCATAGGCTACGTTATCCAAAAAAAAGTTGTTACAGGATTTTTTAATCTAAACTTACCCAGCCAACGTGCCTATTTGATAGTAGTAAAACATCCACACGAACCTACATTGACAGTAGTAAAAAATAATCAGTTAGAACAATATGCCCTGTACCTACTTAGAGCTATAACTTGTGCTATATCCTGATATGTCAGCATCTTAAAAGCAAGTAAGTATATTAGTTTAGCTTTAAAAGGATACTTTCTAATGAAAGAGGACTGGACAACTTGGTTTCCAGTTTGGACTCTTCGTCAGGCGACATGGGTTGGCCGCCACCATTATCTCCTTCTGAAACTACCATAATTGGTATTTCTATTTTATAATTCCGGTGTCCAAAAAGATTCGCTTTTATTTAATTCATTGGTACGAACTTCTAACAAAATATACCACAGGTTTATCATTAATTTACTGATATCACTGATTTAAAGAACAGCTGACAGCACAGTGCAGTCAGCAGTGCACACGTCACTTGACTAAGGGTGCGCTCCGAAATACACTGAGAGCACTGGAAGTCCCCAGTAAAGAGCACTGCCAGTGCTCGCAGTGCTTATAACGGAACACACACTTAATTTCCTTGACGTGTTATTGACAGTGACATGTAAATGTGGACCAAGGAACCTAATTGATGTGGACTGACACTGAGGGTATGTTCCGTTATACACTGTGAGCACTGAAAGTGTGACGTCAGTTTAGTATACTGCGAAGCTGTTTATTTATAGTTGGTTTGTATGTTTAAAACGGAACGCAGTCAGCACTGAGCACCTTAACTCGAAAATGCCAGTGCTCACAGTACAAAAATGGCGACGATTTATGACGTCATATATTTCCCTAGGATACTGCGGCAGTATATTACCTATCAGTCCATGACCATGACGGATCGAATTTCACCCGAGTACGAGCACTGAACAGTGCTTGCAGTATATATCGGAACATACCCAATATTTCCGGATACTGCGGCAGTATACTGTCAGACCATAGCGGACGGAACGAATTTCTCCCCAGTGTGCTCCCCAGTAACAGCACTGAACAGTGCTCGCGGTGTATATCGGAACATACTCTCAGGCAGTGTTTTTTTTTACTCGGCCATGGAAAACAGTGTTGCTCTTTTGTTTCTGGTCGGTGGTGTTGCTGTCTACGGTTGCTGTATAGCTTTTGTTTCTGGTCGGTGCTGTATAGTGTATGTAGTGGTGTATAGCCTATTTAGTTGTACGAGTGTTTAATTAAAAAATAAAACTAGGAGATGCAGCTGAGAGGTATTTTACACTGTATAGCTTGTAGTCGAATTAATTATAATCGAACCGAGTACCACATGCATTGCCTTGCTTGCACGTTGCAACAGCTTGCAGTGTGTGGACTGGGGAGATTATCGGCTTGTCGGACAGCGAGACATTCTTTGCGACCCCAGAGTACTTTTTTTGCGACCCTGCCACTCACTCATACTCCACTCAAGCTCCACTCACAGTCTTATGACGATTTGCAGTGCGCAAAGAGATACTGCAGATCGGACTTTATGTGGCGTAATATGAAACTCTGTGTAATATGATGACGTGTGGATCAATCACCAATAAATGATAGATTCTCAAATGTCATAGAATGACACAGAGTTATAAATTAATATGTCTGTGTGTTGAGTTAAAAATTAATATGTCTGTCATATTAATACATAGAAATAGTATGTATATTCATACAACTAGAAGGATCACTTATGTGTTTTTGTTAAACAAATTCACACCTTTTTCCTTAAATAATAAAGTTCAAGTTAGGTTACCTTTCACTCATAAGGAATTTCGGTCTCGACAAGGACTCACTTTTTCTTCGCGCGTCTCGTTCACTCTCGTGTTCACTATTGTGTCTCGTTCAATTAATAATAATTATGGTGTCATGCCAGTGTAGCGGTAAGAAAGAGACAACGCCCCTTAATATTAGCTCTCTTTCGGCTCGCATTTCGTGCGTTAGTGATCCTTCTAGTTGTAATACATACTATTTCTATGTATTAATATGATAGGCTCAGAAGGGCGGGAACCGAGAGCCGCAATGTCAGTTAATAAAAAAAAACATTAAATGTCAATGTCATTTTACAAAATTGTCTTCCTTCCTTCTTTAGTTTTCTGTCTTTTTCGGTCACATGTTTCCATCTCTTTCTTTACTGTTTATTTTCTGTGTGGAATAAAGTTAGTTTATTTCTGTACAATTTAATATTTATCCCGAAATATCCCTATAATCGTAGATCTAATACTGTGTTGCGTTGTGTTTTTGAAAAGATTAAGTGTTATTCTATATAACAACCGTCTAATTTATTTTTTCAGAATCGCACTTTTAGCAAAATGGCAAAGTCAAAGAACCATACAAATCATAACCAAAGTAAGTAAACAAATCGTAGTTCCTACTGAACTGCAAGATATATATACCTTTTAATTTACTTATATTTCTTGTCTAAGAACTGCAAACTTACACAAACAATTTAATATTTCAGACCGCAAGGCTCACAGAAATGGTATCAAAAAGCCCACGAAAACAAGGCACGAATCAACTCTCGGTGTAAGTAGTTGTCAGCTTCATGAATATTACTATTAACACGCTAATTATGGTCATTTGCTTGAACCTTTTTTTAAGCTAGCTGTACTTACCTACTCCGTGCATTCAAAGCTATTAAAGTAAGGTACTATTTAGATACCTAAGTACATGATGGCACTCTTTGATGTTGGTTATTGGTTTCTAGTTTTATTGTTGTTTTAAGAATAAGTAGAATAATTCATGTATATGGAGTGTACATTATGTTAGTCATGGTTATCATTAATATCTAATTAAATAATAGTGATTGCAGTCAACAATGTAGGTAGGTACCTATCTAATGTTTCAACTGTTGGCTGTCCAAATAAATAAAATATACCACGTCTAAGTATGTACTAAGAATTAGATGGTCTTTATTATTGGGAGAAAAGTTTTGATGTGCAAACACACTGCTCATATATTTTATATTAGATACTTTATTATCCTCACATTTGGGATTTGATATCTGCTTCTGATGTTAGCATAGGTACTGCAGAGGATATAGAATCCTCTACAATTTATTTCTGATAATTTATGGCCGGCCTTAAATAGAACAGCTGTTGGCACCAATCAAATAGTCTTGCGATGCTTGAGTTGAAGTGCGCATGCTTGTTTGCGCAGCTCTCACACACTGTTGAAGTCAACGTAGGTACTATGCTCGAAAATATGTTATTGTGATGCATCTTGCAGTCAACTTCATATGCAACTAATTGATAGGGGCCAAACCAAAAAACTGTCATGGTTGGGTGTTGTAAAGTAGTAGATATTATCTAAATGTGATAGTCACCCACTTGGCTGCATCTTATTCATTGCCTGCAAGGTTGAATGTGACCAAGCACTGGTTTATTTAATAAAACAAAAATTTATTTTCATTGTTTTATGTTTCAGATGGACCCTAAATTCTTAAGGAATCAAAAGTTTTCCAAAAAGGGTAACCTTAAGCCTGCACAACAGCTAGAGCGTGCTGCGGAGAGAAAAGCGACAAGAGAAGCCAAGGCTAAGAAATGAACAGTTACTTATAAGCAATAAAGTTTAAAAATATGATTTACTTTCAATAAAAGCTGATCAAATATTTAAAATAATAACCCTTTGTAAGTATTAGCCACCAAACACAGTCTGAGGTTGATTGTGTGCAGTGGGCTACTCTAATTTATTCGGTGGCATGTCTATAGCAGATTTAAATCGAGGCTTCGACAGACCTACAGGGCTAGCATGGATCGGAGATAAAAATTGTATCCCCCAATTTTATCCACTGACGAGATAAAATTAACTTTTCCACTCAGAGCACAGCAACAGGGGAGAGGAGAAGTTTATCCCCGGTTGATATTTCACGGGGACTCTGGACTATTTATCCACCGTTATATATCGTTTTTATTTATTTAGGAATAAATTTTTTATCAAAATTGTCTCGGCCCATGCTAGGGGGGCAGGGGGTCTACTCTCTTTCTCTCAAACGAAACTTCGCAAACGAACGTAATTAGTCGGTTAAGACCCACACAAAATCGTTAAATCCAATCGGTCACGAAAATTTTCTATGGATCCGTACTTCGTCTGCGTGTACGAAAACGAAATAGAGAGGAGCATAGAGATAATATTATGTAGGAGAGGAGTTAACGAAATTTCGTCCGTTTGTTTGCGAAGTTTCGTTTTAGAGAAAGAGAGTAGACCCCCAGGCTATGTCCGGTTGATGCCTTGCAGGAATTCCTCTACCGTGGTGTGTTGGGTAGCTTTTAGTTACTGTTACCTGAATTATTTTGATTATTGAATGGAACTTATTAAATGTATGCTATGTAGTTACGAGGGTAGCTTCTTTTAAAATGAAAATATTACATGGTCCATGTCACAGGTCCATGTCATGGAAGTTTTTATTTACGCACTAGGTACAGGTTAGCCCTCGACTGTGATCTCACCTGATGGTAAGTGATGATAGCAGGCTAACCTGTATTAAACCAATACCCCTAATCGGTTTCTACACTGCATCGTACCGAAACCCTAAATCGCTCGGCGGCACATCTTTGCCGGTAGGGTGGTAACTAGCCACGACCGAAGCCTCCCACCAGGCCAGATCAGGGAAAATTATTCCAAGAAACAAATTTTCTTGGAATAATGTTTTTAATGGAATGGGATCACGACCGAGGGTCGATGGCAATGAGGAATACCCAGGATAATATGTGTTCTGTGAGGAATACGACGCAGAGAGAGACCAAATTAATCTATCACGTTTTCTTCGTTTAAAATTATTTTGACAGTAAGTAAATGGTTATATCTAAACAAAACAAAAACGCCTGCGCAGGAGACGATGCACGCAGTGGTTTGTGTAGTGTTTTTTTGATTTCTGGGTACAAAATGTAGTTAAAGGAATAGCATATAAGTACCAAGCCACTTCTAAAAAATGCAATAAAAATAATGTTTGAGAGTCTTCCTTAGGTCTGAATCTGAAAGCTGAAAGTCGTAGTTTAAAAAATAAGGCTAATTTAAAAAATCTTTGTGGGATACTTATTGATTTTAAATACCTACCTAATTTCTACAACCTGACCATATTTTTAAATTTCCCGCCTCTAGCCTTTAGCGGCTAAAGGCTAGAGGCGGGAAAGGACTTGTCCAAGATTGGGCCTTGAACATGAACCAAGATGATTTTAATACACGTGAATAGAGATCCTAAAATATGGCTTTTAGAATTATTTACACATTTTTAAAGGACCCCAATTTGGAGAAAAATACACTCGGCGTCAAAAAAATCGCACCTTTCAAAAAATCGACTTCAAACAACTGTAAACCTTATTTGACATCAATAATAAGGGTCATGTTGGATATCATTTGAAAGGCGATGAAATGGAGAGCACAAAAACAATTCAATTTATTATTTTTCTTTTATTGGAAAAGCACAAAAAAAATAAGTATATAAAACAGTAAAAGTCCTTAATTAAGCCTTAATTTAAAACAGATTAATTACACAAAAAAGAATACAAAAATGATCTTAAAACTAATCTAAAATCTAGTGTTACCCCCCCTTGCCCTGATGACGGCTTCCATACGATCCCTCATGGATCTTACCAATTTTAAAATTTCTTCTTGAGGGATAGTGTCCCATTCCTCAATAACGGCATCTTTGAGTTCCTGGAGAGTCGTAGGAGCGGGATCACGAGACCGAACCTTGCGTTTTAAATGGTCCCATAGGTGCTCAATCGGGTTCAGGTCTGGACTTCTCGCTGGCCACTGCATGACAGAGATCCCAACCTCTTTAAGGTAGTCGCGCACAATAATTGCAGTGTGAGCGCGAGCGTTGTCATGCATCAACGTGAACCCCTCGCCAACAAAACTGGCATAGGGGACCACATGGTCTTCCAGGATCTCTGTGATGTACCGGTGAGCAGTCAGCGACCCTTGCCCGCGAGCACCTCGAGCCCGGGAGACGCAAACAAGGTCGGTTTTGCCGTCGGCCGACATGCCGCCCCAGAACATACAAGAACCGCCTCCATATTCCACCGTCTCCTGGATGCAGGCTTGGGCGAAACGTTCACCCTGTCTTCTGTACACTCTTTTGCGTCTGTCGTTGCAGAAAAGGCACACTCTCGTCTCGTCTGAGAAGAGAACAGCTTTCCATTGTTCGAGGGTCCAATTGACGTGTTTGCGAGCGAATTGCAAGCGGGCTCGCCGATGCTCTGCGGTCAATTTTGGACCTGTAGCAGCTCTTCGCGCCGCTATTTTCCTCTCCCCCAGTCTTCGTCTAACCGTAGACACACTCACGGTTCTTCTGTTAGCTGTCTGGAGCTGCTGTCGCAACTCAACAGCATTTAAGAAGCGATTTCTCAAAGACGTCGATACGATGAATCGGTCGTCTCTCTCCGAGGTGCAGCTACGTCTACCAGACCCATGTCTTCGGACGTAGCCACCGGTCTCCAGGAAACGCTGGTACACTCTTCGAACCGAAAAACGGCTCAAGTTGAGTTGCCGAGCGACATCACACTGCCGCATGCCTGATTGCAGTAGTACAATCACTTGGGCGGCCTCATCGACAGTGGTATCCATTTTCAAGGGTGTTTTTCTTGGGAATGAGCTTCTCGTGTGTCCACTTCAACGGTTGGATAGCGAATGATCCCGATTGAACCTGTATTGACCCTTTTATACCTACAAAAGGTAGCGCAACTAGCGGCTGTTTTAAGGAGCAAAATTGTAGGTGTTTTCTTCTTCTTTTTTTGTGCTCTTCCAGTAAAAGAAAAATAATCAATTGAATTGTTTTTGTACTCTCCATTTCATCGCCTTTCAAATGATATCCAAAATGAACCTCATTATTGATGTCAAATAAGGTCTAAAGTTGTTTGAAGTAGATTTTTTGAAAGGTGCGATTTTTTTGACGCCGAGTGTATATTTTTATTTTGTGGCTTTTTTAGATCGTTGTCTGAATTTTATCGTGTGTGTTCCGTTATAAGCACTGCGAGCACTGGCAGTGCTCTTTACTGGGGACTTCCAGTGCTCTCAGTGTATTTCGGAACGCACCCATCATGATTTTATCAACAGTAAAAAAAAAACTTGAAGTCATTGGGTGATTGTCAAATGTCACTGTCAGTTTTGTTCGTAATTCCTTCTTCCACGTGTTTATCTTAGTTTAATGGTGATAAAGGGTGCGTTCCGAAATACACTGAGAGCACTGGAAGTTCCCAGTAAAGAGCACTGCCAGTGCTCGCAGTGCTTATAACGGAACACACACTTAATGTTGTATAGTAATTATTTTACGAATGTCTCAAATACTCAATTATTATTTAATAAACTTATAATGTTGTATGTACTACCTATGTAGTGGAAAATGGGTAGTTTATCGAAATGGAATATTAATAATCACAATTAATGCGCATTGCCCAAGTTTTAGTGTTGCCATCCATCGAAAAATATTTTCTACAAACGATATTTTTCTTAATTAATTTTTAAAAAAACGGGGGTTTCTAAAATTATTATTTAAATGGCGTTTAATGCTTAGAATAACTACCTATAGAAACCCAGTACACTCGCGAAATGTAAGCCGTTAACTTGGTGCCATAAATGGCACCGTCAAGTCCGAAAAAAGCTGGTTAACTTAGTTTTTAGAAGCTACAATGCTACAAACAAACTAACCAATTACTTACCCAACTTTTAGGGGGAAAACATTTAAACTGGAAACATTATGTTTGTGTCTGTGTGCGTGACAAGGCAAGTAAACACAGCAAAAATAGCGAATTTGTAGCTTGCGTTTTGAGAAGGCGTTGTTTGGAAACATACCTTCTATATGTAGTTATTCTAAGGTTTAATGTTATATTTTTTTCTCTTTCACGTGATGGCAGTTTGGTTCTGGTTCATTGACACTCAGAATAAAAAACCACCCTCCATACTGAACTGGGACATGTCCTTTAAATTTAAAATATAGGCTAAAGTTTAGCCTATATTTTTTTACACTGCTAAATTCTTTTGACGACCTCCGTGGCGCAGTGTGTAGCGCTGTTGTCTTAACGTGCAGAGGTCCCGGGTTCGATCCCCGGCAGGGTCAATTTGGGAATTTATAATTTCTGAATTTTCCCTGGTCTGGCCTGGTGGGAGGCTTCGGCCGTGGCTAGTTACCACCCTACCGGCAAAGACGTGCCGCCAAGCGATTTAGCGTTCCGGTACGATGCTGTGTAGAAACCGAATAGGGGTATGGGTTTAATATAACTGCCATGCCCCTAACAGGTTAGCCCGCTACCATCTTAGACTGCATCATCACTTACCATCAGGTGAGATCGCAGTCAAGGGCTGTCTTGTAGTGGATAAAAAAAAAAAAATTCTAATTCCTACCTCCATGGCCTTTTCCCTAGAATATGTCTGTGTCCTTAAAAAGGATATAAAAAGCTAAAGTTTTTTACTGTGGTTTTATAAAGCCTCTGCCATAGAGTAAGGCCTCTGCAGACATATCTACGCATCTGACAGATTATTGACCGAGCGAAGCGAAGGTCTCTTGAGTCTACTTGGGTGAATTGGCACTTGTCCGTCCGTCCGTCCGTCCGTCCGTCCGTCCGTCTGTCCGTCTGTCCGTCTGTCAGAGCCTTATAACTTCTGAATTACTGAACGTAATTACTTCAAATTTAAATATAATATGTAAACCGATGGCCTCCCGCCGAATATGGCTTAAAAAATTATAAAAATCTTTATTTCAGGGGGGCTCTCATAGAAGCGAATGCAAAGTAAAATATTTTTTATAGCGTCACATAGGGTTGCGGTATATCATTTTAAAGATAATTAGGAATAGAGTCCAAAAATATATTTTTTTTAATTTTTCCCCTAAAATTGACGAAATGGGGGGCTTTCAAAGTGGCGATTTTCTAACGTCCAAAGTTGACCTCAGAACTCTCAATTTTCTGAACTCTCAAGCCTGAAACTTGATCAATTATTTCCTGTACTTGAACAACAAATACTAAAATTAGATAAATATTATAAGGAAATGAAATTATTTAATTTTTAATGTGCTTCAGTATTAATGACAGAACTTCACAATTATGTCAATAGATGGCGCTCTGTACAAGTTTATGGATGTCGCGAGGTCTCAGTTCGGGGCGAACCACTAGTAACTTCAAACTGGTAATTATTACATCTGGTAACCCCCAAGTCATAGATTCCGGGAATTACCCTTAAGAACGTCACATTTGATGTGTTTTACAAAAATGGACTTTATTGTAAGAGGTTTTGTATTCTAATTACTTCAACGAACCTAACAACGATTACGTCAATCAACCAAGTGTGGACTGTGGATCCTCTTTGGTGGCGTGGCGAGGTCCGACGTCGACTGGTCGAAGGTATATTACACGGGATTTTGTAGGATGTACGCCATTACCATTACAATAATTATCAACTAGCGAGTAGCGGCTTTAACAGTGCTTTTATAGTGATAATATATTGAAGGTGAATCTATTCTAATTTTGTGTAATAAGCGGTGCGAGTGAAGACAATAATTTACATCATGGCAAAAGCTAGAGTTAACAAAAAGTGAGTCAAAGTTTTTTATTTGTTTCTTATTGTTTAATAAATAGGCAACCTTTGTAGTTGCATAGGTTCATTATTATTGTTATAAATTAGTTAAGTATTATTTATATATATAGTCACAGATATAGTATCCTTCTGAATTTAAGCAACTGAAATGAAAGTTTCAGACTTAAAATATTAAAATAAAGGAAAAGGATATACTTACTTACTTAGTTAATAAACTCTATAAGTTTATTTGGGTTAACCCTTCTTTTGGATAACAACTTTTATAGCTTTAAAATGGCAGGCCTACGTACCTACTATAAGATAGATTAAAAAACGATCAGTTATGTGTGTGGGTTCTCAGTAACTTGGTACAAGCTAAGTTTTTGTTATTTAGCATTATTCCAAAAAGCCTTTTTAAATGCATCTATTATATAAGTACCTGATATTTGCCATTTCTTGCACAACCTAGCATTTACAAGAATTTTATTAAGTACAGTAGAATCCCGATTATCCGAATCAATTAAAACCAGGGGTATTCCGTTTAATCGAAAATCCGGATAATCGATTTCATAGTCTAAAATAACTTTTTTACTATAGAAATGGTTTTACTTACGTCATAATATACAATACGATATAAAAAAAAATCGAGTAACCTATGTACTTAATTTAAAATTTTGGTTGGAAATAATTTGTTTAATTAAACTTTGACGTAATGAATCACATCTTTTCATTGCGGCCAAGTCCCTGATGCGCTTCAGTTGTAATAACTGTATGGGATCCGATTCGTCCTGTCTTTCCAACCATTTATAAGGGGCATCTAGAGCTTCAAAAGCTCTTATGATATTGTAGAAGTTCCTACACCATACATTTGCTCCAATTTACTGCCAGATTCACCATTTTTTAAGCTCTCAATTATCTTTACTTTGTCATTAAGAGATAACACTACTCTTTTTCGCTTAGGCATTATAGATTTCTAACGCAAAACGTAAACAGAAATGTTAACAAAAATACAACCTATCAGTTGGACTCTATCAAATAAAATGAAACAATAACAAACACTGTCGCGCAAACAAATTAGAGCCGGAGTACCTACACCGTCGTACTTACACGTCGGAGGCGGGAAAAAACTCATGTCTCGTTGCGCCGTCAAATCATTTCTAAGTCCGTAATTAGAGCCGTGAAGGATGAGTCCGGATAATCGGATATTCGGATAATCGGATATTCGGATAATCGATGTTCGGATAATCGAGATTCTACTGTACCTAAGACCTAAGTACTTTAATTCAGTAAGTAGGTATAAGTAAGAATTATAATATTATAGATAAACTAATAATATAGGTAACTACTTACCTATTTGTATTGTGTTTAGATTGGGGTCCATTGGTATTGAGTTACCCGAGTGCCCAGTATGTCTGGAGCACATGTCCGCACCAATATTCCAATGCCAGTCGGGGCACAGCCTATGCAACACCTGTACAAGAAATCTGTGCCCTCCACTCTGTCCTATCTGTCGTCAGGCTATGACCCAGATTCGGAATTGGCAGCTTGAAGATATGATATCCAAGGTTTGCTGCACACATCATAACTATCATACTTATCTTTAGTAGATACTTTCTTACTTATTTTATTTTGAAGCTTAAAAAGTGGACTGAAATCTGAATTGCATAGGTTCATATTTCACCTACGAGCTGTCTTGTGAATATTGGCATATCCACTCCTTGCTAGCATTTACCACCATGGTTGATGGTGCCTAGTGTCATAGACTAAAACAGTTGATTGCATTAGCTGAGCAACAATCATTCTGCAGGTGACTTCTTCAGAGGTCTGAATTTGGTGGAATTAGAAAATCCTTTGTTATGTAATGGAAAGGGGACGACTCAAAGAATTGAGAACAGTGCAGAAAGACAGCACACCGACCGGGGTACCGGGGACAGCACAGCACCGAATGGGGGTATGGGCTTAACTGCCATGCCCCTAAGAGGTTAGCCCGCTACCATCTTAGACTACATCATCACTTACCATCAGATGAGATCGCAGTCAAGGGCTAATTTGTAGTGGATAAAAAATAAAAAATAAAAACCGGCCAAGTGCGAGTCGGACTCGCGCACCGAGGGTTCCGTACAAACTACAAACCTGTAGTAAGTTTTAAATTATTAAAAAAAACTACTTACTAGATCTCGTTCAAACCAATTTTCGGTGGAAGTTTGCATGGTAATGTACATTATATATTTTTTGTAGTTTTATCATTCTCTTATTTTAGAAGTTACGGGGGGGGGACACACACATTTTACCACTTTGGAAGTGTCTCTCGCGCAAACTATTCAGTTTAGAAAAAAATGAAATTTCTAATATCATTTTTGAAGACCTATCCATAGATACCCCACACGTATGGGTTTGATGAAAAAAAAATTTTTGAGTTTCAGTTATAAGTATGGGGACCCCCAAAATTTATTGTTTTTTTTCTATTTTTGTGTGAAAATCTTAATGCGATTCACAGAATACATCTACTTTTTCAACAGTATAGTTCTTATAGTTTCGGAAAAAAGTGGCTGTGACATACGGACGGACAGACAGACAGACAGACAGACATGACGAATCTATAAGGGTTCCGTTTTTGCCAAATTTGGCTACAGAACCCTAAAAAGCACACCATCACACTATCAACTACCTTGTAACTACTGTGGAGTAGAGTGATGACTAGTACTTTTTTTTTTGCTACAGGCTACAGTAACCTGCCCTAATAAACCTGCAGGCTGTGTCTATACTATGGTCAACATGGATGTGGAAGATCATCTTAAGGAATGCATATTCCGTGAGATGAAGTGTCCTCTTGGTGCTGTATTTGGAAAATGCTTTTGGTCAGGTAATTATGTTTAAGCTTATAGGTACTTAAGATAGATTCTTGAGTTAATTCTTGACTTCCATTAAATATACACAGAGTAGGTAGATCAGTTCAGAAAAAAAAATTCAAAAAAAAAAAAAAACGCGACTTCAAAAACCACAAACACTAAAAAGTAAAAAATAATTTAATTTATTATGTATACAAGAGTTAATGTAGTTCTATAATAACATTTTTTGGAGTCGGTACCAATTAGCCGCATGAACCATCTACCTACTCTTCATTATTGTTGACGTGACTCCACATTGGCACCGACTCCAAAAAATGTTATTATAGAACTACATTAACTCTTGTATACATAATAAATTAAACTATTTTTTACTTTTTAGTGTTTGTGGTTTTTGAAGTCGGCTTTTATTTTTTTTTTTTAATTTATTTTTTTACAATTTTTAGTGGCCCCACTGTTTTAAAATACAGGGTGTAACCAGAACGAGATATGCTATGCATGGTTAAAACATACTGTTTACAAAACTATCACACTGATCGCGAGCAATTTACTCTTATCCATTGAGGAGTTCCGTTCTCCATCTCCGGAGATATTCATCAGATCTTCACCAAATTAAAATGGGACCACCTCTGAAGTATGACCTACCAAACAAAAAAAGAATTATCAAAATCGGTTCATAATTGGCGGAGAAATCGCGTAAAAAACATACAAAAAAAAACATACAGTCGAATTGAGAACCTCCTCCTTTTTTTGAAGTCGGTTAAAAAAGCAGTTTTTATACTTAAATAGACCTGGTTTGCCAGTTTAATGAATTTTTGGTACGTAAAAATTAATTAAAGGTGTTCTAAATAGCGACATATAATATGTTGATAATTTCATAAGTTACAAAAAAATTTTTTTACAGGAAAATTAAATGAAATGTTGGATCATTTCAAGGAACGTCATCCAAAAAACTTGAATGCTGATGCTGATATTACCATCAACAATACTTCCATTACAACTGATGACCGCCACATGTATCTGGTGGCTCAAAACAAATTTCTATTCATAATATCATTTAAAATTGATACTATGCAGAAAATGGCTTACTGGGCGGTGCAGCATATTGGAAGTAAGAAAGGTGCTCAACAGCATATTTACGAGATAAGTGTTACAAGTAATCAAGATCCCAGGCGTAAAGTTATTTTCACTGATCATTGCTTCAATGATGCAATGGATGTCAACGAAATATTTCGTTTAGCCAAATGTGCTGTAATGCCTCTTGATATGATGGCCCATTTCTTAAAAGATAAAAGATTAACATTTAGCTTTGATATTAAGAGAAACAACCCAATATTAAAAAAAGGGCCGGGTGGTGATGGTGAAAACAAAACGTTCCATAATAAACAAAAAGGTCCACGCTCTCAAAGTAAAGGGCCCCTCACCCAACCAAGGGGTCCAGGCGGAAATAATTTTCGAAGCCAAAGTCCTGGGCCTCACATGCACAAAGGACCAAACAAGCAACATAAACATAACAAAAATAATTAATTAATTGAATTTTTGCATGACATTATAGCTTCTTAACAATCTCTATTATACCTTATTGATTAATGTTTAACAATCAAACAATTATTAAAAAATTAGTACCTAAGTATATTCATTACAATAATGGCAAGAATATTCAATCTTATTATGTATTGTCTATTTTGGCCGTGTATTTTACGCTGCTGCCTCATGATCAATAATAATTAATATTATGATTAAAGGTATGCTAGCTTACTAGGTCATCGAAAGGCAACCAAGTGAATGGATTAATCTAAGCCCTGCGCCAAATACTAAGGCGTAATAAATACTAAGGCGTAATATTTTGTTTATTCTGTCGGTAAGCACCCTGCTGATAGTGGCTTCTTTGTCTTGTTGTGTCTAAAATTATTATTCATATAACGGAGATTTTTAAATGAAGGTATTAGTGAAGATTACGTTCAAGAGTGAAGTCAACTGAACTCACTATACTTAATCTAATTTGAATTGTGAGGATTAAGCTTTTGAATGCATATTTTCAGCCTTCCCTTTAAGGGGTAAACCTGAATCCCTTAGATACATTATTATAATCCATGTGGTTCGTCCCTAATGGGTTGCGGATGTCAGATTTATGGCTCCGTGTAAAACTGGTAGTGGAGAATAACTAACTGCAAGTATGAAGAATATGCAATAGTTTAAGACTGAAGTTAATACAGTCCGTTAGAATGAACGAGGGTTTTTATTCTCTAATAAGAGTACCTAGCTTTGAAGACTTAATTTTATTGATTGCGATTGCATATATGTTGTAAAAGTGGATAAGACCTGTGGCACCATTTATTATGTGCCTCTAATGCTGCTTTACTGACAGATGCATTTATTATTAAAGGGGCGTATTTTTCCTAATATAATTGAAATAATTATACTATGTAATGGAACCTGTAGTTTTATGTGTGATTTGTCAAAGTATCGTGCAGAAAGTAGAAACTGTTTGGAATTGATATTATTATTATTATTCTATCTGGTTTCAGACTTCAGTAAAGCGGGTGATTTGTTAAAATTATTGACTGCACGTCTGAGTCTTTATGATGGCGATAATAAGACTGCAGCCCTGTTCACTAACTCAGTAATATATTTTTTACACATAGAAGGTTTGCTATGTAACATAATTATCATGGCAAACTTTTTACATGGATAAAAATATATTATGTCAGTGGCCATCGATATAAATTTTTTTGATAGCCACTGAGTTAAAGAATATGGGGCTCGTGGAATAACCACGAGTTCTGTCATGTTTTATATACGCGATAAATGTAGGTAATTCTTGTTACAAGCACCTGTATTGTATGATATTTGCCTTTTGGGTGTAACTGTAAAGTAGACCTATATTATGTAAATTATTGTCTGCTATGAAGTACACATTAGCACCTACTATATATCGCCATAAACCTTTTGATAAAGGTACCTACGTATTAAAAACCACCTGCAGTTATACAAATTAAAAAGTCAAAGTGGTCTAGAGTTCAATATCTAAATCAGCAACTAGGCATGCAGTAGAGGAGCTGTTTGTAACACATTAATTTGTCGCACTAGAATGTATGAGTTTCCTGTATTTCGACGTCGCTGTATAATTAGCAAATTATAGGTTTTCATCACGTTTTCATTATTACATGAGCGCGTAAACCACTGTAGATTACTTTGATATAAGTAGGTACATGGAAACACGTGAGTTCTAGCTCGTATTCATTATATTTATCGCTAGGAGCGCATTTCTTAGCGACCATTAGGTAAGTATGTATTTCCAGAGGCGTTTTGAAGCTAGGGTAGGCATTATAAGTAATTAGTCAGAATACCTATGTACTAGTTGTTTTGATGAAAAATGAGCATTGACGTATTTCCATTTGGGTAAGCAGTGCTTTTATACCTCTATGAACTGCACGCCACTGTATTTCTATAGTATACCTACTGTAATACTTATTATAATGCATGTATGTAACCAAAAAATATTATTGAAAAGTAATTAAGTGAGTACCTAATTAAATGTTTTAAAATGGGTTTAAATGTTTAATTTTTATATCCAATCTATGCAATAGGTAGGTATGTAAAAGTTGTAGTAGACTAGCTGATGCCCGCGACTATGTCCGCGTGGATTGTTTTTTTGTTCCCACGGGAACTCCTTAAGTTTTCCGGGATAAAAGTAGCCTATGTGCTATTCCAGACTATAATCTATCTCTGTGCCAAATTTCATCCAGATCCGTTCAGCCGTTGGGGCGTGATTGAGTAACAAACATCCACACATCCATCCAAACTTTCGCATTTATATTTACTAGCTGATGCCCGCGACTTCGTCCGCGTGGATTGAGGTTTTTCGGTTCCCGCGGGAACTCTTTAATTTTCCGGGATAAAAAGTAGCCTATGTGCTATTCCAGACTATAATCTATCTCTGTGCCAAATTTCATCCAGATCCGTTCATCCGTTGGAGCGTGATTGAGTAACAAACATACATCCATACATCCATCCATCCAAACTTTCGCATTTATAATATTTATTTGACTAGCTGATGCCCGCGACTTCGTCCGCGTGGATTGAGCTTTTTCGGTTCCCGCGGGAACTCTTTAATTTTCCGGGATAAAAAGTAGCTTATGTGCTATTCCAGACTATAATCTATCTCTGTGCCAAATTTCATCCAGATCCGTTCATCCGTTGGAGCGTGATTGAGTAACAAACATACATCCATACATCCAAACTTTCGCATTTATAGGTAACTAGCTGATGCCCGCGACTTCGTCCGCGTGGATTGAGGTTTTTCGGTTCCCGCGGGAACTCTTTAATTTTCCGGGATAAAAAGTAGCCTATGTGCTATTCCAGACTATAATCTATCTCTGTGCCAAATTTCATCCAGATCCGTTCATCCGTTGGAGCGTGATTGAGTAACAAACATACATCCATACATACATACATCCATCCATCCAAACTTTCGCATTTATAATATTTATTTGATATTTATATTTGATTAATTAGATTATTCAACATGGGGGTAATGCAATGTCTTACGTCACGGGCGCCGGGATAAACCCCAAGCGCAACAAGGGATTTTAGAGTTGTTAACTCCTGAGCGTAGCGAGGGTGTTACATCTAGAATCCTGAGAAGCGCGGGGTTTAGGGGCGCCCACGACAAAGACATCATTACCCCTGCGTTGAATACTCCAATTTTCACATATATCGCGAGGCAATAAAATCAAAATAAAATAAAAAGATTATTCAATACTAGCTGATGCCCGCGCCTTCGTCCGCGTGGATTGAGGTTTTTCGGTTCCCGCGGGAACTCTTTAATTTTCCGGGATAAAAAGTAGCCTATGTGCTATTCCAGACTATAATCTATCTCTGTGCCAAATATCATCCAGATCCGTTCAGCCGTTGGAGCGTGATTGAGTAACAAACATCCATACATCCATCCAAACTTTCGCATTTATAATATTTATTTGATTGATATCTATTCAATTTCATATCTATTTTCAATACTAAAAATGCCAATGAATGAATTAATCAATTAATGATAGATCTCGTAAACTAGGGATAGGTACGGCTTCTGAAATTAGGCAATTGGCACCTTTTGTAGTTTTCCATTTACAGGAATCTTCGTATGCTTTTAAATTATTTATATTATTACCTACTAAAAAGATAAATATTCCGGAGCCCTAGCGACATCTAGAGGACTGATTACAACACCGTTGAAGTCGCTACTCGCTTGATAATAATAAAGGTAGGTAAGTAGGTACCTATCACATCTGATAGCTGTGCTACTGCTATGAGCTATCACAGAGTACATTATATAAACTGGTAGTACCTATCTTCGTTATATTTTTATCTGACGCTTGTAATTATTATCTAGGTACCTATTTGTGACTAATGTGAGTCCGTTGTCCGTAGTGCGAGTCGCAAGGTACCTCACATTAAAAAATTGAAGATATCTTTAAATTATGCTAACTACTTACTCAGTTTTTATTTTAGTCCTCGATCCATTTAAATAATCCTACATTTGCATTGGTACCATAAACCATTAACTAGTTATTATTCTGTGCCATTAGGTAGGTACAACACTAAAAACCTGAAACCTAAGTCCTAACCTGCGCGTTCAGTGATTTCATTTGTGTTATTTTTATTTATTTATTTAGTATTTTTATTTGTGCTGAGCCTATAGCCGTATCCATTTATTACAATATATTTTTAAAATAAGTTGCCACTTAACTAAAGATAGCCCTATGACGAAGACGAATAGAAAAGTGCAATATTTAGCTGGATTATGTGGTAAGTTTTGGCGGTAAATTTGAAACTTGAAAGTGGTACATTCATTGTATTGCCTTTATTTTTTCAAGTGTGAATTTAAAAATAGCTTTTGTTTGTTTGGCAGTTTCCTTTGCATTTACATTTACTGGTGCAGCGATATCTTGGCCTTCGCCGGCTATTCCAAAGTTTAAGAATGGCCAAGCAAATATAAACATAAGCGATGTAAGTACCTAGATTTTACTATTAACTACATAATAACTACTATTTTGGAGGTTATCTCATAGCAAGAAGAGTAGTTACAAACCGGTCAAGTAAGAGTCAGACTCTCGCACAAAGGGTTCCGTACTACCACACAATATAAATTCTTTTGGTAAATAAGAAGAAAGTTTAAAAGATTTTCAAACTCGTCACGCGATGGTCAGCTCTCGCCTGGCGGCATCGGGCAGCATACTTGTATTTAAAATCCTCTTATATTATCACAAATTACTTACTATTAAAAACAGATCATTTTTTTCTTTTTTTATTAAGATTCCGGACACTGAGTTACATCTATTTTAACCATATTTTAACTATCGTGAGTGATATAATTTAAGCCGTTTAAAAGTTTAAATCGTATTAAGTTTAGTGGTAGGTAGTTAAGCCGTCGGTCCCGGTTATTATCACTAACATGATAGTCATTAAAGCTCGCCAACCCGCATTGGAGAAGCGTGATGGGTCTAAGCTCTAAATTCCCTCTCTCCTATAAGAGGAGGCACAGATATACCTACTCGTGTGGTGGAGGCCTGTGCCCAGCAGTGGGACGTTAATAGGCTGTAGTGGCGGATAACTATAAACTATTGAAGTGAAAACTTCTTTAGCCGCGTTGAGCACTTTTGGTAGGGGGTAAACTTGTGTGCTCGCGAACACCGACATGCTCGGGTTATAACGAAGACAAAAGGTCTTAAATATAAATATACTACATTCGTAATTGGGTATTTGACAACTAGTCAAATTAGCAACTTTTTTTTTAAACGTCAAAACGCGTGCTTAGTATGGATATTGTATGAAATTTTAAGTTGTGACGTCATCAACGTTCGACGCACTTTTTGTACTTTAATCGATAGTTTAAAATGGTTATTCAAAATAATACTAGCAGGGGACGTGGATATTACGAGAGTGGATATTGTTGGGAGAGATTTAATAATCACTAAAAAATCATTTATTTTACTAGTACCTAGTCAAATACCCAATTAAACTTTAATACGTAGGTACCTACCTTATAGTTTTAAGCTTTATATTTTTTTTATTTTTTTAAATTTTAAAATATTCGTTTTCACTTCTATCGGCAGTCCCTATGGCTGCAATTTTTTGTAATCTGACTCATGAGATTTGAATGCTTAGGCACAGACTTCGTGGGCGGTATCGTTGGCAGCGCTGGGCGCATTTCCGGGATGTTATCTAGGAAAAGTACTGAGCGAGCGGGCAGGACGCCGGCCAGTGTCCCCACCTTAGGGTATTTTCCCCTAGATTTAGGGGATTTTTGAACACTTAGGGGCTTTTTTAGGGTATACAATTATTTAGGGAAATTTTTAGGGGAAAAAAATTTACTAGCGAATTTTTTAGGGAAAGTTTCAACTTTCGGTTCTGAATCGGTGACTGCGTGTATCTGAACGTAACTTGGTGTGCCGATGTTACCCATGGAAGTAGGAATCAAGGAATTACGACTATGATGTTACATTTCTCTATGGCTAGTACCAAACAAAATATATTTTTCTCTTTCGCACGTGGAAAGAAGAGATGTCGAATACGAATAAAGCTGCTTTATGTGTGCGAGGTAAACTGGTTTTTATGGATTTATACGTTATGGTTTAGGTACTCTTGTTTGTTTGACTCAAGTTTGACTTGGTTGGTTTGACTGTCAGTGTTTTTAATCTAGGTAGTGCGTTTTTCGCTTGTTCCAAATGTAGGTACGCTGTGCACCATTGTCCTATGACAATGTAGGACAATGATGCCATGTTAACCATGGGTCATTTATAGAGGACTCCTTTATAAATGATCTATGGTTAACATAATTCAAAAAGCTGATGATTGATGATGAGAATTCTATTCAAAATCCTCATAGATTTGTGGTAGGCATGTAATAATAATATGATCGTTAAATGTTATGTTAGTGACTTATGGCTGCTTATTTAGATCTTCACCTTAATAATTGGTCAAAACTTATCTGATGGTAGTGTACTTCCTACATATTATATAATACGTACCTATATATGGTACAGATGGTATTGATTTAGTAGTTTTTTTTTTTTTTAGTTTAATATATTAAAAAAAGTTAAATAAAAGTTTAATGCACTTTCATTTGTGTTTTATTCTTAGAATTTAGGGGAAAACATTTTGAAAAGTGCTTATTTTAGGGGAATTTCACGAGGAGTTAGGGGAAAACCTAAATCAGAGGGTGGCAACACTGACGCCGGCGAACCATCTTCAGCGCGGCCGTGCCAGGATTTTTAGGTGCGGTATGTTTCTGTATTGAATTAGCCTCTTTCACCATTCTTACAAAAGCGAATCTTCTGTCTATAATTCAATACCATAAACAGTTAAATAAACTCTAAACTCTACACAATCTAAACACAATCTCTAAACTAAACTACTTGCTTTAAATCTAGTTCTGTCCCTTTCCGTAGGGAGTATTATGAAAGGGTTACCAATATTTGTAATGCTCTAATTTTACTTTAGTTTAGAGTTTGTGCACTACACAATCAGCCCCAGTGGCGTGCAGTTCATAGAGACATTAAAGCACCGCTTAGTGCTTACCCAAATGTAAATACATACCTACGTCATTGCTCATTTTCCATCAAAATAACTAGTAAACAGCTATTCCGACCAACTAATGCCTACCCTAGCTTCAAACCATGTGCACGCTACTGCATGAATATGAAATGCCAAAGTTTGGATGGATGGATCGATGTTTGTTACTCAATCACACCAGAACGGCTGAACGAGGGCTGAACGGATCTGAATGAAAATTGGCACAGATATATATTATAGTCTGGAAGACACATAGGCTACTTTTTATCCTGGAAATTAAAGAGTTCCCGCGGGAACCAAAAAACTTCACCCTACGCGGACGAAGTCGCGGGCATAAGCTAGTCTGATCATACAAATAAAATCCTTCAATCGCGCCGCAACAGAGTAACGGATAACGGATCGATGTGGTTATTTGTATGGGTAGGTATAACTAGTTGATAACCTGCATAGCTAGCATGCGCACGAGTTAATTTATGCCTACCCTATAACTTTATTTGTAGAAGCTAAGGTTACTTGTCTCGTTACGTCAAAAGTAGAGATAAAAGTAATATTTCTTAACTGTGGTATAATTACTCTACATGCCGATTGCCGACTATTTTTGAAGTGAAAACTTCTTTAGCCGCGTTGAGCACTTTTTGGTAGGGGGTAATCTTGTGGATTCGTTTGACCGACATGCTCGCGAACTCCGACATGGTCGCGTTGTTACGAAGACAAAAGGTCTTAAATATAAATATAATACCTCGATATCTCGTTGTGCGCATGCTAAGCCTGCTGGAGAGGAGTCAGACTACTTTTCATACCTACTCCGGCTTTAGGGTCCCAAGGGAACGGTTCCCAGGTTGGAAAAACGACATCTGGAATTTAAATTTTATTTTAGATCTAAGTAAGTAGGTATGTTTTTTATTTGACGGATTAATAATTTTAATAGAAAGGCACCAAACGCCATACGAATGAATATGAAGCTTTCGGTGGTTCCAAATGAGCGCAACGCCTTTGTAGGTATTGCCATCGAATTGACAAAGTAAAGCTTTTTCTTAAGATCAACCACTTTGTAGTATCTTATCATAACGCTTTCATTTTTACTTTTCGCTTTTCAGGGCATAATTCTGTTCACAAAAATTCCGGAGCTTATGTACGTTGCCAGGGTTCTAATAGGAATAGCTAATGGGATCACAGCTGTTGTAAGTACTTTTGAAGATATCTGTACCTACGTGTAATAACTTACCTACATGTCTCATCAGATTCGGCTCAGCATCAGTCATCTGATAGATACCTATTACTAGCTGATGCCCGCGACTTCGTCCGCGTGGTTTAAGTTTTTTTATTCCCACGGGAATTCCTTAATTTTCCGGGATAAAAAGTAGCCTGTGTCACTGTCCAGGTCCTCAACTATACCTATGCCAAAAATCACGTCGATCCGTTGCTCCGTGATTGAAGCACAAACCAACACACTTTCGCAAATTCGCATTTATAATATTAGTATGATGGAATTGGAATGATTAGGTTTACTGAACAAATAAATAAGCCTATTCGCTATTCCGTGAAGTAATCAATGACTTCATCGAATCAGCAGGTTGGCAAGGAATTACTTTTTTCACATTACTTCAACGATAGGTAAAGTAAACCCGTTCAATTTTTCAGGTCACAATGATATACATAACAGAGATTGCTGACAAAGAGGTTAGAGGTGCACTAGGTATGCTAGTGCAGGTTATGAACAACTTGGGAAGTCTTGCTGTATACAGCATAGGCCCGTTTGTATCTTACACGGCGTTGAATTCTATGGTGCTCGTTATATCTGTGTTCTACGCTGTCATTTGTCTATGGGTCCCGGAATCCCCGTACTATCACTTATCTTACGGCAGATTGGGGGCTGCTAAGAGAGACTTTATGACTTTAAAGGGAACAAAGGACGAAGTGGTATGATAATTATTATATTTATAGTTGATAGCGAGTTTGATAACCTCGCTATTACTTATTATTTTAACTTTTAACCACCAACCATGTATTTTAGTGGGTAGACGAACAACTAGAGGTAATGCGTTTGCACGTGCAAGAAAGTATGGAGAATAAAACAACTTTTAAAGAGTTAATAACCAATATGAAGTATAGAAAGGCTATTTATATAATATCAGGTGAGAATATTTTTGTTTAAAAACACAAAAAGAATGAGAAAATGATAATTACTAAGTAGTTACAGTCAACTGAAAAGTTAGCACATAATAAAAGTACTGAGTAAGTAATAAGGCACATGATATAAGTAGTTTTGTTGACTAAATAAAATGGGTTGTCTGGAGATCACTTTTAGTGATAAGACCGCCCTTGCGCACGCGTTGTTTTCCGTTTAGAAAATAATTTATCGATCTAAATAATTCTCTACCTATTAACCTAAATACTCGTATAACTTACCTACCTACCTAATTCATTTATTTGGATATTTATTTTGTCATTAGTGAAGTTTGATAATTTTACGTACCTACCACAAGCGAACAAAAAATGTTAAATTAGGCCCCCGGCAAATTGACTTGGGGGCCTTTAAGATTTGACTATGTTACTGTAGATGTAATAAAAGGTACATAAATTTTGAAGAAAATATTAAGCCGGTTATTGGATAAGTAGATTTAAATTTTCAATTTTTTACAGGTCTTAAGGTGTTACAGTATATGACCGGCAGTTTGGCAATTCAGTCTTACTTAGAAATTATATTTAGACAAAGCAGTTCTGTATCGGGGCCTTTTGCGAGTATCGTGTACGGATTTGTGCAGCTTGGTGCAGGTACTTATTACCTTTTACCCCACAGGATAGGTTTTTTTTTAAAATTTAATTTTATTTATCAACGTACACATTTACAAAACACACATAGTAGGTACCTAATTATATTCAGTGAGACGATGCCCCTTGATGTTTGCAGACGAGACTGCTTTACAGTCGAAGCACCTACATCTATACTAATAATAATAATACTTATTATAAAGAGCTAAAGTTTGTGAGTTTGTAGCGCGGTAATCTCTGGATCTACTGAACCGATTTTGAAAATTCTGGTAAGATCCAATAGAAAGCCACGTTATTTGTGAGTGTCATAGGCCGTACTAATATATTTAATATTAACCCGAAAAATTAGGGAGTTCTTGTGGGTGGGAATTTAAAAAACTTATTTCACGCGGACGAAGTCGCTGGCATCTGCTAGTAGTACATAAAAAGATCCGCTACTAAGCAATGTAGGTAATTACAAACTTCTACCGGTCGGTATAATTTCATTCCCATTTCGCTCCTGTAACCCCGCAGGATTGCTGTTTGTCACACACACTTTTTTTCCAAGCAAGTAGGTACCTACCTAGGCTCCAAGCCAAGAAAAGAAATGTAATATTTTTTAATTATTTCAGGAATCGGAGCAACATTCCTGGCTGGTTATTTTGGCCGCAGAGTCCTCATGTTCACATCAAGTTTCGGCGTCGCCATCGCTCTAACCATATTAGGATTATACTTCTTCTTGCAAGACTCTATACGAGTCAGTCCCGAAACGTTATCTTCTATATCCGCAATGCCTCTTATAGGAGTTCTGAGTTTTAACATTTTGTACGCAATGGGTATAGGGAACATACCTTATATAATGCAAGCTGAATTATTCCCTATAAACGTCAAAGCCATGGCATCAAGTGCAGCTACCATGATGGCTTGTATACTAAACTTCTTTGTCACCAAGTCGTACCAAGGCATCAAAGACGGTCTGGGGCACTATACAGTTTTCTGGTCGTTCGCGAGTATAGCGTATGCTGGAATTTTCTTTATTTATTTTTTCGTGCCTGAAACTAAGGGGAAGAGTTTGGAGGAAGTTCAGGATAACATGAGAAATGAAATGGACGAAGTGGAGAGGCTGAATACGTCTGAAAATAAAGCGTAAAAATCTTGGCATTTACGGTTCTGGATTCCATTCATTTTGAGTCCAATGAAAAAAGAATAGGGATGATGACAACTAAATCAAATCGGCAACTCTTTAGCAAACTTAAAAACGCACTTCTAGTATGGACTATGGAAGTTGTATGGAATTCACAGTTGTGACGTCATCAAATTTCAACCCACTTTTTTTTTCAAAATGGTTATCAAACTTATCCGACGATGTTAATTTTAGGTCTTTTGGAAGACCCCATATTTAATAATCAGTTAGAAATAATTTATTTTTGATATAGGCATCATCCCTATTTCCGTTTTACTAAGTGATCAAGGTAGAGACGTACCTATAAAATAATGGGTGTATTTGGGTATTACATTTAAGGCTATGGTAAAATATAATATTTGACACCATGTTTATACTGGTAGGTAAGCTAGTCAGAAAACAAAATCCATGCAGGTTCCTTAATATTTTTAGGTCTTTATTTAATACACCTTTTTAGTTTTTTACCATTTTGATACATAACCCTAATACTAGCTAACTCGCTCCAACTTCACTCAGGTGTAAATTCTGAAACTTAGAATTTACACCTCAGTGAACTTTGGGGTAGTTATTTTACATAATATTATAAACAAGTAGAATTGTAGTAGCAAGTACATTGCAATGTAATCTCGCATGCATTTTAACATAATTCTATGTATAGTAAAATTATAGCTCCTCAAAGGAGATAAGGCTTTGTAAGGACATCTTGCCATATTTTATACACATTTACACTAAATAGTAATATTATTTAGCAAGGTAGTATTTTGTTTACATTTCTTGCTAAGAATACTATTGTTATCTTGTGTGAATATCGTTACCTTCACTTCAATTGAAGTTATTGAAGCATATAAATAGTTGCAGTTTTATTGTTCTGTTATTATGTTGTTTATTTTTATTATTATTTTTAAGGAAGAGAGGAGTCTTCTGCCACAGGAGTAACTTTACTCATAAAAGAAGGCTCCAAATTTTATGTGTTAAAACAATGTTGCTGGAGAAAATAAACTATTTTTCTATTATTTTTTATACATTATCGTATGACTCGAAATTTACAAGACTATTCTACTGTAATGTATAAATTTACCAATTATATTTACTAAATAAAATGATGATTTTATATTCTTACATGTTGAAATGATTATTTTGTGTGTTGTTCAAATAAAACATTACGTGTTTGACCAAAAGATTTTTATTTCACTGTATAATAAAATATGAAATAATACATCCTATTATTTAGGTTACATACATGTTAGACTTTGATATAAAGAGTTAAAAGAGCTGGTGGCAAAATTGTCTTCTATGATCGTGGCACGTCGTAGTAAAGTTCATAAATTATTCGTTAATAAACTTTGGCTAAATCTCCAATTAAGTAGTAAAGTTTAAACTTTACTTGGAGATTGAGAAACGATTTTTTTAATTAAATATGAAATATAACATACTCGTAATAGAGTCCAATACTTTTATTGACATTACTTATTAGTATAGTCAAGAAAACTTAAAGTTTATAGTGAAATTCAATATAATGAAATATACTGCCACCGGCTCCGTAACCATACTTATACAGCCGAATACTACAAAGCCTAATAATGAATTTGCCAAAAGCATCTTAAATATTAAGTATAATCTGTGTCACGAAAGAAGTCCCCAAGAGGAATCGCTAGTAATTTCATGTTTATGCAAATAATGTATGCAATAATATGTATTAGTCACAGACTATACCTAAGATCCCCCTTACCTTTAAAATGACTTATTTATTCTCGGCTGTATGAAGTCTTTTGGGGTTCCCATAAAGAGTAGAGCGGCGCAAAGGTCGAAAGTTTTGTGTATAAGTTTAATAAATATAATTAAATCATACTTCAAAATATATAACTACCACCGGCTCCGTAACTATACTTGTATACAGTTGAATACTAAAAAGACAATAAATTGTTAAGAACATCCTAAATACTAAATGAGGACATGATTAGAGCACGTCAAATACCTAAGATCCTCTTAGGTATTTCAGCTGTACGACTAAACTCTTTTGGAGTTCCCGTAAGAGTAGAGAGGCGCGAAGGGCGTATCCGCTGGCTCGTCCCCGCTCTCTTCGGAGCCGTCGGACTCGAACGTGTTGTCAGGAATGTCGTACAGACGGATTAAAGGCTTGTTGGGGTCCTTCATGATCAGATATTTACCTGGGAGAGGAGAAAAATAGCTCAAAACGAGGGTAGAATAACGAGCGAACAACAAAATACAAAACTATTGCAAAGTATTTTCCAAAGTATTTTCCAAATAGGTTGTTTTTATAACTTATATTTTTTAAATAATCGTCCCGACAATAATAATTATGCTTCGATCTGTGCTATTTGACCTATATAGGTGGGTGATACACTTATTTACAGATTTGACGGCCGAGCGGCAGCGTGTTTTTTAAAAACTAAAACTTAACTTGCTTTAGCAAAGGTATGCGCTCTTTGAGTCACGTCCATGTTTTATTTTCATTATAAACAAGATATAGAGACAACAATATTGATAAGTTTTTGGTACAAAAAAAAACAACGTGCGCGATCTTGAAATAAATAAAACTCGAAATAAATAAAGCTAATCGTCTACTGGACCAAAGTTTTCAAACCCCGCCATCAGTTATGGCCACACTGATCGCACCCAAAAACACGATACATTGCTAGACACAGATAAGCTAGACATAAGAAGCGCAGTATGCCCCACGCGTTGTCCATGGACAGGTTGATCTGTGCCGCGAACTCGTGCGGCTTGAACTGCTGCGTGCCGAGGATCACTATACATTGCTAGACACAGATAAGCTAGACACTAGAGGCGACTCACCGTCCTTCTGCTTCATACAGATGTCGATGATGCAGCGCAGTATGCCCCACGCGTTGTCCATGGACAGGTTGATCTGTGCCGCGAACTCGTGCGGCTTGAACTGCTGCGTGCCGAGGATCACTATACATTGCTAGACACAGATAAGCTAGACACTAGAGGCGACTCACCGTCCTTCTGCTTCATACAGATGTCGATGATGCAGCGCAGTATGCCCCACGCGTTGTCCATGGACAGGTTGATCTGCGCCGCGAACTCGTGCGGCTTGAACTGCTGCGTGCCGAGGATGACGTGGCGCGAGTTGTCACGCACTTGAGTGCGGGACACATAGCCGAACTTGATCTGGTCCGAACCCGCTAGTAAGGCCTGGTAAATGTTACAAAGGATGTATTTTATGCTGTATTCCATTTAGAAGTTAATTCCAGAGGCCCGACTTCTAAGCAAATCGTAATCGTTTGACAGCCTAAAACGTATTTATTACTCAAACTGTTTATGGAGTTCATACATGCTTTTCGACGTGCAGGCCTCTATGAAAATGTTAAACAGGTCGAATTATCCGTTTGTCAGACTATTACGATTTCCTTACACTATCGGGGGGCAGTTTAGAAGTACATATTATGTATTTGGCATGGTAGTTGGTTAGCATAATAGATGTTCGGAAAGTAATTTAGGACAACATACAACCTAAAATACGGGGATATGTCGCACCACAGAATAGATAATAGTACAGAGTCGCACGCAAAATTGGTGACAGTTAACAAGTGTCAAGTCGCAACACACTGTTTATGTAACACCAAGTAAGTAAATATAATAAGTGTCATAAGTAATAATAAGTGTCATAGTGTTTGTCACCTGAACAGTCCACTTGGCGAGCTTGCAAGAGTTATTCCTCAGCTCGTTGGCGAGCACGGCGCCGCGCTGCGTGTCGAGCTTCTGCCGCCACTCGACTCCGTTCGCGACCTTGGAGTCCCACTCGTTATGACGCTGTTACTAGCTTGTATATTACCTGAACATTCCACTTGGCGAGCTTGCAAGAGTTATTCCTCAGCTCGTTGGCGAGCACGGCGCCGCGCTGCGTGTCGAGCTTCTGCCGCCACTCGACTCCGTTCGCGACCTTGGAGTCCCACTCATTATGACGCTGTTACTAGCTTGTATATTACCTGAACAGTCCACTTGGCGAGCTTGCAAGAGTTATTCCTCAGCTCGTTGGCGAGCACGGCGCCGCGCTGCGTGTCGAGCTTCTGCCGCCACTCGACTCCGTTCGCGACCTTGGAGTCCCACTCGTTATGACGCTGTTACTAGCTTGTATATTACCTGAACAGTCCACTTGGCGAGCTTGCAGGAGTTATTCCTCAGCTCGTTGGCGAGCACGGCGCCGCGCTGCGTGTCGAGCTTCTGCCGCCACTCGACTCCGTTCGCGACCTTGGAGTCCCACTCGTTGAGCGCCTTGATCGTCAGGAACTGGGTCTCGTTCTGGGGGTTTTGCAACACTGCGTCGTGCTCGCAACGAGCCACCAAAACCTACAAACAAACAAACAAATAATTAAAAATTTAAAAAGAAATTTCCACTGATCCCCGGGAGCGCATCCATATCATTTAGGAGTTAATTACGTTATAAGAAATTAAATATCACTTGCTTCAAACAAAGAGCTCTTCATCATGTTCGTAAAGATGTATCACTACAGCCTATTAAGGTCCCACTGCTGGGCACAGGCCTCCACTCTCATAGGAGAGAGGGAATTAGAGCTTAGACCCACCCCGCTGCTCCAATGCGGGTTGGCCGGCTATAACGAGTATTATCATGTTAGTGATAATAACCGGGACCGACGGCTTAACGTGCTCTCCGAGGCACGGGAGTGAAACACCGCCAACTTCCTAACCCCAAGCTAGTACTGAGAATTTCTAGTCAGAAAAACCCAATACTCAATTATGGCCCGACACGGGACTCGAACCCGGGCCCTCGTCGGCCGCAGTCGAACATGCCAACCACTAGACCAACGATGCAGTCAATTACTCGACTGCAAATATGTATGAATTATACCAATCCGCACTTGGCCAGTGTGCTGGATCATTTTGATAAGAGACTAATGCAGTTGTAAGCTGGCAATGAATTAAAGTGATGAGAATTTTAAAACCGCCAACACATTAAAACAAACCCTTAAATCTAGATAAGAGCTGATTATCTTCACATGGCTGGACCGATTTTCATGAATCATAGCTAACTTGCTAAGAACACTCAATCAATTCACCTTTCAAACAAGTAAATCAAAATCTGTTCATCTGTTAAACTTAGATTACCTGTATTTTTGCATCAGGAGTTAAAAACAATCAAACTCACCACTCCGTTGTTGAGGTTCCACTTGCGGTACCGGTAACCCACTGAAGCCACTTCTCCTTCATCCTCTGAAACAAACGGATTTGGCTCCGGGAACTTGTACTTCGGCTCATTGGGCCCAGTTCTCAGCACCTGGAAATGCCAAAGGTGCATAAATATTCATCTAATAAGGTAAAAAATCAAATCACAATTAAAAAATTATAATTTTGTGGCATGAATCAAAAATTTAAACCACTAACCTAAGCCTTCATAACAGCTTGGTATGGACTAAACCATTATGGTATATTTTGGTATGGAGGAAGTGAAACGTCGCGAATCTATTTTAGATTTAAAATGGATATCATTTTCATCTTCAAAACCATCTTGATTTAAAAAGGAATCTAAGGAACGTGCTTTCCGTTTAGAGAATATTAAAATAAGTGAAAAAAAAACCAGTCAATATATGCAAAATTAACGGCCGTATCTTTTGATTGCGTTGACTTAGAATCCTGATTTTTTACAGAGACCATAGACCTAAGTATTTGATATTAATTTCAACTTGATATCTCCACACGTTCTCGAGAATAAGGTGATTGACCGGCAGACGGACAAGTGATCCTATAAGGGTTCATTTATAGGATCACTTTGCGCTTGCTCATTCATTCATGTTGTACACACCTGCTGGCTGAAGTTGTGGTTGATGAACGTGGCTTCCAGCGCGAGGTTGCGCGGCGAGTTGATGGAGTTGCCGTCATCCGCGGGCGGCTCCACGGACGTCTCGTTCACGGTCAGCAAGTCGAACTCCGTGTTGTCGCGCTTGTCCAAAAACAGCTTATCACCTAATGAGTGTTTAATAATTACTTACTAAACTTCTCTACAAGGCCCATAGGGACAATTTTGAGAGGTGTCAGAGGGCGATGGAACGCAGTATGGTTGGAGTAAAGAAAAGAGACAGAATCAGGAGCTCAGACATCAAAGAGAGAACAGGGGTCACAGACATACTAAAAAGGATGGATCAGCTAAAGTGGAGGTGGACTGGTAACATGCTCCAAGGAAAATGGAGTAACCTAGTGACACAGTGGGAAGAGAAATAAGGGCCAGCAGCAAAGACGTTCGGAGGACGAACTGAAGCTGACAGCTGGTCCATACTGGATAAGGGTGGCCCAGAATAGCAAGCACTGGATAGAGCTGGAGGAGGTTTGCAGCGAGGCATAGAGAATTAAGGGACCTCTTGTAATACTATGTTTGAAGAAACTAATATTGTAAAACTTTGAAATAAAAGGCTATATTATTTATTTAAACTTCTCTAGGAGCAGTATGGATTGTTTGCTATAAAAACAAAATATGTAGCAGAATAAACATCAATGTAAAAAGAGCTACATTCATTTAAATAAGTATCTATTACGAGGGTCGAATTTAAGAAAAGAAATGAATAGCACTTGGCAAGTTTGATTTGAAAAGAGGAGTGGCATTATAGTTCGTTCAGAACACAAAGACGCTCCCCAATCTTACATATTTATTTATTGTGATGATGGAGTCATATAGCATGCTGTAATGTAAAAATATTGGTTAATAATAGATAAGTATATGTACCTAATAAATACCATAAAAAACACATTTTTATAAAAATAATGTATCTCATAAAGCAACATTATATATGAGATGAAAAAGAGGTGCCGATAAACTTACCAATCTTCTCAATAACAATGTCCCAGGAGTAATTGGAGCGAGTGCAGCACATGATGGTGGCGAGAATGGTATCTGTGGCATACACAGTGCCAGTTGTCTTACTCAGACGACGGATCACTGGGTCATCTGTGGTTGTAACCTGGAAACACAAAGCAATATTTTGTACTAGCATATTAAGGAAACTACCTTGTTGGTTTAGTGGTTAGCATGTTCGACTGCGGCCGACGAGGTCCCAGGTCTCTCTTTTTCTCTTTACTAATTCTCAGTACTAGCCCCGAGTTAGGAAGTCTGCGGTGTTTTATCCAAGTGCCTCGGAGAGCACGTTAAGCTGTCCGTCCCGTTTATAATCACTAACATGATAATAGTCGTCAAAGGCCGCCAACCCGCGTTGGAGCAGCATGGTGTGTCCAAGCTCTAATTTCCTCTCTCCTAGAGTGGAGGCCTGTGCCCAGCAGTGGAAAATTAATGGGCTGTAGTGGATATGAAAGGTATCCAACAGACCAAGGGTGTATTTGTGTGTGTGATGCGTCAGCCGTATTTGATTTCGACCAACAGCAAGTTTCCATAAGCAGTTATGACCAAATACAACCAAACGTAGCAACTGTGACACTAGGTCGCTCACTGCAAACGCGGGCGGCGATCAAATGTGGCCAATAGAATTACACTTTACATTACTGTCTGTCTGTGACTGGAAATGGCTGAAGTTGAATATGGCCTAACTGACCTAATGTAAACATTATCTACACTGAGGCGAAAATTTAAACTGTTAGAGATAAAAGGTATCAGAAATTATGTGTTTTTTTATTTTAATCATAGAATACAAAGCAATGATGAGGTCTAGGCTGGAGCGAGCTTGCCCAGTAGATGTCTATTCACTTTTGTCTTGAAGGTACTTAAATTATATGCGGCAAGGAATACATTCACTGGAAGGGTATTTCACATCCTGGTGTATGTTGTAGATTTTAAAGAGAATCCTTCTTCCTCCTTCTGAATCCTTTTTCTGTTTCCAAAAATGTCCAGGTATAGTGACAAACATACCTGGAATAACAATTGGACAAATAGGATAGTATGGTCAGGCAAATAGTGTAACAGACATCTTACCGTATGGAAGATGCGGTCAATGCGCTGGAGTGGCTTCTCATGTTTCACATTCACTCTGTCGTAGCCCTTGTCATAGTACTCCAAAGTACCACAACATACAATGTCCTCTCCTGCAAAAAAGACAGTGCAATTTAAATAAAATAGGAAAACCTCATCCATACAAATAAATATTATAAATGCGAATGTGTGTCCAAAGATAGGTCTTTTTATCCAGGAAAATTAAGTTAAGAAATAGTAGTAGTAGGCAGTTGGGCGTAAAGAATGTATGTGTGGAGAGAAAGTCCTTAAGATAGTTGCAACTACGTAAAAGACCAAAAATATGCTACCAATACAGAACCTCCTTCCTTTTGAGAAGTAGGTTCAAAATTTTGGACATCAATAAGTGTACAGTGTACCTAATTTGAATAAATAAGTATTGATTGACTGATAGAAATGTCATGAATATTATTGTCTCCAGTAATATGGTAAAAGGACAAGACTGATGTAATTTGAAACATATTGCAAACCTTCTTTAATTCCTGGCAATGATAATTTAGCCAGACGGGGGAAGTCCATATCTTCAATGGTGGTCCAAGTTGGCCGAACAGTGACAGAAGCATCACGAATCTTCATAGGAGCACCTCTTTGGCCCCATCTCTTGCCAAGCTTACGGTCACGTTGCTAAGTAAAAAAATGCTCTTAAATTTTAAGCACATATTTATATAGCAGACCCCACACTTACTTTGCTTGGGTGTAATGCCCAAGAGCCTGTCATAGCTTAAGTTTTAATATACTGTGATTAATCATCACTTCTTCCATTTTATTGATGTTTAAATGGGTACAGTGCAACCATCTTGAAATGAATGAATTTTGACTTAAACTTGAGTACATTACATCTTTCTTATTACTATTAAGCTATTTAGGGCCCTTATTGATAAACATTAATCAGCTAAGCACAGGTTCTCAATTGGTCTTAAGCATAGATTGACCGGTAATCTCTTTCTTCTTCTAAGCTTGATGCAGGTTTATTAATACAGGCCTAGGATGTTGATGTCAATGTAGTTTTATAACACATATATTTACCTTGTTCAAAGTTGTCATACCGCCAGGAGTACGGGCACCTCTCGCACCGCGGCCTCGCTGTCCTCGGGCCCTTCCGCGTTGGTACGGCGGCTTCTGGACACGCGTAGTGTCCACCAGATGGAAAGTACTCTCATCCTCATCGTGGAAGTACGCGTACGACGAACCAGCGCCGAATTGAGACGCGTACTTGTCTATAACATTACAAAAACTATTCACCAAGAATCTTGTTCAATACAAATTATGCTAAAACTGTGCTAGTTAAAAGTTACAAGTAGTTATAACCTCAAAGTTTAAAGTAACGTTCGTAAACCGAGGTATGAAGTAAAAGATTTCCTTACTCTGGTATTTCTTATCCTGCACTACAGTCCAATCACTAATCTTCCCTAAACGATCGCCTTTACTGAAAGGCTGGTAAGGCATATCCCTGAATTGGTCCGGCATTTCGCAAGGCCCCCATCCTGTCGGGTTATCCTGAATTATTGGAGCTACGAACCGCACCGGCTCTTCGGCCGGGAGTACGTGTTCAGACATCACAATAATATTGCAGTTTATTTTATTGAACTATCTTGTAATGAAATGGAAAATTTGTATGCCACACGACACTTTCTGACAAACAGAGATCCAACAGTCAACAGAGATCTGTGCATATTCATTGGTGCATAGACTCTGTAGTCTGTGCTTTCTGACCACGGAACACTTACCTATACTGTTTCTGACTTTGATTGACCATTGATTTTATATATAGAAGAGGATATGAAATATCAAATTTATTTTGAAGCTTCCGGTCACATAAAAATGTCGTTTTGGGCGGAGCCTAAGCGAGCACTAGGGCTGGAGTATCGATACTTAAATAATCGATAATATAAAATTACAACAAAAATATATTACTTACTTAATAAATAATTACATAAGCAAACATAATATTCTGAAAAACTAGTATTTGTATTTTATAATGAACTACTGGCTGATGCCCGCGACTCCGTCCGCGTGGGCTCAGCTTTAGTATACATACCGCGGAGTTGGACGTTCACATTTATTTTTACAGAAAGACTCTGATGTGGTAAGCCTTGCACTAAAATATTTTATGTCGGAAACTAAATATTTTACGTCGGAAACTAATACTTTTCGAGAAATAATTTTTTGAAAATACGCAATTCTTCACCACTTTTCACTATTTCGTACATTTGCCATAGATTGTACCATAGACTAAAGACTCGTTGGCGTTTGAGTACCTAATCTGTCATTAAAATCCGTTCTATGGACGTTATTGGACGTTTTTTTCTAATCATTCGAATAAAACCATAGAAATAGGAAGACTATAGTCGTAATTCCCATGGAATTATCTTCCTATTTCTATGGTAATTCCTAATTCCATGAATAAAACACAGTTTAAAGGTTATAGGTATAATTAAGAATTAACTAAAGAGGTACCTATAAAGGTAGGTTATTAAATGTTTATTTAGGTACTTTTGATCACAAAACCGAATCGGCACGCCCCGACTCCACGCAGTCTTGTCTGCCCTGCCCCTAGAGTGTTTTTTTTAAGCGCGAAGCCAGAAGCTCTCGTAGGAGGTTCTGAATGAAGCGAGCTTTCGTTTCGTTTCTTCTCGTTTCGCTGCGGAGGTCGCCGGCTCACTTCGCTCGCCACCTCCCCCCTTCACTCCACTCGGCCTCGTAGGCGAAGCTTCATTCAGGGGCGACGAAGCGAGTCTTCTGGCGTAGCCCATTCCATTTCAGAAATTAACCTTTTCCACTACCTAAAACAAAAGATATAAGGGTAGGTTAAAGTAGGTGTAATTACAAGATATAAAGGTAATACCCCCTCCTTCTCCCTCCCTCCCCCCCTCCAAGCTACTTTTACCCATTCTCCGTCATAACTATTAGTGTTAGGCAGGAAATTCGAGAACCTAACCTCAAAATTAAAAAAAAATAATATCTCGAAAACTATTAGGTTCCGACAAGTTTGGCTTGGAGGGGGAGTAGACCCCCCCCCCCCCCCCCCCCCCTGGCGTTATGTATACTAAAGCCCAACCCAGACTATAATCTATCTCTGTCCCAAATTTCATACAGATCAGTTCAGGCGTGAATGTGTAACAAACCTCCATCCATACATTTCAAACTCATGTCAACCTTACAAACAAAACTGTTTCATAATATTAGTTGGAATACCTAGATATTATGGAAAAAATGTTACTGAATGTGATAATATGAACACTAAAAGTAGACTGATTTTAAAAATGGTTTATTTCTAAAATTTATAGATAAATAAAAGCAATTGATAATATTACAATAGAAATAAAACTATTTGCGTTTTCAGATTGATCTTTAAATTAAATAAGTAATAAAATTAAAAAAATTAAAAAACCCGCGACGCTCCTTTGTGCCCGTAAATTTGAAACATTAATTAGAACTTCTCAGAAGTATGAGTATTTAAAACCAAAAACAGCATCTCTTTCAGACCAGAAGTTTGGTAATTACGTTCGGAGGCCCTCTTGTTGACCAGCGTAGTGGACTATGGCTGAACCTTTCTCATTCCAAGGGGAGGCTCCTACTCAGTAGTGGACGCTGGCTGGGTGAAATGATGAGTAAAAAATATATAATCATGATGCAACGCCCCCGTGTTTGCCAGCTTGGTGGACTATGGAAAAACCGTTTTCATCTTAGCCTTAATTCATGATTTTTTTGGGAATCTGAAACAATTGTTAAACATTTGTTAAAATGATACACAATAATTGCATGAAGGGATCAAAAACCACAATTTTCGAACACGCGACACCATACCGGAGATCGGGTGTCTTAATCACTAGGTTATCACCGCTACAGCCTAAAATGCATTTGGCAATATTAAAAGTAGAAGCTGTCTGTTTAATTTCATCTCTCCACCCCTTAGAGTGAGAAACAGTAAGAATAATATTAAGTTTTAATTTTATCGATATTCAATTTATTTGTAAACAATACAATCCCCGCACTATATATAAGCTCAAACAAAATCTAATAAAATAATCTATATTTTTGGGGACAGCGCAAAAATTTACGTGTTTTGGATCCAGTAAAGAAGAAGCTAAGCTATTGTAAAACATATTAGACCACACTGCCAGTAGGTTAGAAATAAACACAAGATAACCATGAATAGATTTTAATTTATGTTCATTCCAGTTTGTTGTGTATGTAAGAATTACATTTATATTACAATAATTAATCTCAATGTTAAATCTATTCATCATTAAATGAATCTACCACAGTTTCGGAAAGCCATTCTATCCAGGAGAAACTGCAAGAAACTGGTATAGTTGCTCTTTTAAAGTTATTGAACAATCAATGATATTAAAACATGATAATAAATAAAAACGATGAATTATTAAAAGTTGATTTTACAATTATTATATTGGTTTTGATAAATTTTACTACTAGATCTGTCTCAAAACATTATTCCAAAAGCCAACCATTTAGAAATTGATAATGATAACCTAACAGACTCTTAAATCAGTAATTATAACTTAGATTATACTTATCTCAACAAAATGTTGTATTCCACTCCTTATTCACTAAAACAATCAATAACAATGTACACTTTATCTACACGTAATAACTAATAACTATTCGAAATTTTAATACTGACTGAGAGTGATGCCGCCATTTTCGCTTACTTTTATATTATTTTTCGTTACCCACTCACCAACATTTTCCTGAATTTTTGTGATTGGCTGTCACGATTACAGTTTACAAATTGAAAAGCTCCGATTGGTGATTAAATTACTAACATTATAATCAAAATAAATTCTGTATCCTGTAACATTCAATGTTGCCAAAATATAATTTCTAAGGTAGAATTAACAATTAATTGCAGGACATTTAAATTGAACATGAAATTTAATGTAAAATTATGTATGAATCACAACTTAGTATCGTAAAAATACTGTTAACCGTGTTCATTCTTCACACTATAATTAGTTGAAATAACTTTAAATACTCGCCACAAAAAGAAAAACTAGGCGAGTTTGTTACTCACTTATGAAATTAAATTCCTGACCGTTTTATTATTGCATCCCACAATTACTGAGCACTTCACCATAGTTGATTACATAAAACTACAGCAAAACACATGAAAATATTCACGAAACTGGTTTATATTTACAAATTAATCACATCCGAAACACCGGAAGCACAACAGACGCCATTTATATGCAACCAAAAATTGGCTTCAATAGCTAAATGTGATGACGTCATAATATGACAATTGCGCGACACGTTCACACAATAACATAATATATCTGTCTCGTTCTAATAACGTAGCTTTCATTAAGTAAGAAAAGTCAAAACATAGTTTTACATGTTTTGTTAACAAAATGCATCGTATAACTATAATTGAGTATAATGCAACATATCCTTTCTTCTTTTGTATAATGCTTTTCTTTTTTTGTATAATGCTTTCGTACGAAGCAAGCTTGAAAGTAATGCTATCATATGGAATCCGCATGAATTCAAATATATACTTAGATATGGTTGAGAAAATTCAAAAAAAGTTTGTTCGTTGGCTGTATAGGAAACAGTACGGGTATTTCGTAGGATATCCAACAATATATCCAAGTTTGTTTCTCCTTGGTATGACTGGTTATGATACCTTGGAACTACGGCGCCATGTGGCCTTACTCTTATAGTTACATAATCAGTCTGATCCAAGGAGAAAAATGTAATTCTGATATCTTGGGTGCCATTCGCTTGCACGTACCGGATGGATATGCGATTGCGCGTCGGCGCACTTTGTTTGCGCTACCATATTGTCGGACAGAGCTAGCTAAACATGCGCCACTGGCTCGTGCACTGCACTTGCTCAATGATTTGGTTAGAAAAAATCTCGAACTTGACGTTTTCCACACCCCACTGATGCAGCTCACGAAATTGATAAAATTGTTACTAGAGAATAGGTAGTTTAATTTAATTTATATTGTGTATTTTTGTTATTTTTTTGGTAATTTAATTTAATTTTTTTTAATAGTGTGTTGTTTATTGTTCTATATTTTTAATGTTTTTTTTTTTATGTATGCGCAATTCAAATGTAATATTGTAGCCCGATAAGACGTATTGGGAAACTGTAATGTCTTATCGGGTATTTCCTATCAATAAATATAAATATAAATATAAATCCTCTCCTATATATAAAATCAATACATGCAACTTATAGGATAGAGTAAGGGTAATACACAGGGGTACCTCAGGGCTCCTTCAGTGTAATACCATTGATGGTAATACACTGAAAAGTTATTTTCAATACAGTTAATGAATGAACCAGAAGCTTAATAAAAGTTTCACTCCGAAACCGGAGCATCCTCAGGAGATGTTGACTCGACAATGCACGATTGCGAAGATTACGTACGCAGAGAGTGATTTGGAGGATTTGTGTGGTGTGGTGCTGTGCCAGTGCGAATTGCTGGGTGGTGGGTGTTCGCATGCTGTTGGTGGAAGACACGCACTGCACCACATAGATTTGTCTACTGTGGCGGATTATAGCGAATTAAGCTTCTGGTTCATTCATTATCATGGACTTCCACAAAGTAACGCCTGCTTCGATTCAATATTTCAATACAGTTGTCAAACATGGCGCACTTTCAGAGGCTGTAGTTATGATTCGAAAATTGAATCTTTCGTAATAGGCATCTTACTTTTACACGGTCGTGACTTACTTTTGCAGTTTAGTTTTAAATTTTCCAAGTCAATTAAAAAAGTTTAGTAGCAAGGAGTTTTCATACATAGAATATAATCGGATAGGCTTTTTACGAGGAAAAATGAATGAATCCGTACGTTTTAGCATTGAATTTCCAAAATTCTTTTAAATGGTTGTTGATTTAAATATTTAATTACCAGTTTTAATTTAATTATTTTCAACATTTGACAAAAATCGAATAGGCTGTATACGCGTAGGTACGAACCCGCAGCCTAGTTTCGTTGAAAAAAAAAATATGTCCAGGTGTAAATACGCGCCATTTGCTGATTTTTTTTTATTTTTTATGTGAAACTTGTAGTTAATTCTTTGATTTGTTTATTACCATTTCCCACAACTGTATTGAAAAACGTCGTGTGATACACGGGTGTGAAGGTTATTGCAAACTCGTGACATTAAAAACCCTCACCTTCGGCTCGGGCTTATTAATGACAGCTCGTTTGCAATAACCTACTTTCCACCCTTGTATCACAATATACTATTCTCTGGCTATGTTCTCTGGTAAGGATAACTGGTCCCTGCTACGCATCACATTACTGTACTTTTTGACGCATCGCATACCATTACCGACCAGAAAATGCGTAGATTCTCTGATTCTCTGTCTCACGGGTATTACTCTGTTTACGAGAAAAATACCTCCTTTTAATTATAATATACATTAAGGCCCTTTAAACATTTACCCCGCGACCAACTATAGGTAAAAAACTCAACTATAGGTATAAAACTCGTCACACTACAGCATATATATGCACGTTTTACGAGAGCGTAGAGCTATAGAGCGTAGAGACGCTCGATTTTATTGCCAACTAACCAATTTTGTTACTTGAAAATATTAGACGATTATTTATTTACTAGGTACTTGTTTAGGCTGTTGGCCGCGGTAAATATTATGTACCTATTTATGCGCCGAAACAATACTCGCGGCTACAATAATACTCAGTTTTTGAGATTGTAAAATAATGTATAAAAGATTATCTTACCGATTTCGTTCAAAATCGATATCTGGGGTTCCGTAGGATCACAAAATAGGAAACTGTTACCAATATTTTAAAAAAGTCAGCGCCATTTTGAAATTCTTTGTTATCGTACCGATTTCGTTCAAAATCGATATCTGGGGTTCCCTGGGATCACAAAACAGGAAACTATGAACAAAATTTTAAAAAAGTCAGCGCCATTTTGAAATTCTTTGTTATCGTACAAATTTCGTTCAAAATCGATATCTGGGGTTCCCTGGGATCACAAAACAGGAAACTGTTACCAAAATTTAAAAAACGGCAGCGCCATTTTGAAATTCTTTGTTATCATACCGATTTCGTTCAAAATCGATATCTGGGGTTCTCTGGGATCACAAAACAGGAAACTGTTACCAAAATTTTAAAAAGTTCACTGCTGACTTTTTTTTGATTGACTGCTGTTTTGTGATCCCAGGGAACCCCAGATATCGATTTTGAATGAAATCGGTACGATAACAAAAAATTACAAAATGGCGCTGACTTTTTTAAAATTTTGGTAACAGTTTCCTGTTTTGTGATCCCAGGGAACCCCAGATATCGATTTTGAACGAAATCGGTACGATAACAAAGAATTTCAAAATGGCGCTGACTTTTTTAAAATTTTGGTAACCGTTTCCTGTTTTGTGATCCCAGGGAACCCCAGATATCGATTTTGAACGAAATCGGGACGATAACAAAAAATTTCAAAATGGCGCTGCCTTTTTTAAAATTTTGGTAACAGTTTCCTGTTTTGTGATCCCAGGGAACCCCGGATATCGATTTTGAACGAAATCGGTACGATAACAAAAAATTTCAAAATGGCGCTAACTTTTTTAAAATTTTGGTAACAGTTTCCTGTTTTGTGATCCCAGGGAACCCCGGATATCGATTTTGAACGAAATCGGTACGATAACAAAAAATTTCAAAATGGCGCTGACTTTTTTAAAATTTTGGTAACAGTTTCCTGTTTTGTGATCCCAGGGAACCCCGGATATCGATTTTGAACGAAATCGGTACGATAACAAAAAAAATCAAAATGGCGCTGACTTTTTTAAAATTTTGGTAACAGTTTCCTGTTTTGTGATCCCAGGGAACCCCAGATATCGATTTTGAACGAAATCGGTACGATAACAAAGAATTTCAAAATGGCGCTCACTTTTTTTTAATACATACATACATACATGCATAAATACATATATATTCCTAACATACCCTTTCCTTGTGGCTTTGCCGTAATCGGGTAAAAAAAATACGCCTACACTTGAGAACTTCCTTCTTTGTGGATGTCGGTATCAAGTTTTTCTAAGCGCAGTACACATAGAGAATATTATATCTCTATGGCAGTACACAACACGGTGTTCATTTTGTCGTAATAAATTTCGTGCAAAAAAGCGATACACCCACCCGTCCACGAGCGCGTCTCAGCGCGTACTGAGCGCCAAACGCCTAGCGCTCGGCTTCTTTTCATAGAAAAATGTATCAAACATTTTTTTTTTGCCACATAAACTATAAACATATTTATTTGTATGCTTAATGCTTTGCACCATGGATAGAGGACTATATAAGCCCCACTTTATTGTTAATATTCAAGTTAAAATATGCAGCGGATCTAGCTTTATGGGTACCTATCCGGACCCCATTTTTCGTCATTTTCAGCAGATCTTGCGTTCGGAGAAACGTATTTATGCAGAAAATTTCTATTGGAGTGTGCATTTTTATAAGGTCAAACGAGAGATGAAGAAATGACCTTTAATTTGATACCATGACATCCCCACAGCTGTGACTCCCGATTCTTTAAAGTGTACCTGGAAAAGGATGACACATCATGAAATCCGTATAAGGCACCTTAAGGTATTCCCAAATTAATAATGCGCATAGAAATCTTCGTCACTGTTCGGCAACGGTCGTATTCCCCGAGCATCGGAAGACGATATGTGTAGTGGTTAAGTGCATTTTCTTCATGCATAATTTAGTAGAATTATGTGTTTTATGCTAAAAGAGATAAATATTGACTTATCAGTAACAAAATTTGATTTGATAATTCCATGTAAGTAACACACGAAGAACACACGCATTTCACACGATTGCGAACATGCTACAATCTTTGTAGAATTGATTTACTTCGAAAATAAAACCAAGAAGGGTGTGTAATAGCAGCTCCATATAATTCCACACAGAGAGAACACATGCAGTCACCACCAATATATAAAGACGACTGATTTACCTTTGACTGACCGGCGATCGCCGCCGACAGCCCGAATTGTTTTCGATTGTTTACACATGATATTGACTCCTATTTTCTTTGATCAAGGTGCAAAATGCAAGTGCATTGTTTAGGGCTCTTACGATTCAATAATTCGGGTGTTTCCGGGAATACGACAATTAGCGAAGATCTGCATGCGCATTAATAATTTGGGAATACTGTACCTATGGTACCTAAATGAAAATACCACCAAAGAAAATTAACTCTATGAATCATCATGTTTATCAAAGTGTATAACCATGTCTGTGGTTTTCAGTCGTAACACAGAGTTATAAAGAGAAGCAGAGGCAATATAATGTACAAAATAGCGTGGCAATTACAAACACACGAAAACATTACGCACACATACACAAAACACAGGGCCGCACCTTGTTGCTGCATAAAACATATTAATATGTAGGGTTAAGTTGTGTGAACTATCATTTTGAATTAGGTTATAAGGTTAAATAAAAAAACTACAACAGGTTAAACTCACATGTTTTTTATTCAAATAAATTGGAAACCCCAAAAGGGTATAAATATTATTATCAAATACACCTAAAATCGGAGCGTAGATCATGTATACATTAGTTTTTATTTCACTTTAATACATGCAGTATTTCCGAAGTTATAAAAATAAATCTAAACATTACAGTAATTGTATTGAGGTTTTCAATAATTAATGTAATTCATCCCCATAATGGAAGATAAGGTAGATTGGTACCTACTTAGTACTTACCTCAGCTAACTTTTCTTTAAAAATGGTCGGTATGGCACCAGGAGATAGAATCGTACGGAATTCATTACGTTCTATTGCATTCTCTGAAAAATGCTTGGAGCATATTATTATAACACTCCATGAGTTGGGCTGCCAGTCTTTTCTATTTATATTTTTTATCCATAGGTGTTTCATGTATTCATCCTTTGGAAACCTGAAATTAAAAGTCGAAGTTATATACTTTAAAATAAAAGAGTCGTCGAGTCCGGCCCTGTAATTTGTTAAAGTTCTCAAATTGTCAAAAAAGATTATTCAACAACATAAAGCATGTATTTCTACAGAAAACCATAATATTATAGTTATAATATATGCAAGGCATATCTAATATCATATTCTGTCATTACAACAATATAATATTAGATATCTTATCCTTGATACGATGCGACATGAAAACATTCCAAAGCTACATGATAGCATGAAATTTACTTACCGATAGAACGTTACTTCTGGGGTTTTCCTGTACGAAGCGTTGTAACACAGGGGGACACAACACTTCACCATTTTATTTCAATAAATATTCGTATAAACCTCCAAATTTCACAAAAAACTTATGACAACACAATGTAAACAAACGCCATAGGTCTCTTATATGTCTTAGATTGACTGCCACGCATTGAATTTTTGTCAATGTGTGCGTTGGTGTAGCACAGTGTTGCAACAAACTAAAACATACACATTTTTGCTTGGAGGGAAACGGTCACACTCAGTCACACTGATTCACATACACTTGTCTATGTGGGTGTGAAATTTATGTTGAGTCTGCTTCTATTAATATGTCTGTGAGTCGTAATTCCTTCCTCCATGGTGGTTTTACATACCACGGCCACAGACTAATTAAGCCATAGCCAAAGTAAGAGAGAAAATATTTTTCCGTCATGAGAATGAAACCTTCGAGTTTAGCTTTCTCCACTTCTAGCACAGACATATTACTTCTAGCAGGGCGATTAAGTAAAACCTGCATCAATCATTGTTACAGTCTCAATTTGTTACAGTCTCAATTGTTTAGATTGGCTGAATTTATGGTATTTTTGCTGCGTCAATGGATTTAGGCCAATTCAATTCAATTCATTTATTTAAAACATGTAGGACATACAGGTTTTTTTTATACAATAGTCATTAATATAATACATTACGTAGCTTATATTGTATTAAGTATGTAAATTAAATACAATATTGTGGCCGATTCTGTATAACACAATCTCTAAACTAAACTAAAATGGCAACTCTAAATCTAGTTCTGTCCCTTTCCTTAGGTAAGTAATAAGAAAGGGTTAGCAATATTTGTAATGCTCTAATTTTGTAAATAGTGGAAGAACGTTAACCAATCAGAGGTGATGGCGTCAACCTATAGCTGTCATCTTTAGACAATCGCCCTCCAGGCTCAGCGTAATGTTTCTCTGTGTGGACCATAGAATTAGGAATTACGACTACGACTACGACTACGTCTGTGTGGACAACAGAGTTATTGTCTGTGGTGTGGACCACCGGCAAAGAGTTTATAGTCATGGACTTATTATATAATATATGTTTATAGTATAATACTATACTCTTATTAAAGGTATAATTATGACCGCATGACGATTGACGAAGTTGTATCTGTGAGTTGTATAGTAAATCCCCGATAGGGTTATATTATTAAGGGTGCGTTCCGAAATACACTGAGAGCACTTAAAGTCCCCAGTAAAGAGCACTGCCAGTGCTCGCAGTGCTTATAACGGAACACACACTCTATGTGTCAATCCGTGGATGACCACCGGTCACCGGTGTGGACTGTGATCAATAAAATGTGAGTCGAATCTTTAATTTAAAATCCTAATTCCTTTGTTTTTGCACAGGTTTTTTGGACCGGCATATCCATTCTTTTTTTGAATACGCTATTTTGTTGTACCTATATATAACTAAATAATATTCTGTTCTAATAGGTAGGTAATTAAATTAGTTTTTATCGTGCATTTCCGGAATGAAGGCGGCAAATTACTTCGAAGTTCCAAACTTGATTCCACACTATGATTCCAAATTACTTGATAATTTAATAATGGAATGGGTATATATTTTTATGGGTCTAGAGATAGGTCTAGGAGTCTAGACTTTAGATATTAGTGATAGTGACTTATGCCCTTAGGCATACCCTAAATAAATGATAATATTTTAATAAATTAATTCATAAATCAGCCCCTCAAGTCAGTGTAATCTGTGTAATAACCATAATCATAACGGGGCATTTTATACATATACTAATATTATAAATGCGAAAGTTTGGATACCTACATGGATGGATGAATGTTTGTTACTCAATCACGCCAGAACGGCTGAACGGATCTGGATGAAATTTGGCACAGAGATAGATTAGCTGTTATAGTCTGGAATAACACATAGGTACTTAACTCTTTACTTTGTCTTTACTTTGAAAAATTAAAGAGTTCCGAAAACCGGAAACCTCAATCCACGCGGCCGAAGTCGCGGGCATCAGCTAGAATTACCTATTATAATCGTTATTTTTTCCCTTTAAACAAGCTAAGTAATTATTTAATTATACTAATATTAAACTAATTGAGGACCTAGTGACATTATGCTACTTTCAATCACGGAAGATTAAGGAGTTCCTGTGGGAATTCATCATCATCATCAAGTGGTGCCATCTTCAAACTGAAGCTCGGCGGTCAGTCGGAGAAAACTTTTGCGGTCACGTGCTATACTCTTTACATACATACTTTACTTTACATGCATACTTGTGAAAATTTGGGGAAATTTGTGGGAATTGAAAAAACCTATTCCACGCGGACGAAGTCGCGGGCATCAGCTAGTAAAAAATAAAAATGGTCTGTGTTTCTGACCTGCTTTTCTCAGTAGAATCTATCAGTGACACAAGTTGAATAAAACATCTGCGTCGCACATTGGAAGGGAACGACGTTTTGCTCTGCCGTGTCAGTGTGTTCGGCTCCATATAAAAGTCTGGCCAGATATTATTATGTCCTTGGTGTATTTGTGTTGCCGTATTCGTCGGCTTGTCGATCTCTATAACAAAATTTGAAATCTAGCGATCTAAGCTATAGGCATTAGGCACCTATGCGAAATGTCAGGGGGTCTACTCTCTTTCTCTAAAACGAAACTTCGCAAACAAACGAACGAAATTTCGTTAACTCCTCTCCTACATAATATTATCTCTATGCTCCTCTCTATTTCGTTTTCGTACACGCAGACGAAGTACGGATCCATAGAAAATTTTTGTGACCGACTGGATTGAACGATTTTGTGTGGGTCTAATAAGTTAATAACCGACTAGGTAATTACGTTTGTTTGCGAAGTTTCGTTTGAGAGAAAGAGAGTAGACCCCCTGTCACCTACCGTAGCCCATACTATCACAAATCTGTGACTAACTTTGAAATTACCTGCCTAATAATGCCTATTCCACCACTGGACACACGACCACAGTCCACACTCTTTTAAATTACAGAACATAAATTAGGAAACTTCTCCTTTACGTGATTAACGGTAGAGCAACGGACCTCAGTAATGAGGATTATTATATTGTAATCCTCATTACTGAGGTCCGTAGAATTTCTCCTTTCAACAGAGAGTGACGACTGACGATGTACCTACTTAGGTATGTGAGCGAATACTAATCTTGTCTCATTAATTTGTTAAGCCTAAGAGAGCCCAATATTCCTTACGTTGTAATTTATTTCTAACGGGTTTCCCCCTTACATACCTACCGAAAGATTTTTAAACAAGGTAAGGTCCCTTGTTGTGCGGACAGCTTTTTGATCCTGATTGGTCTTCGTCTTATCTAGTCGTGTTTAATGGACCTTTTGTACATTCATTTAAATATTTAATTAAGTACAAGTTACAACTGTTGCTTACAAGTGATCTTAGAAGTTACTCGTGTTTAGTCTCACACACTCGCGTTATCGTAGATTTTTATTAATTTTTGGGACGCTAGGGACAGGTGGAAAGGATTTCCGTGAAAGTAAGTCACTAGCTTAGTCACTAGTGAAATAATTATAAATTAAATTATCAATTGAAAACCCGGAGGTTTTTGAAACACTTTAAAACGAACTGTTAAATACTAAGATGTTATTCTATGTATGTATATATTCTTAGGGTTGCGTCCCTAAAAGGTAGGTTTGCAACCCTTATAACAAAACTATACGTATGTCTGTCAACAAACTGTCTGTCAACAACAGTCTGTGTAACAATTAGCTACAGACTTGAAATTTGGAATAATGTACCTACTTTTAAATAATCTTATTGTAAATGAAGAAATTTGGAATAGTTAATCTAATTATTTAAAAAAGGAAAAGGTGACTGACTGATTGATCTATCTACACACAGCACAAACCACTGGCTGGATCCGGGATCGGGATGAGATTGCAGATAGCTATTATGATGTAGAGTGACTTATCTTAATGAATTAAAAACAATAGATACAAATAATAAAGGAAATTACGAAATTTTATTTACTTAATGTATTAAAAATATTAGTTACCAATACATATTAAATTAAATTACATATTTGTTAGCCAAGGAAAATTACTATTCGAATAAATACAAACAACTTAGGTATAGATATCATTTAAAGAGCATGTTAGAAGAGTAAAGAAAGGGTCGAAAAGGTTATTTATTATGGTAAGAGATTAAATAGCTTAGTACCTACCTAAGATATTTAATAGCATAGAAAGGAAGTTTGGATTAACTAATATAGATTATAGTTACTTACATAAGTAAATAAATATGATATATACATAGCATGTAACTTAACCTAAGTTATGAATCACTATAGTTAATTGTAACTCGTGCATGGCGAGATTATACCTAGTTGGGCGTGAACTCGCCAACAAACTACCTACGTGTACCTATTGTTTGGCGAGAAACTTATTTTTTATATTTTATTTGTGCAATGTCATCAAACCCATTAATTAATTAATAGCAGCATAAATCAGTATTTAGCTGTAAATAGATACAATATGCATAGAGAGTTGGATTCGAGTTGAGAGCTTAAAAAAAACTATTCACATCATTATTTTTCGTAATTTTTTAGTTGAGCGCAAAACTTCGAGCTGTGAACATTGTGTCTGTGTGCTTTGTCTTTCATTTTTTTTTCTACAAACATTGTGTTTTATGGCTTCATTTGCTGATTTAGGATTGCTTTTTGCAACAGATGTTTGAAATTTGAATAGTAATGTGAAGTGAAGTGTAGTAGTGATGTTTGGTGGACCAGTAAAAGTAATAATATAAAGCTTAGCACTCAGGTAAATAACACTCAGTGTTATTCAAATATTGGGTGCGTTCCGAAATACACTGAGAGCACTGAAAGTCCCCAGTAAAGAGCACTGCCAGTGCTCGCAGTGCTTATAACGGAACACACACATTATATTGTAAATATACGGTATACACAGCATAAATTAATTATGGCATTTATTGTTTTACATGTAGGCTGTACATGTTGTAAGTAATAGGTTATTAATTACTTACAAGGTAATGTTTTTTTTGTTACAGAAAAATGGAGAGAGGAAGACTGGTACAATATTTAGTAGCATTTGCCTGTGAGTATTTTCATATCTAGGTACTATAATTATAATATTATGTATTTGAAGTTTGTTTGTACTTATTTATGATTAAGTATTAGTTTTTTTTTAATAAAAACCGATTTTTGACAGTTAACTATCTATTTAGTGATGGCCTAATTTTGATGAATATCTTCCACGCGTATCGCGACAAACTGACGTAACTATGATTGCCTTTAACTATAGCTTTATTTATATATTTGCAATAATAGGTATAATATTACCTTAGGTGTACCTACCTAGGTACATCGTGGTAGGAACATCATTAAAAGCTTCAAATAAACTACTATACGTAGAACTTGAGTAGGTATTTTAATAACGGACCTCTATAAACTCATACCAAATGTCTAATAGTCGGTAATGAGATAAACATATATTTTTCATCCCACCATCTCGGAAAGAGTATTTTTACTCTTTGATATCTGAATGCAAAAGCCGTTATTATCCTCTTGAGGATAAAGTAAATTAAATTTAGAACATCGTGTGCACTTTAGTAAATATCACTTGTCTATGAAGTTTGTGAATTCAAAACATCATTAAAACCTATTTACTTCTACCTCTATGGTGCCGAATTTCCATACAACCGTTTTTAATTTGTTAAAAACTCACATCATTTAGTCATTTCCTCGCTGAGGTGGGATGACAAGTTACGTGTTGCACTCGAGTGAAAAGATTTTTCACCTCGTGCTCTTTTGATTCCCTCGCTGACGCTCAGGATTCTAATTTTTTAATAACTCGCTGCTCTCGTGATTCAATTTTAGAATCCTTCGCTTGCTCGGTCTACAGAATTGAGCACGCGGAACTTTTCACTCTTGTATAACAAATAACTATTATGTATAACCACATAACCGTCCACTACTCACTAGTTATTTTGTTTTGATTTCGCTGTTTTTTAATTATTATAAAACAGAAAAGAACAACATCATAATGAATTATGATGTTGTTCTTTAGAACAATTTGTTTGGTCTACAAATAATTATATCATGTCACAGAAAAAGGAATCTGCTTATCTTTTATTCTGCGTACGCGTAGCCTAGTGCCTACCCAAAACCCTATAACCGCTTACGTCATAATAGTTATCTCTATGGTATGGAAACAACTCTCGGCGCAAACTTTTATTATCGCATCGCAACGTTTGCGTCTCAAGTGAAATTTTTGTAATGCTGCACTTGTAGCATAAATAACTATTTTTGGCTCACGCTATAAAGGTTTTAGTATGTTTAGGAGGTGCCCCAAAAATATTTTTTTTCCAAATCCATACGAAAAAAGCGAAAGTATGAGGATGTGTCTCTCTGATTGCTACGCTTACACGGCCCATCTTTTCAACTACAGAGGTAGGCCACTTTACTCCGGAAAATAAAGCGGTTCCCGCGGGATTTCTCAACAGCCAAAACACGCGGGCGAAGTCGCGGCCGTCACATAGTTCTGACTAGTAACATGTTATTGTTTTACACCGTAGTAGGGAAACGAAAAAAATTATTCCCGTTTTCCGGGAAAAACTAAACCCTACTCTGTACTTACCATAAGCGGTAAACAGTTTCCAAAACTGTACCAAATTTCTACCAAACAACTCTCAAAGTTGGACAGACTGGATGAAACTTTAAGGGTCCCTTCTTTTACTACGGAACCTAAAAAGCATTGAGCTTTTTCATCTAGGGTAAGCATTGCTTGGATGCTCCTATGAATTGCACGCCACTTATCGAAACGCTATTCTACCGCTATTCTACCGCTATTATAATTATTCTTGGCCATATGCAGACTATAGGTACCACAGATTAGGTATTGAATCCATACTAATATTATAAATGCGAAAGTGTGTCTGTCTGTCTGTCTGCTACGCTTTCCCGGCCTATCTTTTCAACCAATTTTGCTGAAATTTGGTATAGGGGTAGGTTATATCCCGGGGAAGGACATAGGCTACCGGAAAATTAAGGAGTTCCCGCGGGAATCAAAAAACCTTAATCCACGCGGACGAAGTCGCGGGCATCATCTAGTTTATAATATGTATATTGCGTCTTCACATTGTAGAATCTATAAAAGCGGCTTCCTATTGTTTATTTTAGTGTCACTGTCCACGGCTGCACTGGGCACCCTATCAGCATGGCCGACGCCCGTAATGCCGAAGTTTCATAACAATGAAACTAGTGTACAAATAACAAAGGTACCTAAGCATTGATGAAATTTAACCCACGCACTTGTTATATTAAGGGTCCCTACACACATGTTCACTGCGGCGAATTCTATTCGGCATCAGAATGTAGTCGAGGTCTTTTAGAGCGTACCTACTTTGACTTTGTTAAGATATTTATCGTGGTATGTTCCTGTAAAACAAGCTAAAATTACTTTCTGTCACCACGTTAAATTAAATACCAGGGGTTCGGTCGGGTCATCTAGTCAGTACCTAATAAAAATAGTTGAGTTGAATTTTGTGAATCTGGTATTATGCTCTTGAGGTGAATTTATAGGTTGCCAATTGCCATTGATCAGATGTCAGAACATTATTTCAGTCCTGCGACTGGATTTTTGCTGTGATTTTGTTCGGCCGATCTAAATTTTTCCGGACCGAATATATGTGTGGCTACCTTATAATGCTACTTGAACAACGAACGTGATAAAATTAAAATACGGAGAAGTCATGGTTACATAAATTATATTTTTAGTTACCCATACCTACAGGATGGTAATTTGAAACGGGTTTACTACCCGAGAGCTACTTAAACCATTTCAAGCACCTATACTTACTTATATCTACTCGTACATTAGGTTGGTCATAGGTTTTATAGGTGTAGGTACATAATGTAAGTACATACTTATATTTTAATAAAAAGTTGTACAGGTTGATGTGTCAGTGTGACATCCGATAGGTAACAGAGAAGCTTTACAAAAAGCTTTTTGCGACAAAAGACCCAGCTGAGCGAAAGCAATAGTGACCGGACAGGACAAAACGTTGTTCCCCTCCGACGCAGACGTTTCACACAGACGTTTCGTACTGTCGCGCTAGTCAGCCAAATTTTTGTCCCAATTGTATTTCCCCTCGGAATAGCGATCGGATTATTCTAAACCAATGAGATGCTTCAAAAACAAGCTTTGCCTCAAAAACGGCTTTAAGTCTGATGGACATACTAAAATTCTACATCAATGCTGATGGACGAATGGGATTTCAAAATAAAATAGACGAGCACTGGATTTTTATTAAAAACTAGTGGGCCCGGCTGACTTAGTCCTGCCCTGAACCTCGAACCCGATTGTAGCGCCCCCTACCGGGTCTAATTGCGAATATAAACCATCTCGGGGTCCACACAAACACACATCAAATATTAATCAAAATCGGCCCAGCCGTTCTGAATACATTTCGGCGATTCATTTTTGTTGATATAGATAATATCATAATATTATGTATTTAATTTATTTAAGGATGAGATTGCAACAGTGCTGGCCATGTCGCCGCCAGGGTTCGTGGCTGGCAGCCTGCTGACCAGGTTTATATCCGATAGTCTTGGGCGACGGGCCACGGTTTTAGCGAGTGCTTTGCCGATCGTCTGTGGAACGGTATAGTCTAAGATTTTATGCTAAGGCCAGTGGCGATTCCTCTAAGATTGCGCAGCTTGAGCCGCAATACTTATCAATAATTATGAATAAGTTTCTTACCAATTATACTAGATCTATTTAAGTAATATACTAATAATATTTTATAACATGAAATACCTGTACCATTCACAAAACGAAAACATATAAGTTTATCAATTAAATGATTGCGTTAATCGATAATTATTTAACATCACGCACGCTCCATGACCACCTCGCACCTTGGTTGTGAGCTGAGTGATATATATCAGTTAAATTAAACCTATACCCCTAATCAGTGATATATTTATTCTTCTTATCTTTAGGCTGATAATTTTATTTTAGTTTAGTTTAACTACTACATAATACTATTAAAAACTAAATTAAGAAGAATAAATATATAACTATTATCAGTGATATATGAGGTAAATGTATTTTATTGAGAAAATACCTACTTAACCATCAGCTAGCGCAAACCCAAGATTGACTACCAGGAATCGCCACTGGCTAAGGCCCGCTTGCACAAGGACATTAAGGCCCACTTGCACAAGGACTCTTAAATAGATTTAGTTAAATATTTTAATGCTGTCCCTTTTCGGCAACTACAATATGCATTTGCCAAAAAGGGACAGCATTACAAAATTTAACTAAATCAGTTTAAATGTCCTTGTGCAAGCGGGCCTTAAACTGATTTAGTTAAATTTTGTAATGTTTTCCCTTTTTGACAAATTATGCATATTGTGGTTGTCAAAAAGGGACAGCATTATAATATTTAACTATAATAATATTTACTTCAATTTAAGAGTCCTTGTGCAAGTGGGCCTTAGTATCGATATAAATAACTATAGATATACTTAGTATTTTTCTGTCGAGAAATTCTCAATACCAACCAGCAGCCCATGCCTTCGTGCCTCGAAGAGTACTGAAAGCTGAGTGCCTCTCCCTAAAATCGTGCCGGAATGCAGTCCCATAGGACTATAAGAACGAGGGAACAGAACTTGCGCACACTTGCGGGTACTCTATAATATCTCTGTGTAATTAACTAGTTAGTCTTCTTTGAGATTAGCAGCATGGTTGAAATTTGGTCCGGAAAAAAATGATAATTATTAACTATAGTCTTCTTTCCCTTTCGTTTAAAACCCATATCAAGGCGGATCTCGGTCTTAGCAAAAGATTAATCATAGACCTTCCCCAATATGTACCTAGTACCTACGTCAAATACCCCTTAAAATAGACCTCAAGCTCTTATGTTCAATATCGTAATTTAATCGTAAGGAAACTGGGAATATCACTGGACAAAACAGGAGTTATAAACTCTAATAAACCAGCAGGCCATTTTGGCTTCCGACATCATGCGTGTCTTGCGCCGATTCGCGTCAGTTACATTCCGATTACTGCGGGCTACACTAGCTTGATGGATCATTGTATTTGTATTTTCCCATTGAAAGCTCTGAGATGCGATTGTGTAAGGAAATCGTATTACAAATACCAACCAGCAGCATAGCTATGATGGGATTTGGGAAGTTAACGTTTCAGGTTGTACATATTTATCTTAACGGTTAACGGTGTGACACCTTCGTGTCTCGAACAGTACCTACCAAAACAAAGAAACAGAGACAACAAGCAAAATTGTGCGAATTTTGCTTGTTGTCTCTGTGCCCATATTGTGGATCTCCATTTAGTCAGATATTGAGACGAATTACTGTAATAAATTGTCTATTTACTGGTAATAAGATGTTACGCTTTTTCTTATGGTTTTCAGATTATCGCAGCATTTGCGAGGGTAGCATGGTTCCTCTGTATTATGAAGTTTCTTTGGGGCTTCGGAACAGGCATGGTTTCAACGGTGGGTACCTGTATTTTTAAAGATTTAGATAGCATAACTTTACATCTTTCCATATGCGATTAGCGTATGCAAACAAAGAATATGGAATACACTTCACTAAAGGCCAATCATACTCCATAGGTATTACTGGAAGTCAATGAACGTTGGTTGCACATTGCTGAGTCTCTTCGTTGGCGGTTGCTACGTGAAAATGCGTAAAGCTTGTCGTTCCTTAAACTTGAATCGCTTGTTAGTAGGTACGTAGAGTGCGTAATGAATGAAAAATTCTTTATTGTACACCAAGAAACACATACTTATAAACAGAGTGCGTAGAGTGGAAACTAGAACTGAAAACCGTTCTTGTTGAACTGGAAACGAATCAATTAGGTATTTACAAATTATTAGTTCCTAACAAAGCCAAAGCGTACACTGCTGCTCCCGAGGGGCTGTTATAATTTTACAGATACCAGAATTACATTATATAAAAATGAAAACTCTTTATTTCAGGTTGTTGGGATATACCTGGCAGAAATAGCTGATAAAGACATTCGGGCAACCCTTTCAGTGGGTACAAGGATTACGTTCAACTTCGGAAGTCTTCTAGTCATATCTATAGGACCCTTCCTATCATATGACACCTTGAATTATTGCTTACTGCTGCTGCCAGTGATCTTTTTCATAGCGTGTCTGTTTATACCAGAATCTCCGTACTATTACTTGAAGGAAGGTCGAGTGGAGAATGCAAGGAAATCCCTGCAAAAGTTAAAGAAAAAAGAGGTGAGATCATAAATACGTAGCTACTTACTTAAATTATATACATACTGTTAGGACCGTTGACCATAGTTTGTTTATTTCTGGTAGCTGTACTTAGTAGAAGCACAGTCGGGTAGTAAAATTACTTCTTTCCAATAATAATATTAATACTACTCTATAGGTAATATATCCTTATAATTACTTTATTTTTGGTAATGCTCCACCCTTAGAAGACAAAATATAAGAGTAGAGCCTTCTAAAAGACATAAGCCATGTAGGTACATTCTACATCATGGTTCTGGCAATTTTCGGTAAGTAGTTGCTCTGAATTTGTTTTTCAAACGTTTTTCCAAAGAAAATTTTGTGACAGAGAAATTACAAACTTAGAGAGTGGATATGAGATCTTGAGTAACACTCCACGGATAAAATAATAAAATGAAAGCTATTAAAGGCTTTATTCCTTTGTATTTCCAGATTGTAGATCAGGAGCTAGAGCTCATGAAAGGACACGTGTCAAAGGAGATGCGAAACTCCAGTTCTGCATGGGAGTTTTTTACCGGCAAACAGTATAGAAGACCAATTGTTATTGCTTTTGGTAAGTACGCGTGCCTTCTTAAGAGGTCAAGTTTCATTTCTGTCCTGTCACCACTTCGTCAGGGAGGTCGTCAAAAGACTCTTTAAAAATAAACATGCAGTCTAAGATGGTAGCGGGTTAACCCGCCCAGGGCATGGCAGTTATATTAAACCCTTATCGGTTTCTACACGGCATCGTACCGGAACGCTAAATCGCTTGGCGGCACATAGGGTGGTAACTAGCCACGGCTGAAGCCAGCCCACCTTTCCTGGTGAGCTGGCTTCGGCCAGGTGACCAGGGAAAATTCAGAAATTATTAAATTCCTAAATTGACCCTGCCGGGGATCGAGCCCGGGACCTGCGTGCGTTAAGACAACAGCGCTCAACACTGCGCCATGGAGGTCGGCAAAAATGATGTTATTTGCAGGATTGAAGTTAACGCAGATCCTGACAGGCGGGATGACGATACAACAATATATGGGCAGGATCACGCAGGAAATTGATTTAGGTGTAGAGCTGTCAACGCTGCTTATCATATTCGGGGCGTTCAAATTCGTTGTTGGTGAGTAAAAATACATTATTATCGCCAATGTTATCAGCTAAATATAGTTAGTTTTAGTTAACTATGAAATAATTTAATAGGCACATTTTTAAAATCTTTTTAGTGCTTTTAGTACTTATTCAGACCTTCGTAAAAATGACTCTAACCTTGAAATTGCACAGTAAGAACTCTATACTAATATTATAAATGTGAAACTTTGGATGGATGGACGGATGGATGTGTTACTCAATCACGCAAGAACGCCTGAACGGATCTGGATGAAATTTGGCACAGAGATGGATTATACTGGAATAACACATAGGCTATTTTATCCAGAGAGTTCCCGCGGGAACCGAAAAAGCTCAATCCACGAGCATGCGCGGGTAGTAGTAGTTTATTTCTTTATATTAAACTAACAATGATGTAGAGTTAAATACTTGATAATTCTTTCAGGTATCATGTCATCAACTCTAGTCGATAGAGTGGGGCGTCGACCGCTCCTCATATATTCCTTCTTCGGTACCGGAGTCTGCTTAGCCGTCGCCGGAACTTACTTCTTCCTCCAAGAGTACATTCGCGTTGGTCATTCCGTCCTCAAATCCTACGGAATAGTTGCCTTCATTGCTATCATCCTATCAAACGGCATTTCGACTCTCGGTTTCAATTCCATCATCAGTATAATTTCCGCAGAAATATTTCCTCTAAACATCAAATCAATAGCCATGACCTCCCTTAATGTGTTCGGGGGTTGCTTAGGTTTTTCTGTTGCCAAGAGTTATCAAGCTATTAACAATGTATCCGGTTTTTACGGGGTGTTTTGGATATTTTCGTCAGTTGCGTTGTGTGGCGCGATATTCTCATACTTCATAGTACCTGAAACAAGCGGTAAAAGTTTAAGAGAGATTCAAGAGATTTTACAGATAGGCAGTGTAAGTTCTGACGAAGAGAATAGCTTGAACGATGCCAATGATGTTGAAATGGAAGAAAAATGCAGGGAGTTAAAGGAGCTAAAAAAAAATTCTAGTTTATAATAGTTAGAGGGGATTTTGTAAGTCAAAGGCTGAAATCTATGGATCTTTCATTGACTTAGCTCTCAGTGTGAGATCTATAGAGCGAACTTTGACTTTGCTTAGACTTAAGACATGGTTAAAACGAGACAGATTTATGTTACTCACATAAGTCCATCTCGTTTTAACTCTAAGTAAAGTCTGAGCCAAGTCAAAGTACGCTCTATAGATCTCAGCATCAGTCTTACTGAGTTAAAACAATGTTAAAACGAGATGGAATTTAATGTCTCTGACTTATGTTGCGTTTTAAACTTTTAACTCTGAGTTAACTGTACTTTGAACGAAGTTAAAGTTCAGAGACGTTAAGTTAAATGTCAACCTAAAATGATTATGTTTTGTGTTTTAGTCTATTAAGTTCCAAAAATTACAAGGCTTTAAAAGTCTGGTAGACCGTATACTAAGACTACTTCTATATTGGCATACATAGTAATGCATTTAAATAATTTTAAGTAAAAAAGCTTGAAATTGTAAGACTTTTTTTAGAACTATAATATGATAAGGATAATAGGGATGATGCCTATATCAAAAATAAGTTATTTCTAACTGATTATTATTAAATAGAGGGTCTTCCAAAATACCTAAAATTAGTTTTAAATTTGATAACCATTTTAAAATATAGAATAAGGAAAAAAAGTGCGTTGAAATTTGATGACGTCACAACTGTGAATTTCATACAACTTCCATACTAGAACTGCGTTTTTAAGTTTGATAAAGAGTTGCTGATTTGATTGAGTTGTCATCATCCCTATTATATTATGCTAAAATTATAAATTAGTTGACTAGTTATATGGTTTAATTAAGGGTAAAATCTCAGTCTGATGTAAGAAAAGTTAGAAGTAAGAAAAGTTATTTTTTATTCAAATACCTTAAATAATTAATAGGTAGGTATTACCTTAGTAGGTAAGTAGATCACATACCCAGAATTAGGAAAATACGATGTTAGTAGGTACGTCTAGTCTAAAAATGAACGCGCCTCAATATTCGCGTCATTTATGCTCTAGTTGGCCAACACAAAACTTATGATCCGGTGACAGCGTCGCTACTCGCTAGTATATATTATTAAAAATAAAATAAAAACAAAAACTAAACAGGCTTAAAAAATAGTTCCAATTTTGGCCACCAGGCAGATAAGTTGGTGGAACCATTGCTAGAATCATACTACTTAATATTATAAATGCGAAAGTGTGTTTGTTTGTTGGTTTATTGGTTTATTGGTTTTTTGGTTTGTCCTTCAATCACGCCGCAACGGAGCAACGCATTGACGTAATTTTGGCATGGTTATAGTTGAGGACCTGGAGAGTGACATAGGCTACTTTTTATCCCGGAAAATTAAGGAGTAGGTACCTACCGGGAATAAAAAAAAAATCAAACCACGCGGAGTCGCGAGCATCAGCTAGTAAATACCTAAAAAGCCGGTAAGTAAACGACCACCGACAACGTCCAATTTGTGTGTAATGCTCTATACAGTATACAGATAACACCTATTGTGTATGTAAGCATAGGAGGCGTTCATTTTAAGATTAGGCTGTCATAATAGAATGTGCCTTTATATCTAAACGAAGAAGCTTTTAGAGGCTCTATACTGTTGCCAAATTATTTTATTATGTAAGATAAAATGCAGATTAAATGCGCCCTCATCTAGGCCCTATATGTACCTACCTATATTATGCCGTCGGATAATAGTAAGTGACTAGTTCAATTTAATTTCAATTTATTTCTCAATTAAGTTTTTTCTAAATTAGTTAATGTACCTACGAGTACCTAAGCACTTAATACTCTGGCTGAGAGATTGATCTCTTTTGATTACTGTATTTTTGTATTCGTTTTTCGGATTTTAGAAGTAATATTAAGTATTACGTTATGCGATTCCGTTTTTAGTGATCTATTTTTGACAGACTCTAAAGGATGCCGATGACTGTACCTCGTAGGCGCAGGCCCTAAGTCGTAGGTACTTCCTATAATTATTACCGTTAAGTTGTATTACTGTATTGTAAGTTAAAATAGTGGTCTGAAATTCTGTAAGTAGTTACTTAGGTACTTTTATAAAAGACTGGAAAATTTATTGATTACAAAAATTATTTTAAGAGACGTGAATCTTGTCATCCTAATTTCGACAAAAAGATTTGATCAGCGGAATAAACTTTCTAATTTTAATACACTTCTTGTTGTTTTATTTCATTAATATTCTTCTTCATTCATCGGCGGCCATGGAGGGCCATAATTTTTAATGTCGACGAAAATAAGCGCGCAACACATTTGTTAAAAAAAATCGCGCTATAGATAAAAAAGTAGAGTAGCGATAATAGGCTTACAATATAATTATCTAGGTATCTATTTAGATAATAGCAGATAATAGGATTGGTTGGTGTCACATTTGGTGTTATCTATAGAAACATGCATCCGTTCAGCTCAGCTGCGTAAATCTGAACGGATCGACCTGAATAAGTGTTATTCAGCCGGATTCCGTACGCTCATATGCATCGCACCTACGCGATCAAATGAAATGAAGAGATTCGTTGGAGATTCACAAAAACTGATTGAGAAAAAACTGAGAAAATTATAATTCTTGCGGCCATTTGAAGATTTTCCCAGGAAAATATTTCCAGCGACGCGAACGTACTGAGCGGTGATTACGTCACGCTGCAGTTCCTTTCATAGAGCTATTTTATTAAATAAAAAACCTGCCATAAAAGCTCTTCGATAAACTAGGACACTTTTGATGGCGTCGTCACTTTTACAAATTCATTTTTATCGTTTAGTTAATTATGTGTTGTCCATGATGTTGAGGTAGGTAAATTTTATGATTCTGGTGGGTGAGTATCTGCGTTAAATCTCCAGTAAGTACCTAATAACTCGATCGAGTAGATACTTACACTGTACACGTCATTGGCCTACGTTCGGAAATCTGGCTAATGTGTAAACGTTATTTGCGATCCTTTCGAAAAATCAACCTTGAAGTTGAATTAGGTAAGTTATTAATAATCATTAATTTAACGCAGAGTGGTTAAAATATAGGTAATAATTAATTATTAACTGAGCAGCTAAGTTATAAGTAAGTAGGGCCTATGTTACAGAAAACAGTAGGATTTTTAAAGTTCCAATTTTTACAAGTAATATCTTGAAAGTAACCTCACCACCTTCAGGGTCGAAGAAATTCACCAGACCATACCAGAGACCATTTTATTTTAGACCTTATAAATTCCTAAATCGCTACATGGATTGAATCCATGGCGCCTAACTAAGTAAGTAATAAGACCACTGCGGCATTGAAGTTGAAGTCAAAATAATAGTCAAATGAGAATCAAACTTCGTTCGTATGGAGCGCGCTCCGAACACAGTTGTAGTTGTACCTATAGTAGCACAAAATCAGAATCTCGGAAAAGCATGGTAAACCTAAACGGCATAAAATAAAAGAAAAGGCCGCAGCTGGCCCGACAGCGCCCGCAAGGGAACTATACACCCTGATTGAACGGATAACCTCGGTGCAATAGTAGAAGGAACAATTACGTCCATTCTCGGCCGAGACTGATCCCTTGGAGTGGAAGTTGTTTTAGAAATGAAACCAACCGCAGAGTCATGCTTTCCTGGGGTTCCTATACCTAAATAATAAAGAAAAGACGTGTTTTTTTTTTCACTTCAATAAAGACCTGAAGACGTTATAATTCTAAGGGGGGGGCGAACGGTATTTTTTTCTACATTTTGCCCGATAAATCAAAAACTATTATGCATAAAAATAAATAAAAATCTGTTTTAGAATGTAGAAGTATAGCCCTTTCATATGATATCCTACTCAGTATAGTTATCATACTTTGAAATTTCAAACCCCCGATTTTCCACCTTTTTTAATTAAACTAAAAATAATTTTCGATTTCTTTTTATTTAATGATGTTGGGCCACTATTATACACAACTATTCCAAATTTCATGTCGATAGCTTTAATAGTTACTGAAATAATCGACTGTGACAGACGGACGGACGGACGGATGGACGGACGGACGGACGGAGAAAGTCGCACCATAAGGGTTCCATTTTTACCATTTTGGTACGTCGGAACCCTAAAAATAAATAAATTATTAGGAGTTTGAATATTCATGACAATATAATATTATGCCATACCATGCCATTAAGTTCTGACGACCTCCGTGGCACAGTGTGTAGCGCTGTTGTCTTAACGTGCGACGTGTGCGTGTGTTAGGAATTTATAATTTCTGAATTTTCCCTGGTCTGGCCTGGTGGGAGGCTTCGGCCGTGGCTAGTTACCACCCTACCGGCAAAGACGTGCCGCCAAGCGATTTAGCGTTCCGGTACGATGCCTTGTAGAAACCGAATAGGGGTATGGGTTTAATATAACTGCCATGCCCCTAACAGGTTAGCCCGCTACCATCTTAGACTGCATCATCACTTACCATCAGGTGAGATCGCAGTCAAGGGCTAACTTGTAGTGGATTAAAAAAAAAAGTTAATATTTTACAGTTTGGGAGCTATCTATGAACACAGGCTACTTTTTATCTAGGAAAATGATAGAGTTCCCATTTGATTAAAAATAAATAAAATCGACGTGGACGAAGTCGAGGGCATCATCTAGTTACTAGATATTGTGGTAATTTAACAAGGTTCACGCCCTCAAAACTGCGGTCATGTAGACGTCTAGACAATTTGTTCATAACTTAACCCTTGAGTGCGGATATTCCCTGAATGACGGTAAAACTTCAAGATACAGTAGCTATAAATTGTACGATAGGAAACGATCTAATATCTACCTTTAAAAAGCATATTATTAAGTATTTTTATTTACATAATCATAATATATAATCGTCCGTGTCGCGTCGTCGCGTCGCGTCTTTAATGTTAGGTAGGTAAATATAATATGTTCATTAGTGCTCGGAAGGAAAACCAATTAACTAGGTATATCTAGTTTAGTTTAGTTTAGTTTAGTTCAATTATTATTGTTATCAAAAATTCCGTCTCTCCTATGAGAGTGGAGGCTCAGGAGTGGAGGCCTGTGCCCAGCCGTGTGACGTTAATGCGCTGTAGTGGTGATGGTGGTGGTACATAACTTAACTAGTGGTTCGCCTCACGTTCTATGATATCGGACCGTCGGATCCGTAAATTAATTAAAATAAATGAACAGAATCCGGAAAAGTAAGTAGGTCAGGATTTATTTTTAATTTAAAATTTTTGGCGTCTCTCGACAAATTACAATAATGTAAAAGTTTGGCGAATATTTGCAAAAGTCTGGTACCTAGGCGGCATTTATTATTTACATATCTACTTGTATAATATTAGTAGTTGCTGTACAGAATTTGAAGTAGGTATATCTATATCTATACTTATAATAAAACTGTAACAGGTCCAATTCTGTACATTGAAGATATTTTGAAAATTTTTTTTGGAGGGCACTCATTATTCGATACTGAAGCCAAATCTGATTTTTTTTCATTTTTGTCTGTCTGTCTGTCTGTCTAGCGGGCATCAGCTATAAAGAATATACATACATATCTACATAGGCTACTTTTTATCCCCGAAAATTAATGAGTTCCCGCGGGAATCGAAAAAACTTAGTCCACGCGGACGAAGTCGCGGGCATCAGCTATGTATAATAATATGAATATTATTATGCCCATTCTTTCAGAAGTTTGCAGCGCAAGTCGTTTAAACAAACTGAAATGAAAAGAAAAGAAGCTAATAAAATAAAAATTAAACTTTGTATAAGATCTTGGAATACTTAGGTACAATTTCAAAAAGTCTGCGTTATGAATCTGACAAGGATCAGATTATCGGGCATGTATCATCGTCCCCGCGTTTACTGAAGCCATTACTCGGTTCGTCGTAAATATTCGGAGATTGGATGTAAGAATGGTCGTAAATATAATATTGATAGACCTACGCCTCTATGAACTGTTGATCTGTAGATTATAATGTTTTTTTCTTTAGACTTATTAAATTGGAATTGGTACAAAACTTTTGAGTACAGGTAACGTCTAGAATCTAGATTATCTAGACTCTAGATACCTATTACTTTTTACACCTAGGTACTGTCTTACTTGCAGCATGCAGGTTATTCTATGGTTATGTTATTTTTAGGGTTCTGTACCTCAAGAGGAAAAAAGGAACCCCTGAAGAATCACTTCGTTGTCTGTCTGTCTGTCAACCACCTTTTTCTCGGGAACGTGTAGTGTAGAGGTAGGTACGAGTATCAAGTTGAAATTAATACCAAATACAAATCTACGGCCCTTGAAGCTGTACAAAAATCGTCTGTCAACGCAATCAAAAGATACGGCCGCATAGAGGTTTATTATTATATCTCTATGTACGGCCGTTTATGCCGCATATTATGTTGCATATTTTGACACTAGCCAATAAATCAAAACCTATAGGGTACTTCTCGTAGAGTGTAGACCTAGAGTCATGAAATTTGGCAAAACGTACCTAAGGTCTCACAGCAGAAGTATTAGGGTTCCGTACTCATAGATAGGGTGTCGAATTGTTTGTCAGACGCTACCAGTTTAGAGCCATGCAAACTATTTATTTCATAGCTGATCTAACGTGTTGATATGACATCTTTCTTGTTATTTTACTAAAATAATTTATATTATGTGCCTATTGGTACGGATTTACGGAACCCTGTATGTGCGCTAGAGTCTGACTCGCACTTGACCGGTTTTTAAAAGTGTAGATATTACTTTAAAGTGTCATTATTATAATAATATAAATGGGATTGAATTTAAATAAATATACCGATATTATCATTGATATGACTAAATAATTAATGTGAAATATTCACGAAAATATCATATTTCTAAATAACCTACACAAGGCACTATCGCCGACTGGTGCTGCGTAGGTACCTACTTAAGTAATTTTTATAAATATCCGTACTCTACATTACGACCAATAACGTTGCAGAATACAAGTAAAAACATTTAACTTAGAATGAATTTAGTACGATAAACATAAATCATATGAATTGACCAAATCTACGAACATCCACCAAAACATTTCAAATGTAAATTATGATTTCATTTCGTCTGGTATACGAAAATTAAGCAAATACTAATATAGGTTACCTATTAATTCCATACATTCCTAGTATTAGTTCTCGAACCAATTAGGTAAACGAGGTGCCTACTAAATTAGATGTTTACTAGGTTGTTATATAATAGTAAATTTATGTTAAAGAAATGAATTAAGTAGGTACTTAGAAGTATGATAGGTTACCTCTACTACTACCTACTTGCTAGATTTCTTTCTCTACATAGGTATAAAGTCAAGAGCCACAAGTTGATTTACATCAACGATCATAATATTTGATTTTTTATTGGAAATTTAATAATTATATCCAATTAGCTACTTAGCCTAATCTAATTTAAGCTCGTTAAAAAATATTTTATTATTTGTGCTGAGATAAAGTACCTAATTGGTACAAAAAGGGCCTTCGGGGGTTCGATATTCAGGCCAGCTATTCTTCTTTTAACTTGAAGTAATTATTATAATTTGCGTTTTAAGCATTTAAATAAAACTGCATGCCTGAGAGTTCTCTATAAACGTAATGTTCATAAAGGTGTGTGAGGTCTACTACTTGGACAGCGAGTTGGACTAGGTATAGCTAATAATCTGCAGTGGCGATTCCTGGTGGTCAATCTTGGGGTTGCGCTAGCTGATGGTTAGGTATTTTCTCAATAAAATACATTTACCTAAATAATAAAATATATCACTGATTAGGGGTATAGGTTTAAAATAACTGCTATATCCCTCACAGGTTTGCCCACCACCTGGTGACATTGCAGTCAAGGGCTAACTTGTATCATACTATACTTATTTATTATTAATAACATTATTGATTATTAAATTAGATTACCAGTGGTAATCTAAGCCCTTCTCAATCTCATTCTGTTCTTACAGACCTGTAAGAAATTCAAATTTGTTCGTGTCTCATAAGATACGTTTCGTTTCCCAGCACCGCGCCGGTTCGGAAAGCAGACTACTCAAAAGAGCCGGCAAGAAACTCAACAGTTGCTTTTTTTAATAAGCAAAATGTTACATTTATATATTATGTATGCTAAGAATGTACGATATTAGTTAACTTTAAAAATATAGGTATTAATAATTCGCGCATCCTTGGTAAAAAATATCGACTTTGATTAAAAAATACACCGCTGTGTTTACACTAAAAATAACAAGAAACAGCTAGCAACTAAACCTGGCATTAATTTATTACTGGATCGGCTGTCGGATTGAAATCCACCTGACAGCTGTTCGCAACACTGCAGCATTGCAGGATTTGCATGGGATTTGTAAGTTGTATCACTCCAATATAAGTTTTAGACCTTTGTAGGTAAACAGAATAGGTAATAGAACAATTATATACCTACCTATAAACTTAATTGACGCGAGCTTAACTAGAAAAGAAAACTAGCAAAACTGTCGATATAAAAATAACGTTAAACTTATTTACGAGTATATTCTATTTTGATTTGATATATCGTCATCTTAAACCAAATTTCTTTTAAATCCATGCTAATTTAATAAATGCGAAATTGCCTGTTTATCCATCTGTCTGTTTTGACAACCCATACATCTGTTTAACCCGGTAGTAAATATAATAAGGCCCGCTTGTAAAGACGGCGGGTTACGTTTAACACGTACTATTACCTATTCTGCGGTTTAACCCAGGAATAAATTTGAATACCCCTCCAATATAATATCCCTAGTAATAGTACCTATCTACTCTGCCCCCCGATTGTGAGAAAAGCGTATTAGTAAACGTGTGTCAAACGGATAATTCGATCTGTTTAAGGACTTCATAGGTGCCTGCAGGTCGAAAACATGTATGAACTGCGAGTAATACATTTTAAGCTCTCTAATGATTACGATTGGGCCTCTAATCAAAAATTGCGTAAATATATAAATCCGAAGAAGGGCCACGTATAGGGGCCACGTTTTTTTTCGAATTTAGGCAATTTCCAACAGTTTGTTAGGTACCTACGTTAGCTGTAGGTAAACCTTTGCGGTCTCTACATTGATTGATCCAGCTAAAGCAGTCCACAGTTGATCCTTAATCTCGGATCGTGCGGGCATGGCAAACACTAAGATTTGAACGCGCACTTTGTCACATAGCTGATGAGGTAAGTAGGTACTTCTATAGGTACTAATACTATACCTAAATGTGAAAGTAGGTCTGCCAGTCTGGCCATCTGTATATCTGTCTGCTACGCTTCACGGTCCATCCAATCAACCGATTTCGATGTTAATTTGGTAATTACAGGGATAAAAAGTAGGTTGTAGTCTTACCAAGGATCTACTTTTTTTCCGGAAAATAAAAGGGTTCCCACGGTATTTGCAAATATCTAAATTCACGCGGACAAAAGCAAGGACTTTCAGCAAAAGAAGGAATACAGTTTCCTAGTTCATCTATGACGAAAAGATATCCACGGATTTTCCTCGACTTATTTCCGCCAGAACTCGTTTGGAATAAATAAATACTGCCCGGTATCGATTAACCCTGTCCTGTTTGTCTCTTCAAACGATCTTATTTATATAAAACTGGTGGAATTAAAGGGATAAATGTAGCGGAAAACGGCAATTCCGCGCGCGGAACCTCTTTTCAGCGTTTAGTCCGCGCAAATAACATATTATTGTATAGCGCCAGTATTTTTTAAATCTGTACGAATATTATAAATGAGAAAGTTTGGATGGATTGATGTTTGTTACTCAATCACACCAGAAAAACTAATAGGTAGGCTACTTTTTTCCCGGAAAATTAAAGAGTTCCTGCGGGAACCAAAAGCCCTCAATCCAGGGGACGAAGTCGCGGGCATCAGCTAGTTGCCCTATGCTATTACTGGGCTTAGTTTAACCCAGTTTATACCTATATGCTCACTTCATGGAGTATCGCACTGTACCTATCATATATTACCAATTACCATTACGTATACCACTGAGATAGGTACCATAATTGATATCACCATCACACATGATATAGGTAATAAATACGTACAGTATACTGACAGGAAAAAAACTAAAATTAAAGTAACTTCGATTAATAGTAGATTCCTTTTAGTGCGTGCCTACAGGAACGTATACCACTTTATCTACTCATGTGCCTATACCGTCAACACTTCAAGTTTTGTCCCTGTGCGTTGGGGCAAGTATTTTTAAAAACAACCTCCATATATAAAAAGTGTTTAAAAAAATATGTTTAAACTAGCTGATGTCCGCAACTTCTTCCGCGTGGTTTAAGTTTTTTTTTAAGTTTCTGCGGAATATCTTAATTTATTAAAAGTGTCTATGTCCACCCCCGGGTCACAACAGACACAACCTATGTCTGTACCTTTCATCAAACTCTGCTCAATAGAAGGGCCGTGAAAGCGTAACAAACTACTTACTTAACAAAACTTACATTCGCATTAATAATTATAATATTATAAAGGATAAGGATTTTCAGGAGAACGGAATGTAGTTAGACCGTATCTGTAATAGAAGAAATGGTACTAATAATATCAGTTGTATACAAAAAGCTGCAAATCCCGGGACCTTACTCGGCCGGGTTGGATATTGCGGACCCTATGGGACCCATAAGCATTGACTATCCCGACCGAAGGATGTAAATTGCTTAAAATACTTTTTTTTTTATAAAGGGTAAATACAAACTTACAGCTGTTAACCCCTATTACAGTAATTCCACTAATGCGAATGTGTGTTTGTTTTTTGGTTTCTCCTTTAATCACGCCGCAACGAAGCTACGGATCGACGTGATTTTTCGCATGGATATTTTATTTTATTTTATTTATTAGGAAGCCAACGGTACCTATAATACAATGATCAATTTATTCTATTACAACTTAGTTATTTAATCTTATGACTACCATTGATTACACACTTCAGGCTAACTCAACATGCAAAAGAAGTTAAAAGTACTTATATCAATTACAAAATAATAAAATAACTTTAAACAGAAAAAAAAACCGGCTAAATTTTTTAAATTTATTTTAAACAAACAATACAGGATAACTCAACGTGCAAAAGAAGTTAAAAGTACTTACTTAGATCAATTACAAAAACAATAAAAATAAAAATAAGTAGGTACTTTAAACAGAAAAAATAAACAGGCCAATTTTTAATACACAATAATTTACATAATATAAAATTAAATATCTATGAATCGAATATGTTACAAAAATTAACTAATTCATCAGGTGTTTTTTAATTTTTGATTTAAAAAGCGATGCGGAATTATGAAATACATATATCTAAGTGAGCTTTTTTGAATATGTTATTATATGCTATGACTATTCTATTAACGGGAGCAGCCCTGCTAAGTTTAGGTACTCTTCGTGATTCTAGGTTTAAAGGTTTGCTTGTTCTTTGAAAGAAAGAAAGAAAGAAAGAAAGAAAGAAAATCTTTATTCGGGGATAATACAAGTACTTCTACTAATCTTCTGGAGCAGGCCCGGGCCCATAAAGGGCTGTAGCGCCGATGATGATGATGATGAATACAAGTACTTACAACAATTAATAACTAATAATAAAATAAGAATTTATAAAGAAAAAGAAACGCGACTTGAAGACTTGATCCCCAAAATGGTCTTCACTCAGCATGTGCTATATCTGTTAGGATATAGCGCTGATCTTCCGTGAAGCCAATATGCTTGGACGGCGCCAAAAACATAATTCTTCATAAGCGCCAAAAAGCAGAATGCGAGATCTTTATGCAAGATCTTGCATTCTGCTTTGGTACTGCCAATCTTACCCTATTTAATTAATTTGGACATTCAATATCCCCATTTATAATCTTGTGTAAGAAACAAAGATCCATCAATTCTCTACGGTTGGATAAGGAAAGGGTTTTATAGCGTTTTAAGAAATCATTGTAGCAACTCATGTCCTTTCAATCATTATCTTTATACTACACCCGCTCGGAAAGTACCCTCTTGCTTTTGTCAAAACGAGGTAGAAAGTACGTCATTGCTACAAACCAAATAAGCGGGAAGAAAAGATGTATGAAATTTCATTTCTAACGTGCTAAGCGGGGAGAAAACTGTATGAAAATCCATTTCTAACGCGCTGTTGTTTTTTTAGGGTTCCGTACCCAAAGGGTAAAAACGGGACCCTATTACTAAGACTCCGCTGTCTGTCTGTCTGTCTGTCTGTCTGTCTGTCTGTCTGTCTGTCTGTCTGTCTGTCTGTCTGTCTGTCTGTCTGTCTGTCTGTCTGTCTGTCTCCAGGCTGTATCTCATAAACCGTGATAGCTAGAAAGCTGAAATTTTCACAAATGATGTATTTCCGTTGCCGCTATAACAACAAATACTAAAAATTAAAAAAATATATATATTAAGGGGGGTCCCCATACAATAAACGTGTTTTTTTCGTATTTTTTTGCTCAAAATTAAAAACGGTAACAGGTAGACGGTTCAAATTTTCACAGAGTATTAACTTGTATATTACCTTTCAAAATATATAATTAAATATCAATAAAGTAAATATTAAAGGGGGGCTCCCATACAACAAACGTAATTTTTATTTTTAATACGTCATAAATCGTAAAACTTACTACAGGTTTGTACGGAACCCTCGGTGCGCGAGTCCGACTCGCACTTGGCCGGTTTTTTTAATTTTAAGTAAATATGGTATGGACGTTGAGAATTTGGATGTCTTACCTTAAGGAAATATAATATTAGAAGCAGCTTCACCATATTTGACATAGAAAAGTCAAATATTATGGTGAATGTCGATTGTCGACATCGACGTCGATTTTCGATATCGATTGTCGATATCGAAATCTATATTGAAATAATCCTCAAAATGTAGTCTAGTTGTGATAGTGAAGCTTCGAATGAAGCGACTCATATAGTTATGATAGAACGTCATTTTTTTTTTTTAATTTTTTTTTTTTTTTTTTAAAACAATACATTAGAAATTAAAGCTAGCTAGCCTAACCTAATTAAGGACTATTAACTATTATTAACTATTAACCTAAACCTTTTTTTTTTGTTTTTTTTTTCTTTTTTTTGTTTTTTTTTTTTTTATTTTTTTTTTTTATTATTTTTTTTGTTTTTTTTTTTTGTTTTTTTTTTTAATGTTTCTGTATTTTATATATGGGTTTGTAAAAATATTTATTTTATTTATTATTTTAAACCTTTGTAAGTTCGTTTAATCACTAATTATCGCTTATTTTCCTCGCAGGTGTAGTATAAAGCACTATGTATCACTCGGTAGAAAGTACGATTCCTACCTCGCGTGTATTGCGGCCCTTCGGCTACGCCTCGGGCCTCAAACTACACCCTCGATAGTAATCGGTCACTTTCTCCCCTCGGTGAACAATGTACTATTATAGGCTACGTGCCGTAGAAATTTCCGTTGGATATGATTGATATTGTATTTAAAGACCTGGATATGGCAACTTTTTTTGCCGGAAAATCATAAAATGCCTAGGAATTTTTTACCGAAAAATTTTTAAATCTGACCAAAATATTCAGTCAGTTTGTAGTTACAGCACTAGGGTTCATTTCTATAACATTCAAGAAAATTCTCGCGCTTATTTTCTTCCCTAACAAAAATACCATAAAAGGAACCGGGGACCTCATTCAGTGCCCCGAGGCTCTACCGGTCTGCGATTATCGCTGCATAATAATAGTCCATGCTAATATATATGCTAATATATATATATTATAAATTATGCGAAAGTGTGTCCGTCAGACGCTTTCACTGCTTATATTTTCAAGCGATTTTGACGTTTGGTTCACAGATAGGTTGCATCTCGGAGAATAGGCTACTTTTTACTCCGGGAAATTTTAGAGTTCCCGGGGGAATCATACACCTTACAGCACGCGGACGAAGTAGCGGGCATCATGTAGTTAATAATTATTATTATTGGTAATAATATCTACCCACCTTAGATAGAAGCTTCAGGCATGCAATTACGTGGAAGATGTAGCAATGTGTATGCGCCCGTTAAATTGAAATCGTAATAGACGTGCGAATGGCTTAGATAATAGCTTAGGAGTTAGGAGTACAAACTTCATAGGTTATACCTGCATTAAGACAGTTTTTAGGGTTTCGTAATTCAAAATTTCAACAAGGAACCCTTAAGGTTATATTGTTAGAATTGTTTATTATATTTTCATTTTAACCCTGGAAAATACAGAAAATATGTTTTCCTTTCACCGCATTACATCCAACAAAGCTTAAATTAAAATGCTCGTTCGACCGTGACGGTATCATTGAGTATAGCCCGTAGATATCCAAATTCGCGTTTAAAAAACGCTGCCATCTAATAATTATTAGTTCCACGTTATCATATTTAATATGATATGGATGTAATAAATTATTCGGCTAGCTGTCCCATCCTCAGTTTTACTTGAGTGAAGCTTAATAACACTAAGAAAGAACATACAAATATCAAAGTAGACTCAGCGGTTTGTGCTGCAAATACGTCAGTCACTCAATTTCACCTTTTATATCTTATTTAATTGTAGATTTATATCTATTTTAATATTACATGGATGGATGGACATATCTAGTCAATGCAGATACAGCGCCAATTTTCTAAATGACAAAAACACAACTGACATTTCACAATACTCTGATTGTTTTCCGAGGCATCACCGCCTCTAGTATATGGCAGCTCTCTGGGGGACATCGTGAAATATTAAAATTGTTTCTAAAAATGTCGTTCATATTAGCAAAGTTCGCGAGTCTCAAGTTTCTGCCGTTAAGTTTAATTTTGAAATGACATCAAATATTTTTAAAAGAACATGGTGTATTGAAACATTAGGAATGCAAAGAGATTTATGTAGAAGATTTCAGGTGGGTAAAACGATTTGTCAAACTGGGAATTGTACAAAAATAAACCCAAATATCTATACTTATAATAAAACTGTAACAGGTCCAATTCTGTACATTGAAGATATTTTGAAAATTTTTTTTGGAGGGCACTCATTATTCGATACTGAAGCCAAATCTGTAATTTTTTTCATTTTTGTCTGTCTGTCTGTCTGTCTGTCTGTCTGTCTGTCTGTCTGTCTGTATCTTGGCCGCGCATCACGCCGAAACTACTGAATGAATTCAAACGAAACTTGGCACGATTTGAGCCTATACTACGAGGTAGGACATAGGATACTTTTTATCCCGAAATTCTACCCCCGAAGGGGTGAAATAGGGGTTGAAAGTTTGTATGAAAGTCCTTAATTTCTCAAGTTATAGCCATGAAACTTGATATATGAGCTGCAGGTTAAAAATGGAGAAATACGTGTTTCACAGTTTTTGAAAATTCGACCCCCAAAAGGGTGAAATAGGGGATGAAAGTTGGTATGAAAGTCCTTCGTTTCTCAAGATGTTTTACAAGTTATATCAACGAAACTTTTTATTTTGGCTTACGGTAAAAAATAAAGAAGTACGTGTGTCACAGTTTTTCAAAATTCCACCCCTAAAGGGGTGAAATAGGGGGTGAAAGTTTGTATGAAAGTCCGTCATTTCTCAAGTTATATCGATTAAACTTGGTATACAAGCTACTCATTGAAAATGAAGAAATAAATGTTTCACAGTTTTTGTAAATTTTACCCCCGAAGGGGTGAAATAGGGGTTGAAAGTTTGTATGAAAGTCCTTCATTTCTCAAGTTATAGCCATGAAACTTGGTATATGAGCTGCGGGTTAAAAATGAAGACATACGTGATTCACAGTTTTTCAAAATTTCACCCTCAAAGGGGTGAAATAGGGGTTGAAAGTTTGTATGAAAGTCCTTCATTTCTCAAGTTATATCGATGAAACTTGGTATACAACCTACCGGTTAAAAATGAAGAAATACGTATTTCAAAGTTTTCGTAAATTTTACCCCCGAAGGGGTGAAATAGGGGTTGAAAGTTTGTATGAAAGTCCTTCATTTCTCAAGTTATATCCATGAAACTTGGTATATGAGCAGCGGGTTAGAAATGCAAACATACGTGTTTCACAATTTTTCAAAATTCCACCCCCAAAGGGGTGAAATAGAGGTTGAAAGTTTGTATAAAAGTCCGTCATTTCTCAAGTTATTTCGATGAAACTTGGTATATCCACGCGGACGAAGTCGCGGGCATCAGCTAGTACTTAATAAATTTATGATTATACCATAAATTCTCTTAAATAATTTCATTAATTCTCATAAATCTTAGTGTAAAAAAAGTTTTTAACGATAACCACAGTTGAAATTCTATCGCATTCTCTCGCAGGCTAAATCCTATTAAGAATATGTTTCTCTTTTTGGTATCGCTTTTTCGTTTCATCGAATTTTCAAATCACAACGATTCCAAAGAAGTTTCACTGCAAAAATGCGGTCTGCGAAAAGAAACCTCAAAGAGCTCAAAAGTCAAAACGATAGAGTCGACACAGAGCATCCCGAATGTCGGTAGTTGGTCCATTTTTAATAACGAAGCTCTTTGCTGATTTCGTTCCACCCAGCGTTGATATCCCCCGTGACCGCAGAACGAGTCGCTTTGCGCAAGGAATTTTTAAAAGTTTGCTTAATTCCACTGTTGTACCAGCAGTTGCTTTGTATTATTTATTTTAGTTTAGCTTCACTGGAACACCACCTGGATAGTTGGACTCACCTTTAATTATTTTTAAACTAGATGATGATTTTGTCTGTCTGGATTTAGACTTTTAATGATCCCGTGAGAAATGTTTCTAGCTGCTGGTCTTCGTAACTGTATCATGTAAAAATAACGTCGATCCGTTACCTCGTTCTGAAGCACACATGTAACAAAAAGCAAACACACATTCGCATTTTGTAATTTTAAGTAGGATTTTAGAATTGTAATATTATTTTGCATTTAAACTGTGGGTTGTGATAAAGATAAATTACTTATTTTTTTATTTTGTTCGGAAAACTTACAGCTACATACAAAAAAAGTGAATAGATAAATATAAAGAATAAGTATAACGCCAATTACAAGTTTTTACAGATAAATGAAAATAAAGAATAAGAAATGAAGAATAAGAATTGAAAATAAAGACAACAGCAAACAAAAATAAAACCGGCCAAGTGCGAGTCGGACTCGCGCACCGAGGGTTCCGTACAAACCTGTAGTAAGTTTTACGATTAATGAATTTAATGAACCGCAAAACTAACTTTGTTTGTAGAGGTTTATTGTTAATATCAAAAAAACTATGATAGTTATAGCGTTGGTTTTATTTTTCCTGTAAAATATACATAAGCTTCTATTGACCATAATTATTTCAGATTTTCCAATTGGTAAACTTCGGAGATAAGGGGGGGGGGAACGGTATTTTTTTCGATATTTTGCCCGATAAATCAAAAACTATTATGCATAAAAATAAATAAAAATCTGTTTTAGAATGTAGAAGTATAGCCTTTTCATATGATATCCCACTCAGTATAGTTATCATACTTTGAAATTTCAAACCCCCGATTTTCCCCCTTTTTTTAATAAACTAAAAATAATTTTCGATTTTTTTTATTTTAATGATGTTAGGCCACTATTATACACAACTATTCCAAATTTCATGTCGATAGCTTTAATAGTTACTGAAATAATCGACTGTGACAGACGGACGGACGGAGAAAGTCGCACCATAAGGGTTCCATTTTTACCATTTTGGTACGGAACCCTAAAAACAATTTTACTTTAAAAAAGTCAAAAGACACTTCGCAAGAATAACAGTCTAAGTAATGTGGTGAAACACAGCTGTAGTCATTTTTCATGTTCCGCGGTGGATTTTCATCGCGTGTACCATGACATAGTTTCACGGACGAGAAAACTAGACCCAGAAAAACCGTAAAAGCATAAGAAATGGAAATTTCGTTCAGCTACCTGTTAAAAGTAGACTAAACAAGCAAGTATAACCCTTTCGGATGAACAGAATAAGAGTGGAAACGGTATACCTACAAGTATTTCCTGCATATAATTTGCAATGAATAGCTCATACATTAAACATTGGGATATGCAAACAAGTATGGCAAGTAGAGTTAGGTATTTTATGCTTTAGACTTTAAAAATGCTGAAAATGAACTAGGCTCAGTGAGGATACTGTTTTAGATTAATAATAATATTATGTTCTCATAAGTTTGATAGAAGCAGGCGTAACTTTGCGGAAGTCAATTGCTTAACAAAGTAGGTAGTAAAACCTATTAAAAAGTAGGTACACTTTTTGACGGTAACAACATAAAAATAACTTATAACTATAATATAAAAAATATAGGTACAATATTATTATAAAGTAAAACAAAGCGAAGCATCGCATCGCAAAGCAAGGCCAGGCAAGGCAAAGCATAGCTTAGCAAAGCCTTTGGTCGTTTGCTGGGCGTCCAAAGCAGTAAAAAAGTTCCCGGGAAATCTCTTAAAAATCCGGACTTCAGGAAGCCCTATTCAGAATAGATAGTAGATATGTACTAGATAGGGTTAGATACCTGCGAAGCAATGGACCAAGTTCAAAAATTTACACAAGCTTAGAATTCGCAAACTTACATCCAGTTGTTTCGGGTAACTAACTGAGCAGAGGTAAAGTTTTAAGTGCATACCTATTAGTGATATTACCTATACTATATACTCGTAATACAAACGCAGTTTCGAGTGAAATTAATGAAGATGACGAGCAAGTAGCTAAGTACCAAACTATCAAAGTATCAGAATCAAAATCTTTCTACTTTTTTTGAAGTGCAAAGCACTTTTTGGTAGGGGTAAACTTGTGGATTCGCGTTACCAGATTCGCGTCACCGACATGCTCGCGTTGTTACGAAGACAAAAGGTCTTATATATAAATATACTATGTTCGTAATTAAACTTATTTTTAAGGTTTATATTTCAATTATTTAAATTTTTTTTTAAATATTCGTTTTCACTTCTATCGGCAGTCCATAGGACTGACAATTTTTTTTTAACCACGACAAGTAAGCCCTTGACTGCGATCTCACCTTATGCAGTCTAAGATGGTAACGGGCTATATTGTCTGTTAGGGTCATGGTAGTGTTACTTCATAAACATCTAAGTGTCATTAACATTTTTATCCTGCGAAATCAAAGAATTCCCATGACATTTTAAACATACCAAAGAATAATTGCAGGTAATGTAAGCCAAAATGCTAAATCTGCACCTATTGTCCCAAAAACTTAACTGATTCGGTGACAGCGTCCTGTTAGCCAATAAATATTTAAAACTAGTGGTTCGCCCCGAACTGAGACCTCGCGGTATCCATAAGATAGTTTTAACTATCTTTACGTTTATAGACATCAGTACTATCAGTAGACTATTTTTTTATTCCACGTAAGATGGAGCTAACGTCTATTATTTGTAAGCACAAACGAATAAACTTTTACAGAGCGCCATCTATTGACATCATTGTGAAGTTCTGTTAAAAATACGGAGCTCATTAAAAATTAAATAATTTCGTTTCCTTATATAATATTTATCTAATTTTAGTATTTGTTGTTCAAGTACAGGATATAATTCAAATAATTGATCAAGTTTCAGGCTCAGCCTTTCAGAAAATTGAGAGTTCTGAGGTCAATTTTGGACGTTAGAAAATCTCCACTTTGAAAGCCCCCCATTTCGTCAATTTTAGGGGAAAAATTAAAAAATATATATTTTTGGACTCTATTCCTAATTATCTTTAAAATGATATACCGCAACCCTACTTACGCTATAAATAGTAGATTAGTAGCCAAGGGTTGTAAGGCATCAATTGCAGCCCGAGATATTTAGGCGCTCGAGCGCAGGGAGGGCGCCTATAGTTCGAGGGTGCAATTGATGCTTACACCCGAGCTAACTACTCTGCTTTACATCTCGATTGTGAGGTAAAGTAGGTCCTTATTACCCCCAAATGGAGCTTGTAGGTGACCAATTAGCGCTCTAGGGTAATAATGTAGCTAGAAAAGCCCAAGGGCGGTAAGTAATTAAAAAAAAAACTCTTCACTCTTTCAAAAAGTTCGCGTACATCTAACCATCATACTTTTTTAATTACTTACCGCCCTAGGGCTTTTCTAGCTACATTATTACCCTAGAGCGCTAATTGGTCACCTATACAAGCTCCATTTGGGGGTAATAAGGACCTACTTACCGAATATGAGAGATGTAAAATATTTTACTTCGCATTCGCTTCTATGAGAGCCTCCCTGAAATAATAGTAGATTATACACCAAGGGGATAAAGCACTGTTTTATGTCACGGGCGCCACATTGAATCCTGAACGTAACGAAGGACTCCAAATTTAACTCCCGAGCGCAGCGAGGGTGTTATAAGTTAATTCCCGACCAAAGGGAGGGAATTAAGATTGAGTCCTGAGTGCAGTGAGGGATTCAAGCGCCCAAGAAAAAATCTGCTTTATCCCGGTGGTGTATACTCTACTTTATACTTCTACCATAACAGTAAAACAAACTGTAACGGTTAGATATTTATTGCAAATCATAGTATGGATACATAGGTCTATAAATAATAAAAAGATAAGACAAATTAAAAGTGAATGTTGATATTCAAACTTTTTGCTTTTCATGCTGCCAGTGTTTATGCAGGTATACATACTCCTTGGTTTAAAACTTTTATGTCAAATGGTACGGTCGTTTGGTCGACCAGTCTGGAGCCTATACTCTGTTGTGCATATTTACAGTATGGGGTTGGTCAACTAGTTGGGCGATCGATCGACTAGATTACGGCCCTAGGGCATGAAGACTGACTTTAGACCCGCAAAAGTATGATTAAAACAGTAGTAAAGGTATGGTAGAAGTATAAAGATTTTTATAACTTTTTAAGCCATATTCGGCTGGAGACCATCGGTTTGACATATTATATTTAAATTTGAAGTAATTACGTTCAGTAATTCAGAAGTTATAAGGCTCTGACAGACGGACGGACGGACGGACGGACGGACGGACAAGTGCAAATTCACTCAAGTAGACTCAGAGACCTTCGCTTCACTCGGTCAATAAAATAAAATTAAAAACTAAACAGTCAAAACTTCCTTCCTATTTTGCGCACCGGGCCAGATAAGTTTGTGGGACTGTACCTATCATATCATATCATACTTCATACTAATATATAAATGCGAAAGTGTGTTTGTTTGTTGGTTTATTGGTTTGTTGGTTTGTCCTTCAATCACGCCGCAACGGAGTCTCGGATCGACGTGATTTTTGGCATGGGTATAGTTGAGGACCTTACGAGTGACATAGGCTACTTTTTATCCCGGAAAATTAAGGAGTTCCCGTGGGAATCAAAAAATACTTAAACCACGCGGGCGAAGTCGCGGGCATCAGCTAGTATATTTATATATAGCTACTATAATTGCTATATCAAATGTTACCCGTGGTTCATAGTTACCACTACAGAGACCTTAGCACAGATAAGAGGAGACAGTCAGTCGACATGGAATATGATTTCTCAAGTGAGATGTTCAACTGGCTGCGAACAAAGGAGCGTTACCCGCTCGACTGACTCGGAACATTGTACTGAACTATTTGTAGTAAGGTACGGGTACATCTCGTATCCTTCAATGAATTTGTAATAGGTACTTTTGAGCGTACAATTGATAGTTCCGCAACCATACTAGTCTATCTAAATATAATACAGAAAAAACTTAAAAGCCTTGTGAAAGGGGGCCTTAGTCAATAAAAACGTTAAAAATCAAAGACATATTTCAAAAATTCCACGCAGAGTTGGTTCCCAAATTGCGTGGTGGTGGATAAAGGCTGCAAAGAACGCAGTCCGAAAAAATCCACGATATTAAAAATGAGGCAAAAGCCTCCATTTGGAATGCCCTGTACCGCTGTTGGACGTTTGATTTTTTTTTTAAAGCCGACTATCTATAGGAGGTTTCTGGGTTTATTTAGTGCGAGAACATGAGAGAAAAAGTGATTTAGTTTTATGTTGAATACTTACTTATTTTAAACCGTCGAATAAGTAAAAAAGATGACGTCACAATTCACTATTTCATACAAAATCCCGTGTTGACCTTTTGACGTTTGAAAAAAGTTACTGTTTGACTAGTTGTGAAATAATACTAATATTATAAATTATGCGAAAGTGTGTTTGTTGGTTTATTGGTTTGTTGGTTTGTCCTTCAATCACGCCGCAACGGAGCAATAGATTGACGTAATTTTTGGCATGGTTATAGTTGAGAACCGGAGAGTGACATAGGCTACTTTTTATCCCGGAAAATTAAGGAGTTCCCGCGGGAATCACTAAAACTTAAACCACGCGGACGAAGTCGCGGGCATCAGCTAGTATCCAATAATAACGGATTCCGTATTTAGTTCAAACTAAAAATATAGATCAACTTCTAAGAATAAGAGATTCAATATTAATCAACAGATGATGGCAGGAAGCTGTATTAGTACTTAGCAGGAGCTGGAACATAGACGTAATTACACAGTCATAGAGTACTTATAGGTAGTAGATCTGCATTCACGTGGCTCGCCGGTCCGGAAAGGCCTCCCAGTGCACTCCCCGCTTCTGCTCTACGTGTATTGAATGGAATTGCATTATGAAAGCCTTGTGTTTGGAGTAGAACCCCTTTTGCATTTATTTACTCGAAAATATGTAAAACATTTTTGAATTGAAATGAAAATAGTTCCGGAGTTTGAAATTTATTTCGTTGCATTTATAATCCGCTCATGCAAGCTTCGTTATATCTCTTTTGAACTCATCCCACAACGTTTACATGTGTGACGTTCACAGAAAGGTTAAAGATCCTTCAAAGATCATCTTTTAGATCGTTAGAGATCTCCTACATTCAATAATTGATTAATTGCATGTCAGAACACGCGTAGAGTTCCGTAGTTATGGTATTTTCCAAAAACTTGCAACGTCGTCAAAGACTTTCATGTCGACAAGTAACAAAATCACATAATTTACCTATATAAATCAGTTTAGGAAGTGTTGTACAAGATGGCCTAGAAGTTCTAGATTATACAATACTAGCTGATGCCCGCGACTTTGTTGCGTGGTGTACCTAAGTTTTTTATCCTCCTTAATTTTCCGGGATAAAAAGTAGCCTATGTCACTCTCCAAGTCCTTAACTATACCCATGCCAAAAATCACGTCGATCAATTGTTCCGTTGCGGCGTGATTGAAGGATAAACCAACAAACAAACACATTTTCGCATTTAGTATGATAAATATAATATTATGTTCATTCATCTATTCATCTACTGTATTATTTGGCGGATCCTCAAGTAGAAATATTAAAACACCAGTCGGTCTAAACTATTTTTTATTTGTTTTAAACTATTCTGCTATTACCAAGGTATAGTGTGCTGTATGATAGTCCTAATCAAAGTATTTGATGACCGTATATTTAGGGGTGATATCCAAAGATTTAACCAACTGTTAAACTGGGTTCAAAGTTGGGATAAAGTTTAAAGCTTAGCTATTCGAACCGTATCCACATAATTGTGAAACTTGGACATTTCCTAACTACTGTGGTTTAGTTCTTGATCTAAGATAGATAGAATAGTTCGAGCTATTTAAAGTTTGGTTGCTTTGACAATTAAATGACCATTAGTTTACTGTTGGCAATTTACATTACTACAACATATCGGTGATCAAAGACGTGAAACCTACATGTCCGAGAGTTCATCATCTCCAAGTGTGTACAGTCTGTGAACCCGCATTTAGTCAGCTTGGTGGACTCGGGCCTTAAATTTCGCACACAGATAGCAGACACACTTCGCCCAGCTCGCATCTCAGAGACGGGACGTAGATACTTTTTATCCCGGAAAATCAGAGTTCCCACAGGATTTTAATATCTCAATCTGCGCTATAAATAAAAACAGGGATCATCCAGCGATACCAATAAAAACCCTAAATATAAAGATTATATTTTTTATAAGAGGAATAATGTGTTTAATAGTACCGATTTTTTTGTATTTATAGTAGATATGATACCATAGGGAGACTATAGAGAAATTCATGAACGTGATGATGCTTTGAACGGGGGGATTAAAATTAGATCGGACACCGCACGAATGCACCGAATACCAATAATTTTATTATAGAATTTGTTTGTTCGTCCCACAAACTTTTCTGACCTGGTGACAGACTCGCTAGTAGGTAATATATGCAAAATAACAAAGACTAAAACTGGACCGGCATAAAAAATAGTTCCAATTTTGGCCCCCGGGTCGGTTTTAAGTCTGACGGATTATACTTTTTTATTTTTATGCTACTATATACAAGTTATAAGCCACAGTTATAAGCCCTTGACCTTATATTAATTGCCTTTAAATAAAAATATTTTTTTTTGTCTTTTGGGAGGCTTTGGCTTACTTAATTACCAGTTAAGCGGCAGAGACGCACAGGCTACAGCGGTCTACCTAGCGGTAGAGACGTACCCGGTACCATCAAGCGATTTAGCTTTCCGGTACGATACGAACAGGTTAGGATGCTACCATAATTACCACCAAGTGAGATCGCAATCAAGGGCTAAATTTTACTGGAGTAAAATTAAGAAAATAAATTTTCCTATAAAACGAAGCGACATGTTAGTAGTAATCGGTACAAATAAATAAAATGAATAAAAATAAAGTATTAATAAAAATAAATGCTCTACAAATCATTTTGAGATAAACGTGAGGCGTTACACGTAGGCGTTATCCAGGCTTCGAGCGGTTTTATTAAGTAGACCCTTCTCATAGCATAAAGGTACGAGTAGTTCATCGATCTTGTAACTTCGCTGACTTTCAACCACGGAATTTAGGATATATGTCAATAGAAGTGTTAACGAGCGTGTGCATATTGCCACGCACGTGTGTTAAGATGGGTGGTTTGGGTGGTTAAGATGGAATACTATTGCCTGATAAAAAGGTTCTCTCAGCGGGCGATGGAGATGGCTATGCTCAGAGTAAGTATTCCTTCGTGATCAAAACAGAAACGAGGAGATCAGTTACTAAGCTGAAGTAGGCACACTAGGAAATTGGTCCTCGAGTCGGGAGGCACACGTTGTTGTTCCTGGTGTACCTCAGGCGGTGAGAAAGGAATATGAAGTTCCGCGGAGGAGGGTCGATCAGCGACGACGATGGCGGCTGGGTTGCGCGAATTTTACGGTCCCTATCCAGCCGTTTTGCGAGGAACACCGTGGGGTTTTAGTCGGTAATAGTCCGACATAACCTTTGCATTTCCCCAGATGCAAAGGTATCCATGAGGATTTCCCCACGAAAAAAAAAGGCACTAGGCAGGGCACATATTATCTAGTTCGAAGAACTGATCGGGGTTGAATATCCCATTTAACTTGATTAAGGCAGCCTTCCACCGGAAAGAATAGTGACCTCCCCACTAAGTACAGTCAGATTCAAACTTTATTACGTCTCGGAAGATAGCCGCGAGTGTAGGTTGGTGCAGGTACAGTCAACTGAAATTTGAGAGATTTGAATGTAGATAATATATATAATGAACTATCAGAGTTCAATCTTGTTTGGTGTAATAAACTAAGCTACATTCACTCAATTCAGTGAAATAGCCGAAAACTCATTCTTTTGTTCCAACTCCCAGATCCCAAAGCGTTTTTATGGCTCTATGCTTCAATCCTTTCAAAGAGAACGTATAAAGCAGTTGTTTTGTTTAACAACTCAACGCTCAGCCTTTTAGCACCAATATAGCGGCTCAGTCTGCCTATTGGAGACATCGCGCGTTTTCGGCGTACAAAATATTTTAGCATGATTGCTTCAGTGTAACGACTGTAATTTCTTCTGATTAGATCGTTAAAGCAAGAACACCACAAACTGAACCAATTCAATTCGAGATAAGTACCCATGTGTTTTTTTTTATTATTATGACTTCAGTTACGTACCTTGCTCTACATTACCATCGACATTTCAATTAATCAATCAATCAATATTTATTTATTCAAATTAACTAGTACATTGTACACTCTTATTGACGTCCAATCATACTAATATTATAAATGCGAAAGTGTGTTTGTTTGTTGGTTTGTTGGTTTATTGCTTTGTTGGTTTGTCCTTCAATCACGCCGCAACGGAGCAACAAATCGACGCGACGTGATTTTTTGCATGGGTATATTATTTACGTATATGGGTATTTCTGCATAGTTGAGCACCTGGAGAGTGACATAGGCTAGGCATAGGCTTTTTATCCCGGAAAATTAAGAAGTTCCCGCGGGAATCAAAAAAACTTAAACCACGCGGACGAAGTCGCGGGCATCAGCTAGTCTAAATATATAAAAGGAAAAGGTAACTGACTGACTGACTGATCTATCAACGCACAGCTCAAACCACTGGACGAATCGGGCTGAAATTCGGCATGCAGATAGCTACTATGACGTAGACATCCGCTAATAAATAATTTTTGAAAATTCAACCCCTAAGGGGGTAAAATAGGGGTTTGAAACTTGTGTAGTCAACGCGGATGAAGTCGCGGGCATAAGCTAGTTACATATACAACATGATGGTGATAATCAGTTACGGTATCTTAAAACTAAAGCTACGAGCTACGAGCTTCAATTGATCACATGGTCCAGCAGAATGGGTTGTTGTGATAAGACCGGTTCCTATTACATCAGTCTGCGCCGTCAGGCGTCCGATGTCGAAATGGAGTTCTCTTTAATTAAACTCGGACCGCGAAAATAAATAATAAAACACTACTGCCATTGAACGAAAGAAAGTCAACATCCAGCTGTATAAAAAAGTTTTTCGAAGAGTAAAAGTTAAAACATAAGCTTACAATTAAGTTTCTACCGTAGGTAATCTATCAACAAAAGCTAAAACTTGGAGAAAGCTTTAATTTTTTTTTAAATATTTTTTAAACTTGATGATAAGTTAGATTGATCTCAGGTTAACTCAGATTGGGTATATAGTCAAACAGTTCAGTTCAATAGCTTATAGCCTGAATAAAATATAAGCTACATTTTATTCTAGGGTTTCACACTGACGAAAACGTGGGCAACATCTAGTATCAAACTGGCAGAGTGAAAAGGCGCCTTGATTCTTAGGCAAGTGCGTAAAGTGTAAACCAATAAACCAAGTCACTACTACGGTAAAGGAAGTTATTTTTGGCTACATTTCATCAACCTAGTTTCATTTCGCGGATTCCGTTCCCAAAAGTTTGCGGTTTATTTGACTTGCCGTATAAAAAAGACTAACGAGTTTTCACGTAACGTATCACAAGGGGTTAGTATAAAATTTTACATCCCAGCAAAGTTGATAAAATTCGAGCGTCGCGCATCGTAATCGTAACATGTAACGTCAGAGTTAGAAGAATAGAGGCCCAATAATTGTCTAAGCGTATAATGTAAATCGTAGGTACTCATTTGACAGCATAAAACGTATTACTCGAACTGTTTAAGGAGTTCATACATGCTTTTTGATGTGCAGGCATCATTTGAGTGCATCTATGAACTCCTTAAACAGGTCGAATTATACGTTTGACAAACGATTACAATTGTGGGGCTTAAAATTCCTCGATTCGTTCAAATTATTAGTCCACCACACATAAACTAAACATTCAATCGAGGGTATTAATTAATTTGCGCCCCGGTAATTGTCTTTTAAGTCGTTCACTGGCTAAAGCCTGTCGTCATGACCATTGTCTGGAGAACTCTGTGCTGCGTGCGAATTGCGTTAAGTTTGCCGCCGCGTGCGGTGTAATCAGTGTTAGCAGCAATAAACTATCTAGTTTATGTATATTTTTGGAGGGTAACAGGAACGAAAAATAGGGGAGTAATTAGGTCCATTTTACTTTTCTACTTTCTATTGCTTCGATACTCGTTAACTATCAGTGTTGTCGAAAAGTCCGAACTCGTACTAAGCCGACAGATATTTCATGAATTTTCCTCTCCTCTTTTACCTTTTTTTGCCAACGTCAAGCGTGTTTGTTCCCTTCACGTAATCAAAGAGCAAAGAAACGAGATTGTATTTGCATAATAAAATAGCGTTTCATCTCAAATCTGAATTTACGATAATGCATCAAAGATAGATGATTAGTCAAAGGGCTATACGATAGATCATGAGTACTGAAAACAGTTTACTTACAATCGGTATGTTTAGCTACTTTAAAAGGATACAAGTTTTTAAACTTTTTGACCAAACATCAATTATAAACGATTATATTCACCGGCAAGAGAAGCAGAGGCAGACCCATGGCAGACCACTATACGCTGGGTTGATGAAATAACAAACTTGGCAGGAGAGAATTGGGTCCTCAAAGCTAAATAGCCTTCACTCAAAGAGAGGTTTTAATTAACCAAAAGAAGAAGAAGAAGAACTAAAAAATGTACTTATTTGGAATTTAGAAAAATGAAAAACGATTAAATACCTACTTGAGTTTTTTTTTTTTTTTTTTTTTTTTTTTTATTTAATTGAAAACAAAACAATAGAAATTAAAGCTAGCTAGCCTAACCTAATTACTATATAAATCATGCCCGCGTGGAATGGTGGCGAGAATACTGGCTGCATTTCCGCGCTGGACAGCCAGGCTGATCCTTTGCGCAAAAAATGAGCCAGCCCTTCTGTCACCAGATGAGGCAACCAACCGCGGTGAAATAGCTCGCAAAAAATTTTTGGCACTAAGACTCCACGGCCCCAGGGTCTCCACGGCAAACGGAACAAATATGTAACTCTCTATGAGAGAGGCATACTTCCGCCGTTTGCCGGTTTCAGCCTTTTCTGCTGCGGCTCCCGGCCTTGATGCCGTCTCCCTGATATGACACGGGGCCAATGTGTCTACGCATGTTGCGTCCCACATTAGCGCCCGTCCCCGTTCCCAGGGAACCAGCGTCAATCCATCAGGTCTCTTGCCATCATCCCGACTAATCCCTGCCGGCTCAATGAGCGCAGGAATATCTATGGTGGCAAGAGCCCTTTTGATCGTATCATTGAGAGAGCCATGCCGAAAAAGCCTACCAGCGCTCCTTTGGCAAGAGAGTCCGTGAATTCCAAATTTATCGACCTCTTTTCCACACGGACATCTGTGCTCATAGCACAGGGGTGTTCCCAATCTGAGACCTAGAGCCACACGAAAACTTTCGTTATCTAAAAGCGTGCCTAGATTTTTGGATGGCAAGGCATGAAGCCAATACCCGGATTCTTTTTCAGATAAGGCTAGAAGCCTTGCTCGATCTCTTTCACTTGTAAGATTTTGAACCAAATTTGTATGTGTCAGCCGAACCAACGGCACATCCCAAAGTTTTTGTGTGAAACATTCCTTCGGGATGTCGTCATTGGGACACCTGACCTTCCAACTCTCTAGGGCCTCTGTGGCATAGGTCAATGAAACTGAATTAGAATTAAGAATTTGAGAACTGAGCTCTTTTATACTATGCACAGAGGACAGAAAAGCCGGAAGAGCAACACTGGAAATTTTTCTCACGCCGATGCCACCATACTTGACCGGTAAAGTAGCTTGATTCCAGGACTGATCATCAAAACATAAATTTAGAATTTTTTCTAGCGTATCTCTTAAGGTGGCATCCATAATATCGAGTAGTCCAGGAAATTTCCAAATTGGGCTCGCACGGAGAATGTAAATTAATTTAGGTACAAAAAGGCAATATTTTAGGATCGAAAATGCAATGTGAGAATTTAGAGCGCCCAATTTGTCAGAATGTGCCGAAAATGTTCTGATTTTTTTGTCCAAGATTGGTTGTATGGCTTCGTTAAAAAGAGGAGCACCAAGAAGACAAAGTGAATGTTTATCAAGAATCTTAATATTAGGGGCAATTCCGTTAAATAATTCTGAGGCCGATAATATTCTATCTTGCGATAGTTTTTCTGTGAAAAAAAGTTCACATTTGGAAAAATTTAGTTCTAAACCAATTTTGCTAAATTGTTGCTTAACGCTATTAAGATCTTTTAGAACGTCATCCACGTTGCCTCCAATGGTTCCATCGTCAAGATACCATATGTTAAATTTAGATGTTAAATTTGAGATATGGTTATGGATCCCTAAGCTGAACAGGGCTGGACCTAAAGGATCCCCTTGCTGAACACCTACAGAGGACTTAATATCGCCATCTCCAAAAAATAATTTGGAAGCAGAGCTGTAACATTGCCAAACATATGGGTAAATTTCGGGAAGCTGTGTTGAAACTTCGTTAAGCAGAGTTGCCCTGTCCAATGAATTGAAAGCATTCTTTACGTCTACTTTCAGCAGTACCTCAACCTCGCCATTCGATAAGAAAGTACGAGCCGAATGCACTGCTGCCTCACAACCACCTTTACTGCCAAATCCAACTTGAATAGGTTGGAATTTATCCTTTAGGGTCGAAACTATGTGTCTACACGCTAATTTTGATGCCAAACGGCGAAAAGTGCAGCCAACAGCGATGGGCCGGATCCCACCGTCCTTTTTATTAAAAGCACAGAGCCTCGCACCGTAAAGGAATGGCAAAAAGGATGAATTTACCTCGCCAGATAACATCAAATTACAAAGTCTGGTAATGTCACTCAGAAGCGCCCTGCCGGCGTCCCCAGCAGTAACTCCCACAAGATCCTTCAGATGTTGTGGAGTTATGCCGTCCATGCCACCAGCAGAGCCACTGCAGAATGACATTATCGCAGCGTAAGTTTCTTCATCCTTTATCTGTAAAAATGAAACGTTTGAAGGTGGGTCTGGAAGCAAAGAGTCGGGATTTGGTAAAGGATGCTTGTCACGTAAGGCTTCTAGCGTTTCATCATTGAATGGAGCCAGCGTATCATTAGAAAACAAAATGCGGGCTGCGTTTTTAAGATCCCCATCCATAACCTTGTTTTCCACAATTTTTTTTAAATTGTAATTTTGCGTTCGAAATGAGCAGTCAGGAATTTGGAAAACGCGATCAACCGAACAATTTTTTTTTAATTTTGAACATAACGACCCGCTTTCTGATTTATCTACTGAAAAATGTTTATATGAAAACAAAAAAAGATTTTGCCAAGCCAGAAGTGAATTTGATAAGACATTTTGGATTGTATGTGATAAGGATCTAGCCAATGATATTCTTGCCCCTCGCGGAATGCGTTTTATTATAAAGGAATATTTTGACTATATTTGGATAATAAAATTTCGAAGGGTACCTGGTTTTGACTTCCTGTTTGCGTTTGATCACACATTAAATTTGGGCAAGTTAAAGGCCTTGCTGGTGGTCCGTGACATCGTGCGATATGGATGTTAAGGCCTTTACGACCTTTAAACAGCCTGCCATCACTACAGTGTGGGCATTCTATGTACTCAACTTGAGAAGCACTGGGGATCATACTTCACAACACAAAAAAAGAAAGAAAAAACTAAAACACTACACAATAGCGTCTATAAGCGCGCGAAGCCCCGGCAACGGCAACCAGGAGGCCTGCAGAGCAGGCGACTGCCCGCTGAGGCCCCTGGAAACCGCGACACCGCGTGGCAACGCCTCGCTCTGAAACAAAAACAACTGTTAATATCGCATATCGAGGAACCGTGAAAATAATACCACGGGGTATTTCGCGAATAAGCGCCAATTTGATGCCAATAATAATCCAAAATACCGAGCCCAATATTTATAAATAATAATTTTGAAGCGAGCAAAATTTTTTCATTGACATCTCATTGACATCTTTCTTTCCTACTTGAGTTAAATATTGTGTGTCCAAGTTAAATTATCAGTGTATAAACAGTAATATTATAAGACAGTGCATATCTACTGTTCACATAGACTTTTTTAGTAATTTTTCAAGTTAAAAAGTGAAGTGAGATGGACAGTGCATACCCAGTAAAGAAATGAAATTTTCTTAAAAATACTTCATCCGACTTCATCCGCGTGGATTAAGGTTTTTGATTCCGCGATTTTTACAAACATCCATACTTTCACATTTATAATATAAGTAAGAAGATTGACTTCGATTAATTACTACTAAGTATACCAATACTAAATACTAATTTCGACAGTATTATAAAATTTTTCGGAATTTCTGAAAAAAATACCTAATTCAATGTAGACAATTGTTTGTGCCAAAAAGCCCCTAGAGAATTATTTATATTTTACTGATGTATAATTGTTACTAGACTAGCTGATGCCCGCGACTTCAGCCGTGAGGATTGAGATTTTTTGGTTCCCGCAGGAACTGTTTGATTTTCCGGGATAAAAACTAGCAAGTGTTATTCCAGACTATAATCTATCTCTGTGCGAAATTATATCCAGATCCGCCCCCCGATTATGTAAGAATTATCTATTAGGTATGTACGATAACCTTATACGTATGAGAATGGATACACAAAATTGAGCTCTAATTCAATGCTGTTATGGTTTAATTTACTGTGACGCCGAACTTTGACGATTTCATCGGCCATTCTTACATAACCGGGGGGCCGTTCAGCCGTTGTGGCGTGATTGAGTAAAAAACATCCATCCATACATCCATCCAAACTTTCGCATTTATAATATTAAGTAATAGATGAGTATAGATAAAATATTCTTACCTTCCGTGGTAGTTTCGGCCAAAATAGACGCAAGTTTCTGAGTTAATACAAGTTACAGTCGCAAAGAAAACTGTTGCTCTTTTCCGGTTTTGAGCTCCTTAAAGCAACTCGAGGGCTTACAGAAGCAAATGAAATTTAAATAATATAAATTTCATACCGCTCCTTAGTGATTTAAATTCCATTTCATTGCAGCCCGTTTGTTCTTGTGGCAAGTTTAAGTAAAACTGTATTGTTACTCAGTTCCTACGCTTTCTAGGCTCCAGCACTCCGTTATGAAGCCTTTTTTTAAATTTTAATAAAACTGTAGACGAAGTGCAGACGTTGGCTACAGTTGAATGTTTATTTTTATTCGTTACCTTTGCCCGCGGCTATGCTCACGTTAGGTTGGATTTTGATACACATTTCAAAGCCCTAACTTTCGAAAAGCCTTTCTTAGCGGATTCCTAATTAGGTCACAACAGCAGCTATCTGTGATGCCAAATTTCATCCTGATCAGTCAGTCACCTTTTCCTTTTACGTATTTAGATTAGTTTATTTTTTATACACTAGCAATCAATTATGTAGAGTTATGTAGAGAACGGCAAATCGAACAATCAGATGGAAATTTTTATGCCTCAATCATGTCTTCGTGCCTACTGAACAGGTTAGTATAGAAATAAAATTTACTACATGCAGCTTAAACATGGTTACAAACAACCTGTCCTACATAAGAAGAAATAAAGAAACAGTTTCTTTCCCCTGGGATTCCAAATAAACGCAATATCTTGACACCACAGCTGTTGTAGAAATAATTAAGACAAAAATATATTATGAGGCGTGTGGTCCCAAAATGGACTCCACTCAGCAAGTCTGTGGTGTGAGCATAGGCGTAGCATTGGTCTTCTGTGGTTTCCGTGAGATGAGTACAGAAGATAATAAAAAAATAGACTGGACTGCCGATAGAAGTGAAAACGAATTATGAAAAAAAAAATGAAAATATAAACCTTATAAAACTAAGGCATTAAAGTTTAATTACGAATGTAGTATATTTATATTATTTAAGACCTTTAATTATCATCGTAACAACGCGAGCATGGGGCAGCGAGGTGTCAGTGACGGTGTCGGTGACGCGAATCCACAAGTTTACCCCCTACCAAAAGAAGTTTTCACTTCAAAAGTTTTCACTTCAAAAAGAAGTAGGTACGAAAGTCTGCTATGTGCCTATAGCTCGCTGATCCGAAGAGATGAATACCGAAAAAAAAAACTAATAAGTACCTACAAGTACTTTATGAAAATTTTGTGAACTTCTGAATACATTAGCCTGATAACATTTCGGTTTCATATTCGTTTTATATGTAAGGGACGGTTGAAAAGACGTCCACTGATCCCCAGAAATAGGAAAGCATTAATAGAAAAGTTGATAGCTGAAGGAGGGTTGAAATATTGGTTATATTTGAGGGATATTGAAGATAATATGATTATTATTCCACGTAGCTGGACACATACAATGTTCTAGATACGTACAATGTTCATATTATATTTTCAACATGTCCTATATCCTTGCTTTTTTCAATTTAGTATTAAAAAAATATATAACATAATATGTATATATCTTTCCATACTATTATTAAAAATGCAAAAATGTGTCTGACTGTCTTTTAACTTTAGACGTCTCAATCCATAATTAGATTTTAACAAAAATGGAGTTATAATATTATATATATTTTTATATTTCAGCTAGCAAATGTGAAACATTAAGGAATCAAGAAACACACAATAGTTGTAAGGTAAATATTCACGAGAGAGTTTGGGAAATATAATTTACTTGTACATAATATCAAACGCATTGCGTAATGTAACTTGGTTAGGAGGTGAATTACTAAGCTAGTAATGCGATTCAGAGGAAGTGGGCTCGAGAACGATGCCTCGACGTGATCCTTTGTCAACTGATATCGATAAATTAAACTTCCTCCCAACAGGCTTGGAAACGTGGAGCCAGACCACAGTTCAGGCTGGCTAGACATGCGGAATGGGACTCGAGATAAAATTATGTAAACGATAAAAGAGCATTGTATTGTCGCTCCAGAGCTAGAGAGGGTCAAATACAATGAGTGGTGTCATGTCGATACACATACTTCCATTCCTATTCCATTCATACAATAAATGAATTGAATACCAGAACAATAAAACTAAAAACTTATACCCACTGAGTTGGTGGCATTTGAAGGTTCAGTTAATTCACTAGAAAAGAGATTTTTGTTTCAATCCCGTTTGTGGTAAATTACACTTATCCATATTTAACATCCGACCAGCATTTTACACGTGGAATCGACAGTGATTTCCGATCAGTGATCAAAAGTAAATACTCAAATATTGTACTAACAAAGTTTTACCCCGCTATCAATGTGGATCAACGATACACGTACCTACTCTTTGGTGAAGGAAAACATTGCGGGGATACTGAAGCGAAACTCAAAGTCTTAAAATAATATATCGGGTTGCTATGTGTAAGACTTTAACATCTTTGAACCGCATACGTAAGTTTGTAGTAAGCTACCATAATATTTTTAAGGGTATTGGAATACCCTAGAATTAGATGATGCCTGAGTCTTCATCCACGTGGGTTGCGGTCTTTTGAAAATAGGTACGGTGTGAACTATTTTATTTTCTCCGGCCGGAAGTATGTCTGTGTCCTTGTCAGGGATATCTGTACCAAATTTGCCGTGAAAACCTGGAACTTAGTCAGACGGATAGACCGATGGACAGACAAATACACTTACGCATAAATTATAATATTATTATGGATTATTACCTTTTCTTTGGGTTCAGAAAGTAGTTCGCAGGCCCCAATTAAATACCAGGAAGAGGTAGTCTTTCACTTTTACCTTCAAAGCAAAATTTAATTTAAAGCACAATGCTAGATTTTGGATCTCAAGACATCGTATTTTAACTCGAGGAAATCCCCACTTCCTCCTCGCGACGTCGCAGAGCAATAAATTAAAGGGCTAATCCCCACGTTTGTCTCAAAGTCGTCACACTCAGTGGATCACTGGGTACTTTATCAAAGGAAACGCGGATGTATTGAATTTTAAGGTCAGGAAGTGCGCTTTCTTATTTTTACCTTTTTTTATCAATTGCAAGCTAGCCCTTGACTACGATCTCACCTGATGGAGGTGATGATGCTGTCTGAGACAGTAGTGGGCTGACCTGTTAGGGGTATGGCAAAATATGGCATTTTTCGGTTGAGGTGGTACATAACTACATACGTAGTAGGTCGTTTCGACGGCATGCTAGTGACTTTTCGATATAGGATTCTGCCCATAAAAGTGTATTGTAAAGATGTTGGTGCGTGGTGATAAACTTTGTTTTACTTTTATAGGCCATAGGGGCTATAACGGAAAATCTCGTTTGGAATTCCTTTTGCTGCAATGTTGGGTAGGTACCTACATATTGACATATTATAACATGCGCCATATTCATATTTTTTGAGCATATTCAAAATTTACTTACGCTGAGTTGCACGAAACAAATACAAAAATTTAAGTGGTACTTAGACTAATTTAATCGCAAGAATCGTAAGGAGTCTTGTGATTAAATTAGTTTAATCAACACTTAAATTTTTAAAATAGTTTCGTGCAACTCAGCGAGCCTTATTAATTGACATAAATTATTACCTTATTATTGACTTTTCAATGTCAAAGGAAGCTTAAAACTTGGCGCAGTCGGTGGATTAGGATACAATTAATACTTAAAATAATCTTACTTGTTAGTCCTTTCTAGTATAATGATGTCTCATGTCTACAATCGTCTCTTCATTATTTTCGGGTCAAATCCCAAGACTTTCCAGATGATTAATATCTCTCGCTGAATAGATTAGACCCGACGGCCCTCTTGTACAAGTTGTCTTGTTAGAAGCTATTGTTTGATGTCAATCGAGGATATTTAATCTACGTGACAACTAGTTACTGCGGGCTGACTTGGAGTTTTTTTTACGAATACAGTCGCGACAACGTTTTCTATCATGTTTTATATGGAGTTGATCGAGCGCTAGCTGTCAAGCGCCTGACCCTTTTGTGCTTAATGATAAGTGACAGCGTAGTGTGTAGTACTAAAAGAACACGTGAACAAAGTGTCTACAAGAAAGACTAAGATGCGTCAATAGACAATTTCTTAGTACATAAGATAAATTATAAGTTTAGATTAAAATTAAAATACTCGTTAGCCAATTAGTTAGGCTAGATCGTAGTACTTTAAATGAGTACCTCGCTGGTACTCAATAATAAGAAAAAAAAAGAAAAAAAGCACTTGACAATTCCATACAAATCGTAGTTACCGTTGCTGCGATCGAATGGGAAGAAAATCCCTCACTTGGCACTCTGATGACTTCAGACTAGACCGAACGCATTCAACAGATTAAGCTGAGAAGCAATCCGTGTTTTGATTTTGAATAAGAGTCTATCGATCTAAACCCAAGAATTACGTATGTATGTAGATAAAAAAACAGGTATAAAAACAGGGGTGGTACCCCTAGTGGTGGTGGGATTGGACCTTTAAGATATCTTACGAACAAAAGAGTTCGATGATAATATCCATAATGGTCTACTTAATACATATGTTCTCATACTCTGTTCCTTTTCAAGCATAGAGGTATAATATATAATAAGTCTATACTTACACAATATTTGGAAAATACATACTAAATCTATGCGAATTATCTAGACTGTATAGTGGACAATTTTCCATGCGTAAAAGGATAACTTTACTTTAACTGCCGCACTCAGACTCGCTTAATCGTTACCTAAGGAACTCCTAATTAAAAAATAAGCTCCATAGTAATTTTTAAAAAATTACTATAAACAAGTTACGATTAGCGGCTCGGAGTACAGCAGTAAGACCTACAAATTTCGTTCAGTTCATGTTTCGTGATCAACCAAATTACCATAAATATTTGATCCTGTTCCAAAGTCTGACCATGAGCATTTAAATTCAAATGTTAGCACGTTGTCAATGTGGTTTCCAACTCCGAAATAAGGGATTATTAAGGTACTATTGGGTCAACCGTAAGAGACTCAATGTGCCTCCAAATGGCTGCGGTTAGAGGCCGGTTTGTCGCTGGGTGCAGGAAATGTTTGGAATCCTTTACGAGCTGACAATTGTTGATTAGAGATGGGAACTATGTATACTCCAGTAAAAAGAGGAGAGTGAAAAAAGTTATTTTTCATCATACCTATTCGAAAAACGCTTATTGCCTTCAGAGGATAGCGGGAGCAAAGTGTAACTTGTAGGCCCATAGGACTTTTCATTTCTCTCTTCTGATTGGTCCGAAGTCACGTCATCAATTTGTTGATCGAATATACGACTTTGCATTTCTCTGTTCTGATTGGTCCGAAGTCACGTGATCAATTTGTTGATCGGATATACGTCTTTACATTTTATTTAATCTTTAAATATACGTCTAAATAATGTCTATACAATTACATAGAAGGTTGATAGGAGTATCTTCTGATTGGTGCTTAAACGTATAGGTAATGTCCATACATAGTAGGTTGATACTCCTATAGTTTTTTCTCATACGTAATGATGAAAAATAGTGTGTGTCACTCGGGGCCAAATTTTTTGTTCTCGGGCGGCGTATATTGAATTCCTCGCTACGTTCAGGATTCTACTTTAGAACCCCTCGCTACGCTCGGGATTCTACTATAGAATCCTTCACTTCGCTCTGAATTCAAAATAGCGCCCTCGGGGAGCAAAAATTTTTTTTGGCCCCATGTAACACAAATAACTATTACATAACATGGAGATAATATACCATGAATCAATCAATCAGTTCAGTAACTTAATTCACTTCAGTAACCTAACTAGGTTACTGCTAGCTCGCTGAACTAGTGTTACTCAAGTGAAAAACAGCATATTAGCATAAGAGATGATTTAGGTCTTCAACCTAAAAGGTTATACTAGCTGATGCCCGCGACTTCGTCCGCGTGGTTTAAATTTTTTGATTCCCGCGGGAACTCCTCAATTTTCCGGGAATTTTAGCCCATGTCACTCTTCAGGTCCTCAACTATGCCCATGCCAAAAATCACGTCGATCCGTTGGTCCGTTGCGGCGTGATTGAAGGACAAACCAACAAACCTATAAACCAACAAACAAACACACTTTCGCATTCATAATATTAGTATGATATGATATGATTAAGTACTAGCTGATAATGCCCGCGACTTCGTCCGCATGGATTAAAGTATTTGATTCCCTTTAACTCTGTAATTTTTCGGAATATAACGTAGCCTTTGTGTTAATTCAGGGTATATAAGCTATACCCATTACAAATCTCAGCCAAATCGTCTAGTCATTGTGTCGTGAACGCGAGGTTACGTTTGCACCATTGATATGCACCATTAATGAAGAAAATGCAACTGCCATGCGCAAAGGTGTAGCAAACAAACTTTTATGTTTAGTTAATTAGTAAGATCATTGTAGCGTTGCACATGATGTGTATTGCAATGCCTTCAAGCATATTGCGAGCCGCTAGGCTTCGAAAATGCAATGCAGTGTAGGAGCTTACAAACTTGAAACAAAGCTTCAAATACCACACAAACTACGTCTAACGAATTCATTACCGGCTGCTAAATTGGGTATTTGATAACTAGTCAATTAGCAACCTTTTTTCAAACCTCAATACGCGTGCTTAGTATGGGACTTTGTATGAAATATTGCATAGTGACGTCATCAGAGTTCGACGAACTTTTTTACTTTGACCGATAGTTTAAAATAGTTATTCAATACAAAACTACCAGGGGACGTGGATATTACGACTTTTGGGAGATACTGGAAAATAAATTATTTTTTAGTGATTATTAAATATAATAATCACTAAAAAATAATTTATTTTTCATCCCACCATCTCGGAAAGAGTATTTTTACTCTTCGATATCTGAAGGTAAAAGCCGTTATTATCCTCTAGAGGATAAAGTAAATTGAATTTAGAACATCGTGTGCACGTTAGTAAAATATATCACTCGTCTATGAAGTTTGTGAATTCAAAACATCATTAAAACCTATTTACTTGTACTTACCTCTATGGTGCCGAATTTCCATACAATCGTTTTTAATTTGTTAAAAACTCACACTCGTAACCTTCTTGGTGTACTTTTTTAATTTGCTTTGCGCGCACCATTTTCTTTCACGTCATATTGTTTAAAATTAAAACCGATTAAAAACAAGAAAATGAAGAATGAATAAGTGAAAAACCTAAAATGAGTGATTCTAGTGACGAAGAAATTAATAACAGAATTGAATTTAATCTTGTGATTTTTTTTGCATTTAGTCATTTCCTCGCTGAGGTGGGATGAAAAGTTACCTTGTGATTTTTTTTGCATTTGTCATTTCCTCGCTGAGGTGGGATGAAAAGTTACGTGTTGCACTCGAGTGAAAAGATTTTTCACCTCGTGCTCTTTTGATTCCCTCGCTGACGCTCAGGATTCTAATTTTTGAATCACTCGCTCCGCTCGTGATTCAATTTTAGAATCCTTCGCTTGCTCGGTCATCAAAATTGAGCACGCGGTTAAAAAACAACTTTTCACTCTTGTATAACAAATAACTATTAATAGTTGTCAAATACCCAATTGTCCAGTTTCAAAGTCTCACTAACTAGACGACCTCCTTGCCGCAATTCAGTAAACGGTCTTGTAAGGTGGTACACTACGGTGGTGGTGGTTGGAGACGGACGGTAGTCCTGGGTTTGAATTTTTAATTTCTAAATAGTCTCTGGTCTGGTATGGTGAATAGTTTTAGCCGTGGCTACTATACCGGCAACGAGGTATTTACGAGTATTTTTTTCGACATTTTGCCCGATAAATCAAAAACTATTATGCACAAAAATAAGTAAAAATCTGAGCTTTAATAGTTACTGAAATAATCGACTGTGACAGACGGACGGACGGACGGAGAAAGTCGCACCTTAAAGGGCTCCATTTTTACAATTTTGGTACGGAACCCTAAAAACGAAAGCAAAATATCTGTCTGAATCGTTAATATAGGTAAGTATAGAATTTTGGTAAAAAGGGAAATTTCAAATTACGAAATTGTGAAAGTGATTGGCAAAAAACGTTATGAATTTCCGATAATTATTTTGAGGGTACGAAATTCAGAGAAGTTGAAAAGAATTCGGCCATTATCGCCCGCTTCCGACTTTGGGCAAAGTCTTTGAGGATATTTTAATAAGATATCATTAGGAGAAATTGTATAAATATAATAGGACGTTGACCGCTTTGTTTTGCTGCGTATTTTTTTTATAATGATTAAACTAATATCTACTTACCATAATAACATTATGATTTATGTTTCCCGCATAAATTCCGAGACGTCCAAGGCTGATATTATACGGTACATTCTGGACACGTATAAAACTCGCCATGGAGCAGCTGCAGAAGGTTCACGAGGATCGCAGATGACAGAAGTGCAGCTGACCCTGGACAAACTGAAGTCCAGTAGGACAACCTACTTCAGCTCGTATGCCCTTACTGTTCCGGCTTCGTGCAAAGACGTGTTCCTCAGTTCAGACTTTTGACCTGGGGGCATAGTTTACCGTCGCTTCAGGGAAGCCAGATTCAGAATCCCTACAGTTTTATAATTATATTTTCATCCCACCATCTCGGAAAGAGTATCTTTATTCTTCGATATCTGATGGTAAAAGCCGTTATTATCCTCTAGAGGATAAAGTAAATTGAATTTAGAACATCGTGTGCAAGTTAGTAAATATCACTCGTCTATGAAGTTTGAGAATTCAAAACATCATTAAAACCTATTTACTTGTACCTCTATGGTGCCGAATTTCCATACAATCGTTTTTAATTTGTTAAAAACTCACACTCGTGACCTTCTTGGTGTACTTTTTTAATTTGCTTTGCGCGCACCATTTTCTTTCACGTCATATTGTTTAAAATTAAAACCGATTAAAAACAAGAAAATTTAAAATAAGTGAAAAACCTAAAATGAGTGATTCTAGTGACGAAGAAATTAACAGAATTGAATTTAATCTTGTGATTTTTTTTGCATTTAGTCATTTCCTCGCTGAGGTGGGATGAAAAGTTACGTGTTGCACTCGAGTGAAAAGATTTTTCACCTCGTGCTCTTTTGATTCCCTCGCTGACGCTCAGGATTCTAATTTTAGAATCCTTCGCTTGCTCGATCATCAAAATTGAGCACGCTGTTAAAAAACAACTTTTCACTCTTGTATAACAAATAACTATTTCATAGTTATGTATTTAGTTTATTTTAAGAATTTTTTATTTTGTATGTTATATTATGTTTATATTTCTATGGGCCTAGTTGCCTGATTTAAACAAATAAATAAATAAATAAAATAAATAAATAAATAAAATAATATTCCAAACATAAGCGCGGCATGTGCGCGGCAGCAAAACGTGGCGTTTGGAGGCACTATTCTGCCGCGCGCTAGTAAAGACTTGAGGTTTACGGACTATAATACCTACTAGCCCACGAATATCCTAAGAGTTAGGAAGTTGGCGGTGTTTCACCCGCGCGCCTCGGAGAGCACGTTAACGTTACGATCTCTCTCCGGTCGTGTCGGATTTTTCTTCCCATCCGGCTATGAGAGTTAACGAACAGAGAGTGTTCCTGTGTATGCGCACACACTTGTGCACTATAATATCTCCCACGCAGATGGCTAATCTCTCTGGAGATAGGCCGCTGTGGCCGAAATTCGGTCGGGAGGACACTACTACCACTATTACTACTTATATTAGGCAGCCATGAAGCAGACATTTCAAAATTTTACTTACGTAAGCTTGAACCGAGTAACTCAGCCGAGTACCTACTCGACTCGGCGAAGATAGAATCAATTAAAACTCGGTATATTCGATTACTCGGTTTAACTTGTACTTCTCTATTCTCTACTTCAATCATAGAGCTGACTTATTTCTTCTTCCATGAATAACGCAAGTTTCTTCATAAATATGCTGTACCTTTTAATTTTCTCTAAACTTAGCCTTACCAATTAGACAGACCCTTGTCCCGTATCGCAGACACCAACCCATCTATACAACAACGAAGGCAGATAATAATTCAATGTGGACCCGCCCTAATAAATCCAATCAAACTGTCGCCTATTTATCAACTTGTTCAACTGTTCATACTACTTGACTAGATTAATTATGCTGTGGTCTTTTAGTGGAAAGTCCCAGGTTCGACCCCCGGATTACTTATTTCTGAGTTTTCTCTGGTATGGTCTGGTGGAGGCTTTGGTCATGGCTAGTTACCAGTCACCACCCTACCTGCAAAGACGTGCCGCCAAGTGATTTAGCGTTCCGGTACGATGCCGTGTAGAAACTTAGATTAGACTAGCTGATGCCCACGACTTCGTCCGCGTGGATTGAGGTTTTTTGGTTCCCGTGGGATCTCTTTAATTTTCCGGGATAAAATGTAGCCTATTTGCTATTCCAGACTAGCAAAACTTCTGTGCGAAATTTCATGCAGATCCTTTCAGCCGTTCTTCCGTGATTGAGTAACAAACATCCTTCCATCCATCCATCCATTTAAACTTTCGTATTTATAATATTAAACTATAGATAGATTAGGGGTATGGGTTTAATATAATTGCCGTACCCCTAACAGGTTAGCCCGCTACAATCTTAGACTGCATAATCACTTACCATCAGGCGAGATCGCAGTCAAGGGCTTACTTGTAGTACTTACAAAAAAACCGGCCAAGTGCGAGTCGGACTCGCGCACCGAGGGTTCCGTACAAACCTGTAGTAAGTTTTAAATTATTAAAAAAAAACTACTTACTAGATCTCGTTCAAACCAATTTTCGGTGGAAGTTTGCATGGTAATGTACATCATATATTTTTTTTTAGTTTTATCATTCTCTTATTTTAGAAGTTACGGGGGGGGGGGACCAACATTTTACCACTTTGGAAGTGTCTCTCGCGCAAACTATTCAGTTTAGAAAAAAATGATATTAGAAACCTCAATATCATTTTTGAAGACCTATCCATAGATACCCCACACGTATGGGTTTGATGAAAAAAAAATTTTTGAGTTTCAGTTCTAAGTATGGGGACCCCCAAAATTTATTGTTTTTTTCTATTTTTGTGTGAAAATCTTAATGCGGTTCACAGAATACATCTACTTACCAAGTTTCAACAGTATAGTTCTTATAGTTTCGGAAAAAAGTGGCGGTGACATACGGACGGACAGACAGACAGACAGACAGACAGACATGACGAATCTATAAGGGTTCCGTTTTTGCCAAATTTGGCTACGGAACCCTAATAAAAAATACGCTCTTGGTAGAGAAGCAGCATTTTGTTATGGTTATAAAGGCATGTTTACATTGATACAATAGCTGTTGTCAGAGTCACTGGTACGCCAGAGCTGGCGGGTCACTAGCATGGTGTAAATTTCTCTGCCAAATTCTAGAAACAGCAGTATTAAATAACGGCTGGCCAACTTACAAAACGGCGCCGTTTTGAAAACGATGAAACGTTGAACCGCGTATTACAAAACGGCACCTTTTTGAATTACGGCTAGCCATTGCGGCTATATGGCGGATTCTACAATCTGGCTGCGACAGAAACACTATTTCGTGCAAGTCGTTATGTGCATCTACCACTGGTTCGGAATGATCTTTCTACAAAAAAGGACCAGAAATAAACTCTTGAAAAAGTGTTGGTTGGTTGCTCTTTGCAACAAAATTAATAATTAAAACGTGGCATTGTTTTCTTAGTTAATTAATAAACTGAACTAATAGCAGTACTGCTGGAACGTGTCAAATCTACGCTCTTTTTATTATTCTTATCTTTGTCAAGCAAAACAAAATGATAAATAATAAAATATCTGCAAAATTAGTTCACGAACAACGGGCTTTCACTGTTCAAAGGGAATTAATTAAGCAGATTTTAGGAAAACCACCCCCAAACTTTATAAAGGACAGATGGTAATCGTCACGTGTAAAATATACCAACTTTAATTTATGTGCGTGTGTGCTTGAAGTTTTTAAGTTTATTCAAACATCGAATCTCTCTCGAAGGGCCTCTGCCAACATCAGACTTTTTGTAGGTCCGATAAATAATCGGGACGACTTTATCACCGACCGTCCGACCCAACGTCTGAACCTTTCATTTTTCACCCACAATCGCACTGCCCGGATGTACCGATTTTGTTTTTGATCGGATTTTTGTAGGATGTGTGCGTTTCACTTGGTGGTAGATTCACTTGATGATTCATAAGTACTTGTAAAAGTTTATTTGTTTAACAAACATTTGAATTTAGAATTTTTTGAATTTCAATATTGATCGATCGATCGATCTTGAAGCAATGGTTTGAACTAAATGACGATATTATGTCAGTTACCCAATTTTGTTTTTAACCGATTTTCAAAAAGGAGGAGGTTCAACCTTAATTTTCCTTGTAAAATAATTTTCCTTGAAAAATGTATTGTGTTCCCACAATACATTTAGGATTTAGGATAAAGTAGATCCTTCTCCTAGACACAACCTATGTCTGTACCAAATTTCAACAAAATTTGTTGAAAAGATAAGCAGTGAAAGCGTAAAATACAAACAAACAAACTCACATTCGTAAATATATAAGGTACTAGCTGATGCCCGCGACTCCGTCCGCGTGGCTTAAGTTTTTTTGATTCCCGCTGGAGTTCCTTAATTTTCCGGGATAAAAAGTAGCCTATGTCACTCTCCAGGTCCTCAACTATACCCATGCCATGCCAAAAATCACGTCAATCCGTTGCTCCGTTGCAGCGTGATTGAAGGACAAACCAACAAACCAACAAACAAACACACTTTCCCATTTATAATATTAGTATTATAAGGTATACTATAACTTATCATCTATTCAGTGGCAGCGCGGGACGACCACTAGCCTCTAGACGACTGTAGAAAGTGGCGGAAAGTGGTTGACGAGAAAGATGAAACGTTTTCTAGAAAATATTTTTACTAAACTAATGCAGTGTTAAATATTTAAACAAACCTGCGAATCACTACGAGGATATTTGGGTCAGGGGTGACAATTGCAGTGTTAAAATACTGAGTTTTCCGGTCATTAAAGTACAAAAGAATAGCAATGATAGTCATATAAACTTGTAATATCCGCCGGGAATCACATTTTCATGACCCCATTTGGAAACCCTGCGTGTGTAGATCGTAAAGGGCCCAATGACTGTGCTTTATACAAAACAAACTTGTATTTAGGGATAAATGTGTATGTGTGTGGGTGTGAATGTAAAGGGAATAAGGATTTTTTTTTATGTACGTACCATAGAATCAATATAAAATGAAACAGGTCCTACATCTTGGGTACGTAAAGATGCATTTTGTTCTAATGGTTGTTTAGTAATTACTCGTAGTTGTTATTTTTTGTATTTTATCTATTCGAATATTATAAATGCGAAAGTGTGTCTGTCTACCTGTATATATCTGTCTGAAACGTTTCCACAATCTTTTGAACCGATTTTGACGAAATTTGGTACAGTTAGGTTGCATCCGCGGAGAAGCACATAGGCAATTATCTCGGTAAGTTATAAAGAGTTCTTGCGGGAGTTAAAAAACCTAAATATTCACGTATGAAGTCACGGGCACCGTTCAGTAAACATATAATTCAATTGATAATTTTTATGAGAAAAATAAATATACTTAGCTATCAATTAGAAACTCAATTTCATTTGGACAAAATACAGCATGCGGGCTATCCAAAGGCGGGATAGCGGCTTGAGAAATTAGTACTGCGCCAGCCTTTGAAATAATAATTTGTTAGTAGAGGTCGTTGGTAACAACCAGGGTCAGTACACACAATGCTTTCTCTGTAGACCAATGAAAATGGTGTCTTAAGAAAAGCTGTAAGGCACTATTCGTTGTCTTCTGAACTTGGACGACCTCCATGGCGCAGTGTGTAGCGCTGTTGTCTTTACGTGTGGAGGTCCCGGGTTCGATCCCCGGCAGGTAAATTTGGGAATTTATAATTTCTGAATTTTCCCTGGTCTGGCCTGGTGGGAGGCTTCGGCCGTGGCTAGTTACCACCCTACCGGCAAAGACGTGCCGCCAAGCGATTTAGCGTTCCGGTACGATGCCGTGTAGAAACCGAATAGGGGTATGGGTTTAATATAACTGCCATGCCCCTAACAGGTTAGCCCGCTACCATCTTAGACTGCATCATCACTTACCACCAGGTGAGATCGCAGTCAAGGGCTAACTTGTAGTGGATAAAAAAAAACTTGTAGGTCAGACAGTACAGACGTTGGGAACAGGCGTATTTCAAATGACACTAAACAAGAAACCACAGAGGAAACCTCAGAGAGCATGTTCGTAAGTCAAGTCCGACTTATACCACAAACATTTCCTAGGGTCAGCTCAGACGGGCGGATTGGCGGCGGGCGAAGCGTCTTATTTCACAAAAGTGCCTCCGAAGAAAACTTTTTGAATTTCTATAGAACTTCATCTTCCATTTGGCTACTTAACTTGAAACTAATTAAAATTTCAACTAGGCATATTTTGTGTCTTTCGATCTTTTTACATAGTAATAAAATGATTACCTACTAAGGGCTAATTTTTCAATCGTCAGATAAATTTTATCGGAGGAATAAATTTGACGTTTTGGCAGATTTTCAATACAAAAACTGTCAAAACGTCAAATTTATTCCTCCGATAAACTTTATCTGACGATTGAAAAATCAGCCCTAAAACAGTTATATTGACAGATAGGTCAAAATAAAGTCCAACACGATAATGAATGAAAAAGTCAACTCAGTTGGTGGTTATTTTGCAAGGCGCTTCGCCCGCTTGAGTAAGTATTTATAATAATACTAGCTTATGCCCGCGACTTCGTCCGCATGGTATAAGTTTTTTTGCCCCACAGACACTCCTTAATTTTCCGGGACAAAAAGTAGCCTATGTCACTCTCCAGGTCCTCAACTATACCCATGCAAAAAATCACGTTAATACGTTGCTGCAGTGTGATTGAAGGACAAACTCTATTAAACGGCCTTGGGGATCAAATTTTCAAAAATGGTGAAACACGTACTTCTTCATATTTAACGAAAGCTCAAATATCAAGTTTCATGGCTTTAACTTGAGAAATGAATGAATTTCATACAAAGTCCCGTCCGCCCGCACGAAACGTTTTTGCTCGACGTTTCTGATCCGAACCGCTGGAGGGTGGAACACCCTCCCAGCGCACGTGTTTCCTGCCACGTATAACTTAAGTACCTTCAAGGCAAGAGTGAATATAGGCATCTTCTAGGCAAGCGCGCTCCAACCTAGACCTTTCACTAAGCATGATTGTCGTCAAGCGACAATAAAAAAAAAAGTTTCAACCCCTATTTTACCCCTTTGGGGGTGAAATTTTGAAAAACTGTGACACATAATCTTCTTTATTTTTTACCGAAGGCAAAATACCAAGGTTCGTTGATATAACTTGAGAAATATCTTGAGAAATGAAGGACTTGCATACAAATTTTCATTCCCTATTCCACCCCCTTAGGGGTGAAATTTTAAAAAATCCTTCCTTAGTGCGCGCCTACGTCACAAAAGGAACCTACTGTCAAAATTTCAAGTTTCTAACCCCAGCGGTTTAGGCTGTGCGTTGATATATAAGTCAGTCAGTCAGTCAGCTAGTCAGGACTTTGAATTTTATATACTCGTAGAAGAAGAAGATTATAAAATCTTACTTTTGAAGTCGTAGATACACACTTTGCTTTTTTGATGGACAAAGTTTATCGATAACAGTAACTTCAACTGCCTAGCTGGCCCAGGCTATTTGACAAGTATGACAACAAGATTCTCTTCGCGGCCAGTCCGCCCGTCTACGATCCCTGCAGAGTTTCCCGTGATCATTCCCTAAATTCAGCGCCGCCTTGAGTTAGATATTAAGCCTCGGATTTGAAGGTCGAGATATGGAAACTTTGATAATTCAATAAAGACGAAAGGGCCGCAGATAATTTCGGGATAACTTTTACATTTCGAGTTTATCACGCCTTTCAGCTCATCTACATTTATAAATTTGTTTTCCTGTAGTTACTTTTCATAATTTTGTGCTTATTTATGCTTCAGTATTTGTTTTGATGTTTTTTTAGTGTTATGTTTGAAAGTTTGATCAAAGTCTTACGCTTTCTTCGTCGATCCACGAGGCTTCATAGGAGTTTGTCCCATAATTCCTGTTGTTAAAGTTCATTTCCTTTTGTATTTCATTGGTTAGTTGGAATAATTATCTTCTTGGGGGAGATAATTTTTACTTTCCTGGCCCATCTTTCAACCGATTTTAATGGGCACAAAGGTAGATTGCATTCCGGGGAAGGATAACTATTTTTATCCCGGAAAATTAAGGAGTTTTCGCGCGAAATAAAATCCTTAATCAACGCGGACGAAGTCGCGGGCATCATCATATATTATAGATATATTATATAGAAAAAGTTATACTTAGGCTCAGTTAGGAAAAAAAAAAGATTTTGAATTTCCCCGAGATCTTGCTAAATAAGCACCGTTTATTAAACCTAGCTGTTGGGCATATTTTCATCATCCCCATAATCGAGATTAATTTCGAAAATCGTTTTATTCGCACAACATTTCCTATTCATAAATTCATGTTGTCACCGCCTGTAATTTGGGTTGCCACGATTTTATGCGAGACAATTTAATGTTTTTTCACAAACTAGTAACTAGGTACTAAAGGTAATTGGCCAATTGACCAATACACTGGCCTACCACATACAGACTTACAGATATTTTTCCAAGACAGACGTAGGGTTCAATCCTGCTGGTTTCTCAATTTTGGATATGAATTTAAAGAAAATCGAGAATTTCGACGATTGTTTTTGGTATTTTTCCTCTTTCTAAGCCCTTCTTACCTTATCGAATTTTGGGAGATTTTTAAACCGACTTCAAAAAACTACTTTTTGTTTAAAACTCGCAGTCCAAACTCTTCAATCCTGATGCTGCAGGGTATAGAGCTTCGTAAAAAATAATGTTGATTTTTACACACTATGTTGAAGTCGGGCGGTTATTAAAAAGATACGCAAAGTTGATGCGTCTCGCTCCCCCGACTTCAACATAGTGTTTTCATGAAATCAAGATTAGGTATATTTTTACTTTACAATGGCTTTGGAAGTCAGTATTTACTTTTTTTTAAGTATTTTCATTTAGTTTATTATGTAACGATAGGTAGCTGAGTCACACGGGAATTTTAAGGTCAATCAAAGAAAATCAATCAAATGAAGGACGTCAAGCAAAGCCAGGTCGCACTCCAGTACTAAAAGTAATAATGCATTGTGATAGCCCTGCATGAGGTAGACATTTTTCAGCGATAGTCTGATGGCTCATGGCTGCTCTTTTAATGGACAAAATTGAAATGCTAATGTCCGTCCCATTTGAAGTTTCAAAGAGAATTTGTTAACAGCTATTAGAACGGACCGCTTGTGTTTTGAAAAGTTTTGTATTGTGTTTTTAACTGCCGAATTAAGCTGATCACACTACGAGACAAGTCGTTGGGTATAATGTTCGGTTCACATTATTCCAGCCCATTAATCCAACGAGTCAAACCAGTGCTGTGGAGTGCTACTGGAATAATGTACACCGGCCATCAGGGCTGGACATTATGACCTTCTTAGCATAACGTGATAAAAGTTTCAGATATCAACTTGCCTAAAACGAAATGAAATCATTTTAAATTATATATGAGCTGTAAACTCATACTTGAGCTATATACGAGTTATGGAAAGGGCTTTGTCAGGAGTTTCTTTTAAGGACATGATTTGAAATAAAAATATCTGAAGGAGAACCAAGGTCACTGAAACAGCCCAAACCATTAATAAGTTGAAGAGGCAGGAAGGAAGTTGGCAGGCTATGCTTGTTGTAGGAGCTTCGATTAAATAAACACGGGATAGGAAACGTAAAAAAATTAATGAAATCACGTTCGACTAACTTTTGCGGGGCGAGGGGAGAGTCATTTTTCTGCCCAATTATTGACACTACTCACTAGTGCACGAAAAAGTCGATCACTATGATAACACAATCACAGTAATTAATGGTGAAATTGCCCAGTTCTCGGCTAGAGGAGTTACAAGGCGATATTTTTTTTTGTCCCGCGATGACGGATTAGCCACGAATCACGTGGTTAATTCGTCCAAGCGTAGGAGCGATGGCCGTTGGAGCGCTAGATAACGTGATCTCCAGCGCTCCAACGGCCATCTTAATATACTTAAGCATAGTGTGGGGCGCCCTCCAACACGATGGACCGACGATATAAAGAGGGTGGCAGGAATTGGCTGGATGAGGAAGGCTGAGGACCTTAGACTAAGGAAGTGTGGTGGCGTTCTTTGGAAAATGCCTATGTTCTGAGGCTGAGATGATGATAATGAAACTCTTTTGCCCAGGCTTCAATGTGGAATAATATAAATGCGAAAGTGTTTTGTTTGGGGGTTTGTCATTCAATCACGTCGCAACAGAGCAACGGATTGACGTGATTTTTTGTTTGGGTATAGCTCAGGACCTGGAGAGTGACATAGGCTACTTTTTAACACTTTTTTAAAACTTATTCCACGCGGACGAAGTCGCGGGCATCAGCTAGTATTGAATAAATATTATTAAAACAAAATAATATTGTACTAAGTATAATTTCTAACTTTAAATAATAACAAATCGCTTGGTTAAATATTGCGATGGCACTTTGTATAATTTGTAAAGACCGCATTGTCGCCACAGTGTATGACGAATGTGTGTTTAATTTCAGGCATTTATGTTTCGGATTTCGTATCATTGCGCAATCATTATCATCACTCATCATCACTTCAATCTGTTACTGGCTCACTACTGAGCATGGTCCTCTTTTCGAAATGAGAAGGATTTGGTCATAGTACACCACGCTGGCCGAGTGCTGATTGGCACACTTCACACACTTTAGAGAACATTTTGAAAAGCCTATGACGACTCTACTACGACGAAGAAGTCAGCGTGTTCTACTAAGACTGGGCCAACACCCACGCCACGCCCCAACGCTGAGCGCTGGGACTCAATCACAATCCAACGGCTGAACGGATCTGGATGAAATTTGGCACAGAGATACATTATAGTCTGGAATAACACATAGGCTACTTTTTATCGCGGAAAATTAAAGATTTCCAAAAAAAACCTCAATTCACGCGGACGAAGTCGCGCATTAACTAGTATAAAATAAAATGTTTTTGTTAGATTTCGAACAAAATAGAAAAATTTCAATAGTGCATGTAAAATATTTCTTTTGTTTTTCGTAACAAGCTCCTACAGTACACATTTTAAACGATCCGCAATCATATGCCGCAAAATGCTGTACGGAGCGAACGTATTTTTTTATTAACGTATTTTCAGAAAATTCCACGACGTCTGGCTGACGGACTTCATAGTATCTAATGATTATGAATGTCGGAAAAGAACCAGAAGATCGCAGAGTTTGCACTAATGTAATCTCTATACCCAAGATCCATGCACGTGCCGTTGAAGTAAGTACTGACATTCACAGCCGTGTCCATCACATAAATAGGAATCCTATAGTAGTAATATAGGAGTAATATAGGAGTATAATCATGTTAGTACCTACTGTATAGATCAACTGTACAACTCACTCTGCCTTTGACTGCCTCGTTGGTCTAGTGGTTATCATGTTCGACTGCGGCTGACGAGGTCCCGGGTTCGAGTCCCGGGTCGGGCCATTATATTAAGTATTGGGTTTTTCTGTCTAGAAATTCTCAGTACTAGCCCGGAGTTAGGAAGCTGGTGGTGTTTCACCCCCGTGCCTCGGAGAGCACGTTAAGCCGTCGGTCCCGGTTATTATCACTAACATGATAATAGTCGTTAAAGCCCGCCAACCCGCATTGGAGCAGCGTGGTGGGTCTAAGCTCTAATTCCCACTCTCCTATGAGAATGGAGGCCTGTGCCCAGCAGTGGGACGTTAATGGGCTATAGTGGTGGTGGTGGTACAACTCACCAACTCATCTTAGCGCTCGGCGCTATGTGTGGGTGTTTTTAAATATAAATAAGTAGCTATAATTAGTTCGTCAATCAATAGTCAGTGACGCGCCAGTCGCCGTTGGTTATTGTGCGAGCAGCACATATCAAAACTGCAATTTTTACATTAAGTACTTATCTACATCTAGCATTTGTATAACACATTTCTATGAAAAGTCTTTTGTTCGCTTTTTTTGCGCTTGCAACAAGCGTTGCAGCTCGTGTAGCATGTGCGATCAGCATAATACCTAAACTAAATTCTAAACTCGTATATGCACGTAGGTAGTACAAATTTCAACCAGGCTCGACAGATACACGGCACCTGTTTCAACCGTGACAATGTTATGCAAAATAAATTGCAACGAAATGTTAGGTATTTCTATTTCCAAACTGAATTTTAATTTACGGGTATTGTTTGGGGGTCTGTATCAATTAGCCAATAGTTAGGGAGGTCCCCAGGGCCTCGATTCCGGTAAAACGGCAGCTACAGATAGTTCAATCCATGAAGGCGCGTCCCCCTCTTGTTTTTAGTGCATCATTTAGTATGTAGTAGGTACGCCCTTGATCATCCATACTAATATTTTAATAAATCAATCAATCGATCAATATTTTTTTATGAAAATTAGGTCCACTTACTGACGTCCAATTCAAAAATTCAAAATTCAAATGTTTTTTATTCAAGTAAACTTTTACAAGTGCATTCGAATCGTCGAATGAATCTACCACTAAAACCAATAAAACACGATGGTGATAATCCAGTTATTTACGGTATTTTAAAACTCAAGCTACGAGCTTTATATGCGAAACTGTCTGTCTGTCTGTCTGCTACGACTTGACGGCCCATCTCCATCCATTCAACAGATTTTGATGAAGTTTGGTGTTGAGATAGGTTGTATTATGGGAAAGGACATAGGCTACTTTTTATCCTGGAAAATTAAGAAGTACCCGCGGGAATATAAAAAACCGAATGCACGCGGACGAACTCGCGAGCATTATCATCAGCCCCCCAATCATGTAAGAATGTTCGATCAAACGTTTAAGATTTTTGTCAAAGTAAAATAAAACCATAACTGCATTGAATTAGAGCTCAATTTCGTCTGCCCATTCTTATACGTTTAGGGTATCGTACATACCTAATTGATACCTGATGAACAATTCTTACATGATTGGAGCCCAGTTTTTCTATAATTTAAATCTCTTTCTATGCCCTTGAATGTAAAAATAATAGTTTACAAGTCCACGACTTCGTCAAGACATATATTGGATTTGAATAGAAAAGTGGAAATTCTTTGATTGTCCGGATAGATCATAATCATTCATTCAACCCATTCAAATCTCAAATTGGGTTAGTGCGAATTGACATACCTACTTCACGCACAAAATACGTTCATCAAAATAGAAACACTTTTGAACTTTATAGTATTAAGTATGGTTTCTATATTTTGTGTATTTGGCAATGTGTAGGTACGTAAAGTCAATTCATTAAAGCTAAAGATAAACCCCACAGAGACACTGTTCTAAATTTATATTCATCGCTCTTCCTAATTTAACCCTTGATAAGATTTATAACGTAATTGTAGCCCTTTTGTACGTAGGAATATTCATTTTCAATGGAAGTAATTTAATGTCTAAAATTATTTAGTTTATAATTAGATCGTGGGTCGTGGGTGGGGGGTTTTTAGATCCACCGTTATACAGGCTGGGCGTTGTCGGTCAGTCAGTCATTTTGCGCTGTTTTTAAATTAATGAGTAAAACAACTAAACGCATCTCTCATTCACATTTATAATAAATCTACTGTCTATACCTATACTTATAATCTGTCCAACCATTTATTTAACTTTTGACATAAGCACGCCTATGAAGTTTCATAATTATCGACAATAAATGCAATACTTCATAGACGTAGATGTTTTTATACAATAGTGAAGCGACGTTTCCTTTTATCCGATATTTCGGAACTCATATACTCATTTAGTAATTATCAGTATAAATTTCCTTTTCAAAATAGCCACGAAGCTTAAACACAAGCTCTCTTGATTGTCCCTTATGCACCACACATACTAATATTATAAATGCGAAAGTGTGTCTGTCTGTCTGCTATAACGCTTTCACGGCCCACCTGTTCAATCGGATTTGATGAAATTTGGTACAGGGATAGGTGGCATCCCGTGGAAGGACATATGCTAGTTTTTATCCCAGAAAATTAAGGAGTTCCCGCGGGAATCAAAAAAAAAAGAATCCACGCGGACGAAGTCGCGGGCATCATCTAGTTATACATGTTTGGCATATAGATAGCTATTATGACGCACGCATCCGCTAAGAAAGGATATAAATAAGGATTTTTGACAATTCAACCCCTAAGGGGGTAAAATAGGGCTTTGAAAGTATGAAAATCGACAAAAACATAAGCAAAGCCGCGCGCAAAAGCTATTCTATAGGTACATAAAGAAAATCAACGTAGAAAAAGGATATTCTCCATGTTTAAAATGGACATCAAACTTTAAAAAATAAAGGAAATAAGCTGCTTGGAAAACAGAATCTACATTTTTAATCTATAAACAAGGTGGAAAAGCTCATTGCTTTATACAGGGGGGTTACTATCATAGCTTAAATCAGTATTATATTAAAATGACAGTTTTATGTCCACGTACCTTGACGTTCCTAAAATAAAGATTATAATTCTAAAACACGAACATCAACAATATTAAAACAATACTGCTTTATGTAATGGTAGTATGCCCCCAGGACTGGAAAGTTTGAATTAAATTGGATTACCGTTTTCTGCTGGAGTTCGCCACCTGCATTGTGTTTCGCCTTTAATAAAACCGCTTATTCGATACGGCTTGGGTTAATAAAGTTCTATTCCAAGTATTTATTTTTTGTTAGGTAGGTATCCTTGATTTCCTGCACAAAAAAGGCAAGGTACGAGTACCTACGCTAAGTACGTTTTTGATTTCTTTTCTAACTCAGGCGTTATTTTATTCATTAATGACACGTTTTCTTCCGCTTACTTTTTTTATTGGATGATTTTCTCTTAATTTTTATGTAGTTTACAGACACATAATACTTACTAGTTTCCTAATAATATCTATGGAAGGATGGAAGTACCTATGGATTGCTGTGGAAGTAGGTATGAGTTAAAATGTGGCTTAGTTAATTTAGCTTGTACACGAAAGAGCGCATTGTGGTTCTTTATAAACAATTTATCAAAATGTCAAAACGTCATGCTCGGCAAAATCTACTCAGTGTTCATTATATTATTTTATAGCAGACTTTATGCATACGGAATATCTAGGCCGTCTGCAAACTTCAAAATACTTTGATCAAGGTCTAAAATTATTTTATAATCCTAGAAATATATTATTGTATTTTCGTCCTCCCGACCGAATATCGGCCAAGGCGGACAATCTCCAGAGAGATTAGCCATCTGCACGGGAGATATTATAGTGCACTCTCTGTTCCTTTACTCTCATAGCCCGATAGGACGGAAAATCCGACACGACCGGAGAGAGATCAGGCGCAGGACCGACGGCTTTGCCTTTACGTGCTCTCCGCGGCACGGGGGTAACGCACCGCCAACTACCTAAATCCGGGCTAGTACCACAGAATAGGTAATAGTAGTAACTAGTACTGAGAATTTCTAACATTGTAAAAATCCTAGAAATTTATATTATAGTACGCACAAACCTTAGAATAATTAGTATGTAAAGGGTTTGTGCCTTAGAATAGGTAGTTATTCTAAGGCACAAACCCTTTACATACTACTTTCTACAAACTACACGTCACGTTGAGTATAGTAAAAAATTACACAATCCTAGGAATCCATACTAATATTATAAATGCGAAAGTGTGTCTGTCTGTCTGTCTGTCTGTCTGTCTGCTACGCTTTCCCGGCCCATCTTTTCAACCGATTTTGCTGAAATTTGGTATAGAGGTAGGTTATATCCCGGGGAAGGACATAGGCTACTTTTTATCCCGGAAAATTAAGGAGGTCCCGCGGGAATAAAAAAAACTTAATCCACGCGGACGAAGTCACGGGAATCATCTAGTATAGTATAAGTTAATTGATATAAATGTGAAAGTTTGGATGGATGCATGGATGTATGGATGTATGGATGTTTTTAACTCAATCACGCCCGAACGGCTGAACGGATCTGCATGAAATTTGGCACAGAGATAAAATTCCGGGATGAAAAGTATCTATGTCACTCTCCGTCCTCAACAGCTATACTCAAGCCAAAAATCACGTCGATCCGTTGCTCCGTTGCGGCGTGATTGAATGACGGATTGCATGAAATTAGGCACAGAGATAGATTATAGTCTGGAATAACACATAGGCTACTTTTTATCCCGGAAAATTAAGGAGTTCCCGCGGGAAACAAAAAATCTCAAACCACGCGGACATAGTCGCGGGTATCAGCTATAGGTATAATATAAGTTATTTGATTTCGTAATTTAAAAACAGCAATTCGATGCAGAACGAGTAATTGACTTAATAAAATAATGGACTAAAGTAAACGCTACTTGAGTTAGCGTTTAACTGAATTAACAGCAGGTACTTGAAACACGAGAAGTCTGATAGGGGGGTTACTACTATCGCTCGAAGCAGTATTGCTTTAAAATTACAGCTTTATGTCACGTACCTTGACATTTCTAAAATCCACCACTGCAGCCCATTAACGTCCCACTGCTGGACACAGGCCTCCACTCAAAATTCAAAAATTCAAAATTCAAATGTTTTTTATTCAAATAAGCTTTTACAAGCGCTTTTGAATCGTTATAATATGAATCTACCGCTGGTTCGGAATGCCATTCCTACCGAGAAGAGCCAGCAAGAAACTCGGTGGCCACTCTCACAGGCTTGGCGGGCTTTAACGACTATTATCATTTTAGTGATAATAACCGGGACCGGCGGCTTAACGTGCTCTCCGAGGCACGGGGGTGAAACGTACACCGCCAACTTCCTAACTGCGGGCTAGTACTGAGAATTTCTAATTCGAAAAACCCAACACTTAATTACGGCCCGACCCGGGACTCGAACCCGGGACCTCGTCAGCCGCAGTCGAATATGATAACCACTAGACCAACGGGGCAGTTCAATCCATATCCATACTATATTAATATTATAAATGTGAAAGTGTGTCTGTCTGTCTGCTACGCTTTCATGGCCCATTTGTTCAACCGATTTTGATGAAATTTGGTACAGGGATAGGTTGTATCCCGGGTAAGGACATAGGCTACTTTTTATCCCGGGAAATTTAAGAGTTCCCGCGGGAATCAAAAAAATTATCTGTTCAACCGATTTTGATGAAATTTGGTACAGGGATAGGTTGTATCCCGGGGAAGGACATAGGCTAGTTTTTATCCCTGAAAATTAAGGAGTTCCCGCGGGAATTGAAAAATCTTAATCCGCGCGGACGAAGTCGCGGGCATCATCTAGTAAGGATTATAATCCTAAGACAAGAACGTCAACAATATTAAAACAATACGGCTATAAGCTATGGTAGTATGCTCCCGGGTCTCGTAATGAATTATTATAATGTTAGCAGAAGAGAGTGGTAATTAAGAAGGCCAAGTGCGTTGCTCGCTAATCTAATGAACTCGTCGGGTTTTTAGGATTTTTATAGTATGCACTTAACATTTGTTTAATAGGCCATAATGTGATGCCCGGGACTTCGTCCGCGTGGATTAGTTTTTAATTCCCGCGGGGACCGAGACCTTACAGTTGCCCAATGCGTCTCTCCGGGCCACAGAATTAGAGTGACAATTACTTAATAAAAAAACTTAATATACTTGCTATATATATATTATATATATATATATATATATATATATATATATAGCAATATATATATATATATATATTATATATAGCAATTGAATTATTGAATTTTTATTATTATTATTAAAAACTTTATTGCATCAAGAAAAGGACATTATTACAAAATTACAAACAAAATATATACAAACAAAATATATATTACAAACAAAATTTTTATATATTATATATAAAAATTCCAATAGGTATTTCCGATAGGTACCTACCAAATTTCATCAAAATATGATTTTTCAAAATCATAAATCCACGCGGATGAAATCGGGGGCATCATCATCTAAGTATTACATATAAATATATTATGTAAAATTTGAGATGTCATATTCCCTCTAATGTCTCATCAACATCATTCTTATTCCCTCTTCGTGATTTTTTGATTGTTGTTTTTTTTGATGCAGTCTAAGATGGTAGCGGTTTCTACACGTCATCGCACCGGAACGCTAAATCGCTTGGCGGCACGTCTTTGCCGGTAGGGTGGTAACTAGCCACGACCGAAGCCTCCCACCAGGCCAGACCAGGGAAATTTCGGAAATTATAATTTTCAAAATTGACCCTGCCAGGGATCGAACCCGGGACCATCGCACGTTAAAAGACAACAGCACGTTCAATACTGCGCCAGGGAGGTCGTTAAAAAATGTTTTAACATTAAAAAAAATAATCAGTATTAAAATGGAGCCAATAACTTAATGAGATCAAAAGCGAAAACCTATAAGCCAGATAGCATTAAAAGTGGTCAAACAAACTTGATGAGTAGCACTCAGGGCCGTCGGTTGGAGGCGATATGGAGGGCCCTCAGTTCGGAGGCTCATGTGCCTCTTAACTGGCTCCGACCGACGTTATGACGTATGGGATTCATGATATGAACCCTTCTATACGAACAGATTAATGATTGGAATCCTTTGTTCCTCTGGTACGGGTTTTACTCGTGCCTACACAATATAGAGATTAATTAAGTTTATTAAATAACTAGCTGACCACGGGAACCAAAAAACCTCAATCCACTACGATTGAGGTTTTTTGGTTCCCGCGGGAACTCCTCAATTTTCCGGGATAAAAAGTAGCATATGTGCTAATCCAGACTATAATCTATCTCTGTGCCAAATTTCGTGCAGATCCGTCCTTCAATCACGCCGCAACGGAGCAACGGATCGACATGATTTTTGGCATGAGTATAGTTGAGGACCTGGAGAGTGACATAGATACTTTTTATCCCGGAAAATTAAGGAGTTCCCGCGGTAATAAAAAAAACTTAAACCACGCAGACGAAGTCGCGGGCATCAGCTAGTTTATAATATTAGTTTAAAGATATAGATTTTCTTTCTCCAGAATATTTTTGAGATAGTTAAAAATTTTCCCATTTGAAAATTTTAAGTTAACTATTTGGCCAGAAATGTAAGACTTTTTAAAAAAATGGAGAGTTGGTTTAAAACCTGTCGTGTGCAAGGAGTATTTTATAAATAAGTTCGTTGTGTCGACTCAGTTATATACTAGGCCAGTACGCTTACTCCCAGTTTACGATTGAGTGACGTGAGCGTTCGATCGCATTTGCGTCAAACTAAAATGAACCATAATGATATTGATTTAGAGCTCAGTTTCGTGTATACATTCACAGTGAGCGCTCCAAACGGTACGTTTCGAAATTTAAATCGGTTGCACTCAATTTGTGGCTCTAAATCAATGCAATTAAGGTTCGTTTTAGTTTGACGCAAATGCGACCGAACGCTCACGTCACTCAATCGTATCTGCAATGTTAAAACTGGGAGAAAGCGTACAGAAGAATTTTGTACGAAGAACACTTTTCAGAAAATCACTCAGGTAGGTATATAAAAAAAATAAAAAGTTACGCTTCATGTAGGACAATTTGTTTCACTATGTACTTACTTACTCGTAAGTCAAGACCTCTACCAGCCCCGGCGGTCAAATAGGGTTGGGTAAACTGGACATTGATGTTTGATTTAATAAGTATGTAGCCAATAAATATAGATTTTAAGTTAGTTTTAAGGAGTGAGTGCTCGGGTCTCATGGAACCAAGGTTGGCTTAAATCTTGGTTGGCCTTGAACCTTGATTCCATGAGAGCTATGGTACTCCATCTTATATGTTTCATTTCGTTGTAATTTTGTGGCTAATAAAAATTCTTTCCAAAAAACCGACTTCCAAAGCCACTGTAAAGTAAAAAATAATTTTGATTTCTACACACTATGTTGAAGTCGGGCGAGTATTACAAAGATAGGCAAAGTTGACGCGTCAGGCTCGCCCGACTTCAACATAGTGTGTAGAAATCAAAATTATTTTTTACTTTACAGTGGCTTTGGAAGTCGGTTTTTTGGAAAGAATTTTTATTTTTAACTTTTTAGTGTACTCTAAATCCGCACGGCTTAGGAGTGCAATACCCTGCAGCATCAGAGTTGAGGAGTTGGGACTTGGGTTTAAGTATGAAGTCGTTGCTTGACACCTACAATATGAATTCAACATAAAAAATCCTAAATCGCTATTTTTCGGGAGTTCTGTACCCTGAAGCATCAGGGTTGAGGAGTTGGGACTCAGAGTTGAATCGTATACACGTGACTTGATACCTACTATATGAATTCACCATCGAAATTTCCTAACTCCCTAGTTTTGAGGATTTCATGTAGTATGGTACACCTACAGCATCAGGATTGAGGATTTGGAGTCAGAATTTTTTATGGGACCACCTCGGGAGCTTCCTCTAACCAATGAAAAAAAAATTTTTCAAATCGGTTAAGAAACCACGGAGATATGCACCGACATACATTAAAAAAAAAAAAAAAAAAAAAAACATACGCGCCGAATTGAGAACCTCCTCCTTTTTTGGAAGTCGGTTAAAAAAAGAATTATTTCTTTATTTATCACTTCACGATTAGGGCCTATGAATACCTACATAACATATGAATCTCGACACAGGGGATGGCAGCAGAGCAAATATATAGCCCGTTTGACGCAATAAAATATTAAAGGCGCCGCCAGTGATTTACGCTGTCGAGTCACCCGCCAGAACGCAGTAGACAACTTGATTTATATCAGGATGCTATTTATTGAATTGAAAGCATTAACTTTTGTATCAGGGCTGGACGCGGCTACGCTTACATTTTAGAATTTCTTACCGGATTACTTTTTTCAAACCTGTGGTAGAGGCGAACTCAGACTTGACAATACCTTTATAAAGTAGTTAGTGAGGGTATTAATTACTAATGATTACCTGGGTCATTCTCAAACGGCTCAAAAAAGCGTGTCCGGGTCGAAAACCTGTATATGAAATAGATTGCTAGCCACTTGATAATTTTATGTATGGTAGATAATATGATCAAAATATGTATTAGGGGGGGGGGGGGGGGGGGCTATGTCCTTTTTTAGGTAAACATTATGTAAGTTAAGTTAAAGCAAGAAAACCGCGGAAATATTGACCTCGGTGCCGTGTCCCGCACCCCATATTGCGTTGAAATTTTTTTTTTTCTTTTTTTCTATAAAATATGCCACTATTTTGCAGGTGCTTACAAGAAACTAGTTAGTTACTAGCTCAAATTGGACCTACTTATGCAAAAAGGAAAAATGCCAAAAATGAGATAAGTATACAGAAAGCTTTTAAAATGCACCTTCTATCGACCATGGAAAGATCAAAATGAGCTGATAATTTTGACATTTGTGTGACCAAAATTGTCAGTACTTGTGACGCGTAAATTTTGATAAATCGTGCACATTGATTTGATTTTTTTATTAACTAATTTTGTATAGAACGTATAAGGGCGCCTTCAAATTTGCCGCAAAGCGTAGCGCGGCCGCAGCGCGGCTGCAGCGCTGCGGCCGCGCTGCTGTCGCGAGGTTCGAACATCATAGTGTTGTATATTTATTTTCACGATGGACTCCGACGAAGAAACACTGCTCTTAGTGTTACTATTAATACGAAAAAGAAGTTTGGACAAAGAAAAAAAAAGGAAACCTAAGAAAACGTTGCCGCTATTTTGTATAAGTCAACGAACTGAATTTTATAAAGTAAAAGACTACAGTGACAAAAAATTTCAGAATTACTTAAGATTGTCAAGAAAACAATTCTACGAATTACTTCCCCGTTTAGAAAATTATATTGGAAAACAAAATACAACCTTTAAAAATACTATTTGTGCCGAAGAGAGACTCTTTATAACACTCAGGTAAATAAAAATTGCCATCAAATACATAATGTAATCGTTTTATTTTTTGAAGTAAATCACATTAAGTAGGTACACAGTTTAGGTATTATTTATTAACATTAATGGTATTCAAATTATTTCTTATTTTTAACCGACTTCCAAAAAAGGAGGAGGTTCTCAATTGTTTTTTTTTTTTTAATGTATGTCGGTGCATATCTCCGTGGTTTCTTAACCGATTTGAAAAATTTTTTTTCATTGATTAGAGAAAGCTCCCGAGGTGGTCCCATAAAAAATTCTCACTCCAAATCCTCAATCCTGATGCAGTAGGTGTACCATACTACATGAAATTCTCAAAACTAGGGAGTTAGGAAATTTCGATGGTGAATTCATATAGTAGGTAGGTATCAAGTCACGTGTATACATACGATTCAACTCTGAGTCCCAACTCCTCAACCCTGATGCTGCAGGGTACAGATCTCCTGAAAAATAGCGATTTAGGATTTTTTATGTTGAATTCATATTGTAGGTGTCAAGCAACGACTTCATACTTAAACCCAAGTCCCAACTCCACAACTCTGATGCTGCAGGGTACTGCACTCCTAAGCCGTGCGGATTTAGAGTACACTAAAAAGTCAAAAATAAAAATTCTTTCCAAAAACCGACTACCAAAGCCACTGTAAAGTAAAAAATAATTTTGATTTCTACACACTATGTTGAAGTCGGGCGAGTATAACAAAGATAGGCAAAGTTGACGCGTCAGGCTCGCCCGACTTCAACATAGTGTGTAGACATCAAAATTATTTTTTACTTTACAGTGGCTTTGGAAGTCGGTTTTTTGGAAAGAATTTTTATTAATTTTCATTTTCATTACTCTCCGAAAACAAATTCTCATAAATAGACGCCATATCCGTTAATTGTGATTCTTCTGTTGGCGATTGGGGTGGGTCTTGGATTGAATTTGTGGATGTAAAATAATCTTGATGTTGTTGGTAAGAATAACCGAAATTGTCATGTGTATTGATAAATCGTCGTATCAGACCGATCATTTCGTACTTTGCGTCAGTCTTGCGGTGTTCAGGTATTTTTTTAAAGTCACTTAACAATGATATCAAAAAACACCGGTCACCATCATTTTCAATAGATTCATATTCATCCTTTCTTTTCATTCTTTCCAAGAGAGCTTTCAAAATTTTATTAGTGTCATCATCTACCGGCTCTGAAATCTTCCTCTTTTTTGATGTTGAGGGCTGAGTAGGAGTATCAATAGGCCTGGACTCCGATAAACTCGATAAAAATTGAAGTCGGTCAAAATGTTGATATTTTCGATGTGATGATGCAGCTGACCCACTCTTTGATGCTTTTTGTTTATTAAGTTCACGACTATAAGAATCCCTTAGGTTTTTCCATTTGCGTTGCAGTATTACAGCTGAAAATAATTAATAAATATTTTAATTTACAGATTCTTGGCAGAAGGTTGCAGTCTTACAAATTTATATCATACCTATAACCGTGGGCTTTCAACGATTTGTGCTATCGTAAAAGAAGTTTGTCAAGCAATTTATGAAATCCTCCATACTATTTATATACCCGAGCTTCAAGAAGAAGATTGGTTAAAGATTGCAAACGGATATTACACCAAAGCCAATTTCCCTAATTGCTTGGGTGCTATTGATGGAAAGCATATAAGAATAATCAAACCAGAGCATACCGGTTCTTTATATTACAATTATAAAAATTACTTTTCTATAGTTCTTTTAGCGATATGTGACTCAAACTATTGTTTTACATACATAGATGTTGGATCATATGGAAAGGCATCTGATTCGCAAATTTTCAAAAACAGTAATTTTTACAAAAGTCTACAAGAGCAGAGACTTAATATTCCCAATCCGTTGCCAATCACAAGTAATGGACAACCCGTGCCTTTTGTTTTCATTGGTGACGAAGCATTCGGGATAAGTAATTTTATTCAACGACCTTACGCTGGAAATTATTTAAATGAGAAGAAACGTATTTTCAATTATCGTTTATCAAGGGCAAGAAGATACATTGAGTGTTCATTTGGTATCATGGCGAATAAGTGGAGAATTCTTCATCGTCCGATAAATGTACAATTACCCTTTGCTGAAGATATCGTTCGTGCATGTTGTGCGTTACATAATTTACTTAGGAAGACAGATTCAAAGTCATCCTACTCCAAACCGACAGCGCTGAGATACAATTTACAAAATATGCAACGAAATCACAATAATCAGTCACAAATAAGTGCTACGACTGTACGCGATACATTAGCTGATTATTTTGTTAGCCCAGAAGGAGAACTGTCATGGCAAACAACGAAAATATAAAGTAGTTGTGTTAACGATACATAATATACTTACATGCTTCATTTTTTTCACTTGGAGTCTTGTTTGTGAAATTATCAATAAATTTATTACATATTTCTTCCCAAGCCTTTTTCTTTTCAATTTTATTACTATACTTATCGGACTTCGAATCCCATATTGCTGGACGACTCTCAACCTCATCGATAAATTCTTCTATTTGATTTTCATTCATATTAAGGGCGCCTTCAAATAGTTCAATGTTTATTGAGCTGACACGTAAGATAGAATAAAAGAGAATTGACATACACATATTTGTACGATATTCCTAATTCAAATATGAACAGAGTTTATGAATACAAACCATCTAAGAAGTATTTACTCCAACATCATAGTGTTCCCAAGCCTTTTTCTTTTCGATTTTATTGCTGTACTTGTCGGACTTCGAATCCCATATTGCTGGACGACTCTCAACCTCATCGATAAATTCTTCTACCTGATTTTCGTTCATGTTTAGACTTGAACAAAAATACGTGCGCAGTCCCGTCACTAGTCGATCGATGAACTGATGCGCGGCCGCAGCGCGGGTGCAGCGCTGCAGTCGCGTGTTTTTTATTTATATGGATTTACAAAGCAGCGCGACCGCAGCGCTGCAGCCGCGCTGCAGCCGCGCTGCGTCCGCGCGGCACTTTGCGACAAATTTGAAGGCGCCCTAAAAACGAATTGCAACAGTCCAATTTTAAGAGCGTGTTTATCATATTAGTATTTTTTATAAGTCATTTATTATAATTTTTCGTGGATTTATATGGGTGGAAAGTGTCACCCAAAAGTGCAAAAAATGGTAAACGTATTCTGCAAGAATGAGAATTTCACTATTATATTTCAATAAAATTAAATTTTTATGTGCAACAGTCTACTAAGGAGGGATTTTATCTTTAATGTTTTAATTTTCTTTTTGTTATAATACTAATATCTCATGCACAAAGCTCATCAAAAGTTCTTAAAATGTCGGTTTACGGACTGTTAAGACGTACTTCCTGGGGGCCGATTATGTAAAAATGACAGCTACAGAGTAACGATCGGAATCACCTCCTGATTGGTTAACACTCTTCTTCTATTGGCTAAAATCCATTGACGCAGCAAGAATACCATACAATCGCTTATAACACACTTGGCCAGCGTGGTGGATTATGGCAAAAACCCTGCCGGCAATATAGGTTGTAACGGTGGGAATGGGTGGATCTTAGTATGGGTTATGTTTTACTATAGGTATTGAGTACTACATATTACTTACAATTATTTTTAAAGGTATAAAACCTGCTCTATGCATTTAATCTGATCAATAAATACAAGATTACAGTTAACAGAAGGCCGGCAGAAGGTAAATGTGATGACTTTTGCCAGCTCCTTTACGATATTTCTTAAATATTCAGCTGGAATATTTTACGGTTTTCGAAACCTACAGGAGAAAATTATCGTTGGGAAATTCGCATCGGTGATAGGTATCTGATTCCACCCTTTTTGAGGTGATCGTATCTTTTGAGACAAGTTCAAGCAAATATTTATAAATTTTTTGCCTAATGGGAGGCTTCGCCCTTCGGCAAAAGACGTAGTAGGTAGTGCCAAGCGATTTAACGTTCTGGTACGATGTAGAAGCCGATTTGAGTATCACGGGTCTAATATAACTGCCATGTCCCCAACAGATTAGCCCGCTACCATCTGAGACTGCATCACGAACAGGTGAGATCGCAGTCAAGGGTTATCTTTTAGTGGAATAAAAAAAATATAACAATACATAAATTATGTCAATTTCTTAATACTAATGCTACAGAGAGGTCGCTATAATTGCGTGCTTGACCTGAAAACACATCGGTGAGTCTAGATGAGCACTAAAATTCCAGGTCACTGCCTTTTTAATGTCGACTTTAAAAATGCATAACTTTAGCGAATTTTATTGAACTCGAAAGACAAACGAGAAAGCCGGAATGTTTCACTTTTATACAAGTATAATATGCATATTACTTATAAAAAATGACAAAATGAATGTCCATAATGCTCGTAGCAGACTGACTCCCTATTATAATCCGCTGTATTACCACAGAATAGGTAATAGTACGTGTATTACATTAAATGGCTGGTTGTTTTACAAAAACTGCGCCGTTTATATATCTACGCAAAAATCACTACTTTCCAGATTTTCCAGAATAAAAAGTTACCTATGTAATCAGCTTTTTAACTACCTCTATCCATGCAAAAAATCACGTCAATCCTTTGCTCCATTCGGTTGGGACGCAGATTTTCGCATTTTATTATATATAACTATATATACCCACTTATACTAATATTATAAATGCGAAAGTGTGTTTGTTTGTTGGTTTGTCCTTCAATCACGCCGCAACGGAGCAACGGATCGGTTCAGGACTCCAGGTCCTGAACCGATCCGTTGCTCCGTTGCATAGGCTACTTTGTATCCCAGAAAATTAGGGAGTTCCCGCGGGAATAAAAAAAAACTTAAACCACGCGGACTGAGTCGCGGGCATCAGCTAGTAAAACTATAAATTAAAAAATACATTGATTCGTGAAATAACATTGAAATGCTCACTTGGATGGAACGGGGCCCTAGTTCCCACCACATGATAGCTATCATCATTATCTCGCAGCAGGCTTTAATGACGCTCGTTTTTGCGGAGAATGGAACGATTACACTAGAATGAGTTTTAAACGTTTTCAATTTTCCAGCGATAAAAATGTTTAAAATACTACAGACTTTTATATTAAGTTTAAAATATATTTCCATCGAGTGCCATTTTTTGCGAGGAGAAGCTTTTTATTTTTAAATCTCAATTTTTTAAGTATGTATCGGTAGAGCCCATCCTTCTGTAGCAAATCGAAGGTTGAGTAAGTGAAGCAGGTTGATGGGTCCATGCATTGACTTACCAATGGTCCATGTTACTAGACTGTAAGCGCTCTGACTTTTCGGAGAACGCCCCACCACCCACTGTCCTCCGGCTTCGATAAAAGGGTTTGTTCTTTTATTGCACGTTTCATACATACGTTTACACGGTTCATGCCGAAGCTTTGATAATAATAGGTCACTTTCGAGTATCGGTCGTTTGGTCGGATAATAGTGCATTCTAAATGGTCTTGCTTGAAAACAACTCTAAAAACATAGTTTTGTGTGAATTTCTTTAGAGGTTTTATTATACTTATTACACGTACTTTGTTATCTTTTTTTTCAGAGGCACAATAGCATAATTATGATTGCACTCGAATTATTTAAAATTTCTCGTGTTAAATTTAACACCCCCATTTTCGCACCAATAAAAAGCGGTGCTTAGATTGTTAGCACAAAAAAAGTAATAACAATAACGACACTTTTATGCTGTAAAGAAGCGCTTTAGCGATACCGTAAAATCGTCGTTCACCGCTTTACAGTGTTTTAAATTTCATGAAGCATTCGTACCTCTCCTTATAATGGCGGCAATTTGTTTTTACGATATTGTGTGATGTGATGACGTTCTGCAATCAATTAGCAATGTAGTCTGGTTTGAGAGGCAGTGATAATATTAAACAGTAGGAGAAAATAGAGCCCTTAAGTCTAAGCAAAATCAATGTTCGCTCTATAGATCTCACACTAAGTGCGGAAACCCCAGGATTAGAAGAAGGCTGTATGACCAATAATAATTAATCTGCGTGTTTGGCAGGTAACTACTGAAAAAAACATATATATCTGGTTGCAGTGGCGTGCAGTTCATAGAGGCATAAAAGCACCGCTTACCCAAATGGAAATACGTCAATGCTCATTTTTCATCAAAACAGCTAGTAAATAGTAATGCCTACCCTAGCATCAAAACCCATGCACGCCTCTGTCTGGTTGCAAGTGTAATAGCGTTGGGGTGGGCGGTGGAACGTGCATGCGTGCGGGACTAACGGGGAAAAATCATTACCCAAAAATTACTTATGTTGTGGGGGCCAGTGTTGTGCTTTCAATGATACACTTAATTGTATTTACATCCAGAAGCAGTCCTGCCTGCACGTGGCCATATTATATATTAGCGGCTCACAGACTCTAGATACCCAGAGCTGGCTGAGCCATAGACTCAGCCATAGACTGACCAAACATGATAATACATGCATATTTGAGTTTAAATTTTTTAAGTTTGTTGGTTTTTCCAACGGTTTGCTGAATTATCGAAGTCTTTTTACGGCAGACGCTATTTGCATTGTTTTGCTTGCGATTCATTTGCAGTAGTGCAAAACAATGTTGTAAAACTTGTAATAGTCCTGTGAAAGTTACTTATGCAGTTCCGGTGTAACTGCAAGGAAAGATAAATGAACTGCAAGTAACTTGCTCTAAAGATGTTTTACTTAAGTTCCAAACATTAATTACTTTCACTGTGTAGTCCAATAGCAAAGTATTATTTTCACTGTACTTTAATTTATAGTTTTAGTTGCAAATCGTTTATAAGCTGTACAGTCGCGGGCATCAGCTAGTGTAATATACACTAGCTGATGCCCGCGACTTCGTACGCGTGGATTGAAGTTTTTTTGGTTCCCGCGGGAACTCTTTAATTTTCCGGGATAAAAAGTAGCCTATGTGCTATTCCATACTATAATCTATCTCTGTGCCTTTCATCCAGATCCGTTCAGCCACTCTGGCGTGATTGAGTAACAAACATCCATCCATCCATCTATCCATACATCCACCAAATATTGCAGCATGCGGCACTCTTCATTATGCTGAGACACCATCGTGTTCTAGAATTGAAATATTAGGGTACGACCTAGACCGTACGAGTATACAGTCTGCTGAAGCTTCTGCTACATAATAAATTATTGTAGCCCGCGGTCCTATGGCATGCCGCATTGTCGCACGACACACTATTTTGGAAATTTTCCTCATTGGCAGGAGAAAAATGATCTCGAACTTCTGGAAACTAGATATTTTGCATGTATACTTTTATTGGTATTACTCTTGGTATAACTGAGAAATGAGTAGGAAAATTTTCCACGGTGCCGGATTCACACACGGCAGAAGTGAAACTTCAGAAAAGTAGCCTACGAGGGAATGAGATAAATATAACTTGTATTCTATCTCATTCTCTCGCAGGCTAAATCCTATTTATGAATATGTTTGTCTCTTTTTCGTTTCGTTTCATCGAATTTTTAAATCACAACGAATCTAAAGAAGTTTCATTTCAAAAATCCTAGAGTAAATAAATCTAGACTAAGTTGCGAGAAACAAGTAGGTACTAAGTATGTAGTAAAAATGAAATACGTATTCTAGTTTTCTTTGAACTATACAACTTGATCCGAATTTCTCACAGTCGAAGACTACAAAGACGCGTTAATAACACCTTGGTAAGTATATATTTATTTAGTTTGTATCAAAGTCATTCATTTCTCAAGTTATAGCCATGAAACTTGGTATATGAGCTGCGGGTTGAAAATGAAGAAAAACGTGTTTCACAATTTTTTTAATTCGACCCCCAAAGGGGTGATAGGGGCTAGAAGTATAGAGAAGTATAGAGGCTATACTAGGTTTGAACAAATTCCAGTCAGACATGTTTGTCAATGTCTCTGTTTCATGGCAATGCCCCTTTGTGTATCCAGGATCACGTGATTCGACTGTTGTTGAATGTTTGATGTTCTAGAATTAGACTGTCTCTTGTTTGATATGTAGTTTACTAATTAACACTATTCAATCTATAGGTACGTTCACTCGCACCTAACCTTTAACCGTTTGGTGAAAGGACAATCTTTTGGTTTTTTTATCAATCTGAAAGGTTTTTTATCAATTTGAAAAGAAATTTGTCTACTGGACGAGACATTTGTGTACCGCCACAGAATAATAACTTGGTACCGCGTCGCGCGAACAGGCTCATGAATAAGGGCCCCGAACGGGTTCGAAACTAGTCGGGCATTTTTCCGACAGAGCACGTGAGTTTATCCGGGTATTATGTATAGTTATAATGAATATCATTTACGATAGTTTATTACGTTAAAATTAATCCAGCAAAGTTTAACTTGTCAGAACTTAAAAATGTTTTTTTTCGACAAACCTTACTTACAATGGTTTTATTAGTAGATATTATGTTTAAAACTAGGTACGCACTTTCGGTAGAGTGAACGATTTTGGGTCCTCCAATGAACCGAAGCTTTTGAGGTTCCAAGTAGGGGAATTGCCGTATTTGAAAGCATAGTGTATGCTTTCAAATACGCGTTCAAATTTTCAATAGGGATGATGCCTATATCAAAAATAAATTATTTCTAACTGATTATTGAATAGACGGTCTTCCAAAAGGCATAAAATTCACATCCTCGGTTAGTTTTAAGGTTGATAACCATTTTAAAATATAGATTAAAGAAAAAAAGTGCGTTGAAATTTTATGACGTCCCAACTGTGAATTTCATACAACTTTCGTACGTGCGTTTTTAAGTTTGTTAAAGAGTTGCTGATTTGATTAAGTTGTCATCATCCCTATTGTTTGCTGGTTGTAAAACATTAATGTCATGCGAAATATGGTGATGCAAAGTTAATTTGCGTGGGACTCGAACACTAAGGTAAACGGGCGTGTGATAAATCATAACACGGCTACCAAGAGCGAACAGAGAATTCGCAAGTGTAATAGTATATTGTGATACAAGGGTGGAAAGTAGGTTATTGTAAACGAGCTGTCATTAATAAGCCCGAGCCGAAGGTGAGGGTTTTTAATGGCACGAGTTTGCAATAACCTTCACACCCGTGTATCACACGACGTTTTTCAATACAGTTGTGGGAAATAGTAATAAACAAATCAAAGAATTACAAGTTTATTTCAACCTACATACCTACGTACATAGTAATTAATTCTGAATATTGAGACATGGAATAACTTGACCACAATGTAGATGGTTTATATTTTCCACTCAATTCATGAAAATAAGCTAACAAAACATTTTCTGAGAATGACTTAGTTTTTTTATGTTTTTCCCATGAAATAAAATTATTGTAAGCCGTCATATAATATCTTTCTCGAGATTTTGGGGGCAAAATTCCATCTTGCGCAGTTTTCGCCTCAGATAAAATATCTGGTGGAGTTAATTCCATTTCATCATTAGTACTAGAACTCATTATTAACAAAAATATAATCAATTTATCACATAAAAAATAAAAAAAATCAGCAAATGGCGCGTATTTACAACTGGACATATTTTTTTTTTTCAACGAAACTAGGCTACGGGTTCGTACCTACGCGTATACAGCCTATTCGATTTTTGTCAAATGTTGAAACTAATTAAATTAAAACTGGTAATTAAATATAATCAACAACCATTTAAAATAATTTTGGAAATTCAATGCTAAAACGTACGGATTCATTCATTTTTCCTCGTAAAAAGCCTATCCGATTATATTCTATGTATGAAAACTCCTTGCTACTAAACTTTTTTAATTGACTTGGAAAATTTAAAACTAAACTGCAAAAGTAAGTGTCGAGCTTGTAAAAGTAAGTCACGACCGTGTAAAAGTAAGATGCCTATGCGAAAGATTCAATTTTCGAATCATAACTACAGCCTCTGAAAGTGCGCCATGTTTGACAACTGTATTGAAAACTTAATTTTCATCATGTCAACGAGTAATTTATTATGTTTGTCTTTAACCAGTGTGTTCTTTCCTTTTTCACGTGCGATGCCAGATATGTGTAATTTTAGGACTTCTGCCGAGCGATCGCGTAACTTCTGCATCAATCATTGTTACAGTATCAATTGTTGTAATTGGCTGAATTTATGGCATTCTTGCTGCGTCAATGGATTATGTCCAATAGTGGAAGAGTGTTAACCAATCAGAGGTGATTGCGATGTATCAATGATTGATGCAGAAGTTACGCGATCGCTCGGCTGAGTCAATATTATGAAAAAAAAATTCAATAGATAAAAGCTAGAGAACAGAGTCAGTGTAATACTTGTTACACGATTATTTACAAAGTTCTGTTTATGAGAAGAAAAACTGCAGAGTTTTTTGCCGGTTCTTCTTAGTATATAGTACATTACACATCTAGGGCAGTAAAATAAGAAATGTCTCAGATCACATGTAATTGTTGTCCGAGGCGAAGCCGAGGTCAATAAACATGTGATCTGAGGCTTTCTTATTTACTGCCCGTGGTGTGTATACTATTTTTCTCCTCGACGGAGGCGGAAAGCGGCATTTTCGTTTAGCGCAGCGGGAGGAAAATTGACGCTTTCCGCCCGGAGGTGAGAAAAATCATTTTTCCGAACCGGTGGTAGATTCTTACGACTTATAGTAAGTGGCACAAGTTGTTCTACGTGAAATAAATCATTTGATTTTTTTAAATTCATTTTTTCAGAACACCTGTCATCTTTCCGAACCGGTGGTAGATTCTTACGACTTATAGTAAGTGGCACGAGTTGTCCTACGTGAAATAAATCATTTGATTTTTTTAAATTAACTTTTTCTGAACACCTGTGTATCTTTTAATACGAGTTATCGTCCCAATCAAATAGTTGCCTCTAAAGTTAGCAGCAAGACGCGTCGCAATATTAAATTACCTACTAAGAGTTACTACGAGTATAGCGTTACGTGTTCGCGTTAGCAATCTATAGCACTCGCACCTCAGTTCAGAGACGACTATTTGATTGGCGCCAACTATAATAGTAACTATCATACTAATACTATAAATGCGAAAGTGTGTTTGTTTGTTGGTTTATTGGTTTGTTGGTTTGTCCTTCAATCACGCCGAAACGAAGCAACGGATTGACGTGATTTTTGGCATGGATATAGTTAAGGACATGGAGAGTGACATAGGCTACTTTTTATCCCAGAAAATTAAGGAGTTCCCGTGGGAATTGAAAAAAGCTTATTTCACGTCGCGTCAACGTCGCGGGCGTCAGCTAGTAAATATTATAAATGCGAAAGTGTGTTTGTTTGTGGGTTTATTGGTTTGTTGGTTTGTCGTTCAATCACGCCGCAACGGAGCAACGGATCGACGTGATTTTTGCATGGGTATAGTTGAGGACCTGGAGAGTAACATAGGCTACTTTTTATCCCGGAAAATTAAGGAGTTCCCGCGGGAATCAAAAAAACTTAAACCACGCGGATGAAGTCGCGGGCATCAGCTAGTAGTTACTATAATATAAGCACCTAATAAAGATTTAATATGTTTTAGAATAAACATCTCTACTCCAAAACATGTAAATCGTACGAAATTGTGGTGGAACGAGGAACAAAGTTAATTATGTGGAGATGAGTCCACTTAAGCAAGCAAATCATAAATCACAAAGCTCCTAGCCGGTGGCCATTGCAAACAAGGGATGCATTCGGGTATGTGGACTTTATTTTATATTATGTAAAACACCAAAGTAACATCTAATAATACTTAGGTAATTAAGTTGTGCTTATGCTTTTTAAATCCTTTCTTTTTGAGTGATTTATAATTTATTAATAACTAGATGATGCCCGCGACTTCGTCCGCGTGAATTAAGTTTTTGTCTTCCTGCACGAATCCTTTAATTTTCCGGAACAAAAAGTAGCCTATGTCCTTCCCCGGGATACAAACTATCTTCATACCAAATTTTATCAAAATTGTTTGAACAGAACCGTGAAAGCGTAGCAGACAGACAGACACACTTCCGCATCCGCGTGCCCGTCTGTCTGTCTGTTTGTCTGCTACGATTTCGCGGCCATCTGTTCAACCGATTTTGATGAAATTAAACGAGACATAGGCTACTTCTTATCCCGGAAAATTAAGGAGTTTCCCCGGGATTCAAAAAAACTTAAACCACGCGGACAAAGTCGCGGGCATCATCTAGTAGATAATAGTTGGCTTCACGGAAGAAATCAATCCATCTCTGCTAGAGTCTTTTCTAAAGAGATTTTTCTAAAGTATATAATGCCAACTGTATAAACTGTAACACTATATGTAATGTATAAACCTGTAACTGTACAATATATGTGGATATGAGATAATTAGATATTATAAGTAATTATTATAATTGTGTTAACATTTAGGAATGCCCTGACAGGGCCTTACGTCCATGCATGCTAGTGGCTAATTGTATTAAGTAGTAAACTACCTAATACAATTAATTTATTAGTATTAATATTAGTATTAGCATTAGTATTAATTGTATTAGTAAGTAAGCCATTAAAGCTAGCATTAAATAAATGGCTAAATGATTAAATTAAATGATTAACTGTTGTTTTCGAATGTAAATTTGATTTTTTTATACCTATTGGCGATATAGCTATAATGGCGATAGCATCCCTTTTTTGAAGTTCGTCTCATACTTTGGTAAATAATACAAAAGTCATACAAGCAACTAAGTTGAGAGTTTATGAATACCTTTGTTTGCGGTTTTCCTAAACGCGTTACGAAAATGTCGCCGAGGATTTGCGCCTTTAGACATGATATCCCGCGAGATGTTGGAACAAAGTGGTTTAATCACACGTGAACGCAGAGCCGTTAGGCCGAGTTTTAACAACGCAATTTCGATTGATCGTATTCGAGCTTTCAAAAACGTTGGCGTTAAGGTAAAATTAACCTAAAACCCTTGATGTCATAAATTCAGTGCTTACTACTGATTCTAATTTAGAAACGTTTCTGTTTGGAGCGCTGGATGTGAATGCTTACACGAAATTGAGAGCGTGGCTGTGAATGCAAGAAATTGAGCTCTAAAACAAAGCAGTAAAGATTTTTTATACGCCAGTGTATTCGAACGCTCGAATACCTACGATCAATCGAAATTGTAATGTTAAACTCGGAGTAACGGCTCAGGAGCTATTTCACGGAACAAGGTAGTCCGCTTAAGTAAGCGAGCAATAAATCATAACACGGCAAGCTAGAGTTAACAAACTGAATGCATCCGCGTACGTAGAATGAATTTTCATTCTTACAGTGAAATAAGTAGCTTAAATTGTATATTAAAATGTTCATGTTACAGTGTACTAGAATATATGCTAGTATAACCAACGCATGTCTGTCTACCTGTCTTACTGTGTACTACAATTTCACAGCCCATATCTGTTCAGCCAATGTTATTAATACATTTGGTAGGTATCTACGGAGTTTTGCATTACGGAGAAGATCGTAGACTTTTTACAGTGGCATCTTTAGGCGTCGGCGACCGCCAACGGCCTCGCGCCTAAGGGGGCCTCAAAAAAATAATTTACAAGTTATTTTAACGTTTACTTCTTGACTGGGAAATGAAAGGGGCCTCGCAAAGCTGATTTCGCCGATCTAAGTTTGGTCTAGCGCCGCCACTCACTTTTTATTCCGAAAATAAAAGAGTTACCGCTGGATTCCAAAACCGCAATCCAAGCAAACAAAGTTGCGGGCTTCATATCTAGTATGGAATACGTTGAACATTGATCTCTATTCTGGATGTGAGTGATGATGCAGCGTAAGGTCACAGTAAACAGAAACAGATACAATTACAGTTGTATCTGTTTACTGTGGTAAGGTGGTAGCGGGCTAACCTGACAGTATGGCAGTTATATTAAGCCCATATCGGTTTCTATATGTATGGCACCGCGGCCCTGCACTGTTAAATACCTTTCGCGTTAAAGAGTGAAAAAGTGTCTCAGTTTACACATCCAGGACCTATCAATGAATCTAAATTTTTTAAAAATAATATATCAGAATAGGCTTGCGCTTGACGACAATCATGATTAATACAAAGCAAAGTTGAAGGAACGACATACATGGCAGGAAATACATGCGCTGGAAGAGCATTCCACACCTTAGTGGTTCGTTTTAATATCATTAGAACAGATCACTTCTTTTTTTTTTTGTAGGAGGGGAAAATTCTCTTGGACATCCGGTCCGGACCGGATAGTGCCGGACTCCTACCGGCTAAAACCCCCTCCTGTCTCCAGGCAGCAATGTTCCTATTAATAAGAACAGATCACTTGGTATCATTAGATAGATAGATAGAGAGCCAAAACACAGAAACTTTCGAAATACAGCGTGCCCGCACACTGCACAGGGGGTCTACTCTCTTTCTCTCAAACGAAACTTCGCAAACGAACGTAATTAGTCGGTTATTAGACCCACTCAAAATCGTTCAATCCAATCGGTCGCGAAAATTTTCTATGGATCCGTACTTCGTCTGCGTGTACGAAAACGAAATAGAGAGGAGCATAGAGATAATATTATGTAGGAGAGGAGTTAACGAAATTTCGTTCGTTTGTTTGCGAAGTTTCGTTTTAGAGAAAGAGAGTAGACCCCCTGGGATTCGTCGCTGCGACCGAAGTCGCATGATATCTTAGTAGGTATTTAGTAAAAGCCATCAAGCTCCTACTTCTAATGCTCACACATGACATCACAAACGTGTTGGCATAAGCTTAATTACATAGCTCACGTGGTATGAAGCTATTTCACGGAAACTCGTCCACTAGGTAAGCGAGTAATAAATCATAACACGGCAAGCTGGAGCCTAGAGTGGAGCAAACAGTAAATGCATCAGCGTTTGCACGTAAAATGAATTTTCATTCTTTCAGCGTATTTTGCTTGACGGGCTGGTGTTTAATCCATACTAATATTATAAACGCGAAAGTGTGTCTGTCTGTCTGTCAGTCCGTCTGCCTGTCTGTCTGTCTGTCTGTCTGTCTGCTACGCTTTAACGCCCCACCTGTTCAACCGATTTTGACGAAATCTGGTACAGGGGTATTTTGTATCCTGGGGACATAGGCTACTCTTTATCCCGGAAAGTTAAGGAGTTCCCGCTAGAATTGAAAAAGCTTAATCCACGCGGACGAAGTCGCAGGCATCATCTATCTAGTAGAGTATATTTCATCTGTTAAGTCATAATTTTGAATGTATAAGGCAATAGGCGATAGACGTTGTTTGCAGCAGCTGGACATTGGAGTCTTGTAGTAACTTCGGCATACTGCGCCCAAGGAAATGCATTTCCATCTAAAGCTCAAACAGCCAATCTCACTTGCCCGTGGCTAGACTGGACAAATTGTACAGGAGGCATAGTAGGTACCATCACATAAAACAGTATTATTTTGAAATGTCAGATTTATATGAAGCACCTTCATGTCCCTAAAATTAGGATTATATTCCTAAAACAAGAGCATCACCAATATTAACATAATATTGCCACAGATATTGCTTTAAGCGTTGATAGTAAACCCCCCCAGGTCGGTGTCGGGTAGCGGGACACCGCACCGGTGCGACTAGTCTAATATACAATAGAATGGAGTGAAAAGTCATCTTCTCGGCAAGCGTGCTCAACTTTAGGCTGCATCACCATAAGCGCTAGCCTACAAATAAAAAAAAGCGTATAATGTGCAAATTCTTCTATGGATAACACTACCCACAATTTTATCTAATATTCAATTTATCAACCAGCCTGTTTGCGCCTGTTACTGGACATTGGCCTACCCTCACACCTCCCTTATCCCCATATCCATATTACCTTTACCTTTAAAAGGTCGCCAGTCTAGTACGGGTTCGAGGTTGTATATCGGAAATTTGCCGGTACGCGGTCTCCACTCAAAGAAACATCTGCCTCAACGACCATCGGTTCTGGGACAGACAGCCTGCCCACTACCACTTCAGCTTGCTAATCCTTTAGGTAAGTCTTTCACTCGGGTTTGATATACGGATTTCCTGCCTTATTATAAATTGTGTTTAATTTTATTCATACCAAGTCAAAGTTCAACCAGTTCAGTTTCGAAGAGGTAGTTAATTCAAAACTTTGAAACGCTGCATGGCGTTCCATATTATTCTTTCCCGAGTCTGCAGTGGGGAAGTGCTTACGAGAAGTTTCTTTCATCTATGTGTCTAAAATGTTTACTGTTGCTGCGGGAACGAGACATTTTTCACTTTATATTTAAAACTTCACCCCAGAACATTAATTTGTTGCATTAGTCTGATCAGATATTTTTCAGATGGAAGTAACATAGAACAATTGTATGTGCTTCATTAAATTAACATAGAGATTTTTCATTAAACGGCCGCCAAGCAGACCAGTCATTTTGAGGCCATTTGGTATCGACGTATTTTAAAGTACGGTGTTATAGCGTAAGTGAAATATATTAATACAGTGGGTCTCCAATAAGTCAAAAAAGCGTATATTACTTTGAATTTTACACCTGGAATAATAATAAGTGTAGTCAAATCAGTAAGGACCACACTTCCGTACTAATAATTTTCTTGGATTAGACTGAAATTACACTATGGACCGGACAGGACAAAATGTCCGCGTCGAAATGGGACGATGTTTTTCCCGGAAAAATAGTGTGCGCGCTCGACATAAAAGTAAATGACGCGGACTTTTTGAATAACTGTCGTCGTATTGTGTTTTCGCAATTAGCTTATTACATGTATTGAATGTAGGCTGGAGGGTCCTTCGTATATCGAGAAATGCTACGGTTCCCGTAGGCCCGTAGCTTACCAACAATTGCCTAATCCCGGCTTTTGCGGGGTTCGGTAAACACTAATCTTCCCTAGGCCGTGTGAGATAGAGAATAATTTAACGGATAGTGGCGGCTTTTCCGAAAATATTGTTTCCGTTACAAGTTTTTGTTGAAATATGAAGTGAATGTGCCCGTGATGGTGGACGTTATTCATTAAAAGGACACTTTATCCATCACTGAACTTTTTCAGATGATTTTGTACTGTTTGACGCGTGTGAATATACTTTAGCGATACAGACTATACCTCTTACCAAAATGCTTTAGAGAAATATCAAACTTTGATATTACATCCAATTGAACTAGGAGTAATTCTGGGATAATGGAATTTTCGTGCAGTGAAGTAGTTCTAAGTTCGAAACCTGCTTGAGAATGAACTTTGATGAAGTTGTAGGTACCATCTCCCCACGCTGTGAACTAGATACACGCGTTAATTCTCCGGCGGCTCAACTCTGTATAGTGCTTCCTAATTTAATCTTGACGTGTCAAGACCTCTGTAGGATCCCTATATAGCTATATAGAGACGCGCCTCACTATTTTTCTCATAGAGAAAGTCTTTCAACATAGGCAGGTACAATAATTTCTAAAGTCATGACGTTTCGTGGTCGTTTTCAGGAAGATGCGTCCATATTAATAGTATAAATGCGATAGTGTGTCTGTCTGTCTCCTGCGCTTTTACAACCCATAATTTCAAATGATTTTCACGCATCGCGGACGAAGTCGCGGGAATCAGCTAGAATCCAATACAATCAAAAGGAGCCCGTTATGCCCGTAACGATTTTTCAGTCTAGACGTCTCCGCCGGATAACTGGTATATAAACAAGATAGAACCGAACGTAATATCTCCTTTGTATATTTAATATATTTAATAGGCGCAGTTAAAATTGTTATCAAAATATGTCTGCAATCTGTAAACAAATTCAATTCGCATTTGGTAGTAGCGGCGTAACAAATTTTTACAATTGGGTACCCAATATGAGGCATGCAGGCCAATATTTTATCCCACAGGCTTAGTAGGAGTTACCCTGTCTCGAAAACGATGATTGATTTCGTGTTACTTTCGTATGGATATAAACACGCTTGTTTTTATGTACCTATCTACAAGTTCGTGCAAACTCAGCGAGCTCAAGCTGAAACTTTGAGCAATAATTAGAACTAGCAGTCATGATATAATATTTAGGGCTGATTTTTCAATCGTCAGATAAAGTTTATCGGAGGAATAAATTTGACGTTTTGACAGGTTTTGTATTGAAAATCTGCCAAAACGTCAAATTTATTCCTCCGATACAATTATCTATCTGACGATTGAAATATTAGCCCTTAGTTAAGTGAATTCGGCCACAGCGACCAATCTCAAATGAACCCAACAACGGAGACCAGCTTATCGCTTACGAATCGCTTTTCGCATACTTAAGTATGCGAAAAGCGATTCGTAAGCGATCTCTCAATCTTATCGTCCAATCGGACGGCAATCCGACACGACCAAAAAAGAGGTCAGGTGTAGAATTACCGACGGCTTAACTTTCCGACTCTCTGGCTCGCACCCGGAAGGCACAATCCGACTCTAAAAGCCAAATAATCTAGCGTCTAGAGTCGCAATACTATCAACTGAATTACTGACTTTTAAACAAGAACCATAAAGTTGATTCTTCTATGACGTTTTCATAATAGTGTTTCGATATTCGATATCTATCAATGCGGTAGTAATTTACAAACTCATGCTAAGGGTACATAGAATACGCGCCAAAAGTGCTACGTGCTGCAGCACTATCAGCATCGTTTTGGCCACTAAAAACAACTTGGCGGTTTTAGTCGGTAATTAGGATTTTGGACTGACTCCAAGCAAAGCACTGATTTCGTATTTAACGATTTTGTCACTTACTACCTTTTATCATTTTAGTGTACGGGCACTAAATGAGCGGTAGCGGGGCGACGGCGGTAGCGGGGCGATGCGATTAGTCGGAGAGCTGGCGACGAATTTCGGGAACAATTCGAAAGAGGTCTGGTAATACTTTATAACCGACAAAATCGTCTGGGATTTATTTTTTAGAATTCTATAAGTATAAAATTTAAAGATAAAAAAATCAAGTATCCAAAAAAATGTTTTTTCGGATTTTTTTTTGCAAATGTTATATGCTGCGCAGTAGCGAAATAACCGCAAACGCTGTACCAGACTGGCAGAACTGGATTCGCCAATGAACGAAATTATATTTTCCATAATTTCAGCTTGCATAAAGGACTTTCCCGAAATTCGTCGCCAGCTCTCGGATTCCATCGCCCCGCTGTCGCCGTCGCCCCGCTACCGCTAGTTTCGTGCCCGTACACTTAAGGTCTGTCAACACTATGACGCGATGCGGCTTTTAAAAATGATTGGCGCGAACTGTAATATATATTTTTTCTCACACCTGGAATCTTCGGCTGCAGAAATCGTTTATAGTAAATGTCCTCCACTCTTTGGCTGCTGTCTCGACATGGTTCCACGAGAGTTCCACTATTTTAAGATAGATCTACCATAATTAACACTATGTTGGTTCCTTCGTCATTCCTGCAAGCTGCCATTGGATTAAGTCTACCGAGTTACTAGGTTTTGACGGTCAGGTATATTATGGTCTGACCCCAACATAAACAAAAACTTCCTGTCAAGCAGATATAATTAAAAAACGAGATTCAATTAATTATGGTTTTACTAAATTTAACTTTTACAAGTGCTTTGAATCGTCAAGTGAATGCACCACTGGTTCGGAATATTGAGTATTGAGGCTAGCTGTGGGTTAATGTGGGAGAGCCTTAACACCGGAAAACTATGTATCGTAAATCACATTACGGCTGTATTCCATTGCTCCCGCGCTTCTAAGAGCCACGATTGAATACAAAGTTGCTCCAGTGTTGGTTAATAGTGGATCCTAATTTACGAGCCGAGTTTCAAGTTTCCGAAGCCATAAAGAAGTGTAGCACCATTAATGAAACTTTGTACGTAAGTACATTGAAAGTTCCTGTTTCGGTAGTTAGTTGCACGTAAAAAGTGACAAAACTTTTTGACAAGTCTACAAACGCTAAAAATTATTTTTTTACTCAATTAAAGTAACTTAAAATAACAACAATAACATTTTGGATTTATAAAGTAAGTAAGTACGCGGTCTTGCCCTGGACCTAAAACACGATTGCAGCACCACCTACCGGGTCCAATTGTGAATATAAAACCATCCCTGGACCCACTCAAGTCACCCGCAGTGCGGACCCAACACCGGCGATGACACCCGACCTAGGGGCCCGTAGCCTACAAGGCAGGCCCTAGCCGTTTTTACAGGCTTCAAGATATTCACCGGGGCACAATGTTGCCCCGCGCCCCACCCGGGTAAGGAGGCTCGGCCTCGTAGCCCGTACCCCCGCTTGGCCCTCACGCGCCAACCGGAGAAGACCCACAGGCCACAATGAACCACTCAAACACACAAAAAATTTAATTAAAATCGGTCGAATCCTTTTCGAATTTTTGCGAGACTAGCACTACGCATGGCGATTGATTTTTATTTATATAGATTTTTTATTTATTTTGCACCTTATGTAAGAGTCAGTAAATAGGTAGAAGATAATAATTTAATTGGTATTAGTAGTACCTACCACAGAATATTTATTATAATAGGAAGAACTACATTATTACTGTAACGGATAAGTTTAGTTTTGAATGTAGTCATGATTGATTAAACTTTGAACTTTACTTTGTTAGAGTAATACTTTATTGGTTTGATATATCGAAGAGATAGAAACTAACTTATTCGTAGATGATGATCAAAACAATATCTTTTACTAACCAAACTCGAATATTACTGTACCATAAAACGACAATCAAAGAAATGGAGGTCTAGTGTCGATAAAACCGACTGTGACCCGACTATAATATCATTTTATTGGATCGCCAAGATGGATACTCATAATTCTCAGGTGATTTGTTCTTTTGACCTACATTTTTAAGCTCAAAATCGTTAAGTTGCATTGAGTTTTCCTCTAGATATAAATAATAGAATAAACGCATACAGGATGGGGGAAATAAAGCCAATGGGGAACAAGGTATTGGTCGATGCTATGGTGTACCTGCATGCATTCGGTTTCGGACTTCTTTCGGAGTATTATTTCAAAATGATTCAATTAAATTCTTGATTTATATTAGAGCAAGATCCCGCGACGATCAGACTTTCGTTTTCGACTCTTAAATTATAAAACAACAAGGTGTCTGACAGGGGGTTGCAATCGTACTGTCTGACAATGGACAACGTAGTTTCTAATATTAAAAATATATAAAAAACGGAGCTTAATACTTAAACGAATTTGAGGCACCTTTTCTACCTGATACCTTCCAAAGCAACCGCGATCCAAACTTCATAGTCGGGGATCGTTTATACCTCTATTAGAGACATAGGTACATAGAAAAACTTTCAGCTTTAATAAAATAACGAAGGTCTGATCGTCGCGGGATCTTGGAACAATTTTATGTACCAAATGGGTACAAAATACCTCGCCAATGACGCGTGGAATGCAGGAGACACGCTTTAGAGCTGATAGCTGGGAGGTTCTAAATGTCCCGCTTTTAATTTGGACGATAGTTTTATGTCATGTAACCTTGACGTCCATAAGATAAGGATTATAATTATTCTAAAACACGAACGTCAACAATATTTTTAACATCTATGTAATTATGGTGTTGCATGTACAATATTCTTGGAAATTAAATTAAATTATGATTATGATTATGATTATGATTAAAACAAAACACCTTCAAGCGCGCGATGGTAGCATGCCCCCAGGTGTATCATTGCGTCATTGTTAGCAATGGATTATTTCGTGTAAATTATTCTAAAACTAAGTACATAGCTAAATTAAAATATCTTTCCCGGAATACTCGCTATAAGCACAAGTATTTATTTTTGTTCCGTTAACCTTATCAAGTTTTCACAGGATTACTCTCTGAATGTAGGCGTTATTCATTCGTAAACATGATATGTATTATGAACATTGTTTTATGCTAACAAATATACATTATTATGATAACATATTATGTTATCCAAGAGCTTAATTTGATAAAACAAAATAAAACTCTATAGAATAAAAGTCAATCTTTTCTCTACGTATACGTAGGAACAGTCGCAAGTAATAAAGCGGTTATAGCCTGGTTTTTAGAACCTCGGAGAGTCCTGGGCTCGATTCTAGGCACGCAGCTCTTCGGAGTTTTGTGCTTTTTAAGCACTTAAATACTTGCTTCAATGGTGAAGAAAACAGTTATTCATAATGTTATCGAACGAGTGTTAAGTCTACAAATCCGCACTTGGCCAGTAGGTATACCTAATGTTATCATTCTGAGAAGACCTTACCTTAAATATTATCATTCTGAGAAGAGACTCGTGCTCCGTAGTGAGCCTATGGTTGAAATGATATTGATGATGATGAGATGACGCCTCTATGATGACGATTTAGTTTTGTAAACTCCGTGGGACCTCTTAGATTTTCCGGGATAAAACCAAAATCTCTCTACCCGTCAGATACCTACAGACAGAGACATACAGACGGATAGACTAGTCTCATTTTCGCATCATACTTAATATTATAAATGCGAAAGTGTGTTTGTTTGTTGGTTTGTCCTACAATCACGCCGCAATGGAGCAACGGATCTACGTGATTTTTGGCAAGAGTATAGTTGAGGATCGAGTGTGACATAGGCTACTTTTTATCCCGGAAAATTAAGGAGTCCCCGGGGGAGTAAAAAAAACTTAAACCACGCGGACGAATATTAGTATGATTTTTAACAGTTTCGAGCGTAATGTAGTTATTCCTATGAAGAGATAGGTAGGGGTAGTAGAAATCCCACTATAAATGTACATAGTTTTACTTTTTAAAGCACTCTTAATATAATACTATGGTATTATATTAAGAGTGCTTCTCTTAATATAATACCATAGTATTATAGTATCGTCTTGTTAATTATTTATAGAAGCCAAAGAGATAATATTCGGATATGAAATGTAAATATTTTAAAAGTTCGTGCATTTTAGATGCAGCCGACCCTGGGTAGTCCGTCGGGAAATTAAGGCTTCATGAGATGAGCCAAGATCACATTAACAACGTGTCGATCGACAAAAAGTTGTATTAAGACTAAAGGCACGTATTAATTCTTACATAAGCTAAGAACACGTTCTTTAAGTGTCGGTCTTAAGCTTAGTCTTAAGATATTGAATTATGTTTTATAAATCATTATCGTTAGACCGATACTAACAACCAGTTCTTAGCTGATGTCGATTTAATAAAAAGGACCTAGGACTCACCCAATCCGCGACGGAAACGTGTTGACGGAAAGTTATAGAACTGCAGAGCTTTTAGAGTTTTAGTTCAAAGAGATACACCTAAAATATGATGATGTTACATCGTCATCACGCTCTTCAGTATGCTGAGCTTTAGTGCAAATTCTTTTCGGGTACGCACGCATTAACTATGACAATCTGATATGCTACGAGTATGGTGGCGTTTTGTGTGGGACCTTGTTTCTCCATACATTATGTCAAAAGATACACGACTTTGTTTTTGTCACCTGTTCCTCTTTTAGTTATTTATATGTTTTAACTAGCTGATGCCCGCGACTTCATCCGCGTGGATCGAGGTTTATTCGATTCCCGCGGGAACTCTTTAATTTTTCGGGATCAAAAGTAGCCTATGTGTTATTCCAGACTATAATCTATCTCTGTGCCAAATTTCATCCAGATCCATTCAGCCGTTGGGGCGTGATTGAGTAACAAACATCCACACATCCATACATCCATACACCCATCCAAACTTTCGCATTTATAATATTTATTTGATATTTGATGGTTTTTTTTATGTCATTCGAGTCAGAGTTAGTAGAAATAATCAAGTGCAAAAATAAAATCTTAGTGTGACCTTCCCCTAAAGACTCATCAATGTGATGAGTACCTCCCTAAAAATGTAATTTTCGAGATAGCACCCTTTTGGCAAAGCCTTTTTGCTGCACCGTAGATAATAATTATTGAGAGCCTTCATAATAACATCATTTATAATTAACGAGCATTTCGCCTCAAAGATACGGCGAGTATTTTGTGAACGAAATTCTCTCAAAGGAGATTTATTTTGCGCTTGACTACGATTGATGGAACTGATTAGATATACTTGGACAAAAATTGCTTAAAACATTAACCAATGCCCAGACATTATCCGTGTTTAAGCATACTAATATTATAGATGCGAAAGTTTGGATGGATGGTATGGATGGATGGATGTTTGTTACTCAATCACGCCAAAATGGCTGAACGGATCTGGATGAAATTTGGCACAGAATTAAAACCTGGAATAACACATATGCAACATAAAAACCCGGAAAATTAGGGAGTACCAGCATGAATGAAAAACTTTATACCACACGGACATCAGCTAGGCTCTAGTATATAAAATGGGTAGTTGGGAGTTGGGACATATAAGCATGCTATGTATATATTATGTACTTACATATAATTAGTATAGCGGCGTCCGTATCTCCTGTCAGTCGGATGAAATATCGAGGGCCCTCAGTGGGCCTGTTTACGAGACTGGCGATTCGCGAAGAGATGCTCAGATACCACCCATGTATTGGCGGATTAATTAACTGACAATAATTATTTATAATTAAAGCCAATTTGGTATTTGACAACTAGTCAAATCAGCAACTTTTTCAATCGTCAAAACGCGTGCTATGGGATTTTGTATGAAATTTTGAATTGTGACGTCATTAAAGTTCGAAGCACTTTTTTACTTTAATCGATAGTTTAAAATGGTTAATCAACACAAAACTAGCAGGGGACGTGTATATTACGACTTTTGGGAGATCTTTATAATCACTAAAATAGTAGATCATCAAGGGACTACATTGAGCCATTTCATACGAGATGTTTAGCTTACCGAGCGTAGCGAGGTATGCTATAGTGTCGAGTAGAATAGCTTTTAGTCCCGTGGTAAACACTCTACTTTTCACTTCGATTGCGAAAAAATATAATAAATAACGATTTTTAATTTATTTTTTGCCATTCTATTGTTTGTTACATTTTAATAGTAGGAGTAAGATCTTTATTTTCACTTAATGATATTAACAAATAAATAATCACATTCACTTTACCCTATGCCTTCACCTTGTATTACATATTGTGCATCGACATCCGAAATGGATTAAATAAACATCCCTTTACATAAATGTATTAATTACAATAAAAATATTAAAGATTTCGCGGCAATCCGCAATACCAACTTTATTTTTCTCCTTATTGTTAACAAGAAGGAATTAAAAAAAAAATACATTAAGAACCATAGACATTGAGCTGTACGCGCGTACGTGTAGGTGACGACTGACGATGGGTAACATTAGCACATTGACGCATACTTACATTCAACAAAGGATTGCGTGCAAATTATTTCAAAAATGGAACATAAAAAAAGTCCTAGATGTACGGTACTGCTTATAAGACATTAGAGTGATAGAATTTTGTATTATAAAAATTCTGCTAGTTTCATTCGTTACGCCCCTATCACCCCGCCGCTTTGCTTTGTCTAGATGCCTTCGTTGAACGACTGGTAGGAAAGAACGTATCTTATTAAACTGTGGGTATGTTCCGAAATACACTGAGAGCACTGTAAGGTTCACCGTCAGTTTAGTACACTGTGAAGCCGTTCCTTTATAGTTAGGTATACTGGTTACTGCTTAAAACGGAACGCAGTCAGCACTGAAAGCACCTGACCTCGAACCTTACGCCAGTGCTCACAGTACAAAAATGGCGACGATTTATGACGTCATATATTTCCCTTGGATACTGCGGCAGTTTACTGTCAGTCCATAACGGAACGAATTTCTCCACAGTAAGAGCACTGAAAAGTGCTCGCAGTGTATATCGGAACACACCCTGGGTCTGTGACATTCGTTTGGGCTGTTGATATTAACCATAGACTATAATTTTGTACTACCCAATTTACTACTCGCCAGCAATTATTAAAAAAAATTTACTTTAATCCCTAGACCCTAAATGCTAACTTTAGTCCGCCTACGCTAAGCTTTAATGACATCTTTTTAGAGCATGAGAGGTGAAAAATAATTTATTTCACTAGTAGTCAAATACCCAATTGCATGGTTTAATAATGCGGGACCTGGAAAGTGACATAAGCACTTTCTAGGTCCTCAACTATACCCATGCAAAACAATTAAGTCGATCCGTTGCGGCGTGATTGAAGGACGAACCAAAAACCAACTAAAAACACACTTTCGCTTTTATAATAATCATTATTAGTAAGTTAGTACTTAGGTATGATTAAATGTTCATGATAATAATAAGACACCCAGCGTAATGGAGACGTTTCATGATGTTGTTAATTTCAATTTTAACGCAATGGAATTATTAAAATATAGATAAAAAACACAGTTATTCTTTTTTTGATCCATCGATAAATTACTAAGAAATTAATGCATTTTAATGCTCACTCGAATGTTACCTAGCCGAGATATAAAATACCTATAAAGCGGCCCAGTACTAAAACCACAGTATAAATAAATAATGGTTCTATACGTACTAAAAAATAATATTCACACGCACGCCTCACCTTATGCTCACCTTAAAGAAATTATTCTTGCAAGCGCTACTACTCTGTCAAGAAAGTACCGGGAAAAGGTCTATAATATACAAAATGTTAATTATTATTCCAAATTTATTGTATCTCCTTCAAAGTAAGCCCCTTCGGAAATAATACACTTACGCCAACGAATAATCCAATTTTCAAAGCATTTTTTAAAGGCATTTTTCGGAATCGACTTCAGTTCTTGCCGCGAATTCTCTTTTATATGTCTTCTATCGATCGAAAACGGGTGCCACGAAGTGGTAATTTGAGTTTTGGAAAGAGAAAAAAGTCGGCCGGAGCCATATCCGGTGAATACGGTAGTTGTTCGATGGTATTTGTTGAGTTTTTGGTCAAAAATTCATTCATAATGATGGCCTTGTGCCTTTTAGTTGAAGACGTTGATGGCCGACCAGAGCGAGGCAAATCTTCCACCACATCGCGACCACTTTTGAATGCATGGTACCACTCGTATGCACGTGTTTTTGATAAAGTCGATTCCCCGTAAGCTTTCTGCAACATTTTCAGCGACTCTGGACACGAAATTCCATTTGCGATGCAAAATTTGAGACTAACTCTTTGTTCGATATTTTCATTCATTGTAAAAATCGCAAAACACTATTGAGATGAACTGACAAAATGGCGCACTGTAAACAAAGTAAATAACAATTGACGCTCAAACTTCGCGGCAATATAGACGACAGTTGTGCCAACTTAGCGACAAAAAAGAATATTTGAATTGAATTTGGAATTAGAAACAAATGATGAATTCCTGGTACTTTTTTGACAGAATGTACTTTAAAGTTCCATAACTTTACATTTGTTGAGATATTTTAATGATTCTTTCATAGTAATATCTAAATTGTTATATTTACCATAATTTTTACAATTAATCTATAGGTACTAATAATATTAACAAAGCGAAAGTATGGATGGATGAAAGGCAGAAAGATAGATTATAGTCTGGAATAACACATAGGCTACTTTTTATCTCGGAAAATCAAAGAGTACCCGCGGGAACAAAAAGATTCAATCCACACGGACTAAGTCGCGGGCATCAGCTAGTTACAAAAAAAATAGGAAACTTCTCCGTTCGGGTTCCATTTTTGAAATAATTTGCACTCAATCCTTTGTTGAATGTTACTATGCCTCAATGTGCTAATGTTACCCATCGTCACCGACACGTACGTGCGTACAGCTCAATTTCTATGGTTCTTAATGTATTTTTTTAAAATTCCTTCTTGTTAACAATATGGAGAAAAATAAAGTTGGTATTGCGGATTGCCGCGAAATCTCTAATATTTTATTGTAATTAATACATTTATATAAAGGGATGTTTATTTAATCCATTTCGGATTTCGATGCACAATACGTAATACAAGGTGAAGGCGTAGGGTAAAGTGAATGTGATTATTTATTTGTTAATAATCACATTCACTTTATTTATTTGTTAATAATCACATTCACTTTATCAAGTAAAAATAAAGATCTTACTCCTACTATTATATTGTAACAATAGAATGACAAAAAAATAATTAAAAATCGTTATTTATTTTTCAATACACTTGTTCGAAAAATGCACTTACAGAGGCAGTAAACAGGGCTTGTAAGTTAAATTTACTGCCCTCGTGCGGTAAATTTGCAGAATTTACTGCCCTCGTGCAGTAAATTTGCAGTTTTTTTTTATTTTTTTTAAGTCTATTTCACTTCTTATTAAAAAGTTTTCTTGCAAGAAGGTTTATAATGATACTAGCTAATGCCCGCGACTTCGTCCGCGTGGATTAAGGTTTTATAGTTTCAACGGGAACTGTTTTTTCCTGAATAAAAAAGCCTATGTGTTAATCCAGACTATAATCTATCTCTGTACCAAATCTCATCCAGATCCGTTCAGCCGTTCTGGCGTGATTGAGTATCGAACGTTCATTTGAGGTTTTTTGGTTCCCGCGGGATCTATTTAATTTTCCGGGATAATAAGTAGCCAATGTATTATTCCAGACTATAATCTATACTCTTTGCCAAAGTTCATAAAAATCCGTTCAACCGTTCTGGTGTGATTGAGCGTCATTCATTCGCGTGGCATAAGTTTTTTTCAATTAACACAGGCACTCCTTTATTTTCCGGGATAAAAAGTAGCCTATATTACTATCCCACGGTATAATCCCCCTATAATGGTGAAACACATACTTCTCCATATTTTACCGAAAGCCCAAATGCTAAGTTTCATGGCTATAACTTGAGAAATGAAGGATTTTCATACAAATTTTCAACCCCTATTTTATCCCTTTGGGGGTGAAATTTTGAAAAACTTTGACACACATACTTCTTTATTTTTTACCGAAAGCCTAAGTAAGTACCAAGTTTATCTTGAGAAATGAAGGACTTTCAACCCCTGTTTTCCCCCTTGGGGAGTCGAATTTTCAAAAATGGTGAAATACATACTTCTTTATATTTAACTGAAAGCCCAAATGCTAAATTTCAAATTAAGGACTATCATACAAATTTTCAACCCCTATGTATGTATGTATGTATGTATATACTTTATTGTACACCACAGATATATACAATGAAACACGTTACAAATCAGAAAACAACAATGAGTAGGTACAATAAGGCGGTCTTATCGCTAAATAGCGATCTCTTCCAGACAACCTTAACGCTAGGGAGAAAATGAAGAAGGGGATAAAGGGAAGTGGTGTAAAAAAAAATAATAATAATAATATACTTAAATACTAATAGCTAAATAAACTAACCAATACCATATATATCATATTATGATAAACTAATATATACAAAATAATTATAATAGACATACATAAGACTAAATAAACATACCAATAATTAATATATAAATAAATTTATGAAAGAAAACAATAAATATGTCGCTATTAATGATAACAAAGAGATAGGTAATGATTTTTAACGTCAATTTTAAACCTATTAAGGGTTTTAGCACGATGAATATGTGAGGGAAGTTCATTCCATAGACTGGCGGCCCTGAGTGCAAATGAACTTTGGAAATATTTAGTCCGACGCATAGGCACCTCAAGAATAAGTTTATCGGCCGAGCGAAGAACTCTATCTGGTCTATTATGTCCTAGATATTTAAACTTATCCTTTAAATAACCAGGAGTCATGGGATTGAACAATACACAGTACAGAAGAGAAACAATATGCAGATTCCGGCGAAATCGAATGGGTAACCACTTGAGCTTTGAACGAAATTCGGAGACGTGGTCATATTTGCGCAAACCAAATATAAACCTAATAGCTAAATTTTGAATTCGCTCAAGTTTATTTAGTTGGTCCTCGGTTAAATCAAGATCCCTATTTTACCACTTTGGGGGTGGAGATCTGAACAATTGTGAAACACGGACTTCTTTATTTTTATCGAAAGTCAAAACACCAAGTTATGTTTTTATAGCATCCCCTATTCAAACCTTTTGGGGGTCGAATTTTCAAAAACTGTGAAACACGTATGTCTCCATTTTCAACCCGCAGCTCATATACCAAGTTTCATCGATATAACTTGAGAAATGACGGACTTTCATACAAACTTTCAACCCCTATTTCACCCCTTTGGGGGCAGAATTTTGAAAAACTGTGAAATACGTATGTCTCCATTTTCAACCCGCAGCTCATATACCAAGTTTCGTCGATATAACTTGTAAAACATCTTGAGAAATGAAGGACTTTCATACAAACTTTCAACACCTATTTCCACCCTTCGGGGGTAAAATTTGCAAAAACTGTAAAACACGTATTTTTTCATTTTCAACCATTAGCTTGTATACCAAGTTTCATCGATAAAACTTGAGAAATGACGGACTTTCATACAAACTTTCAAGCTCTATTTCACCCTTTTGAGGATAGAATTTTGAAAAACTGTAAAACACGTATGTTTTTATTTTCAACCCGCAGCTCATATGCCAAGTTTCATGGCTATAACTTGAGAAATGAAGGACTTTCATACAAACTTTCAACCCCTATTTCACCCCTTCGGGGGTAAAATTTACAAAACCTGTGAAACACATATTTCTTTATTTTCAACCGGGAGCTTGTATACTAAGTTTCATCGATAAAACTGGAGAAATGACGGACTTTCATACAAATTTTCAAGCCCTATTTCACCCTTTTGAGGGTAGAATTTTGAAAAACATTGAAACACGTATGTTTTTATTTTCAACCCGCAGCTCATATGCCAAGTTTCATGGCTATAACTTGGGAAATGACGGACTTTCATATCAACTTTCGTCCCCTATTTCACCCCTTTGGGGGTAGAATTTTGAAAACTGTGAAACAAAATATATGTCTTCATTTTCAACCCGCAGCTCATATACCAAGTTTTATGGCTATAACTTGAGAAATGAAGGACTACAAACAAACTACAACCCCTTCAAACTTTCAAACCCTAATTCACCCCTTCGGGGGTAAAATTACAAAAACTGTGAAACGCGTATTTCTTCATTTTTAACCGGTAGCTTGTATACCAAGTTTCATGGATATAACTTGGGAAATGGCGGACTTTCATACAAATTTCACCCCCTATTTCACCCCCTCAGGGGTAGAATTTTGAAAAACCGTGACACACGTACTTCTTTATTTTTTACCGTAAGCCAAAATACCAAGTTTCGTTGATATAACTTGTAAAACATCTTGAGAAATGAAAGACTTTCATACCAACTTTCGTCCCCTATTTCACCCCTTTGGGGGTCGAATTTTCAAAAATGGTGAAATACGTACTTCTTCATATTTAACTGAAAGCCCAAATGCTAAGTTTCAAATTAAGGACTGTCATACAAATTTTCAACCCCTATTTTACCCCTTTGGGGGTGGAATTTTGAAAAACTGTGAAACACGTACTTCTTTATTTCTTATCGAAAGCCAAAATACCAAGTCTCGTTGAAATAACTTGAGAATATCTTGAGCAATGAAGTACTTTCATAAAAACTTTCATCCCCTATTTCACTCCTTCGGGGGTAGAATTTTCAAAAACTGTGAAACACGTATTCCTTCATTTTCAATCGGTAGTTCGTATACCAAGTTTCATGGATATAACTTGAGAAATGACGGACTTTCATACAAACTTTCACCCCCTATTTCACCCCCTTAGGGCTAGAATTTTGAAAAACCGTGACACACGTACTTCTTTATTTTTTACCGTAAGCCAAAATACCAAGTTTCGTTGATATAACTTGTAAAACAACTTGAGAAATGAAAGACTTTCATACCAACTTGCGTCCCCTATTTCACCCCTTTGGGGGTCGAATTTTCAAAAATGGTGAAATACGTACTTCTTCATATTTAACTGAAAGTCCAAATGCTAAATTTCAAATTAAGGACTGTCATACAAATTTTCAACCCCTATTTTACCCCTTTGGGGGTGGAATTTTGAAAAACTGTGAAACACGTACTTCTTTATTTCTTATCGAAAGCCAAAATACCAAGTCTCGTTGAAATAACTTGAGAATATCTTGAGCAATGAAGTACTTTCATAAAAACTTTCATCCCCTATTTCACTCCTTCGGGGGTAGAATTTTCAAAAACTGTGAAATACGTGTTCCTTCATTTTCAATCGGTAGCTCGTATACCAAGTTTCATGGATATAACTTGAGAAATGACGGACTTTCATACAAACTTTCACCCCCTATTTCACCCCCTTAGGGGTAGGAAAAACCGTGACACACGTACTTCTTTATTTTTTACCGTAAGCCAAAATACCAAGTTTCGTTGATATAACTTGTAAAACATCTTGAGAAATGAAAGACTTTCATACCAACTTTCGTCCCCTATTTCACCCCTTTGGGGGTCGAATTTTCAAAAATGGTGAAATACGTACTTCTTCATATTTAACTGAAAGCCCAAATGCTAAGTTTCAAATTAAGGACTGTCATACAAATTTTCAACCCCTATTTTACCCCTTTGGGGGTGGAATTTTGAAAAACTGTGAAACACGTACTTCTTTATTTCTTATCGAAAGCCAAAATACCAAGTCTCGTTGAAATAACTTGAGAATATCTTGAGCAATGAAGTACTTTCATAAAAACTTTCATCCCCTATTTCACTCCTTCGGGGGTAGAATTTTCAAAAACTGTGAAACACGTATTCCTTCATTTTCAATCGGTAGCTCGTATACCAAGTTTCATGGATATAACTTGAGAAATGACGGACTTTCATACAAACTTTCACCCCCTATTTCACCCCCTTAGGGGTAGAATTTTGAAAAACCGTGACACACGTACTTCTTTATTTTTTACCGTTAGCCAAAATACCAAGTTTCGTTGATATAACTTGTAAAACATCTTGAGAAATGAAAGACTTTCATACCAACTTTCGTCCCCTATTTCACCCCTTTGGGGGTCGAATTTTCAAAAATGGTGAAATACGTACTTCTTCATATTTAACTGAAAGTCCAAATGCTAAATTTCAAATTAAGGACTGTTATACAAATTTTCAACCCCTATTTTACCCCTTTGGGGGTGGAATTTTGAAAAACTGTGAAATACGTACTTCTTTATTTCTTATCGAAAGCCAAAATACTAAGTCTCGTTGAAATAACTTGAGAATATCTTGAGCAATGAAGTACTTTCATAAAAACTTTCATCCCCTATTTCACTCCTTCGGGAGTAGAATTTTCAAAAACTGTGAAACACGTATTCCTTCGTTTTCAATCGGTAGCTCGTATACCAAGTTTCATGGATATAACTTGAGAAATGATGGACTTTGATACAAACTTTCACCCCCTATTTCACCCCCTTAGGGGTAGAATTTTGAAAAACCGTGACACACGTACTTCTTTATTTTTTACCGTTAGCCAAAATACCAAGTTTCGTTGATATAACTTGTAAAACATCTTGAGAAATGAAAGACTTTCATACCAACTTTCGTCCCCTATTTCACCCCTTTGGGGGTCGAATTTTCAAAAATGGTGAAATACGTACTTCTTCATATTTAACTGAAAGTCCAAATGCTAAATTTCAAATTAAGGACTGTCATACAAATTTTCAACCCCTATTTTACCCCTTTGGGGGTGGAATTTTGAAAAACTGTGAAACACGTACTTCTTTATTTCTTATCGAAAGCCAAAATACCAAGTCTCGTTGAAATAACTTGAGAATATCTTGAGCAATGAAGTACTTTCATAAAAACTTTCATCCCCTATTTCACTCCTTCGGGGGTAGAATTTTCAAAAACTGTGAAACACGTATTCCTTCATTTTCAATCGGTAGCTCGTATACCAAGTTTCATGGATATAACTTGAGAAATGACGGACTTTCATACAAACTTTCACCCCCTATTTCACCCCCTTAGGGGTAGAATTTTGAAAAACCGTGACACACGTACTTCTTTATTTTTTACCGTTAGCCAAAATACCATGTTTCGTTGATATAACTTGTAAAACATCTTGAGAAATGAAAGACTTTCATACCAACTTGCGTCCCCTATTTCACCCCTTTGGGGGTCGAATTTTCAAAAATGGTGAAATACGTACTTCTTCATATTTAACTGAAAGTCCAAATGCTAAATTTCAAATTAAGGACTGTCATACAAATTTTCAACCCCTATTTTACCCCTTTGGGGGTGGAATTTTGAAAAACTGTGAAACACGTACTTCTTTATTTCTTATCGAAAGCCAAAATACCAAGTCTCGTTGAAATAACTTGAGAATATCTTGAGCAATGAAGTACTTTCATAAAAACTTTCATCCCCTATTTCACTCCTTCGGAGGTAGAATTTTCAAAAACTGTGAAACACGTATTCCTTCATTTTCAATCGGTAGTTCGTATACCAAGTTTCATGGATATAACTTGAGAAATGACGGACTTTCATACAAACTTTCACCCCCTATTTCACCCCCTTAGGGGTGGAATTTTGAAAAATCCTTCCTTAGTGTGCGCCTACGATACAAAAGGAACCTACTGTCAAAATTTCAAGTTTCTAACCCTAGCGGTTTAGGCTGTGCGTTGATCCCTTAACGATTTTATATATATATATAGATTGACTTTGTAAGTAAAAAACCTAAAAAATAATAACATTTAGATGTAGATTGATGAAATCAATTCATGAAATTAATAATTATATTTAATATAATTAATTAAAATTGTTTTAAGTATTAAAAATCAAAAAAAGTAAAGGCTGAATAGTCCAGGTTGGGAGTTAAGAGCTAGGCCTAGAACCTAGAGCCATGAAGCCAATTAAAAAAAAGCCATTACAACAACGCGCCGTAGATACTAAATCTTTAATCTGTGCGCGCTATTTTTAAAAGTTTCATTGAGTTTTTCTTATAAATTATTAAATTAATATGAGTGGTTTAAGGGACCGGCGACCGCCGCTCGCAACTTCTACTCGAACCGCAAATATAAATTTGCCGGTATATTGCTATCCCTATTTGGCTGAAGACACATGATCGCGTGCAAGCGCGATAGCAATATGAGCGTACAGAATTTGTTATACATTTAGTCTTGTTCCGTGAATACCAAAAATGATGAATGAAAAATTGTTGTGTTTTTAACTTCGTGTTGTTATTCTGTAACTTGACAATATAGGCTATGTTCCTGATCAATTAGTACGTGAGATATCGTTGGTTTTAATACGAAACAAATAAGGAGAAAACATGTCGTTTGTGTCGCAAAAACATGCAAAACGCAATGTGCTTACATTTAATTTTGGGAAAGTATTTTGGAAAAATAATTATCCAGGGACCTAGATAAATACAAGTTCAATCTTAATAATCGCATAATATGGAGGAAATATGCTCGAATTACTAATTATTTTGGTATTACGTTTGTATGAGCAATTCACCCTCCGCTGGCGCCTTAAGTGTTGTGGAATAATAAAATTAAATCAACAATTAGGTATTTTAGATGTGAGAAAAAATCGCGCTATTAATAGCCGCCAAAAATCTCGAAATAAGTACGGGCGTGAGAAACCATTTTCTAGTGAGTACCTTGTACCTACCTACTCGAGTTTTATTTTCAAGTTTTCTCACAAATGTATTGAAATATATCGTGTGATACACGGGCGTTAAGGTTTTAACAAACTCGTGACGATGGTCAGCCCTCGACTGGCGTCATCGGGCTGACATTAGTCAACTCGTATGTAAAAACCTATTTACCGCCCTTATATCACAAACTACTATTATTGTCTCGCAATCGAAGTGAAAAGTAGAGTGTTTACCACGGGACTAAAAGCCATTCTACTCGACACTATAGCATACCTCGCTACGCTCGGTAAGCTAAACTCGCTATGCTCGGTAAGCTCGGGTAGCTCGGCATCTCGTATGAAATGGCTCATTTTAGTCCCTTGATGAACAATCTACTATTAAGTTATACACTAATCACATATTATAGTTCCTTTGAGTGTTAATATGTGGTAGAAGTCGCCTCCTCGGCGTAGGCCTCCCCCAGTTGTCTCCACACGTTCCTATCTCTTGCCATTGTCATCCAGTTACTTACCTATGTAATGGTAAAAGTGGATGGAAAAACAGAAGCCTACCTATAGCTAGATGAGGTCACCAGACACATACATTAGCCTAAGAGACAAGACAATTGATGACGAAAAGAAAATAATATCACAATGGAATGAATTAGAAATATGTAAGTAGGTACCTAATATTATATGAAATGTAGCAGGAAGGGAAAGTCGGAATTGAGTGTTTAATCGCAGCTAATAGACATTAGGATAACAGGCGGCTGGCGAACACAAATGTTATGTCATAATGTCTTCATACCCGCCGTTTGGAGATTTGGCTGAAACATTTCTCGGTTCACCAAATCTGTTTGGCCCGGTAATTGACATTATAATATTAATCTAGATTTTGTTACCAACCACGGTTTCAGTCTAAAATAAATTAGGCCTTTTAAAACAATTAAGCTTAGTTCCTAGTCTACATTACAAAGGGAAACTCTGTGTAAATTTTCAGTTTTCTAGGTATATAAAGGTTTGAGCCAGGCGTTGATGAGTCACGACTTTTCTTTATAAATGACGAATTGATTAATTTTCTAGTTTGGTCTTTTCAAACTTCTTATACTTAACTATAAATTCCATTAGTCCTTCCAACTCCCACCCTAAATCCTAACCATTGACGTATTTGGGGTGTGATTAAAGCATAAGCCTATTCTATAGCGACAGATGGTAAACGGTCCTGGAGTTTTTTTTTTTCGGATTGAGTATGCTGCATAGGCCCTACTGGCCGCTACAGCGTCACCGGGGGTACAGGTCCTGGAGTTGGGAGACGCATCCTTATATTCTTGACATTTTGTTGGCGTGCCGGAACCCCATATAGAATCCCCGTGGTGGATAAGCCTAAGTTGTCCCCTCTGACTAAGTTGCGTGAATGATAAAGGTTCTTAGACTCGCTGCCAAGTGCCAGGTGACGCGACATATTATGGAACATTCTGGGGGTTTTGAAAAATACCTGTCTGTCATGTCTTTAATAATATAACGCTTGATAATATAATAAAATTTATCTACACTAATGTTATAACATTCTACTTATGTTTCCAATACTTGACTTATAATTACTACTGTTATAGCGCAGATAACAAAACACTCAATTTAAGCAATTTCACATGATGGTATAATATCCACATCGATATCGTAAAATCTCATTATAACATCAATAAAACGCGACCAATTAACCTGGCGAGCCTTATGTCAAAATCCTCATACAAGTTGTATAAAATTTTGATATTAGGCTGGCTTTTGAAAACAGTTGGGTTATACGTGAAAACTTCGTCGAAACTACTAAACTTACATACACAAACCTCTTTGGTAAGATCTTGTGCCAATTAAATAAAAAACGAACAGCGCGCGCTCGCTCCTGATTGGCCCTGCGCGCGCAGCTGCGCTCTCATTGGTTAGATTTTAATGGCGGCAAGTTCACTATGACAATACACGTACGCGTGAATTTAATGTTTCGCAATGTGTTTTGTATTGTCAGCTTTTACTCTTGTTGTTTGATAAATTGCATTAGTGAAGATAAAGTAGTGTATGCAACTGCATATAACACGGGTATTAAAACACTCGTTACTATTATGAAACTCGCTGCGCTCGTTTCATAAACTCACACTCGTGTTTTAATACCCTTCATTATATGACAGTTGCATAAACTACTATTAAAAAATAGTACAGTTAGTTGAAATATTTGCAGTATTAGTAAGCGAAAGCATGAAGAAAAATAATTTGAAGAAAGTTCCGATTAGATTGAAAATAGCTGACAGAATGGAAAGCTTTTTAGGGTTCCGTAGCCAAATTTGGCAAAAACGGAACCCTTATAGATTCGCCATGTCTGTCTGTCTGTCTGTCTGTCTGTGTGTCCGTCCGTATGTCACAGCCACTTTTTTCCGAAACTATAAGAGCTATACTGTTGAAACTTGGTAAGTAGATGTATTCTGTGAACCGCATTAAGATTTTCACACAAAACTAGAAAAAAAACAATAAATTTTGGAGGTCCCCATACTTAGAACTGAAACTCAAAAAATTTTTTTTTATCAAACCCATACGTGTGGGGTATTTATGGATAGGTCTTCAAAAATGATATTGAGGTTTCTAATATCATTTTTTTTAAACTGAATAGTTTGCACGAGAGACACTTCCAAAGTGGTAAAACGTGTGTCCCCCCCCCTGTAACTTCTAAAATAAGAGAATGATAAAACTAAAAAAAAATATGTGATGTACATTATCATGCAAACTTCCACCGAAAATTGGTTTGAACGAGATCTAATAAGTAGTTTTTTTTTAATAATTTAAAACTTACTACAGGTTTGTACGGAACCCTCGGTGCGCGAGTCCGACTCGCACTTGGCCGGTTTTTATATTGCTGTACAACTTGTGTTAACAATACGACGTAAAACGTTGCATTTGCAACTCGTAAACGTAAAAGATTTCTTTATGCGGGGCACTCTAAGTGATGAGGAGCGTCTTCAAAAGTTTCAAAGTGCAACTGTGAATGCAGAACCAGAATCGCATATAATCTTGGCTTCGGAAAGAAAACAGATATTCTTTCGAATCATGCTAACCTACTGATAATGATTTTTAAAGCTTTTGCTAGCTTTTTTTTACTTTTTCTTATTAGTACTGCCGCACTCAAAGTCGCTTAATGACTACATAAGGAACTCCTTAGTATACATTTCACTACAAAAATCTATACTAAGGAGTGCCTTAAGTAATGATTAGTGACCGGGTGCGGCAGTTATAGTCTCAGATGACCACGCTGACCAAGTGTAGGATGAAATGAATAAATAAAAAAAATTTGGCAGTCATAGGGCCGATAGAATTGAAAACGAATATAAAAAGAAAAAATACATATTTATAATAATTATAATATAAACCTTGAAGCTGAACCATTAAAGTTTAATTACGAATGTAGTATATTTTATTTATATTTAATACCTTTTTTCTTCGTAACAACGCGAGCATGTCGGTGTTCGCGAGCATGTCGGAGCGAGCATATCGGCGACGGTGACGCGAATCCACAAGTTTACCCCCTAGGTACCAAAAAGTGATCAACGCCGCTAAAGAAGTTTTCGATGTGAAAGAGTCTGTCTGACTATTTTAAGGTGTGTTTAACGCTTTAATGAAATGTGGAAATGTGGTCGAAGAAATCTACTTTTTATCCCAGAAAATCAGAAAATAGTAAATACCTACCCACCACCCACAGGGTATTAATAAATCAACGCAGAAGAAATCGCAGGCAACATATAGTAAGTAGGTTATAAAATAGTAGATACAAATTGTGACCATTCGTCCATTCATCCATGTAAATGGCGACATGGCCGAAACCCGTCATATTGGAAAAAACAAACGTAACTTTGTTCTTTTGTGAAAAGCTCTGGAGCTGGCAAGGTATTTGTACCTAAATGTTTGTCAAAAGGTATTGTTTGAGTGCCTCGGATTTAATCGTTTCTATTTATTAGACTACTTTTCTTTTCTGGAATAAAAGAGACTCATTTTTTATCTACAGTATTAATGTTCGTTTAACAATAATTGTTAAAAAGGCATGTTCTTTGTTAACTAGAACGTTTTGATATACCTATTCAATTTAATGAATACTTATAATGTCTGTTGTGCCGTATCAATTGATATGATTGTTTTTGTCTTTTTGTTTCTTTTTGTAGGTACTTTACTTTAATAATAATAGTTAACTCTTAGAAAATATACCACTACTTGTCACTCCGCTATTGTGATTTGATGTTTATCGAATGATAGATATCGTTGTCGAGGCATTCCTTAATTTTTTTTAGTTTTAACTCTATTTTATTATTAATTCCCCACTTTCAAGAAGCTTCACTTTAAGAAGGTTTTGAAAATGGCAGTCCAAATTTTTATAGATAATATAGGTACTACATATTACCTATTTTGTGATATAGATTTAGATTAGTTAGAAATATATACAGACACACATACACTGCGGCGTTTAAAATATTGCTCGAAACTATCTGTTTGACGGCCCATCTTTTTAACCGATTTTGATGAAATTTCTATATGGAGGTAGGTTACATCCCGGGGAAGGGCATTTATCACAGTCTTTTTATCCCGGAAAATTAAGGAGTTCCTCCGAGAATTAAAAAAACTTAATCCACGCAGACGAAGTCGCGGGCATCACCTAGTACTAAAATCTATTTTTACTCTCTCACCTCTCGAGGTATGAATTTATTGAGTTAATCAAAAGTATCGAACTTTTGATTTGATACGATCTTTCAACCTGTACTTATTTAAACATCCTACGAACACAACTTTACCTTTGGGAGTTATACCTTCCGCAATAAAAAATAAACATTATAGCAATAAATAGTTCGCGGTATTGGGAGGCCGCAATAAAAAATTTATAGCATCCCCCGCAATCTCGAAGATAAGGATACACGTGTATACCACAGACAAAAGGCGAAATTTACGAATAAAACAAAAGATATTATCATTCCGATACGAAAACCTTTTTGCTCGTTTCTGATACTGATACAAGACAGGTTTCTAAGGTGACTGAAGCAGCGGAATGCCTTTCAACTGGCCTCAGTATTAATTCCTGCTGTTATAACTGCCTCGTTGGTCTAGTGGTCAAGGTCCTAGATTCGATTCCCGGGTGGGATAATAATTAAGAATTGGGTTTTCTGACACTATAATCGCATAACTAGCCCCGAGTGAGCAAGTTGGAGGTGTTTCACTTCCATGATCTCTTTCTGATCGTGTAGGATTTTCCGTCCCATGTGTCATATTCACACACTGTGGTCACACATTGCACTGCCTCGTTGGTGTAGTGGTTACCACGTTCGACTGCGGCCGACCAGGTCCCGGGTTCGAGTCCCGGGTCGGGCCATAATTAAGTGTTGGGTTTTTCTGACTAGAAATTGTCAGTACTAGCCCGGAGTTAGGAAGTTGGCGGTGTTTCACCCCCGTGCCTCGGAGAGCACGTTAAACCGTCGGTCTCGGTTATTATCACTAACATGGTAATAGTCGTTAAAGCCCGCCAACCCGCATTGGAGCAGCGTGATGGGTCCAAGCTCTAACTCCCTCTCTTCTATGAGAGTGGAGGCCTGTGCCCAGCAGTGGGATATTAATGGGCTGTAGTGGTGGTGGTGGTGGATAATATTTCCCGTGGAGATGGCTTATCTTTATGGAGATTGGATGTGGATGATGCTTAGTAAAGGTCCCATGTCTACATAGAGCCTTTAATCAGACCCGTTAGCCTTATACATGATATACTATGGATTCAATGCAATCAAGCGAGCAGCGCCGTCTGAGTAGTACTCGTATATAGTGAATCTATTGTTAAATGAAAGCGCTTGGCTGGCTTAATTGAACATGACTTGCTTGGAAACCGCTATTGTAAGCTAACGAAGGAGATCATAAATTTACGGTAACATGAGCGAATCTGTTTCGAAATCCGAAGGTACTAATATCTAACCAATATTATATAAATGCGAATGTGTGTTTATTTGTTGATTTTCTACTTCAATCAAGCCTGAAAATAGCAAAGAAACTGCTTGAATTTTTTCATAAAAACCAAAGTAAAAACCGTAGTGACAAACACTTTTTATTTCCGAAAAATATTAAGTTTCTATGGGGTTTTGAGTGAATCAATCCTAAATCCAAACGGACGAAGTAGCGGGCGTTATCTAGTCATAAAATATTGGTGGCTGGGTACTTCTCAGGCGCCTCATTATTTGATTGACTTCGGTGGCACAATTTTTTTTTTGTATTTGAGACATACTAGCAGGAAATATCAAATCTAGATTTAATTTAGTTAATATTGGTAGTAAAGGGAACTTTATAGGCACAGCGGTTACATCGTAATTCGATTTAAAAAAAATGGTGTCCACCGAATTCAATATTTTAGTCACCGAAATCAAAATAAAATTATTTATGGAGGTATTTAATATTTTGAAGACTAAACGTAAAGACTTTCAGGTTAATTTTACAATAAAATATTTTATTTTATCAACATATTTACTTACAACATAACATATACTTTAATTACTTAACTTAGATTTAGGAAAATTTACGAAAATCAACTTTGAACTTATGTTTGTATTTTAAATAAATGACATACAAATTGAAATTAAAAATAGTAACCACAACAAAGTAGGAACTTAAAACAGTCTCTATTTAGATCTATCATAACACACATAGTCCAGTCGCTTATTTTGAAGCGAAAAAAAACAAAATTGTTAACAGGATGGGAACAGTTGGAAATGGTAAAGTAGCGTATAATAAACGTAAAAAAAATGCGTGAGCAGGGGTTTTTCCAGATATATTTGGGGGATGAAAAGGGGTGGAATTTTGGATTATTGTGATTTCCGGTGAAAGTTGACTTTGGAGAGAAAAGTGTACAATTAAAAAGTTGTAGATCATAAAAAGATCTATAACTTTTGTACGTATGGTTTTTTCACATAACCTCAAAATCTTCGAGTAAAATGCGAAAAACCTCTTTTATCGTTTTTTATTTTTCATTTACACAAAAATTATTTTATTTTGACGAAACTTGGTGAAAGTATACATTTTTGTATCTGAAATATTCACAAATTTTTTCAGATAAAAATATTAAGAGACTTCCGAGATAATCCCGTTTATCGGCCCAAAAAAATATTTTTCAAATTAAAATTCTCCTTTGGAAAATTGTCATAGAGACTTCTTTCAGGTCGCAATTTTTTTCGTTTTGAGTTATACTTTCTTGTGAAATAATAAAAAAATATAGTCACCATTTAGAAACATGCTCAAAAATTGGAAAAACCAAAAAATGAATTTTGCAACCATCTTTTTTTTACAAAACGTTAATATATTTCCACCGAAAACACTGAGATCAATGCCACTGAAATCAAAATAATGAGCAATATCCCAGATATTTACGAAAGTACCCAAAATTTATAATAATAACCTCCTTAATTGCAATCTAGCACTCATACGATATACGTTTGCATAATTTAAATAATAGTAGTTTAAATAGATATGGATAGAACAGTTCCACCGAAATCAAGTTTATGGGTATACCAAGCCACCGAAAGCCATTACTTACCTTAATAAAAGGGACGCACAAAGAGGCACAGACGTGTTGCCTTTAACCACCGATGCGGCGCGACGGATAGTTTGTCTTACTCTTGCTACTATTCTCGCAGTTATTAAAGTACAGAAGTTATAAGAGAATTGGAGCGCGCCACCGGAATCAATTCTAAACCTCGGACGTGAAAACAATTTGTTATAAGTTGTCAACTAAGGCCTATTATTGATTATAAATATTATAATGTGAGCTAGTAACTAACTAGTTTCTTGTAAGCACTTGCAAAATAGTGGCATATTTTATAGAAAAAAAGAAAAAAAAATATTTTCAACACAATATGGGGTGCGGGACACGGCACCGAGGTCAATATTTCCGCGGTTTTCTTTTTTTAAATTAACTTACATTAAGTTTACCTAAGAAAGGACATAGGCCCCCCTAATATTTTGATCATATCTACCATACATAAAATTATCAAGTGGTTAGCAATCTATTTCATAGAGGTTTTCGACCCGGACACACTTTTTTGAGCCGTTTGAGAATGACCCGGCTGTTAGTCTACAGCTCGAGGCACATTGCGGGAGAGTTGTAAGGTTGCGTTACGCGTAGGTACGCGTCTTGTATGCATCTCAAGTTAAGCCATTGCAATGGGATTTCTGTGCTCGTTTCGGATTGTTGACCAAATATATATCTTGGATATGAATAAACACAGGATAGGAAACGTAAGGAAAATGTATGAAAGAAACTTTCGCGGGGCAAGGGGAGAGTGTCTTGTAATTTTTCTGCCCACTAGTGCATGAAAAAGTCGATCACTATGACAACACAATTTATTATTTATTTAAAAACAAGCAAACATATTATATAAAAGTTTACAATATTTGTTACGGTGTAACAAAAACCCTGATCGGGTTTATCCGTACACCGGTATTTCTCGTGTTTGCTTATTTCAATACGTTCTACATCATTTTTATTTTTAGTAGTGAGTAACCATCCTTACCTACTATTTACTACTACTTACTAGTTATGATTTATTATTTACAACTACTATACTATTTATAATTATTTAAGTATATACTTACTATTTATAATTAATGGCGTAAATGGCGCAATATCACTATTAATGGCGAAACTGCCCAGTTCGCGGCTAGAGGGTAAGGCCAATATGGTCGTTATCACGCGTCCCGCGGTTAATGCGTCCAAAGTTCCAAATCAAATATGTATTTTATTTTATAATTTTTATTACAGTGCTTCTCACACGAGGAAAGTTTCTAAACTTCGTCACTGGCAGGTAAGTGAACCGTGGCAGAGTGGTCAAGGCGCTCAGGGCGCGATTCCCAGAGAGACGCAGGTTCAAATCCTGCCGGTTCCGAAATTTTTGATATGTATGTTTAAGTAAGTTTAGAAACTTTCCTCGTGTGTGAAGCACTGTAATAAAAATTATAAAATTAGTAAAACGCAAAATGTGTCATTCCTGGTTCAAAGAGTTCCATCGAATATGGGCCTTTGAAAGTAGTTTCGATACTTGAATATATCGCTACTGGATGGCATAAACAGTCGCGTAAAAAGACTGGAAGATGCATATCTCAAATTTCGTCACTGGCAGGTAAGTGAACCGTGGACGAGTGGTCAAGGCGCTCAGGGCGCGATTCCCAGAGAGACGCAGGTTCAAATCCTGCCGGTTCCGAAATTTTTGATATGTATATTTAAGTATGTATTTTATTTAACATAAATTTTATCAAGAAATTTATTTATACTGTTAGTTTTCTTCATAACCACATAAATATTAGAATTATTGATTGTCTGTCCGTTACATCGTTCATGCGATTGAGTTTAAACGTGTGTTAACGTTAAAGTTTCTTACGTGTCGCTTGGCTTCGACTCTACCGCAATGTGTCTTGAGCCTACGTCAATTAATTAATATTACTTACCTACAATTGAACCTTTTTTTTCCAAAATTCCTAATCGCTCCCTAATGAGGTTTGTAAAATATCTTTCAAGTCTTTATCCAATATTGGGGACAGACGATAAAAAATTTAATTCTTTTAGGTTTCGATGAATTTCGTCCATTAATTAAAACAATTAAGGAATTATAGCAGCTGGTGATAATTACTTTCCTTTTAAATAAATGGACACAGCGATCGTTGGTTATTTAACAGTCTATTCAATAGTATTATATCACGCTAGCTGATGCCCACGACTTCGTCCGCGTGGATTGAGGTTTATTGGATTCCGCGGGAACTCTTTAATTTTCAGGGATAAAAAGTAGCCTATGTTATTCCAGACTATAATCTATCACTGTGCTAAGTTTCATCCAGATCCGTTCAGTCATTCTGCATGGGTATAGTTAAGGACATGGAGAGTGACATAAGCTACTTTTTATCCCGGAAAATAAAGGAATTCCCGTGGGAATTGTAAAAACTTATTCCACGTGGACGAAGTCGCAGCATCAGCTTGTCACTTATAAAGCCTACAACTACAACCCATTAACGTCCCACTGCTGGACACAGGCCTCCACTCACATATCTTAGAGGGAATTCTACTATATATAAAGCGCAGCCTTAAAGATATAAAGCCTATTCCAGCTGAAATAAGGAACTTTTAAGGAGAATCTCCAGAATATTTGCTACCAGTTAAAGCGCTTTGAAGTGGAATCAATCAGTGTTTGCCAATTCATTGGAAGTTTAAACGATAAACAAGCTGAATACGAATCAAACTCGTTAAAGAAGGCTTTGACTTCTCGTCGCACGAGTAACTTGATGCAATAGCTAATATTGATAACTATCATACTAATATTATTATAAATGCGAAAGTGTGTTTGTTTGTTGGTTTGTTGGTTTGTCCTTCAATCACGCCGCAACGAAGCAACGGATCGACGTGATTTTTGGCATGGATATAGTTGAGTTTTTATCCCGGAAAATTTAGGAGTTCCCGCGGGAATCAAAAAAACTTAAACCACGCGGACGAAGTCGCGGGCATCAGCTAGTTTGTAATAATAATGGCTATATGTATAACTTTTATTTATTTCGTCGTCTTAAATAATAGGCGTCCACTGCTGGACGACGACGGTCTTTTGCATTGATGTCCACAGAACACGGTCTTGCTTGCGGTTCCCAGCTACTCGCTTGAGATCGCCAGTCCAGGCCTAGTCATCGTTCAACGCTGCGCATTTTTGAAGTGAAAACTTCTTTAGCCACGTTGAGCACTTTTTGGTAGGGGATAAACTTGTGGATTCGCGTGACCGACATGCTCGCGAACACCGACATGCTCGCGAACACCGACATGATCGCGTTGTTACGAAGACAAAAAGTCTTAAATATAAATATACTACATTCGTAACTAGTGGTTCGCCCCGAACTGAGACCTCGCGGTATCCATAAACAGAGCGCCATCTATTGACATCGTTGTAAAGTTCTGTTAAAAATAGTGAAGCTAATTAAAAATTAAATAATTTCGTTTCCTTATAATATTTATGCAATTTTAGTATTTGTTGTTCAAGTACAGGATATAATTCAAATAAGTGATCAAGTTTCAGGCTCAGCCTTTTCTTTGTAAGCACAAACGAATAAACTTGTACAGAGCGCCATCTATTGACATAATTGTGAAGTTCTGTTAAAATACGGAAGCTCATTAAAAATTAAATAATTTCGTTTCCTTATAATATTAATCTTATTTTAGTATTTGTTGTTCAAGTACAGGATATAATTCAAATAATTAATCAAGTTTCAGGCTCAGCCTTTCAGAAAATTGGGAGTTCTGAGGTCATCTTTGGACGTCAGAAAATCTCCACTTTGAAAGCCCCCCATTTCGTCAATTTTAGGGGAAAAATTAAAAAAAAAATATTTTTGGACTGTGTTCCTCATTATCTTTAAAATGATATACCGCAATCCTATGTAACGCTATAAAAAATATTTTACTCCGCATTCGCTTCTATGAGAGCCCCCCTGAAATAAAGATTTTTATAATTTTTTAAACCATATTCGGCGGGAGGCCATCGGTTTACATATTATATTTAAACTTGAAGTAATGACGTTCAGTAATTCAGAAGTTATAAGGCTCTGACAGACGGACAGACGGACGGACGGACGGACGGACGGACGGACAAGTGCCAATTCTCTCAAGTAGACTCAGAGACCTTCGCTTCGCTCGGTCAATTAAACTTTAATGCCTAACTGTTAAGGTTTATATTTTAATTATTTTTTTTATTTAAAAAAAGAAATTAATTTATAATTAAAAAAAAAAAATTTAAATATTCGTTTTCACTTCTATCGGCATCCCTCCCTCCCTATGACTGCCAAATTTTTTTTATTCCACTACAAGTTAAGCGATGATGCAGTCAAGATGGTAGCGAGCTAACCTGTTAGGGGTTTGGCAGGTATATTAATCCCATACCTAGTTCCAGTACATACATCGAACCAGAACGCTAAATCGATTTGCGGTACGTCTTTGCTGGTATGGTGGTGGTTTTGACGACCTCCGTGGCGCAGTGTTTCTGAATTTTCCCTGGTCTGGCCTGGTTGGAGGCTTCGGCCGTGGCTAGTTATCACCCTACTGGCAAAGACGTGCCGCCAAGCGATTTAGCGTTCCGGTACGACGCCGTGTAGAAACCGAATAGGGGTATGGGTTTAATATAACTGCCATGCCTCTAACAGGTTAGCCCGCTACCATCTTAGAATGCATCATCACTTACCATCAGGTGAGATCGCAGTCAAGGGCTAACTTGTAGTGAATAAAAAAAAAACTAGCCACAACATCCCACCAGACAAACTATGTGCCTTGCCGATTCCCACTTGCATAAGTAGCGACTCTGCGAGCTATGTCGGTTATGGAGGGATGCCAGAGATAAATCAAGCGCAGGTGCAGGACCGACGGCTTTACATGCTCTCCGAGACACGGGGTGAGACTGCGAAATTCTTGACTACTAAGAGATTTTTGCTCAATCTCAATACTTAATCCCGTCAATCAAACCTAGGACTACGTCATCTGCAGTCGAATATGCTAACCGCTAGACCAACGAGACAATTATTATTACTGCAGCTGCTAAGCTATATCATAGTAATCAAATAAAGCTAACAAAAAGCATCAATCATGGACGTTTTAGGGCATTTCAATTTTCTCTTGACGATTCAAAAGCACTTTTAATAAGTTTATTTGAATAAAACAATATGAGTTTGAGTTTGAGTCCACGGCATCTTGTTATGACAGATTTTTAATGAAAACTTCTTTTTGTAGTTAAATTAAATTGGTATTAGCGATATTGTTTGTAGCGTTATATTATTTGGAAAAGAAAACTAATAGGCATGTAAGAGGTTATGACTTATAACTCATGACCTTCATACTTTATGAGGGTTGGTAAGTAAGACCGACTAACTTTAGTAATGTTAATTTTTTGGTATATGCCAGCGCTTGGCTGCAATGAGACCTGATTGCAAGTGGTGATGCAGCCTAAGGTGAAGCGCGCTTACCTAGAAGATGCCTATTCACATATAATATGTATACACTTGGTTTGTGACAGTGGTAGATACATTCGACGATTCGAAAGCACTTGTAAAAGTTTATTTGAATAAAAAAGTTTTGAATTTTGAATACCTACACTTCATTTGAAGGTACTTTCAAAGAGAAGGTAAAAACGGAAGCTGGAACTCTTAAATTTCTCATAATGTATCTCATTATGTACTTAAATTTCTCATAATGTACCTTATTATGAAAAATTTAAGAGTTATAACGGAAGTAATGAACATAGACTCCTAAATCCTACTTTGTATTAGAAAATTGGAAATCCCTTACGGAGTCAGTTAGAAATGGATAATGAGATGCGTAATTAAAACTTATGTAAAAAAATTATATTAATCCATTATCCAGACCGTATTTTGTGACAAAGCCCGGATTAAAATTGTTCGTTCATCATCATCACGTCAATATGGTATTATTAAAATTGTTAAACCATTTTGGCGTCTATGATATTATTATTATCAAAGCTATTGTTTAAAATATGAGACTTTTTAGTTCAAATATTTTGGGATTAAAATCATACTACGCGTTTAAGTTTACATAAGCTTATCTCATCCATGTTTTTTGTTAATATTGCATAAAATAATAATAGGTAAATAATTTATTGTATTGTTTTCAATAAATTTTACCACTTGTCCACAAAAAAACTACAATATTATTATAATATTCTTGGTATGCCAAAAAAAAAAGAAAAAAAGAAAAAAAGGTAAATATAATATTCATCAATTCAACCCATCGCCGCCTTACTATTGAGCACGAGTCTTCTCTCGGAATCACTAGGGTTTGGCCATAGTCCACCACGCTGGAAGGATAAGGTACCTATTACCTAGATGATTTTTAATATACCTACCCAAAAGGAATAAGAAATATGGTCCAAGATGAAATTCAAGAAGCGAAGGTCTATGGCGAAAATATGGCGAAAATGCAAAAGTGTGTCTGTCTGTCTGCTTGTCTGCTACGCTTTCACGGCCCATCTATTCAACCTATTTTGATGAAATTTGTTATAGGGATAGTTTGTAACCCGGGACAACATAGGCTGCTTTTTATCCCGGAAAATTAAAGAGTTCCCGCGGGAATCAAAAAACCTTAATCCACGCGGACGAAGTCGCGAGTATCATCTAGTCGTTTATAAACTCATTTCGCAATTTCTAGCTTGACAGAAAAAGTAAAAGTGTTTCATAAAGTATTGCCACGTCATTTACACATGCGGGGCTCTGTATTAAAGGGAGCATTGCTTTAATAAAAAGGTAAACTGTACACTTATTATTTTTCACACGTTAAAAGAGCCGGCAGCTTCCAATAAAGTCAATATCACGTGCAACCTCGCGGAAATTTCCCGAGGAATTATTTATTTTCATTGGCGTATTTGGAACGAGCGTCTTCGCTTTCATAGACACTGTTTATTCATTCCTTTGTATTGATACTTATTGAAACTAGATCGGTTAGGAGATTTACCTGTTCGTATCTTTGATAATATTTAATTATTTATCATCTTCTATTTTAGTGGAAACAGTTGCATTTTATTTTATTTTGTTGGTTGTGCCACAGAATAATATAATAGTACTAAGTTGTGCTGAGAATATATGAGCCTATGTTTACACGACTGCTCAAAAAAGGAGTGTATGTTTTCAGGCTTCATGTATGTATGTATGTGGATGTATAGGGTTCTTATCATTAGAATCTTTACATCCACACAAGAGACTATAAATTTAAAAAAAAAACGTTATGGCAGGGCAGTCATATTTTTAATTTTTTTTAATTATGTGCAGTTGTTATCACCATTAAAACCCACCGCAGCCCCCCTAAGTACTAGTCCGGGGTCCCAATGCAAAAGAATTTACCTCTAAAGATACATGAACGGAGCTAGCATGTAGTGATAGTAATTACTATCACTACATTAAGTACCTAGTACACTGAACTGTATGTGGTTGCCATTCCGTAACTTAGATGAACCTTATAAAAAATTACACTTCGATTTTAAAGTATCTCAATCACGATCTGAACTTAGATGTAGTAAAGGAGACACTAGGTTATTACTTTTAATTTTTAAGGTGAAAAAAGACGCAGAAGTATTCAGCAATAATAATCGTATTTAATAAAGTACGAGAACTAAGCAGAGATAAATATTATCTGACAGTACACTAATATGACAAGAAGTAATATTTCCTCGTCAAGATTTATCACAATACAGCCATCCCAAAGGCGAGGCTTATAGCGTCGGTTTTGTTGAGCGTAATTTGCTCTTCTTTCATTTCCAGATTTCCTTTTAATACTGCCATATTTTTATGAAGCGGCTAGTTTTAAATAACGACATCTCCGCTCTCTTTAGGTAATAAGGATCAAGATTATTCAGTTTATCTATTCATGAATTTTTAAAGATTTCTTTAGTAAACATCAAGTTGGATTTATCATTAAAATATAGGTATGATACTCGCGACTTTGTCAACGTGGATGTAGATTTTGTGAAGTCCGTGGGAACTCTTTTATTTTCCGGGATAAAAGGAGGCTTTATTATCCGTCTTCAGGAATATTCTAAGCCATATCTGTGCAAAGTTTTACTGTAAACGGTTAAGGTAACAGACAGCTGTTGAACAGACACACTTTCGCATTACAATAAGGCAATGTATAACACAACTTTTTAAATTAAAATGACAGTCCTAAATCTAGCTCTGTCCCTTTCTAGAAGTCTTATGAAAGGGTTAGCAATATATTTTAATCCTGTCATTTTAGTTTAGAAATTGTGTACTGCAGAATTAACCTCAATATTTGCTAAGATTAATAAAGGTTTGGGCACTTAAAGCGCGTCGTCGCATTTATTTATTTAATCGTATGGCGTTTAATACATATAGGCGTTTTTATAAAAGTAACGCTTATTTTCGCCTGCAAGTTCGTCGCTCGTTTAACACCATCTAGGGGACACGTGTAGGGAGGTAGAAGTTAGTTTCTGCGGACGTGAGCGACGGGGCATCTCTCGTCGCATTGGCGAGGTGCGACGTAACGGCAGAGAAGCAGTGACAGTAAGGTAAGTGATCTACAAAGCGTACATAAATAAAAAAAAATAAAAAATAAAAAAATAAAAATAAAAAAGCCTTTTATTTCTTGCATGTTTACAATTTACACATGAGTTTATGTTACTTATTTTTAATGGTTAGTTGCTTAATTTTACAGTGTTATTATTTAAAATTATTGTTAGTAATGTTTTTTATGCAAGAGCCCCTGATTGGGTGAAGGCCTCCTCCAAAGATGTCCATTTGTCCCTATCCCCTGCTGTCCTGGACCAGTTTGGGCCGGCTAACTTTTTTATCTCGTCCTCACGCTCACGTGCGCTCGTTATATTTACTGAGCCGATTTTGAGGAATGAAGTGTCAATCGATTCCTTATTTACAAAATCGATGTGACGTCTAAAAAAGTCCTCCCATCGAGTTATCGGTCTTCCTCTTCCTCTTTTGCCTTGTGGGCCTCTCCACAGAGTCACCTTTACTGTCCACCTTTGATCCTTGAGCCTGGCCACGTGCCCTGCCCATCTCCACTTTAACTTTTGAGCATCTGTTAGGGCATCTTTTGGTTTTGTTATGGACATAGCAAAGCGTACATACTTTGCTCAAATCATAGTTTTTTTTTTTTTTTTTTTTAATCTTAATTTATTAGGGACTTTTGTCCGACACGGACACGCCAGCCCCATCGTAACCTAAATTATAATTAACAAAATGACTTAATCAAACTATCATAACTATACAACTGATCCGGTATTACTCCTGCAGAAATATCCCGACTACAGATCTAAAACCTTCTGTCGATGGTAGGTTGAGAAGGCTTGTAAAACTACCTACGTCATATTTGTTTAAATTATATTTCTGCATAAGGGCCTCCCTCTGTGTGCTATACCTACTCGTACTTGCTACATTCGACTAGGACGCAGTTAGAGCTATGACGAGTCAGAGACGTCATAAGCTTTGTCTTAGCAAAGTCAAGGTTAGTACCTACATCCTAGCCTGAAGGCGTACGTGCGCGATTACGATTAGGTAGTAACACAAAGGGCTGTCTATGTACCACGACATCCTGCTGTAAATTAATATCTTCCAAGCGTAAAATACTCATCACTGATAAAATATGATGGGTAAATTAGATTAACCTATAGATCAAAGATATTAAATGTAATGTTTACCACAGATAGGATAAAACGAAATAAAACGAATAATATGAAAAAAAATTATAGGTTTACGAAAATGATCCAATAACAGATGAAGATTCTGTCTATTCATTAAAAACTGTAAGCTGTTACCCGAGTACGAAAACAATTTCAGATATCAAAACTTTTTTGGTCACATCGATTTTGTAACCATAATAACGGATCGATTGACACTTCATTCCTCAAAATCGGCTCAGTAAATATGAGAGATGATGATGATGAGAATAACGCGCTGCGGTGTCGTAGCCGACTTTGCCGTAGCCAGGTAAAAATGTATCTTTTACGTATTTTTTTTTATCCACTACAAGTTAGCCCTTGACTGCGATCTCACCTGATGGTAAGTGATGATGCAGTTTAAGATCGTAGCGGGCTAACCTGTTAGGGGCATGGCAGTTATATTAAACCCATACCCCTATTCGGTTTTTACACGGCATCGTACCGGAACGCTAAATCGCTTGGCGGCACGTCTTTACCGGTAGGGTGGTAACTAGCCACGACCGAAGCCTCCCACCAGGCCCGACCAGGAAAAATTCAGAAATTATAAATTTCCAAACCCTGCCGGGGATCGAACTCGGGAACTCCGCACGTTAAGGCAACAGCGCTCAACGGTCGTCAAACGTCTCTTATGGCCATGTGTAACTTCTTTTAGCCGTTCTATATTTCGGTTGACTCTCTTTCAAAGAGACGCTGTTCATTTAGAAAATATTATGTTAACGCTGCAAAGTAACTCGAAGTAATTCTCTCGATTCCTGGAATTCTAATAAATTTGGGTTGGGTGTTTATGAACTTTCACAGAGAAAATTAACATGAAAATTGGGGTTGAAAACAACGCGATTCGTATTAACGGCTTGATAATAACTTTAAGCTGGAATAAATAATAGTAAGTGCTATTAATTTCAAAATTCTATAAATACTGCTTTACGGAGATATTTTCGCTGTCGCTAAGTAGCCTTCTAAGATGTAAAAACATACAACGGACAAAAAGTCCGCATCATTCTCTTTTGTGTGGAGCGCGCACACTGAAGCGACACGATAAAATATTGTTCCCCTCCAAAGCAGACATTTCATGCGGACGTTTTGTCTCGTAGCAATAGAAAAGTCGGGCACTCCGCCCTATGATGAATGAGTTTGACAGATTTGCAATAAAAAACTGTCAGAGCTATGTCAGAGAGTCATTTTTTACACGACTCCCCAAAAGAGGAGTGTAATGTTTTCAGGGATCATGTATGTATGTATGTGAGTTTTTTTATTCCACCATAACTTCTAAATGCCTGAACTTGTTTAAATTATGTTCAACTAGCTGATGCCCGCGACTTCGTCCGCGTGGTTTAAGTTTTTTTTATTCCCGCGGGAACTCCTTAGTTTTCCGAGATAAAAAGTAGCCTATGTCACTCTCCAGGGTCCTCAACTATACCCATGCCAAAAATCACGTCGATCCGTTGCACCGTTGCGGCGTGATACAAGGACAAACCAACAAACCAACAAATAAACACACTTTCGCATTTATAATATTAGTATGATTGTTGGTGAAAAAAAATGAATACATAAGTACTTACTTAAACAGAATATGACTTTCAGGCATCATTAAATTTCCTCGATTTCGAACGAACATTTTCTTAATGGGCCCAATGGCCCACTGCAATCCTGCGATAGCTCTTTCAATAAAGAGCTATCGCAGGATTGCAGTAAAATCCATGAATATGAATAATTTATGAAAAATAAATGTTGGACTATCGACAAATACGTTTAATCCTCGATTAGTGAAATCTAAATAATATAAGGAAAAGGTGACTGACTGACTGATCTATCAACGCACAGCTCAAACCACTGGACGAATCGGGCTGAAATTTGGCATGCAGATAGCTACTATGACGTAGACATCCGCTAAGAAAGGATTTTTGAAAATTCAACCCCTAAGGGGGTAAAATAGGGGTTTGAAACTTGTGTAGTCCACGCGGATGAAGTCGCGCGCATAAGCTAGTGTTCAATATACCTGTCCCATCAATATATTATCTACCCTTGCCACGACGTCAAGCGTATAGTCGAGCAACGAAACAGTTTGGTTTCACATTAAATTGAACCCATAAGGCCTTGATTTGAAGTCGCAAATTCAGTACCAACGATTTTAGTTTCACAACATGGGGCGCACTGGATAATTTCACTGAGCACTGGACTGTGGATATAATATGGACGGAATTGAGCTCTAAAACAAGGCTATCAAGGTATAGTTCGCGCGTGAGTTGAATGCAGAGCAAATGTATGGTGACATGATACTGTACATTTTATTTGAATGTCAAAATATTTCGATGCTCGAATACCGTATAACGATGGTAAATTTGTAATTCAAAATCCTGTGGTAAGGGCACAGAATAGGTAATAGTAGGTAAGGGCTTAAAAGAACCCGTAGATGATAGTTAGGTACTGTGTTTGCTGCCAACTGTTTACAGTAGAAACAAGTTTACCTATCTATCCTATCCTAAGTATAATAATATGTATAGGCCAACTTTAAAAACAAAAAAAAATAGATTTTTTACACAAAGAGAACTGATTAAGTTCTAGGTGTTCTAAAGTACACGTAATTTTTGGATTATCCACAATTAGTGAATCTATAATTTCTGAATTTTCTCTGGTCTGGTCTGGTGGGAGGCTTCGGCTGTGGCTAGTTACCACCCTACCGGCAAAGACGTACCGACAAGCGATTTAGCGTTCCGGTACGATGCCGTGTAGAAACGGACTAGGGGTATGGGTTTATTAATAACTGCCATACCCCTAACAGGTTAGCCCGCTACCATCTTAGACTGCATCGTCACTTACCATAAGGTGAGATCGCAGTCAAGGGCTAACATGAAGTAAAATAAAAAAAATGAATCTACCCGGGCCTACTAGTGGATGTATTTTTGTTGTGATGTTATGTATTTTGATCATCGACCAATGATTTTGATAATACATGCTCATGAAGGATCATTAGGACGGTGTTGCATACCTATTTTTTTGGTAAAAATAAATGTATTTTTTATTTTTTACTAGCTGATGCCCGCGACTTCGTCCGCGTAGTTTAAGTTTTCTTATTATCGGTTTGTCACTCAATCACGCCGCAACAGAGCAACAGATCAACGTGATTTTATGCATGGGCATATTTGAAGACCTGGAAAGTGACATAGGCTACTTTTTATACCGGAAAATTGAGGAATTAGAAAAAACTTACTCCACGCGGACGAGGAGTCGTGGGCATGTCTACGTCTTACGAGAAAATACTGCTTGTAGTTAATCTCTTTTGAAGGATTATAGAAGCTGGTGAACAAAACCGTATTAGTCCGCGAAATTAAATTTTAGAGGAAGCAACCCGCATTCGAGCAGCGTAGTGGGTCTAAGCTCTAATTCTCTCTCGTCTATGAGAGTGGAGGCCTGTGCCCAGCAGTGGGACGTTAATGGGCTGTAGTGTTAGTGGTAAAGTAAAGTAAAGTAAAATATACTTTATTGTACACCATTAAAAGAAATACAAACACAAAAACAATCATAATGGATATGGCACAACAGGCGGCCTTATCGCTTAAATAGCGATCTTTTCCAGGCAACCTTATATTAGGGCAGAGGAAACTTTTAAAAGAAAGCGGGAGGGGTGTACATACATACGAAGGATAGTATAGGGTAGGGTAGTAGAAGGATAGGATAGGGTGGTAGTGGTATGAAGGAGAACATCTTTTAGAGGACTTATCCAATTTCGTTTGAACGCACGCACTTTTTAAAGCAAGTTTTGTCTTACTTAGAGCCGGTTTTGATTGAACATTAACTCTGTGGGATGAAGTACTAAAATTCTACATCAATGGGATGTTTTATGAAATATTGAACTGTGACGTCATCAAAACTCGACGCACTTTTTTACTTCAATCGATAGTTTAAGATGGTTTTCAAACATACAACTAGCAAGGACGTGGATATTACGACTTTTGGGAGATTCTCTGTTCAATAAAAAAAAAATATTTCTGTTCGCCAGCTCCTCACTGTCTGATTTATACTAAAGATGTATTACTCTAGGCCCTACCACACTTGAAGGCTCTTGTTGGTGGGTTTAAGGGATGTGAACTGAGATGTTTAATATTACTAGTTTACATTATAGTATCGCAGACGTCCGAAAATTTTACCAGTAGATTTTAGTTAAGAAAATATAAGTGTAGAACATTTAGTACTACATTAACTCAAATGTTTTCTTTAGGTAAATAGCCACGGCAAAAATCAATCGGCCCCGACCCCTAAATACACAATTTAGATATTAGAAGTTATAAATTCTGAAGCTACCTCTGCCAGGAATCGAACTCGAGCCCCTAGCAATTATTAGACAGCACCTTATTACTCCTGGGAGATAGTCGGTGAATATCCGACAAAAAATTATGGTATAAAAATGATACGAGTCCAGAACATCGTGAGACTAATAAAGCCGACCAATTCCTCAATTTATCTTCAACAAAATTCATTAACTTCAATCTTATTTTGAAGAAAATAGGGATATCAGGAACCGCTTTGTACTTTAAATGATAAATAATTTTTATTTCACGTAAGTAGGACCGCTTGTGTCACTTATGATAAATCAAGACTCATCCACCGGCTCGGGAAAGTAATTCTACTGAAATAAATTAAACTAGAAATTACCGCTTTACTAAGCTAAAATGTGCGTTGATATAATATGGCATGGAATCGGTCACTGCTTCTTGACTTCTAAAGTTGCCCGTTAACGATGGTTAATGGATATAAATCGATCGTCGACAAAAAGCGGTCGTCTGCGCTAGCCCTCGGCCTCACATTTTAGGGATTAAAGCCAAAGTTCAAACAGACTGAATAAGCAAAGTTAGTGGAGTAGCGTTTTACGTACTCTACTAGTTAAGGAAGATAATAATAAAGGCTTTAAACTTCAGCGTTTGTAGTTTAACGGCTTAGTTAATAAATTAACTAGCTTTTCTATGCAAATCTATTAGTTTTTATCATTTTTCAGAAGTTTCTCTTGTCCTTAATCCTACTAATCTATACTAATATTATAAATGCGAAAGTTTGGATGGATGGATGTTTGTTACTCAATAACGCCAGAACGGCTGAACGGATCTGAATGAAATTATGCACAAAGATAGATAATAGTCTGATATAGCACATAAGCTAAATTTAAGAGTTCCCGTGGAAACCAAAAAGCTTCAACCCATACGGATGAAGTCGCGGGCATCAGCTAGTATTATAAATGTGAAAGTTTGGGTGTTTGGTACTCCTTCACGCTGTAAAGACTGAACCAATTTGGCTGAAGTTTACCATAGAGATAGCTTACACCCTGAAGTAGAAGAATTAATACATAGGCTGTATTCTATCTCGGGAAATTAAGATCCGCGGGAATCAAAAAACATTAATTCACGCGGACGAAGTTGCGGGCGTCATCTCATACAAATTAAAATGCACCTTCTATCGACTCAGGGTCGATAGAAGGTGCATTTTAAAAGCTTTCTGTATACTTATCTCATTTTTGGCATGTGTGTGGATTGGTTCCTTTTTGCATAAGTAGGTCCAATTATAATTACGTCATAAGTTGATAAAAAATGCTATGCAATAGCTTTACCGCGGCAGTCTCAGAGTGCCACACGTCTTTTTATTTTTTTATTTTTTTTATTGCGTTATAGGCTTGCGCTTGACGACAATCATGCTTAGTGCAAAGCAATGATGAGGTCTAGACTATTACCTATTCTGTGGTCTAGGTTGGAACGCGCTTGCCTAGAAGCGCGTTAATAGTAATGAGTATTTTTCAAAAAGTTGTCCCGTCATGAAATTGTCAAGAAATAGGTTCGTCAAGAAATGTCAGGAAATAATCAATACAGTGGATGGGCTAATACCACATGCCGGTGAAATTAAGTAGGTACCTACATAATGCTTTTGTGTAGGTGATTAATTAAACGCTTTTTTATTACACAAAAATTTTTATTATAAAAAAATTGGTCTGTTTAGCTTTGGCAGCATTTTTCATCCTTTCTCTTTGTATTACTTTTTCTTCATCGGTTAAATCGTTGGTCTTTTTTTGCCGTTCTTTCACTTTTTGTAAGTGCTTTTTTCTTTTCTCTTCATATTTTTCAGGGTTTTCACGTTTAAATTTTTCGATATATTTTTTTTGTCGCTCAGCAGCTGTCATTGGCATCTACAACAAATACGGGTAACATTCAACATTATTATATTATACTAGCTGATGCTCTCAACTTCGTCCGCGTGGATTTATGTTTTTAAAAATCCCGTGGGGACTCTTTGATTTTCCGGGATAAAAAGCCTATGTCACTCTCCAGGTCTTTAACTATACCCATACGAAAATCACGTCGATCCGTTGCTCCGTTGCAAGGTGATGGAAGGACAAACCAATAAACCAACACACTTCTTGGTACTTGCCAAGTACCCATAGTACCCAAGTACTACTTGGGTAGTAACACAGATGTAGGGTAGTGATTTAAATCACCAACCATATTATATTTAAATCACTACCTATGTTTGTTTTCGGCATAACACAGTGGCGCCTGTAGCGAAGTAAATTGGCATTTGGCAGTTAGATTCCTAATTGGCACGGCGTTTGCATGAACACATCCAAACTTTCTTGACGTCAAGAAATTGTCACGAAATCTGTGAGGAAATTTTATGATGCACTCTAAATTTTATAACAACATCAAAACAATCTATTGAATTCCATATTACAAGTCTCTAAAGCAAAGACGTTATTCACGAGAAGGTTTTAAATATATTTAATTGTAATATTACTTACTTTTTGTCTTGAAAACACGTCAGGAAATATTTTTATTCAGCGTCACACACTAAGATGCTCCGATTACTTCGGTGTTGACAAGCCAAAACAAAATGGCAACGGTATTTTGGCAATGTCTATAGAATGCTACTGTGCTGCCATGCACAAAAAATTAAATCAACTAAAGACATTCCAGTTCCTATGTGGTATATGGCGTCAAGAAATCGTGTCACGAAATTACGCGAAATATCGGGGACATGTTTTATTTTTTAAATTTCAATTATAAACCAGGTACTTAAAGCTATATTAGACTTTTTAATAGCGTCTGTTATTATTAAGGTGTAGAAAAGTTATTAAACCTTGTTTGTAATATCTGAAAATATAGTTGCACAACGTTTTTTAGTCCCGTAGGTAGAAAGGGGACAACGGAATTTTGTATGGAAGAACATTTTCACTAACCTAAACAAATTGATTTTTTTAAGTAAAATGAATACGTACCGGTGTAATGATGCTTTTAAAGTAATTATTAGAGACCCAGATAACATTCAAATCATACATGATTCGTGACAGAAACTATTTCTTTGCTACATTTACGTTTTTCATGAGGGGACACCTTAATTTTATAAAAGTGGACAACTTTTTGAAAAATACTCTAATGTATTATAAAATAATATGTTACACTAAGTCTAGGAGTGCTAGCAAATTCAAAACCGCAACAAACAATACAATAATTACTAATTGAAAATTACCTAAAACATTTACAATATAAACTCAAGCCGTGGTAATCAAATTACCAAAAGTTTTCAAAGGAAATTTGAATTGCAAACGTAATAACAAAATAATGATTTCATTTCGGCGCCATCACGGTGAAATTATGTCAGCCGTAGGTATTAATTAACCAGAAGGACTAAAATTAGACCCGGATAATTGTTTATCGAGATCCCTCTGATGTTTTATCCATAAAATAATATCCTTATTATGCTGCTTACCTTTAGTACCTACTATTAAATGGGGCTTCCACCGCTCCGTACGGACTCGGTTAAACTCGCAGAGGAAAACTGCCAAGCACTTTTACCAACGAAGAGCTAGCTGAAAGGACTGAGCAACAAAAAGAATCATAATGAGCTCAATCATTAAAGCAAAACTCTTTGTTAGTGGAGGTGTAAACCTATTTGGTCTGCAAAAAGTCCGTTTCACTAAGCCATTTCCCGATCATTATCTTTTTAGAGTGGAAAACCCCCTTAACATATTCTGCGCCCTTGTCTTAGGGTCAATTCATACTAGCGCAGAGTCAAAGCGAATCGAATCGAAGCGTCAAGTTCTTCACAATAAAAGCATCAGCATTGGTTTTGCTCAGACGCACGAATTCTGTCGAATGCGCGGGAATTCGCGCTTCTTCTATTTATCTCAGAAGGAATATGTGCATTACGTTGTGGAGATAAGGGTGAATTTGCTATGTTAAGTTTCAGATTGACGCTTCGATGCGCTTCGACTCTGCGCTAGTATGAGTTGACCCTTAGTCAGAGATCTATAGATCGTACTATGACTTAGTTCTGACTTAAGACTAGAGTTAAAACGAGTCGCGCCACTGTATGAAATGAATTACGCTATGTTACACAGAATGATCTACTTTTTTTATTTTCCATTTTTGAAATGATTTTCACGCAATCACCTACAGCTCAATGTATAGGGTTCTTAATGTATTTTTTTTAAAAAATCCTTCTTGTTAACAATAAGGAGAAAAATAAAGTTGTTACCTATAGCGGATTGCCGCGAAATCTCTAGAATTTTTATTCTAATTAATTACATTGATTTAAAGGGATGTTTATTTAATCCATTTCGGATACGTAATACAAGGTAAAGGCATAGGGTAAAGTGAATGTGACTATTTATTTGTTAATATCATCAAGTGAAAATAAAGATCTTACTTCTACTAATGTAACAACAGAATGGCAAAAAAATAATTAAAAATCGTTATTTATTTTATTTTCTCGCAGTCGAAGTGAAAAGTAGAGTGTTTACCACGGGACTAAAAGCTATTCTACTCGATTCTATAGCATACCTCGCTACGCTCGGTAAGCTAAATATCTCGTATGAAATGGCTCATTTTAGTCCCTTGATGAACAATCTACTGTTAGATAATGTGTTTCTACGACATTTGTTGTTTAAAATTTGAACTTTATTTTTAAGTGGCTAAAATTGCATTTACCTTTCCACATGTATACCTACTATTAGATTTTCTGTGTTTATTAGATGTTAGTTAAGTATGCTAGTAAGAAATAGTAAACTCTGTCAGTTACACTAAATTTAAATCAATATTCACTATCAGTACAGCATTGCTTTTATAAACACATTCGTTCCCGACGACTACATCTATATTCCGCCTGTGAACATAAAGTCCACGCCATTATACAAACATTAACTAACAAAGCTAGAACAATCTGGAACAATATGCTCAGCTCATGGAGATAACACTTTTTGCCACCACTCTCCGTAAACTCTAGACGCGCTGGAATATTGCACAAAGCTGAACTGCTCGCCTTTGTGTTTTAGATTTTAGATATGTGCTACGTCTCTATGTAGTTTCCCTTTTCGTTGTTTAAATTTTGAACTTATATGATAATGTGGATAAAAGTCACATTTACCTTTCTCAATCTCCTGTACATTTTTTTTTAATTGGACGAAGCTTCAATATTTATACAGAGATCAAAACAATTGGGTATTTGACTACTAGTCAAATACATTATTTTTTAGTGATTATTAAATAGAGGATCTTTTAAAAGTCGTAATAACCACGTCCCCTGTTAGTTTTATGTTGAACTAGCGGACGCCCGCGACTTCGTTCGCGTGGCATAAGTTTTAATTCCAACAGGCACTCCTTAATTTTCCGGGATAATAAGAAGCCTAGATGTCACTGTCCAGGTCCTCATTCTATCCTACAGCCATGCAAAAATCACGTTAATCCGTTGCTCTGTTGCGGCGTGATTGAAGGACAAACTCTCTATACCCATGCAAAAAATCACGTCGACCCTTGCTCTGTTGCGGCGTGAGTGAAGGACAAACTCTCTATTTAACGTCCTTGGGGATAGAAATTACAAAAATTACCTACGTATTTCATAATTTTAAAACGGAAGCCCAAATACCATATAACTTGAAAAACGATGAATTTCATATTTCATTTCAACCTTAAACCCCTCTTTAACCCTTTTGTGGGTGGAATTTTAAAAAAATTGTGACATACGTGCTTCTTTATTTTTTACCGAAAGCCAAGATATCAAGTTTCGTAGATATAACTTGAAAAATATCTTGTAAAATAGAATGGACTTTCATACAAACTTACATTTCCTATTTCAGCCCTTTGGGGGTAGAATTTTCAAAAATGGCGAAACATGTATTTCTTCATTTTAAACTGGTAGCCCAAATATCAAGTTTCATGGCTATAACTTAAAAAACGATGGACTTTCATACAAGCTGTCAACCCCTATTTTACCCCTTTGGGAGCAGATTTTCGAAAAATTATTTCTTAGTGGATACCCACTCTTCACAAAGAACACACCCTGCAAATTTCATGTCTCTAGGACCAGCGGTTTAGGCTGTGCGTTGATATATAAGTCAGTCAGTCAGTCAGTCAGGACTTTGAATTTTATTCTTAAACTATCAATTAAAGTAAAAAGAGTAAAAAAGTCATAATAATTCAGTTTTCTTCTTCTTCGTGGTATTGCTCTTGTCCCAACGGTCGTCGGCGTCACTTTGGTGTTGTGACACGCTTAGCTAACCGTCTTCACTCTTCTCTGATAGCAGCCGAGTGCATTCGTGTAAGGGCCAAGGGGACGTCCACCGCAGTCCTTACTTGGTATGTCTACCTCATGGGTGATCTGCCACGTGCCCTGACATAATCACGCGTTTTGTCGTTGGAAAAAAGTTACTGATTGACTAGTTGTCAAATATCCAATTTTAATCGCATGCGAATAGGTCATATTCCTCGGAGAGTACTTAATACGCTACTAAAGAACTAAATGACAAAGTTGTTCAGGAACACCATAACAGGGTTGCTAATAAATAAAACCACAATCTCAGCATCATAAGCCGACAATCACAGAAATGGAGGCCTTATAGACGATAAAACGTTTACAGTGGTCCACTATAATATCATTTTATAGGATCGCAAATATAAAAAGACCATAACTCTCAGGTGGATTATTCTTTTGTCCTACTTTTGCCCGGTTTTGTTATGAAAATATTATAAGAACATAATAATGGACTTGTTTTCTCTATCGAGTGGCGGGAACGATTTATTGATATATCTTTTCTATGGTCTTTTTAGCCTATTTTAATCTTTCGATATTGCAATTTTTGTTGGTTTATTGTAGTGACAAGGCGACAAGGCGTGCTGTGAAAATAAACGCACGAGATCCATATCCAGTGGAAGTTTTTCAGTTGAAACGCGGTCGATGACAACGTTATACGGTAAGTTATACCTTCGCGCGCGAGTTGAATGCAGAGCTTATCTGTGTGTCACCATACATAAGCTCTGCATTCAACTCGCGCGCGAACTATACTCGTAATGTTAGGACCTATCACCCGAAGAAGGGGGCGGGATAAAGAAGCTGTAGGACCGCATTTGGTATACCTACTTATGGAAGTATGCAAGCAGATGGAATAGATTGGTAGTTGTAAGAAACCTTTACTAAATAGAATTTATTCACGTAGATTTGAGCTTTTAAAATGTGGCAATTGGCGGATCGATTTTCCGGGACGCAAAATATTTTGAAAAGTAACATATTTTTGCGCATATGGCGCAGTGGTGAGCCTTATAATGGAAGATCCGAGCAGAGATGATGCCGGGTTCGATCCCCGGCAGAGTCAATTATGGAATAGGGGTAGGGGTATGGGTGGGTTAATATAACCGCCATACCTCTAACAGGTTAGCCCGCTATCATCTTAGATTGCATAATTACTATTCCTACAACCAGATTGCAAGGGCAAATTTGTAGTGAATCTATACTTCCATACTAATATTATAAATGCGAAAGTGTGTCTGTCTGTCTGTCTGGTACGCTTTCACGGCCCATCTATTTATTTATTTATTGTATTTCGGTATACCAACGGCGAGTACACAAATAAAAAATAGTACATAAGCCAACCAATCAACCAATTTTGATGAAATTTGGTGCAGAGAGAGGCGTGCCGCCAAGCGATTTACCGTTCCGGTACGATGCCGTGTAGAAACCGAATAGGGGTATGGGTTTAATACAACTGCCATGCCCCTCACGGGTTAGCCCGCTAACATCTTAGACTGCATCATCACTTACCATCAGGTGAGATCGCAGTCAAGGGCTAACTTGTAGTGGATAAAAAAAAAAAGATAGTTTACATCCCGGGGAAGGATATATTCTACTACTTATATAATTATCCCGGAAAATTGAAGAGTTCCCGCGGATAAAAAAAAACATCAATCCACGCGGACGAAGTCGCGGGCGACATCTAGTGAAAAAATATTATTACATACTAGATGGTTTTAAGAAGCATTATTATAGTTATAGGCATCGACCATTCGATGATTATAGGTAATTGCAATCAAGGGATTATGCTGCCTTGAAGAGTAGGTACTTGCTTAGAAGATGCCTATTCTAAGTACTCTTAATTTGAAGGAAGGTACTTATGTTATACGTGGAAAGGAAAATCTGTCTCGCAAATATTTAATTAGTAATTGCTAGCGCAGTAATTCAATATTGTATAGTAATTTAATACCGTATGTTAGTCCCATTAGCGGCAACTAAATAATGTTATATTCTAACGTTGAATTACTTAATGCTTCTCCCAAGGCAATTCTAAAGCAATCTCACTTATATATATTATCTTCTACTACTAGAATTGTTTTTGTGTCTAAGTATTTGTTTATATAATAAATATAAATATTATAAATGCGAAAGTTTGGATGGATGTATGGCTGGATGTTTGTTACTCAATCAAGCCCGAACGGCTGAACGGATCTGGATGAAATTTGACACAGAGGTTCCAGATTATAGTCTGGAATAACACATAGGCTACTTTTTATCCCGGAAAACTAAGGAGTTCCCGCGGGAAACAAAAAACCTCAATCCACGCGTACGTAGTCGCGGGCATCATAAAGTCTTTAGTAAACGACTTTGACTACTCTGGCACAGTTTTTAGCGCTGTTGTCTTAATGTGGGAGGTCCTGGATTCGATCCCCGGCAGGGTCAATTTGGGAATTTATAATTTCTGTATTTGCTCTGGTCTGGCCTGGTGGGAGGTTCGGCCGTGGCTAGTTACCACCCTACCGGTAAAGACGTGCCGCCAGTTCCGAGTTGAGAAACCGATTAGGGGTATGCAGGCTTTTTTTAAAATTCATTATGCTTGACCACATCACACCTGATGGGAAGTGATGATGCGGCCTAAGATGGGACGCGCTTGTATAGAAGATGCCTATTCACTCTTGATTTAAAGATACCCGGATTGTAATTGGTGGGAAACACAGTTTTAGGTAGAGATCACTTACCACTAGGAGAGATCGCAGTGAAGGACTAACTTGTAGTGGAATAAAAAAAACATTCACTCATGAGCTACCCACCTATAATGTAAATGAATGGAGACCGCGATGTGATCCTCATAAGGGTTTTAATATCTGATTAGGATGTCGATTTTTGGATTTGGAGTGTAGATTAAAAAAAAAAGTTAGAAGTGTCAATTGTGTGCCAACGACCTCAATTTACACAGACGGGCCCTGTCAAACAAAGAATGTGGACCTATTTTGCTAACGCCATCTAGTCTGAAAAGCGGGACAGCGCTATGGCGGGGACAAGGACAGGCTTATACAGGTGTAGAGCGCGCTCCACAGGCCGGACGCCCAATTTTTTTCTATGAAATATACATATACATACATATATCGATCGTGTGTGCCCCTGAGTATCAATACCATGTCTGGCTGCACTATTATTTAACGAGAGCATGTTTAGCTGAGCATACATTGTCGAGTCTGTCAGCGATGTTCGCAAACAAATGTTGATACCTTTGACAATTGACACTCAACAGCATGGACGACATGCAATACAGTGTATTGTACAGCGTTAACATCGTATCTACATTGCTGTAATCTAATTATTAGCCCAACAGTATAATATAACGAAGCGATTTAATCAAAGTTAAAACCCTTAAAGGATGTACGTATGATTTTACTTTACTTTCTCTAGTTAGCCCGCATCCATGATCACTAATTCCTGGTTGAGTCAAGGGCCAACTTGTAATAAAAAAAACCGGCCAAGTGCGAGTCCGACTAGCACACAAAGCGTTCTGTACCATCGCACAAGATTTAATACTGTGCTTTTTATTTAAACACTTGGGTAATATACTTCTTATTCAAACACTTTCTTAGAAGCGCTCAAAAATCACGTTTAATTTAATTTTTATTATTTGTTGTTATAGCGGCTTAAGAATACACACTCTGTGAAAATTTCAACTGTCTACCTATTACGATTAATGAGATACAGCCCGCTGACAGACAGGCGGGCAGACAGCGGACCATTGGGTAAGGAACCCAAAAAATACGAGTATGATAGAGATAATAGTATTCTCACTTGATTTAACTGACTCCTGTAAAAAATGGATTTTATGTAAATCATATATATTATATACTAATATTATAAATGCGAAAGTGTGTTTGTTTGATGGTTTGTTGGTTTGTTGGTTTGTCTTTCAATCATGGAGCAACGGATCGACGTGATTTTTGGTATGGGTATAGTTGAGAACCTGGAGAGTGACATAGGCTACTTTTTATCCCGGAAAATTAAGGAGTTCCCGCGGGAATCAAAAAAACTTATTCCACGCGGACGAAGTCGCGGGCATCAGCTATGTCAGCCATAATATTTTGTAAACAAAAAATTAATATTTTATAAAGAAAAACGTATGCTTACTTTCTGAAACTAAAGGAAAATGTGTAAAGATTTTTGTGAAAATAAAAAATGCCTTCTAATTAAAAGCATTTCATACCCATTACGGTTAATTAGTTGCTTAATTAATGAGCGAGAATTTTATGTCGTTAAATGTCTTAAAAGTTTCGCAGAACTCGGTATATTTTAAATATAATATTTTTACTAATATTATAAATGCGAAAGTTTGGATGGATGTTTTTTTGGAAGGGTGTATGCGTGTGTGTATCAAAAAATTTCTAATTGAAATAAGTACAGTACATTTTTTATTAAACAAAAGCTGATGCCCGCGATTACGTTCGCGTGGGTTTAGGTTTTTTTTGTTCCCGAGGTAACTCTTTAATTTTTCGGGATAAAAATCAGCCTATGTCTGGTCTGGTGGGAGGCTTCGACTATGGCTAGTTACCACCCTACCGGCAAAGATGTCGTGCAGTAACCGATTAAGGGTATGGGTTAAATATAACTTCCGTACCCCTAAACAAGTAAGCCCGCTACCATCTTAAACTACATCATCACTTACTATCAGGTGAGATCGCAGTCAAGGCCTGACTTGTAGTGGAATAAAAATACCGCTTTTATCCAACTTAGTAGTAGTTTGACGACCTCCGTGGCGCAGTGTGTAACGCTGTTGTCTTTACGTGCGGAGGTTCCGGGTTCGATCCCCGGCAGGGTCAATTTGGGAATTTATAGTTTCTGAATTTTCCCTGGTCTGGCCTGGTGGGAGGCTTCGGCCGTGGCTAGTTACCACCCTACCGGCAAAGACGTGCCGCCAAGCGATTTAGCGTTCCGGTACGATGCCGTGTAGAAACCGAATAGGGGTATGGGTTTAATATAACTGCCATGCCCCTAACAGGTTAGCCCGCTACCATCTTAGACTGCATCATCACTTACCATCAGGTGAGATCGCAGTCAAGGGCTAACTTGTAGTGGAATAAAAATACCGCTTTTATCCAACTTAGTACCTCGCTTGAAATTACCTTACCTTGAATATACCTTATGATTGTCCATTATTTACTAGGTACTTCAGCTTTATGACTTGTTGAGTTTTTTAGGTAGGTATAAGAGCTCTATAATTCAATATTAATGGATTAAAATGGACTTTCTGTTTTTCTTTTTGTATTTTTAAACAATTTTATAACAAGCTTACTGTATTTGTCTCTTGTCCAAACATAAACGAACCGACTCCGAGAGTGGGTATTTGCATAAATATAGCTTTTGATGTCGACGTACTAGAATCCGTCAAAGTAAATTAAATTATTCGATGGTCAACAACCTTATAAAAGCCAAGATTTATAATGTAAGTATTCCATTAAAAACTGGATTGCACTCGGATTTTTTGTTTGGATATATTATCATAATTGGATTGAACCAAACATGAAAACAATGATGATTGAATAGAATAGAATAGAATAGAATTTTGTTTTGGAATTTTTGAAGTGAAAACTTCTTTAGCCGCGTTGAGCACTTTTTGGTATAGGGGAAAATGTTATGGGCTTCGCGTCACCGACATCCTGACGTATTGTGCAACATTAGTGCTGTGTATAACTATACAAGTAAAATTGAATGGATTTAGTTTTCACTTCTATCAGCAGTCCCTATGACTACCATTTTTTTTTGTATCTACCTACTTACTGTTTTTAGACAAGAGTCTTTAAAAAAAAAGTAATAAAAGATAATAAAAACGGCCAAGTGCGAGTCGAACTCACATACGAAGGGTTCTTAACCATCGCACAAGATTTAACACTATGTACTTTTGTACATACCTAGGTACTTTCGTAAAATAATTAAGAGAGGTGCTCAAATACGTTTCTTGTATTTTACCCCCCCTTGATTTTTTATTTTATTTAATGTTTATTATTTGCTGTTATAGCGATTAGCGGCAATATAAATACACACTGTGAAAATTTCAACTGTCTACCTGTGACGGACGGACTGACGGACAGCGGAGGCTTAGTGATAGGGTCCCATTGGCGCCCTTTATGTGCGGAACCCTAAAAACTACGGGAATAAAACTACCGGCAAGCTGAATTCGCAAACTTCTCCGACACTAAAAAATGCACATAATGCATAAGGGCGTCGACACACGGGACAGCGGTCGAGGATATATACGGCACATTTGACGCCCGCGACCGGCGCGCAGTAAAATATTAAACGTGATTTATGTTGTTTAGGCGCTCGAAGCTGGAAACAATAGTGGCCACTTGCTCTATACATTTTTAGTTTTCTGTAATAAAACCAAAAACCGTTGAATTTTCGTCCAGGCTGTCTGTTTGTCTGTCTGTTTGCTACGCTTTCACGACCCCTCTTTTCAACCGATGAAATTCGGTCCCGGGGAATGACATACATTCATGAATGAGGATTCGGGGAATGAGGAGTTTCTGTGGGAATAAAAAAAGCCTAATCCACACGGACACGCTTTCACATTTATAATATTAGTATGGAAATATCAGTATGGATAGAGATGTTTAATTATTTACCAAAAGTTAACTTCAAGTTCAAAAGATACACACAGAGAGAGAAAGTTACTTTGTGTTTACGTACACGAAGTTTCCAGAGCCTAACTATATGACAGTTTTATGCTCAATTAACGTTAACGTAAAAAGTACCTAATGCTAGGGTAAGAGGTATCAATATCACAGGCCTATCTAACACTAGCTGATGTCCGCGACTTTGTCCGCGTGGATTTAGGGTTTCCCGCGGGAACTCTTATATTCTCCTTGATAAAACTTAAGCTATGTGTTATTCCAGACTAAAATCTATCTCTGTGCCAAATTTCATCCAGATCCGTTCAGCCGTTCTGGCGTTATTGAGCAAACATCCATCCATACATCCATACAAACTTTCGCATTTATAATATTAGTATAGAGTATAGATGATCGTGAGACTTTGAATAAATGAAGTAACCGATGGCTCCTATGAAAACCTGAGCTCCATTTTCCTCATTTCAACACTACTATTCGATTTCTCTGAGTAATCTAATAAAATGAAACTACTACCGGTTACACGACCAAACAGTCATAAAAACACCGATAAAGCGGCTTACGTAAAAAAATAAACGTGTACAAAAAACATAGAGAAATGAAGAGAATAATATTCGCCCGCATTGTGAAAATCTCTGTTTTTATTTTGACGGTAGTCTTTTTTTTCACGTTAAATGTTTTACCGCGGCTTCACGTTGGACGCAGTTGGTGAAAACGGACATTTTGAAATGTATTCCCGCTACAATGCAAGGTTTGCACAAAAAGAGAAATCTATGTTTTATTATTTTCGATAGAACTAAAACGAAGTTAGTCGATTGGAATCCAGTTTCGTGCGAATGTAACAAGTAGGTATGCGTAGGCTGTTGTTGTTGGATTTTAAGATAGCATATAGGATCCCTACTTGTTAGCCAATAATCTTACTTCTTACTAATATTATAAATGCGAAAGTTAGGATGGATGGATGTTTGTTACTCAATCACGCCTGAACGGCTGAACGGATCTGGATAAAATTTGGCACAAATATAGATTATAGCCTGGAATAACACATTGGCTACTTTACTTTTATCTCTGAAAATTAGGTAGTTCCCGCGGGAATAAAAATTTAATCCACGCGGACTAGTTATAAATAAGTAATTGTATAGTATGATCAGCATTGATGTGTAATTTTAGTACCTGTATTGTATTGTATTGTATATTCTTTATTGTACACCACAAAAACATAAACGAAACAGATAACAAATATGAAAACTTAAAACGTAGGTACAATAAGGCGGTCTTATCGCTAAGTAGCGATCTCTTCCAGACAACCTTATCGATACCTGTAATAGGTTTATTAATATCATATCATACTTCAGATTTCATACTAGTATTATAAATGCGTAAGTGTGTTTGTTTGTTGGTTTGTCCTTCAATCACGCCGCAACGGAGCAACGGATCGACGTGACTTTTGGCATGGGTATAGTTGAGGACTTGGAGAGCGACATAGGCTACTTTTTATCCCGGAAAATTAAGGAGTTCCCGCGGGAATAACAAAAAACTTAAACCACGCGGACGAAGTCGCGGGCATCAGCTAGTTATATATATTTCCAAAAAGTTCCCACAGAATGATCAAAAAGCTCAATCAGCATCATCTAGTATTTGAGTAAATGGAAAAACGCAGTGACTGACATCAACGTAAAGCGAAAACTGCCGGGTCTAGAAACTAGAGCTTTTACAAGTTTTCTCTACAATGTAGAGACCCCCTGCTAAGAAATTATTTTGAGCAACTCCACCCGGCAAGTTCAGAAAGTGGAGCAAAATAATAAAAATAATATATAAGTATACATAATGGCTAAACTTCTCTGTTTTCTTTTCAGGTGATAATGCAAGGACACACTCGCATCCAACGATAAGTCGGTAACCTACCTGGAAAATATGAAAACTATACGAATAAGATCAGTAGCAGATATTACTTCATAGAAAATTTGCCATAGTAGTTATTATAATAAATTAATACTACTCTCTGTATTGTGTAATGTTTAATAGGTATATGCTCGAAAAACGGTCTTTAATGCCCTCAAATGTGTTTTTGGAATCAAATCACCAAAATATTTAACAGAAAACCAAAACCATATGGTGAATCGTACACAAATATAGCAACACCAACAAACTCTAATCAGGTACCTATGTATTCCTAGATTTTATAATCGACTTTATTAAAGTTTATTTTGCTCGACGTACATTTAGTAAGTATTGTCCAATTCATCTACGTTTGATACGTAGTATCATCGTAGTATATAATCATTGATCTTTATTATATAAACTAGAGGAGTGTAATGTAACCAAGACGTTATTGTTCTAGGTCTGTTTTAAATTCGCATCCTGGTCCACAGAGAGCCATTGTTCGAAGATCGAACACTTGGGATGTTGCCTATGTCATAAATAATTTTTTGTGCTTATTCAAAAGAGGATCTTCCAAAAGACGTAACTTTTTTTTTTGATTTGTCTAATTGTCAAGTACCCAATTTAGATTCTCCGTCAACTTTACTGAGAATCTAGCCGAATCAAATAATTTACGGTCCCACCAACTTATCTGTTCAAGTGGACAAGATTGGAATGATTGGAAATAATTTTTATGCCGTTTTAGTTTTAGTTTTTATTTTATTTTTAATTGATAATAGCGACGCTGTCAGATAAGTTTGTGGGATCAAGTTATAGATTTATCATCCGCTGCACTCCCTGGCCAGCGAGACCAAATTAAATCTATGGACTAAGTATATTTGCCTTAGTTAACCTTACTCGCCAACCATCCCTAAGATGGCATACAAATGTTTATCTATATATTTACTTAAAGAAAATGGGATATATTATATTATTTTGTTAACAAAAAGATCTAAGATTGCAGACTTATTATTATCGTCGTATCCAAAATTAAAAGAATCATGATATAATATTGCAAAGAAATCCGGTAAAGCAAGCGCCGTCAAAAACAATCCTTATAAAATAATAAAAAGTCCCAAATACTATCTGAAAGGGCCTAATTAGCCACGACCTAGTTAATTTATAAAAGAGAATAATTCTAAAAGCAAAATAATATTTCTTTGTTTTAGCCCAAGTACGGACTCTATAGTAAAGGCAATAGAAAAATTGGTGGTACAGTCACAAGGACATCGTTCAGTGAAGAGGTACCTACTTCAAAGAATACAACACTCCCTTTATTGCTGTCAAATAAATTGTATTTTATAGTTGAATTTATTTTTTTTTAAATCAGTATTTGTTTATAAATGTATGACAAATTAGGCGCTGTTATTGACGTCTACCGCGCACATTATATTCGTGGGTATAGACATCAAGGCACGCGGCAGAATGATGTCCTGCTGCCGCGCGTTGCTGCCGCGCTATTGCCGCTCTATGTTTGGACACACCTATAAACTTTAATATGATGATTTCATTTGACAAAGTCGCATGAAAAACATCGGCTTTGCATTATCAGCAGCTCACAAGTCAGTGTAATACTATCTTGTTACGATGCATGACGTGTATGACTACATCGTCATCGCCTCAACTGATAGGCGTCCACAGTTAGACGAAGGTCTCCTGCAATGGATCTCCAGAGGACTCGGTGACCCAGCTACTCGCTTAAGATCGTCCCATCCATCTATTAGTGGGGGACTTCAATATATTATTTTAATAGGTGACCCGGAAGAAAGTTGAACTACCTATAGAGAAAGGAGTCAGGTAACGTAAGTATTATAATACTAGATGATACCCGTGACTTCGCTCTTGTGAATTAAGTTTTTATTAATTGCCGCGAGAACTCCTTCATTTTCCGGGATAAAAAGTAGCTTATGTCACTCTGCAGGTCCTCAACTACTTATAATATAGGTATTCTTACCCATGCAAAAAATCACGTCGATCCGTTACTCTGTTGCGGCGTGATTGAAGGACAAACCAACAAACAAACACATTCGCAACAACAATATTTCGCATTTATAATATTAGTTTATATATTACATATATAGTTCGCGCACGAGTTGAATGCAGAGCAAATGTATGTATCACCATACATTTGCTCTGCATTCAACTCGTGCGCGAACTGTAGATTATGAACCTACAAAACCTTTTATAAGTTTATAATAGGTACGTTTATACTTGCAACCAGGATAACTTCTGGTAATTATTTGTTAGTGGTACGTAAAAGTACTACTTGGGTTGAAACTTCCTGTAATTAATTCTGAAAACTTACGCCGTAAATCGGGAACTATTCTCACCTAACACTTGCAACTTTGTATTCATGTACGCGGAAGCGAAATAAAATTAATTCGCAATTTTTTGGTGTAGGTAAAGCGGTGTAAAGTATATAGATCCTCCTTCAATGAGTTATGTTTTTTTCCATTCTAAGGGATGGAACGTGGATGGAACCCTAAAAAGTGGCAGAGAGGATCACGATGACATTTGGTATGACACTTATGTAAGTATCTATGGCAGCTTTGATTTTTTTCCTTTAATAAATTGCTGCTGTTAGACGGAAATTAAAGCGAGTCTATACAAGGCTTATCTGCCTTTATGCTTCTAGAATCTAGTCTAGACTTGGCAACACTGGTCTAGGGACTCAAGGATGGATAATGTTTAGTGCCGGCGTGTTTTGTGAATCATCATCAATACTAATATTATAAATGCGAAAGTGTGTCTGTCTGTCTGTCTGTCTGCTACGCTATAACGGCCCATCTTTTCAACCGATTTTGATGAAATTTGGTATAGGTTACATCCCGAAAAATTAAGGAGTTCCCTCGGGAATTAAAAAACTTAGGTAATCCACGCAGACGAAGTCGCGGGCATCATCTAATAATATTATAAATGCGAAAGTGTGTCTGTCTGTCTGCTACGCTTTCACGGTCCATCTGTTCAACCGATTTGGATGAAATTCGGTATAGTGGTAGGTTACATCCCGGGGAAGGACATAGGCTTCCCGGATAGGCTACTTTTTATCCCGGAGAATTAAAGAGTTCCCGTGGGAATTAAAAAAACCTTAATCCACGCGTTCGAAGTCGCGGGCATCATCTAGATTCTATAAAATATAATAATGAGTGGATAAACCGAGTTTCCTTCTTTCACTACCGAATAATAATCATTATAGAAAAAAAAATGATGACATAAATTGATTGGCGGTAAGGATTTAGGTACAGTTCGCGCGCGAGTTGAATGCAGAGTAAATGTATGTGTCACCATACATTTGCTCTGCATTCAACTCGCGCGCGAACTATAGGTAGGTAAGGATCATTGCGCCAGAACAGTCGTCAGTGTGTGTCCTAACTAAATACCTAAGTGATTTCTTTATGCTACCTGTGTAAGGCTGCTAACACCGAGTCAGAGACCTTTTTTTGGAATGCAATGGAGACCGCAACTGCCATTCCAAGATTAATGAATTTTTAAAAACTAAATTTTTTTTTTGAAGAATTATTTAGATATTTTTAAATGAGTTTATGAAGAGTCTTTTTAAACACATTTCTTTACTTTAAATATTATTACTTTTCACATCGCTGACCGCTCTCCAAAAAAACCATGATTGCCTCAAAAAGCCATTAGTTCGCCGGCTTGTTTACAGCCTTTTACTACCTCATGTCATGACCCGTATGCCACGTTGTATCGACAACCAAATTGATGGTTTTCAAGCGATTTTGACGAACTTCTACTGTTTGATTTAGTGACCATGCTCTCTAAATCAATCAAGTTTTCAGAAGCAAAAGTGTAAATAGCCCCTCATTTTTTTTTTAAATGTGTGATGCATTTAGAATGTATAATATAATTTACGTAACTAAGAGCCATCTCCACAGAATACTAACTCCACTTGCATGTGTATATGTATCTCTTCTCGGAAACCAATACTTAAGTACGAGTAGTTTATAATTTATACTATTTGTGTCCTGGAAGGGATACTTAGGTAGCGAAAGCCCCAAAATTTTACTTGTAATTATTGTAATTACATGTATTGTAATGTTGTAATCAATTGGAATTGTATGTTTTGTGTGTTTCTGTACCGATTTATGTATAGTGTAGCATAAATTACAATGGTCTGTTCTATGTCAATTTTATGTACAATAATACACCATGTTGTTATTTACCAAAAAATACCGTAGAATTATAATTTTGTCATTTACCAATATAATTAGATTTACAGTAATTTAATCTTTGTGAAACAGCACCTTCAGAATTACAAAAGAATTTTTTGATGTTGAAATTGAAAATGTTTTAATAAGCTTCATTAATATTCGAACATTCATTTTTCAGTCAACAAGTAACTTATGTTTTTTGTCAAGGTCCCATAGTGAAACTCTATTCTCTGTAATTTACTTTTTCGACGAAGTTGCAAATAAGTATATCTCCATAAACAAAGCTAATAAGAAATATTATTTGTTTCTATTATATCGATACAGGGAAAAAGGAAAATTCTCGGAAAATCAATCACACAGGAAACTTATATTTTGAACGATCGCTTTATTTGTTTGACCGCCTAACTTCGACACTCCGCTGCTAATCGAATTACAACGTGACGAATCGTACCTATAAGGAAAACAAAGAAAGGAAGCTATATTATTATTTATTCTCCATTATATTTGGAAGTTTCAGAGATGTTCCTAAATATTATGTACGGGAAAATCATCGTACCTGAATGGAAATATTTAAAGAAAGATTTTCTATACTCAAGTATTATATAATAATAGAATTATCAGAGTAACTTACCTAGGTAAGTGAACTTACGGTTAAAAATTGTTAAGGGACCGGCGACCGCCGCTCGCAACTTCTACTCGAACCGCAAATATAAATTTGCCGGTATATTGCTATCCCTATTTGGCTGAAGACACATGATCGCGTGCAAGCGCGATAGCAATATGAGCGTACAGAATTTGTTATACATTTAGTCTTGTTCCGTGAATACCAAAAATGATGAATGAAAAATTGTTGTGTTTTTAACTTGACAATATAGGCTATGTTCCTGATCAATTAGTACGTGAGATATCGTTGGTTTTAATATGAAACAAATAAGGAGAAAACATGTCGTTTATGTCGCAAAAACATGCAAAACGCAATGCGCTTACATTTAATTTTGGGAAAGTATTTTGGAAAAATAATTATCCAGGGACCTAGATAAATACAAGTTCAATCTTAATAATCGCATAATATGGAGGAAATATGCTCGAATTACTAATTATTTTGGTATTACGTTTGTATGAGCAATTCACTCTCCGCTGGCGCCTTAAAAAAGGTTATTACCTTTTTTTTTCTTTCTATAAAGCAGTGTTCTCAAGATACGTTTGGGCAAACTACACACAGTTATAATATATCAGGCAAGGCGTTAATGAGTATAATAATAATGTATTTTCAAACTCATCTGTCCGTTTATTTATTTGTAAGATGATTGTTGGTTTTGCGGTTATTGACTACGGATGTAAGATGTCTTTTAATTATTACAATAATTTAACTAATTACTGATGTACACGACTTTGTCCGTGTGGCTTTACTAACATCAAAATCAGTTGAAATATGGGCTGCGAAAGCGTAACCAACTCACGTTTGCATTTAAAATATAAGTTAGGATAGGAAAAAGAAACAGTACTGACCAGATTAAAAACTATCTGTTTTATTTTCGAAAATAATATAAAAAACTTCACAACTTTAAAAAAGTATGTAAAGAAAGAAAGTAAAGAAAGAAAATCTATTTATTCTCACCATTGTGCCACACTTTACAAGTTACCATGGCGTCTAGAGGCACCTTTATAACGCTTGTCGTGTGTGGCACAATCTGAAAGAAGGCTACAGCTCAGCATAATACAGAATGCCTTGCAATAAATTACAAGAGCATCCTGCGCTGATTTTCAGCTGGAGCCCTACTCCAGCTGACACCACGGCTTCGTAACTATATATCTACTAATTATTACTACCTACTTAATCAATTATTCTAGTTATGCTTATGGGTTGTACAGGTGAATTAAAAAAATATTATAATATCCACCACTACAGCCCATTAACGTCCCACTGCTGGGCACAGGCCTCCACTCTCATAAGACAGAGGGAATTAGAGCTTAGACCTACCACGCTGCTCCAATGCGGGTTGGTGGTCTTTAACGACTATTATCATGTTAGTGATAATAACCGGGACCGACGGCTTAACGTGCTCTCCGAGGCACGGGGGTGAAACACCGCCAACTTCCTAACTCCGGGCTAGTACTGAGAATTTCTAGTTGGAAAAATTATGGCCCGACCCGGGACCGGGTTCGAGTCCCGGGTCTCGTCGACCTCGTCGGCCGCAGTCAAACATGCTGACCACTAGACCAACGAGGCAGTAAAATTTTATTTTATTTTTTTATCTACTACAAGTTAGCCCTTGACTGCGATCTCACCTGATGGTAAGTGATGATGTAGTCTAAGATAGTAGCGGGCTAACCTGTTAGGGGCATGGCAGTTATATTAAACCCATATTATTTATTATTATAATATATTCTAATTAAATAATGTAAATATTACTGCATCTTGGAATATAACTCAATCCAATACGTTCGAAAACCGACTGTTTAGTTATGAAACAACGAGCATACAGGTATGTATAATAGTCGTATCTAATACCAGAGTGCTGCGCTAATTCCACTAAGTACAGATGAATTTAACGCCCGCTACAATATGAAGCACTGGAATGGGCTGATAATGAACAGCGTATTTGCATATTATCATGCAAACAACCCATTGCCACCCATTCAATGACTATTGTCCATAAACGCAATGGATATTGTTATGACATTATTACTCGATAGGTATATGGAAAGGAGATTGTGATTGGATAAAATGTGGGACGATCTTTCAGCCAGAATAAAGTTGCTAAATAAGAAAGAGAAATAGCTCTTTGTTGAGCTTGTCTTACATAATAAGTCTTAAGTAAATTAAAAATCATTTTTAAAAGCAAGCTTACATCGTCCGTCATATTGAATTTAGTGTGACATCATTTAGTTTTTCGTATCCTTTTCGACAAACCCTTATAATAATTGATAATTTGATAAATAACTAGCCCGCCCATTAATATTGGATTTAGAATGATTTCACTTAACCATGCATTGTCATCCAAATTAAACATGTACCTACAGTTCGCGCGCGAGTTGAATGCAGAGTAAATGTATGTGTCACCATACATTTGCTCTGCATTCAACTCGTGCGCAAAATTTCAGCTCAACCGGTTTGAGACAACTGGTTTAGAATTCATTTGCAAGATTTGAGCTAAACAACCCACAAAAGTTGAAAGTTCAATAAAAACTTTTAAAAATGAACGCCCCTCCTATATTTTTACGATCACATGCAGAGTAGGTGTACTGTGTAGTCATTGGCCATTTTTAACCGACTTCCAAAAAAGGAGGAGGTTGTCAATTCGGCGCGTATGTTTTTTTTTTAAATGTATGTCGGTGCATATCTCCGTGGTTGCTAAACCGATTTAAAATTTTTTTTTTCAAATTCTGCATTAAGAGAACAAAAACGGCTTTAACTTTAAAAAAGTCGTAATTCAGAAGCTTGATTCCTCCAAGTTTCTAGTGGTTAAAATAAAGCTAATCGCAGATTACAGCATGAATCGCAGACGGCATCCGTATCACAATAATCGCACGCACTGAAAGCAAAAAGCTAGTCCTCAACCCACAGATCACAATTCTGTGATCTGTGCCTCAACCCATTGTCGCCCCACTACCTAATGAACACGAAACACTGAAACTTCAATTTTATCTTAAACGATCCAGGGGTCATAATAGCTATCTGTATGCCCAACCCAATCTGTCCAGAGGTTCAAACCTCTGCTCAGGCTGACAGCTCAATCTGTGCGTTGATAGATGAATCGGACAGTCACCTTTTCCTTTTAATATAATATAATATTTAGATATCAGTCTAAAACATGCGCTATGTTCGGCGCATACAACTTTTGCGGCATGTTTCTAATGTGCGATCAACCAGAGCGACCTTGAGGGGGAATATTCTGCAGGTGGCAGCACTAAGCGGCAATCCAATTTCGCTCAAAGTTCCCGCAAGAGTGGTAGATAATAATGACGACACTGTCTACAATTATCATAAATTGAAAATGTTATTCGCTGACAAAGTTTCTTCGTGAAATGCTTTTAATTAATCTATACAAATTAAAGCAAACAAAACAAGTAAGTATATCTACCTGTAATACATATTTGCAGGTCTTGTTATTTATTTTTAGAAATAATATAGGTAGGTATGTAAATAAATAAAGGTCTGGACATAAAATATCATGTATATTAAGTAACTGCTAACCTAGCCTTAGATACAATTGACATTTTCAGTACTATCATGTAATAATCATTAATTCCTGCAAAAACATGACTAAAAATAAATTTTTAAAAAAAACCTTCAGTCTGAAAACAATTTCAACTTTTGTAGATGCATTCAAGCTTTTTTCAGTCCGCTTAGCTTCAAACTATCTTCGGAGAGACGTCTCAGCTTTTAAAAGTCTTCGTACATTTAACTGTAGTCGTGGAAAGAAAAGAGACTAACCATCGGTTTAAAGTTTCGTTCGAACGTTTTAGCGAGATTACTTACTGTCACAATGTTAAATAGCTGTGGCTTTAAATATAATGTCAAGGGAAAACTGTTAAAAATACGACCGAGCGCAAGAGTTCTGATTGTAGTTTGTATAGTTATCTCCCTTCTAAGTTCTATTTATACTACTTTTCTTTTTCTTTTTACTAATAGGTAAATATATTATTGAACTAGAGGTCGTCCGCGACTTCGTCTACAATTTCTGATTTCCTATAAGATCATGAAATTTTCCCGCCGCAAAAAGCCTATATATAGAGGTTTTATATAGCTTATGCAGGTTTTTTTAAATTATATAGAACTAATAACCTAAATCCCGATTTTCAAGTCTCTAACTACAAAAACATCTGTCTGCTTATCTGTTTTTATCCCGGAAAATTAAGGAGATACCTACCACAGGATAAAAAAAATAATTCGGACGAAGTCGCGGGCATTATCTAGTACATACATACATAAGTTCAGTGGGCTACTACCATCGATTCAACTTTAAAGCATCGAACTGAATAGCGACTAAGATAAAATGAAAAAGCCCGAAGCGATTGCATACCCAAGCCGTATCAACGTACTTCAGCGCACTTGGCTGACATCAGTAATGAAGTTTGCACAACCGAACGCATTCAATGTTTGCCGGCACATAGAGTCGCGATTTATTGCTCGTTAATATGCAGTTAATGCACGTTTGCTGGAGCGAAGCTTTCACGAGTCTTTCATTAGCTAGGAATCGATGTTGGCTCAGATATTCATGAAACGAACGAAGGACATGGGTAGGTATAGATATTGTGCTCTCATAAATCGTTAGAAGAGCCCCTATAGGTGGATCATGGATGGACGATCTCAATGATGTTGCTTGTAGATGCTGAACCGGTACAAGACCGTGTTGTGTACTGTGACAGACGTCCACTGTTCTGCCGTCATACGGTGAATAGCCGTAACTACGTTACAGGATGTTGTGAGAAATTGCAGTTTTTTCTGAAGTTTCAAGCTTTTTCAATAGATTCTAGTTAGTTTAACTTATCATCATCATGATCATCATCATCATCATCATTAGCCAATGTGCATCCACTGTTGGACATAGGCCTCTTTCAAGTAGCGCCAGCCGCCAACGTGCTCTTTCCTCAGCTTCTCGCATCAAAGCGATGCAAGCCACCCTCCAGATATCAGCGCTCCACCTTGCTGGGGGGCACCTTAGTTTAAGTCATTATATGATAATTCATTAAAAAAACTATACCTTGTTAAAACTAGGTATCGTAGAAAATACTTACATTTATATAATTAAACACAAATATTTTTAAAATTGATTTGCTACACATACCGTTTGCTATACATACGAGTAGGTCTCTTGTAGAGACTTTCACGCGCTGCCTAAATTCTGCGGCCTTCTAGGTGACTCGCTTGACTCGTGATGTGATCGGCCTACTGTGGTATAATGGTCTGCCGACGTTGTGTTTTCCAGTGCGGGGTCGTCGCTCCAGCAACTCAGGACCCCAATTTATGTCAGTATGATAAACTAGAAGGGAAATTTGCTATAGTTAAATAGTTAAGTCATTATCATCGATAGTCTTGACTATGGCTGTGGCCTCTAGCAACTACTCAACCTACATGTTTCTTGCCACAAAATTGGAAAAGAAACATTTTAGAACGGCTAGTTCACACAGTAATCGGTTCTAAAGTTCTCACAAATCGGGGCAGCTCTAATGGAATGCGTTCCGTTTTCCACTAAAGTGAACGTCATTAAAACTTGCAGCTGGATAATGATGATATAGCGATCGCTGTGGAGCCAAACGTGAGGGATTTACACCACTTTTTAAGCTTATATCGACATTTGGTCTACATAAGACTTTAATTTGTAGAGATGAGACGATTTAATTGATTTTAGTCCGCAAGAATGTTTCAAAATAAAGTCTTTGAAGTCTTGGTCCTTATTGAATTGCCAGTTGCCACTGGAATATTGTGAAAAAGGTTTAACTCCAACACAATGCAAGCTTTTCTCGCTACTCCACGCCCGAAACCCTAAACGCCCCTTAGTTTCGTTTTAGGTTTTCTTAAAGAGCCCGTTGGAATTCCTAATTTTTATTGTACATAGATATCATATTATAAATGCGAAAGTGTGTTTGTTTGTTAGTTTGTCCCACGTTTGTCCTTTAATCACGCCGCAATGTAGCAACGGATCGACGTGATTTTTGGCATTGGTATAGTTGGGGACCTGGAGAGTGACATAGGCTACTTTTCATCCCGGAAAATTAAGGAGGAATCATAAAACTTTAAACCACGCGGACGAAGTCGCGGGCATCAGCTAGTATTTTTTATAATTTCCAAAAACATGAAAATAATATACTCATTTCAGGTCAGGTACGTAGGTAGTACATGGTAACATTGTAATGTATTCCGCGGTTCAGTCTACAGGCGACGCCACTCAGGCTACTTTGGTGTGAAGTGTGTCGTGAACGTGCTTTGACACATGATCATCTTAACCGTTGCGCTGATGAATAAAAAGGAAATAAGCATGAGCTATATTACCATGTTTTTTTTTAAGTTTGGGGTATGGCTTTAATATAACTGCCATGACCCTAACAGGTTAGCCCGCTACCATCTTAGACTGCATCATCACTTACCATCAGGTGAGATCGCTGTCAAGGGCTAACTTATAGTGGATAAAAAAAAAAATGAAAACTTCTTTAGCCTTAGCTTCTTGAGCACTTTTTGGTAGGGGGTACCGACATGCTCACGAACACCGACATGCTCGTGAACAGCGACATGCTCGTGAACAGCGACATGCTCGCGTTGTTACGAAGACAAAAGGTCTTAAATGTAAATATACTACATTCGTAATTAATCTTTAATTAGTTTTAAGGTTTATATTTTAAATATATTAAATTATAAAAATAAAAAGACGTGTGGCACTCGGAGACTGCCGCGGTAAAGCTATTGCATAGCATTTTTTATCAACTTATGTAATTTTTATGCAAAAAGGAACCAATCCACTCACATGCCAAAAATGAGATAAGTATACAGAAAGCTTTTAAAATGCACCTTCTATCGACTCCAGGGTCATAAGTAGGTCCTATTCATCGAGTCGGAGCCGGTCGGAGTGGGGGGTGTTTGGTTATTTTCGTTACGGAATTTCTGGATTCGGTCTCCACGCTCAAGGCCCGCGATAGAAGCTATGCAATAGCTTAAAATTATTTTAAATTATAATAAAAAAAAGAAAAAAATTAAATATTCGTTTTCACTTCTATCGGCAGTCCCTATGACTGCCAATTTATTTATTTTTATTGCAAAACAGGCCTGGGCTTAGCGATAATCATGCTTAATGCAATACAATGATGAGTTCTAGGTTGGAACGCGCTTGCTTAGAAGATGCCTATATTCACTCTTACCTTGAAGGCATATATTATCAACATCGAATGCTATAATATGTATGTTTCACTTTGATTCCTTGATGGAATTAATATAGCTGTCGACGCGAAATTATCATTGAAGACAGGTGTGGAAGATTAGCGAATAACACGGCACTACTATCACAGAATACATAAAAGTACATATACTACCTACAGTACTATTTTAGACGTCAGCATAAAATAGTAGTAGTAGTCATCGTGGTAGGTCCCGGGTTCGATTCCCGGTATCTAGTTACCACCCTACCAGTAAAGACGTGCCGCCAAGCGATTTAGCATTCCGGTACGATGCCTTGTAGAAACCGATTAGGGGTACGGGTTTAACATACCCCTAATCGGTTAGCCCAATACCATCTTAGACTGCCTGTTCACTAACCTGATGGATAGTGGTGAGCTCGCTGTCAAGGGCTTACTTTTAAAAAGTGAATAATAGTTATTTGTTATACAAGAGTGAAAAGTTGTTTTTTAACCGCGTGCTCAATTTTGATGACCGAGCAAGCGAAGGATTCTAAAATTGAATCACGAGCGGAGCGAGTGATTCAAAAATTAGAATCCTGAGCGTCAGCGAGGGAATCAAAAGAGCACGAGGTGAAAAATCTTTTCACTCGAGTGCAACACGTAACTTTTCATCCCACCTCAGCGAGGAAATGACTAAATGCAAAAAAAATCACAAGGTAACTTTTCATCCCACCTCAGCGAGGAAATGACTAAATACAAAAAAATCACAAGATTAAATTCAATTCTGTTAATTTCTTCGTCACTAGAATCACTCATTTTAGGTTTTTCACTTATTTTCAATTTTCTTGTTTTTAATCGGTTTTAATTTTAAACAATATGACGTGAAAGAAAATGGTGCGCGCAAAGCAAATTAAAAAAGTACACCAAGAAGGTAACGAGTGTGAGTTTTTAACAAATTAAAAACGATTGTATGGAAATTCGGCACCATAGAGGTACAAGTAAATAGGTTTTAATGATGTTTTGAATTCACAAACTTCATAGACGAGTGATATTTACTAACGTGCACACGATGTTCTAAATTCAATTTACTTTATCCTCTAGAGGATAATAACGGCTTTTACCTTCAGATATCGAAGAGTAAAAATACTCTTTCCGAGATGGTGGGATGAAAAAAAAATTAATCACTTTGTACAAGGTACTATTAACTATTCTGTGATGATTCATGATACCCGCGAGGGTTATTTGTACGCGTGAATTTATAGGTTTTAAAAATACCAGTATATTTTTTTTCATTTCACACGTAGGTACCTGTTTGTTAAAGTCGAGCAAGCATTGATTTCTCGTATCTTTTAATGCTCATGTGACTCTAACATAATAATATGCGCAGAAAAAATACATAACAGTGGCTTTGGAAGTTGGTTTTTCGTAATTACTTCACTGTCTAAGCATAGTTTAAGTATTATTATTGTTCTCATTTATGTGAACTTTTGTTCTTCCCTGAGAAATAAATATCTTTAAACCTAAATAACTTTATCTTTAAGCAGCTTTTTAGAGCTAGTAGGTACTTGAAGTTCAATTATGATTTCTGAAACTGTCAACGTTCGGCGGGTATAGTACAATATCAATTCACTGTCAAGAGTTCCTGATTCTCCTTTTTTGTGTGGTAAATATTATTGGCCGGTTAAAAATGTAATTGAAATGGTTTTTGCCAGTCGCCATTTCGAAGATAAGTACCAATACCGTAAATATACAAGAATTGCTCTCTCTGTAGTAGTTATATTATTTATAATATTAAAACGGTAGTGGAACGGAAGTTTGCAAGAGTCCGTTTATATTTTGCCTTCCTAAATTTTGCTTTAGTGAGATAGCAACTGGTCCCGCTGGGAAATAAATTGCTAGGTTGTATTGTTTTATAATACATGTTTTATAATAATTTTCGAAATAAGGTTCTGCTTCCTCGAAATTACATAACAAAGAGTATTTACAGAGTAAATAAATATTTTCGCGGAAATATTTTTTGACCTGCCCGGCTAGCATGCGCACAACGAGTAAAATTATGTCTACCCGTTATCTCTATTCGTCGACCGAAGCTATCATGGTTACTTGTCTCGTTACGTCAAAAGTAGAGATAAAAGTAATATTTCTTATCTGTGGTATTTTTCTCTACGAACCCTTACTATGTTTTTCTTGTAATATACCGCATTTTGTGTGCGCAAAGCCGGCTGTACCTGCAATCATGGAATTGATAGGCAATTACTAGTTATTGCCCGTCAAACTAATGGGTGTTAATGGGGCTAGCGCACTCTGCGATTGCAGCAGCGCGACACCAATATAGTATTATGTCCTTTTTAGGCTCTCTTTTATTTAAAGTTCCCTTTATAATATATCTAGATATGGCTTTTCCGAACAATAACCTGACAAACTTAATATGACACTACAGACTTGGAATGACATTCTGAACCAGTAGATTCACTCGACGATTCAAAAGCACTCATAAAATATGTTTATTTGAATAAGAAAAACACTGAATATTGAACATTATAGATAGATAGATAGATAGATAGATAAACTCTTTATTGCTACACAAGATATAAAAAATACATTGAAAAGGAAACTATACTATGCCTTTATTGTATTATGCGTTTCAAATGTGAAGACAATCGCCATATGTAAAATGTAAAATTTTCCACTGAGATTTCTTTATTGTACATGGTGAAATAAAAGCTGCGCATAGTGTAGTAATTGATAGCGAAACATTAATTTTTGACCTGTAAAAATGTATAAGTATAACCTAATAATAACTTTACAGTTAAGTTGAATAAATATTTTCATTTTTAATATACCGATGGACAGGCAACTTCTTTCATTATATTATACTTATGGGTTCCGTGGAAATAATCCAAAATTTAGTAAAGAAAACGTTAAAATGTTCCGCGATGTAGGGATAAGACAAGAAGTATGATTTTTCAAGCAAGAATGTTCTCAATAAAAAGGCTTGACTGCATTCAGAATCTAGTCTTCACATAGTGCCGAGAAAAATTTCCAATGTATTGTTTTTTTCAAATAGTTTTATCTAACTTCCCCGATATTTTATTTTCGAAGCATTTTACACGTTTCTACTGAATCGATTTTCATGAAAATCGGCTCGTACATTATAAAAACCTTCGTCTCTTCGCTCAGGTGGCTTAAAGTTTTGATAATGATAGATAGTAATAATTATGTATACTTACATTGGAAACTACACTAAAAGCTATTTGTGAAAACTTTTAAAAAGTTTGGTTTGCGTTACTTGAGCTTAGTTCTTTTTAATAGTAGACAGACACGGCGGCATTAAAAGAGCTAACTTATTGCTACTTTCTGGATTCTTATTTTTTTTAATCTGTAATTTTCGGTAAATGTTTGCATGAAATATCTCACATCAGCATTGCGTTAACCTTTGTCGCATACGTTTCCATTACAGAGTAAACAAGGTAAATGAGGCGATATTTTGAGCTCATAAAATATACGTCCATTTTTGAACTATATTTCTCTGAATTTTGCGCCAAGAGATCTGACACTCTGTGCAATAAAACATATTTTATGCACTAGCCGAACTCCGTAAGTCATCTTTTCCTGAGGAAAATATTCATGTACTTAGTATGAATTCATCGAAGCAATAAGTACCTTATTTATACAGGTATGTGTGCTTAGAACCATGGAAAAACTAAAGTTACCGACGCGACGTAAGAAAGTAACATACTCGTAGCTCGACGTATTGCGAAGATGAAGTGGCAATGGGAAGGGCACATAGTTCAATGAACCGCACCGCATGCTGGAATGGCAACTCGGCACTGAAAAGCGCAGTGTTGGCAGGCCCCTGAAGGTCTAACTCTAGCCCGACTACAGAGCGGCAAATATTATTTGTAATGGGCGGCGTCGTCGCGCAATGCATCTCCGTGCCACGTCGCTTAAGTGGGCCCAGCTTCATACAACCTCATACAAAGAATACTAACCGCTACGTATCGCGCCGCGCTGGGCCTCTTAGTAGTAGTTAGACCTTCAAACAAGTCGCGGGGAGCTGCTGGATAAAGGTGGGCGCAATACCACGGCATGAGAAAGTCCCATGTAGACCTATGTCCAGAAATCATGGACGCCTATCGGTTGATGGTGACTTGAATTTTCGAGTTTTTTATTAACTGTCCTATGTACCTATTTATTATTCATATATTTTCCATTTATTTGTATACTGATTTTTATAAAATTATTTCTAAACACGTTTTACAAAAATATGTATATAAAAATACTACACAAAATATATTTAAAAATAATCCTACAAAACTTACACTCGCTGCGGGGCCTTAAGGACCCAAGCAGGGTCAAGTGGTACGGGCTCCAGAGAGAGGAACTTCCCCATAATTCGCGCTGTCTCAAGGATAACCGCCTTATATTATTTATTATCAATAAAAAATAGGATTAGTCAATTTCTGTACTTCAGCAAAATGATATTTTGAAGTTAACACAAGGCTTTACACAAGTTATATTTCGGTGCTTACATACGAACGACGATACGAGTATAGGTAGTGGTACCTATTACCGGCAGTAAAAAGTTGCATTAGTCGATTTTGTGGTAAATCGATGTTAGCGGCTAACGATCGCACGTTGTCCCTGCATTGACTTAATGTCGCCATAAATTTCCATTACTTGGTAAACACGGGGAACGAGCCGATATTTTGCACGACACGGTCGCTTGAATTCGCGCCAAGTGAACCGTCCCGTATAGCGACAAAACATGTTATTTTAACCACCAAAATTAGTTAATAGCTCGCTAGTTTATTATACGAGTAACGTAGATGACTGTATTGCGACAAAATATTACCAAAGTTTTGAATTGCCGTGTAAAAACGTCATTGTTATGAAGCCGATACGGCCGCCGAGTATCTTGCTGGTTCCTCTCGGTACGAACGGCATTCCGAACCATTACATTTCACTCACTAGTAGATCAAAGACACACAACGATTCAAAAACACTTGTAAAAGTTTATTATTTGAATAAAAACATTTGAGTTTGTTTTGAGTTCCATAAGAGAGAAATATTTTTAAATAGCATTTTCAAGTGGTGTGTTTGACAATAATGGTACTGTTTGGACTAAACAACACAATGACTAAACCGATTTGCCTGAAATTCGGATTGGAGATATTAATACATAATACATTTCATCCCAGAATATTAAAGGATCTTAATCTACACGAACGAAGACGCGGGTATTACCACAGAATAGTTACTAGTAGTAAGTATTACTAAGTTTTAACAGACAATTTAATTATTAATAGTGTCAACTTGGAGAGGTTGTATCATCTTCTAATAATATCCAATTAACCACTTAAGTAACATTAATAAGTAATTTTCTCGAGATAATTGTGTCTCTAAGTAGTTATCATTAGACGATTGGCAGTATTAAGGCTCTGCAACACTGCTTTTATATTACCAGAGGCTTTCAAAGCAGCGCTGCTCCTGCTACATTTATGCGTAAGAGATCTGACGTGAAGGATGCTCTACTTTATTAATTGATTAAACGATTACATTAAGGCCCTTTAAACATTTACCCCGCGACCAACTATAGGTATTTAAAACTCAACTATAGGTATAAAACTCGTCACAGTACAGCATATATATGCACGCTTATATAGCTCTACGCTCTACGCTCGATTTTATAGCCAACTAACCAATTTTGTTACTTGAAAATATTAGATGATTATTTATTTACTATGTACTTATCTATGCCTCCGCGCCACATTCCGCGCCGCTGTTGGCCGCGGTAAATATTATGTACCTACCTATTTATGAGCCGAAACAATACTCGCGGCTACAATAATACTCAGTTTTTGAGATTGTAAAATAATGTATAAAAGATTATCTTACCGATTTCGTTCAAAATCGATATCTGGGGTTCCCTAGGATCACAAAATAGGAAACTGTTACCAAAATTTTAGAAAAGTCAGCGCCATTTTGAAATTCTTTGTTAGAGTACCGATTTCGTTCAGAATCGATATCGGGGAACCCCCGAAATCGGTACGATTGTAGGGTGTTATTGACTTCCTCGCCCTACAACCAACTACCTAGTTAGGATTCACTTCCTAAGTGTAGGCGTTGAAATGATACACTCGATAATGACTAACACAATAGTATATTATGATAACGACATACTGTATAATAACACTGTATAGATATATGGTAAAAGAACGGTGGGTCTAGCAGCGTTGCTAGACTGCCACGCTTGTTCGCGTCTCTCGAGTGAATAAGCTGCCGGCCGTTCGACGTTGCTTTCTGCCAATCAGCGATTCGATATTCGAACTTCAGTACATAGCTCGCAGACGTATGCACTGGCCGGTGCGAAGCAAAGAGGCCCGCTAGCGGAGCACCACATCACCCCCCTGCAGAGTGAAAAAGAACGGGAGAAGAAAAAGAAATTAAGTTTGTAAATGCGACGGAAAACGTACCCTACGTCCGGAACGCGTATAAACTGGAGGTGGACTTGTTGCATCAGATGGATCGAGTGACAAGTTAGCTGGTTTCAACCTGTCAATAGAGACTGTGATTGGTTTCCCTTTCACTTCAATCCTAAAAGTCTTTTCACCACGCTCCAACACCTTGAAAGGACCGGTGTACGGCTGCTGTAACGCTAACTTGATCGTTCCTCGACGTAAATACACGAATGATGCGGAAGATAAATCTTTAGGTATATAGAAAAACTTTTTGCAATGTGCAGTTGCAGGAGTTGGCGATAGATTCGCCATATGAGTGCGAAGTCTATCAATAAAATATGCTGGATCAATATGACGATCCTTAAAAGTAGGGTTAAAAAATTCACCATACCAAGAAAACGTCGGACTCCTTGAACCGTTTTTGGCAAGGGAAAGTCCTGTAAATCCTTGATCCGTTCGATAGGCGGGCTGATACCAGCAGCACTAATCCTATAACCGAGGAACCTAACTTCTGAAACATTAAAATTGCATTTTTTTTCATTAATTACTAATTGAGGGGGAATTATAGGCCACCTCGTAGCCTTTCTTGAGGCTATCACTTTATAAAGAATAAACGCGTGTTCACTGATAATTCGTATATTACTTCATATTACAACGTTAATAATAAAACTGGTAAATAAATAGAAAGGATGAAAAATCTATGAAGCGCTCCTAGATGATTATGCTGAGATGACTTGTATATTAAATATGATGATGATGGCCTCTCCATTTCTGCGTGGCTGTTCTACGCATGCTTCGAAATACGAACATTTTCAAATCGTAGTTTTCGAAGCGATGACCAGCCAGTGTTAAAGGAGTATGTACGCCACATCACCCCCCTGCGGAGAAAAAAAGAGAGAGAAAAAATTTCTACAGCTGTGGGGAAGAGGAGTATTAGATACAAGTGAGTCTGTACAGTACTCCAGTCATTGTAATGCTTGAGAAGAATCATTCTCAAAAGCGTTGAGTTGCTTGCGCTTGAGTTGTTAGCCTCGAAAGCGACAAAGCTTGAAAGTCCGAAAATAAAAACTCTAAGGCGTGCGTAAACCTGAGCGAACGGACATGTGCGTGTGTTGAATGCTGGAACATAGGGCCTAGGCTATCGCTAGTCCTATACGCTCACAGCAAGTTGCGTCGCTACATACTTATATGGCCCCGGGCCATAGCTATGCGGACGCAACAGCGGTAATTAAAACAGCTACCGCCAGACTGCTTCCCTGTGTAGAAACAACCCTCCGCAGTGAGGTTAATGGCGCTCGCTAACTTTAAACATACCGATTAGTTTTTCTCGAAAAGAGGCATGTATGTTCATAATATATAACTGAAGATGATTAAATTATTAAGCTGAAAATAAAATATTATTTACAAATTTGAAATCGTCCGTCAGTTATGTCACAACAATGAAACAAAATCTAAATTATTCTAATGTCCATAAAAACTCGTTGATTGTCGCACCAAATGTCAAATTGTTATTTACAAACAGCTAAATCACTTGCTCGATGAAATATCTGCTGGATACCATGCTGCATGCCGTTTCCTTCTTCTAAGGAAATTTTTATTGAGGGCGTCCAGGAAACTTTACTTGGTTTCTATCAAAGCCGGGCGCAAATCCATTCGCACCACGCGGAGACGGCTGCTTTATATTATGCACTATTGTATGTATTCTGCAACGATTATTGAAGAATTATCTTGTTCACGTTCGAGGGTCACCAATTGAGGGAGTTATAGACTTCCTCGCCCTACAACCAACTACGTAGTTAGGATTCACTTCCTAAGTGTAGGCGTTGAAATGATACACTCGATAATGACTAACACAATAGTATATTATGATAACGACATATTGTATAATAACCATTGAGGTATTATGATGATAATAACACTGTATAGATATATGGTAAAAGAACGGTGGGTCTAGCAGTTTTGCTAGACTGCCACGCTTGTTCGCGTCTCTCGAGTGAATAAGCTGCCGGCCGTTCGACGTTGCTTTCTGCCAATCAGCGATTCGATATTCGAACTTCAGTACATAGCTCGCAGACGTATGCACTGGCCGGTGCGAAGCAAAGAGGCCCGCTAGCGGAGCACCACACGATAACAAAGAACTTCAAAATGGCGCTGACTTTTTTAAAATTTTGGTAACAGTTTCCTGTTTTGTGATCCCAGGGAACCCCAGATATCGATTTTGAACGAAATCGGTACGATAACAAAGAATTTCAAAATGGCGCTGACTTTTTTAAAATTTTGGTAACAGTTTCCTGTTTTGTGATCCCAGGGAACCCCAGATATCAATTTTGATCGAAATCGGTACGATAACAAAAAAATTCAAAATGGAGCTGACTTTTTTAAAATTTTGGTAACAGTTTCCTGTTTGGTGATCCCAGGGAACCCCAGATATCGATTTTGAACGAAATCGGTACGATAACAAAAAATGTCAAAATGGCGCTGACTTTTTTAAAATTCTGGTAACAGTTTCCTGTTTTGTGATCCCAGGGAACCCCAGATATCGATGAACGAAATCGGTACGATAACAAAAAATTTCAAAATGGCGCTGACTTTTTTAAAATTTTGGTAACAGTTTCCTGTTTTGTGATCCCAGGGAACCCCAGATATCGATTTTGAACGAAATCGGTACGATAACAAAGAATTTCAAAATGGCGCTGACTTTTTTAAAATATTGGTAACCGTTTCCTGTTTTGTGATCCCAGGGAACCCCAGATATCGATTTTGAACGAAATCGGTACGATAACAAAGAATTTCAAAATGGCGCTGACTTTTTTAAAATTTTGGTAACCGTTTCCTGTTTTGTGATCCCAGGGAACCCCAGATATCGATTTTGAACGAAATCTGTACGATAACAAAAAAATTCAAAATGGCGCTCACTTTTTATATACATACATACATGCATACATACATATATATTCCTAACATACACTTTCCTTGTGGCTTTGCCGTAATCGGGTAAAAAAATACGCCTACACTTGAGAACTTCCTTCTTTGTGGATGTCGGTTACAATATCAAGTTTTTCTAAGCGCAGTACACTATAGAGAATATTATATTTTTATACTACACCCGCTCGGAAAGTACCCTCTTGCTTTTGTCAAAACGAGGTAGAAAGTACGTCATTGCTACAAACCAATTAAGCGGGAGGAAAAGATGTATGAAATTTCATTTCTAACGTGCTAAGCGGGGAGAAAACTGTATGAAAATCCATTTCTAACGCGCTGTTGTTTTTTAATTTTAAGTAAATATGGTATGGACGTTGAGAATTTGGATGTCTTACCTTAAGGAAATATAATATTAGAAGCAGCTTCACCATATTTGACATAGAAAAGTCAAATAATATGGTGAATATCGATTGTCGACATCGACGTCGATTATCGATATCGATAGTCGATATCGATATCCGATATTGATAGTCGATATCGATATCGAGGTCGATTGTCGGTATCGATGTCGATTGTCGGTATCGATGTCGATTGTCGATATCGAAATCTATATTGAAATAATCCTCAAAATGTAGTCTAGTTGTGATAGTGAAGCTTCGAATGAAGCGACTCATATAGTTATGATAGAACGTCATTTTTTTTTTTTAATTTTTTTTTTAATTTTTTGAAAACAATACATTAGAAATTAAAGCTAGCTAGCCTAACCTAATTAAGGACTATTAACTATTATTAACTATTAACCTAAACCTTTTTTTTTTTCTTTTTTTTTTTTTCTTTTTTTTCTTTTTTTTTTCTTTTTTTTTTTTTTTTTTTTTTTTTTTTGTTTTTTTTTTTTTTATGTTTCTGTATTTTGAATATGGGTTTGTAAAATTGCCTGAAATAAAAAATATTTATTTTATTTATTATTTTAAACCTTTGTAAGTTCGTTTAATCACTAATTATCGCTTATTTTCCTCGCAGGTGTAGTATAAAGCACTATGTATCACTCGGTAGAAAGTACGATTCCTACCTCGCGTGTATTGCGGCCCTTCGGCTACGCCTCGGGCCTCAAACTACACCCTCGATAGTAATCGGTCACTTTCTCCCCTCGGTGAACAATGTACTATTTTCTATGGCAGTACACAACACGGTGTTCATTTTGTCGTAATAAATTTTGTGGAAAAAAGCGATACACCCACCCATCCACGAGCGCGTCTCAGCGCGTACTGAGCGCCAACGGCCAAACGCCTAGCGCTCGGCTTCTTTTCATAGAAAAATGTATGAAACATTTTTTTTTGCCACAATAACTTTATACATATTTATTTGTATGCTTAATGTGATGGACCATGGATAGAGGACTATATAAGCCCCACTTTATTGTTAATATTCAAGTTAAAATATGCAGCGGATCTAGCTTTATGGGTACCTATCCGGACCCCATTTTTCGTCATTTTCAGCAGATCTTGCGTTCGGAGAAACGTATTTATGCAAAAAATTTGTATTGGAGTGTGCATTTTTATATGGTCAAACGAGAGATGAAGAAATGACCTTTAATTTGATACTATGACATCCCCACAGCTGTGATTCCCGTTTCTTTAAAGTGTACCTGTAAAATGATGAAATCCGTGTATAGCCCCTTAAGCTTGACTTGTAATTTTTTTTTTCTATCGGAACAATCTAAACGGAACATCTGTCAGTCTGTCTGCTACGCTTTCATGGCCCATCTGTTCAACCGATTTAGATAAAATTTTGTACAGGGGTAGGTTAATTACCGGAGAAGGACATAGGCTATCCCAGAAAATAAAAGAGGACATTAAAAACCTTAATCCACGCGATCGAAGTCGCGGGCATTATCTAGTAATTAATGAATTTGATATGATGAAAATTACAGTCGAGGCGCAAATTCTCATTAGCGCCGAGAGTTTAATATTCAATGTGGTACCTATCGTATCAATATCATACAAAATCATAAACCGCGAATAATTAATTTATATTAGTACTAATTGAAGACGTTATACTATTAGAGCGATACCACAATCTAAATTGTGACTGATGTTAGCAATATCTTCTATACTTATAATAAAACTGTAATGCAGGTCCAATTCTGTACATTGAAGATATTTTGAAAATTTTTTTTGGAGGGCACTCATTATTCGATACTGAAGCCAAATCTGTAATTTTTTTCATTTTTGTCTGTCTGTCTGTCTGTCTGTCTGTCTGTCTGTCTGTCTGTCTGTATCTTGGCCGCGCATCACGCCGAAACTACTGAATGAATTCAAACGAAACTTGGCACGATTTGAGCCTATACTACGAGGTAGGACATAGGATACTTTTTATCCCGAAATTCTACCTCCGAAGGGGTGAAATAGGGGTTGAAAGTTTGTATGAAAGTCCTTAATTTCTCAAGTTATAGCAATGAAACTTGAAATATGAGCTGCGGGTTGAAAATGGATACATACGTGTTTCACAGTTTTTGAAAATTCGACCCCCAAAAGGGTGAAATAGGGGATGAAAGTTGGTATGAAAGTCCTTCGTTTCTCAAGATGTTTTACAAGTTATATCAACGAAACTTTTTATTTTGGCTTACGGTAAAAAATAAAGAAGTATGTGTCTCAGTTTTTCAAAATTCCACCCCTAAGGGGGTGAAATAGGGGGTGAAAGTTTGTATGAAAGTCCGTCATTTCTCAAGTTATATCGATTAAACTTGGTATACAAGCTACTGGTTGAAAATGAAGAAATAAGTGTTTCACAGTTTTTGTAAATTTTACCCCCGAAGGGGTGAAATAGGGGTTGAAAGTTTGTATGAAAGTCCTTCATTTCTCAAGTTATAGCCATGAAACTTGGTATACGAGCTGCGGGTTAAAAATGAAGACATACGTCTTTCACAGTTTTTCAAAATTTCACCCTCAAAAGGGTGAAATAGGGGTTGAAAGTTTGTATGATAGTCCTTCATTTCTAAAGTTATATCGATGAAACTTGGTATACAACCTACCGGTTAAAAATAAAGAAATACGTGTTTCACAGTTTTCGTAAATTTTACCCCCGAAGGGGTGAAATAGGGGTTGAAAGTTTGTACGAAAGTCCTTCATTTCTCAAGTTATATCCATGAAACTTGGTATATGAGCAGCGGGTTAGAAATGAAAACATACGTGTTTCACAATTTTTCAAAATTCCACCCCCAAAGGGGTGAAATAGAGGTTGAAAGTTTGTATAAAAGTCCGTCATTTCTCAAGTTATTTCGATGAAACTTGGTATATCCACGCGGACGAAGTCGCGGGCATCAGCTAGTCATATATAATATTATAAATGCGAAAGTGTCTTTATTTGTTGTCCAAGTACGCCGCAGCAGACTAACGGATCAACGTGATTTTTTGTATGGGCATAGGTGAGGACCTGGAGAGTCACATAGCCTTTTTATCCCGAAAAATTATGGAGTTCCCGTGGGAATTAAAAAACTTATTCCGCGCGGACGAAGTCGCATGCATCATCTAGTCTAGTTTATTATAATATGATGAACTGTCTGATTTATTTATGTTACAACTTACAAAATACATATACTTACAATGAACATGAGACGCAAACAGAAAGTAAGTAGGTATGTATTATAAATTAATAAACTGTAGTAGTTAACCAGTTAGAATTTAATTACTTTAAATATTTTTGTACCTTCATATGAACTTGCACAAGTATTTAAATGGTTACACATGTAGAGGTTCCACGAGAGATTTAATGTAATTAGTTAATTATAAAGTTTGGTTAACATTGCGACAATAATTAATCATTTGATCACTCTCGGTTGCTATCAGCAGCCTCTAAATCAAATTGCGATCTAAACACAAAAGTATTTAATAATAATCGCTGATACTTTGGGCTTACAATAAAACCAGACTTTTTCGAGGTAAAGTTACACCTCACTCAACAACAATTCACCAGAAAAAAAATCCAAAACTTGGATACTTTTTTGGCCTTTCGCACCGGCTTGGTCCATTTCAATGTTGTTTTTCCAGAACACGTATAGGAACGATCAAAAGCCATCGTAACTTTGAAATACGGTACACAATGCCGTAACGCGCTGTATAAAATTATCTATTCAATTCTATTCCTTATTCAAACGCATATAAGATCTTTAATAGTTTGCAAGTGGTAAATGCTTCAAGCAGCTTAGTCATAAAGCACCCAGTTTTTCCTAGCAAAACTGGCGATTAAAAATGCTGTACGTTACAACCCGACTGGACGACTTATGCCTCTACCTTTTTGATAACGTGTTTAGATCATCAAAGGATGGAGGAAGGAAGGATATTGTAAGCTAAAACGACCAATTCGACTTCTACACTTTTCATACGTACGTCCAAAAGACTTTTAGGTACTCTGCAGCATATCAAAGCGACAAAAAACGAATTTCATGGCTTATAGCAAGGGAGCTAGTGGCTGGTGGATTATAAAATTAGCTCGATGCTGACAGAGAAAGGTAATTAATTGACTTTTGAAGTTTGTGAACTAGGTAAACTAGGTTGCAAAGCCCCGGTGTCACTATACGAACCATGAAATCTATCGAGTTCAACGAGACAAGCAGGGAGTCAGACTTTATATCCTTTTATAAACAATCCACAAATTCTCATGGTCTAGGGACTATAGTTAATCTAACACTCATTGCAGCAAGTCAACTCAAGGAGCATTGCTTTCCGAACCGGTGGTAGATTCTTACGACTTATCATAAGTGGCACAAGTTGTCCTACCTGAAATAAATCATTTCTATTTCTATTTCTATTTCTAAAAAATTAGAAAAAAGATTCTGAGCAATTTATTTTATTTCCTAAATAACATAGTGACAATGATAAGGTAGAATTTTATTTTATTTTTGTATAAATTTTATTTAATACTTTTATGATCACTTCATTAATTGCAACTTCTGGCGTACTGTTTTAGTAATTGTTTATGTTATTTTTCTGCCATCAGCTCCCTATTTATAACGGGTGTGTATTCCGTCAAATGTTTTTAGGAGAAATGTAGGAGAAGCATGAAATTGCTGTTTGCTGTTTTCGTTTTACGAACCGAATTAACTTCGCCTGCAAATACCTGCCTAAGGTTTTAATTCCTCAGCTTTTAGTCCTTTATGAATTCGGTTCACGATTTAGAAATGACTAAGAAAATTCGTTTCGTTCATTTTAATAATTTTACTGTACCTAAAAGATTTTTAACTAGTATACTATAGCACTAGTAACTTTATATGGGTACAATGCCTGGTATGCCATTTCGCATTTTCTAAGTTAAACTAAAACAGACTCCTTGTTATAGATGGTAATAATACAAGGACGTCTTGTAAAGGTAGGTTGTATAAAATTAAATAAAATCCTTTACCACCATCACCACTATATTATTATGTTTGACTCGCTAGCACATAATAGGTAGGTAATAGTACAGGTTCTAGGCAAGCGTGCTCCACTTGCCATCAAGTCTGATTGCAGCCAAGCGCTAGTCTGTAAATTAAAAAAAAATTAAACATACTTTAGCTAATCCCTTGTTGTCATCAAAAACCTTGTCATTAGTGCTGACAACAACTGTATAAAGGTTCAAATTAACAGATGTACGAATGCGTAGGTAGAAACAGGCGACAAACCTTAATCAGTAAAAGAAGATCAAGTAATTATTTCATGTTTATAATTCTTATATTCGCCACATCAACAATCCATTCATTTCTAGGTCTACCTATATCCTTTTATCAACATCACAAATATTATGGGATGTAGGTCATGACCTCGTGTTTTATTACGTTACTAACACCCTGCCCGAGGGGTATTTTTGATGGATTCTATTTTGTATCCCTATTCTTATCTCGAAAACTTAATAGATGGTTAGCTGCATGCAGGGTAGCGCGAAAGTAGCAAAAGTATTCTGTGACATAAGTGAATTTGACTCGCTCCAGCTATGCTTGGGACGGCAGTTAGAACTACTTATGTATCTCAATTCTCAATAATTAGAATTATTGTAATTTTTTATATTTTAGAAGAACGACGGTCGAGTTTCTTGCTAGTTCTTCTCGTTAGGGATGGCATTCCGAGCTAGTGGTAGACTGATTTGACGATTCAAAAGCACTTGTACAACTTTATTTGAAAAAAAAAAAATTTGAATATAGGGCTTTTACATGGCAATACAATCGCGCGCGTACATCGACAGAGCCTTTTTTAAGTGAGTGCAATTTTTCAAAATTCCAAAAAAAGTTACCAGCCGATTTTCAAAATTCAAACGCTCACACGTGTCTCGATAAATTCCTCAACTCTTGGTGCTATTCCCATCTCGATCCTCCCAAAATCCTCGGAGCTATGGCCAAAAATACGTCTCCGGCGATTTGCATCTGATAACCAACTTTTCAACCGGCAATGCGAGAACAGCCTGGACTGTTGGTTCTGCATTCGAGCTATTTGAGTTGAAACCTTGGTTAAAACTTCGTTACTTGGATAGGCCAATGTCCTTTTTAAATTTTCTGGTGAATAGATGAATGACCCAAAGGGCTTTAACCCGAAAGCGCTATGACACCCCGTTCATTATTTATACAAACGGGTCTCAAAGAGAATGCTCCCAGTACATTTATCAAATTTGACACCCAATTTAGAAAGTGTCACAGGCATACGCAATAATTAGGGGCGGAGACCTCAGTCATTTATTATTAGAGTGGTCTAATACCGGCTATTAGTGGCCGGCCGGGTCCAACTGCATGTTTGGTTATCAGCATAATAATATGTCAGATCTCTGATAAGATTATTTATTTGCAAATTTCTTCATCGAAAGGAAATTAGAGCTTAGACCAACCACGTAGCTCCAATGCGGGTTGGCGGGCTTTGACGACTATTATCATGTTAGTGATAATAACCGGGACCGACGGCTTAACGTGCTCTCCGAGGCACGGGGGTGTAACATCACCAACTTTCTAACTCCGGGACAGTATTGAGAATTTCTAGTCAGAAAATGGCCTGACCCGGGACTCGAACCCGGGACCTCGTCGTCATAATTGTACAGTACTTATTATGTACACAAGTTACCGTTAACAGGTTATGAACTTATGAGTGGGTATTTCTAAATTAACCCTGTAAATGCAAAACTTGCCCAACACTAATCATAATATACTTTTACCAGGTACTCAACCCACTACTCAAATTTAAGAGTCATTAATATTTACCGTGCATGTAATGCTTTCCATTCTATTCGTTATTGAAACTTCTGTAGTACTTACCTACGCTGTTCAGATTGGAAATTTTCCATATTCCAACTTTCCCGGCATGCGGATATTCAAATTTCATTCAATTAATGAAGTTCACGTATTACCTTTCTGTACGCATGAAAGTTGCTCTAAATGTAGGTAAAGTACTTTCCTTCGCTATAATATGTTATGTCGTCGTCAGCTTTTAACTAATTATAGACGTTTACTGCTTGGAGAAGGTTTGTTGCTAGAATTTTCGCAGAACAGACTGCAATAGATATATGTACCTACCTACCATTGTATGTATAGGAGTTTATATTTTTATTTATATTTAGTTATTTAAGTATTATTAGTATGTATAGTTTAAGTGTGTGTGGTGGCGTTCTTTGGGAAAGGCCTATGTTCAGCAGTGGACGTCCGCAGGCTGAAATGATGATGATGATGATGATAGTTTAAGTAGTATATTATTATTGCATGTTTATCATTATTGTACTTGGCTCTTTCCCGCTCCTTCTTAAAGTTCCATAAAAGAAATGGGTTGTCTGGAGGAGATCACTTTTAGTGATAAGATCTCCCATGCCCACGCGTTGCTTTCTGTTTTTTGTTTATAATTTAGTTCTATGTTATGTGTGGTAATAAAGACTTTATCTATCTATCTATGTATCTATCTATCTACTAGCTAATTACATGCGGTCTCACTCACGTAGCTTATGGGTATAATACACTCAGTCTTTGATCTCTAGGTTACCTATTGCAAAAAAATCACGTCGATCTCTAAGGAAAACTCTATGTGAAATATCAGCTTTCTAGGTCTAAAGGTTTGGGCTGGGTGTCGACGAGTCAGTCAATGAGTGAGTGAGAGTCAGGTCATTTATTTTTATATGTATCTGATGAGGATAGTAAGTTGGGTTTTGTCAGTATTTTTATTAACATATAAAGAACCTTCTATAATAATTCAATTAATTATTTATTTTTTCGGCTGATATCTTTAATGCTTAGTTTTTGATTTAGTTTTGATGTATTTCATAGTTTTAATTAATTATTTAATGAGGTGATGCAGATTTCCTACGTAGTTGAGAAATTAAATATACTGTCAACGCTTCAATTTTTTTTTATCCACTACAAGTTAGCCCTTGACTGCGATCTCACCTGATGATAAGTGATGATGCAGTCTGGTAACGGCTAACCTGTTAGGGGCATGGCAGTTAATTAAACCCCTATTCGGTTTCTACACGGCATCGTACCGGAACGCTAAATCGCTTGGCGGCACGTCTTTGCCGGTAGGGTGGTAACTAGCCACGGCCGAAGCAGCCCACCAGGCCAGACCTCATAAATTCAAAAAAAAAAAAAAATCAGAAAATTCATAAATTATAAATTCCCAAATTGACCCTGCCGGGACCTCCACGCGTTAAGACAACAGCGCTTAACAGTCCGTAAACCCGTAAACCGACATTTTAAGAACTTTTGATGAGCTTTGTGCATGAGATATTAGTATTATAACAAAAAGAAAATTAAAACATTAAAGATTAATCCCTCCTTAGTAGACTGTTGCAAATAAAAATTTAATTTTATTGAAATATAATAGTGAAATTCTCATTCTTGCAGAATAAGTTTACCATTTTTGCACTTTTGGGTGACACTTTTCACCCATATAAATCCACGAAAAATTATAATAAATGACTTATAAAAAATACTAATATGATAAACACGCTCTTAAAATTGGACTGTTGCAATTCGTTTTTATACGTTCTATACAAAATTAGTTAATAAAAAAATCAAATCAATGTGCACGATTTATCAAAATTTACGCGTCACAATAACCTGTATTTCTTAAAAGTTTGACGAAATTACTGATAAAATAAAATTTACCATGAATGTTTAGTATTTATATAACACAAATTGTGTAAAAATAAAGTTCTATAAAATACCTATATGACCAAAAAATATTATCAAAGTCTGATCAAATTCACGTGTAAAATGGTACTGCAGATCGTACGACCGCACGTACGTACGAACTTGACTACGCAAAGTATCAAAGTATCTTTACTGGCCTATGTCGTCTATGTATGAGTGCAGACTAACGGTCTACTGTGCGGTATACCTACAGATTCCAAAATTGACCGATGGCGAGTATACGGCCTCTTAACACTGCGCCACGCCACAATTGCAAGAGTATCCATGGAAAAATTATCAGATTATTTTAGAGCTTCTAAAGTTCTAACATTATTCTTCCATTTCACTATTCCACCTATCCTATATTAAAGACGCTAACCAAAGTGTTGAAACATGTCCAAGACACTTGGGTAATATGTTAGGTGTGAACAGAGGAATGTAATCCGGAGGATTTGTTGGAATGTGATTTATTCCGGGAGTTTCACCTCTGAACCTTCTTGCACGTATTTTATATGCAAAGTGAAAAATGCAGTTTTAAAGAATGTGACTATCATTTTGTCGATGAAGAATCTCCATGCATCATTCACAAGCACCTACTTCTAAGCTCTACGGAATATCAAAGCTTTTAAACGCCTGAATTTTTTACTCCACTACAACAAGAGACAAGAAATTCCTTTACTGCGATCTCACTAGACGGGAAGTATTGACCCGGTACCCCTAATTGGTTACTATGATTTAACGATATAGCCTCTTTGTCTGGAATGTTGTACCGGAACGCAAACCATTGTTCTAGGTGAACGACAAACGCAGTAATGCGATGCAACGCGACAGGTATACACGGTAGCTGACCCTCCACGTGGCCTACGTTGTCGCGTAAATAAGTTTGCCATTTTCTACGGTCGTATCGCGTCGCGTTGCGTCTCGTCGCTTTCGTCGCTCACCAGTGGGCGTCGAACAATGGGATCGCTTTATGCGATGGTATATTATGCCCTCGATTAGCTAACACTTTGTAGCAAAATCCCATTGTCACAAAATAATGCCATAAATTCAGTCCGCAATAAATTGAGATTGTAACTATGATTGGTGCAGCTTTTATTGAATAGGGCTTCATCACAAAAAAAACCTACTCCGTTTGATGACCTCTCTGGCTCAGTTGAGAGCGCCGTTGTCTTATAAATGGGACATCCCGGATTCGATGCACGGCAGGGTCAATTTCTGAATTTTCTCTCCTTTGGCCTGGTAGGAGGCTTCGGCTGTGTCTAGTTACATACAAAGTCGCCTAACGATTTAGCGTTCCGGTACGATGCTGTGTAGAAACCGATGAGGGGTATGGGTTAAATATAACTGTCATACCCCTAACAGGTTAGTCTGCTGCTCTTAGATTGCATCATCACTTTGTATCAGGTGAGATCGCAGTCAAGGGCTAATTTTTGTACTGAAAAAAAAGAAGTATGTAATTTTTTTCGATACAAATCTTAGATTGCATAATCACTTACCCTCAGGTGAAATCGCAGTCAAGAGCTAATTATTTGTAGTTGATACAAAAAATGTTTTATAGAGTAGTTTTTTCGATACAAATTGCTATTATGATCTCACACTTAACTTGCTCAATAAAAGGTCATAGGTAACCCTAGCATGTGACTACAAAGCATAAACGAGTTTTATACACGAGACTTTGTATCGTTAGTGCCGTGCGCCGAAGCGAAAAGTCCACTAATGAAGTGGGTGGCAAATAAAGGCGGGTAAAAAGAGCTTTGTTTACAGTTTGTGCAGTTTGCTAGCTGGGGGAAACGTTATGGGTCTGGTACACATTAGCCGAATGTGATCGGCGAATGCTAGACAACACAGTTAAGAGAAGCCAGGCTTGTTTCTGTTAACTGTTCTAGACAATGTGTACCTAACTGCGTGACTGCGTAATGCCACCACCACCACCACTACAGCCCATTAACGTCCCACTGCTGGGCACAGGCCTCCACTCTCATAGGAGAGTGGGAATTAGAGCTTAGACCCACCACGCTGCTCCAATGCGGATTGGCGGCCTTTAACGACTATTATCATGTTAGTGATAATAACCTGGACCGACGGCTTAACGTGCTCTCCGAAACACGGGGATGACACACCGGGCCAACTTCCTAACTTCGGGCTAAAACATTACCTATTCTGTGCTAAAACTGAGAATTTCTAGTCAGAAAAAACAATACTTAATTATGGCCTCACCCGGGACTCGAAACCGGCAGTGCGATTGCCTAAAAATGACAGCTACAATGTAACGATCGCAAACACCTGTGATTGGTTAGCATTCTTCCACTATTGGCCAAAATCCATTGATGCAGCAAAAATACCACAAATTCAGCCAATCAAAACAATTGAGACTGTAGCAATGATTGATGCAGGTTTTACGTAATCGTCCTGATGGACCTCTTAGGTAGCAGTCGAACATGCTAACCAAGGATCCTCCCGACCGAATTTCGGCCACGGCGGCCAATCTCCGGAGAGATTATAGCCGTCTGCGCGGGAGATATTATAGTGCACAAGTGTGTGCGCAAAAACAGGTGCACTCTCTGTTCCTTTACTCTCATAGCCCGATGGAACGGAAAATCCGACACGACCGGTGAGAGAACAGGCGTAGGACCGACGGCTTAACGTGCTCTCCGAGGCACGGGGGTGAAACACCGCCAACTTCCTAACTCCGGGGTAGTACTGAGAATTTCTTGTCAGAAGAACCCAGTACTTGTTGTGACCCGACCCGGGACTCGAACCCGGGACCTCGTCGGCCGCAGTCGAACATGCTAACCACTAGACCAACGAGGCAGTCAATCAGATTAAACTACTGCTAACATTAATCAACTTGAACCTAGGAACAGTCTTTGTGAAGCCGAGAGCAGAATTGAGTGGGGCGCGCAAACTTAATTTAGAACTTATCCTCTCGTACCTTTCATATGGAAAACCCTTTAAAGATGTCGCTTCAAATTGAAATTGGAAATTCACATAAAAGTTATTCACATATAAAATTTGATTTTCTATCAACTGGACGTTTGTCGCTTCTATAGAGCATTTTCAAAATGTTGGCCTTAGAAATTGTAGCCAAATGAGAAAATGCTTTTGCAGTTTCTATAAGAAAATTCTAAAAGATTTTTTCGGGTTCCGTAGTCAACATGGAATTCTAATAGGTCCGTTCAAATTTATAGGCTAGCGCTTGGCGGCAAACAGATGACCTCCGTGGCGCAGTGTTGAGCGCTGTTGCCTTAACGTGAGAGGACCCAGGTTCAATTCCCGGCAGGGTCAATTTGGGAATTTATAAATTCTAAATTTTCTCTGGTCTAGTTTGGTGGGAGGCTTTGGCCGCGGCTAGTTACCACCCTACCGGCAAAGACATACCGCCAAGCGATTTAGTGTTCCGGTACGATGCCGTGTAGAAACCGACAAGGGGTATGGGTTTAATATAACTGCCATACCCTTAACAGGTTAGCCCGTTACCATCTTAGACTGCATCATCACTTACCATTAAGTGAGATCGCAGTCAAGGGCTAACTTGTAGTGGAAAAAAAAGAAACAGACCTTGCCAGGTCGGGGGCCTAGTAGATGCCTGTTTACTCTGAATTTGAAGGTAGGTACCTATATCCAATGTTCTCAGTATATCAATGCTGTCATTATCCGGAGAGAAGGAAAACCACCTCCACGTTTATCTCTCGTTAAGGATCTACCAAATAATTGGTCTAGTAATATAACACCGTTTTAAGAAAATCGATATAGTAGTAGTAGTTGGGTAAAAGCCAGCTAGCTGTAGCTAGTTTCAAAATCTGAGAGTAAAAAGGCTACATTTGAAACGTTTAGATATCTATAAAACGGAGATTGGATTCGTAAAGCTGCTTTGCTTTAAGGTTATAGGTACTACTGGTACAAGAACAAGATGCGTTACAGTAAATACGAGTGTAGTATTTCTGATAACTATAGTATTAATTCTACGACGTTACCACGAGTATCCTGGGGGCATACATCCATCGATTAAAGCGGTATTGCTTTAATATTGTTAACGTTCGTGTTTTAGAATTATAATCCTTATTTTAGGGATGTCAAGGTACGTGACATGAAACTGTCATTTTAAAAATAATACTGCTATAAACAATGGTAGTAAATCCCCTGAATGGTGGCTTTATCTGAAAACATTGTAAACCGACATTGTAATTCAATCCGAAATTGTATTAGATATTTTATTTTGAGTAGGATACCTTGTGGTGGAAGCGGTGATTCACGTAGCCTAGTGGTTTAAACGCCCAGCCTCGTTTGGCCTATTTGGAAGGACGGGAGTTCCATCCCCGTGTATGCACCTCTAATTTTTCCTCTAAGTTTTAAGTAATTAAATATCATACCGTGCTTTAGAGGTGAAGGAAAATATTGTAAGGAAAACTGTATTGTGCCTGTTCTTTATTGTGGTCACCCCCGCAATGAATTTCTTCAAATTTCTAAAATACTTTGACAAATCAATGTATCGTTCACAAAATAGCACGTATTTTTTTTACTACGGATGGCAAAATGCTCATAGCGGCGAGCAATCTTGAGTTTAACCACAGAATAGGTAATAGTAGTATGTTTAACCCTGCTACGAATCCAAGTAATGTAAAATTGATTATGTGAAACAAATTAAGTTAAATTATATAATTCAAAGTTCAACGTCATGGCAATTTGCTAATACTTACAAAAACAAATAATTAAAGTAGGACAAAGTAATCCAATTATTATGCACCAACACGACATTCGACAAAGACTTCTACGAAGCTTTGTGACTTGGATAGCGAACCTTTGCATTTAAAGTCAATAGTAGATGCAAACTAAGGCATTCAGGAGTTGGAGAATTTGTGATTGCTTTCCATTTTCAACTTAATGGCAGTTTAATGCAAGATAGTATAGTTTTTTCTTAGTTTATCATTTCTTTATTTAAATTTTTGTATCCATTAAGATACAATTATGCAAAATAAAGAATATCCGCCATGCTAGATTCAAACGATGAGTAAATATCGGAGTATAAATAGAAAGATTGTTTTTCAAATAAGCTTTAATTGTAGTTTTATGAAAATATAAGTCACGGTCTGTTCAAACGAATCTAAGTGCTATGAAATGCTTGGTAAAGTATAAAAGTAGGGACTACACTTTTGCGGCGCTTGCACATGTGAGACTATGGGTCCATGGTCATCGGACATGAAATATTTAGTTACTGTTGTGTCCCAGAAGTTGGTCCACGCTACTGCAGTGACTCAAGAACTGGCGCATATTTAGCACAATTTCTTATCCTGGCAATTCAGAGAGGTCATAGCGCAAGTGTCTTGGAAACCACGAATGATCATTTGGACGGTGTATTAGTTTTAAATGTAAAACTTTAAATAACAATAGGTGCCTGTGTATCTATACTAATATTTTAAAAGGGTAAAGTTTGTGAGTTTGTGAGGTTGTAGGGGGTAATCTCTGGATCTACTGAATTGATTTTGAAAATTCTGGTAGGTACCAATAAAAACCGACATTATATTATTATTTTGTGAGTGTCATATGCTATATAATGACCCGAAAAATTAGGAAGTTCCCGTGAGAATTTTAAAAAAAACTTTCACGCGGGCGAAGTCACGGACATCTGCTAGTGTTTAATAGATATCCCTAAACATTTAACATTCCAATGTAATAGAGGACATTTAAATCACTGAGGCTCATTAGCGGAGCCAAAGGATAGCGTAGCGCCTCTTTGAAACTGCTCTATTAAGCAAATTGGCGACGCAACCGCGGCATTACCACAACGAGTTCAGGGAATCCCTTTGATTATAATATGGCATTCTGGATGACCGAATGATAATTATTATTCACTAGCTGATGCCCACGACTTCGTCCGCGTGAATCTATCACTGGTTCGGAATGTTATTCCTACCGAGAAGAACCAGCAAGAACTATACATATAATATCCGGATAAACTCACGTGTTCTGTCGGAAAAATGCCCGACTAGTTTCGAACCCGTTCGGGGCCCTTCGAGTAGCGGCCGCGTCGCACGAACAGGCTCATGAATAAGGGTCCCGAACGGGATCGAAACTTATCGGGCATTTTTCCGACAGAACACGTGAGTTTAACCGGATATTATGTGTAGTTATAATGAATATCACTCACGATAGTTTAAACGTTAAAACCAGCAAGAAACTCGGTAATTGCTCTTTAAAAAAAAATCTAGAAAGTAAATAGTAATTCATTCTAGACAGTTCTAGAAAATACTAGGGAAAATTATTATACCGTGTGTTTAATTTTGCCCATAAAACACGCATAGATGTAGAGATCTAGCATCGCTCGTTAATCAGATGTCACGAAACTACCGATTGTATCAGTCGACCCTCGATGACTCCCAGACCCAATACATTTTGAGCGAGGGATCAACAACGTGTCAAATGCCCGGACACCAAGTATGAATACGAAATGTAATCGGACTAATGCATTCAGACGTTGAAGTGCTATAGGGGTCTGTGACATATATTATAATACTAGGTGATGCCCGCGACTTCGTCCGCGTGTAATAAGTTTTTCTCATCTCCGGGCGGAAAGCGTCAATTTTCCTCCCGTTGCGCTAAACGAAAATGCCGCTTTCCGCCTCCGTCGAGGAGAAAAATAGTATACACACCACGGGCAGTAAATAAGAAAGCCTCAGATCACATGTTTATTGACCTCGGCTTCGCCTCGGACAACAATTACATGTGATCTGAGACATTTCTTATTTTACTGCCCTAGATGTGTAATGTACTATTTTAATCTCCACGGAAACTCCTTAATTTTACGGGATAAAAAGTGGCATAAGTAGGTACTTACATATATATATATAGGTAGGTTAATATGTATAGGTATACATATTAACAAACTAGATGATTCCCGCGACTTCGTCCGCGTGGACCAAGTTTTATCGATTCCCGCGGTACTCCTTAATTTTCCGGCATAAAAAGTAGCCTATGTCCTTCCCCGGGATATAACCTATCCATGTACCAAATTTTATCAAAATCGTTGGAATAGGTGGGCCGTGAAAGCGTAGCAGACAGACAGATAGACACACTTTCACATTAATTATAATATTAGTATGGATAGTATTTATGTATGAGGACATCTTAAAAAAGTTCACATATTGTGACGGGCAACTACGGAATCCTACGCTGCGCGCGCGACTCCACCCGCCCTTGGTTGGTTTTTAAGTAATAAGAGAGTATCAATATGCGTCAAACTACTTATCACAGTATGGCATAATATAATTTTACATCTGAAAATAGAGTAAACAACTGAATCGAGATTTTTTATGTCGGTTTTCTCTACATCTTTAAATACCTTAATTTACTAAGAAAGTGTTTTAGAAAATACTTTTCACTTGTGCGAAGAAGGTTCGGGTCAGCTCTTGATAAAAATAAAATAATAAACATGAACAGTAGGTTAAAATAACACAAAAACGTACTTTCGGGTATATTGTTCACTTCACCTCAAATTTTCGATGACTGAATGGAGAAAACCATTAACGAGCGTTTCGCGTTGATGTGAAAATTGTGTGAAAACGACTTACCTCAGCTAAACCTTTATAACTCAACGACCTTTATAACTTGAGTAAAAGGCTTTTGTCTCAAATTACAAACCCTGTATAAACACTCGTTGTCATAGATTATGGCCTAGAGCAGGGATTCCCAAACTGTTTTGGGCAAGACACCACTTTTCAAAAATTAACTGATACCACCATAGCCAAATTACTTTAAAAATCTCTTAGTTTTTAGGGTTCCGTACCCAAAGGGTAAAAACGGGACCCTATTACTAAGACTCCGCTGTCTGTCTGTCTCCAGGCTGTATCTCATAAACCGTGATAGCTAGAAAGCTGAAATAACGGTATAATAACGGTAATAATAACGGTAACAGGTAGACGGTTCAAATTTTTAAATAATTTAAAACTTACTACAGGTTTGTACGGAACCCTCGGTGCGCGAGTCCGACTCGCACTTGGCCGGTTTTTTTCCTATTGACACAAAATGCTTACCAATTTAAAAACTTTGCGGTTGGTTAGGTGAGTAAACTTATTAAAACAAATTACGTAAAAATATATAAGTAGGTAATTATTTTTTGAAAAAAAAAACGCAAACTAAAGATAAAAAAATTTTAAAGTCAGTTTGATGGATGAACTTGGTGACTTTCTATTAATCTAATTAAATCCGGTGCAATATTGGTGAGTTGCGTTGATTTTCAAACGGTTTCTTCGTTTTGGCAAAATGTTTGTAACCACACTGAAGCATTTTTCGACTAGGTATGATGATGAAAAGTTTTTAAAAGTACAAAAATGGTACTTCTTACTCAAATATTAGTCATTCTTATAACAAGTTGGTACACGTAACACAACTTATGCAGTATCTTGAAATTTTCAAATAAAAACATATTATGTTAATAGGGGTCGATTTTTAAACCTCGTCGACCCCCAAAATCAGTTTTCGTTTATGTCGATCCCTAGGATTCCACTTTGGGAATCCGTGGCCTAGAGGTTAATACAATATATCAATGTCTTGTATCATTGATAATTTATTTGTAAAGAAATCCAATTACCAGTGTAAAAAAAAAATATTTAAGAGAAAATATTCAGAACAATAAATTATAATTTATATCGAACTAGATGATTCCCGCGACTTTGTACGCGTCGATTAGGTTTTTTGATTCCCGCGGGAACTCTTTAATTTTCCGGGATAAAAATAGCCTATGTCCTTCCCCGAGATACAACCTACCCCTGTACCTAATTTCATCAAAATCGGTTGAACAGATGAGCCGTGAAAGCGTAGCAGACAGACAGACGGACAGACAGACAGACAGACAGACACACTTTCGCATTTATAATATTAGTAAGTATGGAGTATGGATACAAGTTCGTAATAACATTTTATTTGTGGGGCTCTTCATTTTAAAAAACTGTTATGGCTTTTTTATGACCAAAAAGACCTCTTCCGGCAAACTTCGGTAAAGTTAGTTAACCTAAGAAAAATTATACGCAGATCGCTGGTACCGCTAATGAAACTTTAACAAGTGTTCCTTGTTCCACCCTGTAAGAGACATTTTCAATTTATAAAAGGACAAAGTTTGTTCTTGCGGTGACGCTAAGTAAAATTGTATTGTCGCGGTCGTTTAGTGTGATATCCAAAGTTTTGTGGTTAAGATTTCGTCCTCTTTAGTCAAGGGTCCGCGATATCCGGTTGCCGGGCACGCATGTTTAATTTTTCGGAGTTAATATCCTACCTAGTTATGTGAGTTTACAGAGATTCATTATCCCTTTTTTCTCCCACCAGGGAAAATTCAGAAATTATAAATTCCCAAATCGACCCTGCCACGGATCGAACCGGGGACCTCCGCACGTTAAGACAACAGCGCTTAACACTGCGCCCGGGAGGTCGTCATCCTTGCCCTTGCTATAACGGTGGAGAAAAACATCGTGAGGAAACCTGCATTCAAAGAGAGTTGCTTACTTGTCAGGTTATTCCCTTTTTTGGTTTCTCTACACAACTTTGTACCGGTACGCTACGCCACTTGGCAACACGTCTTTGCCAAACCCTGTCACGAGACCAGAAGAGAGAAAATACTAGAACTATAAAGTCCTAAATTAAACCTACTCCCGAATTGTACTCGGGACCTCCCAGACCCCACCTATGAAACCCCAGCGCTTTCTCTTGTGCCAGGAAGGCGATGGAGAGAGCTATGTCCGGAGAATCTCCACCTGATCAAATCCAAAATGAGGGTATTCCAAGAAGAGCTAAGTCAAAGTTATAGTATATTTATTCAATTTTGGAACACTGTACACTTATTGACGTCCACTTGCTTTCTTAAAACTAAAGCTACGAGGGTTCCAAACACGCCCTGGTCTGAGAAGAGCCCACAACAAACTCAGCCGTGGTTTTTGGAACGAAGTTCCTTATTTTAATAAAACCATCTCACAAATATCGTAAATTGCTTAATTAGATTTATAATAATAATTATAACAATTACATACTTAGCCGCTGGAACAATTCATGCCTTTCTATCATTCAAATAATCTAGATTTACTAGATACTCGTAAACCAAACATAGGTATCGCTCAATTAATTACGAGGCCACGGGCGAGCATATAGTGTGAGCGCCGCTAGATGACAGCGCCGCTCGATGTTAGTGCCGCTTGATGACTACAGATGGCGCTGAACCTGTGGCGCAGCAAGGCAGTCTATACGCGTGGTTTTCCGCCATTAATGGCGTGACGTCACAATACTGCTTTAGAATTTACATTATAGCAACTTCAAAGTCTTTAACCATTCGATACTCAGATTTGCCTTGAGTAGCAAGTGTTACAGAAAGTAGACCTATCTTTATACCTTGGTCGCGAGTGGTTATGGATCTAGTTGTTGTTATATTGTTACATTGCAATTAATTTAATATATCTTATATGTTATTGTGTTTCTTCCTTAATAAATGGTCGAGTCTGTGTATTACATATTGTTAGTTTGCATCTTAAAACCCTATCCATCACCACACGCATGTAGGTCTATAACAATAGTTCTAAGAACCGATAGACGTTAAGGTCCCAAGGTGCCGAGTACGAGTTGTGTAGAAACACGGTGTATTGAATCCCAAGAAATCGGTCTATCGGTTTACAATGATGACGAACTATGTCTTAATTTGGATACTATAATAATACGTTAACGTGGACGGTATGATTCATGTTGCTTACGTTATTTTGTATTTTCATTTGCAAAAAATTCAAACTCAATCTCATATTTTTTTATTCAAATAAACTTATTACAATTGCTTTTGATTCGTCGAGTGAATCTTCCACTGGTTCGGAATGCCATTCCTATCGAGAATAACCAGCAAGAAACTCGGCCAAATGCATGTAAAATGGACGTCAACCAATCAAAGCGTGTCAAATTACAACTTTAAATGTTTAATTTTTAACGAGCTATTTGGTATAAATCCAAACTTTCTACTTTGTGACAATGGAAAAACGCCGGTGGGCATTGTAGCCATATTGTAGTGGCGTAGCCCTTTGGCAGTAATTCATGCATATAAATAGAACCTAATTACTAGGTGAAAACTTTTAATTCAGATACTCATAATAATTATGATTCAAGAGAGTAACAGCACACATGGGAATAAAAGTACTTTTATAGCGTCATGTAATTATAAACTTTGAGGTAATTGTAATTTTGTTTATCAAGTAGTATAATGATACCATATGTTTCGTTTGTAATAAAATGAAATGTAACATTATGAGAATTACGAAAATAAAGCCTCATATAACACTTTTCGTTAAGGTCCGATGTTTGATTTCATGGACGCACCTCTAACTATGTAGAATTATGTGCATTTAAAATAACGTTACACGTTGAGATTGCATTGGAAGATTTATGTGGTGTGTCCTTTCTTATCATGGACTTCCGCAAAGTAAGACTTGTTTCTATCCAACAATTTAATTATCGTGAACTTCGTTGGTGAAGGAAAACATTTTGAGATTGACCCCATTTTCAACTCACTTTTTACGTATTGACTGGTTTCGTCGAATAATTTGGCCAGTGTGTGCAGGTGCCTTTACATTGGAAACCTAAACGACCTTTATTCCGATAAATTCAAAGTATCTTATCTATATTTACCGTATATTCATGCGGTTCTGCGAAATTGCTTAAAGCGGTCCCGCCTTTTTGAAGTTAGGTGAATTTTTTGCCGCTCAGAATTTTTTGATCTACTTTCGAAATGATGAGGTATAGAATTTAAGATATATTATGCTAAAAGTAAAGAGGTTTCCTCCGTATTATTTGTCCATGTTATATTTAAAAAAAGAGACGAATTTACCATATTATCAGCGTACACTTCATGGGTCCATAAAGTTAAGATTTTGCATCTATAATTATCTTGATAGCGTAATCTCTACGTGTTAAATCGGCTCAAGCGAAGCTCCAAATCCGTTGACAAATATTGCCAAGATCCATAGAAAGTGTCAGATATCATCTATCTGGTTTGAGCCAGCAATTACACATAGCACGACAAATCCATAGTTCCATACTTCCATACTAATATTATAAACTAGCTGATGCCCGCGACTTCGTCCGCGTGGATATACCAAGTATCATCGAAATAACTTGAGAAATGACGGACTTTAATACAAACTTTCAACACCTATTTCACCCCTTTGGGGGTAGAATTTTGAAAAACTGTGAAACACGTATGTCTCCATTTTCAACCCGCAGCTCATGTATCAAGTTTCATGGCTATAACTTGAGAAATTAAGGACTTTCATACAAACTTTCAACCCCTATTTCACCCCTTCGGGGGTAGAATTTCGGGATAAAAAGTATCCTATGTCCTACCTCGTAGTATGGGCTCATATCGTGCCAAGTTTCGTTTGAATTCATTCAGTAGTTTCGGCGTGATGCGCGGCCAAGATACAGACAGACAGACAGACAGACAGACAGACAAAAATGAAAAAAAATACAGATTTGGCTTCAGTATCGAATAATGAGTGCCTTCCAAAAAAAAAATTTTAAAATATCTTCAATGTACAGAATTGGACATGTTACAGTTTTATTATAAGTATAGATGCGAAAGTGTGTCTGTCTGTCCGTCTGTCTGTCTGCTACGCTTTCACGGTTGAACAGAACAGGGGTTCTGTTCAAACGATTTTGATAAAATTTGGTACAGGGGTAGGTTATATCCCGGTAAAGGATATAGGCTACTTTTTATCCTAGAAAATTAAAGAGTTCCCGCGGGAACCAAAAACCTTTATCCACGCGGACGAATTCGCGGGCATCATCTAGTAGTCAAATAAACTAATGCATTGGCCCAGTAGCCAATTTGTTGCTCCAATATGTACAGGGGCTTTTACATCGGATGTCTCGAAGCCTGGCGCTTAGAGTTGAATAAACAAAGCGAATACGACTAGAGGCACTCTACAAAAGGAATACAAATAATATAGTGGTTTATGTCATTGAGTTAAAGATCATAGAGATGCAAAACTACCAGTTTGAGGCAATGAACTAAGGATGGGTTATTCCGAAAATATTTTACAAAATACTATTTTTGACAACTGCGTACTTAGAACTCAATTTTTGTACCTAATGGTGCTGCCACATCGCAGCTAAAATGGTAGTAATGGTCTGGTGGGAGGCTTTGGCCGTGGCTAGTTTGGTACCTACCATCCTACCGGCAAAGACATGCCGCCAAACGATTTAGCGTTCCGGTACGATGCCGTGTAGAAACCGATTAGGGGTATGGGTTTAATACAACTGCCATGCCCCTAACAGGTTAGCCCGCTACCATCTTAGACTGCATCATCACTTACCATCAGGTGAGATCGCAGTCAAGGGCTAAATTGTAGTAGATAAAAAAAAAGTTAATGTTCAATAATATTTTAAAACATTTTATAACTGCAGTGTGGCGGAACCAGAATAGGGATGATGACAACTCAATCAAATCAGCAACTCTTTATCAAACTTAAAAACGTAAGTACTTCTAGTATGGAAGTTGTATGAAATTCACAGTTGTGACGTCATAAAATTTCAACCCACTTTTTTTCTTTGATCTTTATTTTAAAATGGGTGAATTTTAGGTCTTTTGGAAGACCCTCTATTTAATAATCAGTTAGAAATAATTTATTTTTGATATAGGCATCATTCCTATTTATTAGTCGTTCTTATTAATGGGTTGAAGCCGTTTTACGGTCATGACTTAAGTAAAGCAATGATTAGGTCATGGTTAGAGCGCGCTTGCCTAGAAGATGCCTATTTATTCTTGCTTCATATTAGACACCACCTGTACCTGTAAATTAGCTGTTGCGTTGGCTCAAGCTAGTACGTATGTGTGAATTCAAAGTACATACCAACGCTACTCTATCCCACATATTTTTTTACTCAGATATTATGTAACATCTTGGACTATTATGACATCACCTCAATGGCGTACGGCAGGAAACAAGTTAAATAAATCTCGTGTAAGCTGTACAAAGTTTTCTATATACAGCGTTTATTATTCCTCATTCTATTATTGTTCTCCATTTGTTTGAATTGTTCGGTTTCTATTATTTTATTGTTTTTGATTCCATTTTATTCTTCTACCGGTTAATTGAGATTGGTGAGGTTATATGGAACTACAGAACAAATGTTTAACTTCTCTAATAAAAGGTCACTATTTAAAACAATGATTTGATTAACAAAAGAAGCCCAGGGTATAGTACAATACAAGACGTATTGTACTTTTTTCATTAAATAGTTCATTAAGATTTTCATTACAATTTTCATTCGAATATTAATATCTATAAAATTTTTCAATAATAAAAGGAAATTAGTAACTTACTGCCAACGACCTTTAGTAAATCAAATCTTCTTTGTTTAATCTATAATATTTTATTCTCAACTTAGGTATTCCACTATGATAGTCGGTACCCAGCTTTTTTTTATATCCACTACAAGTTAGCCCTTGACTGCGATCTCACCTGATGGTAAGTGATGATGCAGTCTAAGATGGTAGCGGGCTAACCTGTTAGGGGCATGGCAGTTATATTAAAGCCATACCCCTATTCGGTCTTTTCACGGCATCGTACCGTAACGCTAAAACGCTTGGCGGCACGTCTTTGCCGGTAGGGTAACTAGCCACAGCCGAAGCCTCCCACCAGGCCAGACCAGGGAAAATTCAAAAATTATAAATTCCCAAATTGACCCTGCCGGGGATCGAGCCCGAGACCTCCGCACGTTAAGACAATAGCGCTACACACTGCGCCACGGAGGTTGTCAAACTGGGTTGTACAAAATTTTGAGTTGTTAGTATATGCTTAATACTAACAGCGTCAGCTAACACGGTGTACCAAAGCCCTCGTTAAAAGGATGCTATCTCGGAAATTACATTTTTAGGGAGTGACTCATCTCAGTGATGAAGTCTGATTTCCCGGCGGGCTAGGCGCGGTTGGCTGCATGTAAAATGTACGAAGTTGGGAAAACATCTGCAGTTTCTACTATACAAACAGGTTACTGAAATGTTTGAGGTTTTTAAGATCAGTGTAGGGAATCAAATAAATATTATAAATGCGAAAGTTTGGATGGATGTATGGATGGATGTTTGTTACTCATTCACGCCCGAACGGCTGAACGGATCTGGATGAAATTCTGATTTATATATGTATATGATTTATATATGATTTATATATGATACTGATTTATATATGATATTTATATGAGATTATAGTCTGCAATAACACATAGGCTATTTTTATCCCGAAAAACTAAAAAACCAAAAAACCTCAATCCACGCTGACGAAGTCGCGGTCATCAGCTAGTAAATAAAAAAATAATTGCTTAGTTTGAGCTTAGCTTATACAGGGATAGAGTACATACAAAAAAGGATATAAAAGAACAAGAGTATATAAATTAATAAAAAACAAAAGAACCAAGAAGTAGTTTATGTAGTGCAATTTAATTATGTTATATTGATATTTTGGTTGTTGTATAAATTTAAACCTATAGGACCCCTTGCGGGTAAAGGCCTCCTCCATTTTGTGCAATGCTTTGCGGTTCTGTGCTGTGCTGATCCAGCTATTTCCAGCAATGTCCACTATCTCGTCTGACCAGTGTAGGGAATACATCACTGAATTTTTTTCCAAGGATATTCAAAAATTCAAAAAATTCAAAATTCAAATGTATTTTATTCAAATAAACTTTTACCAAGTGCTTTTGAATCTTCGAATGAATCTACCACTGGTTCGGAATACCATTCCTACCGAGAAGAACCAGCAAAAACTCAGCGGTTGCTCTTTTGAAAAAAAATAATTTACAATAATTTCATAATGTATACTATACATAAGTAACCGCTGTCCTTAGCATTGCTGGAGCGAGTCAAATGCTCTTTTGTTATTTACGTAATCTTCAACAGTATAATAAGCTTTTTTGAGAAGCATACTTTTAATGGATTTCTTTATTATTATTTTTTATGCGATGATAAAATTTTCATCATCAATTATCATCAGACGAAATCTTCTGTGACTGCTATTTCACCAGGTCGTAAATTAAGATGCATATTGGATAGAATCAGGCGTTATTTTGCGGAAGTCCATGATAATGAAGGGACTAGAATTTTAATTCCCTGCAACTTCTAAACCCTAAAACTTCTAAACCCTAAAACTTCTAGTCCCTTCATTAATTAAGATGCAATCTAAGATGGAAGTGGACTACGCGCAGTAGTGCGATTTTGTAAGAAAATTGTAGTCACTTAAGTTTTATGAACGGATAGTTCTACTGTTTAAGAAGTTCATAGCTGCAGCTTGCCTATTGAAAATCATCTATGAATTCTTTGCAGGGTTCAAATTAGCCGTTTGACAAAGTTAACGATACTATAAGTTTTAAGCTCTCATAATTTTCCGATTTTCATACACCATAGTATGTCTGAAAGGTTTAATAGGTATTATGACTTCACTGGTTTAAAAATAAAAATCTCTATGTAGATATGGGGTAACTATCCCCAAAATACCTTAAAAATGATTAAATTCAAAATAAAAAGATTTTATATTCAAATAAAGTATTAAAAGTTTTTTTTACAATAAAATAATTAATTTAGGGACGGACGGACGGACGACGACGGACGGACAAATTTGACGATACTTAATTAATATAACGATAATTAATTAATTTGACGATAATTAATTTGACGATTTAAATTTGACGGACGGATAAATTTGATGTTTTGACAGATATTGTAAGGAATCCTGTCAAAATTTCAAATTGATTTGTCAGATAAGGTTTACTTGGCGATTGTGAAACAGGCCCTTAGTGAAATTATTTTATTCTTATTAGGTTATTGACATGAAAAGTAATTTCTCTACAATATTGATGATAAACATGAACTCTCGGTTCAATAAACCTGATGTTTCTCCAGTAGCCCTATTACATAAAACCGGCGTCAATTATTGAAACAATCTCAATGGCTGTCATCACTGAATTTATAGTATTCTTGCTGCAGCTTAGTAGGTACTATTACCTATTCTGTGCTGCAACAATGAATTTTGATCAATATCGATAGATTGTTAACCAATCAGGAGGTGATTGCGATCGTTATACGAGTACAGTAGCAATCATTTACACGTTATAAGGCCCCAGCTTGTACCGTTCAGTGACTGATTCGCGTTTGATCCTCCAAATTACGCCAACATCACGTTTTAGAACAGGCTCTATAAATAATGTAGCACCCTCGTAGCAACACTGTAGCACTTACGTAGATGTATCCCGTATCTACGAAAGTGCTACGAAACCCAGATTTAAGCTACAAATTCGTGTCTATTAACTTCAACTAGTGGGTTTTTTAAAAATATAATCTTCATTTAGGGGTTTTTGTTTCACAACTGCTTTGAAATTTAAGAGCCGTTAAGAATTCAACACAACAACTTAGGCGATACAATGGTCAAGGAAAACATTGTCAGGAATCTTGCAATAATAAATAAATAAATAAATAGACGTTTATTTCAGATGTTTCCATCCATAATTTGTAAGTATGTTAGTAACAATTTTTCCTTAATTACTAAGTTAGTATTGTTAGTTTATTAATGCAGGTACGTACAAATTATTATAATCGCCCAATAGCTACCTACCTCCACACAGTGGCGTAGTATGGGGCAGTCGGGCCTGGCAGCAAATATCTTCAGGATGCCGTTGTCGCTGGTACGTAAGCGCTGTAGGAGAGACGCTGCTTTTTTACGCGTTATGGCAAAAAAGTCGTTCGTGTGTGCGTCTGCGAATATTTTCGAGGCGCTACAGCTCCACGGCAGCCTCAACAGCATCCTAAAGACGTTGTTATATTGAACACGCAGGGCGTTATAGGCCGGCCGGCACGTATAAGTCACCCACAGTCCACCGGTATAGAAGGACTGACAGTACGCTTTAAATAAAGTTACTTTTGCAATGCCGGAGAGCTGTTCTGCATACTCTTTTCGAAGGTATGTGAACTCTACCAATTTGCTCTGGGCCAGCATGATGACCTATGGTCAAACCCTTTTCATTCTGAGAGAAGACTCATGCTCAATAGTAAGTCGGCGATGGGTTGTAATGGTGATGATAAGAAACTGTAGATATATTTTAATTTGAGGCTAAATGAATATAATTCACGAACCTGATTCATCATAATATCGGCTGGAACCACTTCTTGAATCAAACGCAGAATCTTGTGACTACAAATCTAACTCTGAATCACCTTCAAAAGACTCGTGAATACGGATGACGACAACTCAATCAAATCAGCAACTCTTTATCAAACTTAAAAACGCACTTCTAGTATGGAAGTTGTATGAAATTCATAGTCTTGACGTCATCAAATTTCAACGCACTTTTTTTCTTTAATCTATATTTTTAAATGGTTATCAAACTAACTAACCTAACCTAACTAACCGAGGATGTGAATTTTAGGTCTTTTGGAAGACCCTCTAATTAATAATCAGTTAGAAATAATTTATTTTTGATATAAGCATCATCCCTATTGATTCTCACCAATTATTATTTACCAAGGTATTCTCACCAAGAGACTATAATTAAAGTGGTTGAAAAGATGATGACGATAAAGAGTGCTATTACAGCTTACCAAGTTTGCCTAGTGTGTTAGTTTTCCCATTCGATTGTGACAACATTATCTACGATTTGTATGGAATTGTAATACGCTTGACAGCTGGCGCTCGATCAATTCCATACAAATGGTAGTTACCGTTGTAGGAATCGAATAAGTAAAAAAAATCCCACACGACCTACTGGTTTCGGGTTCACACCCCGGCTGGATAAATGAGGAAATATAAAGTGGAAAGTAATGGCTACCATGATAGTCCTAAATCTGAACTAGCAAAATTGAGCCGAATTCTTAAGTTACTCGTAGTTTATTTGATTAAAAATCTCTTGATCGGGTATTTGACAACTATTCAAATAAATTAATTATTTTATAGTGATTATTAAATAGAGGATCTCCCAAAAGTCGTAATATCCACGTCCCTGTTAGTTTTATGCTGAATAACTAGTTTAAACTATCGATTAAAGTTAAAAAGTGCGTCGAACTTTGATGACGTCACTATTCAATATTTCATACTAAATCCCATACTAAGCACGCGAATTTCTTTCACGTGCATTATATTTGAGAAATAAAGAGACTGTACTTTTATATTATGTGGTATTTTTTATCCATTTCAACCCTTTCATGCCATGCTCGGTCCTTTACGCGGCGTTTTAAATAACGCAAGGGTGTAATAATCGTGGTTTGTGGGTGAATTAGGCCCGTACCTAACATAAAGGTGCTTATTTTTATTCAGAGTGTTTTAAATTTAATATGGGCTTTTAAATTTACATACCAAAATTATTTTATTTGAAAAGCTTCACGTTTTTTTAAAAAATGCCGGTTTCGTATTTACACTTTTGTAAGGTATTTCAGTTTAGTTATTGCATTAACGTTCTGTAAATGTCGTAAAGAGGGGCTTATAACGAAGTTCTTATATCCATAATTATATTTTAAACTACATAATAGCCACCACTTCATCCGCGTGGGATATTTTTGATGCCCTCGGGAACTTCTTAACTCTCCGGGATAAATAGTACCCTATGTCCTTTCCCAGGGTGCGTCCTATCTCTGTCTCAAATTTTGTCAAAATTGGTTGAATAGTTGGCAGCTGTTTTGGTCTTAAAAAATCGAAAAAATCTCTGAAAACTACAATTTAGGATGTCTAAGATAAAAATGAACACGCCTCATTAAACATTCACGTCATTTATATATGAGCTGGCCAACTGCAACTTAAAATGCATGCCTAAATATCCGTTCCCATAAATGACGAAGACTTTGAAGGTATTGCTTACTAACTTCGCATGTGAGTGTAAAAACGTCTGAGTCGTGTTCATGTTAAACTTAGACGACCTCTACATATGAAGCTTGCAATTATGACGGATGTGGGCGGACTTGGAAGGGGTATAGCATGGCATTTTCTTAATCGATTTTTAAACGATGTCGTACCGGAACGCATAATCTCTTGGTGTATGCACCCCGATACCGGTAGTTTATCGGTTTTATCTAGCCATCAGACCAAAAAGTAGTATTTTTTTTTACAGGGATCTCGCAAAATTACATAGTTGTATGAATTCTCGTCATTTTAACTTCGCAAACAATTCGATATTAATATTCAATTTATGAAGAACGTGCGACGCGGCATAAAATTCATAAAATTATATCCTCACTTAACGACTTTACGCATTAAGATTAAAATAAAACAATTCTAATTGCTTTTGTTTTCGCGGCTCGAAAAGAGAATTAACGAATTATGTTGATAGCAAACTTTGTTGCGATACAAATTTGGACCAGTTTAAATTTGTAATTAGCGTACCTACCTATAATTTATTTAAATACCAACAGTAGGGAGATGTTCTAAATTGAACGGCATTTCAAATTGTGCCTTTCAATTAAATTGTAATACAATAGGATCCTTATAAAAACTCAATAAAACCTTCCTGAAAGTAGGGAAAAAGTTATCAAAATGTAGACCGATTTTGAAAATCAGTATAGATTTTGATGATTTTTCACTTTTTCTAGTTTCCGAGAAAAACGCGAACAAACAAACATACATTACATAACCTAGAACATCCGTTTTAAAGTCGGTTAAAATCACACACTGCATAATATCTCTAATCCATACAATAGTAGGATGTTTAAAATTCTGAATGTAAGACAAAGTTACACTAACCATATTTTTGGGTTATCTTAATGAAACTCAGTTTACATATAAGGTTTACTTAAAAAACTTATGATTTCAAACTATGTTTACCTAACATTGTATTCAACATCGTCGTCACAAAACTACTTAACATTATTTTAGTAGTTTTAGTAGGTACTCAACAAGATAACATCGTAAATGTAACTAATAAGAACATGAAAGTACCAATGAAAGGTAAATTTAAAAAGTGAAATACGACAAATGTCAGGTCAGTATTATTTTTATGAGAATAACTTAACTCGTTAGGGAAAACGTTTCGTCCTGTCATGGCAGTCTTTTTGGTCAAAAGCATTGATGTAGAATTTTAGTACCTAACGACATTTTTTTCGTCCATAGTGGGTTTTTGTTCTAAATGTGGACGATGCCTCAATCTAAGTCGTGTCTCGCCACAAAACTTACTCTATTGCCTAAATCGTCATAAACCATTATAATTATTGTATTAATAACATAATAATATATTAATTTATTATTCCTCGGGGAATAAAGCAATCAATCTCTCTCGAATGTGCGAAAGGCCTTCCCATCCATCACTATAGCTTAGAACATAAATAAGCAAAGGAAAAAGTGAAAATCACGCGATAACAATTACGTGCCAGGCCTAATCAGAGCCATAACAACGAGATTTAGCGTTCTGGTACGATTTTTTGCTAACAAAATATAGTCTCTCGGGTCTCACTCAATATTATAATTTACTAGCAGATGCCCGCGACTTCGTCCGCGTGGTTTAAGGTTTTTTTATCCCCGCGGGAACTCCTTAATTTTCTAGGATAAAGTAGCCAGTGTCACTCTCCAGGTCTTCAACTATACCCATGCCGAAAATCACATCGATCCGTTGCTCCCTTGCGCAGTGATTGAAGGACAAACCAATAAACCAACAAACAGACACTTTCGCATTTATAATATTAGTATGATGCTCATCACTTTAACTCACCGCTCTACTTCTACTAGTGAGCAAGAGTCTCTCTCAGAATGAGAAGGATTTGAAGATAATCCACCATGCTTGCGAATTGGCAGACTTGATTGAAATTCAAGAGGTTTTCTTTCACCGTTGCAACATGAGTGACTTTTAACTGCTTTAAGCAGTTAGAGTTAGAAGTGCGTGCTCTCTCAGAATGAGAAGGGTTTGATGATAATCTACCACGCTCATAAAGTGCGGATTTGCAGAATTGATTGAAATTCACGAGGTTTTCTTTCACCGTTGTTACATTTTAGTGACATTTAACTGCTTTAAGCACACATCTGAGATGAGTTAGAAGTGCGTGCCCGAGGCTATAATCGTGTTAACCGTCAATTAAAGGTCTAGCCTCACTTGAGATGCACGGACCGGCGCGGTACGTAGCGGCAAATATTATTTGTATGAGTTTGTACGGGACCGCGTCGCGCAGTGCATCTCAGTGCCGTTGAGCTCAGCTCCATATAAATAATACTTGCTGCAACGTGCCGAGCCTCTGTAGTGGGGCTAGACCTTAACCAAGAGCTTTGAATATTATGTTAACGTTCGACAAAAATATTTCACTTAAAACAACCAGTGGGGAAGTTTTCCGCCTTAAACATAATGTTATGTCCTTTGTAAGTATGTTAAGCATCTATGTTATGTATGCACATAACATAGATCATTATTGCTTACAAAACTGTCAACCAATATGATAGAGACTCAAACAGGAAGCCGAAAACTCGCAGTGTCATCAAAATAAGGGAGGGGGATCCCTTATTTTGATCACAAAACTGCGAGTTGAAACAACGTCAAAGCGGGGCAAACAAATCGCTTTGTCCTTTCACCAACAAATATTACAATATCAAAGAGGCAATGTTTATAGTAAAAAAATGAAAAAGCCCTGGATACCAAATTACGAATCGATCAGACCTGTTGAAGTTGATCACATCCCTTCATCAACTAAAAAAGAGCCGATGATCTTCATAAGGCTGAACAGAATTTCTTAAATAAAAGCTAAGAAACGTCTCGATCAAGCTAACTTTCAAACAAAAAAAAAACGAAATCAAAGTTATTTCATCCGTTCGAGAGCTACACAAATGCGCAGATGCACACGTTATATTAATAACACCCTTTTGTTTGAGTCGGGGGTAAAAATGCCATAATTTCTCTTACATTAAATCCGTCCTAGGGCAACGTCCTTGTGATGCAAGTTTCATTTTATTTATTGCTTATACTGTGTTACAGTGAATGTCTTATATAATAGTTATAATATTAACGCTGAGTTGCACGAAACAAATACAAAAATTTAAGTGGTACTTAGACTAATTTAATCGCAAGAATCGTATGGAGTCTTGTGATTAAATTAGTTTAATCAACACTTAAATTTTTTAAATAGTTTCGTGCAACTCAGCGTATGGCACCTACAGTTTACCTATTTTGGCGTGCAACATACTCGTAGTTATAAATATAATCTAAATTAATGTATTATAGCAAATTCATGTAAGTACTACCAAAAAATTATTTCAATTAATTATTATTTTATTTTATTTTTTAAGTATTTCAACTCTTACCACAGATGTCATCACAGTGAATAATCTAATAAAGTTTTACGGTTATCTTAAGGCAACATTAATATTTTGCAAGATAAAACGTTAGATCCTACTATAGATCTACTATTACCAATTCTGTGATACTACGAAGTAATTAATGATTAAGAAATTGAATACAGTCAATTTGCCCATGGCATTTGCCCAATAACGACTTTGTTTATTGTTCCAAAAATAAGTCTAAAACCTTTTTTTATTAAAATATCGATGAAACAAATGTGGGCGTAGAAACGGAACAAGGAGTGTAATTCCCGTGGGCGTAGATATTATAATATTCATGATAGATTTATTAGAATAGCCTAAAAGTTACTTGTATAGTCTGTGTTTTTAATTTTTTAAGATATTAGGGCGTAGGAAACTTATATCATGGTATGATAGGTATGTTATGTAATAATAGTGATTAGTACTGTGCCACGTTCTTTTTATTAAAAAACGAAAACCCACACAGATAAAGTTGAAAATTTTCATTCTTAAATTTTAAGGGACGGGATTCCTAAAATCCTTTCTAGTGAGTGTCTACGTTATAAAACATTTAGGTATAAAAGAAACCTACTGTCAACATTTCAAGTTTCAAGCTAGATAGATCTCTCAATCGGCCTGTCAGGACTAGTACAAGTAAATTGTATATGTATAGAACAACTAACTGATGCCCGCGACTTCGTCCGCGTGGTTTGAGGTTTTGTTGGTTCCCGCGGGAACTCTTCAATTTTCCGGGATAAAATGTAGTCTATGTGTTATTTCAGACTGTTATCTATCTCTGTGCCAAATTTCATCCAGATCCGTTCAGCCGTTCTGGCGTGATTGAGTAACAAACATCCATCCATCCATCCAAACTTTCGCATTTATAATATTACTAGCTGATGCCCGCGACTTCGTCCGCGTGGATTGAGGTTTTTCGGTTCCCGCGGGAACTCTTTAATGTTCCGGGATAAAAAGTAGCCTATGTGCTATTCCAGACTATAATCTATCTCTGTGCCAAATTTCATCCAGATCCGTTCATCCGTTGGAGCGTGATTGAGTAACAAACATACATCCATACATACATCCATCCATCCAAACTTTCGCATTTATAATATTTATATTATTTGACTAGCTGATGCCCGCGACTTCGTCCGCGTGGATTGAGGTTTTTCGGTTCCCGCGGGAACTCTTTAATTTTCCGGGATAAAAAGTAGCCTATGTGCTATTCCAGACTATAATCTATCTCTGTGCCAAATTTCATCCAGATCCGTTCAGCCGTTGGAGCGTGATTGAGTAACAAACATCCATACATCCATACATCCATACATCCATCCAAACTTTCGCATTTATGATATAACTAGCCGATGCCCGCGACTTCGTCCGCGTGGTTGAGGTTTTTTTGATTCCCGCGGGAACTTCTTAATTTTCCGGGATAAAAAGTAGCCTATGTGCTATTCCAGACAATAATCTATCTCTGTGCCAAATTTCATCCAGATCCGTTCATCCGTTGGAGCGTGATTGAGTAACAAACATACATCCATACATACATCCATCCATCCAAACTTTCGCATTTATAATATTTATATGGATTATATTATTATATTATATTATATTATACTAGCTGATGCCCGCGACTTCGTCCGCGTGGATTGAGGTTTTTCGTTTCCCGCGGAAACTCCTTAATTTTCCGGGATAAAAAGTAGCCTATGTGCTATTCCAGACTATAATCTATCTCTGTGCCAAATTTCATCCAGATCCGTTCATCCGTTGGAGCGTGATTGAGTAACAAACATACATCCATACATACATACATCCATCCATCCAAACATTCGCATTTATAATATTTATTTGATGATAAGTATAGAATAGATGATATTTGTGATTGATACGTCCAAGGCTCTGATAACTCAAAATAATACCTATCTTTGGTAAGTATAGAAGATAATGTAAAACCCTGGAATCCTAGACCGGGCTTAAACAATTTGTTACGAAGAGCAATATTACGATTTCCAGTTAATCCAGTGGTTGCGAGAAAAGTAAAAGATATTACTCGAATCACATTCAGGTGATCCCGTAGGTGTTGTTAACCCACCGTCGTAATCACGTGGCTCGTCGTAAAGCGTTTATCGTGTGCTACAAATTATATTATACAGGATCTTTGCCGCAAATTGGATAACAAATCAGGTACACATTCTGTTTGTATGAGTAAAACGGAATTTTTATGACTAACTAGCTGATGTCCGCGACTTCGTCCGCGTGGATTGAGGTTTTTGGTACCCGCGGGAACTATTTCATTTTCCAGGATAAAAAGTAACATATGTGTTATTCCAGACTATAATCTATCTCTGTGCCAAATTTCATCCAGGCCTGTTCACACGTTCTGGCGTGATTGAGTAAAAAACATCCATCCGCCCATCCATCAAAACTTTCGCATTTATAATATTAGTATAGACTAGCTTTCACCAGCGGCAGGTATGAACGTAATTTTGCATACCCTAGAAACCGATTAAGTATGGCAAAAACTAGATGGCACGATGGTGCCCGCAACTTCGTCCTCGGCATGTAACCTACATCTATACTACAAAATTTCATCAAAATATACGTTAAAAAGATGGGCTGTTAAAGCGTAGCAGATAGACACACTTTCGCATTTATATTATTATTATGTATGGATTACTCGGTTGAATTGATTTTGGGCTTCTCAGACCAGGGGTGCAATTGGAAGCTTCGTAGTTTTACAATACTTTTAAAATACTGTAATAATTAATTATCACTTTCATAATTCAAAAAATTCAAAATTCAAATGTTTTTTATTCAAATAAGCTTTTACAAGCGCTTTTGAATCGTTATAATATGAATCTACCGCTGGTTCGGAATGCCATTCCTACCGAGAAGAGCCAGCAAGAAACTCGGTGGTTGCTCTTTTCCATCAAAACTTACAATCATCATAATGATACAAGTAACTGCAGTCCCACGCATAGCTGGAGCGAATCAAATCCACGCTGTTTTTTTTATCATTTACGTAATCTTCGATTGTATAGTAAGCTTTTCTCACGAGCATACCTACAATATTCAATACACGCCAAGACTGGCAGACAGAGGCAGCCCCATTTCCGACGGTGGCACCCGTTCACGAGCATGACGCATGATCCAGCCATTGCTTCGCTCAACCATATTTGAGGGAACGTAACAACCCGCACCACATATCATTTTTAATTATTTGCCAAATAGGTTTTTTTAAGCTGACTGTGCTCTTGGAGGCAATAAAGATGGATCAATATACTCATTTACCATAATAAGTATAAGTTACCCAATAAGATATCGAAATCTCGTAGTTTTACAATTGTTTTAAAATCATATATTTTTATTTATTTGCCAAATATAAGCTGACTATGCTCTTGGAGGCAATAAAGATGGATCAATATAGTCGTTAAAGTTACCTCTTGAAGTTATTGAAATTCGGCCACAAGTCGACTCAACGACTGTTGAAGAGCTACCTGTATACCAGGAAATAATTTGAAGCAAAATATTTGTGACAGGATTTCTTTTACCAAGAATTTCGTAAACATTTCCGAAACAAGATTTTCGGGGAAGTTGTTGGCAACTTATTATTTCATTAAAGCTGTGTTCAAGATCTAGATCTTCAAGATGAACGCTGAGTTGCAGGAGACAAATTAGAAAATTTAGGTCGTGATTAATTTGTGATTACAAGTCTCCATACGACTCTTGTGATTGAATTGGTTAATTCGCTACTTTAATTTTTGATTTTTTATCTGTTTGTCATGCAACTCAGCGTTAACGACCTAGAAGCATACAAAGCAAAGTGTTAGGTACTTTTACATTGTTGTAATTATTATCATTTAGGTCGTTGCTGCCAAAAATTACTACTGAAGTCATCCTTCTTATAATTTGACTGTTCATATTATATTGGATACAATTTACATTATGATTTGACCCAATTTCGCTGTCACCTATTTATCTATTTAGCCTACACACTACTACTTCACACAACTTGACCAATTAATTATAAGCGGATGCTGAGTGGAGGGTTCGTTTATCGGGTCAAGTAGGATGGCTCGATATGAATAGTTATACAAGCGAGATTAATGCGTGTTAACATATTAATCACCAACGTCATGCTCGGGTTGATCCAAAAATAATAAAATAATTATAATCGGGTCCTACACATAAAAAAAATTACTGACTCACGGTCAAAAAATCGTTCAAATAATTTAGTAATCATTTCTGTCGAAGACAATGCACTTGCACCCAAGCTCTGCAAGTTGCGATGGCTGCCTTCTAAGAAGCAGGCTTGAAACTGCTTGAACACCCGCCTTATTCTTTGGATCTAGCGACCAGCTTTGGAGACTTTTCTTTTTCCGTCGGTTCAAGAATGTAGCTATTTCATGATTCTCATTTGAAAACGTCGCGATGCTAGTGGTCTCGTTCTCTACTACTTAAACAATCATAGGTATTTAATAAAATACCTAACAATATTTTTACAAATTAATTGATAATTATTAATATTTCATTTTATACGGTAAACTTTATCAATTTAGCAAGTATGGTAAGGTCTCACAAGGGCAAGGATGCCTATGGGTCTAATCACTTTAACTACAGAGAATACGATAAATCTTACTGACGTAAATATACTCTGCCTCTCGCTTCTTTTGACTTAAGTCTCTTAGGCCTCCCATTATCATTAATAGATACCAGATAGTAAGGTTATCGATATAATGATAATATTATTATTTGGACGGAAAGTATAACGGCGTAGTATGCTAGATTTCTAAAGTGTAAAAATCGCAAATTGGTATTACCTACATTGATATGAATATTTCTCAGTGCAAAGCAAAGTCAGGGCACCAACGATGCACGGAAGACCGAGTGCTGGAAAATTATTGTCGTCGGTGATAACAGAATTTATTGACGCCAATAAATATAACCGCGGGCACTTTAACGAGAATCTTTTCGACTTGAAACTTTTAAGTGCAACGTATGCGATTTCCTGGCTTTGTGCAGATAAATTCGGTTTGACTATTTTTAGCTTTTCGAGTGCGAATGCTGGGAAGAAATACGAATTTTAGTACTAACACGCCTCGGGATTTTTCAGTTTCTCGCAGAGTGCTGTCAAATTCAAAGTCATACTTATTGGAAATAGCTGTCGTGCGCGATAGTAATATTTAACTCAATTTTAAACATCTGGACCAGGCCCGTGTCCACAAGGGGCTGTAGCGCCAATGATAATGACGAAACATAAATATAACACTGATGAACTCACTCACTCTAGGTTTTCATGCTTGATTATGTACAACGTACTCGTATAGTATGCGATTTCCAGGCTTTGTGCAGATAAATTCTGTTTGACTATTTTTAACTTTTAGAGGACAAATGCTATGAACCAACCTTAGTACACGCCTTGGCATCTCTTAGTTTCTCGCAGTGTTGTCAAACTCAAAGTCATACTTACAGTGCAACAAGTATAACTTGGCGCAAAAATAATGTATTTTTGCTCTCCAGAAGTTACTGTTTATTAATTAGGGCATGATTACTAATTGACAAAATATAGCGCGATTAACATTTAAGCTTGCGTCGCGGACATGGGCTATAATATTACCCTAGAAAGTCTTATGTCTCCCGCGACTATGTTCGCGTGGAATTAGGTCCCTAAATCCACGCAGACAAAGTCGTGGGCATCATTGAGTACAAAATTTAAAAACATACACATTTAAGGCAGAGCTTTAATACAAGTAGGTATGTACCTACAACATACGTTACGTTACAAAACATTCCACTTAGGTGGTGTGAATTAAAAATGGGGCTATAAGGTCGTGTCATTGTCTGTATAATGGAATTTTCAGAGTAATTTTAGTCTTACCTTTACACATTAGGATAATTAATTTAATAATTAAGCAGCGTACCAAACTTAATCCCATAAGCGCTACGTGTACGGTAATGATAAAATTGTAAAGGATAAAGAGGCGCAAACTTTTGTTAAGAGTGGAAAATTACTAACTAGCAAAGCAATTAATAAGAGGCATCCGTACCTAATACTACAAATGAGAAAGTGTATCTGTCTGTTTGCTACGTTTTCACGGCCTATCTGTACAACCGATTTCGGCAAAAGGTTTAGAGATAGGTTCCCGAGGAAGGAGATAATATATACTTTTAATCCCGGAAAAGTACCAGCAGGATTTTTGAAAACTAAACCACGCGGATGAAGTCGCGGGCATCATCTATGAAGTGTGAATTTATATAAAGAGTGAATTTGGGAGTATGAGGTAAGTAAATATCATTACTTATGTAACCTAGTAGGTAATTTAGTGTAATAAAATAATAAAATTCTACAGCGTTTTCTTTTCCAATTATCAGGTGCTGCTATAAACACTTTATTATAATAAGTATGCACACGAGGCATTATAGATAAATACAATATTATTTACTCATAAAAAAACGTATACGGTAATTCTGTACCTTTCATTTTCCTGTTAGTTTAAAAAATCCGTTCTTTCATAATCTGCCAGTAGTCTAGATTGATTACATCTCTACTTAGATGGGCAGGGATGCGATAATACTCTCCTTTATAAGTTCTCACGCTGTCAATCTTAAAAGATGTAAAAAGATGTTTAAAGTTTCAGAATTATCTTTGATCTGGTCTGAGGGGAGCTTTGGCTGACAAGTTACTCTACGACACGTTTTTCACCCGATGAAAACGTGCCACCAAACAATGTAGCGTTCCAAAGTAGCGTATACCGGGTGGACACTGAAGAGGGTGTAAGAAGAAGTAAGATGTGACTAGTGATAATATTATAATCAAGAGGTTTGACAACCTCCCTAGCGTAGTGATGAGCGCTGTGGTCTCGTAGTGGGAGTTGCAGGGCTTGATTCCCGGCAGGGTCAATTTTGGTCTGGTCTGATGGGAGGTTTCGGCCGTGACTAATTACCACCCTAACGGCATTATACGTACTGCCAAGCGATTTTGCATTCCAGTACGATGACGTGTTAAAACTGATTAGGGGTATCGGTTTGATATGACTGCCATACCCCTAACAGGTTGGCTTGCCACCATCTTAGACTGCATCACAGAACACATAAGAAAGGTCGCAGTCAAGGGCTAACTTGTCGAATAAAAAAATAAAAGTTGTTCAAACAACACAACAGATAGGTATCTTATACGAGCATGTCTGTACTTGGTAAATGTATTCGAAACTCAAGGTACTTTGTCACGTAGGTTAATTAACCTCGATTCATGTCAAACAATATACCTCCTAACAAGACAACTTGTACAAGAAGGAAGCAGGGTCTAATCTAAGTATATTCAGCAACTGAGATTAATCATGGTGAAAGTCTTGGGATCTGACCCGAATGATATAATGAACGATGTAATGAAGAGACGATTGGTGATGTGTATCTATATCTATAATAATTATATTGGAAGGAAAAACATAGAAAATTATACTTATTTAGATCACGTCGACTTCTTGGTTTTGAAAATTAGATTTTTTAGAATTCTCCTTCCTGGGATGCAACATATCTCAGTACCAAATTTCGTCAAGAACGTCCACATATTTTCGCATAGTGCTACAAAATAAGGCCACACCTCATGAGCCATTTGTTGCATTATTGTAGACTTTCGTGTTTAATTATTATAATCCTTATTTTAGGAACGTCCAGTAGTAGTAGTATTTTGAGTAATTTAAGTATTGCTTTAAGCGTTGGCATTATGGCCCCAAAACATTACAATGGAAAGAAATTGTTTGAGTGCTACGATGCCACATATTATGTGGCATATATAATATTATATCTACATACAAATAGAACCACAGGCAGACAAACGGGTCAAACTTAATACACTTATATCTTACTTGTATTTTTTTTTTCGTTTATTCGGTCTACCAACGACTACATAATTAAAAAAATACATAAGCAGTTTTACAATATTTTAGGTACTAAAACAAAATGACTAGCCACTTAAAGGTAAACACCGCATGCGCTTTAGTGGTAAGCTCTTTTACAACTAATAACTAGAAACAAACACAAAATCAGTTCATGCATTACAATTTAAAGAAAAAAAAACAACTAAATCTTATTTAAAATGATTAAAACTAAGTAAAAACAAAAAAAAAAGCTAAATGAACCGGGCGGGCGCCCGCTAAATTGTATCTTTCGCGAGTTTAAAATAAAGATATACCTTTTACAGTTCATTTTTACGAGATCATTAGTAGATTACCTACTCTGCACTCAAATCTACCTCGCAACATAACATACTCGCATCCAGGTATATTTGGAAAGCCGCAAAATGGTTTAGTTAGCAAAGCTTTGAAACGGCCGGGTTTAAAAGCATTACGTTTACATTCATTTTTGCATCTGCCTGTTACCGTAATATCCTATTACCTTCGATTAAATACCTAATTCCGAGTTTCTTTCTTTCTTAAATAAATAATGTTTTTTATGCAAATAAACTTTTAAAGTGCTTTTGAATCGTCGAGTGATCTACCACTGGTTCGGAATGCCATTCCTACTAAGAAGAACCAGCAAGAAAATCGGTGGTTGCTCTTTTGAAAAAAAATTACAGTTGTAACATCAATGATACCTACTTAGGTAACCGCTGTCCTTAGCATTGCTGGGGCGAGTCAAATTCATGCTCTTATCATTTACATAATCTTCAACAGGATAATAAGCTTTTTTTCAGGAGCATACATTTAATTGACATATTTTCAATCTTCCATTTTATCAGCCTCGTTCATAGTTCATATCACCATTATCATCTCAACCTATCATCAAGCTTATACTACTGAGCACGAATATTTTTGTCAGCCTCGTTCATAGAGCAGTTATCAATATCACCATCATCATCTTAACCTATCACAAGCTTATACTACTGAACACGAATATGATTGTCAGCCTCGTTCATAGAGCAGTTATCAATATCACCATCATCATCTTAACTTATCACAAGCTTAAACTACTGAGCACGAATATTTTTGCCAGCCTCGTTCATAGAGCAGTTATCAATATCACCATCATGGTTGATGATTCGCCCTTCGACTGTACGTACTATACGTTTGACTGTACGATCCAGTTATAGGTAGGGTATATTTACCTACCTATAACTTAATAAAACAAGAGTCATATTTGACATCGTTTATTTGATAGTTGGTGATAAAACAAGAGTCATATATTTGACTCTTGTTTTATCACCGTAAGAGTTGCCTATTAATAATAAAGATGGCGGTTTTAAAAACATGCTGAGTAAATGGTGAAAAGCATTTGATAATAGACATTTCATTCATTCCGCCGCGAGCTGTCATAGCTGTTGCACGTTGCTACTTAGCTACGTTTCGCTCTCGTTATTCCGCCGCCGCGTCGCTTAGTTCGCTTACTAGTGATGGCAAGTTTATTTATCGATAATCGTATATCGATAAATTATGGAAAAGTTTTTGGTTAAATCCCAATCTAACCCATCACTCACCACTAAAAGACCCGGTGATGATGAGATTTATAATCCGAACGACTGGAAGATACCAAAGCGCGTTGTTCATAATGTGCCACAGAAACAACCTGATCGTCTGGCCACCGCGAATAGGTTCAGCGTGCTTTCCTCAACGAACAAACCATACGCTTCGTCTGGTTCTTCTACAACACGGATGCGAGAAGCTACTACGGTGAAACTGACAGCTGGTAAGATACCTCCGATATTCCTTGAAGCTAAAGACTGGACTCATGAAGATGTAAAAACCGTTATCTCCCGATACACCAAGCAGTATCATCTGAAATATACCGGCAATAACAAAATAGCCATCAATTGCCATAATCCTGAAGCACACAATTTGCTGAAGGAAGGCTTACGCTCTGAAAACGCTGCTTTCCACACATTTTCACGTAAAGATGAAAGGACGACCAAGGTGGTTATACTGGGTCTTCCCGCGTATGCTGAGGATTCGCTTGCTGATGAACTAGCCACGCTAGGTTTCAAAGGAGTTTCAGTCCGCCGACTAAAATCTGCCAACGGTCTCAACGCGTCGTGCCCACCATTCTTAGTGCACCTCCCGTCAGGAGCTGACATTGCTTCATTCAAGCAGATTAAATATTTGTCTCAATGCGCTATTCAGGTGAGCAGATTTCGACCGAACAATAATTACGGTACCCAGTGCTATCGATGCCAACTTTTTGGACATTCATCTAGGAACTGCAATTTGCCCCCACGATGTGTCAAATGCGAAGGTGGTCATCTGTCTAGAGAGTGCACTAAAAAAGATCGTAATGAACCTGCAACATGCTGCAACTGTGGTGAAAATCACCCGGCTAATTTTCGCAACTGTAAAGAACGGCAAAAGTATCTTAACGACCTCCAATCTAAGAGAGAGGATCAAAGAAAAATTCAAGCAACTAAAACCAAAAATGCAACAGTAGATGGTCGCTCCTGGTCTTCTGTAGCAGCTAAAGGTAACAACTCAACACAAAATAATGTCGAAGAAAAGAAGCCGAACTACCACTCAGGCCCCCCAAGGGATAATACCACAGAGGAAATGCTCCAAATTCTTATAACTATTAAGTCCCTGAAGGGCCAATTCTCGGCTTGTAATTCCATGATGGACAAAGTGGTGTTAATACTTTCACATCTTGGTCAATATGTCTAGCGTGAATGAGATTCGACTACTATACTGGAATGCTGATGGCATTCGTACTAGTCTTAACGAACTTCTTGATTTATCCTCCGACTTTAATGTAGATGTCATCGCGTTGAGTGAGACGAGACTGAGTCCTAATTATAATCTTTCTGCACCGGGTTACACTGTTTACAGGAAAGATAAGAACCCAAACGGACGCGGGCAGGGTGTTGCATTGTTAATCAAGAGCGATATTATTCATTTACCTATTAACATTCCTGAAACAGTCAATCTGGAATGTGTTGGTATTAAAGTAGCTCTCAATGGTAAATATGTTGCGATTGTGTCTGCATATCAATCTCCCAATTTAAGATTACTAGAAAGTGATCTCGACATTTTGCTGGGCATTGAGTATAGTAGCTTAATTATGGGAGACTTTAATTCTAAGCATGTCTACTGGAATTGCCCCAATAATAACTTGCATGGTAATACACTTTATGAACACATGTTTGTTAAAGAATTTGATGTTCATGCCCCCTGTGAACCAACTTTGGTTCATTACCATGGCAATTATACTCCTTCCACGCCAGACATTGTTATAGCTCAAAATGTCCATAATGTTTCTGACTTACAGACACTTACTAGGCTCTCGTCTAATCATTTACCCGTATTTTTTAGTGTTTGCCAAGAAATTAATCGCAAATCTTATGTCCAATACGATTATTCTAAGGCTGACTGGAATGGATTTAAACAATTCATTGACAATAATATAATTCTATCGTCTAGTATTTTTAGCACCTGTGACGACATTGACGACTCCATCAAACACTTAACTTCCCTCATTGAACATGCCCGCAAAACTTTTATCCCCCGAGTAACCATCAATAATAATAATAATAAATTGCCACGTGATATCCGAAAACTTATACGTAGAAAAAATCACTTACGTAGAACTGCACTCAAAACAGCTGACAAAAATAGTAAACGTAACATTCTAACTGACGTATATTCTCTCCAGCAAACCATCAACAGTAAGATTAAGTATACAAATGACTTCAAATGGCAAACTAAGCTTGCGAGAGTGGATAATGCTACCTCAGAATTATGGCGTACAGTCAAATCGTTAAAAAGTAAACAAGATACAATTCCCCCCCTGAAATGTCCTGATGGAACTTTAGCCACTACTGAAGTTGAGAAATGTGAGGCATTAGCTGATGCATTTCTCGATAGTATGAATCTTACAAAAGACTGGGCTAGTGATGATGACATTGAAAACAAAGTGCAGCTATCTATGAGCCAACTTAATTCTGCTACCACCTCAAATAGCTTACAGCTTGCTACGCCTGCCGAAGTCAAAGATTTAATTAAAAAACTTAAGCCTAGAAAAGCTCCCGGCGTAGATAATATAAATAATATTATTATTAAAAACCTATCGCATAAAGCAGTTGTATATCTAACAAAAGTCTTCAATGGCTGTCTCACCAATTGTTATTATCCAGCTGTTTGGAAAATTGCCAAAATTATACCTATTAAAAAACCTGGTAAGGATGAAACCTTGCCCTTAAGCTATCGTCCAATAAGTCTTTTGTCCTCCTTAGGTAAGCTCCTTGAAACACTTATCTCTACGAGACTGATGAAAGCCATTAACCATACCATAATTCCGGAACAGTTTGGGTTTCGGCAAGGTCACTCAACTGCCCAGCAACTAGCTAGGGTTACTGAGCATGTTGCACTAAACCTAAACCTAAATAAGTCAACCGGAATGGTATTGTTAGACGTTGAGAAAGCATTTGACACGGTATGGCATTCTGGCTTATTATGTAAACTTTTGACTCCTGAATATAATGTCCCCCTGGAACTAGTTCGCCTAATTCAATCTTATCTTCTTAAGCGATCATTCTGTGTACATGTAGGTGATAATTCATCACAGCAGCGCTTTATTCCAAGTGGTGTCCCACAAGGTTCCATCTTAGGTCCGCTTCTGTTTTTGGTGTACCTTAATGACATCCCTGTGCAGCCACATACTCACATCGCAGGATTTGCAGATGATGTGGCTACTTACTCATCATCAGAGGATATCGATCTTGTCATTTCCCGGCTTCAGTTATCGCTGGATCTGCTCCTTTCTTATTATACCAAATGGAAACTCAAACTTAATACATCTAAGACTGAAGCTATCCTGTTTACAAGAAAACGTGCGATGCCGATTAGAACCCTAAAAATTAATGAATACTCAATACCATGGAGTAAGTCAGTTAAATACCTCGGCTTACACCTTGATCAAAAGATAAACTGGACCGAAAACACGAAGGCATTTAGACTAAAGGGAATGAAAGCTTTAAATGCTCTTAGTCCTATTTTAAACCGAAAATCGAATTTAAGCTCGACTACAAAAACTAAAATTTATTCGACGCTAGTGCGCCCATGTATAACATACGCGGCACCTGTTTGGAGCAGTACCTGTGATTCCAATTATAACAGCCTTCAAGTTATCCAAAATAAAGCGTTAAAAATTTCGTATAATACACCATTCAAAACAAACTTAAAAAAGTTACATAACCATATTAAATTTCCACTAATAAAAGATTTTATTTTAAAACTTACACGTAAGTTTTACCTATTCAAAAACCCTAGCAACCCAAATAAACTAGTTTCGTCGATAGGTAAAACTCATCATTCAGTACGACTCGATAAATATGGTCGATATAAATTTCCCCATCACTATGTCCTTACCGGTTATCGGTGACGTAGGTGACTCGACGCGCGGACCGCTTGTCTCACTCGCGATTGACTACCCACTATTCGTAATATTATGCGATAATTGTTTTCATAACTTTGTATATTTTAATACTGTAAGGTTAACTTTTACTTTATAAAATGATTTTACTTATTTATGCGTAAGTACCTACCTAGTTAACTTACCAGTATTTTATTATAATGATAGTTTTTGATACAGTCTGTTGTAGTAAGTACCTATTTAAATTTAGATTCAGGTCCCATCCATGTATGTAATGTGTAGGTATTAAATATTACTTCTTGCCTGCATTTCTACTGTAAAGCATATTTAATAATGTCCGTCTTAATACTAAATAATAAACTGTAATCTTATTTTTAAATGTTTATAAAGGTGAAGTTTAGCCTGTAAAACGTTATAGCCCTAAGTAAAACTGTATTCTTAGATTTTAAGAATGCCCATATGTACTTTTATGTTGTAAAATAAATAAATAATAATAATAATAAAAATAGACATTTCACACAAACAAACTTTATGAACATTGAACCAAGTTCGTGATGGGTAAAGTTACGAAGTCTGTATACACAGTACCCCTTCCCGCGGCTTATGTTAACAATTGTGTGGGCTTACATACCTACTCAAGTTTGTAAATAAATAAAATATTAATTTACCTATGTATTTCAAAATATTTATTTACGAAGTTTTAAATCTATACTAACCACACTAATATTATAAATCCAAAAGCGTGTCCGTCTATCTGTCTGATCCAACGGATTTTGATGAGAAACGGGGATAGGTAGTTTCCCAGGGCGTAGGGCATTTAATCCTGGAAAATTAAACAGTTCCCGCGGGAATCAAAAAACCTTAATCCGACGCGGGCATCAACTCATGTATTATAATAAACTAGCGGACGCCCGCGACTTCGTTCGCGTGGCATACGTTTTTAATTCCCACAGGCACTCCTTAATTTTCCGGGATAAAAAGAAGCCACTGTCCAGGTCCTCATCTATGCCCATGCAAAAAATCACGTTAATCCATTGCTCTGTTGTGGCTTGATTAAAGGACAAACTCTCTATACCCGTGCAAAAAATAGCGTCGATCCGTTGCTTTGATGCGGCGTGAGTGAAGGACAAACTCTCTATTTAACGTCCTTGGGGATAGAAAATTCAAAAATTGAGAAATAGGTATTGAACATACGTATTCACATAGAACACACCCTCCAAATTTCATGTCTCTAGGACCAGCGGTTAAGGCTGTGCGTTGATATACCTAATATATCAGTCAGTCAGTCAGGACTTTGAATTTTATATATATAGATAATATAGATAATTAAATAAAAAATGCATAACTTATGTATACCATTTATATCTGTTTCTTCCATAGACTATATTCCATATCCTTCCTACCAAAATATACGAGTACCAACTTAGCTGATGGTTTCGTCTAAATAACGATGTAAAAGAACTATCAAGTAATTACAAAAATAATATACAAACCACAAGCATAATAAATTTTACGAAATGATATTATTTTTATACTTTGTTAAAAAAATATTTAGTACATAAGACGGCGTTTCTTTTTATTATTTTACTAGCTGATGCCCGCGACTTCGTCCGCGTGGTTTAAGTTTTTTTTCATTCCCGCGGGAACTCCTTAATTTTCTAGGATAAAAACTATAGCCTATGTTACTCTCCAGGTACTCAACTTAATACCCATGCCAAAAATCACGTCGATCCGTTGCTCCGTTGCGGCGTGATTGAAGGACAAACCAACAAACCAATAAACCAACAAACAAACACACTTTCGCATTTATAATATTAGTATGATATGATTTTTGTCTATAATGAATAGGATTCCGGCAAATATTCTTGTTACTAAAGGCTACTTGTAAGTTTGCGTATTTACGTTTTAGCACTGGTGGTGCTAAAACGTAAATAGCAAACTCGCTGGTGGTCTTGGTTCGAAAATTTGAAACTCTCTATATGAGTTATGGACTATAAAGTGGTGAATAATAGATAGAGCACTGTAAGAACAGTGTTTGCTAAGTGAAATGTATTTATGCATATACTCGTAGTTTTAGGGTTGGCCCCTTTTAGAGGAGTGGAGGTCATCTGAACCCATCGACCATACAACTAATAGACTCCTCATATAGGGCGAACACTTTCAGACAACACATCAGACTTAATAGGTCTTATATAATTCCACGCCCTTGTAACAAACCCTACCGAGTTATTTAAATATTAATTAGAGTATATCGATAATTAATTATCGATAAATAATTAATAGGAGTTAGGACCCCATCCCATTTGATTTATGATTTTTTTGACCTTGAGTAGACCAATCAGCGTTTAGTACCCCGCGCCCGCTTACTTGAGTCATTTGACTGAATTGTTTGCATTACGAAAGCATAGTAATTAGGCGTCTATTGGTTGTGTGGTCGATGTCTGAACCGGTCGAGTTCAAACTACTCGAGGAGTTTGCAATTTTCTCTCGACAGGACTGATGTTTTGAGCACCATATGACTAGACTTTTACTGAATGGACTATGTAAAGTAGAAATTATGGTCCACATACGACCTACCATCATTTAAATTAATACAATTATCATTTCGTAATGTAAAAATATGCAACACATTATCTGTTTAACAGTCTTAGTGACTGGCAGAGACAGTTGTCGAAATTTTATGATGTCCGAAAATATTTGATTTTCCCCTCTACCAAAATTTTTAAAAATCTTTGAAAATACTTTATACGAAGCTTAATGTTGCAATAGTGGTTACCGCATATACGTACGTAATACGCATGTTTGTGAAACGCTCATACCATCAGTCGTCAAGGATTACATTCCTGTAGGATCGCTTGTATTGATTGCGCATCCTAACGCCTAAATAAACAAGGAATTTCCATTTATCAAATCTCCTGCGTGCTTGTAATTATCTGAAATCCACAAAGCTGTTTACCATTGTAATTTAACAAGGTCTATTTGGAATTAGTTGTTTGGTTTGGAATGCCTTACTTGGCCTCCATTTTCTTCATGCATTCATTCATTTCAAGTTTTCAACCCATCGAAGCCCACTGAACCCGAGTTTCCTCTCCAATAAGGGTTTGTTAGTCCACCACGCTGGCCAAGTGTGGATTGGCAGACTTCACACAGCTTTAAGAACATTATCATGAACTCTTATGCGTGCAGATTTCCTCATAATGTTTTCCTAAACATATGAATGTTTAGGAAAACTTGCTTGCTTTTAAAAAGCGCATAACTCAGAAACGTTAGGAGTACGTACCCAAGGAACAAACTCACGATCACCTGACCATGAGGCTGAAAGTCTTAACCACTAGGCTATCACCACCTTTCGTTTTCATACCGTGTTTTTAAAATAATGTGAAATGATTGTTTTTTTGAAGTGAAAACTTCTTTAGCCGCGTTGAGCACTTTTTGGTAGAGGGTAAATATTTTGTGGATTCGTGTCACCGACATGCTCGCGAACACGGACATGCTCGTGTTGTTACGAAGACAAAAGGTCTTAAATATAAATATACTACATTCGTAATTAAACTTTAATACCTTAGCTTTAAGGTTTATATTTTAATTATTTTAAATATATATATATTTTTTATTATTTTATATATATTCGTTTTCACTTGTATCGGCCAATTTTTTTTTCATTGATTGTTGATTCAACTATCGATACAATGTATCGCCATATTTTTTAATTGTATTCCAACCAGTGACCTTTTATGATTCCAACCATAATCAGTGGGGCCAGGGGTAAACAGCAGTCTCGCCCCACTGATGGGGCAAGCCGGTGGGGTCCCCGGACGCAATTGTGAGCGCCAACACAAAAATTAAGCATTGCTTATGCGATCAAAGGCTTTTTTGAGTTGAAATCTGTTTATGAAACTTCACTGTGATATTTTCCTGAGCGTATAAAGTTTTAAGCCCATGTATGTTACGCCCATGCACTCTGCTCCGAATGGAATTAAAGGATTTGGCAAGCGACGTACACACTGCAGCTGCAGGATTAGCTGATTTCTTTTGGGTGAATAGGGATGATGCCTGTTTCAAAAATAAATTATTTCTTCCATCCATCCATCCATCCATCAGCCTGTATGCATCCACTGCTGGACATAGGCCTTTTCGAGAGCGCGCCACCAAACACCACCCGCTTCCCGCCACCTTCTTTAGGTCATCGGACCAGCGAGCTGGAGGTCGTCCTACACTGCGCTTGCCGGATTTCTTACTGATGATTAAATAGAGGGTCTTCCAAAAGACCTAAAATTCCCATCCTCAGGTACTTTTAAGTTTGATAACCATGTTAAAATATAGATTAAAGAAAAAAAGTTCGTTGAAATTTGATGACGTCACAACTATGTATTTCATACGAACTTCTATACTAGAAGCGCGTGTTTATGTTTGATCAAGAGTTGCTGATCTGATTGAGTTGTCATCATCCCTATTGTATCCTTCTTCTTACGAAAACAAGATAACTAAAAACTACGACGAAGTTGCGAACATTATCTACAACAGAACATAATATCTTGTTGTAGATAATGCCTGCGACTTCGTCCGCGTAGTATAACTTTTTGGTTCTCCGCGGAAACTCATATTCCGGGATGAAATGTAGCCTATGTGTTAATTCAGGTTATTTAAGCTATCTCCATTCCAATTTCCAGCCAAATCGGTTCAATCGTTGCGGCGTAAAGGATTAACAAACATATCCAAACCTACAAACTTAAAAACATCCATAAACTTTCCACCACCACCACCACCACTACTACAGCCCATTAACGTCCCACCGCTGGGCACAGGCCTCCTGCACTCTCATAGGAGAGTGAACTACATAAAATAAACTACATAAACCTTCACATTTATTATATTAGTATAGGATACGAAAGTGTACTTGTTTGTTGGTTTGGTTTGTCCTTTAATTATACGTCGCAAAAGAGCAAGAGACAGTGCGATCTTTTGCAAGCGATAAGTTAAGGACGTGGAGTGTGGATGACCGGAAAATCAAACAGTTCTCCCGGGATTTCAAAATCCAAATCCGTGCGGTCTAAGTTATGTGAATAATATTATTATGTTAGTCAGTAAGTTGTTCGTTCAATGTAGATACTCGTAGAGATAGTGATATCATTGACCTGTGTAGCAAAACCTGTAGCAGTTTTATCTACCTTAGTAACTGACGATGGCAATCGTGTTAATTGGCTAACAATACACCTACATACTATAACTAACTACGTATATCAAATAAATATTATAAATGCGAAAGTTTGGTTGGATGTATGGATGTATGGATGTATGGATGTTTGTTACTCATTCACGCTCCAACGGCTGAACGGATCTGGATGAAATTTGGCACAGAGATAAATTATAGTCTGAAATAGCACATTGGCTACTTTTTATCCCGGAAAATTAAAGAGTTCCCGCGGGAACCGAAAAACCTTAATCCACGCGGACGAAGTCGCGGGCATCAGCTAGTAATATAATATACCTATCTTTTGTAGTATCTTGTTTTTAGGGTTCCGTAGCCAAATTTGGCAAAAACGGAACCCTTATAGATTCGTCATGTCTGTCTGTCTGTCTGTCTGTCTGTCTGTCTGTCTGTCTGTGTGTCCGTCCGTGGCGTCACAGCCACTTTTTTCCGAAACTATAAGAACTATACTGTTGAAACTTGGTAAGTAGATGTATTCTGTGAACCGCATTAAGATTTTCACACAAAAATAGAAAAAAAACAATAAATTTTGGGGGTCCCCATACTTAGAACTGAAACTCAAAAATTTTTTTTTCATCAAACCCATACGTGTGGGGTATCTATGGATAAATAAATAAATAAATAAATAAATAAATAAGCCGTTTATTCCCAAACAATACATTTCAGATACATAAAATGACACAAATAAGATTATTTTCAATAGTTAGTAGGTTACATAACATTTTACTATTAAGTCACACGATTATGAGAAATCAATTAAGCATAAGTTTTATTATATATATTATTAAATATTATTTAAATTTACACAATATCAAATTATAGTTCAAATCATAGTAATTTTATAAGTCAATACAATTTAGTCAAAATTTACACAGTTATAAGTCAAAAAGAAAACAATACCATTACAATAAAACAAGTCACATTGAGTAGGTATGATTATAGTCATATATAGGTAAATGTAGTTTCCATATTTTATTTATTTGGGTACCCATTTTTGGGTGTAGGCCTCCTCCATCATGCTCCACTTTTCTCTCTCCGCGGCGAGCCTCGTCCATGTTGGTCCTGCGACGTCTACAATGTCGTCCTTCCAGCGAGCGCGTGGTCGCCCGCGCGGCCGTGTCTGGTCGCGCGGCCACCAGTGTAATACGCGCTCGCTCCACCGACCGTCGCTGCTCCGAGCCACATGACCAGCCCATCTCCATTTGAGTTTACATGCGAGCTCCGCTGCGTCAGTTACTTTTGTAATTCTTCGAATTGCCTGGTTTCGCTGGCGGTCGCTCAGCTTAATGCCCAACATACTTCTCTCGGCTGCCCTTTGGAATTTTTGAATTTTTTCTATTACGCTCTTAGTGAGCGCCCAAGTTTGGCATCCATATAATAGAGATGGGAGGATTGTAGAGTCCATTGCCTTCTTTTTCAATGATACTGGGATTTTAGACTTAAAAATATGTTTCAGTGACCAGTACTTTCCCCAAGCAATCTTAATTCTCCTTTCTACTTCTTTTATAGTATGGTCTATGAAAGAAAGGCTTTGACCGAGGTAGATATACTTTTCGACGTAATTAATCGTTTGCCCTTGGATACTCGTGGTAATTTCTTCGGAGTTAGTCATTAAGCATGTTTTACTAGGGTTCATTTCTAATCCACATTTACGGCTCTCCTGATCCAACGTTTTAAGCATATAATAGAGATCCTTGTGGTTTTCACTTATCAGTACTATATCATCGGCGAATCTCAGATGATTCAGGTACTCTCCATTTATCTTTATTCCCAGATGTTCCCATTTCAGCTTTGAAAAAATATATTCCAGTAGAGCCGTAAATAAATTTGGTGAAATTGGGTCCCCTTGTCTAACGCCTCTTTTTATCGGGAATGAAGTACCCAGCCGGTCTAATTTGACAGTGGCTCTACTATTTTGATATAAAGCTTGCAACAGGTATATGTATTTTGACTCTATCCCTTGTTGTTTTAGGGCTCTCCATAGTGCGTCATGTGATATAGAGTCGAAGGCTTTCGAATAATCAATAAATGCTATGTAGAGCGGTAGTTTGTATTCATTGTACCGCTCTATTATTTGAGAAAGTGTAAATATATGATCTGTTGTACTATATTTTGGTCGAAAACCAGCCTGTTCTCTAGGTTGATGAAAATTCAGAGTAGGTCTTAATCTTCTCAAGATGATATTTGTAAATAACTTGTAGACACTTTGTAGTAAACTTATTGGTCTATAGTTACCAATCTCTGAGGGATCCCCTTTTTTATATATTAGTGTGATTATGGCATTTTCCCAGTCCTTCGGAATACAACATGAACTCAATATTTCATTAAATAGCGGCGTAAGTATGGGGGTTAAAGGTTCAATAATAGCTTTTAAGATATCGTTTGTGACTCTATCTTCGCCTGGACTCTTTGAGGATTTTAAGGAAGCGATGCTCGTTCTTATTTCACTTAGTAAAAGAGGTAGTGGGTTTTGACATGTTTCCGAGTAGTCTGAGATGTCTACGGTTTCCATCCCTGAAGGGCTTGTTCTATGTTGTATGTCGTATAGGTTTTTGTAGTAGTCTGACGCGATCTCTATAAAATTCTTTCTATTAGTAACTTTATTGCCGTCTTTACCCTTTACTGAAGGCATCCATTCTTTGTACGTCTTTAAGCGTTTATCAGAGCGTTTTATTGAGCTTTTTAGTAACAATTCCTCTTCGATTATTTTATATTTGTAACTAATTTTATTTTTATTTATGCTTTTTCTAATTTTTCTGTATAGTTTAGTTAATCGTTTTTTTTCTTTTTTAGTTTTGTGATTTTTATTTTTCAGTTCTTCTCTTTCTTTAATCAAATTTTTAAGCTGCGTTGTGAATATAAATTTATTTTCAGATATATTCTTCTTTTTGGGTAATTGTTCTGTACTTTTTACTATCTGCTTTATCAAGTCTGTGTATTTCTGTTGCATGCATTTATTCTCCATAGTATAGTCATTTCTTAAGTCATCAAAACATTTATTAATTTTTTCTCTTTTTGTAGGCGTTAAATCTAGTGTACTCTGCCCAAAGAATTTTCGGCTCTTTTTTAGGTTAGATGATATTTTGTAAGTTGCTCTGATTAGTCTGTGATCCGTAGAGTATGTAGTCCCAATTACCTGGACGTCGGAAATTGCTTTCAGATTTTTTGCCAAGATATAGTCTATTTCGTTTCGAGTTTTCCCATCTGGGGAGAGCCAAGTCCAACGTTGTTTGGCTTTCTTCTTAAAAAAGGTGTTTGTGATGTAGAGCTCATTTTGAAGACAATATTGTATAAGAAGTTCGCCTCTATCATTCCTTTTACCATATCCCCATTTTCCGACCACTCTACCGTCCTCTGGAATGGTTTGTCCAATTTTGGCATTAAAATCCCCTAGAATTAAGGTATTGAGAGGAGAATTTTCAAGGCTCATACTTAAGTCGTTATAGAATCTCTGTATCTCTTCTTCTGGGGCTTTTTCTGTAGGCGCATACACTTGGATGCAGGTTATATTCAGGCTATCAATTTTCATATCTAATCTTACTACTCTATCAGATAGAGGAATGAAGTTTAATATTTGCTGTTTCAATGTCTTTCGAATCATGAATCCAACTCCATTAAAACCGGCTCTGTCTCCCTTATACATTAATATACATATATTCGCCATATTCGAGAATTTTCGTGTTTTCTTTCTTTATTTCTGATAATCCTAGGATATCCCATTTAATATGCTGGAGGGAGTGCTCTAATTCATTAAGACGTCCGTCTGTAGTGAGAGATCGTATGTTATAAGTTCCAATGTAGAGTGTGTTAATGATGGAGGGTTGTGGTCTAAGGCTCCCGCGGCGACCACCCGTACTGGGAGCTGTTGAGTTTTTATATACGTTACTTATACTAGTACAGCAATGTAGAGGGGCCTTTTCCGTATCCTATGTATTATGTTCCATATTTTTCCGCGCGCTGTCTGTCTGTCTCGGTTTTTGTTGTAAGTAGCCTGTAATATTACTGTATTTATTTTTCTTCAACGTAGGTTTGGAGGATCCGTCATTGGATTTATTTAGTTCACCATCTGGGGACTGAGATAAATTTCGTTTGTTTGATGACTGCGGTGCTCTATCTTTTAAAATTATAATTTTGTTATATTTTATTACTGCGTTTTTCCCTTCGTTTCTTAACTTCTTTACTTGTTCATGAAGCATTTTCCTTTCGTTTAGAACTTTTTTCGGGTAGTCGTCTTTAATGTTGTATGGTGTCTCTCTCAAATTATTTTTGCTCTTGATAACTTGTATTTTTTTATTCACTGTTGTTAGGGATAGTAATATCGGCCTTGTCTTTAATCCCTTTTTACCTATTCTATAAAGGCAGTCTATGTCCGATGGTGACATAATTTCGTTTGTGATTGACAATATTTCCTTCTCCAAATCGTCATAGCTACTTTCTATCTCTTCAACTCCAAAAATCACGACATTTTTCCTTCTTAAATGTCTTTCAATGTAGTCAATGCGTTCCTCTTGCTCTTCAACTCTCTTACTCAGTTCATTTTGTTTCGATTCAATCTCGGTAAATTTCTTATTAATAGTTTCTGTCAAGCGTATTTCCATATTTTCTAGTTTTTGCTTCTGTAATTGCATATCTAGCTGTATACTTTTTAATATTTCCGTAATTTGTTCCATTATTAAACTTAACTTTGGTTTCGTTACACTACAACGGTAAACAAGTTTGTAAGCAAGAGGACTCGACAGTTAAGAATTTAGAGATGTAGGTCGCCCTCTATTGGGGCGCACCGATAATAACGTTTGGGTTTGAACACAGGTTTAAAGTATGCTCACGACACGCACCATAAAGTTTCATCGGCGTAGTTTTTTACTTCGGCAGTAGATGGCGTTAGGTGTTCGATAAAATCGATGATGGAAAGTTACCAACGGATTTTTAGAATCTATTGTTTGACACTTTGAGGTTACAAAAGTTCTTTTTGCATTTTATTTACTCACTCAGTCTTTACTCACAGCAATATCTCACAATTTTGCACAACAACAACAATCATTAAGCACTGTTTTATGGGTAATTTCGTGTTAATTGTCCGTTATAAACTTCGAATGTTTGAGTCCTTTTCCAGTCTTTATTGTTTTGTTTTCCGTAAGATTTCAACTTCACTACATATATTTCTTCTTGATGTATTAATATTTACCAAATTTAACACAAAAACTCAAAGTTTTCTATTTTATTTCACAAAATTACACGGAGCCTATAGAACTATGTGTTGACAGCGCGAGTGTTGCCACTCTCTCCACTCTGGGGTATCTATGGATAGGTCTTCAAAAATAATATTGAGGTTTCTAATATCATTTTTTTCTAAAGTGAATAGTTTGCGCGAGAGACACTTCCAAAGTGGTAAAATGTGTGTCCCCCCCCTGTAACTTCTAAAATAAGAGAATGATAAAACTAAAAAAAATATATGATGTACATTACCATGCAAACTTCCACCGAAAATTGGTTTAAACGAGATCTAGTAAGTAGTTTTTTTTAATAATTTAAAACTTACTACAGGTTTGTACGGAACCCTCGGTGCGCGAGTCCGACTCGCACTTGGCCGGTTTTTATTTTAAAAAGATCTACTGTCGAGTTTCTTGCAGGGTCTTCCCAGTAGAACTTCTTTCCGAACCGGTGGTAGAGTGAAAACATGACTTAACATAAGAGACACCTGTATGGCCTACATGATATAAATAAATTGAGTATTATTCATGAGTATTAGTAATCTTTACGACAAAAAGCATTGTGTCACCGCATTATACAGTAAATTCAGACAAACATTAAATAAAGCCGAGTTTAAAAATTAAAAAAAAAACTCAGTCCTGCGCATCGCCGCTGGTATGCGTCGTGCCTAAGTTTATAAGTGCAGTAAAGACTATTTTGTAAAAAAAATATCACAACTTTGCTTTGGATATAAACTTTAAATAACTGAGACTGAACTCTGAAACAGCAATTATAAAACCTCTTCCTGGGAGTCCATTAACCATATCTTGTAAGATAACGAGTGCCGCAAACTTGGGACAGTATCTTTGTTTCAGTTTTTATTGCAGAAGCGATTAAAAACATTGTTAGCTAAGAAAATATTGTGTATAGTATAAACTTCTTTTATTTTTAATGAAGAGATTTTTCATAAGTTTGATATTAAAAGCTTTTTTTTATTACTTTCAAATATATCAAATTAAAATTATGAAAAATAATAAAATCTAAATTAAAACTAAATTAAAAAATAATCATTAATATCATCCAAACCGCTGCCATGAGGTAATGTGCCCAGAACTTTGGCTGCGTTACCCTGCTGATTCTATGAGACAAGAAAATAGATCTCAAGCATCACCATCATCCAGGACAAAGTCGCTACTATGGCAACTTTTAACATCCATTTTTATTTTGTTACCCGAGCATAATGGTGAATTGGTGGTTTTCTTTTCAGACTGCGTTTAGCGTAGATTAAAAATCCGTGAAGCTTCGAAATTGTACCATTGCTAGATTTAAACTTTAGTTTCGATCGACATCGAAGGAAAACTCATTACTGTTAATGAAAATGCTGCATCTGAAGTGTTAATGCCAATGGAAACTTCTGAGAACACAAATGAATAGATTCCATTTAAAAGACTTAACTTCCATTATTTTAAAGAAAATGATAGAAGCAAGAACAAAACCTATTATTGGTTGAACGTAGATTGGGAGCCCGAGGTTGTTATTTCAGTAAAGTGTTCTCAATATCGACTAAATATGGTATCAAGCATCACTTGTTTTCTCAGTGTGAGTTATAAATTTTGTTGACAGTCTGCCTCCTCTTTTGGGAGAAGTTTTTCTGACGGCCCCACTTTAGTGTCTGAGTTTAAATGACTAACGCTGAGTTGCACGAAACAAATACAAAAATTTAAGTGGTACTTAGACTAATTTAATCGCAAGAGTCTTGTGATTAATTAGTTTAATCAACACTTAAATTTTTGTATTTGTTTCGTGCAACTCAGAGTAAGCGACTCAGAGATATTTCAGGAAATTTAAAGGTGCGTCCTCGGGGAGAGAACCCTGGACATCTCAAATATAATGCTGCCCACTAAGCTATTACCGCTGAATATTCATTTGAAAAAAAAAAATTCGGTGTGAACCTGGCGTGTCAGCAAGTTTTAACTAAAACAAAATAACATGCCAAATTGTCCTATCGTGTCCCCTGCCAAACATATCCCAATTCTACTGTTATACCGTCAACGCTAAATGGGAAAACAGACAACTTTTAGCGTTTAGTTACAATGTCGAAAAGTCTATCATAGAGCTAGAGATATACCTACACGAGAGGGACATTAAAAAGCTGTGACCTGGAAGAACATCTAGACTGGCTCCTATGCACTATGCAGACAGGTTTTAGGTTAGGTGTGTGCTAAAAGAAAATGGAGATCTTGTGGTTTTGTGACCTATCATCTTATGCCTATACTTAGGTACATCATAGTATGTTTTAGTAGGTGATGCGCGCTGCTTCGTTTGAATGCAATTTAGGCTCTTGGAAAATCCCGTAGCAACTCTCAAAAGTTGCCTGTGATATGCAACCTCTATACCGGATTTCGTCGCAGAACGGCTATAGGATGACCTACGGACCGATGACCTAAAGAAGGTATGGGGGAGGATGGATGAGGCAGGCGAAGCATTATGTTTGGCTGCGCGCCCTCTAAAAATTCTATGCTCAGCAGTTAACAAATACAGGCAATTGGAATGGAATGAAAGAAAGAAAAGAAATATAAAAATCAAAAGGAATCTGAATTCTGATAGGTATTATAATTTCAATAAAAAAATATTAAATAGATAAATTTAATCATCCGGAAAAACTCTGAAGAAAAATAAAAGGAAACCACAAAGGTTGTTCACTTTGATCCTTAAAGTAAACGAATTTCTTTTGTTAAATCTGGGTGCAGCGCTTATCAGATGAAAATGAAAAATACGGCGATTTGTATACGTCTGTTCAGAATGCGTACCTACTTTCAGTTGTAGTGTTACTATTATATTCGTGTATCACTATTATATTCGTAGTATTTTTCCTATTGATAATTTTTTATAAAAGTATCACGTCTTGACGTTCGTCTGCCTGTGGTCAATATCAACGACATCTCACTGAAAAGTGCAAGCACAATGCGACCACGTTACCATTTTTTGGAACATGTGGCCGCTACACCATAATTTCAGACAAACTAAATAGAAATTAGAAATTTCTACGCGATGGCATCTAGCAACATTTTGGTCGCTGTGGTTAATCTAAATAGACTTTTTATTCTCGTCTATCTAAATAGATACAAAGTGACTACGAGAAGCTTCTTTCGAAGCGATTTGATATTCAAGCTATGGATAGGGTTTTCTACTTACCCATACTTCTATTAAAAACTCTTGCAGAGCTTCCATGAATAAAACATAATGACATTTTTTGATTTCTTAAATTAGGTAAAGGTGCTTAAATTAACCCTACTCTATAATTCATAGCAAACATTTCGACTCTTAACGACATGAAACTTTCTCGATTGGCAAAAAATACTGAACTTCAAAGAGGCGGGTTCGCTTAAAGTAATTTGGTGGGAGCGAAATGAATACATGATGAAACGAGATGCGCCTCCCGCTTTATGTGAATAATAACGCTTCTTTGTAACATGAACTATTACTCATATTGGTTTATTATAATAAGTATCCTATGTTCAAATACAACATGGCTTTTTTAAAAATCTTTCTTAATGACGGGGCTTTATCATTTTGTTATTATGCCCCCGTAAAAAAACAATTTTCATAAAGATACACAACATGGCTAGAAAATTGGATATTGCAGCGTACAAAATATGTATTATTGTATTATATGATTTAATAGCATTTTGATGCAAAATGCCGGATAAAATTAATAAATCATTAAATTATTGCAATAAATCGTCCTTGTTAAGAAGGTGAAATTTTTGCGATAAGTATGAACTAGAAATACTTAGAGGATAATAATTGTCCTGAATTAAGTTTCTTATTCCCGCAGGATGGAACTACTTAAAATTTTCCGGGATAAAAAGTAGCCTTTGTCCTTCCCCGGGATGGACCCTACCTCTGTAACAAATTTCATCAAAATCGGTAGAAAAGGTTGACCGGGAAAGCGTAGCAAATAGACCGACAAACATACTTTCACATTTAGAATATTAGTATGGCTCATCTTTTTAACCGATTTTGATGAAATTTACTATTAAAACATATTCAACGCGAACGAAGTCGCGGTTATCATTTAGTTAGATAATAAAGACATACCAAAAACTCTTGGAGCACCGTCTTCAATAGATGCTAAGCCACAGTTGACACACAAACTTTTTTAATATGTCAACATTAATATTACTTTCTGGTTGGTATATGTATTTCTTTCTGTATATTTTTTGTGATCAAGATAGCCCTTGACTGCGATCTCACATGATGTAAAGTAATGAGACAATCTAAGATGGTAGCTGGCTAAGCTGAGCCAAGGGCACACTTTTTTTGTATGTAAGTTTGCACTCCCTGATAACATAAGGTAAACAGTGGGTGAAAATGATTAAGCAATTTTTTGCGAAACCGCTAAATTTATCATCTGGGAATTCACGTGTTTGTTTTGCGCAAAAGCCTCATATTTTTCGTGCACTGTTTTTTCAACTTGTTCACTGATAGCCTGATTTATATGACCCTGTTTTCTCTTCAGACCATTTGGTACCTAGGTACTGCAGATTATAGGCATCGTGGAGTACGGTCTACCTACCTTTATTTTTGTACTTAACTACGGGGAAGTTTTAATGTGTGTGTGTGTGTGTTTGTTTGTTTGACGGTTAATAGCTTATGTAAACACGAATGCGGATAGATTCATTCCGTATTCATTCTGTAGATATCAGTATGTAGTGCCTAGTGGAAGATTTTCTTCCCATTCATTGTATAATTCATGTAGAATTTATAGGTCTATATTTTGTGATACGAATTGTATGGAGCTGGCGCTCGATCAATTAATTCTATACATATAAATGGTAGGTAACATTGTCGCGATGGAATATATTATAATATTTAATAAAACTCCCACTCGGCTCTCAGAGAGCCTGTGTCTGTAATTTAAGAAACTTAAGTATGGTTTAACTTTAATGGTTTAAGGACACTGTAATATCGAAACCATGATCGGATGACATATAGATAGGTATATGATTTGACATAGGCTACTTTTTATCCCGGAAAATTAGGGAGTTCCCGCGGTGATAAAAAATAGCTTAAACCACGCGGACGAAGTTGCGGGCATCAGCTAGTTACACATAAATTATTAGACGGAAGTTTTTGTGTTTGTAATCTACATTCATGGATGGTAAATAAATTATGGTGGCAGTATTAGGTATTGTTCTTTCTGTATCCGATTCAATAGACACTCCGTTTTAAAATAAAAAGTAGGAGCAACGTTTGTTGCAAACTTATTTTATTAGCAGTAAGCGTCCCTAATTTGTTTGTGGTTCACAGTAAAACGTTTTACGACGAGTAACGCGATTACGACGTGGGGTTAACGATACATTCGGGATCGGAAAGTGATACGTAGTCCGACTTTGTTTATCTCTGGAATCTGACCTACTGGAATGGATATTACGTTGGTTTTGTAAATTAAAACGATTTGGATTTGTTCCTTTTTAGGCTAGGCTTCTTCTTCTTACTGTGCCGTCACCTTACATTGGTTGGCAATCATTCGATTTCGTTTTCGATTTCAACTTTTAAGACCGCTGCTCTAAACCTTGTGCTCTTCCCAAACCACTGACACAAGTTTTTAAGCCACGATAACCTTCTGCGGCCAGGCCTTCTCCTGCCAGCTACTTTTCCTTGCATAATCAGTTAATGGAGTTCATACTTCGTGGTGTACGGCTTGGTATGTATAATAAAACAATGTCCCTCCCACTGGATTTCGGTAACGGCGCAATATACGCAGAAGTTATAGCCGTCGTTATGTGAGATAATTTTATATTTCAACAGTGTACCTTATGCAATTAAGGTGCAATATCCATTTTATAACTCTTATAGTTCGATGGATGAGACGCAGGACCCATGGCTTTAAGTGCTCTACGAATCAAGTAGGTGAAACACTGCCAATGAGAATCAATAACAGGTAGTTTTTGGCTAGACCCAAAAATCAAACCTAGGACAAGTCCTGCGTGGGTTGTACTAGAATGGCCATAGCCATTGGAGTACAACCCAACCCAAGTAACGAATAGACCAACGAGGTAAAAGTGAACATGGAACGATAAAAATTGTTATTTTTCTGATATACTTTTCAAAGAAATAATGGTGAGCTGGCAAAGCTGAGTCCTACGAGGTAAAAGTGAACATGGGACGATAAAAATTGTTATTTTTCTGATATACTTTTCAAAGAAATAATGGTGAGCTGGCAAAGCTGAGTCCTACGAGGTAAAAGTGAACATGGGACGATAAAAATTGTTATTTTTCTGATATAATTTTCAGAGAAATAATAATGATCTGGCAAAGCTACTGCTGTTTACTTATTATACACAATCGAATAGTTTATACTAACTCCGAAGATCTAGTTTTGCTCATCAAGGTTTTAGAAAATTAACTACTAGATCCTAGAAGAATTTGAAAACATCCTTAAGTACAGAACCATATAAAATTGTTACGTTGTTGTTGTTCTTAGCGGTGATTGCCTAGTGGTTTAGACTCCCGGTTTTCTGTTTGGGTGGTCGGGGTTCGATCCTCGGGCATGTACCTACTGGTATTATGTGCGTTTTAAAAACTAAATATCACTCCCTTTAAAGTTAAAGTGAAATATCGTGAGAAAATCTGCAATAACAGATTAATTTGCACGAAATGTTTTACTAGCTCATAATATTAACATATTCCAATTGTGTTATTCTTTTAATCATACTGATATTATAAATGCGAAAGTGTGTTTGTTTGTTGGTTTGTTCTTCAATCACGCCGCAACGGAGCAACGGATTGACGTAATTTTTGGATGGTTATATTTGAGGACCTGAAGAGTGCCATAGGCTACTTTTTATCCCGGAAAATTAAGGAGTTCCCGCGGGAATCAAAAAATACTTAACCACGCGGACGGAGTCGCGGGCATCATCTAGTAATATTCTAAAGTAAAAACCGACAAGTAAGGCAACCGCTTGTTACTTATGTGTTTTTTTAGTAGTAAAACTTATACTGGAATTTTACTAGAATTTTTTCCTCGACTTTGCGCGGGAACTCTTTAACACTAATGCCAAACCTGCGTTTGAAGCGTTAGTTAGTGCAATGGAGACTTTTAAATGAACACATAAATTGGTTCCTCTTATAAAAGCCTGAGGTCTTTAAACGGGTTTTATTGTTTTTATTTAATACTAGCGATCCGCCCCGGCTTCGCACGGGTAGCACTAATAATCCTAATAGTCTATACCCAATATAGCTATAAAAATGGTTATTGTGAGTCAACCTTAAAAGATAGATATATTATGCTATTACGGACTTTTTGAGAGGAACAATTCCATCATACATTGTTTTCGTGTAACTTTAACTATTTACGCAGCGCACGCCACGTAAGCTCTCAGAAGAGAGGATTTTTTCCGACTTGGTTCACGTAATTGCAATTTTCGCAAGGATCTCTAATTTTTTGAAAATAAAATATAGCCTATGTTACTCGCTGATAATGTAGCTTTCTATAGGTGAAAGAATTTTTAAAATCGGTTGAGTAGTTTTTGAGTTTATCCATTACAAACAAACAAACAAACAAACAAACAAACAAATCTTTCCTCTTTATAATATTAGTATAGACTAGCTGATGCCCGCGACTTCGCCCGCGTGGATAGAGGTTTTTTGGTTCCCGCGGGAACTCTTTAATTTTCCGGGATAAAAAGTAGCCTATGTGCTATTCCAGACTATAATCTATCTCTGTGCCAATTTTCATCCAGATCCGTTCAGCCGTTGTGGCGTGATATTTTTTATTTTTTTTATTTATCCATTACAAGTTAGCCCGCGGGAACCAAAAAACCTCAATTCACGCGGACGAAGTCGCGGACATCAGCTAGTCTATACTAATATTATAAATGCGAAAGTTTGGATGGATGTATGGTAAGTAAGGTGATTTGATTCCCGATTTGATTTGAGAAAATTCGTTTTCAAAAGGTCTTAACGACCTCCCTGGCGCAGTGGTGAGCGTTTTGGTTTTATGTGTGGGAGGTCCCGGGTTCGATCCCCGGCAGGGTCAATTCTGGAATTTATAATTTATGAATTTTCTCTGGTCTTGCCTGTTCTGCTCTGGTCTGGTCTGAGACTTCGGCCGTGGCTAGTTACCACCCTACCGGCCAAGACGTGCCGCCAAGCGATTTAGTGTTCGGCTGGTAATACGGTGGCTTGTAAAAACCGATTGGGGGTTGTACCTATGGGTCAAATGGGTTTAATATAACGGCCAGACCCCATCAGGTTAGCCCGCTACCATCTTAGACTACATCATCACTCACCATCAGGTGAGATTGTAGTCAAGGGCAGGGAGATTTCCTTGTAGTGGCGTAAAAAAATAAAGAACCCCAGTCACCCAGGTTCTTATTCTTTAACTATCAATATTTGACGACTTGATAAACTCTATGAAGTGATCGGGGCAGCCATAAATTTTTCTTTCCATGTCAAAAGATACAATTTTCAACCTTCCAGCTTTGCAATAAAATAACATTTACAATTCATCATCGTTAGGGTTATTTTGAGAAGAACACCCGTCGATGTTTCGAGGGCTATAAAGTAAATTTGTGTGGCCTCGAAATGTGGTAGGCATCTATTAAAGTGAATTTTGATTGCCCCAGTTTAATTTCGACTTGTATTGCCTATTAAGCGTTATTTCGTTGGGTTTTGGGTGCCTTTACGTTTTAATAGCATCGTTTGCTCGTGCCCGAAATATCGTGATGTTGAAATTGAGAGTGCATTATTTTTTTCCATGAATTTGTGAAACTCCATTTTATTTAGTATCGACGTACGAGTAACTTCTTATAACAGCCTCCAGCTTCGAGTAGCAGCCTTTTTAGCGAATACACGGAGAATTATTTTTTTAAAGTTGTTTTGTAAAATATATCTTGTATTTTAGTAAGTTTAGTAAGTAGGTACTTAATTATTTTTTAGTTTTAATTATAAATTTTTGTGTTTCTTCTCTTTTTTGTTATTCGTGTAAAGCTAAATAAACTTTTTTTTATTTATTTATTTAAACGACGACAGAATCCAGTCAATGGTAAAGAAGACAGTGCGACGATTTTAAAGAATCATACCAGAAATGGGAAAGTGTTTGTTTGTTGGTTTGTCGTTCAATCACGCTGAAACAGAACAATGATTGGTTTGCTTGGATGTAGTTGAAGACCTGAAGTAACATGGGCTACTTTTTATACCGGAAAATAAAGTTCCCCCGGCGTATTAAACCTACATCCATGCGTATGAAGTCGCCGGCATCATCCACTAAAATATAAATTGATGAATATCAAAATTCTTTGCAAAATATTATTATTGCAGACATTTGTATTCGGGGCAAGTAATGCCACTTTCATTGTACTTTGTTTCGTTGTGTAAAGTACAATTTTCACTATCTCATAAGCTGTTTTTACCCCACAGATCGCTCGTAAGATAATGAAACCTATAAAATAAACGAAAATTATTTGACTGGTATGCAATTTTTTTTCTGGATTGACGTTTGGCACCAAATATTATTTGGCTCATGTTAATAGTATTTAAGTCAAGGGCATTCACAAATAGTTTCCGGTCAGAGGCTCTATTATTGGATCCTGGCAGAGTGCCGAGTTACGTCTATATGATCATGCGAAATCCATTTATCTTGTGTCGATAGTTCATGCCTCATAAAACCTTAACTTTAGGGTGCCGTATCAGAAAGATGAAAGAGAATTTCACGATATCCTGTTTTCAGAAGTACCAGAATTGTTAAAAGAGCTGTTTCTTAACACTAAGATTCATTGACATTCCACATTCTTAGACGCGAAGACTGTTACTAGTAACTTTGAGAAAGAAAGAAAGAAAATACATTTATTCAAAAATCGTGTTGCAGACAAACATCTGTCATACGAGTACATATCTGTACACACAAATAAGTATGTTTATGCAATCTTGTTGTTTGCAATTTTACAGGATATTTAAAGAGAAATATAATCTGACGTGCCTAAATGGCACGTTACAGTTTTCGTCAAATTTATTAAATTTTAATTTAGGTATTGAGCCTTAATCATATCGTAGCCCATTTCTCCGATCATAATCGTTGGTGCATTAATATAACCACTTGTTATATAAGGCATAACGCTGGCATCTATTACACGCAGTCTTCTGACACCATAAACTTTTAAGTAGTTATCTACTACTTTCGTGGGTACCTACGAAATTTCTATTCTCTAATAATTTATCTATCTATCTCTATCCCTCTAATTTTTTTGAAAATAAAATACAGCCCACATGAGTCGCTTTTATTGTAGCTTTCTCTACGTGAAATAATTCATTACCAACAAACAAGCAAACAATCATAAACATCACGCTTTATAAAAAACGTCAGGGGTAGGACAGACAAGACTTCTTGGAGTCGGATTGTGCTTATTGGAACAGATCAACATTTTTGAAGAATGTGATGAAAGAAAAGAAATTACATAAAAATAAAGCGCTATCGGCTCTTCTAGTGGTCATTAATGACACTATTTTACGATATGATTATGCAATGTTGGTCAATGTCATGAAATGGTCATGTATTTGCATTGATTGATATGGTCAACGTTTACGTACGGTTTCATGAAATGCCACCATTTCACGAAATGCTCGACGACTACTTTATAAAATGATCAATTTAATTTGTATCATATCAAAATTATATACAATTTGATAATTTAAATATAATATTATGCAATATCCATTTAAAGATTTTATGCAATATCCATTTGTAACCATTATCATTAAGCATCATAGTTAATCCTAGTGTTTGATGATTCATTTACGCAGGAGAATCTAGAATTCACCTTATTTTTTGGATTTTTAGGAAAATATAAAATATTTATTAATAATTTATTGCAAAAAACGGAATATAACATAATAAACATGAACAATATTAACAAGAAAGTATAACACAAAACAAAACAAAAAAAAATTATAATAATACTAGCTGATGCCCGCGACTTCGTCCGCGTGGTTTGAGGTTTTTCGGTTCCCGCGGGAACTCTTTAATTTTCCGGAATAAAAAGTAGCCAATGTGTTATTCCAAACAATAATCTGTGCCAAATTTCATCCAGATCCGTTCAGCCGTTCGGGCGTGAATGAGTAACAAACATCCATACATCCATCCAAACTTTCGCATTTATAATATTTATATTTGATTAAACTTTATGTAAATATTTTTTTTATTATTGGCATCGTATCGCACAGAAGCAATCTCTAGCAGGAAAATGCTTTGCAGGTAATTATACCAGTGATGGTATACTCTAGTTAAAGAATAAATATATAATGAATAATGATTCTAATTGTTTATATTATTCAGTTCATGTACTCATCTTTTATCATGGCGGATCCCATTTCTCCGATCATAACAATAGGTGCCATAGTATTGCCACTAGTTTCATATGGCATGATACTACCATCTATTACCCGCAAACCTTCTACACCATAGACTTTCATGAAGTTATCTACAACTGAATCTTTTGGATCTTTTCCCATTTTTGCTGTGCTTAATGGATGATACACTGTTTGAGTCATATGAATCGTGTAACATTTCCAATAATCATTGCTTAGAAATTCGAATTCATCACATTGTGGTAAATCTACTTTAGGAATCACAGCGTTAATAGATTTGAAATAAGGAGCATTTAGTATATTAGTTAACATCTGTATACCATCAGCTGCTGCTTGGACGTCCCTTTCGTCGCTGTTATATTTTGGATCCATAATTGGATGATCATGAGGATTTGACGAGTTCAAATAAACTAACCCTCTTGATAAAGGATGCAATGGATGAAATGCAAAAATTATTAACGCTTGATCTGCATTGCATTTCGTTATGGAATCAGCTACATCGTCTGTAAATGTATTAAAATACGATCTGGCGTTAGATGAATTTCGTGCAAATATTAGTAGATGACTTTGAAATTCTGGATAAGGCATGTCTTTCTCTCGAGAAAAGAAAGCGCTCAAATTCATAATAAAATCGTGTGCTAAATATCCGGTTTTATCATATATGTATTTTACAACATCGAACATACTATTAGTTGTCATATCTTGTACTGGTTCATTCCCACAGACTGGTATTGGAATATAAGGGTGATCTTGTAAATTTTTACCAACACGTGGTGAATTTACTTTGCATGGAATATTTTTAGAAATCAGATGTTTTTTAGGTCCTATGCCAGAGAGCATTAGTAACTGTGGACTATTTATAGCTCCAGCACTAAGAATAACTTCCAAATCAGCAAAAATCTTCTTTTGTTTTCCATTTACTTCAACTTCTACACCGGTGGCTAGTGGAATAGATGATGATTCGTCTAATAATATTTTGGTTACAAAAGCATTTGTAACAATTTTAAGATTTGGTCTGGTGCGTGCTGGATTCAAGTAAGCCTGGTAGGTGCTTTGTCTTTGCCCATTTGCTGCAGCAGCTCTTGAAATTGCACACAATCCATGCCCTTCGAACTTGGCTGCGTTAATATCGAGCACCTTCTTGATTCCAATATAGTCAAAAGAGTCTAAGATTTTCTCACCAACTTCGCTATATGTATGATTAAATGTGTTAATCACAAATGGACCGTCATGTCCATAGGTCTCGTATATTTCTGGATCTTCGTTAAGTTTCATATCTTGAAAATTTTCTGCCTTTCTGAAATAGTAATTAACATTTTCCGGGGACCAGCTTGGATTTCCTTCATCATACCAAGTCTGGAAATCATGGTCCTGTCCTCTGACATAATACATAGCGTTTATAGAACTGGATCCACCAAGCATTTTCCCCCGTGGCCATTGTACTGAACCATCCCTCAATCCTAGATTTGTTTTACCATCGCTTTTTGTAAAATATTTCCAGTCGTATTTACTTCCATACAAGGTGCCATCAAAGTGAGGTATCTGTAATTTTTATACAGTTGAAAATAAGGTAACTAAGGTAAGCTACGGTATATTTGATAAGTATCCTCCCTCACCTCACCTAAATAGTAGTGGAACCTCATTTAAATAGTATTTTGTGTGGCTAGGGATGAAACAAAACGACTTCGGGTAATGCCAGCCCTCGCTTCGCTCAGGCAGGCAACTTCGCCCTCGTCTGAAATCGTGTTTCATCCCGCGTCAAGCACTATGTTTTTCATATAATCCGCATTAGAAGTGCGAGTTTTATTAAAATTGTATTTCTTATTCATTTTATTTGCAGAAAGATGATACTTATCTGTCAGTTTCGTTGATGGTTAAAATGACAATTATAAGGTTTGAAATAAACAAAAGATACACTGACAGGATCGAAAGCAGGACTGCAACGTCATTCAGCGGGCAGAAAATCATCGGTTTCTTCCCTCGGGCAGAAAATGATCGGTTTCTGCCCGGCAATAGTCGCATTCGTCTGAAATTGATTAGTTTCGGGTGGCTCAACAGACATTGGAACTCGCACTTTCAATGCAGGTTATATGAAAACGTTTTTTAATCATTACTGACTAAAATCACAACCTATTTCCATTTATATCATCGGGTTTTCTTATTACTCTTGTGACTTCTGTGAGAAAACTGACTAGTAATACAATTACTATAAGCTATTCATATCAAGCTACTGCAAAGACATGCTGCTCAGCATAATACTGCAAAGAATATTCTGCTGGGTAGAACAGAACAAAAATCTCAGCAGTTGTTCTTTTTGAAAAAGAAAAAGAATGTTACAATATGTAGCTAATCCACAATACATACGTGAAATATCAAATGCTGCTTTACACAGTCTTTAAATTTATGCAATGGCAAATCTGATACTTACAACAGATTCAGCAGGTGGCTCAGGCCCAGCTTCAAGCAGGGCAATATTCCAATCGCTATTTTCACTGAGTCGGTTTGCTAGAACACTGCCTGCCGTGCCTCCTCCCACAATAATAAAATGGAACCTCTCTGAATCTGGAAATATTACAGAAAATTTAATTCAAGTCTCAATATCTGCCGTTCAGGGGATGGACTGAAATCTTTAAGGTAGTTTAAACCTCGAAGAAAATGAAAATGAAAATGAAAATGATTTATTTCATGTAGGACAACTTGTGCCACTTATGATAAGTCATAATAATCTACCACCGGTTCGGAAAGCTGATTCTACTAAGAAGAACCGGCAAGAAACTCAGCAGTTGCTCTTTTCAAAAACAGAAAAATGTAACAATTTGTATATAATATAAAATGCATACGCTACGTAACAAGTAGGTATTACACTGACTTGTGGGTTGCTGGATGCGAAGCCGGTTGCTTCCATGCAACTTTGTCATCGAGAAAATCATCTATACTATAATACCCTCGACTTAACAGATGCTGTTTAACACAGTCTCATGGCAACTCCAGAAACTCTTTTGGTAGGTACCATGTTATAAAAGCGTATACTCGACCCCACAAAGGATTTCTGCTACTGTGAGTATCACTTATTTGCTTATAAAGATTATTGTTCTGCCTAACAAAGACTATATTATTGTATATGTATTGTGAAGGCACCATAAGAACACCTCTTTGAAAGAAAGAAAGAAAGAAAATATATTTATTCTCACCATTGTGCCACACATTACAATACCTTAAGGTAAATGCTACCATGGCGCCTCCAGTACTTGAGCATTAAACTCATGTCCAAGCCCTAGAGGCACCCTGACAACACTTGTCGTGTGTGGCACAACCTGAAAGAAGGCAACAGCTCAGCATAATGCAGAATGCCTTGCAATACAATATTACGAGAGCATTCTGCGCTGATTTTCAGCTGGAGCCCTACTCCAGGTGACGCCACGGCTTCGCAACTATATCTACAAATTATTAATACTTAATCAATTATTCTAGTTATACTTAAGGGCTGTAAATTTTAAATTTTCTTTAAATTTTTCACGAAGTGATACGCGTAATCCGAGTTTATAAATAGAACGGATGGCTCTTTTCTGCAATACAAAAATTGATTGGATTTCAGCCGCTCTGCCCCACAATAAAATGCCGTACGACATAACACTGTGGAAGTAAGCAAAGTAGACAAGCCTAACCGTTTCAATATCGGTAAACTGTCTAATTTTCCTGACAGCAAAAGCAGCCGAGCTAAGTTTAGTGTCTCTATATGAGCGCCCCATTGAAGCTTATTATCCGAGGTCACCCCCAAAAAAACTGTGGAGTTCTCCATTTTTAGTGTTTCTCCATTTTTCATATAGAAGAGAGGATAATCATCTAGTAAGCAGGTAGTCAACAGTTTAATTATGATCTATGAATTAATTTTTGGAGACGGGTAGGTCTAGATGATTCTTAGCTTTTTAGTAATAATAAGTATAAACACATACTTATTATTAGCTAATTATCTAACCTATCACTCCTACACACACTATTCGTACACTCTCGATAACTTCGAGACACGTCCCTCCTCACACAAAGGCAAAGTTTTTTCTCACTTTACTTGACTGATCCGTGGAAGTAAAGTTGAAGAATGACATAGATTGCCGCAGACTAAACCAACATTACACTGTATTAAACACCATAAACCCCAAAAATGTAACATACATGTAGGTACTTATACATATAACACCAACAATAAGCTATTGTTGGAACCAAAGTCATCTTACACTACTTAGGTAAACTACCTACTTAATTACACCCCTGTTTATTTATTTATTTACATATTATTTAATTTGTTTTCTATTTTATCCTTCTGTCTACTCAGCCTCTCTTCTAAACTCTCAAAACACTTCTACCTTCCTTCGCTAACATATATCACTTGGTGTGTTTCAGGTGTAATTACTGCAGAATGGCTCCTACCATGCAGACCAGACGGGCAGCAGCCCTGGAGGAGCAGCAGAAGCTAAAAAATGCACTTATTGAACTCAAATCGCTGAAACGACTGAATGAACAACTGCTGAAGGAACAAGATGATAGCGAAGCTGAGTTGAGAGTCATTATTGCCCGGAACACACAGCTGAAGGCTGAACTGGCTAGCCTGCACAGCGCTCACACTCAGGTTTTGGAGGAGCGGGACCAGCTACAGGTGGCAGTCAGCTCATTTGACCAGTGTATACGGACATATGAAGAGGCATTAGGAAAGATTTCAATGTTAGAGAATGAACTGAGTAGATCACAAAAAATAATTTGTGACCTTCAGTCACAAATTCTAAGTTGTGAAATACAACAAACAAATAACTTATATGACGAGCTGCTCACTTCATCCTCAACGGCACCAGCTGTTGTGACCATTGACCTCACCTGTGACAGCCCTTGTACTGACAAAAGGCTGCCCTCGGTACCAGTTTACTTAAATAGCCATAAAAAAATTAAAAAATATATAAAACTTGGCAAATTTATATCAAAAACAAAAAAACTAATAAAAACTCAAAAGATAGGTGCTAAAAACATTTCATTGAGAAAGGAACGTTCAGATTTGTTAATACAGCTGGATACATGTTGTTCTTCTCTGCAGGAAATTAGAGAACAATATGAGCATGACGTTAACAGCCTGAATAATACAATTTTACAATTGGAAAACTCTTTAAGAACCGTTACATCCCAATATGAGCTGTCACAGAAGCAGGTCAGTGAGCAAATACTGGTTGCCAATGAACTGTTAGCTTTAGGTAATTATAATATAGACCGTTTTGACTCTTTGGTTAATAAGTGCCAGTGTGTGAATGAGGACAATACAGTCGCTTCGGCGGAGGCTCAGTGTTCGAGTAAGGACCCATTAGTTCTATCAGTGGAGGTTCAGTGTTTAAAAAATGACGATGTAGTTGTATCAGCAGACGTTCAGTGCATGGAACAAAGAAAAGGATGTGAACATAATGACATTTTATTACATTCCCAACAGCGGAAAACATTCATAGTTTCAGATGAACTGGGAAAGGACTTTGGTTACCTACTTAGTAATAAGTTACACCAAAATGTCACTAACAAGTGTTACCCTAGGGCCCCATATGAATATATAGTTGAAAATATCAAAGATTGTTGCTTGGATAGTTATAGTACAGTTGTTTTGTTGATTGGTAACAGCCTGTGCATAACAAAAAAAGAAATTCTCAGAAGTTTTGAGTATTTATTAAGTATTCAAAAAAAATCAGGTTGTAAATTTATACTTTGTGCTTTTCCCTTTTCTCACTCGTTGACCCAAGCACAAAATATGCGAATTTACAATCTTAACAGGCTTTTGCACAATTTAACTCATAGACACAGAGACTATTTTCATATTTTTGATACAAATATGTTTGTTAAGAAATTTACACTGACAAGAGATACTTTGTATCTGCCCCATAGAGATAAAAAACAGATAGCTACACTTGTAGCTTGTAATATACAAGACCCAGCTATTTTTAGCTGTAATGTAATTGGGAACTGTACATGTTGTACAGAGAGTATTAATTTAATTAGTAGCTTTACTAATTCCAGTCTTTTGACACCGGATGCAAATTGTATGGATCTGAGTAGTAGTATTTTAACTACAGATACAAACAATTGTAATAAAATTGTTGAAAAACATATTTTAAACTAAGTAATAAGACAACAGGTAAGCTGTGTAATATTAATCTTGTGCACCAGAATATACAAGGCTTACCTGGCAAAGAACATGAGATTGAGCTTTTCGTTAGAAATTTTGATATTGACATTTTATGTCTTACTGAGCATTGGCTCAATAGTCATCAATTATTACTCAATCTTAAGAATTACTCTCTGTCAAGTGCGTTCTCCAGAAAGAAGGCTATACGCGGGGGGTCTTTAATAATAACTCGCAACAATAACAATTGTAAAGAAAGAAAAGACATTGTTAACCTTTCCGTTGAACGCACTATTGAGCTGTCCTGTGTTGAGCTGGAGCGATACATCATAGTTTGTGTGTACCGACCTCCTTCAGGTGACCTTGCACTGTTTGAGGATGTTATGGAGGAGGCCCTAAGTCGGATAAGTAGGTCATCCAAAAAAATTTTAATCTGTGGAGACTTTAATATAGATATTTTGCATCTCACTTCTCCAGTTGAGAAATTACTTAACTTATTTAAAAGCTTCAATTTAGACAACATTTTTATTGAACCTACAAGGATAACTGCAACTTCAGCTACTTGTATTGACAATATTTTCAGTGACTGTAAAATTGTCAACAAATCTGTCATTACTCATCTAAGATCTGATCACTGCGGGCAAATGATATCTATTCCTAGCCCTAAACAAAGTACAACTAAAATAATAAAGTATAGGCCAGTTACCACTAAAAAAGTACAGAAATTTAAACAAGAAATTTTAAATACTTTACCTATGCTCAATTTTACACAGGGTGGTCCGGATGAACTCTATAACACCTTGTTTGATCTGCTAAATTCTCAATTTAATTCCATCTTTAAAATAGTTGAAAAAAAATTGTTTAAGAACCTTAAATTTAGTGACTGGGCTACTGTTGGCATTTATAAAAGTAGAAACAAGTTGTTTGATTTGTATGCCGAAAAGCAATATAATTACACCCCCACATTTGTTAAATACGTCAGAAATTATTCAAAATTATTTAGAAATGTCTGCATACAAGCAAAGTCACTTCATATAAAGCAAAAAATTATTAATTCAGATAACAAAATTAAAGCAGTTTGGGAAATAATCACGGATGAAATTGGGAAACATAAAGTGGACGACAATAAACTGGAGCTAAAAATTAACGACCGTATTATTGACTGCAAAACGGAAATCGCAAACACATTTGAGAATTTTTTTCGAAATATTCCAGTCACCACTACTAGTTCCCTTAATTCCTCGCCAACAGAAGCCCATAAACTTCTCAAGGATAATGTCACCGAGTGCAGTGTGCTGTTTAAGTTTAGACATGTGACTCCATATGAAATTATTAAAGTATTTAAATCTTTGGAACTTAAAAAAACCGGAGACCTATGGGGGATATCCGTAAAAATAATCAGCAATATTATTGATGTTATTGCACCATATCTTGCTCTAATCTTTAATGAGTCTGTAGATTCAGGATCCTTTCCAGACCTTATGAAATGTAGTAAATTGATTCCACTTTTTAAATCGGGTAGCAAAAGCGATCCAAATAATTACAGACCAATTTCAATTTTGCCAACACTCAGCAAGATATTTGAAAAAATTATGCTCAACCAACTGCTTCAGCACTTTAATTCAAATAAAATTCTTCACTCTGAGCAGTATGGTTTTACTAAAGGTCGATCAACAATTGATGCGGGCGCAATGCTGTTAAAACATATATTCGATGCGTGGGAGAAATCACAGAATGCTATTGGTATTTTCTGTGATTTGTCTAAGGCATTCGATTGCGTTGAGCACGCGACGCTTTTAGTTAAGTTGAGCTACTATGGAGTCAAAGACACTGCGCTTGGCCTCATTGCATCCTACCTCAGTAATCGCATTCAAACAGTATGTGTTAACGATGTGAAGTCATCCGGATCAGCCTCGATAATGGGTGTTCCTCAAGGCTCCATTTTGGGTCCCTTCATGTTCCTGGTGTACATCAATGATTTACCATATTTTGTCCGTAACACTTGCGATATTGTACTATTTGCTGATGCATTTGAATTTGGAGGAAAGTAATGATATTCATATCAAAAGACAGAGTGTTAAAATACTTTCTGTGCATAAGTAATGCAATCAAAATTTTGTCTAGTTTCTAAAGAGCATCGAATTGAACATTTCTGGGGAAATAAATGAATTGGTCTGATGAAAAAATTAAAATATCTCAGTAAAGTCAATTAAAGTACTGATTATGATATACAAAATTATGATCAAGTTCTTTGTGAGGCTACTGTTGGCCAGGCGTCGTTTTTATGCCCTTAAAAAATGTAGAAAAAAATTACATGCCTGCGCCTCGATTCGATTCGATTCGATATTGGAATAAGATTCCAACTTGGAAATAATTTATAGTATGTATTTATATTAGGTTTTGAGTTTGATGGTACGATTTTCAATAAGAAAAACTGTGTTTCACTTTGAAACTTTAACAACGGCTATAACTATAGAATTTTTTTAAATTCTCATAAATAAAATAAAAAATAATATATTATGTACTGTTTATGCACTCACCAAACCATTTTCGTTCGATTACTGCTCCCTGCTGGCTAATCGAACGACTGAGACAATTTTCTCGAAGTAGACTCGATATTATATACTTTTTTAGCTAAAACACCTGAAAAAACACCGATGAACCTCCGAGAAATTCAGACTCGCGCATCAACTCCTTTGACGACCTCCGTGGCGCAGTGTGTAGCGCTGTTGTCTTAACGTGCGGAGGTCCCGGGTTCGATCCCCGGCAGGGTCAATTTGGGAATTTATAATTTCTGAATTTTCCCTGGTCTGGCCTGGTGGGAGGCTTCGGCCGTGGCTAGTTACCACCCTACCGGCAAAGACGTGCCGCCAAGCGATTTAGCGTTCCGGTACGATGCTGTGTAGAAACCGAATAGGGGTATGGGTTTAATATAACTGCCATGCCCCTAACAAGTTAGCCCGCTACCATCTTAGACTGCATCATCACTTACCATCAGGTGAGATCGCAGTCAAGGGCTAACTTGTAGTGGATAAAAAAAAAAAAAAAATCAAGTGTTCCGTGAGTATAAATTTACTTTAATGATTGATTTTGAACTACGCCAAACGAATACCTTTTATTTTAGGTCTTAAAACTAAGTTTTAATTATGTGCTACGAGTATAACTATGAGTTCGAAAAGTGAAGGAATCTTCGCCCTCAACCCTTGTTTAAGTTGCTGCAAAATTTTGATCTAAGCAGGTACATAAATTAAAATATAAAATTTAATATATTAATAAATTTTATTATAACATAATATTGTACCTAGGTTGTAGTTAGGTAATATTAAATTTTAAGCAACACTGCAGGTATAAAAATCAATAAGTTTGAGACAACAAATATTACAGATTGCACAGTTGACTAAACAAATTCATGAAAATTCTAGGAGAGGTAAAATCCAAATAAATGTTAACCTTAGCATGTGATCGTTGGGTAGAAAGCTGTAGCTACTTGTGTTTAAATAAATCATAAGAATTATAGAGGTTTTTTTTTTATTCCACTACAAGTAAGCCATTGACTGCGATCTCACATGATGGTAAGTGATGATGCAGTCTAAGATCTCGGCTATCTCGGTAAGTCGGGCTAACCTGTTAGGAAACGTTTCGGAGTAACGTTTAATTAAATGAAAATTATCATAGTCACTTACTAACTTCTAATTAAGCTTCAAGAGATGAGCTTGAGGACTAGCTGATGCCCGCGACTTCTTCCGCGTGGACTAGGTTTTTTCGATTCACGCGGGAACTCATTAATTTTCCGGGATAAAAAGTAGCCTATGTATGTATGTATGTATATTCTTTATAGCTGATGCCCGCGACTTCGTCCGCGTGGAATAAGTTTTTCAGTTAATTTTCCATGATAAAAAGTAGCCTATATTACTATCCCACGGTACAATCCCCCCATAATGGTGAAACACGTACGTCTTCATATTTTAACGAAAGCCCAAATGCTGTTTCATGGCTATAACTTGAGAAAGTAAGGATTTTCATACAAACTCTCGACCCCAATTTCACCCCTTCGGGGGTGGAATTTTGAAATACTGCGGAACACATATGTTTTTATTTTCAATCCGCAGCTCATATATCAAGTTTCATGGGTAACACTTGAGAAATTAAGGACTTTCATACAAACTCTCAACCCCTATTTCACCCCTTCGGGGGTGGAATTTTGAAAAACTGTGAAACACATATGTTTTCATTTTCAACCCGCAGCTCATATATCAAGTTTCATGGCTATAACTTGAGAAATTAAGGATTTTCATACAAACTCTCAACTCCTATTTCACCCCTTCGGGGGTAGAATTTCGGGATAAAAAGTATCCTATGTCCTACCTCGTAGTATGGGCTCAAATCGTGCCAAGTTTCGTTTGAATTCATTCAGTAGTTTCGGAGTGATGCGCGGCCAAGATACAGACAGACAGACAGACAGACAAAAATGAAAAAAATTACAGATTTGGCTTTAGTATCGAATAATGAGTGCCCTCCAAAAAAAAATTTCAAAATATCTTCACTGTACAGAATGTACGGAATTGGGCCTGTTACAGTTTTATTATAAGTATAGAATCGGAACAACGTTTTATTAAATGAAAATTCCCTACTAAGGTCGTTTACTATATTTTCAAATTATGCTTCAAGAGAGAGAGAGTGAAGTAAACTTAACTTAACGTATGCGTCTTATTATAAATGCGTTAGTTTTTCTGTCCATCTGTTACGCTTTCAGGGCCCATTTGTTCAACCGATTTTGTCAAAATTTAGTACAGAGGAAAATAACATCCGGAAAAGGAAATTAATTTATCCCGAAAAAATCAAAAAATTTACGTTCTTTTTTTCGAAAAAATCGAAATCCTGGCACCGTTTTGTTGTTATTAATGCTGTCTAGTATTTATTTTTTTCGTGCTTCCAAAGCTCTTTTCCGGTTAATCATACGTTTTAAAGCTGTTAATTTGCTGTGTTTTATCCTCTGATACCTGTATCTTACGCTTTTTTTTTATCCACTACAAGTTAGCCCTTGACTGCGATCTCACCTGATAGTAAGTGATGATGCAGTCTAAGATGGTAGCGGGCTAACCTGTTAGTCGCGTTGTTTACCATGCCATAAATTCCATAAACAGTTCGAGTAAACTGATTACCATTTTTCAGACAATCGAGTCTCTCCCACGAATAAACGTGGTGTCCCAAAAACTTATTTAGTATCTTTTATATAAATATAACTAGTATAGCGCGTGGTTGCGCGGCCCGCTACAGCGGACCGCGTAGTGGACTGCGTGGTCCACTGTCTACTAACTCGCTGTCCTACTATCCTGCCCCCCGATTATGTAAGAATGGCCAATCAAATCGTCAAAGTTCGGCGTCAAAGTAAAATAAACCATAACAGCATTAAATTAGAGCTCAATTTCGAAAAACGAAATTGAGCTCTAATTCAATGCTGTTATGGTTTATTTTACTTTGACGCCGAACTTTTACGATTTGATCGACAATTCTTACAATATAATCGGGCAGCTGGTTTACTGTCTACGTGTTCTGATCTGAACAACACACTGCTATGCTAGTGAGCACAGTGGAAGCGCCAGCACGCCAAGCGTCCGACGTAAAAGAAAATTTCATAAAGGAAAAACATAAAACAAAGACCACCAACCCCCCGCCCCTCCCTTTTTGTTTGAGCAGCCCCTAAGTAGGCACCTATCTTTAATACCCTGACCGTGCTCCTCACCCATCATCCGAACCTTCGATCATCATCTCTCTCCATATTTTTTTCTCCGAACCATTCGTCAAAATGAGATTTCTTCCATAAAAACAAACTTTGAAAAGGAACCGTATTCTTGCATAGTTCTACACTTGTAGCCAATATTCGCCATACATTTTCTATGAAAAAATAAATTCCGCCATCTTGATTTTTTTTCCTGTTCATCAAGTAGACCTTCATGTCCTGATCATCTTTTGCCAAGAAACCTCTCTTCCATCTCTGATACTCTCCGAGATAGACACCGACGAAATTTGTATGGAGGCCATCTTAAATCCGCCATTTTGAATTTTTTTTTCACTCACCGTCAATTGGATGAAGTTTCGAGTGACATTTGGTCGAGCACTCCCCACCTATCTTCAATACCCTTTTCTATGGAAAAATAAATTCCGCCATCTTGAATTTTTTTCCTGTTCATCAAGTAGACCCTCATGTCTTGATCATCTTTTGCCGAGAAACCACTCTTCCATCTTTTATACTCTCCGAGATAGACACCGTCGAAATTTGTATGGCGGCCATCTTAAATCCGCCATTTTGAAATTTTTTTGAGCTAACTGTCAATTGGATGAAGTTTCGAGTGACATTTGGTCGAGCACCCCCCACCTATCTTCGATACCCTGGCTGGTGCTCTTCATCCGTCTTCGAAATCCTCAATCATCAGCTCTCTCCGTATTTTTCCTCCGAATGAATTTTTGCCTTCTATACGAAACGATGAGTAAAAAAAAATGTTTTCATACAAAATTTTACAGGAGAGGTGATCAATGAGTCAGTCAGTCAGCACGAGCAGCTATATATATATAAATATAAATAAATACATACATAACTACATACATACAGACATGCATACATACATATTGATATATTCATCTTCTTCTTCTTCTTGCCCTTTTCCCACGTTATGTGGGGTCGGCACAACATGTTTTCTTCTGCCACTCACTTCTGTTATCCGTCAACTTCTTATTCACCCCTTTTATACGCATATCCTCTTTCACACAATGGATTGTGTGAAAAGATGGATGGATCCATTTTTTCTTTGGTCTCCCTCTACTCTTTTTTCCTTCAACATGCATATCTATCATTCTTCTCGTAATATGCCTTTCTTCCCTACGCATTACATGTCCATACCATGCTAGCCTATTACTCCTCATCTTTTCTATCACTGGCGCTACTTTCAAACTTCCCCTTATTCTCGTATATTCATTCCTAATCTTATCCATTCTTGTCACACCACACATCCATCTCAACATTCGCATTTCGGTCGCATGTACTTTTATTTCATTCGTCTCTTTCACCACCCAACATTCTGAACCATATACTGCGACAGGTCTAACGACTAAATAATTCTGATCTAATTATAATGTGTGATATTTGAGTAAAATTCCTATGTTGTGGCAAATGAAATAAAATATAAGACTTAATTAATTGCCACTTGATAGGAAATGTTTATACAAACGACTTCTGAAAATAGAATACTAGATACATGAAAAATAAAATTAAAACAAAAAATTAAACAGGCATAAAAATTAGTTCTAATTTTGGCCACCGGGCCAGTTAAGTTTGTGGGACTATACAAACTTATATAGCTATGACTGAGATATTTATGTCCATTCACATACAGTTTATCATTTAATAGTTTCCAGTATTCTAAGGAAATATATTAGTTACAGAGTCAAACTTAGACTATTTCGTTTAGTTGTAGTTTCACTTTGTTGTTAGCTCATGAGTAAATCTAAACTTCTATTTTGTATACCAGAAATCTATTTAATCGCAGCTAAGTTGCTTATGAAAATAACGTCCTGTGTAATATAACCATGTTTAAGTTATGATTTATACTTAAAAAGCACTACGTATACTAGACAAGTTTTAAGCGCGATTTTCAAATTTACAAACCCCTACTTTTTGTATTTTAAACCCTATGGCGTCAGGCACGAAACTAGCGACGGCCGAGCGACGGTGACAGCGGGGCGATGTGGTCCGAGAGCTGGCGACGAATTTCGGGAAGGTCCAATAGGCAAGCTGAAATTGTGAAAAAATATAATTTCGTCCATTGGCGAATCCAGTCCTGCCAGTCTGGTAGATCGTTTGCGGTTATTTCGCTACTGCGCAGCATATAACATATTTTGCAAAAAAAAATCCAAAAAAAATCTTAGTGGCAAATTGATTTTTTATCTTTAAATTTAGTATTTATAGAATTCGATAAAAAAACCCCAGACGTTTTTGTCGGTTATAAAGTATTACCTGACATCTTCAAAATTCTTCCCGAAATTCGTCGCCAGTTCTCCGACTAATCGCATCGCCCCGCTGCCGCTGTCGCCCCGCTACCGTTAATTTCGTGCCCGTACTTGTACGGGCACGAAATTAGCGGTAGCGGAAAAAGACCGAGGCATGACTGTCGTCGAGGGCAAGGGTATTTTTATTAAATTAGTTACACACTTGATTAAATAATATTTCGTATTTTCACAAAAGAGGTGAAAATGCAATAATATTGTCTGCATCATATCACCAACGGAAAAAACTTGTTTCAATAAAATAATTATATGCGTATCTACAAGATGCTTCAAGAAATGAGTACGGGATAACGTTTATTAAAATTAACGTAAGTGGTCTCAGACGTATTTTTGCTGGCAATAACGTTGTTCTTCCAAACCTCATACAGAGCTGGACACTAATATCCGGCTGTGATTGGTCGGATAGAGAAGCGCCGCGACCAGCTAGTATATATAATGTTACCAGAAATTAAACTGAATAAACGGACAACGGTGCAAGAATCTGTACCTATCTTTAATTATTATCTATATACGAGTATATAAAATTGAAAGTCCTGACTGACTGACTTATATAATATATCAACGCACAGCCTAAACGCTGTGGCTACAAACTTGAAATTTTGACAGTAGGTTCCTTTTGTGACGTAGGCGCTCAATAAGGAAGGATTTTTCAAAATTCCACCCTTAAGGGGGTGAAATAGGGGTTTAAAGTTTGTATGAAAGTCCGTCATTTCTCAAGTTATATCAACGAAACTTGGTATTTTGGCTTTCGGTAAAAAATAAAGAAATACGTATTTCACAGTTTTTCGAAATTCCACCCCCAAAGGGGTAAATTGGGGTTGAAAGTTTGTATGAAAGTCCTTCATTTCTCAAGTTATAGCCATGAAACTTAGCATTTGGGCTTTCAGTTAGATATGAAGAAGTAAGTACTTCACCATTTTTGAAATATCAACCCCCAAAGGAATGGAAAAGGGGATGAAAGTTTGTAAAAAAGTCCTTCATTTCTCAAGATATTTCTCAAGTTATATCAACGAACCTTGGTATTTTGGCTATCGGTAAAAAATAAAGAAGTACGTGTGTCAAAATATTTAAAAATTTCACCACCAAAGGGGTTAAATAGGGGTTGAAAAACTGAATGAAAGTCCGTCGTTTTTCAAGTTATCGCCCTGAAACTTGGTATTTGGGCTTCCGATTTAAATTTATGAAATACGTATGCCACAGTCTTGAAATTTCTATCCCCAAGGACGTTAAATAGAGAGTTTGTCCTTCAATCACGCCGCAACAGAGCAACGGATCGATGTTATTTTCTGCATGGGTAGGTATAGTTGAGGATCTGGAGAGTGACATAGGCTTCTTTTTATCCCGGAAATGAAGGAGTGCCTGTGGGAATTAAAAAAACTTATGCCATGCGAACGAAGTCGCGGGCGTCCTCTAGTATTATTATATCATCATTGTCATCACCGTGATCAAGCTCGATTTAACTAGCACATTATTATCCAAGGCATTATGTAGAGCTTGGCTTAGAGATAAATAAACTAATTTGATGAAATTTGGTCAAGGCGCTCAGGGCGCGATTCCCAGAGAGACGCAGGTTCAAATCCTGCCGGTTCCGAAGTTTTTGATATGTATATTTAAGTAAGTTTAGAAACTTTCCTCGTGTGTGAAGCACTGTAATAAAAATTATAAAATCTTTTTCATAATTCATAATTTAATATTTTTACTATTTTACATTATGAAAATTTAAACAAGAACAGCTTTTATATATTAATAATAATGTAAAGTGTACACCCCAAACATAATATTTCAGCCACGGTGGCCAATATCAACGACATCGCAACGGAAACACGCTAAGTATAGTGTTTGCATAATTAAGATCTTTATCCCCTTTGTCTTATAGTGCGATGTGGTGGGAAAGCAATCGGGTACACCTGAAGAGTAATTAGGCGAAGGCCTGACGGATTACTACAGCTCTTCGATTTGCAGGGGGGGATGTTTAAAATAAGGCCATATTTCCAACTCCAGGCTGCTAAGAATAGCTTTTTTTGACTTAATACTCTAACCTAGGAAGTTGCGGGATTAAGGCATAATTTTCCTATGAATTATTTACTTAGATACTCAGCCTTAATCATGTCGGATCCCATTTCTCCTATCATAATCGTGGGTGCATTAGTATTACCACTAGTTTCAAATGGCATTATACTAGCATCTATAACACGTAAACTTTGTACGCCATGGACTTTTAAGAAATTATCTACCACTGAATCTTTTGGATCAGGACCCATTTTTGCTGTGCTTATTGGATGATACACTGTTACAGTCATATGAACTGCGTAACATTCCCAGTAAAGATCACTTAAAAATTCGTATTCATTACACGGTGGCAAATTTATTGTAGGAATAAAGGCATTAATAGATTTAAAATAGGGAGTTTTTAGTATATTACTCCATATCTTTATACCATCGACTTTTGCTTGAAGATCCCTTTTATCACCGTAATAATTGGCATCGATGATCGGATAATCGCATGGATTTGATGTATTTAAATAAATAGTGCCTCTAGAATAGGGATGTAAGATGTGTAATGCGAAAATGTATAATGCTTTTTCTGAATGGTGTCGTGTCATAGAGTCTGCTACTTCATCTGTAAATGTGTCAAGATACGGTCGAGCGGTAGATGAATTTTGTCTAAATATAAAAATGTGGGTTTGAAACTCTGGATGAGACATATCCTTATATCGAGAAAAAAATGCGCCCACATTTAATATACTTTCATGAGCTAAATATCCGGTTTTATCATGTAGATATTTCAAAGCATCAAACATTTGGTCAGCTGTGTTTTCAAGTCCTGGTTCATCCCCATAAACTAGGAGTGGGAGATAAGTATGATCTTGTAAATTTTTGCCAACATTGGGTAAATTAACTTTACATAAAATATTTTTCGAAAACAGGTGTTCCGCGGGGCCTACACCAGATAGCATTAATAATTGTGGGGTATTTATGGATCCAGCGCTAAGGACAACTTCCAAATCTGCAAAAAAATTTTTTCGTTTTCCATTTACTACAACTTCTACACCACATGCTCGTGCATCATCGTCTATTATTATTTTTGTCACAAAAGCATTTGTTAAAATTTTCAGATTCTTTCTATTGCTTGCTGACTTCAAGTAAGCTCTGTAGGTGCTTTGTCTTTGCCCATTTGCTGCAGTTGCTCTTGTTATTGCACTCAATCCATATCCTTGGAACTTGGCTGCGTTGATATCAGGTACTTTCTTAATTCCAATATAATCCCAAGAGTCTATGATATTTTGGGCAATGTCACTATAAGAGTGATTAAATGTATTTATTACAAGTGGACCGTCATGTCCATATGTGTCATATATATCTGGATTCTCGTTAAGTTTAATATCCTGAAAATTTTCTGCCTTTCTGAAATAGAAGTTAACATTTTCCGGTGACCAGCTTGGATTTCCATCATCAAACCAAGTCTGGTAATCATGATCCTGTCCTCTTACATAAAACATAGCATTAATAGAACTGGAACCACCAAGCATTTTCCCCCGTGGCCATGGAACTGCGCCATTTTTCAATCCTTGGTGTCTTATGCCATCGCTTTTCGTAAAATATTGCCAGTCGTATTTGCTTCGATACAAGGTGCTATCCAGGTAAGGAATCTGCAACATATAGTTTTACATATTATTATTTTCAAGAAATACCACTATACTTTTACGTCGCTTACTTACCTCCCTCAAATCAGTCGTCGTCTCAACCAATAGACGCCTACTGAAGGAAGCTCAAATCAGCAGTGATAAATATTTAAGATAAATCCAATTGTCGTAATCTATCTAAAATAGATAGATTTTTTTTATTTAATTAAATTGCCGAATGTATGTAAGCGCATCACTTCAATACGGCTGGATCGATTTTGATGTTTTTTTTTTGTGTGAGTGAGTGGGTCCCGAATTGGTTGATTTTCACAATTGGACTCGGTTGGAATTGGCGCTGCAATCAGGGCAGGGCATCGTCTGCCGGGCCCACAAGTTTTATATACTTTAGCACTCTACAGAATTATTTTATTACTTAGTAGCTATGGGTCATAAAAAGCAATTTTAACTTATATTTAAGTAAATACAAGTGTGTTTGTTTGCTAGTAACCTTTTCTCGGCTAAATCGTTGAACCATTCCAGACATTTAAATGGAAGCTTCTTGAAAATTGGAGGGTCTAATGCTCGATTTAGTTTACTATGCCCAAATTTTAGGGCACACCTTAGAATCTTAGACCAATAGGTGACAGTTTTCACGTACTATAACTGCGAACGAATGAGCTTAGATGTTCCCTAAAATTTAGGCATTGTTGGTGGAAAACGGACCTAAGATAGATCTACAGCAATACAGGGATTTTTACTAAAAGTAAAGTCCTAGCGATCATATCGCTAGTCAAAAGCGATTAATTCATAGACAAATTAACGATTTTGTATATTATGTTAATGCTTGCCAAGCATCACCGAGAAGTAAATACGTGGACCTATAAAAGTAGTTGCTGTGCTAAGTAAGTATTCTCTTATAGTATGCTCTTCAATTTACGTTCAGTGGTTGAACTAAAAAGTGATAATCTCGTATGGTAAATTAACTATTGTCTTTAAAAATACTGCTGCTACCTCATCATCATCCATCTATCATCCATCAGTCTGTATGCATCCACTGCTGGACATAGGCCTTTTCGAGAGTGCGCCACCAAACACTGCCTTCCTCATCTCTTGAGTAAATTATTATCAACCAATAGAGAACTATGTTTATCAGCGCTCGCGTTTAGGATTCTAGGCACATGGTTATTGGACACGAATATCTTAGAAACTAGACTGCCCTTCAAGTAACCCAAGAACTGACTTGGGTTGACAAGAGCGGTTTGCTTAGCTCAACCTGGCGATCCAGAGAGGAGTATAGCGCCGGCGTCTTAGACAATATGAACGGTCATGGCTTGCATATTTTTTGCATATAGTATTATTATTGTCGTAAGTCATTTAAAAAATATATTTTTAATACGAGTACATACATCAGATTCGATAGGCGGCTCGGGACCAGCTTCAAGAAGCAAAATGTTCCAATGACTGATTTCGCTGAGTCGATTTGCTACAACACTGCCTGCTGAGCCTCCTCCCACAATGATAAAATCGTATGTCTCCAGTTCTAGAAAATGAAAGAATTATACTTACAAAATAATCAGAATTCTTATTAGTGGTGTAATTTTTTTTATTGCGAGATAGGCTTTCGCTTGACAACAATCGTGCTTAGTGCAAAGCAATGATGAGGTCTGGGTTGGAACGCGCTTGCCTAAAAATCTTAAAAATAGTGGGCTTATTACCATCGCATAAAGCATTATTATTTTAATATTGCAGTCTAATATGGTGTCCTTGATGTCCCTGAAATGAGGATTATAATAATTATTCTGAATAGCGCCAACAATCTATATATATAAAAGCGGAAGGTCACTGACTGATCATCACGATATCTCAGGAACTATAAAACATACAGACTTGAAATTTGGAAGGTAGGTTCCTTCTATGGCGTAGACGTCAGCTAAGAAACGGGTTTGAAAAAATTCACCCCTAAGGGGTTGAAATGGGGGTTGGAAGTTTGTATGAAAGTTCTTTGTTCTTTAAGTTAGAGAATTGAAAATCGGGATTTAGGTTATTACTTTTAAATAATAATAACCTGTGTAAGCAGTTTTATGAAAATCCACCCCAAAGAGGGTGAAATGGGGGTTGGAAGTTTGTTTGAAAGTCCTATGTTTTTCGAAATTAGAGACTAAAAAATCGGGATTTAGGTTATTTGTATTAAATAATGAACACCTGCATAAGCTTTATAAAAAGTCTCTTCAGATAGACTTTTTGCAGCGGGAAAATTTCATAATCTCATAGAAAATCAAAAATTGTGAACTACGAAGTCGCGATATTTACCTACTAGCGGTAGGACTTTTGTGGAGAGGCCTCTTGCAGCGGGAAAATTTCATAATCTTATAGGAAGTCAGAAATTGTACGCGGACGAAGTCGCGGGCGAGTATTAAAATAATATTGCTCTAAGTGTGGATATACAGAGAAGTTAAACGTTATCAACATTGAAATAGAAGTATAGGTAGGACTAAAATTCTACATCAATGGTTATCAACGTATTATTTTCAATGATTATACCTATTATGATAATAATATCTAAGTAATACCAATACTAGTGCGCCTGTACTATGCTTAGGCCTCAACAGATTGAATGCTATAATAATTTATGACGATTATGCGTTGTACGGAAGTTATCTCAATCTATTTTAATATTATATTATACGAGATAAATAGGAGGGACGAATGGCCTAGCTGTTACAATGCAAATCAGTCAATTGCGATTGTTAAGCCACGTTGACCCTAGTCGGTAATTGGATGGGTGACCGAATTTGTAGGTAATAAACCAAAGAGTTTAAATACTCTTAGTCGAGTCGTATGCGGAAGGACGTAGGGACCCACCGCATTATTATCCCAAGAAAACTCCTACCATTATGTGATTAATGGAATGGGGTCACGACCCTCAGTAATGAGGAATACGACGCAGAGAGAGAGATATGTCAATAAATGATTTATTTATTTCACGTAGGACAATATGTGCAACTTATGACAAGTTAAGACTCACCCCTGGTTTGGAAAGATGTTCTACTGAGAAGAGCCGGCAAGAAACTCGAAACAGTCTATGCGAAAGTGTGTTTATCTGTCTATACCTTGACATATTTCACCCGTTTAACGGATTTTGACAACACTACTGATTTTGATAGGTACAAGGATAGCTTGTATCACGGAGATGGGCATAGACTACTTTTTATCTAGGAAAATCAAATACCATGAGATTTCAAATAAATGAATAATAATTTCTTTATGAATCGAAAAGTTTAGGTCTACAATAATCACAGAATACTAACTTTTATTACTAATCATACCCATATTCTATTAGGATTAAAGTTAGCATTATTTTTAATTATCCTAATAGCATCTGGATATGTAGCTATAATCCGACAAATTTATCTGATCTGGTGACAGCGTCGCTAGTATCTATGAAAATAAAATAAAACAAAAACTAAACAGGCATAAAAATGAGTTCCAATTTCGGCCACCGGGTCAGATAAGTTTGTGAGATAGTACTATTAAGAATTTAGAATACAAGGGAAAAAGAGAACAATTTGAAACGTTAGGTAGACCTACAACATAATACAAAAAATATCATTTGAAACTTTTTAAAGTGTATCTGTAATTCTCTTGTGATTTTTGAAGAAATAGTTTGGGAAGCTTTATGCAAAACAATTCTTACCAGGGACCGTGTCTTTAGGAGTTATCCTGTCTGGTACGTAGCATTGTGTCGCTGCCAGGAAATTTAGTGCAGTAGCAAACAGTTGAGGTGCTGAGCCCGTTGTGGCCGTACAAAAGTTATCCCTGAAAGTAACAAAATAAAAGTCTGTTCCAATAGGTAGAGATAAGTTATTTTACGTCTGAATATAATAAATAAATAAAAGTTAATTGACCAACACTGCCTGCCTCGTTGGTCTAGCGGTCGATTTTAGGGGGAAAATTAAAGAAAAATATTTTTGGACTGTACCTATTCCTAATTATTTTTAAAATGATATACCGCAACCATAATATGTAACGCTATAAAAAATATTTTACTTCGCAATCGCTTCTATGAGAGCCCCCCTGAAATAAAGATTTTTATAACTTTTTAAGCCATATTCGGCTGGAGGCCATCGGTTTACATGTTATGTTTAAATTTGAAGTAATTAGGTACGTTCAGTAATTCAGAAGTTATAAGGCTCTGACAGACGGACAAGTGCAAACAATTCACTGACTCAGAGACCTTCGCTTCGCTCAGTCAATAATAAATAAACCGGCCAAGTGCGAGTCGGACTCGCGCACCGAGGGTTCCGTACAAACCTGTAGTAAGTTTTACGATTTACGACGTATTAAAAACAAGACGAAATGAACCGCAAAACTAACTTTGTTTGTAGAGGTTTATTGTTAATATCAAAAAAACTATGCTAGTTAGAGCATTGGTTTTATTTTTCCTGTAAAATATACATAAGCTTCTATTGACCATAATTATTTCAGATTTTTCAATTGGTAAACTTCGGAGATAAGGGGGGGGGGGGGGGAACGGTATTTATTCGACATTTTGCCCGATAAATCAAAAACTATTATGCATAAAAATAAATAAAAATCTGCTTTAGAATGTAGAAGTATATTTATATGATATCCCACTCAGTATAGTTATCATACTTTGAAATTTCAAACCCCCGATTTTCCCCCTTTTTTAATTAAACTAAAAATAATTTTCGATTTGTTTTTATTTTAATGATGTTGGGCACAACTATTCCAAATTTCATGTCGATAGCTTTAATAGTTACTGAAATAATCGACTGTGACGGACGGACAGACGGACGGAGAAAGTAAGGGTATCATTTTTACCATTTTGGTACGGAACCCTAAAAATAACAGAAAAAAGAAAATTTGTAAAATCTTGATTAATGATTATTAATCAGCTTAAAATAAAACAAATTAGAAAATAAACCTACCTGTGAACAATACAAATTAGTATAACTCATTAAAGAATTTAATGTCACGTATAGTTTACTGACTTTTGAGTATCAAGTAAATACGCACGATATAATTTTTTAAAAGCAAATTTAGAGCTAACGTCGCGAAAAGGTGGCGGAATGTCGTTCCAGCATTTCATGGCAAGATATTTAAAACTACCACGAAATGCTGCAGACCTATAGCGTGGCATCGAAAGCGCCCCCGTCATCGCCCTAACTCCAACTCTTGGCTTCCGCCAAACTACCTTTTTGTACAAATAATCCGGCTGTTTCAATTTGATAACGCCGAACAATAAAGTGCCTAGAAGTAGGTTATACCTATTTTTCATTTTTAGCAAGTTATTTTGATTTAAATACCGTGTTATGTGAGATCTTGGTGGGAATATTAACAAACTTATCGGGTTACAATATTCCCATCACTATTGGTCAAGGGGCATATAAGATGACGTGATCAGACGTTAGATAAGTTGAAAAATAGCTCATCTCTATTGGGACAGACTATAGATTAACCTATACATAAAATAAAACTGTAGGTCCAATTCTGTACATTGAAGATATTTTGAAATTTTTTTTGGAGGGCACTCATTATTCGATACTGAAGCCAAATGTGTAATTTTCTTCATTTTTGTCTGTCTGTCTGTGTGTCTGTCTGTCTGTCTGTCTGTCTGTCTGTCTGTCTGTCTGTCTGTCTATCTGTATCTTGGCCGCGCATCACGCCGAAACTACTGAATGAATTCAAACGAAACTTAGCACGATTTGAGCCCATACTACGAGGTAGGACATAGGATACTTGTTATCCCGAAATTCTACCCCCGAAGGGGTGAAATAGGGGTTGAAACTTTATATGAAAGTCCTTAATTTCTCAAGTTATAGCCATGAAACTTGAAATATGAGCTGCGGGTTGAAAATGAAAACATATGTGTTTCACAGTTTTTCAAAATTCCACCTCCGAAGGGGTGAAATAGGGGTTGAGAGTTTGTATGAAAATCCTTAATTTCTCAAGTTATAGCCATTAAACTTGATATATGAGCTGCGGGTTGAAAATGAAAACATATTATGTGTTTCACAGTTTTTCAAAATTTCACCCCCGAAGGGGTGAAATAGGGGTTGAGAGTTTGTATGAAAATCCTTAATTTCTCAAGTTATAGCCATGAAACAGCATTTGGGCTTTCGTTAAAATATGAAGAAGTACGTGTTTCACCATTATAGGGGGATTTTACCGTGGGATAGTAATATAGGCTACTTTTTATCCTGGAAAATTAACTGAAAAACTTTTTCCACGCGGACGAAGTCGCGGCCATCAGATACAAAAAATATACATACATACATACATATATAGGCTACTTTTTATCCCGGAAAATTAATGAGTTCCCGCGGGAATCGAAAAAACTTAGACCACGCGGACGAAGTCGCGGGCATCAGCAGCTAGTCTATACTATAATCACTTCTATACTAATCCTTACTAATATTATAAATGGGAAAGTGAGTTTGTTTGTATGTTTGTTCCGCTTTCACGCCGTAACTACTGAACGGATCTGGATGAAATTTGGCAAAGAGATAGATTATAGTCTGGAATAACACATAGGCTACTTTTTATCCCGGAAAATTAAGGAGTTCCCGAGGGAACCGAAAAACCTCAATCCACGCGGACGAAGTCGCGGGCATCAGCTAGTATTATAAATGCGAAAGTTTGAATGGATGGATGTTTGTTACTCAATCACGTCAGAACGTCTGAACGGATCTGGATGAAATTTGGCACAGAGATAGATAATAGTCTGGAATAACACAAAGACTACTTTTTATCCCGGAAAATTTCATCCAACCCCCGATTCAGAACATTACGATACCTAAGTTCAATTCAATTTCAATTCAATTTACCGAACCAACGTTGTTATCGTTCGATTCGATTCAATAAACGCCATTCACAACAACTTCAATCGAATAAGAATTATCGAACGTCGGATTAATTTGCCGGTTACTTATCGAATGCTACAGGGCATTCGACAACCTTTCCTTGTCTTTTCGTAAAAACAAGGTAAAAACTAAAATAAAAGTAGAAAAGGTATCAAAAGAAAATAATCATAATAATAAAATAAAAAATTAAATGAAAAAATTAATAAAGAAATAATTATTTATTAAATAAAATATTAATAATAATAATTAATAATAAATAAAAGATTATAATAAATTAATGCTTAACACAATAATTATTATTAAATATGCTAAAATCTAATATATTAAACTAACTATAAAATAAATTTAAAACAAATCCTTATATACCTACTAACAAAAAAAAAACCCTAGTCAAAAAGACCACCCCTTGTTGCCCCAAGGGTGGGGACAAAGATGCCTATCACACGCTGAATGGCGATGGATAACCTTTGAACCAGGTAGGAACCAGAATGTGGGTCGCAGCCCCATTCCCTCAAACGACGACCAATCTCTTTTATAAAATTTTTTGCTTTCTCACCCCAGCATCCCATCGTCTCCATCGCCAGTGGGACAATATTGGCCTAAGAGTGGTGCATACTTGGCCCTCTTCCTCGCGGCAGCGGATACTGCAGCGGCACCAGCTAACCGTGACGTATGGCTAAGGTGGATTGGCCAAAGTACAGGCCCAAGTCGCATCCCAACACAGGCATTTCCCTTTTTAGGGTTCCGTAGCCAAATTTGGCAAAAACGGTACCCTTATATATTCGTCATGTCTGTCTGTCTGTCTGTCTGTCTCTCTGTCTGTCTGTGTGTACGTCCGTATGTCACAGCCACTTTTTTCCGAAACTATAATAACTGTTGAAACTTGGTAAGTAGATGTATTCTGTGAACCGCATTAAGATTTCCACACAAAACTAGAAAAAAAAACAATAAATTTTGGGGGTCCCCATACTTAGAACTGAAACTCAAAAAATTTTTTTTCATCAAACCCATACGTGTGGTGTATCTATGGATATGTCTTCAAAAATGATATTGAGGTTTTTAATATCATTTTTTTCTAAACTGAATAGTTTGCCCAAGAGACACTTCCAAAGTGGTAAAATGTGTGCCCCCCCCCGGTAACTTCTAAAATAAGAGAATGATAATACTAAAAAAAATATATGATGTACATTATCATGCAAACTTCCACCGAAAATTTGTTTGAACGAGATCTAGTAAGTAGTTTTTTTTTAATAATTTAAAACTTACTACAGGTTTGTACGGAACCCTCGGTGCGCGAGTCCGACTCGCACTTGGCCGGTTTTTTTGCTAAAGGACAAGAGTCAGGCCATCTGGACGCTTACCGTCCAACCGTAGTTGGTTCGATCGTGCAGGGCACGTTAGCCGAACCGAGTGCTCTACGGACGATATCGTTCAGGGCGTGATGACGTGGGAACTTACTTGTTACTATTACTTAAAAATCTAAATCACTTAGGTATAATAACCAATACGATGAAACACCTAATCTAATGTAACTAACAAAGTCACCTTACTACCAGATTCTTAATATTTTGCAATGTACCATATGTTTTACGTTTTATGTATAAAATAAACTATGTTTAGGAACTAAATGATTATTAAATTGTATTTCATTATGAATGCTTATTCTATTGAGTATTATGTATTATGTATTATGTATTATTGTATTGAGTATTGTTCTATGATTTTTTTAAAGTAGAAAATATTTATTCACTCACCTCAACATTGTTGTCCAAATACTGTTTCACGCAAACTAACGAAACGACTGAGTCATAATTCCTCTAATATACACAATATTACTTAAATGCTACTGACTTGAAAAGAGAAAAAAAATTACTTGTTTGAACCTTGGATTATAACTTTAATATGCCAATGACCGTGGCAAAGTATACGATTGTATCATAATAATATTTACTTAATCATCAAAGTAGAGAAACAAAAAAATACTCGGACCATCCCTATCAAATATAATAACATAATCACTATAATGCTGAAAAGAGCATGTCATTAATCTTAATTATATTGAAATAAACTGCCTGATACCCGCGGCTTCGTCCGTGTGGATTAATGTTTTTTTTGGTTCCCGCAGGAACTCTTTAATTTTCCCGGATAAAAAGTAGCAAATGTGTTATTCCAGACTATGATCTCTCTAAGACTCTGTGCCAAATTTCACCCAGATCCGTTCAGCTGTTCTGGCGTGATTGAGTAACAAACATCTATTCATCTATCTATCCAAACTTTTGCATTTATAATATTAGTATGGATTACAACCATACTAATATTATAAATACGAAAGTGTGTTTGTTTGTTGGTTTGTTGGTTTGTTGGCTTGTTGGTTTGTTGGCTTGTTGGTTTGTTGGTTTGTTGGTTTGTCCTTCAATCACGCTGGACCGGAGCAACGGATCGACGTGTTTTTTTACATGAGTATAGTTGAGGGGAGAGTGACATAGGCTACTTTTTATCCCGGAAAATCGAGGAGTTCCCGTAGGAATTTTAAAAAACTTATTCCACGAGGATGAAGTCGCGAGCATCAGCTAGTACAAAATAAATGATCCTACTACCTACGTTACAACCAGGAAATAATTATGAACTAGCTGATGCCTGCGACTTCGTCCGCATTGATTGAGGTTTAGTGGTTCCGGCGAGAACTCTTTAACTTTAAAAAGTAGCTAATGTGTTACTCCAGACTATAATCTATCTCTGTGCCAAATTTCATCCAGATCCGTTAAGCCGTTCTGGCGTGATTGAGTCACAAACATCCAACCATCCTAACTTTCGTATTAATTATAATATTAGTATATACTATATAGATAGATTGTAAAAATATCGAATGACTTTATAATCCATACTAGCTGATGCCCGCGACTCCGTCCGCGTGGTTAAAGTTTTTTTAATTCCCACGGGATCTCCTAAATTTTCCGGGATAAAAAGTAGCCTATGTCACTCTCCAGATCATCAACTAAACCCAGGCCAAAAATCTCGTCGACAAACCAACAAACCAATAAACAAACACACTTTCGCATTTATAATATTAGTATGATTAATCGTATGAAGGCGAAAGCGTATGTCTGTCTGCTGCGTTTTGACGGCCAATTTGTTTAATCGATTTTGTCGGACTTTGGCACGGGAATAGATTGCATCCCGAGGAAGATCATAAAGGCTACCTTTTATCTCGGGTAACAAAAAAACGGGATTAAAAATTTAATTTTTTAATCTTAAAAAGTCCCCGCGGCTGATTTTGACGACATCTTAATTTACGTAAGTTTATTTAATTACCTAATTTTTTTATCATATCTGTTATTGTCATTTTATTTCGACTTCACTTTACAAATAGTACTTTTAGGTTCAAGGTTTAAAATGCTTCTCTACGTAACTATATTATGCCTTTCACTCAAATATCTCTAAAGTGCCTCAGTACACAGCTAACGGCATCCAATGTATAACCACCACAACCACTACAGCCCATTATCGTCCCACAGCTGGGCACAGGCCTCCACTCTCATAGGAGAGAGGGAATGTATAACGCTGTTTAGAAATCACACAAAAATTCGTCAATGTTTTTAATTAGTGGTTCGCCCCGAACTGAGACCTCGCGGGATCCTAAGCACAAACGAATAAACTTTTACAGAGCGCCATCTATTGACATCATTGTGAAGTTCTGTTAAAAATACTGAAGCTCATTAAAAATTAAATAATTTGGTTTCCTTATAATATTTATCTAATTTTAGTATTTGTTGTTCAAGTACAGGATATAATTCAAATACCTAATTGATCAAGTTTCAGGCTCAGCCTTTCAGAAAATTGAGAGTTCTGAGGTCAACTTCGGACGTTATAGAAAATCTCCACTTTGAAATCCCCCCATTTCGTCAATTTTAGGGGAAAAATTAAAAAAAAAATATTTTTGGACTCTATTCCTATAATGATATACCGCAACCATATGTAACGCTATAAAAAATATTTTATTTCGCATTTGCTTCTATGAGAGCCCCCCTGAAATAAAGTATTTTATAACTTTTTAAGCCATATTCGGCTGGAGGCCATCAGTTTACATATTATATTTAAATTTGAAGTAATTACGTTCAGTAATTCAGGAGTAATAAGGCTCTGACGGACGGACGGACAGATGTACAAGTGCAAATTCACTCAAGTAGACTCAGAGACCTTCGCTTCGCTCGGTCAATTATAAATGCGAAAGTGTGTTTGTTTATTGGTTTGTCCTTCAATCACGCCGCAATAGAGCAACGGATCGCAGTGATTTTTGGCATGGGTATAGTTTAGGACCTGGAGAGTGACATAGGCTACTTTTTATCCCGGTAAATTAAGGAGTTCTCGCGGGAATAAAAAAACTTAAAACACGCGGACGAAGTCGCGGGCATCAACTAGTAATTCAATAAAAGTCGTCCAACAAGGACCAGAGTGTATAATGAGACATTTTCTTACCATTCGATCGCGGTCCAACGTTAGCGCTTGACAGCTGGCGCTCTATCAATTCTCTATAAATAGTAGCGATCAAAATCGAATGCGTAAAACTCCCTCTCGGCATGCTGGAAGCATGGTGAAAGGCTTCGGGCGTGGCTAGTTACAACCCTGCCGACAAAGATTTGCCGCCAAGCAATTTAGCGTTCCGGCTACCTATTCTGTGGTTCCGGTACGATGACGCGTAGAAACCGATAAGGGGTATGGGTTTAATATAGTTTCCATATCCCTTATAGATCGCTATCAACTTAGACTGCATCACCACTTAGGTACAGCCCGATTCAAACTTTATGCCTTCGCATCAGCATCAACGAACATCGTGCGTTTCGATGCGCAGAAAACATTAATATGTATCAGCGTTCAGCGGAACGGTTCAGCTGACTTTACCTGCGCGCATCTACACTTGCGGCTAACTTCCGACACGTTGCCGAGACGTCAAAAAGTTTGAATCGGACTGTTCCATCAGCCGAGCGATCGCGTAACTTCTGCATCAATCATTGTTACAGTATCAATTGTTGTAATTGGCTGAATTTATGGCATTCTTGCTGCGTCAATGGATTATGTCCAATAGTGGAAGAGTGTTAACCAATCAGAGGTGATTGCGATGTATCAATGATTGATGCAGAAGTTACGCGATCGCTCGGCAGGTGAGACCGCAGTCAAGGGCTAACTTGTAGTGTATAAAAAAACCAGGCCATCAAATTATTGATCTCTTTTCTCTAGGTGCTTTTATATAAAAATCATGCCTAAAAATAGAAATAAAAGGAATAAAAGGTTAAATTCGTAGTACAAAATACACTATTCTCTCTCATAATTTGTAGTAGTGACGCCTCGTTGGCACAATTTTCTATAATTGGTAGCTGGGGACTTGAATGTGCTAACATCCGCGATAAAGTTGCGGCAACTTTCGTCGTTAAAATACTTTGTTGGCTTTTTAGACTGCTTTTACAACGTAATATTACCAGCAAAATTTGTTCGAATATTTTCAATATATTTTTATTATATCCACGAATATTTATTACCGTAAATATCCGTGAATACCTTATGATTAGTGAAGTCAGATCGATCAACGTTAAAGTTTACTACTTTAATTTTGTTTTTATCCACTACCAGTTAGCCCTTGACTGCGATCTCACCTGATGGTAAGTGATGATGCAGTCTAAGATGGTAACGGGCTAACCTGTTCGGGGCATGGCAGTTATATTAAACCCATACCTATTCGGTTTCTACACGGCATCGTACCGGAATGCTTAATCGCTTGGCGGTAGGTACGTCTTTACCGGTAGGGTGGTAAGTAGCCACGGCCGAAGCCTCCCACCAGGCCAGACCAGGGAAAATTCAGAATTTGTAAGCTTAAAAAGATTTTGTTAGACAAGCAAAAACTGGGATAAGCGTAAATGCACTTACGTATACTTAATTTGCAACGCGTTTCATCCAAATACCTGGAGAGGCAGCACAATTATGTCAAATAATGTTTTTATTTTATTTTTTGTTTTTTTTTGTTTTATTTATTTTTTGTTGTTGTTAATTTATATTTTCGTTCCGTAAACTTTTTCGAAATCAAATAGAGTAGGTAAGCTTAGCTATAATCTTAGTGGGTACATTTAAGTTTCCTGGTATGTTGGTCAGCGTAGTGAGCTTCGCTTTGCTCGGTTAATAAATTTCCAAACCCTGCCGGGGATCGAACCCGGGACCTCCGCACGTTAAGACAACAGCGCTCAACACTGCGCCACAAGGTCGTCAAAAATATGATTACTTATCTCTATTTCTATGTTTAATAATTTATTTTAATTGGATACCGGGAAACTCAGCCTTGGCAGACTGCCCACTTGGTGGACAGACGACATCAAGCGAGTCGCAGCCGCTGGTTCCAGGCAGCGCGGCGCAAAACAGCGGCGTTTTCTTGCAAGACACGTATGACTAGCACTTGCGGGAGGCAACCGCGCTCCAACCTAGACCTCATCATTGCTTTGTATGATGGTCGTCAAACGCACGTTTTTCGTTTTCACGATTGTCGACGACGAATTTATTTAATCATACTTATTATACGCTGTTATAAATGCGAAAGTGTGTTTGTTACTTGGTTTTTTGGTTTGTCCTTGAATCAGGATGCAACAGAGCAACGGATCGACGTGATTTTTTGCATGGGAACAGATGAGGACCTGCAGAGTTACATAGGCTACTTTAATCCCGGAAAAATTATTAAGGATTTCCCGTGGGAATTAACAAAACTTATTCCAAGCGGACTAAGTAGCGAGCATCATCACCTTAGTTTAAAAAAAATTTGGTGGGTGAAGAAATATAGGCACCGAGCAGATTCTTAGAAATTTTATTTTTTATTTTATTTATTATTTATTTATTCTCCTTCCATTACCATTACAGAGTTTCTCTAATGCGATAATTAAGTTACAATATTATCCTACCTTAACTATTAAAAAAAATGCTTCAAGTATCTAGACACCAGATAGTGATGCAGTCCTTCAGTTTTTTTTTTTTTTTTGTTTGACATTGTACATGGGATCCTAGTCCTACAGACCCCGGGTAAACTTTAAATACAATCTTACTTTAATGGAAATGTACGATACAAATCCTCCCTCGCCGAGCGTTTGCTGACTTAACTCGAAGCTATTGAGAGGCTCGCTCGTGCACTGGCTTGGTGGGAAATATTATGTTTTTCTTACAAATCAGCAAGTGTCAGAGGTCTGCGAGACTCCATGTCCATAGTTTAAACTTTTCAAAAGGTTAAACTTTTCAAAAAATATTAAACCGGCAAGCGGCAGAAGTAGGCCTCTGTCATAGAGAGTTACATATTTGTTCCGTTTGCCGTGGAGAGTGGAGACCCTGGGGCCGTGGAGTCAAAATTTTTTTGCGAGATATTTCACCGCGGTTAATTGCCTCATCTGGTGACAGAAGGGCTAGCTCATTTTTTACGCAAAGGCTGTCCTGTCTGTCCAGCGCGGATATGAAGCCAGCTTTTTGCCACCATTCCACCTGGGCATGATTTATATTATAGTAATTAGGTTAGGGTAGCTAGCTTTAAGTTATATTGTAATGTTTTAAATAAATGTCATTTTATTTGAAAAAAAAAAAAAATGTATAGGAATGGTCCAGTTACAGTTTTATTATAAGTATAGATAGAAGACTGATAGACTTTTTTTGTTTACCGTCAAAATATATTTTCCCAACGGAACGTGTAGTGAAATGAATCCGATGTTTATTTACGCCATGCCGTACGCATCGGGGATCGTATGTCAGCCGTACGGCACATGTCGGAAGTAATTAAAAGTGAGCCTGCAAAAAGATTACTTTGACACATGTTGCGTATTTATATATCAGGATTTACGGCGGTTTTTTTAATTAACTTACGAAATCGAGAGCTTGATATATTTCGCCATAAATAAAATACGGCAACCTACGTTTCGGAACAGCCTTAAGCGTTTATTCCCTCTTTGCCTCCTACGAGTTTCGGTTGTGTAAGGGAATACTTTCTATTATATTTCGTCGCTTCATTCTTCAGATATAATTTTTACATTGTAGTTTCCTCAATCAAGCAGCAACAATCGCACGATTTTTAGAGATGTTTTATTTTAGTATAATGATAAAATTCTCCCGCTTAAGGCATCCCTACCTGGTTACACATTCAATATTTGTTCGGCATTCTTTTTTCGTGCGTAGCAACGATCGGACGTTCCCACTTTCAACAAAGTTAATATTATTATTTTATATCTAAATAAAAAATATTGAAAAAGAAACAGCCGCTGCTTCTTACAGGAAAACGGTGAGTCTTTAATCTTTCAATTTCAGCAATTTATTTCATGCCTGACAGGCTTAAGAAATTATACTTAAATTATATTTTCATGCAGTGTCAAATTACACTATGTTGTATGTGGGTACTTAGACAAAACAGTTCTGTCACTTTTATTGTGGCTCTTGCGTATTTATTACATTAATAATTATAATATCTAACTCACTAAAGGTTTTCCTAGGGTTTACCCGAGAGGTAACAACGAAGGAGAGTAAACTTTTCAGCATAAAACACGCTTATGAAATTATTCTTTTATGCAGCGTTTAATTATTCTAAATGTCCATCCGGCGGGTTGCCCAAGAGGCACCATGAAGAAGGTTAAGCCCTTTAGCATGGCTCGCCTAAGTAATTATAGTTACTTAGTACTTACACGAAGTACGTGTTAAAGTACGCTAATCCACTGGGAGGTTACTAGCGAAGTAACACGACGCAAATCAAACCTTCCAGCTAGACACTCCTAGCGACAGCAGGATAAGGAGAAATATTGGCGCCCGTTAGACTCGTCTGATGACGAGAACTTTGCAGGTTAGTCGAAAATTCTATTACTAAGTGTTAAAAAGTGTTTTTAACTCGGGATTGACTGCGAGTCAATTGCGAGATCATAATTGGCTGCGAGCCAATTATGAGTCATATTCTTATGACACTCATGCAGTGAATATGTGCCACCTGGACTAGATAATATGCACATTAACTGCAAACTAAAAAAGTGTTTTTAACTCGGGATTGACTGCGAGTCAATTGCGAGATCATAATTAGCTGCGAGCTAATTATGAGTCATATTCTTATGACACTCATGCAGTGAATATATACTTATCACCTTGACTAGATATGCACATTAACTGCAAGCTTTTGTCCGCGAGACAAAATTAACGCAAAATGCGTACATACTCGTACATACTACCTCCATATTCGTCCGCTCACTTATTGTATTCTTTAGAGATACAAATGAGGTTGAGCACCATGCACAAGACGAATTCACCATTCTCTGAACAAGGGGGAAGTCGTGAAGAGTCAAAGACGACCAACTATATCAGATTCGTCACTAAGGTCCGGCTTAGCAAGCCTAACACAAATTGATTTCGTTTCGTTCACAAATACTCGAGAAGTATCCGGAACACAGGTAAATTAATTATTTACCTACTTATAAAGAAGGTTACTTTTTACTCTTATTATATTTTTTTCGTGCGACGTAGCAAACGCACGTGCACTGTTTGTTAAAACTTTTAAAAGTGAATATTTAAGTGAAATGCCGAAACGAAAACGCGAACAACAGAAACGTAATCGTCGAAGGATTATTATAGAATCCTCATCCCGGTATGCATTCATAATTCAACCTACCCTCGCATAAAAATAATTTTTCACTATCATAATATTGCATTAAAATACAGCTAAATTATATCGCTTTCAAAGCAGAAAACCGGCTTATTCGAACGTACAAACGCCTGATGGTTGACCAAGAGTTAAAACGATGGCCGTCTACCTTACTTTTCATCATACCTGTGTAAGAAAAACATACAACAAACATTTTTCTCTAGAAATCACAAATCATTGTGTAACTGAACAACCTGGCGATTCACAGAGTGTTAACACAAAGGTTTCACAGAGACTAAAACTTTATAGTCTCGTACCTACATTTTCAGACTGTAATATTATGTAACATAACAACATGGCGGTTAACCGAGAGTTAACACGAGGGTTTAAATACACGCTAAAAGTTTCGTCTTGTACGTTCCATACAACAATGGGGTGTAGGCGAACAACCTGGTGGTTATCCGAGAGTTATCACGAAGGTTTAACAGAGGCTAGAAGTTACGCCTTGTATATTTCATACGATAATATTATGTAACCGAAAAACCTGGCAGTTAACCGGGGGTTAACACGCAGATTTAATAGATGCTCTAAGTTTGTCCAGAGCTCGATCCAGAACTCCTCGGGGTACTCGGAGATAGAAGAGACAGGAAATGATCCAAAATTTGGTGAAAAATATAATAAATGAATAGACCTGAAATAAATGTAAATCATTCAGTGAATGAAATAGTCAAGATCTCAGGTTCAAAATTTCCAGATGTAATTGTTCACAATATAAAACCTCTCAGTATTAAACGTACATACACCGTCAGAGAGGTAACAAAAGGTCTGAGATAATGAATATACCTATCCTTTTTATCAGTTATCTAGGTACTTTAGCGTTATATAAATTCAATTTATTTACGAATACTGTAGATACAGAAAACGAAAATAAAAGCGGCTAGTATCTTGCCTCATAGTGGTGTGCAAAGAAAATTTGCAACAAAAATGTGTGGTAAAATTGCAAAAATTACCCACAAGTTTTACGTTTTTCCTACCCACATGTTCTTGGGCTCAAATCTCTAGTTTTATATCTCCATCGTGCTGGAAGCATAATATATCATACATCCGATGACGCGTAAGAATGGTTGACTAAACTTAGACTAAACTTAGACGGCAGAAAAATAAAAACCTTATTGAGAACCTTTTCCGTTTTGGAAGTCGGTTAAACGGCGAGTATTTTTACGACCGGAAGTAGACTTCGTATGATGTACCTAACAATGTAAAATTTTATCGTATTATTGTTTTTTTAAAAAAGATTTTTCGCGGGCTAGCGGGCAAGCATTACTGCAAACTCGGGATAATGCATAGTTCATGCTGCCCGAAGCGGGATCTTAACTTTAGTATCTATGCATCGTCCATATATTGGAAACAATCTTTGAAAAACCGTCATGACACTGTCGTTATTATAATACCTACATCGTTATCACTCGTGGAAAACATACAATTTACTCCGCCTTAACATACTCCATAATAACTTGCTTAATGCAAAATTAAAATACTTTGTTTTTTGTAAAAAGAGTAAAGAGTATAGATCCACGCTCTCAGCGCGTCTACCTTAATAATTGACGGAGGGAAATGATTTAACGCATTCATTCAAAAATAAGTAGGTACTTATGAATATTAAATAATTTATAATGACTGATGACACATGTTTTTAGCGACATGAACAACTAGGTTGTCCATTGTTAAAAAAGTATAGTAGCCTGATATCTCACTTAATTTAAAGCTTCTAACGTCAGTGGGGTTTAAAGCCCAAACCGACCGACTTACACCTCCAAGTCGACATTAGTACTACCTAGTAGTCAGTGGCGTAACTATACCATCTGAGGCCCGTGGCAAATTTTTCGGATGGGGCCCTCCGGCGTCCCAGTAAAAATAGTCACGTTAGAATTTAATTTTAATAAACCACTGATGTTATTTCTGAGCTCGTGGCCTCTTGGGCCGGGGCCCTCTTTGGTTGGGGGCCCGTGGCATTTTGCCAGTCCTGCCACCCTATAGTTACGCCACTGCTAGTAGTCTATCACAATATCGACCGAGTATATTCATCATTTTTCATTTATATTCTGCGGGGAACTTATACACAAATAGGTATTTGTCGTATTCCATAATCTTGATTATGGCATAATTTTTTGACAAACATCATAAAATGGTACCATTATTAATAATTTTATTAAATATGTGCCTGTTACTACAGGCACATAATTTACCTCTACAACAATAAAGTACCTCTACAACAGGACCGGAATAACCCGTTCCTTTCCCGCCGCGTTTTGAAAAATAATAATTTTCTCCCCCCTTCTGGGTAGGTTTCCAAACGTTCAAACGTCCCATTGGACGTCTGTTGTGTGTAAATACAACCAAGTACTGGGCCGGCAAATATACTTTTGATTAGATTATAAATCTTGCAGCATTAACATCAATAATTATTGGTTTCATTTGCTTGCATCCAACCTGTAAGCTTGTTACTCAGGCGCTGATGTAAAAAGCGCAACATTGTATTTCTAAAGTAAAATGAATACTTAAGAAAAATCTTAGACTCATGAACTATACATATGATATAACTATACGTAGATGAGAATATCAAGAAATCCGCACATGATTCCAACCTTAAGCATAAAGCTGCTTAAAACATTACGACTCAAATAAGAGATTGAAAAAAAAAAAAAAATATATTGACAACAATAATTAGTATCTATTCAACATGGATACAGTTCTTGCAAAAATAGATATTTTCTGTATCTCTAAACATCTACAATGTAAAAATTATATCTGAAGAATGATGCGACGAAATATAATAGATGATCAAACGAACTTCCTGAAGTGAAGTTCGATCATTATTATATGAGTCGCTTCATTCGAAGATATATAAATAAATTCCCAACCCACCCAACCCGAAATATATTTTTGCAATAACATTAGGTACTTATATATCTCTAAAAAGAATGACGAACGAATATTGAATGTGTAACCAGGTAGGGATGCCTTAAGCGGGAGAATTTTATCATTATACTAAAATAAAACATCTCTAAAAATCGTGCGATTGTTGCTGCTTGATTGAGGAAACTACAATGTAAAAATTATATCTTCGAATGAAGCGACTCATATAATAATGATCGAACTTCACTTCAGGAAGTTCGTTTGATCATCTATAATATTGTTTATAAAATAAGTTATTGGTCTTTTTGAAAAGGTTGAACGAGCAAAATAATCTTCATTCAATTGTCTATCCATGCGTGTTAGTTATAAATTTAAATTGGAGGCAATGCATAAAATCGTTCTTTTATTTCTAGTTATTTATTAACGAAATTTAACAAATATTTTCTCCATTAGAAAGTAATAATTAAATCGGTTTATATGTGAAGATTGAAAAATTATGTTCCATAAGATCTTGTTTAGAATAGGCATAGGGAAAATTTACTTAATACAGTTACGCAGCGATTTGCTCGGGGACACACCTGCCGTAATTTCTCCCTTGGTATCTCTTTCTTTCTTCATGGTTTCTTTTCTTTCTTTTTTCAGATAAAGTATTGTTTCTTATTTAAGTATGTGCAAAAAAGAGTGTCTATCTATCTATCTTTCATCTTTGCTGAGGGTTATAATCCCTTTTCATAATATTAATAAATTAAAGGTAGAGGATTACCTACTGTCTTATAAATTATTTCATTAGCAAAAGCTTTCATTTTATAATGGGGTAGATGTACAGCTTACTTATCTACGAGTAACGTACGACGTAACGAGTTGTTGTACGACATGCAAATAATTCATACAATAATATCATAATATCATCATTATCATTATCATACTTCATACTAATATTATAAATGCGAAAGTGTGTTTGTTTGGTGGTTTGTTCATTTGTTGGTTTGTCCTTCAATCACGCCGCAACGGAGCAACGGATGGGTATAGTTGAGGACCAGCCCCCCTAGCATGGGCCGACACAATTTTCTCCCCGAGGAAAGGATAAATTTTTTATTCCTAAATCTATCTATACTTATAATAAAACTGTAACAGGTCCAATTCTGTACATTGAAGATATTTTGGAATTTTTTTTTGGAGGGCACTCATTATTCGATACTGAAGCCAAATCTGTAATTTTTTTCATTTTTGTCTGTCTGTCTGTCTGTCTGTCTGTCTGTCTGTCTGTCTGTCTGTATCTTGGCCGCGCATCACGCCGAAACTACTGAATGAATTCAAACGAAACTTGGCACGATTTGAGCCCATACTACGAGGTAGGACATAGGATACTTTTTATCCCGAAATTCTACCCCCGAAGGGGTGAAATAGGGGTTGCAAGTTTGTATGAAAGTTCTTAATTTCTCAAGTTATAGCCATGAAAATTGATATATGAGCTGCGGGTTGAAAATGAAAACATATGTGTTTCACAGTTTTTCAAAATTCCACCCCCGAAGGGGTGAAATAGGTGTTGAGAGTTTGTATGAAAATCCTTAATTTCTCAAGTTATAGCCATGAAACTTGATATATGAGCTGCGGGTTAAAAATAAAAACATATGTGTTTCACAGTTTTTCAAAATTCCACCCCCGAAGGGGTGAAATAGGGGTTGAGAGTTTGTATGAAAGTCCTTAATTTCTCAAGTTATAGCCATGAAACTTGATATATGAGCTGCGGGTTAAAAATGAAAACATATGTGTTTCACAGTTTTTCAAAATTCCACCCCCGAAGGGGTGAAATAGGGGTTGAGAGTTTGTATGAAAATCCTTAATTTCTCAAGTTATAGCCATGAAACAGCATTTGGGCTTTCGTTAAAATATGAAGAAGTACGTGTTTCACCATTATAGGGGGATTATACCGTGGGATAGTAATATAGGCTACTTTTTATCCTGGAAAATTAACTGAAAAACTTATTCCACGCGGACGAAGTCTCAGGCATCACCTATAAAGAATATACATACATACATAGGCTACTTTTTATCCCGGAAAATTAATGAGTTCCCGCGGGTATCGCAAAAAACTTAGTCCACGCGGACGAAGTCGCGGGCATCAGCTAGTTAATAAATAAAAACGCTAAATAACGGTGGATAAATAGTCCCCCGAGTCCCCGTGAAATGTCAAACGGGGATAAACTTCTCCTCTCCCCTGTTGCCGTGCTCTGAGATGTGGATAAGTTAATTTTATTCTTGTCAGTGGATAAAATCGGGGGATAATTTTTTTATCTCCGGCCCATGCTAGCCCTGCTGGAGAGTGACATAGGATACTTTTTATCCCGGAAAATTAAGGAGTTCCCGTGGAAATTAAAAAATCTTATTCCATGCGGGCGAAGTCGCGGGCATCAGCTAGTATTAAATAATTAAAAGCTTTACATCCGAAGGCCATCTAAGTTGCGTTGAATAATGTAAGATATAGAAAGACGCGATGAAGCTGACAGAAACAATTGTTTTACTACTTACTTTTTATTAAAATTCCTCTTGGATACTGGATAGCTTGTTTCGTAATAAATATAAATTTACTTGTGCATAAAACTTAAAGTTAAAGTTACCCTACCGTTAACCTACCGTTGAAGTTAAAATATATTTGAACTTATCAAATATACACATTTAATTTACAAAACTGTCACTTGTAGCAGAAACATGGCTATCGAATAATGTGTGGTGTAGTGTGTAGCCTTCAGATGTAGTGTAGTAAGTATAGATCTTTATATCATACTTGCTCAGTAACTAGGGATTACTATGGTGGAAAGTCTCCTTGTAAGTTGGTGTTTGCAATTCAAGGCAACATTACGTCGCACTATGCTTGAATTGTAATGTTCACATTACAGTTCAAGCTATGCAAAACTCCTTGGTAAACAATCTCTTTTCTTATAAAATGGTATGAAAACTTTTTACTGAAAAAAAACACTGAACATGGCGGCATTTAATTTCCATACATTTCAAACTATGCAAAACTCCTTGGAACTCAGAGCCGTAAAAAAAAAATGGAAAACTATTTACGAAAAAAAAATGGAAATGGCGGCATTTCATTTGATCTGAAAGTTTGTGAAGTTTGTTCGTAAAGTGATTTAAGTTATTTACAACAATGTCAAGCACTTCATCAGATGATGAAAAAGGAGGAGAGCCTGATTTTTGTTTGCTTGAAGCAGAACAAATGATGCAAAACCTTTTGCCGGATAAGTCCAAAGAGCGCTACGTGAAAACTTACGAAGAATTCAACAAATGGCGTGCAAAGAAAGGAATTACATCTTTGGCAGAATGTGTTTTGCTTTCTTATTTCAATATGCTGTCAAAAAGCTACAAACCACCGTCATTGTGGTGTTTTAACTCTATGCTAAAATTTCATTTTGCATTACCAATGTTTTATTTACCTCGCAAGAATGATATAAATTAGAATGCTTACCTCGGTTGCAAGTAGCTATTACACCCTCGAACTATATTCACCCTCGCTAGCGAGCTCGCTCGTGTGACTAAATATCTCGGGTGCACGCGATCCATTAGCGCCCTATGCGAGCTGCGCTCGCACTGGCGCCAAATTGGATCTTGTTCTGTAATAGCTTACTTACGTCCCTTGTGTAACAATCTACTATTTTATAATGTAGTTAGAACTTGAGTAATAAGTTAGAGACGCAATAAACGTTGAACTGTGAGGACGTGTTTGATTACTTCCCCTTACCCCACACACTTCGTGGCGACCCTGCCTTAGCGCAGCGCGGCGCCTGGCTGTCGCCGGGTGTCGCATGACGGGCGAATCATGCAAGATCGGCGGATTCCTGTGTGCCTTGGTGCGGTGAATTAGACTGTTTTATACTTCGAATAATAAGTGGAACTCAATAGCAACAACTGTTTCCAAGTCACCTCGTGTACTTCGTGTACTGAAACCTACACAATGGGAACCAAGTGCAGCAAGTGTCAGTGTGAACAGAAGGAGATGGTCGTAAACCAGCATGTTATGGACCAGTTGACCAGCGCAGATCTGACTACTCATTTCTACACAAATAATATACTGGTTTCCACGATTATTGGAGTATGCGCACTAGCCATACTGGTCATAGCCTACAAAAATTATAAGAAGCGCCACGCTGATATGGTTCAAAAAGAGATGAATAATAGTGCACACTTCAAATGAATCGAATCATGACCAAAAGGGATTACGTGATTGAAAGAAACAGCCTTTTACGGTCGTTATCAAATGGATCATTTATTTATTTCTGTCTTGCAAAGTGCACCCTTTTATGAGTTCTTTATTCGAACCAAAAAGGAAACAAGCTTGATTTATATTACGTCCTGAATCCGTTTACGGAAATAATACCGGCATAGTGGAAAAAAATTGTTTGGCGTCTTTGTCCCGAGTGAAAATATTATTGAAATAATGTACAATTACTGTCCCGACTTGGCTTGTATATTACCTATTACGTTAAAAACTACTTTTTTAAAGGTGCTAGGTACAAGGCTGGTAGGTACAACAATCCCGATCTCGATCCCGAAAGCTTGGAGAAGCCGCTGCACCGTTGCTGAATTTCAGTCGAAACTCGAAAGGACGTAGATATGATTTTGGTGCACGTAACCCGTTCTCCTAGGTAAGCGACGAAAGCGACGCGACGCGACGCGAGGCAACTCCATAGACTCCATAGAAAATTACAAACTTATCTACGCGACAACGTAGGGCACGTGGAGGGACAGCTATCGTTTCCTATCGCATCGCGTCGCGTCGCATTACCGCGTTTGTCGTTGACCTAGGACAGCGGGTAATTATGCTAAGCTTGTTTCGTAAGTGTGTACCTATTTAAAGTATATTGTATGCGTTGATTTCTTATAAACACCCCCTATTAATCTTCAATAGAATCTGATCTGTCTGATATAGGCGTTGTGCGTCGCTTTAACGGATTGTCCAATTTTTGTATTCCCTTGCGGCGAGGCTGTTGAACGGATTCTAAAGTTAAAAGCTGTTTTTAGTCTGTATTAACCTGACCGTATTTTAAATCCAAATTCTGAAAAGTTTTGGAATATTTTTTTTTGATATTTAGACCGTATTTTATACAATTTTTAGTTTTTATAAATTAAAATTCAGTTTTTACTCCGAATAGTCAACAATAGTTTTCAACTACGGAAGTTTATTGGGGAACCGTAAAGTTATTGATAGCTGGCAATATTTAATGTTTTGATAGGTTTTTGTAATGAACGCACAAATCTAAAATGGGCTCAGGTAAATCTAAATAGGTTTTTGTTTGAATGTTAAATGTTTTATCATGGAGGTAATTCCAATGTGCGTTGAAAATGGCCGTTTTTATTGATGGTGGAACAAAAAGAACGTCCAACACTTGGACGCAGCGTGACGTACGTCTGCGTGACGCAGTGCAGGGTTCCGTAGGCTAAGACGACACTTAGCTCAAAGAAAAAAAATTTGAAGTGAAGCAATATTTTTGAACGACCTATCCAACGACACCCCACACTTTGGGATAGGCGTCTCCTTTTTCCGCGTGTAGTGCGGTGTCGCCCACATTTGTTTTTCAAGATTTTATTTTACCACTATTATTTATATATATATATACCTATACGACTAAGCTATGAATGTGTGTCGAACTGACCAATAGGAGCGCTTCATCTAACATCAAGGTGATCTACTCGTAAGCTATGCGGTCCTCTTGGTGGGTTTGACACACATCCTCAGCTAAGCAACAAACCGCCATCTCTGGAGCAAAAGCACCCTAATAGCTACTTAGAAAATAAAGCTCACATTCCGCGGTTAATTCCACTCGTGTATATTTAGCGAATGGGCGAGGAGTTGCAACATTCCAGGAATGGCTGAAATCGTTTGACTGCAGCTGTTTATAAACGGGGTAATTGTGGCTGGTATTTTAAGTCGTGTTTCATTCCATTTCTAAAGAATTCTCTGTTTGTTGTAGTTAAACTTTTATATCGATATTTTTTATTATTATTAGGGTTCCGTACCCAAAGGGTAAAAACGGGACCCTATTACTAAGACTCCGCTGTCTGTCTGTCTGTCTGTCTGTCTCCAGGCTGTATCTCATAAACCGTGATAGCTAGAAAGCTGAAATTTTCACAAATGATGTATTTCCGTTGCCGCTATAACAACAAATACTAAAAATTAAATATATATATATATTAAGGGGGGTCCCCATACAATAAACGTGTTTTTTTCGTATTTTTTTGCTCAATATTAAAAACGGTAACAGGTAGACGGTTCAAATTTTCACAGAATATTAACTTGTATATATTACCTTTCAAAATAAATAATTAAATATCAATAAAGTAAATATTATAGGGGGGCTCCCATACAACAAACGTAATTTTTAAGCAATTTTTTTTAATAATTTAAAACTTACTACAGGTTTGTACGGAACCCTCGGTGCGCGAGTCCGACTCGCACTTGGCCGGTTTTTCGCTTTGTTTTGTGATTTGTTAGCTGTTTACTGATGTTGAGTTGTAGATAAGGTGCCCTATTACCACGCATGTCATGTCCAGGGCCACATCCAGAAGACACAATTATTGTATATAATTTAATCTTCTTATTATAATTTATTTTAATCTTAATATATAAATGGAAAAGCTAACTGACTGGTCTATTAACGCACAGGTCTAACCACGCACTGGGCGGATCGGGCTGAAATTTGGCATAAAGATAGCTTTTATGACGTAGGCATACGCTAGCTAAGACAGCCTTATTTGAAACTAGATGATTCCCGCGACTTCGTCCGCGTGTACTAAGTTTTTTCCATCCGCAGGATCTCCTTAGTTTTCCGGGACAAAAAGCGTATGTCCTTCTTCGGGATATAATCTACCTCAATACCAAATTTCAGCCAAATCGGTTGAAAAGATGGGCCGGGAAAGCGTAGCAGATAGACAGACAGACAGACAGACAGACAGACAGACAGACAGACAGACAGACAGACCGACAGACAGACACACTTTCACATTTATAATATTAGTATGGATTCAACCCCTAAGGGGGTAAAATAGGGGTGTGAAATTTGTATGAAAAATATCTAACTTAACGTGAGCGAAGCTGCGGGCAAAAGCTAGTAGACTACATCTGTTACGCGGGTATTTTTATCCCGTACCTAACAGTTGTAGTCAGTTTTGTGGGCTGATGATTAAAAATAAATTGGTACCGTTCAATTCTTGCGTGTGAATGTGAATTTAATGTTTTGTCTATTTGTTTTTTCGAAATGAATTTCCACGCAAATATTAATTGCTAGGATATGGAATGCCCTTCCGGCCTTCATTTTCTAGGTACTTACTTTCAAATCAATAATCCCATCTTGTTACGCTGGAATCATTCAGTGAGTATTTAAAAAAAAAAACATGTAGAATAAATTAAATTGAATAAATAAATATTGATTTGAAACCAAGAAAAACATAAGTTATAACTTCCTTCTCGACACATACTTATACTTATTAAGTTTTCATGAATTTAAATAAATCTTGTGAATACGTTGGCAACTTCTATTGAGTCGTCATGTGTACGGGAACGTCTCGAGAGTACAAATCGTCGCGGGAAGTTTTATGTTAGTCTGTCAGAGCCCTTACAAAACACGGAGAAAACACGAATAGCCCAATTCACAGACAAAATAAGCACCGCATTTTATTTACATATCACTATTTTTTGTGTTGAACAATATAGACGTACATATCCCATCGTTTATCCTTCAAACCTTTTCCTTTTGCGTCGTGACCCGTCCCTTTTTGACAACAAATGGGACCTTTTATGATTGTGGCTCATTTTTATGGAATGAGAAATGGAGTTCGTGTTATTATGAAGAAATCAGTTTACGCCTAATAATCAAGATTAATGACTTAACCCTACACCGTCTTTGTATGGCAATTTTTGCGCATACATCTTTTTAAAAAGATTTTTTCTGTACTGTTGGGGTTTTCAATACATCAATCATAATATAGAATCATTTGAATGTAAGCTATACGATATGTTCTTTATTTTTATGTATGTTTTTGTATTGCGAGTTTCTGTCTCACAGTTATCTGAAGTTCTTGATTGTGGATTTTCCGGGAAGAGATAAGTTGGTAATAAGTTCGTCCTTTGTTTACAGATATATATATATTTTTAAAGAATACATATAAAGAATACATTTAAAAAGTCTACAGAAAACAAAGTGTGCAAGCTCGGTCTTACCAATCACAATAAGTGATCTCCTCCAGACAACCCATTTATTAAGAACCTATAAAAAGGAACGGGATAGTGTAACTAATCCGACAGTTATAGTTGTAGACTGTAGTAAACAACAGTTACCGACTCTACTGTTGGTAAAGTCAAGATATGCCGTTACACAGAGACACTTGTGTGTCCTACATGGAATAAATAAATTAATTACTGAGTATACTTCATTTAAAAAAAAACACTACAAGCCCTTGTCTGTGATCTCACCTGATGGTAAGTGAAAATGCATTCTAAGATGGTAGCGGGCTAACCTGTAAATCTATATCTATACTTATAATAAAACTGTAACAGGTCCAATTCTGTACATTGAAGATATTTTGAAAATTTTTTTTGGAGGGCACTCATTAGTCGATACTGAAGCCAAATCTGTAATTTTTTTCATTTTTGTCTGTCTGTCTGTCTGTCTGTCTGTCTGTCTGTCTGTCTGTCTGTATCTTGGCCGCGCATCACGCCGAAACTACTGAATGAATTCAAACGAAACTTGGCACGATTTGAGCCCATACTACGAGGTAGGACATAGGATACTTTTTATCCCGAAATTCTACCCCTGAAGGGGTATAATAGGGGTTGAAAGTTTGTATGAAAGTCCTTAATTTCTCAAGTTATAGCCATGAAACTTGATATATGAGCTGCGGGTTAAAAATGGAGACATACGTGTTTCACAGTTTTTGAAAATTCGACCCCCAAAAGGGTGAAATAGGGGATGAAAGTTGGTATGAAAGTTCTTCGTTTCTCTAGATGTTTTACAAGTTATATCAACGAAACTTTTTATTTTGGCTAAAGGTAAAAAATAAAGAAGTACGTGTGTCACAGTTTTTCAAAATTCCACCCCTAAGGGGGTGAAATAGGGGGTGAAAGTTTGTATGAAAGTCCGTCATTTCTCAAGTTATGTCGATTAAACTTGATATACAAGCTACCGGTTGAAAATGAAGAAATAAGTTTTTCACAGTTTTTGTAAATTTTACCCCCGAAGGGGTGAAATAGGGGTTGAAAGTTTGTATGAAAGTCCTTCATTTCTCAAGTTATAGCCATGAAACTTGGTATATGAGCTGCGGGTTAAAAATGAAGACATACGTGTTTCACAGTTTTTCAAAATTTCACCCTCAAAGGGGTGAAATAGGGGTTGAAAGTTTGTATGAAAGTCCTTCATTTCTCAAGTTATATCAATGAAACTTGGTATACAAGCTATCGGTTAAAAATGAAGAAATACGTGCTTCACAGTTTTCGTAAATTTTACCCCCGAAGGGGTGAAATAGGGGTTGAAAGTTTGTATGAAAGTCCTTCATTTCTCAAGTTATATCCATGAAACTTGGTATATGAGCTGCGGGTTGAAAATGAAAACATACGTGTTTCACAGTTTTTCAAAATTCCACCCCCAAAGGGGTGAAATAGGGGTTGAAAGTTTGTATAAAAGTCCGTCATTTCTCAAGTTATTTCGATGAAACTTGGTACCTATATCCACGCGGACGAAGTCGCGGGCATCAGCTAGTGCATTCTAAGATGGTAGCGGGCTAACCTGTAAAGTGTACTGCATTTATATTTAAACCCATACCCCTAATCGGTTTCTACACGGTATCATACGCTAAATCGCTCGTCGTCTTTGAAGGTAGGACCTAGCCACGGCCGAAGCCTCCCACCAGGCCACACTAGAAATTAGTCATTTACGCTATATTTACACGTTTTCATGCTCATATATATCCTTTTGTTAGGTATAGGTAGGTATATATTATGATACCAAATCGTGTGCGGCTTTAATCAGATGTTTGTGAAAAATATGGCAATTTATAAACGTACCCGCAGAAGCGCGCCCTACATCCAAGTTTTATCTTTATAATATGGCAAATAAACAATGGGTTATGCAAAGCAAGGAAGATGCTGTCTGGGTCTTCTCAGGGTCTAGTGGCTACCACTGAATTCGATATCTAAATGGAACTTGGAAGGTCCTTTAGAGGACATTGGCAAGAGCATGTTAAGCATGATCGATGGTCCCTAACTATCCGCATAAAAAAGTTTAGAGTCACTCAGGGGGCGATGGAGAGAGCTATGTTCGATGTTTCTTTCCTCGATTCATTCATACATAAACAAAACGACAACAATAACTTTCATTCGAAAGTACCTACTCATTTTTAGCGACAATCCCTAGGTTTTAGTGAACACCAAAGTCAATTTTATATGTAAATACTCCAATCCACACTAATCTATATCCATACTAATATTAAACTATAAATTTGCGAAAGCGTGTCTGTCTATCTGCCTATCTGCTACGCTTTAACGGCTCATGTTTTCAACCGATTTTGATGAAATTTGATATAGAGGTAGGTTACATCCCGGGAAAGGACATAGACTACATTTTATCCCGGAAAACTAAGAATTTCATGGAAAAAATACTTAATCCATACGGACGAAGTCGCGGGCACCAGCTAGTATTATAAATGCAAAAGTGTGTCTGTCTGTATGCTACTCTTTAACGGCAACCGATTTTAAGGAAATTTGGTATAGGCACAGAATGTATATTACTACCTACCTATAGGTTTTAATAATACATTTTGCTTCTTCAGACATCCGTCCAGTTAGTAATTAATAATTATATAAAAATCAATGTACTTATGAGACCCTCTATCGTAAATCTTAGGAGTTAAATTATTTGTCTTTAGTTGTGTTATAATTTAACTTTTGGATAACGGTAGGTACATCCCTTGTTATCTAAGCCTGGTATATTAACAGAGTTTCGGTACTTAGCCTGTTACAAATAAAAGGCTACGTACAGCTACTATAGGGTTGCCACTTGCATTCATTTTATTGAAGAAACTACTATTATACATACTACTACTATACTTATAGCTCCGTGAGCTTTAAGTTCCATGGGGATGGTGGCTCAACCACTCCACACAATTGGGAGTTTATGACATACCAAAAGGTTTCCCTAATGAACCATCACGTCTATTGGGCCCTGCGTGTAAGTGTATGTACCTAATAAATAAATGCACTTACTTAAGATCAGTAAATACGTGTAAACTCTGGTTCAGGGCCAAAGTATATAGTGTTTCAGACCCCTGGGCATATTGTCAGTGCATTTTCAATATTTTTGAGGTTATTAGGAATGTAGCGTTATGGATGTCCGTGCATTATGCATATTATAATTATTATGGAACTAGCTGATGCCCGCGACTTCGTCCGCGTGGATATACCAAGTTTCATCGAAATAACTTGAGAAATGACGGACTTTTATACAAACTTTCAACCCCTATTTCACCCCTTTGGGGGTGGAATTTTGAAAAACTGTGAAACACGTATGTTTTCATTTTTAACCCGCAGCTCATATACCAAGTTTCATGGATATAACTTGAGAAATGAAGGACTTTCATACAAACTTTCAACCCCTATTTCACCCCTTCGGGGGTAAAATTTACGAAAACTGTGAAACACGTATTTCTTCATTTTTAACCGGTAGCTTGTATACCAAGTTTCATCGATATAGCTTGAGAAATGAAGGACTTTCATACAAACTTTCAACCCCTATTTCACCCCTTTGAGGGTGAAATTTTGAATAACTGTGAAACAGTTATTTCTTCATTTTCAACCGGTAGCTTGTATACCAAGTTTAATCGATATAACTTGAGAAATGACGGACTTTCATACAAACTTTCACCCCCTATTTCACCCCCTTAGGGGTGGAATTTTGAAAAACTGTGACACACGTACTTCTTTATTTTTTACCGTAAGCCAAAATAAAAAGTTTCGTTGATATAACTTGTAAAACATCTTGAGAAACGAAGGACTTTCATACCAACTTTCATTCCCTATTTCACCCTTTTGGGGGTCGAATTTTCAAAAACTGTGAAACACGTATGTCTCCTATTTCAACCCGCAGCTCATATATCAAGTTTCATGGCTTTAGCTTGAGAAATTAAGGACTTTCATACAAACTTTCAACCCCTATTTCACCCCTTCGGGGGTAGAATTTCGGGATAAAAAGTACCCTATGTCCTACCTCGTAGTATGGGCTCAAATCGTGCCAAGTTTCGTTTGAATTCATTCAGTAGTTTCGGCGTGATGCGCGGCCAAGATACAGACAGACAGACAGACAGACAGACAGACAGACAGACAGACAAAAATGAAAAAAATTACAGATTTGGCTTCAGTATCGAATAATGAGTGCCCTCCAAAAAAAATTTTCAAAATATCTTCAATGTACAGAATTGGACATGTTACAGTTTTATTTTAAGTATATAGATATAGATATAGATAGATTTTCATATAGAGATTTACAGAAGTAAATCAAACGGAAAATCACGCGCGGAAAAATTTACACGATTTTTTGCTAGACTGTACGACAGATTGCAATAATCAAATAAATATTATAAATGCGAAAGTTTGGATGTATGGATGTATGTTTGTTACTCAATCACGCTCCAACAGCTGAACGGATCTGGATGAAATTTGGCACAGAGATCGATTATAGTCTGGAATAGCACATAGGCTACTTTTTATCCCGGAAAATTAAAGAGTTCCCGCGGGAACCGAAAAACCTCAATCCACGCGGACGAAGTCGCGGGCATCAGCTAGTATTCTATAAATGTTACGAGAGCTTCACATGTAAATATTCTAGGTAGGTAATGTCCACGCGTGGCGCAATGTAGCTCTTAAAGGAGAAGGTTCACCTTCGGTGTACTCTTTGTACACTCTACCATGAATAGAGGAAAATACTTACATAGATTGTATTAAAAATATAATAATTTAGAATATTAAAGTAAATAACGAGAAATAAAATAAAATGTATTTCAAGTTTTCGATACGTTTCCAAGATGGCAACCTTTAGCCAAAGAGATGGCAGTAGGCGCGAAATGTATCAAATGTTTTTCCGGTGTTGTGTTGACACTTGACAGAAAACGTCAAAAAATATGAATCCGCCATTGTTATCCACTCGTTTTTATTGTTGCTTATCGTGGAAAGATTAAATAATTACACCACTGAAATTACGATGAATTCGTAGATTTGAACGATCAAAGCTGGTTTAGTATTTTTTTTTCTTTCATTTCTCTACTTGCAAAAGGACCGGACCGACGCTCCATACAAATCTGGACCGTCTCCTTTTCGTTAGATTTGTTCCTGGCTTAATGTAGAACAAAAGTTTCTTCGCGACGGCTAATCCACTAGTTATTTGGACCCAGGATAGCGCAGTTGACAACCCTAACTCAAACCGAAGCAGAGTTAGCTACAAAGCTCCAAGTTCTTTGTTTTGGAAGAACAAAAGGAAAAATGTTTTAAAAATTTTTCATACTCGCCGCTACCATAAATCACTGGACGGGCGTCATTTTGATATATTGCCGCTAAGCTCGGCCTAAATTGAAACTAAGCGCTTCACTACAATTGCGAAAACCTCTGATGAAAATCATACTTTTATTTCTATTTTTCATTCCTATTGTGTTTCGCAGATAAATACTAAACTTACTTAGTTTTGTCATAGACGGAAGCAAATTCATCTGGAAATTCTGGAAAGGGATTTTACGCGGCATTGTAGGAAAGCTAAATCGTAGCCATATGATATACTAGCTGATGCCCGCGACTTCGTCCGCGTGGATTGAGGTTTTTCCGGTTCCCGTGGGAACTCTTTAATTTTCCGGGATAAAAAGTAGCCTATGTGCTATTCCAGACTATAATCTATCTCTGTGCCAAATTTCATCCAGATCCGTTCAGCCGTTGGAGCGTGATTGAGTAACAGACATCCATACATCCATACATCCACACATCCATCCAAACTTTCGCATTTATAATATTTATATATATTTGATTAGTATAGAAGTATAGAAAACCTGCATCAATAATTATTTATTATTGTTACAGTCTCAATTGTTATGATTGGCTACGCATTAGCTAACACGCTTCCACAGCACGTATGTATCAACGTTTCTGCGCGTTTGTATCGATACAAACACGCGTTTGAATTTTTGGATGTGTAAGGTTTCTGGCTGCGCCTGAGTTTGTAATCGAAACTTTTTTTTTTTTTGATTTGTAATCAAAAACATCAACTATTCAACGGTTTCGTGGATGCCAACAGTTCGGGTGGGTTCAATCGCATCTGTTAAAGTGTTGTCGCCGACCATAACAAAAAACTTATCTCAACAAAATTCTTTGAATATAACTTGTTATCACTAAAATTGGTCAAAGCGGATATACTAAAACCAATCGGAACTCCCAACCACAAACTGGAGTTCAATCTCTAACTTTTCAATGCGGCCCAATAAACGTCCAATAACACGACGGCCTGCCGGAGTTTTAAGGGCAGGTAAATTTTCCATGCCCAAGGGCGATACAGCTAGCGGAAAAGTTGTACCTAGCAATTTTAACAGATTTCCGATAAAGTAATTTCTTACTTCACAAGTAGTTAGTTACAGGGTTTGAACTAATTATGGAGGGTTTTATTCCATCCAAGTTTTTTTTTTTTTTTTTTATCCACTACAAGTTAGCCCTTGACTGCAATCTCACCTGATGATAAGTGATGATGCAGTCTAAGATGGTAGCGGGCTAACCTGTTAGGGGCATGGCGGTTATATTAAACCCAACCCTGTAGTGTGGTAGAACACTTCTACACAACAACAACCACGCTTCAGAAGAGTTTCACGTCGGGAGGCAGGCCGGTCATCCAATCGCCGCCTCCACGCCCAACCATCTCTTCGGGTCCTCGGCGACGGAGCGAAGTCGCCAGCGTTGTCGCTAGGCGCGACGCATCGCCCCGCCACGTGTCGCGCGTACTCGTAAGCGAACTATGACCTACTCGTAGCCTTAAGTCTAGTAGTATAGAGTGTTAGAAGTAATTAGACCTATCGTTTCTTTTGAAGAACTTAAATTAAATTTTATACTTTTGTAATCTGAATAGTTTTCATTTCACTAATCCGAACTCCCAACTTGTTCGCCGTGGGGGAAGAGTTAGCTATAATCGCATGGACGGCCCTTGACAATAAAGGCCCGACCTCAAAACTGGCTGAGTCATCCCAGCGATCTACGGAGTCTAGTAAGTACCCAAAAGTAAGTATTCAAGTACTTAACTAGGCTACCTAAATTGTACCTAACTTAACACAGCCGCGGAGGTCAAAGTCCCAAGCAGACAACCTCCCGGCTGAATTTGTCGTAACCGTCTAGTTCCCCATTCTCTCCACAGTACGACAACCCCCTGTTCGGTTTCTACACGGCATCGTACCGGAACGCTAAATCGCTTGGCGGCACGTCTTTGCCGGTAGGGTGGTAACTAGCCACGGCCGAAGCCCCCCACCAGGCCAGACCAGGGAAAATTCAGAAATTATATAAATTCCCAAATTGACCCTGCCGGGGATCGAACCCGGAACCTCCGCAAGTTAAGACAACAGCGCTGCACACTGCGCCACGGAGGTCGTCAAAGGCGGAGGTTGTTTAAGATATCCTTAATTTTCCCTGGCTTAAGTATTTATAATATAGTAAGTACTCTGTGACTCGCAGTAATGGGTCCAAAAAATAGGGTCGGAATATCTTATACTTATAATAATAAAGGAATCCGTACTAATTGTTCTTATGTAAAAGTGTGTCTATCTGTGTACGTTTTCACTGCCCACACTTTTAACCGAATTGGCTGGAATTGGGACTTTTTATGCCGGAATTTATAGGAAAATCCATTAGTTCAGATTACTATTCATAAGTTCACTGCAATAGCTCTGCTTCTAAGCAATTAAGTGTTTCTTACTTTAACCTTTAACCGTCCGCGTGATTTCAGTTTTTTTTATTCCCGCGGGAACTCCTTAATTTTCCGGGATAAAAAGTAGCCTATGTCACTCTCCAGGTTCTCAACTATACCCATGCCAAAAATCACGTCGATCCGTTGCTCCGTTGCGGCGTGATTGAAGGACAAACCAACAAACCAACAAACAAACACACTTTCGCATTTATAATATTAGTATGGTGACATATAAAACCATGTTATGTGCACTTATAATCGATTTAATTATAAGAAATAGTAATAATGTGAACGTTCTTGTGTTTGTCATATTATATGTAAAATTGTTAGTGTAGGTCTACTAAATAAAAAAAAAAAGTAAAACCTCTGAAGGTAAAAATGGGGTTAGAACTTAGGTTTCAGACCGTACCAATAAACATCATTAAATTGCGCGCCACGGTTGACCGAGAGGACCGCAATATGGCGACGTGCAGGACCTACCGTGTCGGACGTGAGCCGCGAAACAACGTGGAGCCTCTGGGAAAATAATAATATAAAATCCGTATCCATCCATACTGATATTATAAAAGCGAGAGAGTCTGTCTGCGGCCCATCTTTTAAACCGATTTTGATGGAATTTGGTACAAAGGTAGGTAGTGTCCCGGGGTAAGACTTATGCTAGGGCCGCGGGAGTTAAAAAAACTTAATCCAGGCAGACGAAGTCGCGGGAATCATCTAGTTAAGATAATAACGTACTTATCATAATAATAATTATAAATGCGAAAGTGTGTTTGTTTGTTGGTGTGTCCTTCAATCACGCTGCAACGGAGCAACGGATCGACGTGATTTTTTGCATGGGTATACTTGAAGACCTGGAGAGTGACATAGGCTACTTTTTATCCCGGAAAATTAAGGAGTTCCCGTGGGAATTAAAAAAAACTTATTCCACGCGGACGAAGTCGCGGGCATCAGCTAGTCAGTTATAAGCACCCGATATGTCTTAAATCCTTATCATTTCAACCCATTTCCTGCTGAATACTGAGCACGAGTTACCTCTCAGAAAGAGAAGGCTTTGCCAATAGTCCATTACATTGGCCAAGTGCGGATTGGCAGACCTTCGAGAAAATTATGAAGAAATCTCGGGCATGCAGGTTTGCTCGCGAAGTTTTCCTTCACTGTCAAAGCAAGTGATATCTATAGTAATACTAATATTATAAGTGCGAAAGTTTGGATGGATGGATGTATGGATGTATGGATGTTTGTTACTCAATCACGCCCAGAGATAGATTATAGTCTGGAATAACACATAGGCTACTTTTTATCTCGGAAAATTAAAGAGTTCCCGCGCGAACCGAAAAACCTCAATCCACGCGGACGAAGTCGCGGGCATTAGCTAGTTTAATATAATTAAGACCATCGGGCTAAGTGAGTAAGGGAATAGAGAGTGCACCTATGTTTGCGCACACACTCGTGCACTATTTTATCGCGCAAATGGCTATAATCTCTCTGGAGAATGACCGCCGTGGCGGACGAATTCGTTCGAGACGGCATTATACAAACATACTGTTGAAATGCTAGACCTTTCCGCATTAATAAAGAAGAGCAAAGAACCCTTGGGCAAATAATAGTAATTTATTCATTTCGTGTATTCCAATTCCTGATAAAAAGGTAAAATATCACAGGTAAAGGGTAATGTGTATTGCTTCTACGTAATATTATTTTATTTTAAAAAGATTACAGGATCATTGCGAAATCTGCGTGAGGATTCTAGGATAATATTTATGCTGTTTCCATCCAATACTACCCAGTATAAAAATCAACGACTAATTGTTTGAGAGGCTAAGAGGTAACTATTGTGTGCCGTATTTATACAGTTTGGGAGATATTGTACGGGCTATGGGCTGAGATACTGGACTTCTGCCAAACACATACGTTATCTCAGTCCATAGTCGCGCCTCTGCTGTGAGGCTTTACAGATCTCCTCATTTCTGATTTGATATAATGATGCTGTAACGTAAAGACCACATCTAACTGGGTCGACCAACTGGAACCACTACGTCGACTATTGTCCTATTGTACAGTCGCCCGTTATAAGGTTTGTGTGATACTGAGATATTTCCCTCAAACAGTACAATGCGTACGTACCTGGATGACTGGACCACGTCCGCCTAGATTCCTTCGCCTCACAAGCACTCGCAGACATAGACTGTATCTAAGGTACACGGACAGCGGCCGGTGGACACTTTGTTATATTAAGCAGATCAGCACTGACTGCTATTGAGAATATTTTTTATCAAATATTGAATAGAAACAGGTGTTACTTTGCAGAATTCCATGATAATGAAAGAACTAGAAGTTTAATTCGCTATAATCCGCCACAGTAGGTAAATCTAAATTCGACTCAATCGGTCAATTGGTTGACTCGACAATCGTGCATTGTAGAGTCAACATCTCCTAAAGATGCTCCGGTGCCGGAGTGAAACGTACGTTGAGCAGATTTTGGAAGATTTGTGTGGTGTGGTAAATATCGCAAGCTACAAGTGCGAGATACACACTGTACCACATAGATTTACCTACTGTGGCGGATTATAGCGAATTAAACTTCTAGTTCTTTCAATAGTTTTTTTACACACGAGTCACTGCTATTTTGTTTGTTGTGTAAATGTTACGATGGACACTTGAACATCAGAATACGAGTATATACAGTAAGAAGTTCGTGACGATAATTGAATGTTAAGTCGATGACATGGCCATTTATAGGGATATTTTTATTGCTTAGTCGCGGGTAGGTCTGATTGCAGCCAAGCGCTAACCTATATATATCAAAAAAAAAAAGGCGAAGAAAAAGTTTACGATAAGGTTTGACTACCTATACGCAGGGGACAGTGCAGTGTTGCTCGTGTTTTAAGAATTAATCTCAGTATCAAGACTTTGATAAAGAGTTTGATTGTTAAGTTGAAACCAATTATTTAGTACAAAACATATGCCATAAATATCATTTTTATGAAAATATTTCAAGATTTAATATTCATTTGAAAGAAGAAGAAAATATAAATACACTTTAGAAAAATATAATCACAGGTTCTATATAGAAATACAAAAATATTATCATTGCGAAATACAGTAATCTTTAAAACGAAATTGCTTTGGATTTCGTTCCATTCTCATCAGAATTGATTTCAATTTATCTGATACAGACTTTTTTTAGATGACTACAGGATATTTCCTTTGATAAGTACGATGTTTTGAAGATCAGTTGTTTTTTTTTTTCCTACTTTTCATCTTGAATCTATAATTTCGTTTCAGAGGACTTTTAATGCGTCAGTTTTGTCCGAGTTACGGCCCAGTCTCTACCTTGTCACAGATCTACAGTAGCCTCTAACTGCGACAGAAATCAAAATCGGTGAGAGCAGGACCGACTGCTTTACGAGCTCCCCGAGGCAATGGGGTGTAACACCACTAACTTCCTAACTCCGGGTTCTAACTTCTTTAGTTGGGAAAGTCTGGCTGAAAACCGAGGGTACTGGAGGCACTTGGTTCAGCAGAATATCACCGAATTCGAGACTAAAAGGAGGCTAGATCTGGACATTGACCGTGACCAACTTAAAAGTAGACCACCCTCCAATATTACTTACAATTATGTTGATGGTACCCTGTCATCTCCAAATAGGAGTCGAAAAGTACATTATACTGGCGTGGCACTAATAGAAACCATAAAACAGCGAGAAACCATCAGCGTTGTCAACCTTGCGTGGTTGACGTCCAATCTGCTCGAACGAAACGGTTTTGCAATATGTTTCTGATACTAACCGCTAAGGTTACCTATAAGGTAAGGATAAGGTATACCTTTCTCGGTACACGTATTTCCCATCCTGTATAACAGCTTTAAGTACCCACAAGGCAAGAGTGAGTCTTCTAGGCAAGCGTGCTCTAACCAAGAACTCATTCTGCAATAAAACAAGTCATTAATTATTAAAAAAACTGTCGCCCGACTAAGGAAAAAGTTCAGAGATCCCCAGTTTTTTGGATTAAACATCCGCAATATCGTTTTTGTTGGCGCAAAATTTAGCCTATGTCAGCTGGACTATAAGAACAAATAGATCAACATCTTATTTATCAAAATCGGCTAAAGTTTAAGCGCTACGGTGGAAAATACACACATAGACGGCTAAAATCATAACCCTTCCTAGGTGCTTTGCTGTAGGCGGGTAAAAAAGAAGAAGAGGAATGTCTCATAAATATTATTTTGCCCAAGCTTGACAGCGATCACCCGCTCTAAACGCAATGTCATTTCTCATTATACATAAGCGTGTTTGTACTTAATTTTCTTTTACTGCTAATAGCATACTTTGATCATGACGCTGTGTGATGTAGTCTAAATAAATCTTCCCTCCATACGTTCCAGTTAACAATTTATTGTAAAAAGAAAATAATTTGGCGCGTACTGAACACCAGTCATGCAATTTACACTTGACTTTTCATTTTGGAGTGTCACTCGTAGTGTCAAGTCATTATTTATACCAAGTTTATTATTGGATGGTGAGACATAATATATTTAAGTCACACTTAAATGGTACTATCAGTCACGTTTAGGCGCTGCGCAAACGGTGTCCCGTGTCGGTAAACACGGGACACCGCCACAGAAACGATTTTGACGATCTCCCTGGCGCAGTGTTGAGCGCTGTTGCCTGTAGGAGGTTCCGGGTTCGATTCCCGGCAGGGTCAATTTGGGAATTAATAATTTCTGAATTTTTGCTGGTCTGGTCTGGTGGGAGGCTTCGGCCATGGCTAGTTACCACCCTACTGGCAAAACGTACTGCCAAGCGATTAAGCGTTCCGGTACAATGCCGTGTAGAAACCGACTAGGGATATGGGTTTAATATAACTGCCATACCAGGTTAGCCCGCTACCATCTTAGACTGCATCATCACTTCAGGTGAGATCAGGTGAGATGGCAGTTAAGGAATAACTTGTAGTGGAATAAAGAAAATGCCATGGTTTTGTATGACGAAGAAGTGGAAGCAACTGGACACAAACAGTGTTTACGTTTACGGAGTTGTTGGTTGATCTCATAATAATTATAGATTGCATGAAAATTAAATATTCAATGGTAGCTTGTGTCCGACACACAACTGAATAGTGTCTACGTTTGCGCATCGCCTTAAATTGTATTTTGATATCCTATTAATGTATTCAACAAGCGGTGTCATTAGCCTAGTGTTTAAGAGTTCGCCATCTTAGTCGGAGTTCCAGGGTTCGATCCCCACTCACAGATATTTCTCTCAATCCACTGGGGTCCACTTGCTGGTTCTACCAGACGATTGAATAGCACTCTGGAGTTCATTGTAATCCACCATTGGTCTGGATGGATCTTGTAACACTTCATTTTATTTCGAGAGTAGGCATATTGCTTGCTTGCAGCTCTAATATTTTATTCGAGGACTACAGGGCTAAGTTAACATAACGTAACTGCATTTTTGACCTTACAGATTTTTTGTGTTGGCGGATTATAGCAAAATAATTTTAATCTTTTCTTGCTAAATCATGAACTTCCGCAAAGTAACGCCTGATTCTATGCAAATAGTTAATTTAGTTAAATAAAGACATTTCGGGCTCATTTCAACAAAGCTGCCGAAAACCTGTCTTATCAATGTGTTACGTACCCATAAAGAAGCTTAAATGGAAAACGGTACCAACCACCAACCCTCCGGAACTAATATAGGAAATAGCTTAACCGGACTTAAACTGCTTGCTCTAAACCAATACTGGCGTCCACAAGCACTTGTAATAACTACCCAGCAGTTAGGTGCCGCGTAGAATACTTAAGTGTCTCTTAATATTAATGTATGATAACCAATCTAAAATAAACTCTATTTTTAGTGATGCAAGGTATATTTTACGTTAAGAGACGCTTTCGATAATTAAAACAAATTTTATTAACGACCCCAAAATGTGTTTGTTTGCATACAGCTGATAGCGGTCCCGATACGTGATAGGATATGTTTATATAACATCAATAACTTCAGGGTGTTAACCAAAATTTTAATAGAGTTTCCTGTTTGGGTATTACGGTATAGTATCACCGGGTACCGAATTTTATTTTATAGCACGTTTATTTACTCGCCGTTAATTTAATATAGTTTGTTTGTGTTGATTAATTATTCATTTAAAACGCTTGTTTAAATAAAATAACGATTGATTTGTACCTAAATAAATAAAATAGATAAATGGTAGAGCCACAGAACTTTAGATTGTGCCAGACCGAAGGTAGATTTCTGGCCGAAGCCGAGACTGGAATAATCGTCGCTCGTTACGACCTATGACCGAAGCCGAAGGTTTAATAAAACCCTAACAGTGGAATTCATAATCGACTGAACGGCTCTTTTCCGAGACGTTTCAAGCGCTATGTATCGAATTCAAGCTTTTTGCATTTCATAGTCGAAAGAGACTCTCTTTTGCATTTCATAGTCGAAAGAGACTCCATGCGGTCGCTAACAGCGGCTGAATACTGATTCGCCGATTTCCGCGAATCAGACACAATCAAACGAGGCTTTTGCTATGACATGAGTTTGACATAGCTTTATTTTTGTATTTTGTGGGCTATTTGTGCGTAATAAATCTTGATTTTTAATAAAAAATCGAAGAAAAAATGTGATTTGAGTCATATACCTACAACATGTTCTTCTAAGTTTGTACTTGTGGTAAAACCAATAAATCTACCAATTATCCAAAGTGTAGTGTAAAGCGAATGATGGCTTTACATTGATGATGATGACTTTATGCAGGATATACAAATCATGAAGTTGTGCATCACCGCTATCAAAGTGGTATTATTCGTCAGCGTTTTACCACGTAAATTTCGAATTCGCTTCGGTCTTTGCTTTCTATTATTCCCTAAAATTGGAAACCATTGGAAATTGAAAACCGCGTCAATGTTTGTTTGTAAACAAACATTGACGTTCACTTGAGTGACTCAGTGCGTCAAAGTGACATCCATAGAGAATTTCCACAGATAACATGTCAATCAATAGACAATATTCTGTACATCTCCATTTCTTCTCCATTCAGCTAGGAGATTGTCTGGCGAACGTTTATGAATTGCAACAAAGGTTGATTCTACATTCAAGTCCTACGCGAATCGTGAACGGCATTTTGCCAGAGACTGGTTACCCAACGTTTATGAATTCCAGGGTAAGAATCCACCTCGATCTATAGCCGAGCGTTCCCCACCAGCCATAGAAACAGTAAGGCCATGGACGTAATATGTTAATATTCAGCCTAACACTAGAAACCTTCGGCTTCGGCGAAAACTTCGGCTCATTTTGGCCGAAACCTATGATTTAGTATGTTTTTTTAAGAAGGTGGTCGAAACCGAAGCGTAAGGTTCGGTCGATACACAGTCGATCCTTCAGAAAATAAAAGGACGAATTTATTTATTTATTTATAGGTAAAAATTATAAATATATAAAACTAGCTGACCCGGCGAACTTCGTACCGCCTAACAGTCAATGAATGCCGTGTTACAGATTAGCTGAACTTATTTTATGAAAGTAATACAATGAATACAAAATAAATATTAAGTTCGGCTCTTTATTAAGATATTAACACAAAAAGAAATAAAAATGTACAAAAATTAAGTATATCAATCGCGTGTGTCAGCAAGACATGATTGAATTAAACTACCTATGTAGGTACATATTGCGCAGCATGGGATGCACTCGGTTTAATTCTCTTCATTGAAGCACCTTGTGATATACGACTTATATATAAAGTTTAAGTCATTCACATCTTTTTTCTGAGCCGCCAAAATTGCTCGCTCGCTTGAAAATTTGTTATTTTTGTGGTTAGCAATGATGTTCGGAAATACTTTGCTGATGAGCTCGTCTTTCGATGAGAAGAAATTGCAAAAATTCGGTGGAAATGAAATTAATCCGCTCGATCGTCGACAGGAACACGGCCATTACCGATAGTCAGCAATTACTTGGAGAAATCTTCAGCAGATGGGTCGTTCAACAATGCAACTCTCCTGTTTGCTGCCAGTTGAAGTTTCTTCACATAGCACCACAGATTTGATGATTTGAGGCAAGCGTTTATTTCATCGGCAGCAGTCGATCTTGGAATGACTGGCAGTGTTTGACGGAAATCGCCAGATAGTAAAATCATTGCGCCACCAAAAATTCTACAGTCATTGCGCAGATCTTTTAAGGTTCGATCAAGAGCTTCCAATGCGCGTTTGTGCGCCATTGTGCATTCGTCCCATATTATGATGATTTTTGCGGTTACTAAAACTTTTGCCATTGCAGAGTGTTTTGCAATGTTACATGTCGGTTGTTCAGTAGTTTGAAGATTTAATGGCAATTTTAACGCTGAATGAGCCGTACGGCATCCTTCTATCAACGTGGCCGCTATTCCAGAAGAAGCAACTGCTCTAGTACCGCAATTTCGGATCTCGCACGAGCAGTGGCCAAAATCAATGACATGAGGAATGTCTTTCCAGTTCCACCAGGGGCATCCAGGAAAAATAAGCCACCATTTCCATCATCAATTGCATTAATTAATGTATCATGGACTTCCTTCTGTTTTGGGTTTAACAGGATACATTCGTTTGAACTGATTGGTCTAATTCATATCGATCATATTCACTTTCATTAAATTCTCTATTAAATTCGTCATTCACTCCGCGATCTGGCGCTGGCATTCCTAACTTGACTAACAAACTGCTGCACATGAGGTAACACATATCTTCGATCAAGAGCTAAGCCTGGTTATGCATCTCCTCATTCGCCTCAAGATCAGGATGTCTTGAACTTACACGAATTTGATGTAAAATGTCTTCTGCCATGTTATCTTTGTATTTGTTCCACAGGTCACGTGGATTAGAGGGGAAACATGTAGAAATGATGATCGCAAATAATGTGCGTATCTGACTTGGAGATGCAGAAATAATTGCTTCAGCGATTGTCGTGTCCCAATGAGTATCGTTTTCAAGCAAATTGAGCTCTTGACATGCTGCACGAAATGTTAGGCACACTCATGGACCTGTGGCACACTATACCATTAACAGTTCGTAGTGATTTAAATGATGTTGGCCACGAACATTTACCAGCAACAACCGCAAATAGAAACATCTATCATTCTTTGGATGAACTGTGTAAATACGACCAAGAGCATCAGTAGAACGCATATCCGAATGATCAGGAACCGCATCGCCTTGCCTCCGACGTAGAAATTTCTTCGATGAAGCGTTCCAAGTGTAATAACGTGGCATCTCCGAGTAAAGCAACGTTCGTGCGAACGGATTGCTTCGGCAAGTCGTAAAGAAACTGGAGGGAATTTGCTCGAGCACATAGTCGATCGCTTGTTGGATGTGCTCGAAAAGTCGATCCGTTTCGGTGTTACCGCTACCATGAAATATAAACATTCGACAACCAACTGACAATCAGATTTTTTTTTTGCATTCCAACAAAACAGATGTTGTGAGGGTGAAATAGCACAATAAAGACTTATTTTTGTGGGTGTTCCGATATAAGCACTGCGAGCACTGTCAGTGCTCTTTACTGGGGACTTACAGTGCTCGCAGTGTATTTCGGAACACACCCAATATTTGCATTCCAAACAATGACAACCATCAAATTATGTCAATACAATAACAATCATCAAAATATTAAAATTTAAATAGGCGATAATCCGGATAATCCGAGTAATGTGGATATATGTTGTCGATTCAAAACCCTTAATTTAATACGTGCTTCAATTCGAGTGGTGGTGGACCCAAGTCTACCGTACCGACGAAGGGACGAACGTCAAATGTTTGACAGGACAGTAGGTAGAACAGTTTATATGGGAAAATGAAATTGTTGTTTTTTACTATCTTTCTCGCAAGTTTTCCATATTTTCTCAACGTTTAAACCTTCCCTGGACCACGACAAACATTTCAAAACCAAAATCAGCTAAATCGGCCCAGCCGTTCTCGAGTTTTAGCCAGACAAACGAACAGCAATTCATTTTTATATATAAGAATAAAATTTCAGTATGTAGGTATATCTGTGAAAACTTGTATTTGGCGTTAAACTTATTCTTTATATTTTTTTATCCACTTTTTTGTATGTAGCTGTAAGTTTTCCGAACAAAATAAAATAAAATATACCTACCAACATAAATATAGAAATTACAAATACAAAGTGTTTATTATTCCCCTCTCGCGAGCATGCGATATTGAACCGAAGCAATCATGCCTCGTTTACATACAACTGTCCATTCAGGAGACCATTCCAGACAGTTATGACGCCTCTTTAACAGATGAAAAAGATATGAGTGCGTGACTGATGACGTTATTATGCGCTGTTTTGTGACGCCGTTTGTTTGGTTGGACTTTCAGATAAATTTCGTCCCTAGTAGCATTCGTAGATAGGCTAGATGACTACTTATTTGCCAGGCTAGGCGAGGAGTGACTACTTATTTGTCTCATGAAAGGTGAACCTATATTCAACTCAACTCAAATCATCTTTATTCAAAATTGGTATCTGCAAAGTACACCTTCTGAACGTCATGTTTACATAGAATAAAAAATTTTCAAAAAAAAAATAAAAACCGACTTCAAAAACCACAAACACTAAAAAGTAAAAAATAATTTAATTTATTATGTATACAAGAGTTAATTTAGTTCTATAATAACATTTTTTGGAGTCGGTACCAATTAGCCGCATGAACCGTCTACCTACTCTTCATTATTGTTGACGTGACTCCACATTGGCACCGACTCCAAAGAATGTTATTATAGAACTAAATTAACTCTTGTATACATAATAAATTAAATTATTTTTTACTTTTTAGTGTTTGTGGTTTTTGAAGTCGGTTTTTATTTTTTTTTTGAAAAATTTTTATTTCACAATTTTTAGTGGCCCCACTGTTTTAAAATACAGGATGTAACCAGAACGAGATATGCTATGCATGGTTAAAACATACTGTTTACAAGACTATCACACTGATCGCGAGCAATTTACTCTTATCCATGAGGAGTTCCGTTCTCCATCTCCGGAGATATTCATCAGATCTTCACCAAATTGAATTGGGACCACACGGGAAGCACCAGCTTTCAAATAAAAAAAGAATCATCCAAATCGGTCCACCCAGTCAAAAGTTCTGAGGTAACAAACATAAAAAAAAAAAAAAAAAAACAGTCGAATTGAGAACCTCCTCCTTTTTTGAAGTCGGTTAAAAAGAGTTGATGGTGATAATTAACAACGGTATCATAAGACTAAAACTACGAGGGTTCCGAACGCGCCCTGGTCTGAGAAGAGCCCACAACAAACTCAGCCGGGTTTTTTTTTATTATCACCATCTCACAAATATAGGAAATTACTTAATTATATTTATAATATAACATAATTAGCCGCTGGAACAATTCATACCCATGGCTGCCTATCATTCAAATAATCCTTTACACTATAATAAGACTTTTCAATTAGACTAAATTCATAATGAAATCAGATGTTCAACTGCTGTTCAGAAGGAGTCGTTCAAGGGGCTTACTACCATCGCTTAAAGCAGTATTGATTTAAATAAATAAATAATTTATTATATCAATACTGAATTAAAATTAAATAAATATTATTGACGCTTTTGTTTCAGAATTATAATCCTTATTTGACAGACGTCAAAGTACGTCAATTATAAACTGCAATTTTAAAATATGTATTACTGTTTTAAGGCCTCAGATGATAGTTAAATAGACGTCGACTTATATTATTAATTCAAAAACAAATGTTTTTTATTATAAAAAACTTTTCTATGTGATTTTAAATAGTCCAGTAAACCTAACACTTATCCGAAAAGCCATTCTTATCGAGGCGAAAGAAATTCGTCGTAGACTCCACAGCTGCATATACGTCTTTTGTAAGGACTTCACACGCCGTGGTCTGCACGACTTAGATCCAGTGACTCCCTTCGACTCACCAGATAAGTATGTATATAGTGTGTGTGTGTGTGTGTGTGTGTATGTGTGTGAGCCCACCAACCCGCATTGGTGGGTCTAAAAGCTCTAATTCCCTCTCTCCTATGAGAGTGGAGGTCTGTGCCCAGTTGTGGGACGTTAATGGGCTGTAGTGGTGGTATGTGTGTGTTTGTGTGTGTGGTAATGTGATGAGATGGTGACCTGGCAATGGAAAATTCAATTTTAAGAAGTACCTAAATGGTATAAAGTTTTTATCATTCGCCAGAACCGATATTGGGCTGAAGCAATTACACCTCATTTACATAAAACTGTCCATTGAAGACACCATTACAGTCAGTTACGATGCCTCTTCACCAGATGAAAAAGATACGCAAATGACGTCATTAGAAGGGTCGAAGTAATGGGGAAAATTATTTTCTTTTCAAAACCTGTACCCATTATTATTATAGGCTCATTATTCAGCGTTAACGGCTATAAACTTTGCTTCATCCGCAATATATTCACTTAACTTTGGCGTTGCTTTTATGGATATTGCCAACGTTTAACAATGATTTACAGTTGGCCGACGAATATACATGCACGGAGCGAGCAGCGGGCAGCGGGCCGCATCTCACAAATTTACCTACCAATAATCACTATGTACTTAGGTAATACGTATTGGTTATCAATAGGCTGCAACTAGTTTTTACTAACTACTTGATGCCCATAATATTATACCTATTCAAACTTTGAGAGCTTCAAAATATCCGTTCTATATATTTAATTCAATACTCACCGACTTACTTACTCAACGAGATGGGGAGAGTTTATCTAAGATTGTTGTCAAAAAGAAACTCTTGTTGCTTGCTGTGCAAATATTTTAATATTTAAAACTAAGAAAAGTTATAAGATGACGTTTCCCAACTGTAAAGTTTCTAAGCCATGTTATTGCTTGAAAAAGCACCGACACCACCAGCCCATTAACGTCCCACGGCTGGGCACAGGCCTCCACTCTCACAGGAAAGGGGGAATGAGAGCTTAGACCCTCCACGCTGCTCCAATGCGGGTTGGCAGGCTTTAACGACTATTATCATGTTAGTGATAATAACCGGGACCAACAGCTTAACGTGCTCTCCGAGGCACGGGGATGAAACACCGCCAACTTCCTAAGTGCGGGCTAGTACTGAGAATTTCTAGTCAGAAAAACCCAATACTTTATGGAACAGCCGCAGTCGAACATGCTAACCACTAGACCAACGAGACAGTTAAATGGAGCAAAATATGTCAAAATCGTTATAATTTTATTTATTCCTGTATGTTTATTTCCTTTTAATGTTAGCTTAGAGACTAAACATCGCGATATTATAAAGCTATGATGGCACATAGAAGCCAAAACAATTAATGTATAGGAATTTAATTAAAGATCATAATGAAGTGAAGTTGTTAAAAATAATAAGTGAGTTAAAAATAATAAGAACTGAGAATTTTCTGTAGGTACGGTCTCTAGCGTGAATTAAGAAGAACAGGAGCAGTAACATCTCTATATGAGGTAATATTTTAAGTTGGTCATTTCTTAAGGAAGTTATAAATTCCACCTCTGCAGGCCATTTTCCCCTTAATTACGTTGCATTTCTGATATATAGGTCTCTGAAGGCGAGTTTAAGACTATTATTTCAGTTTCAGCACCGATTGCAGCCATTGAAACTAATTCAAACTTTTATTTTCATTTTGTGAGTGTATTGGGGATTTTCGAACTCTCTTATCTTTATCTCTTAACTTAAGTTAAAGATGTAAAGTATTGTCATGATTACTGTAAGGGTGCGCACACATCAGCTGGCGAATGCGTCTGTTTGCAAAAGGCTCGCCGCTAGGCTAGTTGATAAAAAAATAGTAGTGCTAAATATTTAGCTATCCCGCTCCGCAAGGAGTATAATGAAAGGGATAGCAATATCATATTTAAAGGTGTAATTTAAGTACTTTTCCTTTTGGAATCTAAAGACTTGATTGGGAATCTGACTTTTAAGATTAGACTTTAGAAATTGTGCACAATTTAATCAGCCACTAAGTAATGGTAATAGCCACCGTTATATCTAGTTAAGCTTGCATAATTATTCACCCCAGCCATACATATTGCATCAATATGGAATAGAACCGGGAAATTGAAATAGTTTAGGTGTGAAACACGGCATTAGTACGTGAAATAAGGGAGCATTCGCAGCTGGGATCCCTGTCTGTCTATAACGTCGTGTCATTCACCCACTGCTTTCCGCCTGTCATTTAAAGCGTTGGTTCAACTCTTCTGTATGCCTTTTTTGCCTTAACTTCCTGGTTGGTGTATCTAGTAGTAAGTATATTCGACTACGGATGCTAAGGTTCTGTCTATTCCCAGGGCAGGCCTTAAATAATTGCTTATCTTATTACTTACTAGCCGATGCCCGCGACTTCGTCCGCGTGGTTTAAGTTTTTTTTAATAACCCGTGAACTCCTTAATTTTCTGGGATAAAAATGTCTCATGTCCTATGTCACTCTCCAGGTCCTCAACTATACTTACCCATGCCAAAAATCACGTCAATCCGTTGCTCCGTTGCGGCGTGATTGAAAGACAAACCAATAAACCAACAAACAAACACACTTTCGCATTTATAATAATAGTATGATTTACTTTTTTAGTTAAAAATGCTAAAATGCGATTTAAAATCTAAAGCAGAGAATGGATTGTACATTTTTATATTATTTATGTAGGTGATTTGAATACATTGATTTTCCTTAAGAAAGTAAAAGAAAGTATTTTCCTTTACAGATGAAGTTTTCATCCCCACGTAAAAGGCCGATTTGAAAAGATCTGGAACTGTGACAAATACCAAATTGCTTTTGTCGTACCTACCCCACTACCTATTATTGAGCTATCGGAAATTTATTTTTCCCGAATACCTACTCGGGTTTTCCCTTTGTCAAGATGAAAGAAAAAGGGCATAATAAAATATGTTTATTTATCATCACTTGCCTACTTGTAATATGTTTTTATCATATTGTCAGAACTTTTAGAAATGAGTAGGTATTATAAAACGTAATTTTTGGGTTTCCCCCGAAAAGCAACGTCCTTCGTGCTGAATAAGGAACCTTATTTTTTCAACAATTAATTGAATAGGAAATAGATACTTTTTTATGTGCACGAATAATAAATGTTTGATACACAAATAAAACTGTACTGTCTATTTATCTATGTCTGTCTATTTATGTACGTCTGTCTTTCTAGCACCCAGATTAAGCAGGAAAAATGATCATATTTTTGTAACTGTACGTTTATATTAATTGAAGATACATCCACTAAGTAGAGTAACCTATTTTGGACACGCATGAAAGCGTTTCCTTTCAAAAGGGCCTGAATCAGAGAATAAAAAATTTTCAAAAAAAAAATAAAAACCGACTTCAAAAACCACAAATACTAAAAAGTAAAAAAATAATTTAATTTATTATGTATACAAGAGTTAATTTAGTTCTATAATAACATTTTTTGGAGTCGGTACCAATTAGCCGCATGAACCGTCTACCTACTCTTCATTATTGTTGACGTGACTCCACATTGGCACCGACTCCAAAGAATGTTATTATAGAACTAAATTAACTCTTGTATACATAATAAATTAAATTATTTTTTACTTTTTAGTGTTTGTGGTTTTTGAAGTCGGTTTTTATTTTTTTTTTGAAAATTTTTTATTTCACAATTTTTAGTGGCCCCACTGTTTTAAAATACAGGATGTAACCAGAACGAGATATGCTATGCATGGTTAAAACATACTGTTTACAAGACTATCACACTGATCGCGAGCAATTTACTCTTACCCATGAGGAGTTCCGTTCTCCATCTCCGGAGATATTCATCAGATCTTCACCAAATTGAATTGGGACCACACGGGAAGCACCAGCTTTCAAATAAAAAAAGAATCATCCAAATCGGTCCACCCAGTCAAAAGTTCTGAGGTAACAAACATAAAAAAAAATAATAAAAAAAAAAAATACAGTCGAATTGAGAACCTCCTCCTTTTTTTGAAGTCGGTTAAAAAGTTCTCTCAGTGTACAATGAAGATTTAAGCTTGTTATTAACATACTCATTGTTTGGAGTTGAACTATTAAGACCATATGAAATTGTTTAATGTTCACATACGTCTGTACCACTGTTCCACTATTGCGTAGTAACTGTACAATTTCTTCGCTTCTCGCATTCAAATCTTATTCACGTGACGTCATCTAAAAGACGCTCAAAATAGAGGATATTACGTCTCTACGAGAAGACACGACATTGCACTCTTCTTTGTTTCAAAGCGACTACGAACATGCGCGTAATTTGTAACTGACATGTTGCATGCTAATTTCACTAAAACCCCGTTGAGACTACTTTGCGGAAACTCATTTGATATGTTAGTAGGTCCTACCTACTATAAAAGTAAAATTCATACTAATATTATAAATGCGAAAGTGTCTGTCTGTCTGTCTGCTACGCTTCACGGCCCATCTATTCAACCTATTTTGATGAAATTTTGTTACTTTTTATCTCTGAAAATTAAAAAGTTGCCGCGGGAATAAAAAAAACTCAATCCACGCGGACGAAGTAGCGGGAATCATCTAGTACTATAATAAATCCTAGATATCAATGCTACTCGTGCGTTACGTTTGTTAATAGTAGGCACTATATTATTAGCAGAAACCTATCTGCAAGTCCCAACGACAACTGGCAACGTTACTCTAAAAGTAAGCAGGCAAACACTATTTTTAATTTATTACAATGATATTTTATGCTCTATATCTTTATTACTTATTATCTTATGCCGCTCTGCATTTACAGCCCAGAAGAAGAAGAAAGAAGAAGAAAAGAAGTTAAGAAGTTAGAAGTTAAGGCTACAGCCTCCTTAGTCGGAAGGGTTCGATCCCTGTTTCAGAGTTATGTGCGTTTAAAAAATACGCGAGAGTTCCCCATATTATTATTCTCAAAGGTGTGTGTAGTCTGCTAAGCCGCACTTGGCCAGCGTGGTGGACTATGGCCTAACCCTTTTAATTCTGAAAGGAGACTCTGATGATGGTGATGATGAATATATATATTATGCTTCCTCTTTGTTTTACCGAGACATAAATCTTTACCTGTTCCAGGATTCCGCGTATTTACGAGTATGTTCCTTTCATCATCTGATCTATGAAAAGGTAAAAGACAATTAATATACAGATACATTTTTGCATTTTAATACGATCGCGATTAAATACTTCATTCATCAAAAGATAGTAGTTATTTTTCAGTTCTTTTATGCTTGCTACGGCCAATAAAACGTAGATTCGACAATTAAACGAGCAAAGCATTTAATTGTTTGAGCAACCATTTACCGAGATCCAATCACTGATTGGCTAACATTGAAAACCATTCGCCGTAATTTGGTTGCATTCAGACTATAGAAACAGGGGGCATATTACCATCGCTTAAAGCTGTATTGTTTTAATATTGTTTACGTTCGTGTTTTAGAATTATAGTCCTTATTTTAGGGACGTCAAGGTACGTGACATAAAACTGACATTTCGTAGCAATACTGGTTTAAGCGATGGTAGTAAATCCCCTGCTGGTTTTGAATGCCTGATGATTAATGATCATGACAGCTATCAGTGGAATGTTATTACTAATGCCGAAGTATGTATCTTATCATAACTACGAACCATACTAAATATGTACGAACATGTATGTATGTATGTGTATGTATGACTATGTACGAAGGAGACCATGTGAAAAGAAAGAGTGGGTCTTTCGTAAGCAATCCCCACAAAAAACCTCCGTAAAAGTCTCTGATATCCTTAATTTTTACCAAAAAACTTGGAAGTTCTAAGAAGAGATAAGGTACAGAGTATTAAACAAATTAACTTACTTGTAATTCCTTGAAAGCGGTTATTCAATATTCTGCTATGTAATGTACTAGTTTTCAAGTATTGTAGTATAGAAGAGTTCGACTTGTTATATGCTGCGCTCCATTGCGTAGCACTAGAAGTCAAACTGTTTTACTGTTACAAAAAAAACTTGCTCCACTCAGGAAAATAATATCATCTTTTATATATTATTGCTAAACATACTTCGCATAATTCAAACAACAAACAACTTGGTCAACAAAGTAGGGTGGCCAGATGGGAAAATGAGTGTATATTATTTAAAAAAACATACTCGCCGAATTGAGAACCTCCTCCTTTTTTGGAAGTCGGTTAAAAAGGAGGACACACCAATATACACTGATATTTTGATGAAGCCTACGATTTCGTCCGCGTGATCTAGGTTTCTTTAAAACCCCTATAAGAATTTATTGGTTTCCGAGATAAAAAGCTTTTATATAAGCAAGCTATATATTTATTTACCGCAAAATAAATTTCCACTACCGCAAAAAGAAAACGATTAAGATAACAGACGGAAACACACATCTGCTTATATTATAGTACTATGGATTTGTTATAATATAATGTTCTCCTTGTGGTGTAGGTACAATAGAGTACTTAATGTTATATATTTTTCAAAACTGCATTTATATTTCAAAGTTTTAAAATGCTACTACTGCGTAACCTTCCAAAATCAAAGTCAAAAGATTTTATATTCTTATAACGCATGTGCATGATGATATTAATATAATTAATAAAAACACTGTTACTAATTATATTTAAAAAAATACACGCCGTCCATGTGGATAAATAATAATAATTAATATAAGAATGTTTAAAATAATTTGAAAAAGGGAGATATTCGTAGATGAAGAAGTAAACGTAGATTCGCGAAAAGGAGGACTTGTCCTGCATTTCCATACCATATGTCAACCCAAGCCGAGTAGCTATTTTTTGATAACATCGCCTGTATTTCCGTAGGTTTATTTGCATAAAAATAATGACGCGACCCGTTTCATATCTCGAGGAAATTCAAGGAGAGTCCGTATCATCAATTCTACGATAGGACTTGCGGACCATTACGCTGGCATTGCTGTTGCAGATTTGCATTTATATATTTCATAAAGTTTAAAATGTATACGGTTCCTGTTCAAGACAAGGCTGCGGTAAATGTTAATTTTAATAGCTCGTTCAAGTATTTGTATACCTACTGAGGACTAGATGACGTCCGCGACTTCAGTTTAGGTTTCTAAAATCCCAAAAGAACTGTTTGATTCTCCGTAATAAAAAGATCACTCTCCAAGTACTCAACTACACCTACCTATGCACAAAATTACGTCAGTCCATTGATCTGCTGCGACGATATTGAAGGTATAACCAACAAAGCACGCACATTGTGAATCCTTCTCCAGCAAACCACAAACTTGCTAGAGAAGAATTTACGATGGTTTAAAAAATATTAAAAATCGCGGTCAAAGTCGTTATAAATATTAATAAATAAAATCTTTATTTGTTCCAAAATAAATAGTACAAAGTTTCTTAAATTACCCTAGACCCCCAAACTAGGATAGCCCTATATTGTATTTTGTTTTATTACAATTCGATATCAATATGAAACCGGAATGGCTGAACCTTACAATATGATTCCTTTCCTCGCCACTGACGTTTCTTGACATCTGAAAGTAGCACCAGTAAGCAGAAATTTTATATCCTTTTGCGGAAGCCACGACCCACGTATGTGACAAATTGATAGAAGGGTATTATTTTATTACTAAAAGTGGAGAATGGAGATCTACTTGGCTGAATTTAAGCGTTGTGTGTCCATATAAATGTTCGCAACTTTATCTATTAGAACTTTATTAATCTCATTAAAAAAAGCCTACCAAACTGCTTAAAATATTAGTCCATTTGAGATCTTATAAAATCACTATAAACAGAGTTGTATTTTGTTCCGAGTTCCGGGACTATTAAAAACAACCAGTAGGTGTACAATAAGTTTAGTAAGTACCTATTGCTTAAAAAAACGCTTCATACGATTGGAAAGCAAAAGGTTTTACACCAGTTTTTCCTCTCCAAATTATCTACTTAAATTTAGGAAAAACGCTAAAAATTAAAAGTAAAATACCTTAAAAATTAAAATGTTTTCCTATCTTCTGAACGAGTAATAGATAAAATCTGTATAAAATTTTATCTCCATTTTTGGCTGCAGAGAGTTGAGTGCGGCAAACTGGGTGACAAATTGCGCGGGACAGGAAACAATTTTCTCAAAATGGAGACAGGGAAGTCAGTGCTTTAAGTAAACGCTTGTAATTTAATTTTGGTACAGAATATAGGACAATTTTTATTTACGGAGCATTTACGGAGTAATTTTAAGAGTCGGCACTACGACGTGTAGTTTTATGGTTTTAACGTTAAATTTGGCGAATCGTATTTTACAAAGCCTCTCTGAGATATGAGCAGTATACCGGCTATATTTTGTACCTGTATTTGAGATAAATAATATTTAATAAACCCTATGACAAATGAAACGCGTGCTGGCAATAACAGCCGCGATGACAACTGCATCCTGACATAAATTAAAAACAGTCATTGCTTCGAAACTATCGCGAAGCGTGTAAGATTAGCCCAATTAATTCCTTTGATTTACGCTTATCATACTAATATTATAAATGCGATAGTGTGTTTGTTTGTTGGTTTGTTGGTTTGTCCTTCAATCACGCCGCAACGGAGCAACGGATCGACGTGATTTTTAGCATGGGTATAGTTGAGGACCTGTAGAGTAACATAGGCTACTTTTAATCCCGGAAAATTAAGGAGTTCCCGTGGGAATCAAAAAAACTTAAACCACGCGGATGAAGTCGCGGGCATCAGCTAGTAATAATATAATGTTTTTTGTACTAGTGTTGTGAAAGATAGTAAAACCCCAATTTCATGATGTAATTTGTAGTCTGTCCTCAGTTTATAGTAAGCAGGAAGCAATGGGTAAAGATGATGATGAATTACCATGGAATGAGTAGGTATATCACATAGGTAGGTACATGGTGCTTCAAGCAGTATCGTTTGACATATTTCCGTCAAATCGCACTGCGTTCAGTGTGTATCGGGCTTAAGGTCGTCCGAGGCTTATTTGCGTGAAAATAATTACCCAACCAGACCCATATCTCAGGAAGTAGGTATCTAGGTATTCCAGATATAGCTTTAGGTATCATGAATGCTCCAATACAAGTTATGAATTGTTTCTGTTCTTGCCATTTATTAAGGTTACATAAATTATTGTTATCTATGTACCTATTGAATTGAGAGCGATCCAAAATGGCTATGGTAGAGCTTTCATCGACAGCAACAACGCTGAAAGAAAGCATCGTGAGAAAACGTGCATGTCTGAGAGATTTTCATAACGTTGATTCACCATTTTTACCATTATGTAAATTAACAATTCTGATGACCTCCCTGGCGCAGTGTTGAGCGCTGTTGCCTTAACGTGAGAGGTCCTGGGGTCAATTCCCGGCAGGATCAATTTGGAAATTTATAATTGCTGAATTTTCTCTGGTCTGGTCTGGTCTGGTGGGAGGCTTTGGCCGTGGCTAGTTACCACCCTACCCGCAAAGCGTTCCGCGTTTTTGAAAAAGATTTAGCGTTCCGGTACGATGCCGTGTAGGAACCGCCTGGTGATATGACCTCCATACCCCTAACAGCTTAGCCCGTTACCATCTTAGATTGCATCATCACTTACAATTACCAGATGAGATTGCAGTCATGGGCTAACTTGTATAGTGGAATGAAATAGGCCCATAGTATAGTAGTTATAGCCGTTAAGTATACAAAGACATTTAAAATAGCGACAAAAACGATTCCGAGTAAAAACACTTATTATCACGGATAAAGCTGAGTTTTCATTGTCGTTAATACTGAATAATGAGCCTGATATCACCATCAAAAACCGATGGTGAAAAGAAAATCATTCCAAGCAATGCTCTGACCCGCCTAATGACGTCATTTACCTCTATCATTTCCATCTGTATAGGAAGAGACATCACGCCTATTTCCCGTCATAATGGCGTCCGGCGAAATGTACTTAGCTCAAACGTTGGCGAGTTAATCATAGACCTCTATAATAATACCCTTTTAAGGTCGTACCTCACTTACACTTTACCGCTAAAAATAATAAACATTCAAGGGCTTAAAGTCGTGCCCCGTTATACTTTACAGTTGTATATGTACAACATAAAATAGGAAACAGCGCAACGCAAGCGAGCTTACCGCAATCTTGGCATTCGATGGTTGACGTTTACTTTGCTGCGCTCTTCAAGCGAATGTCCTACGCGTCTATACCATTGCCTTGGACGGTGTTTATCTCATCCAAGAGCACCGCTTAAACGTGCCCGCTTGTTTTCTCGAACCTCAGTTGAAGCGGCCTCTTCACCGACCGTACATGAAAAGCGAGCTAAATACTAGCTATCACCGGACAGCGAGCTTTCTGCTAGCAGTCAGCATGTGGACATCAAGCGATTACAGTGATTTGAGGCTGAGTCGTGCGGTAAGCGGTTCCTGTGTGGGGGCGGTGTTGTATAAGTGAGCTACGACCTTTACACTGGTAATAATGTTCCGGTTACCAAATTTCGGCTACGTTATGCCGGCACGATTACGGCTAATAAAAAAAAGTAAGTACCTTACACTTACCTTACTCTAAAAGGCTGATGGTTTTACATGCTCTATAAAAGCACAGGGGCGTAATTTAAGACCAATCATATTATTATGGCTAGCAAATTATACCGGCTTAACTCTGGGCTTCTAGTGAAAAATTCTCGATGGAAAAACTCTCGGCTACTAGTGAAAACTGGATGGAAAAACCCTAATCGTTCTTTGACCCGGGATTTGAACCCAGGACCTCATAAAGGCATATGCAGTGTAAATGCAAGGCGACCACCTGCGGTCCCGTGAGAATGTAAATAAATCTAGTTTTATTTTTTGTCTGTAACATAAAGTAAAACGCTACCTACCAGGTGAGTGAATATATTGTGTGTACCAGATTAGTCTCAAAAGTATCTGGGTATAAACAACACAAACATACCTAATGGCTAATAACATAGAATAACATTTTCGGGATTTAATAACACAATTTTATTAGCCCTAGATAGAAATAATTATTGTTGTGAGCTTTATTTTACACTAGCTGATGCCCGCGACATCGTCCGCGTGAAATTAGTTTTTAAATTCCCACGGGAACTCCCTAATTTTTCGGGTTAATATATAGCTTATGACACTCACAAATAATGTGGCTTTCTATTGGTACGAAAATTTTCAAAATCGGTTCAGTAGATCCAGAGATTACCCTCTACAAACTCACAAACTCACAAACTTTACCTCTTTATAACATAACTAGCGATCCGCCCCGGCTTTGCACGGGTAGCACTAATAATCCTAATACGTCATATTCTATACCCAATATACGAGTAGCTATAAAAATGGTAATTGTGAGTCAACCTTAAAAGATAGATGTATGCTATCGCGGACTTTTTTAAAACTTTTTGAGAGGAACAATTCCACCATACATTGTTTTCGTGTAACTTTAACTATTTACGCAGCGCACTCCACGTAAGCTCTCAGAAGAGAGGATTTTTTCCGGCTTAATTCACATAATTGCAATTTTTGTAAGGATTTCTGATTTTTTGAAAATAAAATATAGCAGTTATTCGCTGATAATGTATCTTTCTTTCTAATGAATTTTTAAAATCGGTTGAGTAGTTTTTGACTTTACCCATTACAAACAAACAAACAAACAAACAAACAAACAAATCTTTCCTCTTTATAATATTAGTTTAGATAATGTACATGTACAGATTGTACAGAGAGTTCACGAAACACGGGCCTAATCGTATTTGATGGGCCTATTAGTTGTTCGTGCTATTACATAAATTATTCCGCCCCTTATCAGATTATCGCTTATTTAAAACGAGTTTTCATTAACAGCAGATGATATTGCGTTAATTTTCAACAATGTGCCAAATAAGGGGTCAACTGCACCAACGATGGTTAAGGTTAACGTTAAATCTATCTCTGTGCCAAATTTCATCCAGATCCGTTCAGCCGTTGGAGCGCGATTGAGTAACAAACATCCATACATCCATACATCCACACATCCATACATCCATACATCCATCCAAACTTTCGCATTAATAATATTTATTTGATACTGAAAATATCTACGGCTAAAATGCCAGATATTATTATTGTAACACAATATCGAAACCGTAATCCTTGTATGAAAACAATACACAATTTTGAGAACATAAATAAAAGTGTTTTAGATATGAAAGACTTACTGCCATAGCAAAATGTACCATGGATTCTAGAAAATAGAGTTTATTTTAGTAGAAATTGAGAAAATTATTTAATTTTAGTCGGCACTTAGGTATTCTACAGAAAGTGGTCGCAGACACTAGACCAGAAGACAGAGAGATGCCATAAGCTAGATCCTAGAGGTAGTAATGCTTGCAAATGGATCTCATATTGATTTTATAGTATTCACGTCGACTGGATAATTGTCACTTCTACGTATTAGCATGGTCACATGTTAACCAGTAGTGTTTTACATTTATGTGTTTTTTTATTCCACTACACCTGTAGACCTTGACTGCGAGCTCTCCTGGTAGCAAGTGATGATGTAGTCTAAGATAGAAGCTGGCTAACCTGTCATGGGTATACCCTAACTGATTTTCACCCGGCATCACCCGGAACGCTAAATCACTTCTTTGCTGGTAAGGTTGTAACCAGCCACGCCCGAAGCCAGATCAAACTAGACCAGGGTGCTTCATTTGATTATAGCCTGTATTAAAATACTAACAATATTAATAGTTTTTATTTTAAATAATGGTGGATTTTCTTTGGTTACACTTCCCAATTTTCCCAATTTTTCACAGATTTCCAATTTCGTGTCTTTAGTATTCTTTATTATTTAATTTTTACTTAAAAATATGAATTTGTGACAATAATTAGGGAAGTACGTCTTTGTAGAATTAGGTGAGGACGCCTTTTTGAATCCTGGTGTTTATACTTACATCAGGCGTCAAATATGAAGACGTTAGCGTCTCTAGAGCTTTGATCTATTATTAACTCAATGTTAGAAGGTGGATATTAAAATTGCCTGGACAGCGGTATTGGTTCGGACTTCGGGTAAAGCATTTTAAAACTCGTGAGTTATTTTCAATACGAGTTATGTTTTCAAGGTTTGGAGACAATAACTTTTAAGTTTAAGGTTAAACTTCCACGTAGTTGAGTAGATTAGATTTTTTTCTGACCAAATACATTGCATCTAAATTGAAGATTTTTAAAAAAAATTCAAATTTAAGAATAGCGTTTTTGGCGCCAGGTAATTTTAATTAATTTGGAAATCATAATTTTTCTAACAAAGTCAAGAGCCAAGTTTGGTGAACTTAATTATTACGTTCTCAACGAATTATAAATAAGTAAGTTAGCAATCTTCAACCTTTTCGCCTTCTCTTTGAGACAGCTGCTTAGTGCTTTCGAGGGCTAAACGGAGCTTGCTTAGCTGAAAATAAAAAAAGGTTTCATAGTTATTGTTCTATTGTATATAATATGTATTTTACCGAATTGGGAGACTGTCAGCCGATAAAGGCCACATTAATTATTTATTTAAATATCATTTTCACATCTTCAATAAACATTTTGTCTTATGAATTATTAAATTTAAAAAATATATACGCTATTACTTTTGCAATAAGAAACCTTTTTGCGTAGTATTTCTGTAGTGTTAAGTTACGCCGCACTTATGTATTCTGCCGTGGTGTCCAGAAGGGTGGATATTAAAGCCTGGACACTGGAACTCAGTCATAATTTAACAAAATATGATAAAAATAGGTCACATCTAATCCACTGAGGATTGAATGCGAATTTTGACTCAAAGCTTATAAAGGTTTAAAGGGATCTTTTATTTTCTAATATTATAACCACATATTCCTATCCTACCTATTAATAATAAATTTATAGTTGTGAAAACCTGTAATTAGCTATAAATTACCTAATTTTAAGACTATCTAGAACAATAAGCTGTTATTTTTCCTTAAGAAATAAAATTAAAAAAAATTAAAAAATATAAATGGGAAAGTTGGGATGTTATAGTGAGTTTGTAAGTTCAGATGTTTGTTATTTCTTCACGGCACAATTACTAAACCGGTTAAGCTGATGGATATAGCTTTTAACCTGAAGTAATATTTAGGTTAAATTTTATCCCGGAAAATTGAAGAGTTTTTTATTTTTTTTTTATATCCACTACAAGTTAGCCCTTGACTGCGATCTCACCTGATGGTAAGTGATCTGATGATGCAGTCTAAGATGGTAGCGGGCTAACCTGTTAGGGGCATGGCAGTTATATTAAACCCAACCCCCTATTCGGTTTCCACGGGCATCCGCCGTCATCGTAATCGTAATATGCTTTAACACTCATAACTAACTGTCACGTGGAAGGCCTTTACACCATGGGCATAAAGACGTTAATCGCTTTACAAAAGCGTCAGTATGATTGTTATAAATGAAATTGTATTAATAAAATACTTATATGTCATTGTAAAAATGCATGTACGAGTATATCCATCATGTATCAAATGTCCATGCACAGATACCTAATTTTATTGAAATTGTTTTTTGCCTAATCAAATATTAAAATCCATCCACCACCACCACCACTACAACCCAATAACGTCCCACTGCTGGGCACAGGCCTCCACTCTCATAGGAGAGAGGGAATTAGAGCTTAGACCCACCACGCTGCTCCAATGCGGGTTGGCGGGCTTTAACGACTATTATCATGTTAAGTGATAATAACCGGGACCGACGGCTTAACGTGCTCTCCGAGGCACGGGGGTGAAACACCGCCAACTTCCTAACTCCGGGCTAGTACTGAGAATTTCTAGACAGAAAAACCCAATACTTAATTATGGCCCGACCCGGGACTCGAACCCGGGACCTCGTCGGCCGCAGTCGAACATGCCAACCACTAGACCAACGAGGCAGTCTAGACTCTAGACCAACGAGCACCTATACCACGGCAGGAGACAACGTTCCATACGTCATACAGTACAAATATCTGAGAATGTTATTTAGTATCTCACAGTCCGTGGTCATACCGTAAATTTTCAAAACAAAAGCTACCTGCAACAACAGTATGCAGTTCTCTCTTGATATTCCGTACAATTTTTTGATAAAAACTACCGCACACTAGGTCACCAGAGGCAACCACTGGTGGCCAGATGACTACACTTTCTTTCAAGTCACCTTTGTTTTGGTTAGGTTAGGTGTGTGAAAATCATAGGGATTGGCGACTGTGATCGAGAGACTAGTGCGTGCACACATGTTGCGAATCCTGACTATTCCTATAAATTGTGGCCAGAACGCGTGGCCACTTAAAAATGTGACGTCATGCTATTTATAGCCCTGTGTAAAAAGTGTAAATGAGAGACTCGTCATAGCTACTCGTTATTAGCAACAAGCAGCAAAAAAGAATAAGTCACACATAGTGACTAGTAGCCTAGTGGCTACTAAACGACCAATAGACTATATTTATATACTATAGTAGTATTTGACCACTGGAAAATACTGGTCACAACCTTAAGGTTGTTATGGTGGAAAAAACTATGTGAATTTCTGAAGACATAGTTGCAAGTTGCATCGAAGCAATCGACTTTACATTCAAGCTAAGAAGTCTGTCATAATTTGTTGTTTTATTTATACTTAACTAGATGATGTTCGTGACTTCGTCCGCGTAGATAAGTGTGTTTTTAAATGTCCGCGGGAACTCCTCTTTTCCGGGATAAAATTGTCCTTCCCCGGTACCAAATTTTGATCAAAATTGGTTGAAAGTATAGGCCGTTTATGCGTAGCAGACAGATAGACAAACTTTCGCATTCAAATATTAGTATGGATCATGTATTGTTTAAGTACATTTATTGTTACAATTTTCTTTTATAAAAGAGCTGAGTTTCTTGCCGGCTCTTTTCAGTAGAATTTCTTTCCGCCCCAGTGGTAGAGTTCCATCTTATCAAAAGTTACATAAGTTGTCCTATACATGAAATAAAACATTCCAGTAACCCAGTGTGCGGTAGGGGTAAAGGTGTCAACCTACAGCTTTTAATTTACAACCTGCTAGTTCTAGTGCCGATGCCGGGCGGGTAAGAGAGCCGTCTATTTTAACATGACATCCACAGTTTGCAAACTGTTGGCAATGTGCCGGGCGTGGATGAAGCCTATTGTATTTTTAGCGGAGAAATTTTCATAAATTATTCAGTACTGTGGCTTATGTTACTTACTTTTTACTGCTGTGTAACATTTTGTGTTTATATTGTATTATCTTTTATTAACATATAACATGAAAATAATTATATTTACATAATTCAAAACTGACTAGTCAAAAGCCAATTTGGTGAAATTTTGTGTGGGCTTTAGACTAGGGTGGGTCAAAAATGTATCACACAGAAGCCAGGCTTTCGACTATAGGCACTCTCCGCATTCCTGAGGATTGGCAAGGTCAGCCTTATCTACGACATCATATTTTTGATAACCCCCTGGTACAGTGGTTGGCGCTGTGGTCTTATGAGTGGGAAATCACGGGTTCGATCCCCGGTAGGGTCAATTGGGGAATTTATAATTTCTGAACTTTCTCTGGTCTGGCCTGGTGGGAGGCTTCGGCTGCGACTAGTTAGGTTAGAGACTACCCTATCGACAAAGAGGTGCCACCAAGCGATGCAGCGTTCCGGTACGAAACCGTGATAATAACCGATTAAGGGTATAGTTATATATGCTGCCATACCAGACTGCATCACCACGAGGTAAGAACGCAGTCAAGGGCTAACATTGTATCTAATTGAAAAAAAAGCAACCAATAGTTAGGCCAACAACTGATAGAATTATAGTTCGTTACTACAGCAAGTGGAAAAATGGACGTTTATTTTTAGGGTTCCGTACCTCAAGAGGAAAAAAGGAACCCTTATAGGATCACTGTTCAGTGTTCATGGTCATCTGTTTGTCTGTCAACAACCTTTTTGCTACTTTAACTTCTCAAATCGTTTTACTATGATGGTTACGTCGTGCAGAGAAAGGTGGCATTTTTCGGGCACCTTCAAAGAGGATCCCAGTAAGCGTTCTCAAGGTTGATCCTGGAAGGCAAGGTTTCCGGGAAAAGAGCACCTGGAAGATCGAGGAGAAAGTGGATGGATGACGTAATGGAGTGGACCCGTCATAATTACGCTGAATTAAAGAACATTGCTCAAAATCGGAAGGCATTTCACCTGCTGACCGCCAAACTTCAATTTGAAGATGGCACCCGATGATGATGATGATGATGATGATGATGGTTAGGCAGTTCACGTCTGCTCTCTCTTCGCATAGGTATAAAAAAAAATTAAAACTCTTTTCATAAAAAAATTCCAACATCGCAATAGTTTGCCTCTGCATTTTTATTAAATTACACAAGATACAAAATGCAACGTATGTAAATGCCTCGCTTTTACAGTTGAGCGGAAATATGTACTTAGCATGGTGTGTCAATATTTTTACCGCTTAAATAAAGTCAAATAAAATAAACTTGTAGGTTTATCAGTATACTTATACTAGAGGACGCCCGCGACTTCGTTCGCGTGGCTTAAGTTTTTAAATTCCCACAGGCACGCCTTAATTTTCCGGGCTAAAAAGAAGCCTGTGTCACTCTCCAAGTACCCAACTATAGGCATGCAAAAAACCACGTCGATCCGGTGCTCTGTTGCGGCGTGATTGAAGGACAAACTCCCTGTTTGACCGTCTTGTGGATAGAAATTTCAAAAACTTTAAAATCCGTATTTCATCATTAGCGGAAGCCCAAATACCAAGTTTTATGGCTATAGCAGCTTGAAAAACGACGGACTTTCATACAAACTTTCAACCCCTATTTAACCCCATTGAGGGTGGAATTTTGAAAAACTGTGACACACGTATTTCTTTATTTTTTACCAAAAGTCAAAATACTAAGTTTCATTTATATAACTTGAAAAATATCTTGAGAAAAGAAGGCCTTTCATACCAACTTTCATCCCCTATTTCACCCCTTCAATTGGGGGTCGAATTATCAAAAACTGTGAAACACGTCTTTCTTCATTTTCAACCCGCAGCTCATATTGGTAAGTTTCATGGCTATAACTTGAAAAACGACGGACTTTCATACAAACTTTCAACCCCTATTTCACCCCTTTGGGGGTGGAATTTCGAAAAATCCTTTAGTGGATACCTACTCTTCACAAAGAACACACCCTCCAAATTTCATGTCTCTAGGACCAGCGGTTTAGGCTGTGCGTTGATATATAAGTCAGTCAGTCTGTCAGTCAGTCAGTCAGGACTTTGAATTTTATATATTATTATATAGATAAAAACAAAAATTGTTTCTACCTATGTCCGCTATAGACTTTGAAACCATTTTATATTATTAGAAAGGCACTAATGCGGAGATGGTTTTAGACCATTTTTTTTAAATCATCAACTACATTTCTACTTGTGTAATTAGTTTTCTTTTGTTTTAATTTTTGACTAGCAGATGCCCGCGACATCCACGTGGAATAATTTTTTTTATTCCCGCGGGAACCAGGTAGGTACTTAATTTTCCGGGATAAAAAGTAGCCTATGTCACTCTCGGTCCTTAACTATACCCATGCCAAAATCACGTCGATCCGTTGCTCCGTTGCGCCATGATTGAAGGACAAACCAACCAACCAACAAATAAACACACTTTCGCATTTATAATATTATTAGTACCTATGATGAATAACATGCACATACTCGTAACCTAGAAAACTAAGAAGTGCATACCCGAAGATCGAACCCTCGACCACTTGAACAGGAGGCCGAATATAACCACTGGGCTCTCACGGTGTTTTCTCAAATAACACAGCCTAAATTAATAATGTTTTACTGTAAAAAGTTAGATATTAAAAAAACAAGTTTTCTTTAGTCGCAATTGTAGTAAACCGCTTAGTTTTAATTAAGACAGGGCCAGTAATATATCAAAGTGACGCCCGCCCACTGATTTATGATGGCGGCGAGTGTGAAAAATTTCAAAAACACCCTTTTTCTTTTCTTGTTCTTACAAGACCTTGACCTTTGTACCTAAATCGAAGTTGGGTTTGGGTCGAAGTGCCCTTTTATTCAAAGGCGTCAAAGTTGCGAAACTCGTCTCATACACCGGATTTAGGTGACGGGTGCTTATTGATTATCTCGATTTTGCCCATGACTTCGTCGGCCTATAGAGAAATGAACCTTAACAGAATTTTTTATGGGCTCAATTTAGTGTATGCGTTCACATCCTGCGCTACGTTACAAAATTAAAATCGGCTGTACTGAATTTGTGACTTCAAATCAAGAGCTTTTGGGAACATTTTACTTTGACGCTAATGTGATCGAACGCTCAATATTATGATCAATCGAATTTGCAATGTAAAAACGTAGACTAAGCATACAGGACTTTTTTTTAATGCATGATATTTTTATTTCAATTTCATTTCATTTCATTTTTTTATTTTGAAACTATCCTTTCTGGTTAGCCTGCAAAATCCACCACTAGGTGAAAACTTCGTGATCATAATATAGAAACCTCACACTTTTCAGTTCAACGTATAGGTATATAGGTATTACGTGCATCTTTCATTAGACCACCAAATACAATCTGGGTATCTTTAAATCAAGAGTGAATAGGCATCTTCTAGGCAAGCGCCTAGAAGATGCCTATATTTTAGGCCACATCATCACTTCCCATTAGGTGTGATGTGGTCAAGCATATAACGAATAAAAAAAAAAAAGAAAAAGATAAAAATGTTGTGAAAGTTTATAATTATACTTACTCGGGAATGGGATATATTTAGCTTCTGAAGTACTTACCTACTTGTTCTTACGCTTGAAGTCTTGAAACCAAGAGATAAGCAGCAGAAGTTCTGTTAAACTTTTAATAGAATTTCCTTATCGCTAGGTGTATGGAAACACAACAGAGCTGAGAATTTTATTCCTAAAGCGGTCATATGTTCTGACTACTTGAAAAGTCTAGTCGTAGTCAACTGCTTGAACGGTTAACAACTGCATGACAGACGTGACTGCTCGGAGCGTTCGCAACTGCTCAACGATCTCATCTCTCACTCACGATCTCGTTTATAATTAAGAGGCAAATATTTGGAGTTAGCTTAGCAGTCGCAGCTGTCCATCATGACTGCATCAAGTTTTCAGTGTATACGGCATGACTGCTCTTAGGCTACGTGCACATTGGCAACTCTGTTTTCTGAGCATTTCTTAGGTTACTATATCGTAGCTCAGTGGCTGATATCAATAAGAAGGTAGCTTAAACTTCCATCAAGAATCGCTATCAAAGTGGCTCAGCCCTCCAAATTGAATATTTTTACCATTTACTACGTATTATCTTAGATTCTTTGACTGGTCAACAACAACAAGCTCCATTGTTAGCAGTCTTAGTTTTACACATGTGCACCCAGCCTAGGTAGTCCCCACACTTAACTTGTATTAACACCTTTATAGAAAACATTTTGTTGTTTCATAATTTATTTTATTGATTAATATTTGTTTCAATAATTAATTCTCAAAAAACTACATGTATGAAAGCTATGAATAAATAAAATAAATTGAACTCAATTTTCGAGTAAGAATAATTTGAGATCCGGTTCAACTTTACGCGCGTAATATCATTCGAGCGATCGTGTCGCAATGCGTCGGTTTTTATATTATATTTTTTATCTGCAGGAAACAAAACACACTGAAACAGTAGTTATTGGCAAGAATTTTGTTTTTTAATTAATTCCATAGTGTATAGAGTTAACTGTTTTTAGAAATTCCATGCGAACGAGGTTAGAAATTTTTTGATACCGGACTTTTTCTAAAAATTGTGGAAATACGAGCGTGCGGGTCACCAATTTTCTATTTACTACCGCCCTCGGATATCTGAATTTCCAGTGGAACTATAACGCTTTTCAGCTTGAAACTATATTAGTTTACCTGGCTGTCCTCAAGGGACGTTTGATCGGGGATTTTCAATTGTCTTCAGGTCTCTTTAGCAGAATGTTTTACTAACCTTTTACTTTTACTGTAATTTACTACAACAAAGCTGTTTTTCTCTAGAAAATTGTTAGATATCTATCTACAGATGGAAATACATAAAGTGAGCTAAGGGCCTGTCCCATGTTAGCGACAAACGCGACACCGCGACTCGATACGACGCGATGCGACAGTACCCTGCACCCTGCACGTGGCCTACGTTGTCGCGTAAACGAGACTGGCATTTTCTGTCGCCTAACCTAGGACAAAGTCCTGGAGTGGCGACCACGCACTGGAAAGCGCAGCGTTGGCAGACCCCCTACTCGCTGGATGGACGACATCAGGAGAGTCGCAGGGAGCCGCTGGATCCAGGCGGCGCAAGACCGCGGCGTGTGGAAATCCTTGCAAGATGCCTATGTCCAGCAGTGGACGTCTATCGGTTGAGGATGATGATGATGATGAACCACGGCCAACGCATTAAGTCCTGTCCTAAGTCAGCGAAAAACGCGACAACGTGACAGTTTCAAACGTAGGTGACCCTTGAAATGTCCAACGTTATCAGTTATCATACTAATATTATAAATGCGAAAGTGTGTTTGTTTGTTGGTTTATTGGTTTGTTAGTTTGTTGGTTTGTACTTCAATCACGCCGCAACGGAGCAACGGATCGACGTGATTTTTGGCATGGGTATAGCTGAGGACCTGGAGAGTGACATAGGATACTTTTTCCATGAAGCTAAAAATTGGATACACACTTACTTTACCATAATTTTTAAGGAAAAGCGTAAATAAAATAACAACATCTGTCGTGCATTAATTTTAATGTAAATCGATGTACCACATAAAAATTTATCTGTATACATTATTATTACTTTCATTACTTACTTATATCTATGAACCAATATCTGAGGTCAGTCATTTATTATTAAACAATAAAATATTTGAAATAAAAAATTAACTAACTAACATTACGTAAGTAATTAATTCTGATATTTAATCCTTTCGTTCATTAAAATTATGAAGCTGCTGCATACTATAATGATGAGCAAAATTTAGTTTTAGTTGATCTCTAAAGCTTCATGCACACATGCATTATAACTATAGTTAAACCGGTTTCAACCTGTTAAGCTGTTTGATAGAGTCGAGTTTAAATATATTGGTTTTATGCAGTTAGGCCCTTCAGGTATATGCACTTGAAGTGTGGGCTGTATCAACGGTTGCCCAGTAAGTACAATAATTATTAAAAATAAATATACAAAATCAAGCCGTTCTTATAGACAGACGAATGAAAAGGATTTATCTTAATTGACCTGAAAATAATCGTAACACAAAATCTTACTATTTTTTGGCAAATGCAATAAGAACAGCGCGCAAAACGTACCTGATCATACAAAATACGGAAATAATAATTAATAACCTATCTTTACAAGGTCACTATCACATAAATGCAATTTTCAATACAACAATTTCATAGCTGCTAATAAGGTACTTGAACAAGTTGAATTTCAAATAATAAATTACCCCACATTTAATAAGAAATATCTTTATAAAACTGTAAATTAAAAAATACTATACTGCTTAACTTCATAAAAATAAAAATATTTAATGCAACATTAATACTTACTTTTAGATTAACTTTAGACTATTTACAAAACCAGAGTTTACATGAACCTAATCAGTTTATAACCTTTTTAATAATATAATTAAATCATTTCGATTTTTAAGGCCAAGTTTTAACAAGAAGGCAATTTAAACTCTGGAGCTTGCCTAGTTTACAACCTAACAACCAACTAACATCCCACGAGTCAAAATATTCTTATTAGAGAGTCACAGTTTTTTTTGGTATTTTCAGACTAAAAGGAACTTATAAATAAGTTATTTACATTTCAATTAAAATTATTATTATTTAGATAAAGTATAGGCTTGTCGTCTTGCTTTAGAACTTCTGATTCTGATATGAGATTCGTCATGTTTAGTAGAAGGCTGGTGATAGAATGAGATGGTAATGATAATAATGATGAGTAGGTACTTACTTTTTGTAATTAGATTATTTTATAATGAAAGCGTCTACATCCGCTTTCCAACGGTAGAGACAGCTTTTTCGTATCAACCCGTATTAATTTATCAACCTTTTTTTAAAATCTGTTTATTATTTATTTTAACCTATTTTTCAGGTATTAAATTATAAATAATTATATTTTGTTTATAGCTGAAAGATTTAAAAAACTAACTCTTGCGCTCAATTATCCTAGACAAGCTCCCAAGAGATAACAGAATGTTAGATTATAATATGCAATAGCTTTAAAATCTCACAAATATACCAACACTACGCTCACCTAAATTTTACATTCGTCAAACTATAAATTAGGTGGTGTGACGTTAAAATAATTCAACTATATTAATAATTTTAAAAATTTCATAAGTTAATTTTATTTATCAAATAATCATAATTAACTTCTTAAAGTCTATTACTTTCAGAAAGATGCTGTGTATTTTATCTCGTTACTTGAATCACTGCATAATTTAATATTATATACTTTATACTTCCAACTTAGTTAAAAGATAAGTTCTGCAACGCGTGAAAAGTAACCGCCTTTAGCTGGAGTTTCCAGAGTTTGCATCTCGTAACTTTGAATGTAACTTTTGACGACCTCCGTGGCGCAGTGTTCAGCGCTGTTGCCTTAACGTGCGGAGGTCCCGGGTTTGATCCCCGGCAGGGTTTGGAAATTTATAATTTCTGAATTTTCCCTGGTCTGGCCTGGTGGGAGGCTTCGGCCGTGGCTAGTTTCCACCCTACCGGTAAAGACGTGCCGCCAAGCGATTTAGCGTTCCGGTACGATGCCGTGTAGAAACCGAATAGGGGTATGAGTTTAATACAACTGCCATGCCCCTAACAGGTTGGCCCGCTACTATCTTAGACTGCATCATCACTTACCATCAGATGAGATCGCAGTCAAGGGCTAACTTGTAGTGGATAAAAAAAATCTTTTTTTATTGCATTAATTGCGTCTGCATTGCGTGCATTTTATTGCGTCTGGTGGAAAGCAATGACGCTGTCGTGGATTGCGCATAAGGTGCGTTTTCATTATTGTTCCTTTTAGACTCTTCCATACTAAAATACGACCTCGATGAATTTTGACGACCTCCGTGGCGCAGTGTTAAGCGCTTTTGTCTTAACGTGCAGAAGTCCCGGGTTCGATTACCAGCAGGGTCAATTTGGGAATTTATAATTTCTGAATTTTCTCTGGTCTGGCCTGGTGCGAGGCTTCGGCCGTGGCTAGTGACCACCCTCCTGGGAAAGACGTACCGCCAAGCGATTTAGCGTTCCGGTACGATGCCGTGTAGAAACCGAAGGGTTATGGGTTTAATATAACTGCTATGACCCTAACAGGTTAGCCCACTACCATCTCAGACTGTATCATCACTTACCATCAGGTGAGATCGCAGTCAGTGGCTAATTTGTAGTGGATAAAAAAAACTCTAATCAGACTCTATGTTTATGACTGTAAATACTTTTCCGGAGTAATATACTTAATTCTATGATCCAGATGTGATCGCAGTCAAGAGCTAACTTGTAAAAATAACAGATAAAGAATAAATATTTAAGACTAAAAAAACATTTCCAAATGTTTTAACAAAGTAAAAGACGTCTGAATCCGCTTCGAGAAAAATTAATTCTGAGCTAAACTTTTAGTCCCGAAAGTTGAATAAACGCAATATTTATTTAGCTTTCTCAAACAGACAGTTAATAAAAACAAGTTACTTTTTGTGAAAGCTTTGGTTTTCATTATACGTATCTACTTATAACCCCATTTTAATTTTAAGAATATTACTTCAATTCAAACGAATTCCCTAGATTAGGAGCAAAAAAATTGGTCAAAACTCCAAAATATGTGTTTAGGAATCAAGTAATGAAAACATTAAAATATTATTAAATATTTATATCACTTTATTTATTTATTTATAGTATAATTTACCTATATTTTATGTCAAATGAGAAATGTTTTGTTTGTAAAGTTAACTGCGTAAAAAAAATTAAACCTTAGCTACAAATAATATCAAATATTCTCCAAAGAGTTTTTATTGCAACGAATCGGCAAAAATAACAATAGAAAACATTCGAATTTTATTTCCCGGCTTCGAATAAAATACACAGTGCTTCCCCAGTCAATAGAATGAAAAAACAGATTGTAGTACAATAGGAAAGTTTCAATTAATATCACAGTTTCTGTATTTAAAAGTAGGGCAACACATAGTTCCTTTCACTACGACTGAACTAGAAACAGTAAGTCCTCGATACGTCTGAGCACTGTCCACTATCTTGTTGTCACCCGAAGTAGTACTGCGCGTTTGAATATCGATATAAGCTCCTAGTGTTAGGGTCCGTTTCCGCATGCATTTGGATTCTAGGTAGTGTTTTCACCGCAACTCCGCGTCCTAACGTACCATGAGGCATAGTTCGGAGAGGCATTTCAACAGGGAATTCGGCCACCTGTCCGTACATGTTCGTGCTGACATGAGGGTAGGTATTAGGCACTGGTCGACCGACGTATCGATTGATTTTTGGGCTCAAGTTCGTTACCATACTTTGAATTTGCATTTCCTGTTTCAGGCTTGAGTCTACGGTGTCGACTGGTCCGGAGAGACTAGTGATGTTTATGTCGTTATCGACTTCTGATATGCTGTCGTTGAAGCCGTTAGGGATTTCTGTGGCCGACACATCTGGTCCTTTCGGTTGGTCGTCGGTGCTTTTGTGCATCAAACACTTTGCTACGCCGATTATGAGGCACAGTACACAGATACCAGCCGCTCCAGCTATGATGTAAACGTACATCATATCGAAATGATCTGTTGACAAAAATATTATCTGTTGGAATTATATTTTTAAAATACAACTAAACAAAACATACGCTTTTAAATATAGTTGCCAAACTATATTTTTTGTTGCTTTTGCAAAATTGAGTATGTAGGTTTTTCTTTTCTTTTTGCTAGCTAGATTTTTTTTTCAATGAAATACATTCGAATTTTTGAAGATGATACTTCTTTTATCAGTATCAGTTTTCTAGCCTATATTTTTGAATTATTATTTGATTGGTTTTTTATTATGTACAAATTGTATCCGACTAAATACTAGTATTTAATCAGACCAAGGCTATAATATAATAAAGTTTTCTCTCCGTATAGGAAATAGTAATTCTTAACACATTATATATCCCATTTTCGCCCATTTTCCCCTCTAACTAAGCGGTAAGATTGTATTAGTGAACGGCCTATACGAGGCCATTGCCCGATATTCGAATCTATTTCTATTTCCTCTAGGAACTTAATCCACCCTTTATATACTGCTAAGTTATTTATTAAGGCCCTGTATCGTCAGTCAGTCGTCAGTCGACAACGCGAATCGATACGTCTGTCCAATCTTACTCGCTGTTCTCGGTGATTCGTTGTCCTAGGCATGACGAAAGCGACACAACAACGCAACTTGATACGAAGCTTCGTCGTGACAGTATCAAACAGTAGCTGACTATTAGCACAGAATAGGTAAGTAGTCTAATAGTTAACCCTTTACGTGGCCTGCGTTGTTGCGTAGATATAAGTCCTAAAAATGTAACAATTACAAACTTATCTGTCAGCTAAGTATTGTTTGATACTGTCGCGACGCGGCGTCGTTGTTGCGTCGCTTTTGCCACTAACCTAGGTCAACGAGTCACCTGACCGCAGACAACGGGTTAACTTCAGATCCTTTACATATCCGATACATCTTTTCAAGTAAAAAAAAATGTGATGTATATTGTATATATTTTTCAACAAAAATAACCTTGTCCTAAAAAGGTAGATCTTGGATATTCAAAACAAAGCCGTCCGTCCGAGTTTTGGTTACGAAAGGTTTATGCGCCACGGAGCAAAATTAACGACCGTGTTTTGCGGCTTGAACGGGGTAAACACTGCGCCCGCAAAATTCTGGACACGTGACGCATTGCTATACACATAGTCAGCCGGTATAATCGGATACATTGTTTGAAGATGAATACATACTAACATTAAAAATGAAAAATTGTGTCTGTTACATTGTGAAATAGATACATATCTATCTGAAATTTCAGCATTCGCGGGTAAGTGAACCGTGGCCTAGCGATCATAGGTCACAGGGTAGATAAACCTCCTAACTCATGTGCATAGGTGCTCAGGGCGCGATACCCGGAGAAACGCAGGTTGGAATCGTGCCGGTTCCGCAATTTTTGATATGTATTTAAATTGTTTATGACCAAAACTTTCTTATTCTGAGAGGAGACTTGTGCTTATGATGAAAATGTGAATGAAATACCTTCATTAGAAACATGCTGTCTTGGAGGTGTAGACGAGGGTTCATCTTTGGTGATGTTGGTGACTAGAGAAGGCCGCTGTGGTGGTACAGCGGCGACTGCCGGCGCTGGTGGCGCCGATTCACCCCACCACCGATCATTTGTCTCATCTGTAACAAAGAAAAAATAAGCAACGTTGTTTGGCCTTAATTGGGTACAACTATTCAAAAAAATATTTTTTTAGTGATTATTAATTATTATAGGTTCTCCCAAAGTACGTAATACCTACGTCATGTGAGTTTTATATTGAATAACCATTTTAAACTATCGATTAAACTAAAAAAAATGCTTCGAACTTTGATGATGTCAGAATTCAGTATTTCATACAAAATTTCATATCTCCGCGTGTTGACGCTTGAAAAAAAGTTACTGATTTGATTAGTTGTTAAATACCCAATTATGAAACCAAGTTCCATGTACAGTGTTCCATAGGACTATACATTAACATGGGGCTATTCAATAAACAAAATACATCAATATCCACGTGTATTCACTTATAACTTCTAAACTGGTTTTCAGTGCGGTTTTTACTATAATTATAAACTTTTCACGAGAAGGGTTTTAATGTACTCCTCATTTGCGAATTTTAATTCTTACTAATATAAATATTATGTAATTAAAAATTATACCACAGGCATACTGTAGCACACCATTTTCACATAAGAGGATCTCGCTTTTAACTCTCTACATCCTAAAAAGCCTCGTACCGTAATTTTAATATTTTCGGTTATTTCATTATATCAAAAATGTACCTTTTTTAATAACCATCACATTTCCCCAGTGGAATGATAAAATTGTAGGTAAATATACATCAGTAATAGATTACCGCAACGAAAGCTCCTCGCAGTCGCCTTCAAAGGGGGCTTAATCCGTTTTTACACGGGGAAAGTAAAGAAACCGACATCCGCAAACAAGTCCCGGCAAATTGCACGAGTCCAGATTAAGACGGGATTAAGTAAATTTGCTAGACCGTATCCGACTGTAATGCTTTATTAATGGGGATTAGCTATTACTTCATTTGTTAGTATGAGGTTTCATGCAATATGCTTTTGATCCTTTAATTTTTTTTATTTATACACATAGAGCGCTTGGCTGCAATTTACCTAACCTACTGGCAAGTGATGACATTATTTTGTAAGTATTAGGTACGTTTTATGCATTATGTGTTTTTGATAGAAACTTTAATTTTTTAAATTTATATAGATTAGCGTTTGGCTGCAATAATATAACCTAGCAAGTGATGTAATCAGGTTTCAGAAAAATCTAGTAGGTATTCTTTATAATAAACGACTTTCTATTCTTTTCCATGATGATATTTCATCGGCAAATAACGAACTATCCCGACTTGTTGTTAGCCAACTGTATTATGTAAGTAAAGGAGTATCAGCTGGAATATTTTAACCACAGAGGAACAAAAGAAAAGTGAGAAAAACAAGTTTCAAAGTGAATTTGCTTTTTTTTCTTGAGAAAAAACTTGAGCGTTGAAGAAAATTATAATAAGTTCACACGAGCGGATTGTTTATCCTATCTTCTATGCACTTATACTTAGAAATGAATTAAAAACTTGAAATATTCCCGTCACAAATAAACTCTTGTATAATATTATCTAAAACCTATTCATTCCATTCCAATGAGCCCAAAAATCTTATATCTGCTGTAAGTTGGCAAGGAGTATGCTGTAGATTCCAGGTGAGGCTGGATGATTGCTGCAGCATCAGGTTACAGTTACCATGTTCCTAGGTAAGTTCCTGTTATGACCTAAGATGTCACTATAAGAAAATGATTTTGCGAAATTCTACTCCTAAGTGGGTAAAATAAGGCATGAAAGTCTGTATGTATCCTTCATTATTTCAATTTTGAGCAATAACGGAAAAAATTTAACCAATTAGAACTTTAGGTGTAATTGCGATCGTTACGTAGAAACAATCATGTTCAAGTAATAAGGCTTAAATTTTATAATTTAAAGCTTCTGCATGAGGGTTGTCTAAACATACAAGCAAGCGACATAAAATAAATCACAGAAACACGTTTGATCATCCGAAAAAATATCGTTAAAACAACATTCCACTAAAAACAGACCGTAAAATTCGTAGGCTTATCCTAAAAATCTTTATGGCTCAGTTTATGCTATAAACAACTCGAAGTCACGTATAAAATATGTGTGGGGGCTCAATTTAAAGATAAAACGTTAATAGTTTAAAAATAATACCAATCTCACTCAGCCCACTGTAATGGCAGCTCAACAATCTCGCCGCGAAAGCCCGCGAACACCACGAAACAAAAGGATGGGTGGTTCCGCGGTTCTCGCTTGCGTTACGACCATTTCTAGGTGTCTTTATCGGATGTGATGTCGAGACTTTTTTTTAATTCATAAGGGTCACAATCCGTAGTGCAAACAAACTTCGCGATTCGCGACGTGTTGAAATGCTGGAAATCATTGAATCAGTCTTAAATATTTTGGTTTATAATGCAATAATAATCCGTTTATGAAAAATCACAGGTCTAGTACACGTACAGTAATTAAAAGACTACAAATTACATTACAAACAAATAATAATAATTTGATTTGATTTGATTACACATTACGATATTATATACAACCATACATACAACCATTACACAACCATACATACAACCATATAAACATATATACAACCATTGTACCATACCATATATACTTAAATATACCACAACCATATATACAACCATTTTCTTTTATTCAATCTAATAAAAGGAAATGGGACGGAGAACAGATTAAGTGTAGTTATAATTTTCAACAATGTGATTTTGTCGGATATTAAACGATCTTCTGGGGGTGGGATTATATAACAATGGCTATTCACTAACCGCACATCCTCGACTTTGCTTCGATCGATGAGTTGAATAATAGACATACAGCCTCGCCTACTAAGTCTGATATGAAGGCTCAGATTCAAAGCTTAGAACATGAAGAGAATAGTGCTCAGAGCTTCCCTTTGTAGAGCCAATGAGCAAACCACGCAGCTCGTAGGACCGATAATTGTTGGTGTACCAAGATTGCTAGGTAGTCAATCTGACACTGTAGCTGTAAATTTGCTAGTAGGTCTATAGAACAGTCTATAGACATCAAAGTCAAACCACCATGAGCTGCTTGACACAAGCAGAACAAAACCAAAAAATGTATCTCCTATAGACTGTGAAAAACTGGACTGGAAATCCCTACAACAGGGCATACAAGCTGTATACAGGCATATACTCTTAAAACTGTTCATCAAATGAAAAAGGTATTCAACGGCAAACTCGAGGACAAGTTTTAAAGAATATTCTCCAGTTCTGGAAACGTTCAGAAGAGTACGTATCGTTATATTTTACTTTTACTGTAATGTTATGGTAATAATCTGGAATCTTTGGCGACGATGTTAAGATCACAATTACCTACAATATTTTCTCTTTATTTTTTTAACCGATAGTTTGGCAAGTTCAGATTTTAATACGATAATAAAAATAAAGTGTGTCTGTCTGTCTGTCTGCTACGCTTTTACGGCCCAACTACTCAACCGAGTTTGATGAAATTTGGTTACAGGTTACATCGCGGGGAAGGACAGGACAGGAAGGTTATTTTTTATCCCGGAAAATTGAAGAGTTTCCGCGGGGGGTATACATATCCAATCCACGCGGACGAAGTCGCGGGTATCATCTAGTTATCTATAAATAGCCAAATTGCCCCTGCGGGGATCTGACCTGGGTCCACTCACGTACCGTGTACCTAACCCCACATTGCTTACCACTGCGCCACAGATGTCGCCAAAAGGATAACTACATCTTCAGCAACTTGTTAATGAAATAATTACTTTAACGTTTAAACTATCGTGAGTGATATTCATTATAACTATACATAATATCCGGATAAACCGAGTCGAGGGGATAGTCGAGTAGCGGCCGCGTCGCGCGAACAGGCTCATGAATAAGGGCCCCGAACGGGTTCGAAACTAGTCGGGCATTTTTCCGACAGAACACGTGAGTTTATCCGGATATTATGTATAGAACTAATTACATGTTAGTTTATGTCGAAAAAGTAGCTCGCCTATTTGAATATAGCTAGCTTTTGAGCGAGAAATTGTGACGAGTAAGAACTTATTAGCACAAAGGCTATCGCCCCAGGGTACTGCAAGTGACACGGCCATGTGTCTCAGTATGCATGGGACTTATTTGCGCGACAACGTTCGTTTGATACAGCCACTTCCGGCCGGGCTTCCGCTCTTGAAATCGTTCTCCGTATAGACTACATAGAGCCACTTGGTTAAATACACTCTAAATAAATAAAAATAAAATTATAATAAAAATATGCAAGTGGAATACGTTCGTTAAAATTGTATTTCAACTTTAACTGTCACAAAATGGTCACAAAGCTCATTTTTATCACGTTTGCAGTTGCGTTGTCCGTTTAAAAGATCTGACAAGGCACATTTTTGTTTAGAAACTTTTTGTTTACGCTCACGCGGTTGCAGCGATTGGGTCGTAATGGTCGCAAACGATAAACGATAGATGATCTGCCAAATTATATTTAAGTAATCCACTTTTCCTACTAATATCATAAAATATGATAAAGTATGTTTGTCTGTACTTTACTTACTTATCTGTTTTTGTATCTTTTTCATCTCTTATTCAGCGAAATTGGTAGAGGTAGCTTTGTATGTTGGAAAAGGACATGGGTCATTTTCAATATACAAATCAGTGTTCCGGAGAGTTTGCTGGATTTTACTATTTATTAAATTAAATACGCGGACAAAGTTGTGGTCATCGTTTATTCTAGAAATATCTATCAAACATTGCTAAGAATACTGATTATAAAGAATATTAAAGTTGAATCTTAAACTAATTAGGCACCGTAATCCATACAAATTCTATTCGTAAAGAATTTCTTTAAAAGAGTCAAAATGTTGCGCGGAGTCGTGATGCTGATATTTCGCAAAGAAAATGCGATCTCTGTTGTGATGGTAATCTAATACTAAAACCGAGGGTTTTATTCGTTATTCATGAAAAACATTCATAGATAGGTCAGTATGATTTTCTTTTCAAAAAAATATTTGATACAATTATTCTGTGTCAACTTTCTAAGTAACTCTATTAAAATTGTACTGAGTATTATAAGGCGGGAGTTGGTAATTATGGCATGAATATATCTCGTCCTCATATCTCTTTCATAAGGATCATGAGAGCTTAGGAGCGCAAATTGTTAAGCTGGGGGTAATTACGAACTGTGGCTCAGAATAATAGCAATGTCATCTCTCGAGAGTTTTGTATAGCAGATAGCAGTTTGCAGTCCTCATTCGCACTTTTGTTATTCGCATTTGAAAAATTATAAAGCTTGGCAAACCGAGTATGGATGAAGCAGGCAATGAACTAAATTCGATGAATGTTTAATTATTACTCTATCATACTAATATTATAATTGCGAAAGTGTGTTTGTTTGTTGGTTTATTGGTTTGTTGGTTTGTCCTTCAATCACGCTGCAACGGAACAACGGATCGACGTGATTTTAGGTAAGGGTATATAGTTGAGGACCTGGAGAGCTATCAGCTAGTATAAAAAATTAGTCGGTATAGATATTTGGCATAAAGGTTTTCTATAGCAACGATTTTCGGTAGGTGATATTATAGTACGGGATGCCACAGAGTTAGTAGGTATATTATTTTCATATAACGGACTATAATGCCCATACAAATAGAAGACCCACACCTTCGTAGGCATAATAATATCTTCGTATACACCTCTTTACTGCAGATATATAATTGTTTGCTAGTATGACAAAAAATTGAATATTATATATTTACGCTGCTCTTACGGAAAATAGAAATCATGTAGACGACATTGAAAGATCTATCTTGAATGAAAATTGAGAAGTATAAAAGCGCTATAGAATTACCAAGCCTCAGCTAAACAGTGGCATAAATATTAATAAGAAGAAAATACGTTACCGTATGTTTCGAATTTTTAATGAAACATCCTTCTCGGTAAGGGCTACCAACCGTGTTGTTTTTAGGATATTAATTTTGCTGGTTTTGTAAGACTTTTTAGATCTAGATTTCGCAACATTTTTCTATATTGACCGATGTAATACTAAATTCATACTTTTAGTATTATAAATGCGAAAGTGTGTCTGTATGTCTGCTACGCTTTATGGCCCATTTTTTCAACCAATTTTGATGGAATTTTGTGCAGAGGTAGGTTACATCCCGGGGAAGCACATAGGCTTTATCCCGGAAAATGAAGGAGTTCTCGTGGGAATCAAAAATCCTTAATACACGCGGACGAAGTTGCGGGTAGCATCTTGTTATTAATAATGGTGAACGAATGTGAAACGTGAAATAATACACCCTTGATTGCATGGTAAATATTAATTTGACAGTTAATTTTACAACTTAAAAATAATTCTTAAAAACTTAACTCTTAAAAAGTTTGACGAAAAGTGGAAAATAAGTAACTGAGTTATTGAGCAAAAACAACTTTTCGTTTGCTTCCTGCAAAGTTTAGTATAGAGGCCATGGAACTTAGAACTTAGAAGTAGTAGCCACGGAACTGGAAGTAGATGCGACGGAATATTATTATTCTTATATCATCACTAGCTGATGTCCGCGACTTCGTCCGCGTGGTTTAAGATTTTTTGATTCCCGTGGGAACTCCTTAATTTTCCGGGATAAAAAGAAGCCTATGTCCCTCTCCAGGTCCTCAACTATACCCATACCAAAAATCACGTCGATGGATTGCTCCGTTGCGGCGTGATTGAAGGACAAACCAACAAACAAACACACTTTCGCATTTATAATATTAGTATTTTTTTTTTTTTTTTTTCCATTAATATGAGTATAAAGTAATACAACCTATACTCACTAAAATTACAATCTAGCCTTAAAATTAGACTAATGAGTAATTTTACTTTAACCTAAACTTATAATTATCTTATATACTAAGAAGTAGTCCATTGACGCATCTTAGTCTTTCTTTATTCAATTTAAAGACACTATGTTCTTGTGTTCTTTAAGGCAGCACTTAAACTACACTTTCACTAATCACTAATCACTCCTGAGAACTAGCTCAAAGGGTTTTGTCCTTTTAAGTCTCCTTACTAACTGCGTAACGTCGAGCAGCTGGATCGCTTCAACGTTGACGTGATGGTGAAGCCGATGTTCGTGGGCTTCAGCAAATTTCGCAATTATTCTATCGACATATTCAATTTTGAGGTCCCGGTGAATATTGTCGTTTCGGATGTACCAGGGTGCGTTAACAATGTTCCTTAATACTTTATTTTGAAACCTTTGTATAATTAGTGCATTGCTCTTTTTGGTGCAGCCCCAGAGCTGACACCCATAAGCCCAGACAGGCATTAAGACTTGCTTATAAAGCAGAACTTTATTGTGAATTGATAGCAAGGAATGTCTTCCTAGCAACCAATGCAGGTTTTTATAGCGAAGTTCTAGCTCATCTCTTTTCTTTTTAACATGGGTCTTCCAACGTAATTTGGCATCCAGCGTTATACCAAGATACTTTGCAGTGTCAGCATACGGTATTTTTTGATTATTCAAGAAAACAGGACAGTACTGTAATTTCTTGTAAGTGAAATCTACATGCGTTGATTTAGTTTCGTTGAGTCTTATTTTCCATTTTTTAGTCCAATCATATACTTTATTTACTCCATTTTGCAGTCTCTCTACTGCTTCCTTATGAGAATCGCCCACAGCCATAATAGCTGTGTCGTCAGCAAAGGTGGCAATAGTACTGTTGTCTAGCTCTGGTATATCGGATGTGTAAAGTAGGTATAGGACCGGACCTAGGACACTTCCTTGAGGTACACCAGCTTTGTTTTGTTTCAGATCAGAATAAGCTTCGTCTTGTCTAACTCTGAACATTCTGTTTGTTATATAAGATTCGAGAATGTCTACTAGTGCTTTAGGCAGCATAAGTCTTAGCTTGTGTATGAGACCAACATGCCAAACTTTATCAAAAGCTTGCGCCACATCTAGGAAAACTGTAGAACAAACTTTTTTCTCCTCAAGCGTTTTCTCAATCACATTGATAATTCTGTGGACTTGATCAACGGTCGAGTGTTTTTCTCTAAAACCAAATTGATGATCTGGAATTAGTTTTTTTTCTTCTATGATGGGTTTTAGCCTCTTAATTAATAGTTTTTCAAATAATTTAGACATTATGGGTAGTAAGGAAATAGGTCTGTATGACGTTGTTTCATTGGGCGGCTTCCCAGGTTTTGCGATCATGATGACTTCTGCCACTTTCCACAAGTCAGGTACATGCTTTAACCTGAACGCAGCATTAATGATAGTGGTAAGTTTTACGATCGCTTTACGTGGTAAGTTCATTAGTACTTCTGCAGTAATGAGATCGTACCCTGGTGATTTCTTTTTACTTAGTTCAAGCTTTATTGTACGCATCACTTCTTTTGGAGTAGCAAGCTTTATTTCAAAATTCTTATCTAGATCTTCGGTTTCATATAAAATATCTGTATGTCCTTCGCTAGGCTGAAATATATTTTCTAGATGCTGAGCAAACCGTTTTGCTTTCTGAGCATTGTTTATTGCCCATTCTCCATTATCTTCTTTTATTGGAGGAATTTGCGTTATGGGCCTTTTAAAGTTTCTAGTGGCCTTCCAAAGGGAATAATTGGTTTTCCGATCACCCGTTAATTTTCGGAGATAGTCGTTCATCACCTTGTCATTGTACGTCTTGATTGCTCTCTTGATTTTTTTTCGATAAATTATTTAGTAACCTTTTGTCAAGTGGTGATCTTGTTTGATGCCATTTTTTCCTCTGCTTTCTTTTCGCTGCAATGAGGGAAGTTATATGTTTTGGGTAAATGGTTCCCTGGCATCGTTTTTTGAAGGAAGGAGTATTGTTCCAAGCTGATTGTTGTATATTTATTACGAATTTCTCTAATTCCAAATTAAGCTGTTCCGGGGTTTTTAATGGAACTTTCAGGTTTATTACGTCTTCTAAATCTAGTTTAAAACTATTCCAATCTGTGTTTTTATTTACCAGATATAAGCTATTTTCTTTAAATATAATTTTTTCATTTAGTGTCAAAAGTATGGGTGAGTGATCAGAGTTCATATCATATTTTTGGTCTGTACTTAAATATTTCAGCGAAATATTTTTACATATAAAGAAATCAATCAAGTCGGGAATTTTTGATGGATCAGTGGGCCAATAGGTCGGTAACCCTGTGCTTACCACGTCACAATTCATTTCTTGAATAGCACCCAAGAGCTCCTTTCCTTTTGTATTTGTTAATCTAGAGCCCCAGAAAGTGTTTTTGGCGTTAAAATCACCACCAATAATAAACCTATTTCCATATTGTCTTAAAAAGCTAAGATATTGGTGTTTTTTCAAGCTATGTCTAGGCGGACAGTACAAAGCAACTATTGATAAAGAATACCTTTGGACCTATTGACTGCTACCGCTTGGATTTCCTGTGTCTCATACCTGCTTTCTTCGAAGTGGTTGATATGCTCTTTTATTAAAACAGCGCTGCCACCTCTTGCAGAATTGTTAGGGTGTAGTGCTTGGTATACCTTGTATCCTTTAAATTTGATGTGTGATTCGTTTGTAAAGTGAGTCTCGGATATCAAACACACATCAATGTTTTCTAGGTCTAGGACTACTTGAAGCTCTTGCTGATGTTTAAGCAGTCCATTTGAGTTCCATGCCATGATCTTAAGTTGGTTATTCATTTTTTATTTTTAGGAATGGCTTTGCTGTTGCCATTTTCTAGTTTTTGCAGTCTTTCATCAAACGAAGACATGAGGTTAAGAATTTTATCTAATTTTGATTCAAGAGTGTCACCTTGATCAATATTTTTAGCTGACGTTTTGTGGGCTGTTATTTGAGCATACGTAGCATTAATAGAAGAAACTCCTTTTTTGTCTGCCTGTCGCATCGTAGTACTGATGTGCACGTGCTTATTTACAGGTGCCGGTGGTTGTTGAGCTGCTGGCATCTTTTTCTGCGCTTTGTTCTTGATGTTTTGAATTTCTTTGGCTACTATGCATCCTCTGTAGTTTGCTGGATGGGGCTCACCACAATGCACACATTTCGGTTTCTGGTCAGCTGGTTTGGTACAGTCTCTGGTTAGATGTTTGCCAGTACACTTAACGCACCTGGGTTCTCTTGAGCAGTATTTTTGGGTGTGCCCATATGTTTGGCATCTCTTACATTGAGGGATCAGCTTTGGTGTCTTAAGTGGATGAATTTCCACCTTACATCCCAAAATGGAACTTATCTCATATATTTTATTTATATCCTCACCATTTTCGAAGGTGAGCATAAACATATTTAGTGGTTCTTTATTTTTCCACCTTAGCTTATTTACAGCATCTTGTATTTTAAGACCCTTAGCTTTTAGATCTTCAATTATTCTCTCAGGCTTGTATGTACAGTGTAACTTTTTGGCCATGATTCTAATGGGTCTCTCTTGCTTATTTTCGTAAGAGTGCCAGAGTAAGTTATTTGCTGTTAATAACTTTACTATTGCCCTATAAGTTTCTTCACATTTCGCGTTAATTTTAACGTTTTCGCCATTCATAATTTTAATGGTGAAGGAATCTTCTGTTTGGTTTTCAGACAGCATATCAAAAAATAACTGATAGTTTGTTACTCCACTAACTATTATTGGGGGTGCAGAAAGAATCTTCTTAGTTTTTGAAATGTTTTTTTTCTCATTATTTGACGTTTCAGATTCTCTGTTATTTGCTTGAATGGGTGATGTGCTTATTTTCCTTTTTTTCCTGCTTTTTGCTCTTATCCATTCTGTATCTTTTGCTAGTTCTTCTTCATCTGTATGATAATCGACTGATGGACCAGAACTCTCCTTATTTCCAGCAGATGTATCCATTGGTTTCTCGCTAGATAGACGTATTATCTGATTTTCAAGCTCCAACATTTTGTCAGTCATCTTCTGTATGCTGATTTTGAGCTTTTCATTTTCGGCCTCTTTTTCAGTAAGGGCTTTATATATCTTATCATTTTCGATCTTTACTTGGTTAAATTTATCATAGAGAAATCGCTCAGTTTCTGTTCTTATGACAATATTTTGTTTCTCGGCCATAGCTGTAGAATACGACTTGTATGGCTGCAACTGAATATTTTATATTGTAAATTACAATCGGAATCGCGGTAACTAGGTCATTATGACGCAAGCGGTTCGAAAACCGCTGTCACGCGGCCCGAGTCAGCGATTTTACGTTTTAGCACGGTACGCGTTTGCTTTCAACAAAAATCGAGCACTGACTGATAATATTAGTATGATAATATTAATATGATAGCATCCCTACATTATGTGAGCTTAAAATAATAATATTATGTTGAGAGCAAAATTTCACCTCTCAGAAATGTTTCGTTCCGCTTCAACGTACAAGCTCTTGGTGAAATTTTCAGAAAATGTAATAGGAAAAGAGGGGGTAATTAAGGGATAAATATATCGTGACCTCATATATTTTTCATAGGGATCATGAGAGCTTAGGAGGGTAATATTTAATTGTACTGGGGGTAATTATTATGAGCATTGTATGAAAGCGACAAACAAGAGAAGAAAGGGAATGTTAAATGTGGTCGAAGTATAGCTAGGTAGGTATTATTAAAAATTCTAAAAATTATTTTTTAGCCTCAAATATTTAAAGATTATTTTAGATTATTTACTTATAAAAGTATGGTTAAGACACGGTTGGACACCATTCAATAGTTGGAAACAAGTAATTCGATTGGTTTTACCTTTTTTTTTTTTTTTTATCCATTACAAGTTAGCCCTTGACTGCGATCTCACCTGATGGTAAGTGAAGATGCAGTCTAAGATGATACCTCTTTAGTTAATAATGAATAGCAGTAATGAGTAGCAGTATATCGCATTATTAGCCCATAAAGTTGTAGTTACTACGGTACTATAGCGTTGTCAGCCTTTAAAAATGCTGCTACTGGAAGAAGGATTTTTGAAAATGCACTGATAGCCTGGTCTACAACTATTTTACGTGAAAAAAATTATATTTCTGCTAATAATCTCATATTGGTTCTAGGTAAGTATGTCAGGTTTTGGTAAAACTGTTATTAGCTAGATTCTAAGTAATACAATAAATTAATTATAGGAGAACACATTACAAGTACATAACAAACTATAAATGAAATCTAAATTAAAACTAACATTACAATCACCGTTAAATTAAAACTAAAATAAATTAAATTGAAGCTAAAACCTCATCGAGATTCTAAGTAGTATATTTTTTTTAAAACTTCTAATTTAAAATTTGAGTATAAATCCGAAAGTCACTTACCAACATCTTCGTGTTCAAGATCGGATGCATCGTGTGCGACTTCGTCTTCTTCTGGAGCGCTCTCATACCTCTCCTTCAAGACCGTCCGAGGCACTGCAAGATAATCACCACTTTAACACAAGAGACATAAGATAAGAAGTCCCTTGACAGTTTCAAGTGGCAAAAATGGGTAAACTCGATGCTTTATTACGGGCAGCGTAAAACGGGACGTTAATTTTAGATTTTAGGGAGATTTAGAATTCGGAGGGCTTTTAAAAGTGAAAAAGTTTATTCAGTGTGTACGTGACTCGACACCGGGATCGTGTTTTTTGTGTGTGATGCTATTTTTATTGCTCACGAAAACCGTAGGGCTTTTTCTACGCAATCAATACAAATTAATACAATTGAAGTTTGTGATTTCTAAGCTTAAGACCTAACACATCGATAACGAGTTTGGTTTCAGACCCTGTTTCTAATACAATATTATTTTCTGTTTTACTAACAAAAAGCCTGTATTAAAAATATATTTCTCAAGTTGTGTAGTCATTATCAAGGTAGGAATCCTACCTTTATAATCTTAGAGGATCTCTAGTAGGATCTTAGAGCGAAAACACACTAGGCACAAAGCATTGTTTGGCTGGCGGACGAAAAGTGTGCGCCACTCACATATGTTAGGAGCGCGCATACGAGCACGACATGACATAACGTTGTTCGCTACCAACGCGGATGTTTCGAGTAGAAGTTTCGACCTGTTCCGCCCTAGTGAGTTATAAAAGCGAAAACAGAATGTTAATTTCTTGTTTTAACTTAACAAATACACGGCTTTCGTAAATATAAAAAGGAAATTAAGTCGATACATTAACTTGATAAAATAAAACTTTTGTTCACAAAAAGACTAAAAGTATTTTACTTTACTTAATAAAGATTTATTTTATTACACAATGGATGTAAACAAATATTAAGCCCCAAGGAAAACCTCACAAACCAATGAAACACTCGTCTTTTGTTACGATGTTACTTTGATATTTATATCAAGTTTCACCAAAACAAAATCCCAACAGACAAATTTTCACATCCTGTTTTATCTCCTTATTTTAATTTTCAAAGTATCTTTTCACATCCCACACCCGATTCGAAGGGTGGCTAACCGTTCACGTTTTCTTAAGACGTCCTGATTTTAGTTTTAAAAAGAATGTAATCATAAACTTTCCTGATGACACGAAAAATACTTAATAGGGCACGTCTTCATGTATTGCACTGTCTAAAGGAGGTGTCTGAAGTAAGGTCCAGCCCCACTACAAGGTGCGGCGCGGTGCGGCACGTAGCGGCAAGTGACGCGGCATGGATATGCAAGGCGCGACGCGGGCCGTACAAACTCATACAAATAATATTCGCCGCTACGTGCCACGCCTGCACGTGCATCGAAAGTGGGGTTAGATCTTTCAGGGAGTAGACTTTAACTTTTGTGTTTTGACCTAACGTGACTGTGTTAAAAAAATTATAGATTTGTTTAAGACACTTTAACTATAAGACTGAACTGACGTTTCTGATCTATCTTATAGGTATATCAGAATTACAAGGGACCCCTCAAAAGCTTTTTACAAAGTGAATTGAGTACCAATTTGTCCTAAGAAACGAACTATTTAATAAAACATACCATTAATGTAATACTGAAACCTTGGGAAATAAAAAATTTAGGCAGTCCTGAATTCTAACTCAAAACGATGGTTACACACGTCATGTTTGATGTTTTCTTGAGCGGTTTGATTCGACATACATTTTATCTTTCCTTACGTCTTCATAAGCAAGCGTAGCAAGGTTTATTTATGACAGGTTTTGATGTCAGTGGATAAAAGAGGGCTTGTAACAGTACATGTTGATGTTCTTTGAACTCTACGCAAACGAAGATACTGGTAATTAAAATTATTTTACCACTAGATGATATCCGCAACTTTGTCCGCGTCTGTTTAATTTTTTCCTATATAAAAAGCCAATGTACTTTACCAGAATGCAACTTGTCTTTGTGTCCCAAATTTTGTCAAAATCGGTCAATCAGAATATGGATTGTGAAAGCGTAGGTACCTACTAAGCAAAAAGACAGATAAATAATTATGAGTATGGATTTTTCGTACAGTATCAATAATGTATGATGTGTGTGAAAAAACCGGCGAGTCAAACTCAAAGACCGTACTCGACCATAAAAGGGACAAAGAAAGATAGAAGAAGAAGTGAGTAAGAGTAAGAAAAATAAAAAAATAATTATAGTTTATTTTTCTCCAACAAGATTATTTTTAACACGTAAAAGGTTAAGGCCTTCTTTTAAGAGTATTATTACCCCTGTGGCAGACGACTCCGCTCTTCCTTAACAATAATAATAAAAATAAACAATACTTAAAATAACAGAACATATGTGGGTACAAAGAAAAGACAAAATAAAACTAAATAATTAAATAAAACCTATGTGTAATAAGTAAGGAAAGGGAAGCGCTCGTAAATCACGTTTCTTGTATGAGAGCCTCCTTTACTTTTATAATTTGTTATTATAGCGGCATTAGAAATACGCATTCAAGTGTGCAAATTTCAACCGTCTACTTATTACAGTTCACAGATAAAGCCCGCTGACAGACGGACGGACGGACGGACAATAGAAGCCTAATAAAAGGGTCTCGTTGGCGCCCTTTGGATACGGAACCCTAAAAAGAAGTGTGACGATGACGAGTGATATTTTTTATTTAATACTAGCTGATGTCCTCAACTACGTCCGTGTGATAAAAAGTAGCCTTTGTATTATTCCAGACTATAATCTATTATCTATCTCTGTGCCAAATTTCATTCAGATCCGTTCAGCCGTTCTGGCGTGATTGAGTAACAAACATCCATCCATCCATATTAGTATAGATTTAGGCTACGTAGTTCTGATGGTAGTGATTTCGCTGGAACGCCTACTGCAAATTTGTTCATCCATTGGGAACCTTCAAAGTACAGAATCCAATTTCCGTTGTTTCAATCAAAGAAAGTTGTATCGTACGAGGCAGCATTAAACTTGCGTATTCGGAACAATACGAGTACATCTGCGAGCCCTCTAAAACTATTGTTCCAAAACTTTGAATCGGCATAACCGGACCCGGGAGAGGCATTCGCTTAGCCGACTCTATTGTGAGGACATTCTGAACGGATGACGTTTGGAAAGTCTCGTGCTTGTTGTTTATGTATGTAAGTAGTATGCAAATATATTATGGAAGCATATTCGAAAGCCAGTATGGTTTACAAAAGCAGTAATCGCCTGGTGGTTTAGCGGCCCGGCTGGTCGTTTTTGGGTGGTCGGGGGTTCGATCCCCGGGTCGATTTTTGAAGACCTCCCTTGCGCAGTGTTGAGTGCTATTGTCTTAACGTGCGGATGTCCCGGGTTCGATCCCCGGCAGGGTCACTTTGGGAATTTATAATTTCTGAATTTTCCCTGGTGGTAGGCTTTGGCTATGGCTAGTTACCCCCTACCGGCAAAGAGGTGCCGCCAAGCGATTTATTGTTGCGGTACGATGCCGTATATAAACCGATCAGGTGAGATCGCAGTCAACGGCTAACTTGCAGTGGATAAAAAAAAGGGTACGCACCTCAAACTTTTCGAAGTAGTGCGTTATATGAACTTATACATCAACGTCGTGAGGAATCCTTCCTCACCCATAGTTACCAAGTAAAGTTGTTCGCAAGTCTTGAAAGTCGTTTTTTGAGATGGGGAGTAACCTTTTATAATTAAATTCCCCATTGCCAAAAGGCTTGCCTTTGTAAGACTATTAAAACATGCTTACAAAAAAGCATAATATATTAAAAACGAACTAATTGCGCGTGGCGCGCTCCAGCAATGCACGCGGCGATAAAATGACGTGTTTACACATTTTTAAGAAGATAATCCATCGATTCTCTTGCAGGGTCTTATCAAATGTACTCACAGAAGGACGTACGTGCGGACTTACGTAGCTTATACGGAAAGGTCTGGGAATCCACCGCATGTTCCTAAGCCATGTAGAGATATCCAATCTCAGCACAAAGTCGAGATTAAATTAATCGTTAGGATTGTAACAGGCCCTAGTCATAACACGTCGGGCATAAAGTATATGAGGACCCAGATATTCTACCCGACGGTTGTCTAAACTACTAGGCTTAGGCCTAGCTAAGACTACCGCTTTCTGTTTGATTTCATCCGACAGCAGCTTTAAATTATCATTAGACGTTGTGCAGTTTCTACTATAAATAATTATAATATTATTCTCTCAATATCTCCAATAAAATTAAATAACTATTATAATATTGCCAATTTTGTATCAATGCATGACATCATTTATTATTTTAGATTAAAACGTTGTTACAATTTTTATCTAAAATTCAATTATTATTAATAATTAATTGTATATTCAAATACAATTTTATATTACTTACTAGAGGACGCCCGCGACTTCGTTCGCGTGGCATAAGTTTTTTAATTCCCACAGGCACTCCTTCATTTCCGGAATAAAAAGAAGCTTAAGTCACTCTCCAGATCCTCAACTATACCTACCCATGCAAAAAATCACATCGATCCGTTGCTCTGTTGCGGCGTGATTGAAGGACAAACTCTCTATTTAACGTCCTTGGGGTTAGAAATTTCAAAACTGTGGAATACGTATTTCATAATTTTAAATCGGAAGCCCAAATACCAAGTTTCAGGTCTATAGTTAACTACAAACGACGGACTTTCATTCAAATTTTCAACCCCTATTTAACCCTTTTGGGGGTGAAATTTTTAAATATTTTGACACACGTGCTTCTTTATTTTTTACTGAAAGCCAAAATATCAATAGGTATAACTTGAAAAATATCTTGTAAAATTAAGGACTTTTTTACAAACTTTACTCCCCTATTTCAGCCCTTTGGGGGTAGAATTTTCAAAAACTGTGAAACACGTATTTCTTAATTTTTAACCGGTAGCTCATATACCAAGTTTCATGGATATAACTTGAGAAATGACGGACTTTCATACAAACTTTAAACCCCTATTTCACCCCCTTAAGGGTGGAATTTTGAAAAATCCTTCCTTAGTGAGCGCCTACGTCACAAAAGGAAGCTACTGTCAAAATTTCAAGTTTCTAACCCCAGCGGTTTAGGCTGTGCGTTGATATATAAGTCAGTCAGTCAGTCAGTCAGTCAGGACTTTGAATTTTATATATATAGATGATGAGAAATAAATGGCTTTTTTACTTTTATTTTATTTTTTATCTCCAATAAAATAGGGTCTGGTGTCCGACATTTGTCTTGCTTATTTCGATCCCGTGGTCTATTACTGGTCGGTCCAATTCCACTATACCATAAACCTGTATGCGTCCACTGCTGAATAAAACCCTTTTCGAGAGCACGCAAACAAACATGGTATTGAGCCTCATCTTTCCGCTCTATAAATCATTTTGTTCGGTTCGATTATGCTGTATTTATCGGTCGTCTGCGATAGGAATAAATTGCATCGTTCGACGATTATTCGAATCTCGCCGGCAGATAACGTTCGTAGTTGAAAATGATGGATGCTAGGTTTGATTAAAATAGTTTCACGTATGCCATGGGAGTTTCAGTTAGTAATTGTACCTAAGTTTCGTCTTTGGGTGCTTTTATTGCCTTTATCTACATTGATTTGGTTAAATTTCTGAAGTTTAAACACTAAATACTTACACAGCTACGGTAAGGGTTATTGTGTACAGAAATTAAAAGATAAACAAAGATTTATGAAACTTTAGCTGAGAAACTTAGTAAGATAGCAATGAAAATGGTAGGATGATTTTACGAGTACGATCCACAAATAATTTTCTTAACAGGCAAGTACTATAATAGTAAAGACCTCTCTGGCGCAATGTTGAGCGCTGTTGTCCGGGGATCTTACCAGGGACCTCCCATGTTAACATGGGAGGTCCCTGGTAAGATCCCCGGAAGGGTCAATTTGGGAATTTATAATTTCCGAATTTTCTCTGGTCTGGCCTGGTGGGAGGTTTCGGCCGTGGTTAGTTACCACCCTACCGGCAAAGACGTGTCGCCAAGCGATTAAGCGATCGTGTAGAAACCGATTAGGGGTAGGTATGGGTTTAATACAACTGCCATACCCCTAACAGATTAGCCCGCTACCATCTTAGACTGCATCATCACTTACCATCAGGTGAGATCGCAGTCAAGGGCTAAATTGTAGTTGATAAAAAAAAAACAGTCCTAAATAAAAAAATAAAAGAGGCACTGATACCAAATTATATAGATACAGTTGGGAATAGAACGAATAAAAATGTAGGTCATAAGGGTGTGGTGAACTTCGGCCTCGTAAATACTTTTTATATTTTTAAGTCGCTTTTCAAATAGTTTAGCACTACATATCGGTAGGTATATGTGCTGAGACGCTCTCGAACATGAATACTTCGATAAAATAAAATGCTCTCCCTCCTAGCTTATTTATACGAGACATATTTCCCTCGGCGTGATAGTAAGAGTCATTTAACACTCACGTAGATAATAAAACATGACCGCTATGATGGCGATATGTGACACACGTTTTATGTTTACGATCGAAACCTTGATGCTGGTTGGACTGACGACTTCCTAAGGCTTGTTCACACACAGCGATAGCAACGTTTGCAAACCAGCTCGAGGAAGTTTTCTCTTAAGACCGGATGCATATTTCCAGAATAGGTGATGATAGTTGATAACCGGTAGAGTAAAATAGACTACTTTTAATTCTGGAAAATCATAAAGTTCCTCCGGGATATTAATACTTAAATCTACACGGAGAAAGTTGAGGGCATTATCTAGCTTATTTTAAGTTGACGACCTCCGTGGCGCAGTGTGTAGCGCTGTTGTCTTAACGTGCGGAGGTCCCGGGTTCGATCCCCGGCAGGGTCAATTTGGGAATTTGTAATTTCTGAATTTTCCCTGGTGTGGCCTGGTGGGAGGCTTCGGTCGTGGCTAGTTACCACCCTACCGGCAAAGACGTGCCACCTAGCGATTTAGCGTTCCGGTACGATGCCGTGTAAAAACAGAATAGGGGTATGGGTTTCATTTAACTGCCATGCCCCAGGTTAGCCCGCTACCATCTTAGACTGCATCATCACTTACCATCAGGTGAGATCGCAGTCAAGGGCTAACTTGTAGTGGATAAAAAAAAAAAGAAAAGTGACTTGTACAAGAGATAGTTTGTATCTCAGGGAAGCCGACATAGACTTTTTACTACGGACAATCGCGGACAAAGTTGCGGGCATCATCTAGTTGCAAATATTAACAAGATTAACAAGTAAATTGTATACTAATATTTTGTACGTTATGTTTGTCATTTCTCTATAATATTTATTATCTCTAACTAAACAATATTCCCAAAGTATTAGTACTACTTTAAAAGTAAACGTTGTAGATCACTTTAAGTAAGTTTGTAGTTGGCACATATCCAAAGTGTACACAAAGCTCGTACAGGGAAACCGAAACAAAATACAAACTTTGCTCACTCGAGTTTTCGTTTAAAGCAAAAAGGAAACAATAATTCATGTTGAGAACGTCTAAAAGCGAATGAACTGGATCAAATAACATAATTCCTTTAATACTAAACAGGTTTATTTTATCTACATTTCGTCTCTTGCGAGTTGCGATAATATTATTCCAGTGAACTTAAATCACACAATGTATTTCTGATGAGAAATTATGGAATTTCAGAAAGGTTAGATGCGGACATACGATAAGGACATACGAATTGACTAAGAGCGAAAACACTACTAACAGGACTAGATAAAAATAAAACATACACAAAACACGACGCGTCGTCGTGTCGCGCTTTTACAGCTCACTATAAAAATGAGTGCGTAGATTTTTTTCAGCCAGACAAAACGATGTTGTGTTTAGTGTGTTTTTGATCTAAGAGTTTGGGTTTCAACATTCTGGATTGATTTTGACAAATAATATGGTATAGAGACAGCTTGTTTTATGGGGAAGGACAAAGATAATTATTTTTTTTTTACCGGTAAATCAAAGGGTTCCCATCTGGGCCCCAATCATGTAAGAATGGCCGATCAAACGTTAAAGATTTTCGTCAAAGTAAAATAAACCATAACTGCATTGAATTAGAGCTCAATTTCATCTGCCCATTCTTATACGTTTAGGTATGTACGATACCCTCAACGTATAAGAATGGGCAGACGAAATTGAGCTCTAATTCAATGATGTCATGGTTTATTTTACTTTGACGAAAATCTTTAACGTTTGATCGACAATTCTTACGTAATCGGGGGGCTGAACCTAAAATCACGCGGACGAAGCCGCGGCTATCATATTTTAGCAAGTTATAATACTGTCAAAACATCCTTCTCTGATATTATTGGAGAACAAAATCAGTTACCTACTGTTAACTCAAAGAAATCACAATTTTTTTATCATTTTGTTTTCTTGGTAAACTGCGGCTTATCAGTCAAAGTCTCTTACTTTATTTTTTTCTTATTATCTTGTTTTTCTTTGATCAAAATACTTCTCTTGCTGAGCGTTTCAATATTTGAATTATATTATTATCAATACCGATTTCTGTCGTTTCCTATTTGATTACTGGATTTTTTGTGAATATTTACTTTACCCGTGCGTCAACTTATAATTGAAATGGATATTTATGAATGAGTCAATTTCTTCATACGTTTATTTGTGTCGATCTATTTGGTTCTAGTATTTACTTATTATTGCAAGTAATAAAGAGAAAATGCGTGACACAGGAAAACCAACGAAGATAGATTTTATGAAGCAGGTCAACAAGAAAGTAATTGGAATCGGATCGGATATATAATAGAGATTTTACTATACTTACTTCTGTTGACTGTTCGTAAATGCCTTAAATTCGTTAACTGCCTTGTTGGTTAGCATGTTCGACTGCGGCCGACGAGGTCCCAGTTTCGAGTCCCGGGTCGAGCCATAACAAGTATTGGATTTTTCTGATAAGAAATTCTCAGTAGGTACTAGCCCAGAATTAGGAAGTTGGCGGTGTTTCACCCCCGTGCCTCGAAGAGCATGTTAAGCTGTCGTTCCTGCGCCTGATCTCTCTCCGGTCGTGTCGATTTTACGTCCCATCGGGCTATGGGAGTAAAGGAACTGAGAGTGCACCTGTGTATGCGGACACACTTGTGCACTAGAATATCTCCCACGCAGATGGCTAATCTCTCTGGAGATAGGCCGCCGTGGCCGAAGTCCGATTGGGAGGTCATTCGTATTATAATTGTTATTAAACTAGCTAATGCCCGCGACTTCGTCCGCGTGAATTGAGGTTTTTTAGTTCCCGCGAGAACTCTTTAATTTTCCGGTATAAAAAGGAGCTTATGTGTTATTCCAGACTATAATCTATCTCTGTGCCAAATTTATAATACAGATTAGTACAAATTTATAATACATATTAGTATAAATTCTTACAACTCACCACAGGTGTAAACCACTTTGAGGTACGTCCGACTGCCAGTCCGACAAGGCTTGCCAAACATCTTGCTGTCAGCAGAAAGGACGCAGCGTCTCTTGCCGTGACACTCCCTCATCGACGTCTCTGTTGCGTAAGGCTCCAAACAAGCTGTTAAACAAAAAACTTTTGACTAGAGAAACAACAAAAAGTCGGTTAGGGGTATTTTCCGTTATACCTACACACGAGCACTGTAAGGTGTGACGTCAATTTAGTATACAGCGAAGCCGTTCCTTTATAGTTAGCTATATTGGCTGTGGTTACTGTTTAAAACGGAACGCAGTTCAGCTGTTGATCACTTGATCAAAGCACTGAGAGCACCTTACCTCGAAACCTCGAAAACGCCAGTGCTCACAGTACAAAGATGTCAACAATGTATGACGTCATATATTTCCCTAAGATACTGCGGCAGTATACAGTCAGTCCATAACGGAACGAATTTCTCCCCAGTAAGAGCACTGAACAGTGCTCGCAGTGTATAACGGAACATTCCCTAGAATTAGAAATACCTAGGTAGTTTTATAATTTTTTTATTAGTGCTTCACACACGAGGAAAGTTTCTAAACTTACTTAAATATACATATCAAAAATTTCGGAACCGGCAGGATTTGAACCTGCGTCCTGTGTGTGTGTTTCCTAGTTCAAAGAGTTCCATCGAATATGGGCCTTTGAAAGTAGTTTCGATACTTTAATATATCGCTACTGGATGGCATAAACAGTCGCGTAAAAAGACTGGATTAAAGATGCATGTCTCAAATTTCGTCACTGGCAGGTAAGTGAACCGTGGCCGAGTGGTCAAGGCGCTCAGGGCGCGATTCCCAGAGAGACGCAGGTTTAAATCCTGCCGAAATTTTTGATATGTATATTTAAGTAAGTTTCGATACCTAAGTAGCTTAGCAACGTAGCACATTTTGGGTGGAATGGCATCCACAAATAAGAAACTAGCTATAGTAAAGGGATTCCCTACAACCAGTAGCTGACGGACAGGATAAACTACCTTCTAATGCGATGGCTGATCGCATAACAATAAGTATCTTAATAATATTTTGTAGTTAGACCTAAAGTAGGATGTAAATGAATGAAATTAGGAACGAAGACTTAATGAATATATTATTACAAATTATGTATTTGCAGGTACATAAGGCCCCAACCTATTACAGTATTACAACAACAAAAAAACTCGCAATATCCAATACCGGGCGGTCGTACAAGGAAAAGATTGAACCGATACCGCACGCAATTTTATCTGATGCTTCTTGGGCCCGAGTACGGTCTGGAAGCCCGCAGAAAATTTTGATAAGGTGCTTGATTGAAGTTTTTGAGGTTATTTCTACGTTATTTGGGAAAACTAGACCTGGTGCTAGAGATTCTTGGCTGGGGATTCTTGGCTAAGGGACTCTTTGCAAATCTTTGCAATTTCTTTGCTAGCTAAATTTTGAATGGTTCAGTAAAAAAAATATTTATTATTATTATTTTTTTATTCTTTATTTGTGAAAATGGATTCAATCTTAAAAAAAATGGATTCAATGGTATCAAAATCTCATACAGAATACACAACAGGTACTTACAGGTTCGTCCATAAATAGTTCAAACTTATTATTAAGGGCAACTTTAACATATTTAATAATATCATTAACGGCTATTTTTACAATCAATTTTTTAAACTCACGAATGTACAACGGTCTGACTCGCGTCTAGTAAATCAACCACTGGTAATGCAAGAGCAAAGATAACCATTTTATGTCGACTTTCAGATATGCAGATAATAATAATATGATCAAGCACATTTCCAAAATTTCCTGCAGACTCTCGGCCCATATGTGATGCTTTTATAGACAACGTAATAACTCGAGGGATACTCACTTTCCTCTTTCATTCCCCGCGGCTGTGGACATTGTATCGAGTCGTACTCCGTCCTCCCGTACTGTGCGGAATATATAGCCACCCTCGAGTGTGGGTTACAGCTTAAATGAAGCACGTCGTTTTCGCAGCCCACTTTACTTCTGAACTCATCTGCCAAAGAAAAACAAACCTTACATCCTTCCAACGAGTCTGAAATTCAATTAACCATTACTGTGTTACATATAAAGCTTTCAGCGACTCAGTATTTTGTTTTTTTTTCTCTACAGCGTTTTCAAGAATTAAAACTCAGCACTTTAGTATATTGCTTGTGAAATCTGATGTCTCATTTTAAGATTAATGAAGACGCCCAGACATAAATTAAAACGAAAGGAAAATATTGTGAGTCTCTCCTTCACATTTTTTTGTAAATGCAGACAAGAAAATAGATTATAATGTTGATAATACGAGGTCACAGATAAATCCCCGATATTATGGGCTATAGGTTTAATAGATTTTGACTTTATAAAAAAAGGACCTTAATTCGTTTTTTAAAGCACACATTCACTCGAAATGAAAATCTTGCGAAATTAAAATGGTGTCTTGATTTGTTTACTTTGTTTTGTTTTGAAGTTCAAATAACAACGTTGCATTAGTGAGATGTACTCATACCAACTGCAATTTAGAGAGCTCGGATTTACGCGCATTTCGTTTTGGCAACCCTTTCACAATGTCGCGTGCATTCGACACGTTTTCATGGCGCATTGTATGTCCCTCATGCCTTAATATTCAAGAAGGTTGCCACCTAAAGAATGGTGAAGTTTGGTCGTCTAAATATTAGATTCAGAACAAAGATTTTACGACAAACATGTCGTAAAATGTTTGTTCTGAATCAAATATTTAGATAGAGTCTGCAAACATCCCAAATGGAAATATTGGTCAACATAGGGTCACATAAGTACCTACTTTTCTTTCCCCAGTATCCTTCAAGTTTTCCAATCCTACTAAAATTATAAAAGCAAAAGTATGTTCGTTTGTTTGTCCTTTATTTGTTAATTCACTTATTGTTTTTTCATAATATACATATATAGATAATGACTTGAGAGTTGAGGTTGACAAACTAGGCAATTTCAGTCAGGCCAGAATTTTCCAAAAACCAAACTCCGCGCGCACGCAGTCGCGGGCTTAAACTAGTTATTTATATAAAAAAGCAATTATAGACAAATTCCTCTTTCTTTGTGTTTGCATCCTTAGCACAAATGGTAGGTACCAATTTCCACACGAAAACTTCCTTTGCATGTTTTAGCAAGCTTATGAGGTTAACCGTGTCAGAATATTATTACATTTGGTGCCAAGGAATCCGCTGACCTGCTCGGAATCGAGCCAATTTTATTTTAACTGGAGAAAGGACTTCATTTCCAAGACTACAGCAATCAATAAAACTGTTTACTTTCTAGTTAAATAATGGCACATGAAATATGGCAAAACATAAACAGCTCAAATGTCTTCGTATTATTTTCAAGACTTGATTTACTTAGCAGTATCTCCCTTTCTCTCTCTCTCTCTCTCTACGGTCTATTTCTCAAGGTCGTGTTTCTTTCTCTCTTTCTACGGTCTATTACGCATTGCTAAAGGTCACGACCTTTAGCAATGAGAATCCTTTTCCGTTAATTACGTAATGGTAGGTAAACATTTTCATAATGCGGTGGGTTCACAGGTTTTTCTGTACATGACTTGATTAAGATTAAGTAGGTAACAACGAGATATTAATTTAACTCTTAGGTATTGAGCGGGTATCCTGTATTCGGTTTTCGAATATTAGTGATAATTTATAGCTAAGACTGACGACTTTGGAGTCGTCACAGTGGAGTGGTTTGGAGTGGAGCACTTGGGTGCTCTTCCAGGCACGGAAGAAAAGAAAAGGTTAATTTTAAGCTCACATCCAGTTACCGATTTGGGTCAAAGTTGCTTAACAATCGCAATCGACTGCAAAGACTAATTTATATCCCGGGAAATCAAAGAGTAGCCGCGGAGTTTTTATAACTTATAACTAGTCTGATAGTTTTAGTGATAAGACCTCCCTTGCGCACGCGTTGTTTTCTGTTTTTTATTTTATTTATTTATTTATTTATTCTGTACAAAATACAAATTAAAACTAAACTTAAATATAGAAAGGACGTGTACAAGGACATCTTATCGCTACAAATGTGGATTTCTTCCAGATGCCCTAGGTGTGAGAACAATTGATGTCTAGAGATGCATAGCAGGTACAGAAACGACAAGAGATTATATACAAAACTAAATAATATACATAATTTAAAAGCTTATACATATATAATCATATAAATATGTATAAATATATAAATACACAAATATAATTTAAAAAATAATACATATATTCAATATTACATACAAATATAACATATATATGAATATATACTTATAATATAGGTACATTTACAATATACAAATAAATAGAAATGAAGAACTAAATATTATTATCTGAAGAAGAAAGATAGTGCTGTTTAAGTCTTGACCTGAAAACTCCAAGGGATGGGTTGTCCCGGAGCATATTCTCCGGAAGAGAATTCCAGAGACGCGCAGCCTGGACAGCAAAGGATTTAGAGGCAAAGATTGTATTGTATTGAGGAAGATCGAGAGCTCTCAGTGTTACACAGGAACGCATTGGTCGAGCTCTGGGAGAAGCTACCTGGAAGCGTTCCCGTATGTAAGGAGGGGTGGAAGATTGGAAAATTTTGAAAAGCAAGGTTAGGATGTGAACATTCCGGCGAAGGCGAATAGGGAGCCACTTCAATTGACGTCGGAAATCGGAAATGTGATCGAATTTGCGCAGTCCGAATATAAAACGGATGCACAGATTCTGAAGCCGTTCTAATTTGTCGAGTAGCTCCTCTGTCGCATCTAAGTAGCATACGTCAGCATAGTCGATGAGAGGTAGGAGAAGAGATTGTGCAAGCATTATCCTAGTGGGCAGAGGCAAGAAGTTCTGCAGTCTCTTTAGAGAATTGAGCGAGTAGTGTAACCGTCTACTGACCTCATTTATGTGCGCAGACCACGAGAGGTTACAGTCCATTATCAGTCCCAGATTCCTAGCCTTGTCGGTTAATGGTATGGGAACACCGTTATAAACTATTCGAGGTAAGGAACTGAAATTAACTTTTCTGCGCATCCTATTACTACCTATTATGAGAGCCTGCGATTTTTTTGGGTTAGCGAGCAGACCGTAAGATTCTGCCCAAGACTTTATTTGTGCTGGGTCAGTATTGACAGCATCAACTGCGAAGGCAAGGTTTTTTGTTTATAATTAAGTTATTTCTATAGTATGTGTGGCAATAAACAATTTATCTATCTATATATCTATCTATCTATCTAATATCTATCTAGTCTTAATTGCGGGAAACGTCTAGTTTTAAATGAGTGCTACTTACATGGACGGCACTTGTACGCAACTTCGACGAACCTTCTTGACCCCGGGCAGGGATCGACTCCGAAGGCTTTCGGGCTGGTGTGGAACTTGCATTGCCTCTTCTTCTGGCACGCCTCTACAACAGTCTGTAACAAAGAATACTACCGCACATTAGTTAGTATGCCGATCATACTGTGACTTATGCCTATAGTTCACATTGGTCTATGGTCAGTTGATGCCCAAAACTTGTTTACTCGTATGTTCTCAGACGATAGCGAATTGCGCAGACCATAGCCCGTATCCCATTTTAAATTGCCGATTCCCGAAAGTACTTCATAAATTCAAGATAATTCAAGGTAATCCAAGATGCAGGCAGCCTGCATTTGGATACCTAGGGCTACCTTGCTATCAATTAAAAAACTGTTTTTTGTTACAATAAAAAGATAAACCTTCATAATATAGAGTTGAATAGAAAAAAAGTCATGTAAAAAATACGAAAATGACTACCGTAAGTCGTAACTGGCTCGTAGCAATAAAAGAAAAATAGCCCGAAGCAAGAGCTTACAAAAAGCAACATTGGTATTTCTAGTCATACACTGAGCAAAATTACTGGTAATTTGCCGGCTGAATACCTACCCATCTAGCAACAAAAGTAGGACGTTTGCAAAGTCTTTTAAACGTCGATTGAGTGGTTTTTGGCATGTCGCTACATTCAGAGCTTTTACGGCTCAATCCGTGACGTGATTCAACAATACGACTTTTTTATGGTGAGTCAGCGGTTTTTATACCTTTTAGCCTTTGGATAACGTCATGTAGGTAATGGAAAATAAGTGATTTAGGGAACGTTCTATTTGCCTAGCTTTCTTGGGGACGTAGCTACAGTTCTTTTCACGTAAAAAGATTAAAGATCTCTGGGGCCCTGGGTAGTGGTATGCGGGTCATGCATATCAACACTGTTTTATCGTCAAGCTATCGTCAGTCCACTGCTGAACATAAATCTCCTCTGAAGTACAATATTAGTGTAATATTAACCATAACTCTTTTTGTAACTTGTCAAAACTTTTATGACTTCTCGAAATTTACATTTCCAACGTGCTTTTGAACTACTACTCAAAATAACATCGCAATAGTTTTATTAAAATGATGATAGTCTAGACAGTTATAAAATAGAAAGCTCAATTAAGGATAATATTATCTTCTTGAGACGATCTAGTCTTGAGAGATTCACATGAAAGATGTACAATTAAATGTTAAATTAATCCATGTTTTCTTCTAAAATCAAATAATCCCTATGAATATTATAAATGCAAAAGTCTGTCTATCTGTCTATTGTATCTTTACTTTTTATCCCGGAAAATAGGGTAGGGGTTAAATTACAAAAAACCTGAATCTATTTCAACGATCTTGCTTGCATCATCCTAGTTTTCTAATAACTTAGGGTTTTACAAATACGGGGTCGTAAAACTTTGTTTCAGATAAAATTATTGCAGTACCATGTATCGAATTGACAAGGTAGGTATAATAATTATGAAAAAACTAGCTGATGCCTGCGACTTCGTCCGCGTGGTTGAGGTTTTTTTGATTCCCGCGGGAACTTCTTAATTTTCCGGGATAAAAAGTAGCCTATGTGCTATTCCAGACTATAATCTATCTCTGTGCCAAATTTCATCCAGATCCGTTCATCCGTTGGAGCGTGATTGAGTAACAAACATACATCCATACATACATACATCCATCCATCCAAACTTTCGCATTTATAATATTTATATGGATACAGATTTAAAAACTTTCAAGCTTTTTTACAGGCTCTTTTGAAATTCGACTCAATCCAATCAAATTTATTTACACGATTGTCAGAGCATTCTGTACTCACATTAATATAACTGTAAATTCATCGGCCAAAAAATAATATTACTGCCCACTGGATCAGAATAGAGAATCGATGAGTTTCATTCGAACTTTCGTTGGATTTTAACCGATGAATGGATACCTACATTCTGTGATGCAACGTTGGTGAAAAAATTGGCTTTTTAATAACAAAAATATACGTATTGCAAACAGAAATTTTGGTCTGGTGGTAAAAAAGTTGACGTCATTTGGTCTGGTCTGGTCTGGTGGGGAGGCTCTGGCCGTGGATAATTACTTCCTACCGGCAAAGATGTGCCCACCAAGCGATTTAGTGTTCCGATAGAAAATTGATGAGAGGTAGAGGTTTAATATAACTGCCATACCCCTAACAGGTTAGACTGCTGCCATCTTAGACTGCGTCAGCAATTACTTCCAGATGAAATCGCAGTCAAGGGTTAACTTGTAATGAAATAAAAAGGAGTTCCCCACCAACGAGGAAGTTTTCTCTTGTCCTGTCCTTGTAGCGTCTTTGGTCTAGCTGAAATTTTAAGAACATTCTTACTCGTAACTGTCGTAATTATTATACCCCTTTTGTATTTCACTCCGCAGTAGGCAGATAATAATAGACCGAAACAATATCTTTTATAACAAAGGGAACTGAAAGAAAATTCTCGGAAGACGTTTGCCACTCGACAGCCATTTTCACCGACACTATAAAGGGGTCAAGAGTAACAAGGTAAGCCAAGAGGTCGTATGCAAATCGATAAAGTAGGTTCCGGTAATTTCTTTAAAATATATTATTTTGAACTGCAGTGAGTACTTAACTGGTTTAAGAAGCTGGAGAACGCGCGCGAATGATAGAGATAGATGGAGAAATCTTCTGGAGCAGGCCCGGGCCCATAAAGGGCTGTAGCGCCGATAATGATAATGAATACTTAACTTGCCTACTATCACCTTATGTAACACTTAAAACTTAGTGGTTTAGAAGCGCGGCTTCGTATTCGGGTGATCGGGGATGGATACTTGACTTATATATTTTATAAATATTTGATGAAAATCCTTACATATTCTTATATTAATAGAAATTCCACTCAAGTGGAGCTGGGAGGGCCTGCTAGTGAATTTCAAAGTACAACCTACACAATAAACAAACTAAACAAGTAAACAAACCAATTGCCTGATTTCTGAGAAAATTATACCGTTACATAAAGTTCTTTACTTTATGGAACGGTTATTTTCCTATAATTTTCTCAGCGATTAGTTGCGTGATGTTGGGTAAAATAATCTCATGAATATTATTTTCCAAAATAAGTAGGCTAACGTTAATAATTTATTTTATACTACACCCGCTCGGAAAGTACCTTCTTGCTTTTGTCAAAACGAGGTAGAAAGTACGTCATTGCTACAGACCAAATATGCGGGAGGAAAAAATGTATGAAATTTCATTTCAGCAGTGCTAAGCGGGGAGAAAAAGTGTATGGAAATCCATTTCTAACGCGCTGTTTTTTTTTAATTTTGAGTAAATATGGTATCCGGACGTTGAGAATTTGGATATGTCTTACCTTAAGGATATAATATTAGAAGCAGCTTCACCATATTCGACATAGAAAAGTCAAATATGGTGAATGTCGATTGTCGACATCGATGTCGATTGTCGGTATCGATGTCGATTGTCGATACCGATGTCGATTGTCGATATCGAAATCTATATTGAAATAATCCTCAAAATGTAGTCTAGTTGTGATAGTGAAGCTTCGAATGAAGCGACTCATATAATTATGATAGAACTTCACTTTTTTTCTTTTTTTTTTCTTTTAAAAAAATTTATTGAAAACAATACAATAGAAATTAAAGCTAGCTAGCCTAACCTAATTAAGGACTATTAACTATTATTAACTATTAACCTAAGCCTTTGTAAGTTCGTTTAATCACTAATTATCGCTTATTTTCCTCGCAGGTGCACTATGTACGAGTATCACTCGATAGAAAGTACGATTCCTACCTCGCGTGTATTGCGGCCCTTCGGCCACAGGGTAGATAAACTTCGGCTACGTCTCGGGCCTCAAACTACACCCTCGTTAGTAATCGGTCACTTTCTCCTCTCGGTGAACAATGTACTATAGATTCTTTGAATACTTATATGTTCAATTATACGTTTCGGTTAAAAAAACATCACAAACAGAATGCAAGAAATCGTCTATACGAAGACGTTTTGTCCTGTCGCATTAGGATGCGCAGCTTCAAGCATATAAAAGTGCGCAGGTGGACCTTTATTTGTCTGCCAGATAAACAATATTTTGTCTGTAAGTATGTACTCGTAGTTTATATATTGCAGCCTCAAATAGAATTCCCTAACTTAAAAGTGGTATTGCACTTCATAAACAGAATATTTTATATTCTTACTTTTTTTTAATTTTATTCTTTATCTCCAGATTTAACTCAAAAAGGCCTACGTCTAGCATATTATAACGCATGCACGTACATATTGTAATATAAATGCGAAAGTTTGGATGGATGGATGGATGTTTGTTACTCAATCACGCAAGAACGGCTGAACGGATCTGGATGAAATTTGGCACCCTCAATCCCCAATCCACGCGAACTAAGTCGCGGGCATCAGCTAGTGTATATTGAGTTATTATTAGATTGAACGGTTAAGTTTAATGAAAAATAGGATTATGATTTGAATAAGGTATTTTTGATTTAGGTATTACCTGTAAAGTACTTGGCCAAGTACACGACGTGTCTCCAACGACTTCCACAGCCACTGGCTGGTACTCCGTTAGTTCTGATGAACAAGAGCTTTGGGACGCCGACGTCCCATATTGTGCCACTTGTATACTTATTGTTGTGCCCCTTGGACATATTAGAGTCACCATCTCTTCGTCGCACGCCGCTTTCTGGTGTGTTCGGAGTGTGCCAAGGAGCAACTCTGGGGACAAAAGATTACAATTAATATGCGAATGATGACATTAATTGATTCGATTGAAAATATATTCAGAATTATATGTTTTTTTTAAATAATGGAGAGTTAAATATACCAACTTGAATTCTAGATTGTTTTGCATGGCCAACATTAACAAAGTGATAATTTGGTTTAATTTCTCAAAAAACAGTTTGTTTGCTAACCTAAGCTATCGCTGTGTACGCTATTGGTTGTTTAAACTAAGAAAAATAAAAATGATACTTTAATTACTTATCTAATATACTTAAGTTATTTTCACAATCTTCGGGAAAAATTTATTAGGAATAAAACTTATTTTTGTTAAGTTATAAAACATTAAAATTAGATAATTCCGCGACTTCGTCCGCGTGGACTAAGTTTTTTCGATTCCCGCGGGAACTCCTTAATTTTCCGGGATAAAAGTAGCCTATGTCCTTCCCCGGGATATAACCTATCCCTGTACCAAATTTCATCAAAATCGGTTGAGTAGGTGGGCCGCGAAAGCGTAGCAGGCAGACAGACAGACAAACTTTCGCATTTATAATATTAGTATTAGTATGGAAATTTAAATATTCCCACATAATATTCGTATAGTAAATGAAAAAATAATAATAGAAAGAATCTCTTGCTTGCTTGAAATAAAGCTTATCGCAAACTGCACCACCGCAGGTGTAGTAACGTCTCATTACGACGTCCGGTCGTAGCTGTTAGGCAAATATGCCTTTACATTTGAGGGTTTACCAAGAGCCAATACAAATTATGCAAATAGCGACATCGTAGTGCTAATCAGGACTAACTAACTGAAACAGATCACGTCCGGCCCATCTGATTAACATGCATACCAACGTGGGTATAGATACTTTCAGGAAATTAGCTCTCTTCTTTATAAACTTGTTATCTATACACTATAATATATACCCGAACTAAAATTGTATCTCTGTTAACTTTTCACGAGCTACGAGTACCTATATTTTGTTTTCTAATGAAATTTGGTTTAGTATGTGCGTTTATGCCGATGAATTTTCATACCAATTGAACGTATACTGAATGAAACTCAATTAATTTGGAAACTCTCTTCAATCATAAATTGCATCATCATTCACCTAACAGTTATTAAATAAAAACCTAACATTTCGACAATGTTTATTTACTGATTAATCAAATCCAAATTGGGCGATCCATCAATTTTTACTTAGATCGATTTCCCCGGAAACCAATTTTCATTTTTTTCAATAGGTAATGACTACAGAATTCAGAATATGAATAGAACAGATGTTTCTGCAGATGTGTGTGAAACATCTATGTGTATGAATATAAAAAACAGGCAAACTTGAATAGCGTTACAGTAGGTAATGTTTAAAATGCAACGAGCTCAATTTACAACGGGACCTGTCAAACAAAGAATGTGGACTTATTTTACTAACACCATCTAGTCTGAAAAGCGGGACAGCGCTATGGTGGGGACACGGATAGGCTTATACAGGTGAGGGGCATGCCCTACAAAACGGACGCCCAACTTTTTTCTATGAAAGGGCCCATCTAGTACCTACATCTAAATCGATGTTAAAATGTTTACATTTATGTTCGGTGTTTTTAATACGAAAAACATAGCCAATGACCATGGTCTGTGTACAATGAAATTTAAAAAGCATTACTACAGATCACAGATTACAGAGACACAATATGATTATAGAGATTAGGGTGACGTTAGGTTTAGCCATGGAGGTAGGAAATAAGTACCATTTAGCACGACAGATACTGTTGTATTAATAGTTAATTAAGTTTTTATTTTTGTTTTTTATTTTAAATATTTTATTGATGGTCCGTGGCGTTTTGGATCTTGGGCCTCCTGAAAATCAGCGTTGCGGTATAGGTATATACCTACCTCTCATGCTGTGGCACAGGCTGAGGGGGTGGCCCATTGACCACACTTATACAAATATGCATACTTTACTATAGGTACGTAAATTCAGTAATTAATTAGTATAAGTTTAAACTTGTGGTGGTCAATAAGCTTTTATTTATTTATTTACACCTAATCTAAGATCTTCATCTATTTCAGTTTCATTAATTGGTATGATACTTCGCCTGGTTTAGTATGAATTGCTATACTTACGGATATTTAAGACACCGTATTATGCCATTTATATTAACTTTAATATATAATTCTGCGGTACAGGCTAATATAGCCGATATTTTCTCTGCTACGGAAGAAGAATCTATCAATTGATAATGGGTGCATGATTCATGGGTCCGATGAGACTGCCGGTCCTACTATTGATCATTTTAAATCTACTAGCACGGTTTAATGGATCAGCTTTATGTAAATGATAAGCTAACAAAACCTACCAAAAATCCATATTTGGCATTATTATTTTGAAAGCATTCTTCCTTAGAATAACTACATATAGAAGGTATGTTTCCAAACAACGCCTTCTCAAAACGCAAGCTACAAATTCGCTATTTTTGCTGTGTTTACTTGCCTTGTCACGCACACAAACACAAACATAATGTTTCCAATTTAAATGTTTTCCCCCTAAAAGTTGGGTAAGTAATTGGTTAGTTTGTTTGTAGCATTGTAGCTTCTAAAAACTAAGTTAACCAGCTTTTTTCGGACTTGACGGTGCCATTTATGGCACCAATTTAACGGCTTACATTTCGCGAGTGTACTGGGTTTCTATAGTAGTTATTCTAAGGCATTCTTCATTATTTCAAGCATTCTTATTCTTAGTTTCTTGCCGATTCTTCTCAGTAGAATCTCCTTTCTGAACCGATGCTAGAGTCAAAAAATTACGAAACATAAGAGACACTTGTAAGTACTACATGGAATAAATAAATTGAGTATTGAAATACAAAATAGTATTTTTGCAAGCCCACCGCGGCTGTTACATAATCTAAAATCTAAATCATAGGAAGACCTTGATTTCTGTATCCCCTATCTTTCAACGTTATATTTTAAGGCCTACCCTCAACCCTGTTATAGATTTGTAATAGGCGTAAAATAACTAAAGTAACCGATATATCAAATATAAATATTATAAAATATGCGAAATGGATGGATGTATGGATGTATGGATGTTTGTTACTCAATCACGCCCGAACGGCTTAACGGATCTGGATGAAATTTGGCGCAGAGATAGATTATAGTCTGGAATAACACATAGGCTACTTTTTATCCCGGAAAACTAAGGAGTTCCCGCGGGAACCAAAAAACCTCAATCCACGCGGACGACGTCACGGGCATCAGCTAGTATTATTATCACTCAACGGATAACGAAGTTGAAGGGTTGGGACACATAGTATGAAGAACCGAAGTCGTCAGGGACCAAAGAATGACAATCTCGCACTGGAAAGTAAAGTATTGAATGAGCAATTATAGACGTACCTACGTGAACGGAAGATATTAAGCAAGTCGCAAGAAACCGCTGGATCCGAGTGGCACAATACTGCGGCATTTAAATATTCTTACGAAAACCCCTACTAAAGGAAATATCTTGAGCAGTATGGTATCCGAGGAAGAAGATGACGAAGATGACAATTGGTAGATACTGCAACTCTGTGTATTACGGCACTGCAGTTATCTTATCTGCGCTAGTAAGGTCACATGTGCAGTGAAAATAGATAGGTATATAGCTTTCGTATGTTAGCATCGTAATCCATGTCGAAACCCATCAAATGTTATCGCGGCCACACAGAACCGAGCGTCTGTTGATAATAAAAGTTGTGGGATAAAAATATTTACAACAGCCAACTGTTCGAGCCCCTCGGGCGCAGTCATTTAGACAACGGGTCATTAAGGGTATGTCATCTATTTATAGAGTACTCGTATTTCATACTCGAAGAGAGGCGTAATAGGGCGCACGTGGCGAATGATCGACCACGCTTTTAATATATGGTCCAGATCATAGGAAATAGAGATTATTCAACTGTTTAATTTAATTTTTGGCTGATCCAGTCTATATAAAATAATTATATTATTATGGTTTGTTAAGATTTATTGTGTGTTATGTATTTTAGTGCTTAATATGTATTTGCGCCATAACAATTTCATTATTATTATAATGCAAGGTTGGTACTTGGTACAGATGCACCGCACCCGCTCTTGTTCGCTCTCTCAGTGCGCAAAGAGCTCAGAACGTTACTGAGAGAGAGAGAGACCGCTAGGGCAAGGACGTGGGCGAGGGTGTGGGCAAGGACGAGGGCGAGGGCAAAGGCTACGGCGAGGACGAGCGCAAGGGCGTGGCCAAGAGCGAGGGCGAGGGCGACGGCGAGGGCGAAGGCGACGGTGTGGGCGAGGTCGAGGGTGACGGCGAGGGCGAGGGCGTGGGCGAAGGCGAGGGTGAAGGTGAGGGCAAAGGCGGGGGCTAATTAATGTGTGGACGACGGCCGCCACTACTCCTATACCATAATAATATTGGCACCTCAAGCCGTCAGGTTTCGGAGTTAAAATCACTAAATAAATTAAATTACTAAAGTAAATTATTGTTTCTGAATAATGTTACCTGTCAAATAATAATTAATTGCTATTGGTCACTTATATCTGTAGGTCAAATTAATAAAGAGCTTTATGTGATAGTGATCCTGTTTGATGGTTGTACGCAGTGTCTATGATAGAATCAATAAGAAGTTTCTAAGAATTTATACGAGTAGGTATAATGTTTGTACACCATCTAAACATATTTTTTATAATTTTACATATAAAATTATATTCTCTATTGGGATTTTAATTGGTTTTAAAAAGAGCTTGTTTTAAAACCAATTAAACTCTCAAAAGAAATTGTAAATTTTTGATTATACAATAACTTTTTGACTATACAATAACTTTTAAACTGAAACTTAATTAAACTGTAATGCATTTTGCTATAGAGCCTTATTGAACAAATTACTAACTGCAAGTTTTCATTTGCTTTTCTTTTTTAAAAAATCTTAAATACTAACTACGCTTTAAACCAAATTCAACTATTTTAAGAGACTCTCAAAATAGGAAACCTTTTTAAGTATCTGCGGTATTGGCCACTTGTACCAAACAACGAGCATCTGTTTCGATGCGGTTAACATTCATGATGCATCCTACTTAAGGGGATGCTTCACGAAATAATTAAACACGAACGAGGTATAGATATACTTAGCACACCATTAATCTTTGTCACGTTGGGATATGCATTTATGAAAGCTATGGAAGTATTCGAAACTCGCGACATTATCGGGAGTCATTGAAGTAAATTTTATTTTTATTGAAATACTAGAAGATACCCGCGACTTCGTCCCCGTGGATTATGTTTTTTCAACTCCCGCGGGAACTCTTCAATTTTCCGGGATAAAAAGTCTTATGTCCTTTCCCCGGGATATAACCTACCTCTATACCAAATTTCAGCTAAATCGGTTGAAAAGATGGGCCGGGAAAGCGTAGCAGACAGACAGACAGACAGACACACTTTCGCATTTATAATATTAGTATGGAATTAGTATGGATTCATCGTTCGTCATTGATAACGTTAATATACCCCCATAACTATACCAAGGCTCTTGCATAGAATATTATTTAGCACGAAATACAGTCATGATCATTTAAGTTTCAATGGCTTTCAAAAAGCTTGAGATGATTCTAAAATGTATATTAGCCACCTTAGGTGTAGGTAACACAAAATTTATTTTTGTTTTTATTAGAACACATACCTATACCTATTTACAAAGTATAATTATTTTGTAAATTCTAGACTCGTGTACCATAAAGTTAGTTTTTATTATTATTACCGTCTGGCATATTGCTGTTATCATAAAAGCTCTGTTAACCTTTTGGGAATAGGTACGAAGAAAGTTTTAATCTAAATTGCTTCATTGTATTTCATTTAAAGGTTACAGCTCAAGGGCACACTCGGGCTTGCTTGGGTGTTAGAAAACTGCAAAACAGAGAGCCAAAAAAACATACATATGACTAGAAACTTGTGTGAAACATTGTCACAATAACGCTTGATGGCAATCAGTTACTTCTCTTATCTCTCTTATCAACCCATCGTTGTCCCACTACTGAGCACGAGGCTCCTCTCAGAATGAGAAGGCTTTATCCATAGTCCAATTTATTTCCAACCAGAAGACTTAATCCACGCGACGCGTGTTTGTTTGTTGGTTTGTCCTTCAATCACGCCGCAATGGAGCAACGGATCGACGTGATTTTTGGCATGGGAATAGTTGAGGACCTGGAGAGTGACATAGGCTACTTTTTATTCCGGAAAATTAAAGAGTTCCCGCGGGAACCAAAAATCAATTAGCATAAGGGGCATTAGCTCGATAAAAATATATTTACAATCGAGAAACCATGTTGGGAACGTGGACTATAATACTTATAAAAACTGGAAGAGATTTCATATAAAAAGTTTCTCGCGAAAAAGAAAATAGGGTCATTAATACTATTTCAACATAATTTATTTTAATAGAAAAAAACAAAAAAAAGAAGGTAAAATTACTACCTACTCCTTTAGGATTTATGTTGGAGCTATTTCAATTTCAAACAATCATTAAATGAATTTTAGCACCTCTTTATTGCGCGTAAATATTTATTAGGCGAACTCGAAAGAGGAGTCGGTTTTCGGTCATTATTCAGTTTAGGCCCACAACCAAGCCCAGGTAGCCTTTTTTTATTTTTTGCGTTCCGTACTTTTTTTTTTATCCACTACAAATTAGCCCTTGACTGCGATCTCACCTGATGGTAAGTGATGATGCAGTCTAAGATGGCAGCGGGCTAACCTGTTAGGGGCATGGCAGTTATATTAAACCCATAGGTATACCCCTATTCGGTTTCTACACGGCATCGTACAGGAACGCTAAATCGCTTGGCGGCACGTCTTTGCCGGTAGGGTGGTAACTAGCCACGACCAGGCCAGACCAGGAAAATTCAGTAATTATAAATTTCCAAACCCTGCCGGGGATCGAACCCGGGACCTCCGCACGTTAAGGCAACAGCGCGCAACACTGCGCCACGGAGGTCATCAAAATAAAAGGTACGGAACCCTATTATTCCATCCACCAGTGTGGCCATTTCTCACAGCCATAGATTAAGGATTGGTCACCGCTACGCTCCTACCCTAAATTGAAACATAACCTAGTTTCAAACATAATCGGTTAGTTGATATCAAATGAAATGATTTATTTAACGTAGGACAATTTGTCCCACTCATGATACATACGAAGTCACACACACTATGCGACAGGAAAAAACGTGGTTACCCTCCAACGTGTTCATCGGACGTTTTATCCTGCTCGGTCCCTATAGTGTTTTTGTCCTTTATCAAATCATTGAGAGCTTTAATTTTAATTAAAAAATATCTGTTTTCCAACTAACACAGCGTTCTATAACCTCAGACGTACTTAGGTAATTTTTACAAAATACTTAAACCATGGGTTCCGTTCCGTGCTCAGGAATGCATGTCAGGCAATATCATTTTAGCGTCTAGTTATAAAAGCGCTATAGGCTATGCGTAAAGATCAGTCAGCTGATAGACAGTAGTCAGGTCGTCTCTTTATTCGTGTAAGTTCCATAAAACACATACACATTTTGTGTATAGAATGCGCACCCGTGCGAAGCTGGAGCTCGCCGGATAGTTTAATATAGAGAGTAATGGAGATCTTCATCTAGTTTCATGTTGAAATTTTAAAATAAGTTCATATTGCAAATTGAAAAAGTGACGTCGACGAGGTCCTTTGTAAAAATATTTCTTTCATGTAGCCGCAGAATTAATAAAAGGAGCCAGGAAGGCGTAGAAATTGCGGTATTAAAAGAAAATAGTAACTCATTTTTATTTCTTCCCATTTTATTATATAGCGGTCGTAAAGTGAATAATTTTGCACATAATACATTCTGAGGTTCTAGCATCATGGGTCCCATTTTTTGTATGGAACTTGCGACTTAAATCTGGGGCCAGCCACCAGATAGGTACTCTACGTTTTTTACTACTATTACCTATTCTGTGGTTTTATTATAATAAAAATGTTGATGATTTCTAATCAACTTAATTTGGTATTTACGAGACATATTAAGTGCAATTTGCATTTGTCTGAGAATTTATGTTAAGAAAAGGTATCTTCTACACATTCTAATATTTTTAGTGCAGTTTTTACCATCCCTTGGAAGTCCCTATTACAAAGAAGATTTGCACATTCTATATTATATGATCAGGGAGACTATAAGGTATAATTACTATTAATACAAGATACATCTAGTAGACAAGCCAATGAATTCATTATAAAAGATAAATAATAGTTATTAAATTACTATGTTGCCAAATGATGAAGCGTGCGTAATTATACATAAATATTATAAATGCGAAAGTTTGGATGGATGGATGTATGTATGGATGTATGTTTGTTACTCAATCACGCTCCAACGGATGAACGGATCTGGATGAAATTTGGCACAGAGATAGATTATAGTCTGGAATAGCACATAGGCTACTTTTTATCCCGGAAAATTAAAGAGTTCCCGCGGGAACCGAAAAACCTCAATCCACGCGGACGAAGTCGCGGGCATCAGCTAGTTATACATAAGTACAAGATTTAAAAAGCTCATGGTGACTTTTCAATTTTCCGAGAAATATTTTCGCATTTATAATATTAGTTTCGCCTTGTCGCAAGTAAATGCAACATTAACCTAATCCATTATAAATTTACAACCAACCAAAAATAATTATCAAGGGTCTCTAACCACTAATTTTCATAATAACAGATGCCCATTTATAAATCAATTAGCATTTCCATTAAACAAAATTACTAAATTGTAGAGCTGTTATAAACGAATACAATCCATCAAAAGAGTCAATTGATTAATTATTACTATTACTTTAGCTTTAATTTGATAAATTATTTGTCTGGAGTCTGGATGGCCTTGCGTAGTACGAGTATTTTGATTTTCCATTCTGTTTTACGTACAAACGAAGTACAACTGAGTTATTAACTAAGTTTTGAAATCCCGGTTTCAATCCCCACAAGGTTCATTTCAGGAATTTTCTTTTTCTGAATTCTCTTCGGCCGTGGCTAGCAAGGACCTTGCAAGGTCCTTGGTGGCTAGTAACCACCTTACCGGCAAAAACGTGCCGCCAAGTAAGCCGCCAAGCGATTTAACGTTCCGGTACTGTGCCGTGTAGAAACCGATTACTTTTATGGGTGTAATATAGCTGCCATACCCCTATGCAGGTTAGCCCACTACTACTGGTAGTTGATAAAAAAAACAGTAACTTAAAAGAAATCCACCACCACCGCTACATCCCAATAATGTCCCACAGCTGGGAACGGGCCTCCACTCTCATAGGAGAGAGGGAATTTGAGCTTAGACCCACCACGCTGCTCCAATACGGGTTGGCGGGCTTTAACGACTATTATCATGTTAGTGATAACCTAGGACCGGGACCGATAGTAACCGGGACCGACGGCTTAACGTGCTCTCCGAGGCACGGGGGTGAAACACCGCCAACTTCCTAATTTCTAGTCAGAAAAACCCAACACTTAATTATGGCCTGACCCGGGACTCGAACCCGGGATCTCGTCAGACGCAGTCGAACGTGGTAACCACTAGACCAACGAGGCAGTTAAAAGACATACTATTTAATAACAAAATAAAATGTATTTCTCAATAACACTTACGATGATCAAAGGGAAGTCTTACATTTGTTCGGATAAGCCCCACAAAAACGTGTTTGGCTAAGCGAACAATACGTTCCCTTTTGAAGTCGAGCGTGGTGAACCGTATTATTTATGTTCCCAGGAATCACTCTAAGGAGATCGTTTTACGTGCGTCAAAGAAAAAAACCCTGACATAGTAAGGGATGGCGTGACATTAACGTTCAAGGAACGTACGGTCACAACGTGAGTATATATTCATACAGTGAGTCGACGCCGATTCATATGGCTACATCTGTGGGCTACATTGACCCGACCATTGACATTGACAGTTAGAATCCAGTACTCTCACAGTCACAGTACATATATATAAACAGTCAATCGCTCGTGTACAGAGTGGCTTGACCGTCAATCCGCTCTGTACACGATTAATCTGGATCTAGATCGTTGATTTTGATCGCGAATCGTAATCTTTGACTGTGTTCGTGCCGCCTATGGTTGAGAGAGGTAGGCACGAGGTAGGAAACTGTGTTGAACGTGGGAGGTCCCGGGTTCGATCCCCGGTAGGGTTAATTTAAGAATTTTTAAATTTTCTCTGGTCTAGCCTGGTGGGAGGCTTCGGCCGTGGCTAGTTACTAACCTACCGGCAAAGACATGCCGTCAAGCGATTAAGCGTTCCGGTACGATGCCGTGTAGAAACCGATTAGGAGTATGGGTTTAATATACTGCCAGGTTAGCCCGCTACCATCTAAGACTGTATCATCACTTACCATCAAGTGAGATTGCAGTCAAAGGCTTACTTGTAGTGGAATAAATAGAGAAAAAAGAGTTACAGAATATTCTGCCAGTTTCCTCCATGTCGTCCCAGTTACCCCTCAGTGCCCTGTCTCTGCTCTCTGTCAATGCTCTATCTAGATGCCTCCGTCGAACGACTGGTAAGAAAGAACTTATCTCCATAGACTGTGGCGCGGCTGAGGCCATCAAAACATTTTACGACTACAACGTACATGGTCAATGGACGCGACCCCGGCTGATTTAGTGCCATTCTGTTGAAGAACATAAAAAGCACAGCTGTGGACACATGTACCTACGAGTACATCTAGTTTAATTGCTTGTTTGGACTTATAATTTACATTGTTAAATTAAATTCTTTTTGGACTCCATGACCTTTTAGTTAAACCTAGTTCTAAGTAGTTATCCTAGTTTACCAACAAATCTAGTATAGCATAATTAATAAGTAACGATATCATAAAACTAAAGCTACGTGTGGTCCAAACGCGCCAAACTCAACCTGTTTTTTTTTAAATTTTTAACCATCTTATAAATCATCTAAAAAACTATCATAGATAGAGCAAATAATTGTCAAGCTTCCTTGTCATTTAATTCATACCTTTCAATGAATTTACGTTTTACATTAACTTTGAACTTATTGAGAGACATCTTCAAGATCTTTTCTGGGAGCTTATTATAGAAACGAACACTGTTTCCAACAAATGAATTGCTAGTTTTACTAAGCACGAAAATTGTGACTATAATCTAACTATTTTCGTGGGTTTCCACGGAGGGGTTCTAACCCGCGCCCGCAACCTCCGGGCCTGCGGCCTCCGTAGAATGCAGACATGTACCTATGAAAAATTAAATAGCTTATTTTCATCAATAATTTCTTTACCCAGTAAACTTGTAGATTTAAATGTTCTATTAGATGATACCCGTGACATCATCTCCGTTCAGGCGCGGGTTATATACGAGAGGGGACGGGCGCGGGCGAGGTGCGGCCGAGGTGCAGGCGCGGCGCGGGTGCGCCGTCTGTTCTATCATATTTCATACAAAATATATGCAAGCGACGGGGCGCCTGGTATACAGAGCAGGTATACAGCCGAGAGCTGGCGACGAATTTCGGGAACAATTTGAAAGAGGTCTGGTAATACTTTATAACCAACAAAAACGTCTAGGATTTATTTTTTCGAATTCATATAAGTATAAAAAATAAAGATGAAAAAATCAAGTTGCCAATAAAATGTTCTTCCGGATTTTTTTTGCAAATGTTATATGCTGTGCAGTAGCAAAATAACCGCAAATGCTCTACCAGACTGGCAGAACTGGATTCGGCAATGAACGAAATTATATTTTTCCACAATTTCAGATTGCCTAAAGGACCTTCCCGACATTCGTCGCCAGCTCGGACCCCATCGCCCCGCTGTTGCCGTCGCTCGGCCGCGTCGCTAGTTTCGTGTCTGACGCCTTATACTTCCAAGGCCACACCGCCGCCACACTTCCGCCGCGCCGTCGCCGCGCCTTTCGTATATATCCCGCGCCTTAGGTAATAGATATTACTGCGGGAACTGTTTCCGGGATCAAATGTATATGTATGTATGTATGGGTCGGGGTATAAGCTATTACAGCCAAATTTCAGCCAAATAGAACCAGTCATTGTGGCGTGATGGAGTAATATTCTAACTTACGTCATATGGCACGGTGCCAGAAGCCATAGCATGTATTAGGCGCAGTGTTGGATTAGCTATAGAGGAGGAGGCAGCAAATACTACCTATAAACGCGCCTGTGCCTAAAAATGGGGTGAGTTAAGTTTGATTTTGATTGGAAAGTTTCAAACCACTATACCTAATTTTCAAAAGATAATAATATAGTCCCACAAACTTATCTGACCCGATAACAGCGTCGCTAGTTGATCGAGCGAAGCGAAGGTCTCAGTCTACTTGAGTGAATTTGCACTTGTCCGTCCGTCCGTCCGTCTGTCAGAGCCTTATAAGTTCTGAGCTAATGAACGAAATTACTTAATGATGGCCTCGAGCCGAATATGGCTTAAAAAGTAATAAAAATCTCTATTTCAGGGGAGCTCTCATAGAAGCGAATGCGAAGTAAAATATTTTTTATAGCGTTACATTGGGGTAATTTTTTTTTTTAATTTCTCCTCTAAAATTGACGAAATGGGGGGCTTTCAAAGTGGAGATTTTCTAACGTCCAAAGTAATTGACCTCAGAGCTCTCAATTTTCTGAAAGGCTGAGCCTGAAACTTGATCCATCATTTGAATTAGGTATATCCTGTACTTGAACAACATTTATACTAAAATTAGATAAATATTATAAGGAAACGAAATTATTTAATTTTTATTTTTTTTTAATTTTTTTTTTTAACAGAACTTCACAATTATGTCCATAGATGGCGCTCTGTAAAAGTTTATTCGTTTGTGCTTACAAATAATAGACGTTAGCACCATCTTACGTGGAATAAAAAAATAGTCTACTGATAGTGTCTATGAACGTAAAGATAGTTAAAACTATCTTATGGATACCGCGAGGTCTCAGTTCGGGGCGAACCACTAGTTTAGATGAAAACTAAAAAAAAACAAAAACTAAAGGCATATAAATTAGTTCCAATTTTGGCCACCGGGCCGACTGGCCCGGGCATCTGGATCCGGTTTGACGGGCTGTACCTACGTCTTACTTAGTAGCTATCTGTATGCTAAATTTCAGCCCAATCCATTCAGTGATTTCAGCTACGCGTTGGTATATCAGTAAGTCACCTTTTCCTTTTACTTATTTAGATATCTATACATAAAGGTTGTTGTCTATAAAAATGTGTTTCTTTGAGTTTTTGGCATATTATTTTATTGCTATTAATCTGAACAACGGTCATTGTATTCTTACAAGTGTAATGGCTTGTTTTTGTGTGGGCTCTTTGTCTCTGACCCGTTTCTAAGTTTACTTTACACTTGCGTTAACACATACGGAAGACAGACAGAAACAATCATCTTTTATATATACTTAGGTAACTAGACATAACCGACTAGTTTATTTATTTACGACGTCTTGCCATGACTAACTGACTGATAGTTTCTGTATGTTAGCTTACTGTTGAGCATAGCCATAGTATGAATGGGAATGTTTCCTATGTCAAAAATTAGTACATTACACATCTAGGGCAGTAAAATAAGAAATGTCTCAGATCACATGTAATTGTTGTCCGAGGCGAAGCCGAGGTCAATAAACATGTGATCTGAGGCTTTCTTATTTACTGCCCGTGGTGTGTATACTATTTTTCTCCTCGACGGAGGCGGAAAGCGGCATTTTCGTTTAGCGCAGCGGGAGGAAAATTGACGCTTTCCGCCCGGAGGTGAGAAAAAAATATTTGTGTTCCAAAAGACGTAAAATCAACGTTTTCTGTAAGTTTTAAGTTTGGTAACCATGTTAAACTACTTATAAAAAAGTGCGTTGAATCTTGATGATGTTAAAAGTCAAACTCCCATACTAAGCCCACTTTATGACATTTGATAAAGAGTTGCTGAAATCTGTAAATACCTGTCTGATTTTCAAAAATTGTAGGTACTCGAACAAATATTTTAAATAATATCCCTGGATGCATAACTATAAAAGTAACATAACAAAATAATATTTGTTTACATTATAGCATATTGCTAACAGAATACCAAACTAAGTATAGTATAATAAAGTCCTTTGTCTTTGATATGAAGCTAAAAGCGCTTTTGGACTTTCTAGTTGATATAGAGTTCACTCCAAAATGTTAAACTAAGGAGTTGTTTAGTCTATGTTATAGTGGGTTTAATTAACGAAATTTTCACTGAACATTGTTGCTTAGAAGTTAAAGTTATCAAGTTCGATATAACATAATGTTTACTATGCAGAAGCTGCGTGAACAAGTTTGCAGTAGGTATTCGACTCGATATGTTAGATTTTTGAACTCTTGGAGGATAATCTTACGAATTGCGATAAACCTTTGATATTAATAAATAATCGTTTAACTTTTTCCCCGACAATGGCAAAGCCAAAAGGAATGTATTGGATAGAAGCAGGCGTTACTTTGACAATGCACGATTGTAAAGTCTCACTATAGTGCATTGTCGAGACAACATCATCAAACGTTCATTGAGAAAAATTTGGAAGATTAGTGTGGTGTGGTTTTGTGCCCATACGAATTGCTGGCTTTCTGTGTGGTGAATATCAGGAGCTACACGTGCAAGCATAGATTTGTCTGTTTTGGCGGATTATAGCGAATTATACTTATTTTTCTTTTAATACCAAAAGGAAGGGTTTTAATTTTAACAGTCTGTGTATTTTTGTATGTTCTACCGTAGCGCTTAAATTACTGACCCAATTTTGCTGAATGCGGTGTCAATAGATTTGTTATTGTAGGCCGGGTAACAAAGACTATATTTTATACAAAAGGAATTGATATGACGGATGTTCCATCCGAAAAAGTGTGGTTCTCTAAAATTTCCGAACCGATGGAAGTCAGAAACTCGCTGATTCACATATCAACGTACAGCTCAAATGGGTCTAGAATCTCGAGATTTCGGTATATAATACAAGACCCTGTTCAAAAGATCTTCTTATGCTCAAATTCCAAACTAAAACACGGTATTAACAACAGCTAGACTTAACTTCTCACAAAGTTTAATTTACCAAGTTAGTCACGCTTACGGCTGTTGGAACTATTATTTAAACGGTTAGTGAACTAATTTCTCTATACAAACAAACCCGGGGTAGGCTTTGCTCTACAATAAGGGACTTATTACACTTATTCAGTTGGATTCAGGTTTTATCCATACATTTATGTTTTGCATGCATCTTCTTACAAAATATTCGTCATCCATGCATCCGTTCAGCTTTTGCAGCAAATAGGCACAAAGTTAGGATAATTGCACAGTAATCTACGGAGATGCGTTCTTTCCTGATAATCTTTCGACGGACAGGTTTATACAGAGCTACGCGGCGGGGTGACAGGGGCAAGACTGGGAAGGGTTCAAACCTCCATGATATACTTACGTAGATGCATTCTTTTTTTTTTATATATATATAGGCTTGCGCTTGGCTGCAATCAGACTTGCTTGCAAGTGGTGATGCAGCCTGAAGTGTCTTTCCTGCCAGTCATTCGATGGACAGGTTTAGACAGAGCTACGGTACGGGGTAAAATGGGCAAGACGGGGAATAGTTCAAAGCTCCAATTTTCAGTTTAAAATTCAGTCATTATTAAAACTCAAAATTAGTATGCAGCTTGGAGGTCTATACGAAGGTGAAAGTAGGTGTAGTAGATGAGCTTGTGGTCTGCAATTTGTGAGGACGTCGTCTCCTGTAAAGCTCAGAGAATTTTTTGTACATACACTGCTTGATTTGCTGAATGATCTATATTGATTATCGCTTCTATCAGCCGTGAACAGCATCGTTGTGCTGTAGGCGGCTGATAGAAGTGGATTCCGGGATAAAAAGTCCTTTCCCGGGATACAACCTATCCCTGTATCAAGTTTCATCAAAATCAGTTGAACAGGTGCGCCATGAAAGCGTAGCAGACAGACAGACAGACAGACACACACTTTCGCATTTATAATATTAGTATGGATTTACCTGTGCTAGTTTATTCTATTTTAGAAATACCACGAAGCTTTTTACTTATTATTACTTCCATCCAAGCGCCGCCCAGTAAACAATTTAAAATAAACCACGATCCACGATGCTATCGTTGCGCTAGCATAAAAATAGAAAGGTTACTTTTTCCAATCCTTTCACAAAAAAGGCCATTGTTTACATTTCTGACCCCTTTGTGCGGAAAAGAAATTTTACTATTTTTACAGAAAACCTCGCTTAGATAAATAGAACTAAGTACAATGACTCTTTTTTTCCGCTGCAGAATTTTCCTGGGCTTATTCATGAATTGTGGAATAGGTCTAGACATTTTGTTTGATAAAACATGCTTTGAATATAGAAGTAGGATGAGCGGAGATGGGATCAATTCGTTTAGTGGAAATAGCGGAATATTAAGTTGAAAAATTACAAATAAACCATGCATACAAAATTTCGTCATAACATAGAATGAAGACATGTAAACGGATCGGAGTTCTGTTCTGTTATTTTTGTTTACCGGTCTTTTTTATGATACGTTATGGGTGTGTTTCTACTAGAGACTTCATTTGCAGAGCATAGATCGCTAAGATGCTAGGGCTCTTATTGGTGGATTTGACACTCAATATCCGTAGTTTTGTAACGTAGCACATCTCTTGTAGAAAGGAAGCCTTAGAATACAAAATAATCGACTGTGACAGACGGACGGACCGACGGACGGACGGAGAAAGTCGCACCATAAGGGTTCCATTTTTACCATTTTGGTACGGAACCCTAAACAGGAAATTGAAGTATTGTGGATGTCATGGATCGATTTTCAGCGACTTAGGACGCTTATTTGCTAACGATGAAATCTATTTAATAAAATTGTGTCTGAGTTTCTTGCTGGTTCTTCTCGGTAGGAAATGGCATTCCGAACTAGTGGTAGTGGTTTATCCCCGTTTGACATTTCACGGGGACTCGGGGGACTATTTATCCACCGTAATTTAGCGTTTTTATTTATTTACTAGCTGATGCCCGCGACTTCGTCCGCGTGGATTGAGGTTTTTCGGTTCCCGCGGGAACTCTTTAATTTTCCGGGATAAAAAGTAGCCTATGTGCTATTCCAGACTATAATCTATCTCTGTGCCAAATTTCATCCAGATCCGTTCATCCGTTGGAGCGTGATTGAGTAACAAACATCCATACATCCATACATCCAAACTTTCGCATTTATAATATTTATTTGATTTTAGGAATAAATTTTTTATCCTTTCCTCGGGGAGAAAATTGTCTCGGCCCATGCTAGGGGGGCTGCCTTAAAAATGGACAAAAAAGTATTACTTAAAAGCATAAAAAAATACTTAAACAAAAATTTTCATTTAAGGCACATTCCCAAAGAGGCATACTCAGATTGAAATCCGGATGGCCCTCAGGGTATTTATCAAGAGCAACTGTATTCTATCAATTCAATTCTCTGACAAGATTGATGGCAGTGTAATCGTTAAGACAGGAATAGAATAATGTTTTATTCAAATGATTTTAAGCCTCATTTTGCCGTATATCGGTTTAAACATCCATACTTATATTATAAATGCGAAAGTGTGTCTGTCGGTCTGCTACGCATTAACGGCCCATCTATTCAACTGAAATTACTAATTAAAGAGTTCCCGTGGGAATCAAAAAATTAATCCACTACAAGTTAGCCCTTGACTGCGATCTCACCTGATGGTAAGTGATGATGCAGTCTAAGATGGTAGCGGGCTAACCTGTTAGGGGTATGGCAGTTATATTAAACCCATACCCCTAGTCGGTTTCTACACGGCATCGTACCGGAACTCTAAATCGCTTGGCGGTACGTCTTTGCCGGTAGGGTGGTGACTAGCCACGGCCAAAGCATCCCACCAGGCCAAAAAGGTATTTTCGTAGCTCAACAAAATATACAGTTAACATTTTTATTTTATTCTGGTTTCGTACAATACTTTTCTGAATTGTGATTTTTCTACTGAATTCCAAATACATTTGCCTGAAACCATCTCCAAAATTCAAAATTCAAATGTTTTTTATTTAAATAATCTTTTGAAAGTACTTTTGAATCGTCAAGTGAATCTACCACTGCACTGAGAAAAATTTCCTTGTTTACCTTCCGATTTTTACCTTCTAAAACCGATTCCTTCCACAATTGGGTCTTTTCCTTCCACCGATTACCTTCTGAATCGGGGAACTGCCAAATTCCTACCGATATTTAGAAGGTAATGAATTTTATCCGTCTAATACGGAAGAACATAAAGGAAGGAAATTTGTTGGAAGGAATTAACCAAGAAGGAATTTCCTTCCAGCTAAATATTCCTACTAAATAAGGATGCATTATGATAATTCCTCCCAAATTTATCCTTCCAAATTAGATGTTAATGTCCTTCTGAATTCAAATCCAAAGTTGTCGGAAGGAAAACGCAGCTAACCTTCTGATATTGAAGGATATTTACCCTCTTAACTAGTGGGAAATAAATTGACATTACTATTCCATCAAAAAAGAAAGGATTAGAAAGGCTCGCTGGAAGGAACTACCATCCAAATTAGATGGATCACACTTGGAGGGAATAACACAAGGAGTATCCTTCTAAATTAGATGATAATATCCTTCTAAACCAATTATAATTTTTTGGTAGGAACAGTGTCGGAAGGAAAACACATATTTACCCTCCGAAATTGAAGGATAGTTACCCTCTTATTTAGTAGGAAATGAAGTGACATTACTATTCCATCAAAAACGAAGGGATTAGAAAGGCTCGCTGGAAGGAATAACCATCCAAATTAGATGGATCACATATGGAGAAAATAACACAAGGAACATCTTTCTAAATTAGATGATAATATCTCTCCAAACAAATTGGAATATTTCGGTATCGGAAGGAAAACGAATAAGTTTTATTAAATAGAAATTGTAACACCGAATGTAATACCCGACCCGACCACTAGATGTCGCTACGCGTATATTGGCTCGCGGTATAGGGTGGCGCCGGTCAAACACATATATATCGCCAAGTCCGCTTGTATCGGTACCTGCATCGTGGCAAATGGTGCTTCCACCTAGTTGGGACATTCATTGAAAGCGCATAGCAGAGCATAATTCATAGGTGGTATACGGACCCTTGCTGGGACAGGGCGTTTTGAAAGCCTATAATTTTGCAAAAGCCCGCTCCGTATTCGCCATCGCCTTAGGTAGGTAATATTTTGTCTTCTAGGTTTGGAAGGTTATTTATATTTACCGAACAAAATATATGACCAAGTATGTATTTACCGTCATTTATTTTCCTTCCAAAAAGTACCTTCCCTTTTGACTCAGTAGGAATTTCCGACCGAAATTTGGAAGGTACGTATTACCCACCGAAATAGAAGGCAGACATTGTTTGGAAGGAAATTTTGGACGGTAATAATATCCTTCCAAGTTGAAAGGTAAATTTCCTACTGAGTCAAAAGGGACGGTAATACCTTCCGTATTTCGGAAGGTCTTTTTTCTCAGTGTGGTTCGGAATACCATTCTTACCGAGAAGAACCAGCAAGAAACTCGGTGGTTGCTCTTTTTAAATACTTAATCCATTTACGATTATTATGATATCAATGTGTAGGTACAATTGGATTGTTGAAGAATTATAGACCCATCTCGCTGCTCAGCCATGTCTATAAGTTGTTCTCGAGAGTCATAACGAATCTTCTCGCTCGTAGGTTCGACGACTTCCAGCCTCCCGAACAAGCCGGATTCCGAAAAGGCTTTAGTACCATAGACCACATTCATACGCTGCGGCAGATTATACAGAAGACTGAAGAGTATAACCGGCCACTATGCTTGGCGTTTGTGGACTATGAGAAAGCCTTCGATTCGGTGGAAACTTGGGCTGTGTTGAGGTCGCTGCAGAGATGCCGGATAGACTACCGGTATATCCAAACGTTGAAGTGTTTGTACGAAAACGCCACAATGTCAGTTCGGATACAGGACCAGACTACGAGGCCAATCCAACTGCAGCGGGGAGTGCGGCAGGGAGATGTAATCTCCCCAAAGCTCTTTACCGCTGCGTTGGAAGACGTCTTTTAGCTTCTGGATTGGAACGGATTTGGCATCAACGTCAATGGCGAGTACATCACTCACCTTCGGTTTGCCGATGATATAGTCATCATGGCAGAGACTCTGGGTGACCTTAATGCAATGCTCAATGACCTCAGCAGAGTTTCCCAACAGGTGGGCCTTAAAATGAACATGAGTAAGATGAAAATCATGTCTAATGCTCATGTTCCGCTCCACCCAGTAATCGTTGGGAGCTCTGCACTCGAAATTGTAGACGACCTGGGACACATGGTCCAGCTAGGTAGGTCCAATTTCGAGAAAGAGGTGAGCCGCCGAATCCAACTCGGCTGGGCAGCGTTCGGGAAGCTTCGAGATGTCTTCTCGTCCAAGATTCCTCAGTGCCTGAAGACCAAAGTCTTCGAACAGTGCGTGTTGCCAGTGATGACATACGGTTGCGAGACTTGGTCGCTAACTATGGGCCTCATAAGAAAGCTCAGGGTCACTCAGCGGGCGATGGAGAGAGCAATGCTCGGGGTTTCTTTGCGCGATCAAATCAGAAATGAGGAGATCCGCAGAAGAACTAAAGTAACCGACATTGCTCGACGTGTTGCGAAGCTGAAGTGGTAATGGGCGGGGCACATAGTTAGAAGAACCGATAGACGTTGGGGTCCCAAAGTGCTGGAGTGGCGACCACGCACTGGAAAGCGCAGCGTTGGCAGACCCCCTACTCGCTGGACGGACGACATCAGGAGAGTCGCAGGGAGCCGCTGGATCCAGGCGGCGCAAGACCGCGGCGTGTGGAAATCCCTGCAAGAGACCTATGCCCAGCAGTGGATGTCTATCGGTTGAGGATGTGTAGGTACATAAAACCGCTGTCCTTAGCATTGCTGGAGCGATCAAACCCAAGCTCCTCTATCATTTACATAATCTGCAACAGTATAATAAGCTTTATTCAGGAGCATACTTATAGTGGATTTCTTAAATTTGTGTATAGGCAAGTTTAAAATAGGTTGTGGAATTGTGTCATACTCCATCATTGTAATTTTGGAGTATCGCAGTTTCAACGTCACCTTAGAATATTCTCCGCAACCGCTGAAGGCACAAATTGTTACACAAAAACTGTCACAACCCTTTAGACATGTTGGAAATTTATATTTAACTAGATGATGCCCGCGACTTTATCCGCGTAGATTAAGGTTTCGGATTCCCGCGGGAACTCTTTGATTTTCCGGGATAAAAAGTATGTCCTTTCCGAGGATACAACCTATCCCTAAACCAAATTGCATGAAAATCGGCTTAACAGATGGCCCGTGAAAGCGTAGCAGACAGACAGACAGACACTTTCGCATTTATACTATTAGTATGACTAACCCAAAAAGATTCGGTGCGTATAAGTAGTGGCATAGAGATCACTGTTGCAGGTAGCCGGTTTCCATGGGACCATTCCCTGGGATGTGTACTTACCTATAGGGAAAATTTATGATCATAAACTAACATCGGGTCCGCCATTAAAATTTTACTACCCCCTGAACACTTGGGAGATGTTTATTGACCCTGTGCACTACACATGTCTGTCGGGAAATGAAATTTTGGATTATTTAATATTTTATTACAGCATGTGCGCTTACTTATGGATAGTTGCGTGGGATTTTTCAACAATTTTATATTTTATACCCAGTTGGACAAAGTTAGTGCACACGAACTGGTTAGGATATAATAAGTAAGTTGTATGTAGAATAATTGATCTGCGCGTCCATGTGATATGTTCAGGAATTTTCTTTGAGCATGAGACAAATGACTTTTGGTCTACTATATTATGTTTTTTTCTATCCACTACAAGTTAGCCCTTGACTGCGATCTCACCTGATGGTAATTGATGATGCAGTCTAAGATGGTAGCGGGCTAACTTGTTAGGGGCATGACAGGTATAATTAACCCATAACATTAATCGGTTTCTACACGTCGTACCGAAACGCTACATCGCTTGGTGGTGTCTTTGCCGGTAGTGTGGTAATGACATATAAAATAAACAAAATTCATAGATATATAAATTAATCAACGTAAAGTTTGTAAAGATCTCTAATTAAGAACAATAATCACTGGATAAGCCGCCAGCCTCACAGACTGAGTCGTAGGTACATACCGCGGCTTCTTTTCTTCATCAACTTAAAAAAACTCTCATTGGTGTAAAAACATCTCCAGCTTAAGTGTTAACATTGAATCCAACGCGGAGGATTCCTGAATAGCTTTCCTCCAGAACGACTTCACATGTTTGTTCAAATAACAATGAACCATTTGAGAGCGCACTCTATTGTTTGTATACTGGAAGTTAGCGGAACTTCAGGCGCTCTGGAAAGTTACAGAACTATATCTGCAAAAGATAAATTCAAAGCAATTGTGTCATGTTTATTTTCTTTTGCGAAATCTATTCTTATCCGTTCGAAGAAAAGATTGGATTTCCTTGAGGATTTATTCTCTGCCCGTGACTTCGTCCGCGTGGATTAAGTGTTTTTGATTCTCGCGGGAACTTTTTAATTGTCCGGTATTGCCCATATGCTTCCCCAAGATACAACCTATCTTTGTACCTTTCATTAAAATCGGTAGAACAGATGCGCCGTGTACAGATGGATTGTGAAAGTGTAGCAGACGGACAGACACACTTTCGCATTTATAATTCTAACTAGGATGGATACTTAGATTTTCTGTTTCTACTATAGATTAGGGGTTTAATAGAACTGCCGTAGTCCTAACAGAATAGCCCGTCAACCATCTTATACTTATCACTTACGACCAGGTGAAATGGCAGTCAAGGGCTAACTTGTAGTGAAAAAAAAACATGCTTTTCGCAGTATTTCTCATTTCTGACGGTCGGGACCTAAACCAGAATCATCTTCTTATATAAATATGCTGCATGAAACCAAATACTTATACCAGCCGGCTAAATTGCGGTGCGTGTTCTTGAATGAGTGATTAACTTTATCTGAGTGTGAGAACTTGTGTGAGTGACGAGCTGAAAGGGTTCTGTGACGGGAATTTGATAAAGTGAAAATATAGTTGCGGTGTTAACTTGTCACGCTCCGCCTTTTCCCAAACAAATGCTCGGCAAATCTAGATTTATGTCAACCCCTATGAGTTTGAGAAATGGGGCAAATAGTTTTTTTAACTTTATTTTAGTCAAAAATAATAAGATCGATAACATATAATAAAAATCCTATTTGGGTAAACTATCATAGAAATTAGTTTTTTTTTAATTCATAGGCTTGTCGCTTGTAGCGTAGCGAAAGCGTAGCGAAAAGTATTATTTGTATGAGGTTGTATGGAGCTAGGCCCACTTAATCGATGCGGCACGGAGGTGCACTGCGCGACGCGGCCCCCTACTATACTCTTTTAATATTTGCCATTACGTGCCGCGCCGCTCCGTGCATCAAAGTGAAACAAAAATTGGATAGTTTGCTTGTAACAGTAGGCAAAACCTAGCTGCTATTTAAGGCGATCGCATACCTCCAACTAGAAAGCTTGTGACTCTTGCGCCCTTTAAAGCCATCCATCTTTAAACGATAAAAGAAAGCAAATACCTGAGAAATCAAATTACATTGATTAATATTACCTAAGAGTTTTTTTCAAAACTTTGTTGACATTTTATATTACATCTTTTTAAAGTTAAATGCCATGCAGGATTTTATATTATTATTCTCCTAAAAAAGGTATAGGCAAAGATTAAAACAGAACAAGTTGTATGGAGTTTCTGGAACTTGAAACTTTTTTTGTTAAATAAATTATATATCTACCTATAGAGTTAGTTACACATATAAATTAAGGGCCCTATTACAGTAACATTTGGTCGCAATCACGTTTGATCAGCTCACTTTATCCCTATTGGCCACAATCCACTGTCGCAGCACGAATACCTACTGTAAATTCAGGTAATCACAACTAGTGACATTTTAACAAGAATTGATGCATCCTTACCAGAATAGGCAGTACAGGTTCTGTTTGGAGTACATGAAGGAAAAGTGATATGCGATCATCATACTAATATTATAAATGCGAAAGTGTGTTTCTTTGTTGGTTTGTTGGTTTGTCCTTCAATCACGTCTCAACGGAGCAACGGATCGACGTGATTTTTGGTATGGGTATAGTTGAGGACCTGGAAAGTGACATAGGCTACTTTTTATCCGGGAAAATTAAGGAGTTCCCGCGGGAATAAAAAAAACTTAAACCGCGCGGACGAAGTCGCGGGCATCAGCTAGTCTTAAATAAGTTGCGCAGCTTTGCTGAGCCGTAATAAATTTAACGACGTGTGAATTCACCCTTGTGAGGCTGTAACGGTATTTTATTAGTTCGATTAACATGTCTATATAAATGTAGGATACCAGGGGTTAGATAGATAGATAGATAGATAAATTCTTTATTGCCACACATAAATTACAGAAAAAACTTAATTATAAACAAAATACAGAAAACAACACGTGCGCAAGGGCGGTCTTATCACTAAAAGTGATCTCCTCCAGACAACCCATTTCATAAGGAAAATTAAAAAGAAGCGGGAAAGTGCAACAATAAACATGCAATAATTATATACTACTTAAACTATACATACTAATAATACATAAATAACTAAATTAATAAATATAAACACATATACAAAATATATAGCAGTACATACATAAACTTACATTCAAAAAAAAAAAAAATACTTAAATATTCTATAGCACATTAGAAAGATAATATTCCTTTACACGACTCTTAAATATGTTTAAAGACTTTGCCTGCCTAATGTCGCTCGGCAATTCATTCCATAGCAGTACAGCCTTAACTGTGAAAGAATTACTGTACGCCCCTGTATGACTAGGAGGGATTTTTAACTTATTGTCATTTTTCGACCGCAAACAAAAAGGTACATCATAGCTGCCAAGAAAGTTGAATCGCTCTTTTAGGTAAGGTGGCGTCTGAGGATAATATAAAATGGAGTACAAGAGAGAAAGAGCGTGCAAATTTCTACGAGATCGGATTGGCAGCCATTTCAACTGAGCACGAAATACAGACACATGATCATATTTCCGTAAACCATATATGAAACGTATACATACATTTTGCAATCTATCAAGCTTGTTCAGCATGGTCTCTGATAAATCCAGATAGCAAACATCAGCGTAATCTAAAATAGGCAACAGCAAAGTATTAGCCAAAAGGATTTTAGTTTTTACAGGTAAAAAATGTTTCCACCTCCTTAAGTACCCAACAGCAGCAAAAATCTTACGACTCAACTCCGAGATTTGAGGAACCCAGGACATAGTATTATCAAGGATGAGACCAAGATCTTTGACTGAACTACTCAGGGGAATAACTGTACCATCTAAGAGAACAGGAGGTAAAGAATAATTTGAAAGTAAAGAAATGTAATAATTGCTACCTATGATAGTCACCTGGGACTTACCTGGATTTATCGAGAGACCATACGACCGGCACCAAGCACTAATTTTATTTAAATCAGCATTGAGGGAATCAATAGCAACAACAAGATCATTAATGGCTGCAGAAGCATAGATCTGCAAGTCATCAGCATACAAATGGTAAGATGATGAAATTATTGAGGAAATAGAATTAATGTAAAGGGAAAAGAGAAGAGGAGAGAGTACACCACCCTGTGGTACCCCAGAATGAAGAGTAGTAAAAGTCGAGAATTTATCATCCAACCGAACACACTGCTTACGATGAAATAGGTAAGACCGGAACCAGCTAATGACAGTTGGCGATACCTTCATTGACCTCAAAATAGCCAAAAGTAAGTCAAAGTCAACAGTGTTAAAAGCGTTACTGAAGTCTAAAAGTACCATAACAGTAAGGAGTTTATTATCGACAGCGTAACGAATATCATCACAGACTTTGATTAGAGCTGTTGTAGTACTATGACCCCGACGAAATCCTGATTGTAAGTTAGTTAAGAGATCATATCTATTTAAATATACACTAAGTTGCTGATGCACAATGCGCTCAAGCACTTTGGATAAGAAAGGTAGAATGGAGATCGGACGAAATTGAGAAGGAGATGAAGGGTTAGAAACTTTAGGAATAGGTATAATGTAAGCTTCAACCCAGGCAGAGGGAAATGAGCCAGAAGAAAGGGAAAAATTGAAAATGTGACATAACACTGGGAGGATAACATCAAGTGCAATAACTATCATCTTCCTACTTATTCCGTCGCTACCAATGGCATCAGATTTAACAGCTAGAATATGTTTCCTAACCTCACTGGAGGTAGTAGTAGTAAATTGTAACTCGGGGCCACCATGCGGCGTAATGGAGCTTAGGTGATTAAGAGTTCCTTGCTTGATTAGTGCATCAAAAGGACGCGAATTTGCAAAATGCTTGTTGAGACTATCCAAATCAGCAAAATGTGAAATAAGTTGACGCTGACGACCAATACCCAGTGAGGCCAGGAATTGCCAGGTTTTACCAGAATCCTTTTGATCAACCGAGGAATGAATATACTTGCGCTGGGCATCCCGACAAATCCTGCTACAACGATTGCGAAGTTTCTTATACTTCAGAAGATTAGCATCAGTAGGATACAATTTAAATTTACTTTTAGCTGCATTCCGCTTAACCATAAGTGCTCGGATGTCATTGGTAAGCCAAGGAGCAGGGAGATGCTTAATTTTAATCGGTTGCAAGGGCGCATGAATGTCAAACAGGTCAGTCAGTAATGTGTTAAAGATATTAAGTTTGTCATCTATAGAGGGGGCATCAAAAACAGCAACCCAGTCAATATTATTTAGATCTTCCATGAATTTATCATTATCAAAATTTCGAAAGCTTCGGCGCATAACAATACTAGGTTTGACTTTAGGTGGACGAATTTTAAAGGACATGTAAACTAAATCATGATACGAAAAGGCTTCGGCTGGCAACTGACCATGAGCTTCAACCAGACTAGGAGTAGAAACAAACATAAGATCTAATTGAGAAGGAAGGCAGTTAGGGAAAAAATGCGTAGCGTGTGTAGGTAATAATGTTAGGTTTGAGCTATCAATAATATTCAATAAACGTCTGGCACGATGGTCATTTTTGATAAGACATGTATTGAAATCGCCCATGATTATAGTATGATCAACAGACGAAGAATGTTGTTCAAGTAGATTTTCAAATGTATCAAAATAATTAATATGGAGAGATGGGCTATAAAAAACCCCAAGAAGGACTTTTTTGTGACCAAAGAGTACCTCAATAAGTAAGTGTTCTGAGGATTCTGAGTATAAAGATGGGGATTTATCCAGAATACGGTAAGGAATCTGACTCCGCAGGTAAATTGCCACACCACCCCCCCCTTTACCTGTTCGATCATTCCTAACAAGATGATAGCCAGGTAAACAATAAGAAGTGGAAGGAAGACAAGGTTTTAGAAATGACTCAGACACTAGGATCGCGTGTATATTTTTGGACTCAAACGAAGTCAAGAGATCGGAATAATGGGAAGGAATGCTTTGAGCATTAATATGTACTATGTTAAAATTTTTAGGAAATAACGAGAACGTACTATCAAGTGCAGAGTTAAGCGGTATGGCAGCACTATGGAAGCTATCATCAGGCAGGGAAGAGTCTGTAAGAAATATATTATCACTGTCTGAATCAGTTACATTTTGGTGATCACTATCACTTGAAATCATGCTATAATAATAAATATAATATATATACTATATATAATAAGCTAAAAATAAATAAATAATAAATACAAATAATTAATACTTATAAACCTTAGGGGTTTTCCTAGTGTTTTACAAATTACAATATTACTCTTCTACCCACCAGCCTAAACGTCATGTCGGAGATCACAATGAATTAATTAAAACTAAAAATAAAGTAAAAATAAAATTATCATAATAACAATCATGGAATGAACCTTCAAAAATTATACAAGCATATTACACAAAAAAAAGAAAACTACATACATATAACGAATCAAACCAGAACTACCCGCCAAGCACCCCAATACTCCATTAAAATTCCATAGATCATATTATTGCAGTAATATTTTGTAATGTGAACATTGCAATGCTACAAGCATAGTGGAGGGGCGAGCAGTTCCGCCTTGCTACTCAAACAACTATTACAAAATATAATTACCTATTACAATTACAAATACTGAAACCGGCACAGAACAATGAAGCAAAGCAAAATAATAACAGTTAATTATTTACATCTTGTCTAGTGATATTTCATTTGGCCCTAAGTAAATTATTATGAATTGACCAAGTATCCAGAGCTTAAAAAACAAACTTAACTGTGTAAACTTGAACGCACCCTAAGCTGTCAGAGACAGATGACAGGAATGTCATTATTGGAGTTTGCCAACTAGACTAGACTGGTTAGGTACTGTGTCAGCATTTTATGTTTAGTAGAAGATTCATCATGATATTATTATTATGTAGGTAGTACCTACTCATCCATACTAATATTATAAATGCGAAAGTGTGTCTGTCTGTCTGTCTGCTATGCTTTCACGGCTCACCTGTTCAACCGATTTTGATGAAGTTTGGTACAGGGAAAGTTTGTATCCCGGGGAAGGACATAGGCTACTTTTTATCCCGGTAAATTAAGGAGTTCCCGCGGGAATTGAAAAATCTACGCGGACGAAGTCGCGGGCATCAGCTAGTTCGCTATAAGCAAGGGCGAAAACACACTACGGACAGAACAGAACAAAACGTCCATGCTATATGCACGATGAAACGTGTTTCCCAAGCGACGCGAACATATTTCGTCGTGTCACGCTAGTCTGTGCAGTTCACATCCACCACACCTAAATGTTTTTGTTGTTGTGTGTTTTTATTCTAAAGGCCATTTTACGCCCAAGCAACTGAAAACAAAGCGCCTTTTCGATTCTACGCAGTGTTTTCTTCGAGAACTTCATAATTCTAATTCCCAAGGACTTTGAATTCATAATATCAAAGGCAGATTATTATGATAATTTCTAGTCCAACGAATTACCAACCGTAGCAGGAGTTAATAATAATAATAATAATACCTGGCAACCCTGAATGTCAGCATACGTCATATTTTTTCTCCGTTACATTTTTACCGAAATAAATATCAGTAAACTCGATTTCAACAGAATTTCCATTTTAATCCAATAAATTTACTACAATAGAAACTATTTACAAGAACAAACCATGAAGAAAATCAAAATTATCCGAAATCTAAGAATCCCAAATACAACTGACACACGTTGTCACTAGATGCCTGATTAATAATTGATGAAATGCAAACAAAATTCGACGAAATAATGTAATATGCTGACACGATCCAGAGCACGGAACGCACAATCACCACCTCCGGACCCGTCACTCAGCCCCGCCTCGCAACCAACCGCGATTACGCCCGATGTTGCAGTTGCGTCGAGCTCGAGCGACGAGTTTTTCTCCCCGCCGACGTCGCCACCACCAGTACGTCGTCGTGGGAGAGGCCGGCCGCCGACTTGCTTGGGATCCCGAGGCCCACCGGCTTCTGATAGGGTCCCCGCTCCCGGCGGTAGTGTTTCGCGCATGAGATGGACAACATCCATTAATGAAAATGTCATGCGCGCATACTTAGGGGCTACGGATGGTGGAACCAACATGACCGCGTACCGTGCTAGGATGCATGCTTTGTTTCAGGTCCTTGAACCAGCTCTCAATGTATCGACTCAACGACTGTCGGACCAGGTGCGGGTTATTCAGCGTAATCACATGCTGGACAACACCGTGCTTGATCGGCTTCGCTCTGAACTGCAATGTAACCGCGCTACCACCCCCTCACCGCAAGCTCCAACCCAATCACAAACTGCTCATGCGATTTCGCTGCAGCCCACTCAGGCTGATGAGGGTGAGGATGGCGGGGCTACACATGTAAGTACCCAGTGTAGTGAACAAGTGAGGAGCGCTTTGGAGAGTGCTATTCGGGACTATAGATCTTCACCACCCGAGCATAGACCGCGGTTACCTCGGTTGCCCATGAAAAATAAGAACAAAGCGCTAATGGGTGCCCTGGATTCGCTGCTGCCGAGTTATCTTGACAGCAGCGAAAACCTTCTTGACACACATTCGATTCTGTACTGCGCGGCGGTTGCGGCATGTCGTGTTGCTAATGTAAAGTTTATTAATAATGATACAACAACACGACCGAAGCCTACCGCACCAGCCTGGCAGTGTAGGATCGAGCGTCGTGTTGAGGGAACTAGGGCACTCATTGGTAAACTACTCTGTTTCAGGGAGGGCAACACGCGCCCTAGAGTCATGCGCTTTGTGAGGCGCGCTTTTTTGGGGACTGATATCAGACCTCAAGATTATATGGCGCGCGTCACTGAGCGCATTGACTTCCTGAAGCAGAAGGTCTCTGCATGGGCTAGCCGTATTCGTAGATACAAGTGCCGGGTTGAGAGATATACCCTGAATCGCACTTTCCAAAGCGATCAGAGGCGGGTATATCGAGGTTGGGAACAACCTGACCAAGGTGTCAATGATACGTGCCTGCCGGATGATGAAGCCATGACCTCATTCTGGCGCAACATCTGGTCGGTACCTGTCGCTCACACTGATGATGGTTGGACATGGGATGTAGAGAAAGCGTGCGATCGAATTCCAGAAATGGGACTTGTTACTATCACCCCTGAAGACGTGGCCACTGCAGCCCGTCCCCTGCCCAATTGGAAATCACCTGGGCCGGATGGGCTGCACAACTTTTGGATAAAATGGTTACGCAGCTCGCACGCTCGTTTGGCATCCCAATTCCAATCATCTCTAGAGTCACAGTCGTTACCCCAGTTTCTCACAACAGGTATTACCCGCCTGCTCCATAAGTCAGGTAGTACCACGGATCCCAAAAATTATAGACCTATTACGTGCCTACCAACACTATATAAACTTCTTACATCCATTCTGAGAACAAAAATTAACGATCATATTAATACAAACTCTATCATGTCTATTTCTCAGAATGGATGTAGGAATGGCTCTCGTGGTACTAAGGAGCTTCTCCTCATTGATATGGCCATTTGTCACCAGGCTCAGCGCTCCCGAAGGGATCTGTCGACATGTTGGATAGACTATAAGAAGGCCTACGACTCTGTACCCCATACATGGCTTATGAGGGTGCTGGAACTGTACAAAGTAAACACAGTACTACGCACCTTCCTACAGACGTGTATGGGGCAGTGGAGGACGGTCCTTCACTATCCGGGATGTCGCCGAACCCTGGGGAGCGCGGAGCCTATAAAGATTGAGCGAGGCATATTCCAGGGCGACAGCCTGAGTCCTTTGTGGTTTTGCCTGGCCCTGAATCCTCTGAGTACTCTCTTGGAGAATTCAGGGCTAGGCTACCGGTTGAGGAAAGAAGGTCAGGTTATATCACACCTCCTTTACATGGATGACCTAAAACTCATTGCGCCCAACAAATCACATCTACTAGAGTTACTAAAGGTAACTAAAGCCTTTAGTGATTCCATTAGGATGGAATTTGGTGTGGACAAATGTGCGGTCATGCATGTAAAGCGAGGGAGGACTGTGGAATCTGAGGGTGTTGAGCTCTCGGATTCCATATACCTCAGATCGCTCTCCCCAACTGAAGCCTACAAATACTTGGGCATGATGGAGGCATTAGGTATCAGAGAGGCCGACATGAGACGGTCGGTGAGGGAGCGTTTCCTTGGCCGCCTGAAGAAAGTGCTGAAAAGCCTTTTGTCGGGCGGCAATAAGGTGCGCGCCTTCAATGGTTGGGTCATGCCGGTCTTGATGTACTCCTTCGGCATACTCAGGTGGACTCAGACTGAACTTGACGCCCTGGACAGACAAGTTCGTACGCTGCTGACCGCATATCGGATGCATCACCCACGCTCCTCGGTGATGAGGCTGTACATCCCGCGGAAGTGTGGGGGTAGAGGCCTTTTGAATGCCAAAACCCTCCACAACCGCGAGGTGTGCAATCTCAGGGAGTACTTTCTCCACACTGAGGCGGAGATGCACCGCGATGTGGTCATGGTGGACAGGGGTCTGACGCCGCTCTCCTTGGCTAACGAGAACTGGCGCATACCTGTAGTGCTCAGTACCAATGACCGCAGGGTTGTATGGCAAGGTAAGGAGCTTCACGGACGCTTTTATCGGGCCCTCCACGGACCTGATGTGGACTTTGAAGCGTCCGTGGCCTGGCTGCGCTCCGGTGACCTCTTTGGGGAAACTGAAGGGTTTGTATGTGCAATTATGGACGAGGTCATGATGACGAACAATTACAGAAAATACATAATGAAGGATAGAACGGTAGACATATGTCGGGCGTGTCGCCGTCCTGGAGAAACTATCCGTCACATTGTCTCTGGTTGTTCTCATCTGGCTAACGGCGAATACTTGCACAGACATAACCAAGTGGCCAGGATTATCCACCAGCAACTGGCCTTGAAATACAATCTTGTGGAATCGGAGGTACCGTACTACAGGTATGTGCCCGACCCAGTTCTCGAAAATGGTCATATCACACTATACTGGGATCGGTCTATCATTACAGACAGGACTATTGTAGCCAATAAGCCTGACATAGTGGTGATAGACCGATCAGAGCGCCGTGCAATGATTGTTGATATTACTGTCCCGCATGACGAGAACCTCGTGAAAGCTGAGAAAGAGAAACTAACCAAGTATCTAGACTTGGCGCATGAGGTTGTCGCCATGTGGAATGTGGACTCAGCAATCATTGTACCAATAGTCGTGACTACTAACGGTCTTATAGCCAAGAGCCTCGACCAACATCTTTCGAGGCTCTCATTGGGTAGCTGGGTCAAGGGCCAGATCCAGAAGGCTGTACTCCTGGACACGGCTCGCATCGTCAGGAGGTTCCTCTCTCTGGGGCCCTGACCGCCGGTTTCTTGGACCCTGTTCCCGAGACAGGTGGAACGCTATTTTTTATATTTTTAAATGTTTTTTTTTTTTTTTTTTTTGTTTTCTTATTTAAATATTTAAAAATGTAAAAAATATGGACTAAATGAAATAAAAGAATAATAATAATAATAAAAGTTTTTATTAAAGGCAAAAGGGCCCAGTATACATTACACACAATACAATAATTATTTTAAAAAAAAATAGTAAGTATACAATAAAATAAAATTATATAAAACTTATAAACTAACTGGGAATGTTAAAAAAAAAAAAAAACTCTTCCCAGGCGTCATGGTCACAAAAAACCTATATCTATTTCCTATTGCTATTGTGATGCACAGATAGCCAATAGGTAAAAATATTGCTGGGCATACCGTCACAAACCATCTTGAGGATGCTGTTCTGAGATGTCCGGAGTCTCTCCCAAAAGGAAGCTACTCTTTTCCTCATTACAGCATAGAAATCAGGCACCCTCGACTCGGCGAACATACCCGAGGCACTACAATATCTAGGCAAACCCATCAAAATGCGAAAAGCATCATTGTACTGCACACGTATTGCCGTGTAGGACTTTCTGAGAAAATTTGTCCAAAGTTGGCAAGTGTAAAAACACTGGCAATACGCGTTAAACAGTACAACCTTGACGGATTCGCTGCATTTGCCAAATCTTCGAGCTAGCATGTTGCAACGAATCGAGAGTGCCCTCCTTTCCCTCTCAATATCACAGTCATCCTTCAGGTGCTCTGTTAGAACATGTCCTAGATATTTTATATATAAGATTATATTTGGCGTTAAAGTTTAAGCATGAAGTTAAGAAAGTTCCTTTACTTAGAGGCAAGGAATAAAAACGACATTCATTCAAAAATTTCAGTGACTATTTTATTCATACAAAATGGGTTTTTTATTTGAAAGTACTAACTACTGTACGATTAAATCAAATAATCAAATAAATATTATAAATGCGAAAAATTGGATGGATGTATGGATGTATGGATGTAACGATGTATGAATGTTTGTTACACAATCACGCTCCAACGGCTAAATGGATCTGGATGAAATTTGGCACATGAATACTCGTAGATTATAGTCTGGAATAGCACATAGGCTACTTTTTATCCCGGAAAATTAAAGAGTTCCCGCGGGAACCGAAAAAGCTTAATCCACGTGGACGAAGTCGCGGGCATCAGCTAGTATATCTATAATCACCATTCCATACTATACAATAATTATTTTTCTTTTCGCGTTCTCATTACGTACGTGTAGACTTATGTGGCGAATGGTCGATTTAGGTATGCCCTTATGTTAAGCGTTACTTAACAACCATAAACATGATGCAGCTCCGCTGCAAAGATTAGGATCACATTTATATACTTGTACTGTCCACAACAGCACTAACCTACTTTTCATTACACATTTAATCTAACAATAAATCATTGCGCAAATCATAATCGCGACCAGCACGCGTGCCACATATTTATATCATCAGCATTTTTAATTTTCCCCCTTAAATTGACGAAATGGGGGGCTTTCAAAGTGGAGATTTTCTAACGTCCTAAGTTGAACTCAGAACTCTCAATTTTCTGAAAAGCTGAGCCTGACACTTCATCAATTATTTGAATTATATCCTGTACTTGAACAAAAAATACTAAAATTAGATAAATATATTAAGGAAACGAAATTATTTAATTTTTAATGTGCTTCAGTACTTTTAACAGAACTTCACAATGCTTTTAATAGATGGCGCTCTGTGATACCGCGAGGTCTCAGTTCGGGGCGAATTAACGAAAATAGGGATGGTGCCTATAACAAAAATAAATTATTTATAACTGATTATTAAATAGAGGGTCTTCCAAAAGACCAATTCACTTCTCCGCATAATATTCACATCCTCGGTTAGTTTTAAGTTTGATAACAATTTTAAAATATAGATTAAAGAAAAAGTGCTTTAAAATATAGATTAAAGAAATTTTATGACGTCACAACTGTGAATTTCATACAACTTCCATACTAGAAGTGCGTTTTTAAGTTTGATAAAGAGTTGCTGATATGATTCGAGTTGTCATACAATCAATCAATCAATTTGTTATTAGCAATCAATGAATAATATATTTCCATCAATCTATCATTTAACGGTTTTAGACCGAACAATACTACTCCTTTGTAAAATTGCTTGTTTTTTTATTTTTATTTGTCCACTACAAGTTAGCCCTTGACTGCGATCTCACCTGATGGTAAGTGATGATGCAGTCTAAGATAGTAGCGGGATAACCTGTTAAGGGCATGGCAGTTATACTAAACCCATACCCCTATTTGGCTTGGCTGCATTCAGACCTGCTGGCAAGAGGAGATGCAGCCGGAGATGGACACTCTTTCTCAATGATGATTACCGAACGTCAAGGATCTTTAAGCTCTATAATATCTATCTATCATGTAAAATTAAAAAACGTACTTATTACGGGGATTGAGACAAAAGTTTGCTGGTCGAATCAGGTACAATAATAATCACAAGAAACAGTCCCAAATTATTTCAGTCTAAATTCGGGACGTTTAAATGTCTTGTTTCCAACTTGTTTCTAAATTCTAATCCCAAGAAAATTCTAAGGGTTAATTTATCTTACGTTGTTTGTATTTAGAATCCTGCGTGGCCAAATGGTTACGAAGAATGCGATGTACATTTTATTGCTATCCCAAATGTTCTGTGTTCCGAAAAAAGCCAGTCAGCTTTACCCTTAAACATTCCTCCTTCACTATTTTATCTTTAAAGCGTTGTAAAGGTTCGCCTTTTACGTGATTCACATTCCACAAATAAGTAGAAAGACGCGTTTTGCTTTTCCATTTCTTACACGTTTTTAAATAGGTAGATAGATAGATAATTCATTTATTTGCCCAAGAAAAAAAAAATTACAATATTTACTTATGTAATTAAATATATTTTTATAGATCGTGAACAAATAAGGCTCCTCACTCAGCACAAAGCAACAGCAAGCTGCAGCACTGGTCTTCGGGAGGAGCCTTAAAGTGTCCATAGACGTGTTTCCGACTGAATTTACAACTAAAATACATAAATTAAGTAAAGTGGCCTAGTAGCATCAATTCATTACGATCATACTAATTGCAATTTAACTGATATCAATATAATATTTTTCTAAATGTCACCAGGCATTCGTGTTATTTTGTAGATTTAACTTCTCCTTTCATCTTCCTCATTACCGAATGTTGTGAGCCATAGGAAACGAAAACTATAATATGCAATAACTGCGAAATTTCAATAGGATGTCATATTTGGGCCTTCAATTCACCTTCATTTTGTGACAGAATCACGATTGGCTACAATTTTCTCGATACAAAATATTAAACCTATTATTAATAATAACAGCCGGCGAGGTAATTTCGCTATTGATATTATTTATCGAAAACAGAATCGATGAATTACGTCGTGACGTTACTAATGCCGTAGGTATCACAAATTGACAGCATTGGACATTACCAAGTGTGCCTATCAGTTATTGAGATGATTTATAAAAAACTTGAGCCCTTAAATGTAAGTTTTCAAGCCAGGGCCTCTCCCCAGCTTTTGCACTAATATTTATTTTATTTTGTAGAATTTTCGAGGTGTCGTGAGCTGAACTAAAAAATTCAATAATTGAGTTTAGACACAGATAATAATATGTAGTAAATAGTACAGGTGAAAAATAAGCATACACCTTATGCTTAATGTAAAAATCATAATATAAAATATGTAAAGATCGCAATCACCTCTTATCGGCACTCTTCCAGTATTAGTTATCATTAAATCCAATACAATCAATCCAGTAAATCCCAAGATTAAATCACCACGACTGAGATCTTAACAATGATTGAAAGAGTACTTGGTTGTGATATTGAAGCAGTCTTAGATTGAGAAAAAGAATTTCAAAGTTCTTAAATTTTTGTTGATAATTGCCAAATAAAACCAACAAAGGCTAGCAATAATTTAGGTAAAGTTAATTTTAGCAAAGATTTGCTGTTGACTTAGGCTAATTGCTTAGTTAAGAGTTTAATCAAATATTAGCTAACCTGAATATAGAACGGATAACTAATCAAATTCCAGGATCTCAGTTGTGTATAACCAGACGGGTGCAACATTTAAGCTGATCCTAAATTAACAGTCAAACTTGATGAAGTTTTGGATATTGAATCGGAATGCAATATATCACATCAAACGGTTATATTACATAGATCACCACTTGCAAGCAAGTCTGATTGCAGCCAAGCGCTGGCCAATACATTTAAAAAAAAAAAAAAAAGATACCAGTTACTATTGAAATTCATTAATTTTTAACGCCCCGTCGCAAAAAAGGGGTGTTTTAAGTTTAACGTGTGTATCTGTGTATCAGTGAATCTGTCCGTGACATCGTAGCTCCAAAACATATCTATGAACTTCATAAACAGGTCGGATTAACCGTTTGATAAACGATTACGATTACAATTTCCCTACACAATCGGGGGGGCTGATCGATCCAAACAAATTCATGACCGTAAATATCTTTCCACGTGACCAAATGCACAAGTCCCGAAACGCTTCAGTACGAGTCGCCTGTATACAGATACTTGTACGTGACAAGAACTTGGTAAAATCTACTCCGAACAAAGGCCCTCGACTGAATAATGGGCCGAATTTATCTGACCGACCACGTATCCTCCCAACCGTTAGATGACGCCGATAAGTGTGCTTAGCATTATTTAGATTCGAATTTGTGGCCCCTTTTGTGTGGAGAAGATGAAATCTTTATAATATCAGTACCGTATTATCACCGTACCGTACCGCAGTCAGTATCATTTTATTTTTGCTGGGAAGGGAAGTTAGCTATGTGATATTTACAGTCAAAATATAAGGCAAAGGGCGCAGCGCAATTTTGTATGATCAAATAGAACTGGAGCATACTGAAAACCAGCGCTGAGCATTGTTATCAATGTGCAGTATTGCCAGTTGCCACAGAATGCTAAGTTTGCCTCCTATTGTCAATTGTTAGTTTTTTAATTGAGTCATAGTATAAGTGACTAGCTGATGCCCACGACTCCGTCCGTGTGGTTTAAGTTTTTTTTGATTCCCGCGGGAACTCCTTAATTTTCCGTTTTAAAAAGTAGCCTATGTCACTCTCAAGGCCCTCAACTATATCCATGCCAAAAATCACGTCGATCCGTTGCTCCGTTGCGGCGTGATTGAAGGACAAACCAACAAACCAACAAACAAACACACTTTCGCATGTATAATATTAAGTATAATTTGTGTACATCTAGCAATAAGAAAACAATACAGCTTTTATTTGTTTATTTATTTTTGTTCAGTAATGATAATTTGTCGTAAGGTTTTTGCGAGTGATAAAAATATGTATCAAATAACGGATTGACATCTTAAATAGGATTACCAGAAAATAGCTAGGGTGAGTCAGATTTATAGTTAAATTCAGTTAATAAGCACAATAATTACGACACGTCACTCTTCCTAAAAAGGCATTGCAGCATAGAATTGGCTTTGGATGATATTGTAGGTACATGACATCACTATACTTAGAAATTAGTAGACACAATAAATTAAAGCCAAGTAAACAAAGATAACTGTATTATAGCTCTACTTTTTAGACCTTAACATTGGTTGAGTTGAAATATCCTGTGCACCAAATTGGCATCTTCACATTAACTGATACTAAACGCCCACTGATAGACAAAGCTCTCTTGTGAGGATTTTCACAAATCACTGCTTTTTTAGGGTTCCGTACCCAAAGGGTAAAAACGGGACCCTATTACTAAGACTCCTCTGTCTGTCTGTCTGTCTGTCTGTCTGTCTGTCTGTCTGTCTGTCTGTCTGTCTGTCTGTCTCCAGGCTGTATCTCATAAACCGTGATAGCTAGAAAGCTGAAATTTTCACAAATGATGTATTTCCGTTGCCGCTATAACAACAAATACTAAAAATTAAAAAAATATATATATTAAGGGGGGTCCCCATACAATAAACGTGTTTTTTTCGTATTTTTTTGCTCAATATTAAAAACGGTAACAGGTAGACGGTTCAAATTTTCACAGAATATTAACTTGTATATTACCTTTCAAAATAAATAATTAAATATCAATAAAGTAAATATTAAAGGGGGGCTCCCATACAACAAACGTAATTTTTATTTTTAATACGTCATAAATCGTAAAACTTACTACAGGTTTGTACGGAACCCTCGGTGCGCGAGTCCGACTCGCACTTGGCCGGTTTTATTCTATCCTACCGTTCTCAGGCAATCCTTTGAGACATTTAGGTTTTCCGTCAGTCATAATTATTCAACTCCATGCATGATCTCACCTTTGCTGCATTTTATCAAGCTGTGTGTGTCGTTGGACACCCCGTAAGAACATAACTTTACCTTAGCTATTTCTTTTTAAAAAAATTATTAAAACTAACTGAAATATTTACATACAGATCCCCTGTCTAGCTCCATCTATACTAGAGGGAGTGCTTTTTATCACGTACGATTTTTCCAGGCCAGGTCTTCACGTTTTATCATTCCCAAAGGAACTATGTCCTAATTAGGCACAATTTACGTGGCTCATAAATGTGACAATGAAGCCATCTTAATCGTAAAATAACGGAAAAGCAACTCGTAAGTCAGTTTTAAAAGCCGGATATTACGAAATGCTTAGATCTAAAAATATATTATTTCTGTAAAAGTGAACGGCTTCATAAACTTAATGCCATAAAAAATTTAGGATGTTTGATTCCTGAAGTGAATTGAGATTAATTGTGGGGATAACCTCCAACAAAGAGATTCTTAAAAGACGAGAGACATTAATGTGGATAAGATAAAAAGGCTCTGATCTCTGTAAGTTACAAATTATTAAGATGAATAGGCAGGCTTTTATTGTTTGGAAAATTGCCGACGGTATATTTTAATTTATATAAGCGTTTATATAAAAATATATCGTCCACATTTGTAGATTTTTATATATCACAAATATTGCGCTGCTTATACATATTTAACAATCTTATTTATATTTTATTATTTTATCGAAGTTAGACAAATCAACTGTAATTAGTAGGTATCAGGTAAGTATAACGTAACTTAAAAGTAAAGCATTTGCAGGCTTAAATGTTAATAGATTGTCTTTTATTAAATGTAAATATTTGAGTATCAGCTATCTACAAAATTAATAACAGATGACACGAACGCGATACTAAAATTAATATTTAAATGAACCAATTATCTACTATAATATTAATAATTATTTATAAACATCATCTACAATATCTCCCTTATAGTCATTATAAAGACTTCAAATATACAGGAATCATTTAAATTTTATAATTATAGCAGAAAGAAAGAGCGGTTATAAAAACCAGGGCAGGTACATCACTACAAAAATACAGATTTAAATTTTGCTGAATGTCATAATTGTTTGATTGGAATGCTTTATAGATGTGGTGTTCTTTTTAGGGTTCCGTAGCCAAATTTGGCAAAAACGGAACCCTTATAGATTCGTCATGTCTGTCTGTCCGTCCGTCCGTATGTCACAGCCACTTTTTTCCGAAACTATAAGAACTATACTGTTGAAACTTGGTAAGTAGATGTATTCTGTGAACCACATTAAGATTTTCACACAAAAATAGAAAAAAAATTATAAATTTTGGGGGTCCCCATACTTAGAACTGAAACTCAAAAAAATTTTTTTCATCAAACCCATACGTGTGGGGTATCTATGGATAGGTCTTCAAAAATGATTTTGAGGTTTCTAATATAATTTTTTTCTAAACTGAATAGTTTGCGCGAGAGACACTTCTAAAGTGGTGAAATGTGTGTCCCCCCCTGTAACTTCTAAAATAAGAGAATGATAAAACTAAAAAAAAATATATGATGTACATTACCATGCAAACTTCCACCGCAAATTGGTTTGAACGAGATCTAGTAAGTAGTTTTTTTTTTAATAATTTAAAACTTAACTTAATAATTTATAACTCGCGCACCGAGGGTTCCGTACAAACCTGTACGGAACCCTCAGTGCGCGAGTCCGACTCGCACTTGGCCGGTTTTATTTTTCTTTTTTTATAGCTGCTTGCTGGAAGTAGTAATGCAGCGTAGAAAACGGAAGCCAAGCGGTTCGAATTAGAAACGAGGAAGAAAATTGCTCCGTACTTGTCCGTGGAATTTCAACTATATACGGATGCAGATCCTGACGATGCCTTGGGGGCCGTCCATTAATCACGCGAGGCTTGAAAGGGGGGGGGGGAGGGGGTTTAACTAAAATCACGAAATATGACAAGGGGGGAGGGGGGGTGTAGTAAGATATCACGTGTATTTATTTTTTCGTCAAACGCGCGATTTCTAAACCGAAAAGCGGCGTGTAGTGTGACCTTGACTCGCCGTTGCCAGGCAACGAGCGAAATCCCCGCGCGCCGCGCACCGCGACGATGGCCCGGCTCGGCTTCATTACCATTTGCCAGTCGCCAGTTATTCTGTTATCTTGGCGCCGAATACACGCGTACACCGTTTATTACCTCGTACGTGTTGCATTAAAAAAATGTTTAAGATTCTTTGTAGGTACTAAAAAATACACGTGATTTTAGGTGGGGGCGGGGGGGTTAGTCTTAAACCTCACCACGTATCACCAAGGGGGAGGGGGGGTTAAAAAATGCTCAAAAACATCACGTGATTAATGGACGGCCCCTTGCGGTACGATAAATTTCTTTCAAATTAATTTTTTGAATAAATTGCTAAAACTCAGCGACTCACAGTCCCCGTATAACATAAGATAATCATACTCCCACATTACTCATTTCTATTACATACGTTATTAAGAGTACCTACTGCGATTATACTCTAGAGAGGCAAATTGAGCGAGTGACGAAATTGGGGCATGTTCCCATACATCCACAGCAGATCGATGGCATGACAATGGGATGTGATTTTCATTCCATTACCAACATTCGTGTACATAATCACATGTGACATTTTATTTTCAGTATTCTTATCTCAAGAATGTTCTAATATTATCCTAGTAGGTATTTTCTAGAACTATAGGTTTCTACTTGACTCTGATCTTCGCGCGCAAGCTTGATTTTTAGGGTTCTGTTAACACCAAATAACCCTTATAGTTTCCCCATTTCCGTCTGTCTGTCCTACTAGAAAGCCGAATGTGGCATGGGTATACGTCATATTAATCATACCGACAAAGTGGTAAAATATTTTTTTTTAAACAAAATGTTTTAGGGTAGATAGTTCAGTTCTATACATACCGACGAGGCAAATAATTGAAGTGACGTAATTCCGACATGCTCCCGTACATTGCCCAACGATCGATGACATGACAATGGAACGTGATTGTTACCGCTACCAGGATTTATGATCGTTACTCAGTAATCACACCTGTGATTTCATTCTGAATGAACATTCTCATTAACTGTAAAGCCCATGAAGCTTAGCAAGTTTGGAGAGAAGTGGCTAGACAGGCAACTTTTAGCCGTCTTATTATTGGGGCGTTCAGTATTACTAAGTGTTTAAGTTGATTTATTGATTCTCTAATTTGGTATGGGTTGAATCTTCGGCTTGGCTTGTTACCATCCCACTGGCATACCTAACCGCCAAGCGAATTTCTCCGATAAATGGTTTACTATTACTTGTGCTATTACTGCCATACCCCTACCAGATTATCCCGCTACCATCTTAGTCTGCATCATCACTAACTATCCAGGTAAAGGGGTAACTTGTAGAAGAATAATTAGAAAAAAAATACGAACTGATAAGTGCTGCATAAAAAATGACATAGATAATATTATTATATTTATAGTCTCACCTAAGTTGTCAGCTCGGTGTGAAGGGATGATAGAGATCCATAACACTATTAGAAACCCAGTCGTCCGTGCCATCGTGTCCACTGCACTTTTAACACTTATTAAAAAAAAAAACTTTCACATTTCACTATTTTTATGTGTCATATTTTTGAGGCATTGTTTCTTTCTCAATTTCATTAAATTTTAATGATTTTCTTCGCTCAGCTATTGAAGTTCTGATCTGAAAAATAAGAAAAATAGACTAATTAAAATTTTAATACATATCTTCAAATATAATTTTAATATCTATGTTTAATATCTTAAAGTATTTTAAGAGGATCGTCTATTGACGAAACGCGACGCGAGTAGGTATTTTCAATAATGCTATCTGTTTCACAACGCTTCGCTGCCTTCTCCGTATCGTGCGATAGAGAGAGTTGCAAGTCCAGTAGGCATATGCCTACATTTTATTCTTGAAATATTGTTTCGGGTGATAACGTTTTTAGTTTCGGGTGATAACGTTTTTACCCCCCCAAACGTTTACGAAATTAGACAATTTTGGTCTCATTAGATTCAGTACACCTTAATCTAGGCTCGTGCGTTTTATTTTTTTAGTATTATAATTTAGTTAAATTAAAAAAAATTAAAATACTCGAGGAAGTTTTTAGGTCAAAAATATGGATATTTAGACGCTTATAACTTTTAACCTAGGCAATATTTCTTTAAAATTAAAACGTACGAGCATAGAAGTTCTTCATTGTATCTGCAACATTTCTAAAAATTATGAAAATTGGACAACATTTACGGGAAGAAAAACGTTATCGCTTTTTGTATGAAAATTTACAACTAGACGATCCTCTTAACACTTAACCTTATGCGTATATTAAAGTTAAACGTTTCTTTGACATAAAAACCAGAAAGCTTTGGCAGAAAATACCTGCAACCCTATACTGTTTTTTTTTTTTTGTCATTAAAAGAAAGTAAATAAAAAAGCAACCTACTTAAGAAATATTTTTTTTTTGCGCTGTGAGTGCTGAACGCGTAATACGGTAGAGTTCCAAAAATTTAAACTATTTAGGCCAAAGAACATTATAACAAGTTACAAGATATTCAGGAAGAAAGATTCCAAATTCAAACTTATGATGTCATGAAAATACATACATTCTTTACTGGCCTAGGCTGGGAAGTTTAACTATCGAACTCATTTACAGGGTATGAAATGTGCACATTTCATATCATTTTTTAGAAAAATATTTTGACGACCTCCTTGGTGCAGTGTTGAGCGCTGTTGTCTTAACGTACGGAGGTCCCGGGTTCGATTCCCGGCAGGGTCGATTTGGGAATTTATAATTTCTGGTCTGGTCTGGCCTGGTGGGAGGCTTCGGCCGTGGCTAGTTACTACCCTACCGGCAAAGACCGTGCTGCCAAGCGATTTAGCGTTCCGGTACGATGACGTGTAGAAACCGAATAGGGGTATAGGTTTAATATAACTGCCATGCCCCTAACAGCTTAGCCCGCTACCATCTTAGACTGCATCATCACTAACCATCAGTTGAGATCGCAGTCAAGGGCTGACTTATAGTGGATAAAAAAAAATATCTCTGGCAACTTTTTAATCTACAAATCGTCGCCAAACACATACTAATGTCCTATTTCACACCCACAGCTATACGCTTCGAACTAAGACCGTAAAAGAAAATTTGCAGTCGCAAAATTTAAAGACTTTTTTGAAGATTTATACAATCTCTACCACAGAAAACTATTTTCGGCTGTACTAAGTAGTTAAATTATTGTTATCTATATTTAGTTTTTATAATATAAAAGCGAAATACCACTTACTCACTCACTCACTAATCACGATATCTAAGGAAACATACAAACTTTAAATTTGGAAGATAGGTTTCTTCTATGACTTAAATCAGATAAAAAACTGTTTTGACAAAATTCACCCTTATGGTGTTGAAATGGGGGTTAGAAGTTTGTATGAAAATCTATAAGTCATTGAAGTTAGAGACATAAAAATCGGCATTTAAGTTATTAGTTTTAAATAATAAATCTGCTAGCTATAATTTATATATAATAGCATCTTTAGATAGGCCTTTTGCAGCGGGAAAATTTCATAACCATAATAAAATCATAAATGTACGTTGACGAAGTCGCGGGCGATCACTAGCAATTTTTTTAAACATTTTTAAAGTAGGTATTATTCTGATAATATCCAGGTATATCCTTGAGAATAAATTTTAGTACCCTTTGCTGATCTATCAAAACCAAGATAAAAAATAAACCTCCTGGGAAATAATGTTATAATGCCAGAAGCACTAAAATAAAAAGAGAAAAACAGTTTTATGTTGAGCTTCGCTTCGTAACTGCTAGCCTTTGAAAGGAATAATGTTTTCTCGAGAATCTATAAAGGATGAAAAATCGAAAGTGTTTGCCACTTTTGGTTGGTTTAAGACATTGAAATAAGTTCAGTAAAGTGAGAATAATATGATTGTGTTATTGAGAGAAGTTTTGATGGTTAAAAAAGTTTCGAAATTCACGAGGGGGTTGCTGAGGGAACATGGTTATTGGATACACATATTAATATGACTTGTCTCGTCGATAAAAGTAATACTTCTTTTAAGTGGTATTTTTCTCTACGAACCAAAAAAACCAAACCAACCAAAAAAAAAAAACCAAAAAAAACCAAAAAAAAATAGTCGGCATGTAAGCCGACTATTTTTTTCTCGTAATATACCGGATTTTGTGCATGTAGGGTAAACGAGAAATTAGCCGGCCGGCATCGGCAACATCTCTCTCACTCTCTCTCGTCGCGAGATATATCGTTCTGCGCATGCTAAGCCTGCTGGACAAGAAACTATGTCAATTTATGAGTAACAAACACACACATCAAGGTACACCCCAAGTGGGGTAGTGACTGCGAAATTACATGAATACGAAAGAGAAAATAAATTACTTAAAGATTACTTTTTATTACAGATAATCAAAATTTTGCTAAGGTATTTATTGATTAATCGGAACGAAGTAAAGGGCACCATGTGTAAAATTTAAGATAGAATCTACAATAGGTAAAACGATATCAAAAAGTTAAAGCGTTCGTTCAGATAATAAAATAGACTTCTTACTAGAAAAGATTCAGTTCTTATAAAATGGAGCGTGAACGTCTCGAGACCCTAACAAACATTAATATTATTCCGGCTCTTAGTAAACACACTCAACTGCTACAACAAAGAGCTTTGGGATTAGTTAGAGCCATTAACGGACGAATCCATAAGCGAATGCCAATACAAATACCGGAAATCTTGAAACGATTTGCCTTATCCACACTCTCTTATCTATTTTTATTTGACCTTCGCTAAAAATAAATGGGGGAGGTCAAGACGTCATGGAAGTTTAACAATAAAAACAGTTTTTTTTGTATGATCAGTAAGCACTTGATTGGTACCTATATCTGATATTTAGTGACGGAGTCTGATGGAAATGGAATTAATACATTATCGTTAAAACTTATATATTTTAAAATGAGACAAATCTACGTATACTAAGGCGGTATATTTGCGTATAGATGAATGAGCACGGATTTATCATCAGAACTCAACCTCTGCAGGTTTAAAGATCATAACATTAACACGTTATCACATATTTTTAACTGGCCGACAGTTCTCAATCTGATCAGTGGATTAATTATAAAGACAGTGAACTTATGTTTTGTGTAATAATTGTATTTTGTATGCAAAACATGTTAAGGAATTATTTTATAGAAATTAGTATACAAATAAAATAATAAAAAAAGACAGTGAACTTATAGAATTTAACTATTGAATATCCCCGCATTTTTACATAGTCTAAATGTGATCTTTCTTTACTGGGTAACCATTATTTAATCTGTCTTTTGGCTAGTCAAAGTCGAGGCGCAGGTCAAGGCGCGGTAATTAAAAAAGTATGAAGTTGCAAGATAATTATTATTGTTAAAATGAAATTACCCACAAATAAAACTTACAAGACAGATCCACCAATCAAGAATAAGTTTTCCTTGCTCTTGATTTTCCCATTAGAAATAACTAAGAAAGATACAATTCAAAGTAAAAATATCATTCACCTAGAATTAAACGCTGCGCTTCAGAAAAATAAAACGACGCTCGCTCCCGTGATTGCCTTCATTTATTCTTAGCCTTTTTGAAAAAGAAACATGTCTTCATCCTGAGGGAAGAAAGAAATTAACGTCTGTTCCCCTAAGGAACAACATTTTTCCCCAAATTAAAAGTATTTCGGCTTTTACAGTTGTTTTACGGTTGTTAAATTTTATCATTGAGATTTTTTGTATAAAACCCTTTTTGTATTCAGCAAGGAAGCTTTTAATTTAATTTAATTTAAAGGAGGATCTCTCGGGTGACGAGATAAAAAAAATCCAGATTCAAAAAATTAGCTTAAATTATTTTTGTTTCTTTGTTTGAGTCTAGAAAGTTTCTAAGTACCATCCTTAACATGCGATGATTGCATCGCATTAAAATGTTATAAAAACATTACTATCCAATTTAATAAGCCTATTCTATAGAATTAACTAAAATCTTAATTTAATCTAAGACATAAAATAATCAAAAGAAATAGCCGATGAGGTTTTAAATTTAATGTAGGTATTCCAAATCTGTATGAAGCTGCTATGCATTCTATGAAATATTATTCTGTATTTGTGTCAGCTGTTCACAATATCGACCACCACTACAGCCCATTAACGTCCCACTGCTGGGCACAGGCCTCCACTCTCATAGGGCTAGAATTAGAACGTACTAGTAGTTAGCACGTTCACAATATATCAGCACGAAATCATTAAGATCGTAGTTAAACACGAGTATTTATAGGATATTACTCCCGATAAGACATAGGTCAGCCAAATATCTGCAATGAAAAAGTAGTAAAACGTGGATAAGGCCGCGCAGAAATAATTAGTTCGGCGGACCCAAAAATAAAAGGGTGATTTGGCTGCACGCTAGTTTCTCCAATTACATATTCAATTAGAAAATCACCGTGTTGTGCGTCCTGACTTTTAATGAGTGTTGTGTACGGAATTTTGAATGAAGGTATACTGCACGGAAAGACGGATCTTGCAAAGGTTTTGGGTTGGATAAAGATCGAGTATGTATGTCGTGAACGTTTCTTTGATAGACTTGTTTAGGTATAAGCAATACATTCTATATCATTGTGAATAATCATACTAAATATTATACGAGGCAAAAGTGTGTTTGTTTGTTGGTTTATTGGTTTGTTGGTTTGTCCTTCAATCACGCCGCAGCGGAGCAACGGATTGACGTGATTTTTGGCATGGGTATAGTTGAGGACCTGGAGAGTGACATAGGCTACTTTTTAACCCGGAAAATTAAGGAGTTCCCGCGGGAATCAAAAAAAACTTAAACCACGCGGACGAGCCAATAACCTTGAATTTAAGAGTTAAGATTTACTGATTGATAATAAAGTTTTTTTGAAATTTTTTGATGAATAGGTTTCCTTCAAACACAAAATGTCAAAATTCATTGCCTTTAGTTTCGGCGGCAACTAAGCATCTGGAATTACCGAAAAAAATATTTAAAAATATAATTTAAAGTTCATTTAGTCTTAAGTAAGCTAACAACCCATGATAACCACCCAACGCTGTAAAATAAGGCGCAGTAATAACAAATTTTAATACACAATACTTAATGAAGGTTTTGGGTATGATCATTATCTACACCATTTTGTTAGACTGTTTATGTTCGTATAAAATTCATGACGTAAAATTGAAAGCCTCGAGTTTTTCAGCGAAAATTTTCGTATAATTTTACAAAGGCCTTAGTTTCGGCGAAAATTGACCCCTAAGGTTCGTGTTTTAATACGACATGACACGGCTTAAATCCTTTGAAAATATTGCTATGTCGTATTAAGAGGATTAAAAATTGGTTTTATAGGAACATGTTACCTACTCATGACTCTGCTGTTCGAATTTAATTAAATAGCCAAGAAAAATCGAAAAACGTGATTGACATTATTTACTCAGTGAATTCTACGAGTATATTATAATTATCAAGCTTATATTAACTATACTTGAAGCGATGAACGTCTCTGTCTGTTCCGGCATCACGCTGAAACTGCTACACTGATTAAAATGAAACTTGGCATACTTAAAGGTCAACAAACAGAACATTTTTTATTCCAAAAAACAAAAAAGTTCCTTCAGGATAGGGGATAAAGGTTTTTAAGGAATTATTAATCCTGATGATTACTAAAAATGAGGATATATTAACGTTTTTGGTATAGTAGGTAAACATGATAAACCCACACTTGCGAAGCCGGGTTGGGTCTTCTATTAGTTTAATAATTATTAATAACGCATTGCATTATCATATCAACCCATAATACTACTGAGAAAGAGTCTCCTCTCGGAATGAGAGAGGTTTGGTTATAGTTTTGGCCTGGTGGGGAGGCTTCGGCCGTGACTAGTTACCACCCTACCGGCAACGACGTGCCGGCAAGCGATTTAGCGTTCCGGTACGATGCCGTGTAGTAACTGAAACGGGTTTAATATAACTGCCATGCCTCTAACAGGTTAGCCCGCTACCATTTTAGACTGCATCATCACTTACCATCAGGTGAGATCGCAGTCAAAGGCTAATTTGTACTGGATAAAAAAAACGAGGCTTGCCCGCTTGCCACTTGCTAATCCGCTGGGCCATATCAGTCATTGTTGTCTCTCCTTATGGGGAAATAAAATAGCGATAGCTTGTAAGAGGACATCAGATACGAGAAGAGTAATCAGCAAAATGAGGTCACAACAAGCGCGTCGAAGAAAATGTTGATGACGTCATTATTGCAGAAATCGGCAAGCAAGCAGTTTCAAAACGCGCTTTATTCAATCTTTCATTGAATCCATATATCACAATAAAATAATATTGCTATCACTATGATATCCCGTATCGCTATTACGTTAATCTCATACAAAGACAAATTGTGATTAATTCATGGAAGACCGTGCTGCCAAGCGATTTAGCGTTCCGGTACGATGCCGTGTAGAAACCGAATAGGGGTATGGGTTTAGTATAACTGCCATGCCCCTAACAGGTTAGCCCGCTACCATCTTAGACTGCATCATCACTTACCATCAAGTGAGATCGCAGTCAAGGGCTAACTTGTAGTGAATTAAAAAACGCTGGCCAAGTGTGGATTAGCAGAATGCTTCGAATTGCATTATAAAACAATAATTATTATTAATAGTAGGTAATAAGTATACTGACAGGAATATTTTTTGCTTGATGTTAGTAGGTAAATTATCACTATAAATAAATTTATTTTAATCAAATATTGAAGAAATATTGAAGCTAAATGTAAACTACGACAACATTTTCCTAAGACGTGATTGGAATATTTAAACGAAATTTATGAGACAATTATTTAACGCTCTACCATGTAGATAGATACCATTTTCCGCAGCAAGAAATTGAATGTTGATGAGAAAGTCGCGTGCTCTAAGATGAAATTTCAATTATTATAAATACCTTCAAGTAAATGCAGATTACTTATATCCTTGAGCGTTGATTGTACATTAAACTTTAAAATTATCAGAATATTAATACCTTAATAACGTATTTCAAAACTATAGTACCTACATAAAAGCCTTACACACATTGGCCCAAAACAATCGGCCAATGCATTCGCGACCGTGTAAAGGGCAAACAATTTGTGCGTTTGGTTAGCGGTGGCCAGCTTTCCGACTTTTTAAGTTTTTTTTTTAATCAAATTTGAAGCATCTTGGTGCAATTCTAGAATAGAGCTTACACACTTGCCGAAGACATTTGGCGATTGTGTGCAGGAGTGAAAGAAAACTTGAGGATATACCTAAGCCCCTAAATAAACATATACCTACCCAACTAGCTCTTGGCCGCAGCTTGACTTACGTTAAGTTCGATTTTTATAGAAATTTCAAACCCCCATTTAACCCCTTTAAGGGTTGAATTTTCAAAAATCCTTTCTTAGCGGATGCCTACGTTATTTAAAAAATCTGTATGTCCTAATTCCAACCCGTTTTGGCAGTTGTTTGAGCAGTGCGTTGATAGATCAGTCAGTCAATCAGTCACCTTTTCCTTTTATATATTTAGATGATAGAAATTTTACGTACGACTACCACTTGGGGTCCTAAGTTAATGGAATGGCGGCTTCGCATGAATCCAGTGTAAGTTAACCTATGGAAGGCCCTACAAAATAGTCCCAAGTTACTTTATTTAAGGATAAAGTCCCTATTTGGCCTATTAAGACAAAATTGTAAAACTATAATTGTAAAACACTGTTGATTAAATGAAAAAAAGAAAGCAGAGGATATATCTATTCAATAATTGACGACGACGTGTCACGACTGTGTGTGTGTGACTATTGTTGTGACGACTATTGTTACAAATACGTAAGTGACCTAAAAAAGAAAATAAATCTCTATTAATCTAGCAAAAATACCTATAGATAAAGAACAGCCATAACGATTTTGCTGATAGTAAAAAATCACTACAAATCGTTTGTATTCTGGCTTTTGGCAACCAGCAGACCTTATCTCGAATATAGCTTAAACAAATCAATCACAGCATAGATTTTCTTACATAATACACCACAATAATGCATAGATACATTCAACTCGAAGGACGAATAGGAACGGGATGATTAATCATGCGGGCCATGCCCATAGAGGAGCCGCTCAAATTATGTAAATAACCAATATTACCATAATATCAATACCAAGAATAGTTATAATTTATAACTATAATATGCGGTGCAAGATTTGGGTCGCGTAGGTTTGGGTTGGCTTACGGAAAACCTTTCCTTGGATCCAACTGCTTAAAACTTAGTACATTAACATAATCTTGGCCTCTTGTTTAAAATTTCAGGAATATTTTCCTTATTAGTTTGTAAAGTCCATGAAACGGGTAATCTCTAGCCTAGGTACTTCATCTGCTACGGATGGCAAATGTCAACTGATTGTGACGAAATTTATAAAAATAGATTTCATCCCGAAGAATATACTATTTTTCACCCCAAAAAAATGAAATGAAGTAGATTCTTCCGTTAATATTAAATTCCCGCGGGAACAATGTCAATGTTCGGGATGAAAATAGAATGCAAGTTATCTCAATGACAATATCGACAAAATCTGATCATTTTTTAAGCTAGCATGAAATGGTGACAAACAAACAGATAATTATAAACAAAATAGTTAAACAAACAAAATTTTAATTTATGTTATTCATCCAACTGATTGCCAGCAAAAAGTGTAATTTGTAGCTGAGAACTAGCAGACTCTATTCGTTGAAACTGTCAAATAATCCTTACTTGATAACTTCGAACTTGTTTAACTATCCCATCTTATCTACCGCACTAGCGGATACCCGACGTGTGCACTACCTACGCTAAAAAAAGGAAAATTTAAAAATATTTTAAGTGGTCTAAAACCATCTTCGCATTATTGCCTTTCTAATGAAACCGTTTTGGAACACAGCGGGTGGATGGTTTCAAAGTCTATAATGGATATAGGTAGAAACAATTTTTGTGTATTATATAATACTAGCTGATGCCCGCGACTTCGTCCGCGTGGAATAAGTTTTTTTTGGTTCCCACGGGAACTTCTAAATTGTTCTGTCATAAAAAAGTAGCCTCTCTAGAGATCCTCAACTATATCCATGCCAAAAATCATTTCGATCCGTTGCTCCGTTGCGGCGTGATTGAAGGACAGACCAACAAACCAACAAACAAACACACTTTCGCATTTATAATATTAGTATGATAGAGATTAACGCAACTGTTATAATATTTTTTATTTATTTAATTTATTTATGCAAGACAAGAACAACTATGCTTAATAAACACACAAATCTTGCTAAATAATAAACCAGAATAACAATATCAAAGCCAATTTAGCCAGTATTTTAGCTTATCATAACGAAACTTGTGCCATCATAGATACGTTTACTACCTAAATTATTAACATAGCCTAGAATCAAAACAGACTTTTTCCCGACTGTTTAAATCTAATTATAACTTGTGTCTTTTAACTAAAAAATTTAAATGTGTTTGGTAGTTATGTATTACTTAGCAACCTACTCTAAATAATATTAGAATAATTCTATAATAAATACTTACTTCAAGGAATCAACTCCCACATTCCAATACAATCACTAATCATAATAATTATTGTTCAAACATCTAACTAACCCAAATCCATGTTCGCTATAAACTAAAAAGAGAACGAAAAAGTATCGAAAATTCTATTGCAATCACAAATCCAAACATTTCACTTCCAAGTTATTTCCAATTTTAATCCATTTACACTTCGCAGTATTAATAGCACGATTCACAAAAAAAAAACTTTTTACTTAATCTATTTTCACTTTCAAATTTTAAAAGAAACTACCAAGGTAATTTAAAAAGTTTTGGTTTTTAAAAAATCTGGTTTCACCACAGAATAGGTAACAGTCGTTCAGTTTCACTTTCGAATTTCAATAGCACATACAGAACCGAGAACGAAAGTTTTTTTCGATCTATTGCTCTATCTCTCTATCTATTTATCGAGGAACCTACGGGAACTCTGCACGCCACGGCTGCGCGGACACGACTGGCGGTACTGAATTCTGGTATGCCGGGATGAAATTTCAGAGAGAGCTTTCGTTGATCCCGCTGAAATACGCATCGCTCTCCGCGGCTTATACAGGATGCTACATGAGATTAGGACACCAGAGCTCGGAATGTAACTGTTAAAGTTAACGTTAAATTTAACGTCAATCGACCAAAATGTAGAGATACCATTAACTTATTTATAACTAAGTATACGATTGAAAGATGTGAATGATTGATCCAATTCTTATTATTGAATCGAAGCAGGCGTTACTTTGCGGAAGTCCATGATAATGAATGAACCAGAAGCTTAATTCGCTATAATCCGCCACAGTAGATAAATCTATGTGGTGTAGTGCGTGTCTTCCACCGACAACATGCGAACACCCACCACCCAGCACTTCGCACCGGCACAGCAGTCTACACTACACAAATCCTCCAAATCACTCTCTACGTACGTTTCACTCCGAAACCGGAGCATCCTCAGGAGATGTTGACTCGACAATGCACGATTCTTACCAATTCTTATTGTTTACCTTGATGTAAGTAATTTGGATATTGCACCATTGATTTTGACTAGATATTCTCTTTGAGTGAGCAAAGCGAGAGCGGTGGTTTTTTATTTGCAAAATAGACAAACACTTGAGGACAAACATACTGGAAAGCTATGAGAATTTTACGCTTTAAATAACATTTAAAAGTTTAACATCGAGTCGTGAGTCGTGATATAAAATGTAGCATTTATAAGATAATATTCTTATTTGTTGTAATTCGTTCTCCAAAGAAAAGTATGAGTTCAACAAAACGTCGATGTCTTAAAGGTCAAAATGTGGGCGGAATGCAATTCAAAAGTTCAAAGGTTGAAACGTCTATCGCTGTATTTACCGTACTTAAATACAATATACATTGAGAATGTCCAATAGTTTAAAGGGAATTTAAAAGACCTTCGCGAGAATAAAGGCATTATTTTATTTTAAGAGTAAAATTTCAACGCCTGCTTGAATAAAAATTCGCGATTAAATTACGGACCGCATCCGCCTTTTAAAAAAGAACTGTAAATAGTACATTCTGTAATGGATATTGTTATGTACTTCCGCTAGCTGGAATTTCTTAACATATTCACATGCTCTCCTCTGGATTTATCCAACACGCAAAATAGTGCCATATTATAGAACAAAGTATGCATTATATGCCTCTAAGCATGCCAAGTTTCCTCACAAGCTATAAATCACTCTACTCATTAGAAATTGATAGCTACCTTATTTAAACTTTAGGTATATCTTTAATCTTACATGTATGCTGGTACCTAAAGCTTAAGGCGCTGTGAGTTCACGAGATCGAAATAATATAGGCGCGCGGGGGTGAAATCGAACAACCGCATGTCGCAAAAAATGGACGAAATAATTTGTAAAAAAATAAATACCTATTGACTATTCAATACAAATTAATCCGACAATTGTGTTTGATTTAGAAATATAAAATTTATCTTATATTTCTAGAGCAAATTATTAGTTTCAATAAGGAGACATTGCTTTAAAATGTTAACTAAGAGGTACTTATGTTTAGAAGAAATTTCAATGCAGAGATTATTTTTAATTGTGTTTTGAGATGCGTCAATGGCTGCATAAAGCTCTTGAAAACAGCAAATTATTTTACAAGCACACATTATGTTACCGTTTGATTCATACACTGCTATAAAAAACTCAGTTTTTCCGATTTTACGCTATGACAGAGCCTTAAGAAAATGCATACCGTTATGTATATCTTGATCTTAAAGCAAGATAATCTAGCTAAAAAAGAATTCCGTAGAAAGAACTAAAGTAACTGATAAAGCTCTACGGAATGACAAATACAAAAGCTAAATCAAGCTGAATCAAGCTGAATAACTTGAATTAGGCCCGTATTCCGATTTCAGTGGTACTGATTAATTTGGCTCGTCTGATATTCATGCTCGCGTAACATAATATACGTTACGTGTTACAGTAACAGCTCACAAAATATGAATAACTGGCATTAAACAACACCGGAAACTCTTAAATGCCGGGTGGAAATTAAAATGCTTTTTATCCGTATATTACAACCGGATATTAATTCTGTTCACACAATCATGTAATGGCTTTATTTTGGAACATGATGTCCTACTCCGTTGTTTAATTAAGGACACTTCTTTGTGTCGTGCAATTGGATCGCGGTTTTACTGTATGCTGTTACTGAAGCTTTTAATCCGCTTAACGTGATAATTTGCATTGAAATAAAATACGTTTGGTAGTATAAAGTTTCTTGCTATACCTAGTCGTTATATAATTTATCTACGGCAAAACACCGAAATACAGAAAATGAAACTGCTAATACGTTTAAAAACAATACAATGGGACCTAAAGCGAGCTAGCCTAACCTTAATCATGCCCGCGTGGAATGGTGGGAAGAATGCTGGCTGCAATTTCGCGCTGGACAGCCAGGCTGATCCTTTGCGCAAAAAATGAGACAGCTCTTCTGTCACCAGATGAGGCAATTAACCGCGGTGAAAATATCTCGCAAAAATTTTTTAGCAGACTACGTTTTCCATCTTAGACATACTTTGTCATTTAAGAACAGGGGGCAATTATTTCAAAATTAGTTTTATGTCACGTACCTTGATGCCCTTAAATTAGGCTTATAATTGTAAAACACGAACGTCAACATTAATCCATACTTCCATATCAATACTATCCATACTAATATTATATATGCGAAAGTGAGTATGTCTGTCTGTCTGTCTGCTACGCTTTCACGGCCCATCTTTTCCACCGATTTTGATGAAATTGTTAGTTTGCGGGATAGTTTATATCCCGGAGAAGGACATAGGCTACTTTTTATCCCCGAAAATTAAGGAGTTCCCGCGGGAATGAAAAAAGCTTAATTCACGCGGACGGAGTCGCGGGCATCATCTAGTAAAACATACGACTTTAAGCGATGGTAGGATGCCCCCTGTATGACACTGTCCTGTATTTCTGACTTTTTGGCACGTCCTATTTTAAAATACGTCGAAAATTTCGTCCAAGTCTCGCCAAGAGCGCAGAATGTATCATTTATTCATGTATCGAAAACTTTAATAAAACCTTTTTCATGAGACCCAGTTCAGATATGATTTTTTCAAATTGATACCTATGAAACTCAATCTGCCTCTAGGCGCTTTGGGTACCAAATTCATCGGTCGTTTAGTGCACGTGAAATTGTTGGTAAAAAGATTTGGATTGATAAATTGGTAAACGGAATAATTGAAATGCAAGGCTTGGATTTTTTCGTTTTCATTTGTGCGGCTAGACAATTAAATAAAAGAGAAGGGTCACCAATGTGATGGCACGAATAGCTTTAGTTTTAAAATACCGTGCACCGTTTATCACAGCCGCAGTCGTATTTAGTTGTTAAATTGAACAATTACAAGGTGTAAGTGGAAACCTATCGAGAAAGTAGTACTGAAATTAAACAAAATCCAATAAAAAAACGAATTTTATTATTTTATGCGTTTTTTGTGGAATTCTTATTAGTAATTATTAACATTGACATACATAATATGAACATAATATAACTCCGGGATGAAAGCTATCGAATAATGCCATGAAATTTTAATAACAGACATAATTAGGCATACTGCGGGTCTTCCCTGGTATACGTCTTCGAGGAGGCCTAGCCTCCTTACCCGGGCGGGGTGCGGGGTAATATTGTACCCCGGTGAGTTTCCGTAAGCCGATGTTTGGATACGGAATCTCACCGGCTCTTTTGTATGGCTTCGAAACGTGGGTTTTAAAGAAAGTAAGTTGTCGACGGTTGCAAGCATTTGAGATGTGGGCACTGAGAAGGATGCTGAAGATATCATGGAACCAGTTCGTCTCAAATGCTGAGATACTTAAACGAGCGCCTTGTAACCGAGCTCTAATGAAAACCGTCGTGCAGAGAAAGGTGGCATTTTTCGGGCACCTTTAAAGAGGATCCCTGTACGCGTTCTCAAGGTTGATCCCGGAAGGCAAGGTTCCTGGGAAAAGATCACCTGGAAGACAGAGGAGGAAGTGGATGAATGACGTAAAGGAGTGGACCCGTCATAATTACGCTGAATTAAAGAAGGTTGCTCAAAATCGGAAGGCTTTTCACCTGCTGACCGCCAAACTTCAATTTGAAGAAAGCACCCGATGATGATGATGATGATGGTTGGCTAGGGCCTGCCTTCAAGGCTATGGGCTCCTAGGCCGGATGTCGTAGTCGGTGTTGGATCCGCACTGCGGGCGACGTCGTCACCGCCGCGTGCAGGCGCTTATAATTAGGCTCATTTTATTTATAAATCGTTACGTCCAGGCTTCAGGCAACCCTAAGCGACAAGAATCGCATTATTACAGTGCGTGTGCATGTTTGAACACACTTCAGCTACATTGCAAAATTTAAGCTGTGTACACACTAGCTTCGCTACGAAATAAGCGTTAAGGCTCTGTCCTACGCGAACAGTTGCTGATCCTTGAAGTATCGCTACGTTGTCGCGTTGAAAAGTTTGTCATTTACTATGGATTCGTATCGCGACGCGTTGCTTCGCGTCACTTTCATCGTTCACTTAGTCTTAGTACAACGGGTTAAGCTGTTAGGTATTTACCGCAACCGATGAAATAGAAATACAAATAAATAAATATAATATACATAGACTAATATTATAAATGCGAAAGTTTGGATGGATGTATGGATGTATGGAAGTATGGATGGAAGTTTGATACTCAATCACGCCCCAACGGCTGAACGGATCTGGATGAAATTTGGCACAGAGATAGATTATAGTCTGGAATAACACATAGGAATACTTTTTATCCCGGAAAATTAAAGAGTTCCCGCGCGAACCAATGACCCTAAATTCACGCGGACGAAGTAGCGGGCATCATCTAATAAATAATAAAATCTTTCTTGTTTAAATAATTGTTTTGGTTAGGTAAATATATACGTCGTGTGTAAGTTCGGATGCCCAAGGATAGACACTAATTATTAGTAGTATGGTATTGATAAACTTTATATCCCAAAGTGTTCCCACCAACCAAAAACCTAACACTACGCAGACAAAGTTGCGGTGATCATTTTATTTTTTACAAAACCCATAGGAATCTTCCTTCTATAAATGGGACAATATTAAATAAAATTTGACCTTTATTATTATATTATATTCACTAGCTGATGCCCGCGACTTCGTCCGCGTGGACTAAGTTTTTTCGATTCCCGCGGGAACTCATTAATTTTCCGGGATAAAAAGTAGCCTATGTATGTATGTATGTATATTCTTTATAGCTGATGCCCGCGACTTCGTCCGCGTGGAATAAGTTTTTCAGTTAATTTTCCAGGATAAAAAGTAGCCTATACTACTATCTCACGGTATAATCCCCCTATAATGGTGAAACACGTACTTCTTCATATTTTAACGAAAGCCCAAATGCTGTTTCATGGCTATAACTTGAGAAATTAAGGATTTTCATACAAACTCTCAACCCCTATTTCACCCCTTCGGGGGTGGAATTTTGAAAAACTGTGAAATACATATTATGTTTTCATTTTCAACCCGCAGCTCATATATCAAGTTTCATGGCTATAACTTGAGAAATTAAGGACTTTCATACAAACTCTCAACCCCTATTTCACCCCTTCGGGGGTGGAATTTTGAAAAACTGTGAAACACATATGTTTTCATTTTCAACCCGCAGCTCATATATCAAGTTTCATGGCTATAACTTGAGAAATTAAGGACTTTCATACAAACTTTCAACCCCTATTTCACCCCTTCGGGGGTAGAATTTCGGGATAAAAAGTATCCTATGTCCTACCTCGTAGTATGGGCTCAAATCGTACCAAGTTTCGTTTGAATTCGTTCAGTAGTTTCGGCGTGATGCGCGGCCAAGATACAGACAGACAGACAGACAGACAGACAGACAAAAATGAAAAAAATTACAGATTTGGCTTAAGTATCGAATAATGGTTGCCCTCCAAAAAAAATTTTCAAAATAACTTCAATGTACAGAATTGGACCTGTTACAGTTTTATTATAAGTATTTAGATTTAATTGGACAACCAAAAATTTTTATATTAAAAAAACCTTAAAACTAGACACATTTCGGACACTTGAAAAATCTAAACTTAAAAATTATATAAAAACACAAAAATTTTAAAAGACCTTGATACTGAAAGTCTAATTTTTTTAGTATCATCTACATTATCCATGTCTTTTTCACAAAGAAAAACACAATTTGCTTTGCTTCAACTGTTACAATGTGCCTGGAGCCTAACAAGCTTGTTATAAATAATTATTGTCCCCGCTCAGCTATAAATCATATCTGTACACAGCATTACTTTAACACTAGAGTTACAAATGGGAGTTATAGTAACTTCTTTTGTTAAAGTTTCCCCTCGCTAAAGTGAGTTTTAAATGAGCTCATTTAATGAGCCTTCGCTGTCTTATACATACTTGCAGGTATGTCTTTTCCATTTTAACAATTACATAATTTTCACGTGATAAAATCTTAGCCGTGCTGACTGAGTATCGGCCAATATTCAGAATCAGAATCAGAAATTATTTATTTAGTCATTAAGTCATTTATTTATTAAGATAGCTTTCATGTAAGTGCCTTAATGGCTAATACATAATTAATCATTAAGTACATAGACATGAGGCCCTATCAGGGCGTTGCTAACATAATTATACTTATTATATATATCAATATTATTGCGTCCTGTCCGTACATAATTAAATGTGTATATTGCATGATACACATAATATTACAAATGTGGTAATATTATCCAGTATAGTAGGATGCATATCCCCCAGCGATGTGCTACATTTCTAAGCTATGGAGGGTCAAACCCACAAATAGCAGCGATTGATTTTCATAGCTTAAATCGCTAGATTATTCGTGGGTTTGACACACATCCGTAGCTTAGAAACGCAGCATCACTGGTAGAAATATTAGTCTTATTAGGGACTAGCAAACTATGCAATAGATATTATAATAGACTTATAAGTAATTGAAAATTAAACCCACCACTACAGCCCATTAATGTCCCACTACTGCGCACAGGCCTCCACTCTCCTAGGAGAGAGGGAATTAGAGCTTAGACCCACCACGCTGCTCCAATGCGGGTTGGCGGGCTTTAACGACTATTATCATGTTATAATAAACGGGACCGACGGCTTTACGTGCTTTCCGAGGCACTGCCCGGGTGAAACACCGCCAACTTCCTAACTCTGGACTAGTACTGAGAATTTCTAGTCAGAAAAACCCAACAATTATGGCCCGACCCGGGACCTCGTCGGCCGCAGTCGAACGTGGTAACCACTAGACCAACGAGACAATTAAGAAAATTCCACACTGCTTGAGAAATAAAAACACTACTAATGTATGAAAATAATGGCCCAGTGTGTCATAAAATTATCATAGTTCAGATAAGTACAACTGTACATAGGCTACATACTATTTATCTCCTGAGCATTCCATGAGAGACAGCAATGCTCGGAGTTTCTCTACGTGATCAAATCAAAATGAGCAGATCAGTAGAACTTAGGTGCTAGTTGCGAAACTGAAGTAGCAATAGGTGGAGCACGTAGTTCGCTTAAAACTGATAGACGTTGGGTCCCAAGGTGCTGGAATGAGGACCCCATATGAGGACAGAAGACGACGAAGTGTTGGCAAACCGCTTAGAGCCTTAGGTGGACGAACGACAACCAGCGAGTCGCAGGGAGTCGCTCTAAAAGATACCTTAACCTCCGTGGCGCAGTGTTGAGTGCTGTTGTCTTAACATGCGGAGGTACCGGGTTCGATTCCCGGCAGGGTCAATTTGGGAATTTATAATTTCTGAATTTTTGCAATTTTAATTAAAACTAAACGTATTACATAAACATTTGCTCATGTTTATTTAACTGAATGTTTATCGACAATACAAAATCACAACGATTTGATGAGTGACGATCAATCACACCAAAACGGTTGAACGGACTTTGATGAACTTTGGCAAAGAGATAGATTATAGTCTGGAATAACACAAAGGCTACTTATTATCCCGGAAATTTAAAGAGATCCTGCGGGAACCAAAAAACCTCAATACACGCGGACGAAGTCGCGGGCATCAGCTAGTATAAGCATACGATCATGATCTTGTGCACTATGCAAAATATTATTATCACAATTTGTCCCGGAGAATTAAAGCGTTCCATCGGAAATCAAAAACCATAAACCACACGGACGAATTCGTGGGAATCATCTAGTGTTTGACAAAGTCATTTTAAAATCCAGAATTCAAGGATTACATATTTTCCACAACATTTAGTCCATAATGACAATGCATGCACGTATGCATAAAAGCTTTTATATTCATGCGTTAGAAATTTTTAAAGTGCCCAGCTCATGCATATTTTATGAACACTACTGTCATTTGTTTTTATGGTATATTACCATTTTAATAAAATATTATGAGAACTATCTCTCTAACTACGAGTAGCTGAACGAACTCGTTGGTGAATATGGTTATAAGTTTTAATTATTAAAACCCATTGAAAATACTTATTGGTGAAAATTCTATACCTTATTGAAAAGAAAGCCTTAAAAGGAGTTTAAAAAATATTGTAAAAAGTTAATTTTTTATGAAAGAACTATTTCATAGATCAAATCCAAATTAAATTATATTAATCAATAAGCAAAATAATTGTTAAATTCTATTTTCATGTTTAAATATCTTCAACTAAGTAATTCGAAATTATTTATTGCTTGTGTAACATAAGAGACAAGAAAGCCTAATTAACTTCTAAATTGTTTTAATTGCAGGTATTATTTTTAGGGTGTTCGTTGGATGGCAGATTCAAGTAAAGGTGCAATCTCACAAGATGCAAGGTTCTCGGCTTATAATAATTATTTTTCCGTGTTAACGCGCATCAATTTGAGTAGCCTCAATAGAATAGGTGCATTATACATAGCATTGCTAAAGTACTTCGAACTTGCAAATCGATACAGTTTTACCCTCAACTACGGTCGAGATATAGAGTTCGCCAATGACTATATCTCTATGCTTGTGAAGATGATCTGGGCCCCAATCATGTAAGAATGTCCGATAAATCGTTTAAGATTTTTATCAAAGTAAAATAAACCATAACTGCATTAAATTAGAGCTCAATTTCGTCTGCCCATTCTTATACGTTTACGGTATCGTACATACCTAAACGTATAAGAATGGGCAGACGAAATTGAGCTCTAATTCAATGCAGTTATGGTTTACTTTACTTTGACAAAAATCTTAAACGTTTGATCGAACATTCTTACATGATTGGGGGGCAGGTGGAGACTTCATGTATTTTCGTCACTTTCATAGATCTTGCACGAGATTGATTTGCACTAGGCTTCATTTATATTGGATAGAAGCAGGCTTTACTGGCGGAAGTCCATGATTATCAAGGAACAATAAGCTTAATTTGCTATAATCCACCAAAAAAGGACAAATCTATGTGATACAACGACGTGTAGCTTGCGAAATGCACCGCCCAATAAGCCAGCAATTCGCACCGCCATCTTACATCATTAATATCTTCCAAATTACTCTCGGCGTACGTTTCACTCCGACACAGGAGCTTCCTCAGGAGATGTTAACTCAACGATGCACGATTGTAAAGTGTTCCTTGATTAAAGTTTGATTTTTCTGCATTAAAATAAGTCCTTTTTCTCGAGATGAAACCTATTAGCTTCATATCAAACTTTGTCAAAATAGGCTGAATAGATGAGCCCTGAAAATTTAGTAGACAGAAAGATGGACAGACGTGCAGACACTTTCACAATTAGATAAATATGGATACAAGCTGATGGGGAACATAGATCTTCCAAAAGTGTATTTACGTGAAATAACGAATGTGGTTAACCGTTGTTAGATGCTACAGTATGTTTCTTTAATATAATAATTTGTCACACATGAGTGACTAAAAATTGGCGACACCCTATTCAGATTTTATAAATAGCAAATACTAGGTACATACATAGGTACATTCATATTATGCTTAAATTGTAATTATTCAACTAGTTGAAATTATTCAACTTATCCCGTGACTTCGTCCGCGTGGATTGAGGTTTTTCGGTTCCCGCGGGAACTCTTTAATTTTCCGGGATAAAAAGTAGCCTATGTGTTATTCCAGACTATGATCTATAATCTCTGTGCCAAATTTCATCCAGATCCGTTCAACCGTTCTGGCGTGATTGAGTAAAAAACATCCATCCATGTATGGCATGGATGGCCATCTAAACTTTCGCATTTATAATAAGTATTAAGTATTGATAGCCCCTGCTTAGCAGTTTCAGTCAGCCTCGAAGGCTGGCTCTAGTCAGACTGAGCCTTAAGGTAATTACAGTAAAATTCACCCTGATTCCCCAAAAAAGGCCACATTTTAAAGATACTGTACCTTTTATGTTTAACGCAGGGTATAAATTTTGCGTGGTGCGATGTCGACCCTTATCTCCAGTCCGCCCGAACGTAAGGGACGGTGCACACAAGAATTATGTCGGATTATGTCGTTTTTCCTGTTTCACAAGGTACAAAATGAGAGTAAGATTTATAAGCTTCGCTTTTTAAAAATAACCAGTATTTCAACCAACTTTTTTTTGTCTTTTAACTACAACAATTATCATTCTTTAATTCATGTCTGTGAGTGTAAGTGAGTAAAGTCAAGTTGAAACAGATTAACTAGTGGTTCGCCCCGAACTGAGACCTCGCGGTATCCATAAACAGAGCGCCATCTATTGACATCGTTGTAAAGTTCTGTTAAAAATAGAGAAGCTAATTAAAAATTAAATAATTTCGTTTCCTTATAATATTTATCCAATTTTAGTATTTGTTGTTCAAGTACAGGATATAATTCAAATAAGTGATCAAGTTTCAGGCTCAGCCTTTTCTTTGTAAGCACAAACGAAAAAACTTGTACAGAGCGCCATCTATTGACATAATTGTGAAGTTCTGTTAAAATACGGAAGCTCATTAAAAATTAAATAATTTCGTTTCCTTATAATATTAATCTTATTTTAGTATTTGTTGTTCAAGTACAGGATATAATTCAAATAAGTGATCAAGTTTCAGGCTCAGCCTTTTCTTTGTAAGCACAAACGAATAAACTTGTACAGAGCGCCATCTATTGACATAATTGTGAAGTTCTGTTAAAATACGGAAGCTCATTAAAAATTAAATATTTTCGTTTCCTTATAATATTAATCTTATTTTAGTATTTGTTGTTCAAGTACAGGATATAATTCAAATAATTAATCAAGTTTCAGGCTCAGCCTTTCAGAAAATTGGGAGTTCTGAGGTCATCTTTGGACGTCAGAAAATCTCCACTTTGAAAGCCCCCCATTTCGTCAATTTTAGGGGAAAAATTAAAAAAAAAATATTTTTGGACTCTGTTCCTCATTATCTTTAAAATGATATACCGCAATCCTATGTAACGCTATAAAAAATATTTTACTCTGCATTCGCTTCTATGAGAGCCCCCCTGAAATAAAGATTTTTATAATTTTTTAAACCATATTCGGCGGGAGGCCATCGGTTTACATATTATATTTAAACTTGAAGTAATGACGTTCAGTAATTCAGAAGTTATATGGCTCTGACAGACGGACAGACGGACGGACGGACTGACGGACGGACGGACGGACGGACAAGTGCCAATTCTCTCAAGTAGACTCAGAGACCTTCGCTTCGCTCGGTCAAATATGATTAAATTAAAACAGTTTTTCTTTAATAATCATACTAATATTATAAATGCGAAAGTGTGTTTGTTTGTTGGTTTGTCCTTTAATCATGCCGCAACAGTGCATCTGATCGAAGTGATATTTTGCATGGATATAGTTGAGGGCCTGAAGAGTGACAGGCTACCTTTTATCCCGGAAAATCTTCCGGTGTTCCCCCGCAAATTCGAAAATACTTAAACCACGCGGACGAAGTCGCGGGCATCTGCTACTAATAAATTTATATTAAAGTCCTCTCGAATTTCGGCTACGACGGCCAATGTTCAGAGCTTAGCTATCTGCACAGGAGATAATATAGTGGACAAGTGTGTGCGCATACACAGGTGCACTCTCTGTTTCTTTACTCTCATAGCCCAATGGGACGGAAAATCTGACACGAACGGAGAGAGATTAGGTGCAGGACCGATAGCTTACCGTGCTCTTCGAGGCACGGGGGTGAATCACCGCCAACTTCCTAACTCCGGGGAAAGTAGGAAGGGTTTTGGCCAAGGCTACCACGCTTGCCATTATTATTTTCTCAACATCAGAATATTATGCAGCGAAGATCAAATTGTTAGTGACATCGAACTTAAATTGATTGCTAAGTTAAACCTAAGTTGATAACTGTGTAGTGTAGCAGTAAGTAAAGTAGTAATAAATCGAACCTAGTGAAGAACAGACGTGTCTCATTTAATCCCGAGTACGCCCACCACATGGCGACCCTGCCAGTCGGTGCGCGCGCTTGCACCATGCGCGTGCACCGGCTGGGCACCGAAATGAATTATGAAACGTTCCGCGGTATCGGATGTCGGCCGGTAGTGAAGAAATAAGTTTTAAAAATGATTGAAGCCAGTCCTGAAGTTCTGATAAAAATAGATAAATCACCAGGATGTGACACGAAAAAGAAGAAAAGCCATCTATTGAAAAGCCTAAAAGTCTAAAAGTATCAAGGTCATAAAATTAAAACCAAAAAAAAAAGAAGAAAAATTGAATATTTCACCATGGGAAAACAGTGTTCAAAATGTGAATGCCAAAACAAAGAAGTTGTAATTCAAGACGGCAATAATTCGGAGATAAACATTAACAACGTGCTATTAGCTTCAATTTTGGCGATATGTGGTATTGCGCTACTATATGTGAGCATCACTAAGTATAAAAAATGCCACCAAAATTGGGTCTCGGAAGGAGTCCGCGCTGATTTTAGAAGAAGGCTGCAGCAACGCTGGTCAGGTCGTGCAGGAGGAGGAAACCGAAGAGAACAGGAACAGGAGAGAGTTTAAACTGAAGTCAAATTGTGCGGTTTAGTGTTTCGTAAATAAAGTGCGTGCGGTAATAAATGTTAACAAGTGCAAAGTGCCTGCCTAAAGCATGAGTGAATTAAAGAACTTTTAAAGAACTTTTCTTATGAACTGTTAAGTTTTCCTTTTCTTTTTTTTTTATAAATATGTTTAATGGAAATACAATTAAAAAGCTTTTATAATGAATTAGAAGATATAAGGGTAAGTCTTAGAAAATTAGGTCCTAATAGGAGATTAGAAGAAATAGGGAAAAGTAAAATTAAAAAGGGCATAGAAATATATGGAAAATATAAAATATATATTAATACGTTGCATTCTAAAGAATTATCAAGTGATTATTCAGAGTTAATTATAGAAAATTTATGTAAGAATATAGAAAGTAGTTATCGTAAAATATTACTTTATAGTGAGTCTACGGTATCATCAGACAACATGGCAAATTTTGATTTAAAAACTGCTAGTATTTTAATTCCTGTAATGGATGGAAATGAAGTGACGACTGAAAAGATAATACAAGGCATAGAAATGTACGATTCTTGCTTATTAAAAACGGAAGACAAGAAATTGCTGATTTCTTTTGTACTCAAAACTAGATTAACTAAAATAGCTAGATTAAAATTACAACCTGATTACAAGACAGTAAATGATTTGACCTTAGATATCAAAAAGTTTTTACTAACGAAAAAATCAGCAAATTCTTTATTGATTCAATTGAATAAATTATCTCAAAATGAATCAACTATTGGAGATTTTGGTAATAAATTGGAGGAACTTTTTGTTGAGTTGACGATTTCCCAAGCAGATTCCAATGATACAGCGAGTGCGATTTTAAGACCGATTAATGAAAAATTAGCTGTAAAACGGTTTGCAGATGGACTTCGTAACAGAAGGCTAGGTACCATCATTGCAGCTCGAGACTACCAGGAGTTGAAGGACGCGATTCGTGCGGCAGAAGACGAAGAATCGTCTCTACCATCCGGTCAAGTAGTGATGAACATGAGAGGTAAGTCGAGAGGAATAGGAAGATACCAACACTACCCAGTTCGTGGAAGTTCTTCGAACAAAGGTCAGTACTATAATAATACTCGTATTTACCCAGGTGCTTCCTACTATAATAATTACCGTGGTAATAATAACTCGAATTACCGTGGAAGGTACAATACTGCTCCAAATCGTTACCGTAACCACTACACCCGTGGCTATTCCCGTAGAATTCGAGGTCAAGGTCGTGGCGTAACGCAACATAAAGCATATGTTGGTGAAAATCAGATTGACTCAGAACAGAAAAATAGTGAGTTAAATGATAATTTTCAGTTTTTTCGAGCATAAGATATTAACTTCGTGTGACGGTCTAGATATTTTAAGGTTTAGGTTAGGTAGTGTAGAGTGTTCATTTTTATTAGATACAGGTGCAACCCTATCTGTCATACATAAGGATAGATTACCTAGTAACATAAAGTTATATAGTAACGAAACCATAATTTGTGGTCTAGGAGGTAAAATAAGTTCACAGAAAATAGCGTGGATAGATTTAGAAACACGTGCAAATGTATTATTCCATCATAAGTTCCATGTATTGGACGAAATGCCGTGTCAGGCGGACGGAATTATCGGATTAGATTTCTTGCGATCTTACAATGCAAATATCAACTTACGAACGAATGAGCTAACTTTGTACACTCGAGGACAAAAGTGTTCGATACAAATAAATAAAAGTAGTGGAAGTCAAATTTATTTAACATTGCCAGCTAGAAGTGAATCGATACATTTTATTTCGATAGATAAATCATTTGTTTCAGGAAATGAGTATGTTTTGAACGCGAAACAGTTTTCAGAAAATATATATTTAGCAGGAAGTTTAGTAAAAGTTCATGATGGCAAGGTGCCAGTTAGGTTACTTAATACATCCGAAAAGGACGAAAAATTAAATATATTTAACCCAGAATTAAATTCATTAAATGATTACAAGATATGTACATTTGATAAGTCGTACAGTTCAGTAGAAAGAGTTAAAAAATTATTACAAACATTGAAGTTGAAACATTTAAGTTCATACGAACGAATCCAGGTAGAATCCATATGTGCTAAATACGCCGATGTATTTTACTTAGAAGGCGATACGTTAGGTACAACTAACATAATGGAACAAAGTATCAGCATAAAACCGAACACGAAACCTGTTTATGTTAAGCCATATAGAATTCCCGAGTCATTGAAATCGGAAGTGGATAGGCAAATTGAAAACATGTTGAAGGAAAATATTATAGAACCGACAAATAGCGATTGGAATAGTCCAGTACTTTTGGTTCCAAAAAAGTCTATAGACAATAACAAAAAATGGAGATTAGTTATTGATTACAGAAAAGTAAACAATGTAATAAGATAAGATAAAGCTTTATTTATTTCCTTACAATATGTTCTTACAGTACAATAATTTAATAAAAGATACCTTATTAAAGAATTAGTAGGTTAGTAACTGTTTCTTAAACTATGTTAGTATCATTGTAAGGACCGCCTATTGCGGTAAAAGCCTCCTCCATTAGCAACCATTGCTTTCTGTCCTTAGCCACTCTCGACCATGTATTTCCTGCCACTCTGACTATGTCGTCACACCATCTTCTAAAAGGTCGGCCTCGTCTGCGTTTTGAGTCACGTGGGTACCAATTTGTGACTATGCGTGACCATCTTTCGTCTGCAACTCTTTGTATGTGGCCTGCCCATTTCCATTTTGAGCGAAGAATGTGTTTGACCGCGTCTTTTGCTTTAGTTTCCTTCCTTATGACAACATTCTTCACTCTATCTTTCAGTCTCAAGTTTAAGAAACTGCGTTCCATCGCTTTCTGGCATTTACTCACCTAAATGGTGAATACATAGAACTTATAAGAGAAATTTACAAAGCCAGCAAGGCTCGAGTAAGACTAGAATCACCAGGTCCATACTTCAAAATAGAACGCGGAGTAAAACAAGGGGATCCATTATCTCCTAAACTATTTATCACTGTTTTAGAAAGCATCTTTAGAAGATTAGACTGGGATAACAAAGGTATCAAGATCGATGGGAAGTATCTATCCCATTTACGGTTTGCTGATGATCTAGTTGTACTTTCGGAAGACCCAAAAGACCTGCAATATATGCTAGAATCACTTCACAAAGAAAGCAGGGATATGGGACTGGAAGTGAACGAAGGTAAAACCAAGATTATGACAAACAAGGACAAAACACCAATTACTATTTCGAACACAATAATAGAATACGTCGAAGACTACATTTACCTGGGTCACCTTATTTCTTTCAAATCTTGCACAGATAAAGAGATCGATCGAAGAATAAAAAATACTTGGAACAAGTACTGGGCAATGAAAGAAATCTTCAAAGGGAAGCTACCGACCAAACTGAAAACTAAAGCTATGGATTCTTGTCTCACACCTTGTTTGACTTACGCCGCTCAGACCTGGCCACTAACCAAGAAAAACCTAGACAAGGTGAGTAAATGCCAGAAAGCGATGAAACAATGTAATTCAGGATGATAAATTTCCTTTACCAAACATAACCGAGATATTAGATTCCTTATCAGGTGCTATGTATTTTAGTCATTTAGATCTTCAGTCTTCATACTACCAAGCGAGTTTAGAACCTAATAGTAGAAAAGTTACAGCATTTACAACGAATTCAGGACAATATCAAATGATGCGTCTTCCAATGGGACTTAAAATAAGCCCCAGTGCTTTTTCCCGTGTCATGTCTATAGCGTTATCAGGTCTTACGTGCGATAAGGCATTTGTTTACATGGACGATCTAATAGTATATGGGCGTAATTTAGAATCTCATAATAAAAATTTAATAGATATATTCGAAAGACTTCGAAAGGTAAATTTAAAGGTGAATCCACAAAAATGTGAATTTCTAAAGACCGAACTTTTATATTTAGGTCACATTGTTACATCAGATGGTGTTTTACCAGATCCAGAAAAGGTTAAGGTGTTACAAAATTATCCAATTCCAAAAAGTACAGACGAGGTGAGACGTTTTGTAGCGTTCTGTAATTATTACCGAAAATTTATACCAAATTTTTCTGAAATAACTGTACCATTAAATAAACTTTGTAGGAAAACATCAATTTTTGAATGGACGAATGAATGTCAAAAAGCTTTTGAAAAATTAAAACAAGGTCTAGTATCTCCACCTATTTTACAGTACCCAGATTTTTCTGAGAACAACGAGTTTATTTTACAAACCGACGCGTCCGGTATAGCTATCGGATCAGTTTTGTGTAACAGAAATATGAAACCCATAGCTTACGCGAGTAGACCATTAAATAAAGCCGAATTAAATTATCCGACTATAGAAAAAGAGTTGTTAGCAATTGTATGGAGTGTTAAATACTTTAGACCATATTTATTTGGCAGAAAATTTACGATTATGACAGATCATAAACCACTTATATATTTATTTAGCATGAAAGATCCCTCTAGCCGATTATTAAAGTTTAGATTAAAGCTTGAAGAGTGTGATTACAATGTTGTTTACATTAAAGGAAAAGATAACGTAGTAGCGGATGCATTGAGTAGGGTAACCATTACTTCGAACGAATTAAAGGATATCAATCAAAAAATTATGGTAATGACGCGTGCACAGAGAAGAAAATTAGATAATAGTGTTGATAACAGTAGCTTAGGAAACCCAAGTATACCTAATGTTTCTGACAACGATAGGTCAGGCCAACCTAGAGTAGCGGAAATATTGCGTATTCCCAGTGGTTCCGTGGAAATGAAGTTTATCGAAGGTAAATGGATAGATAGATTACGAGTAAAAAGAGAAATAACTGAGGAAGATCAATGTTTTGAGTATGTAGAAAGTCAATCAATTATATACATTAACCTCAATTTTATGTCGCAATTCACGCGAGACGTATTTGCGAATATGTTGAGAGATTTTTGTAATAAAATAAATGTGAAAGAAATATGTATATTAAAAGACGTATACAACACGTTATTTTTAAAAGAGTTGTGTGAAGAGATAAAAAGTAGAAATATGGGGACCGGTCCCCAAATTCATATATTAAGAAATGTTAAGAGAATTACGGATAAAGACGAGAAGACAGTTATATTAAATGATTATCATTTATTACCTTCGAGCGGACATGCAGGTATTCGACGAATGGTAAATAATATTAAGAGTAAATATTACTGGCAAGGACTAGAAGCAGATGTTAGGAACTATGTAAGTAAGTGTATCAAGTGTCAAGTTATGAAGCACTCTCCAAGTCGATTGAAAGGTGATATTATAGAACCATTATATTGTGCAGACGATTATGCATTACAGTTGAAATATAGATTACAACTTGCGCATAAAGATGCGAGAAAAAGGTTAATTGATAGTAAGATAGATCGAAAATTAACTTATGATAAAAATAAAAAACCAGTTCATTATCAAAAAGACGATTTAATTTTGGTTAAAAATGAAAGTAAGAATAAGATGGATCCATTGTATAAAGGTCCATATTTAGTCATAAGAGATATTGAACCTAATGTTGAAATAATTAAAAATAACAAAATTGAAGTTATTCATAAAAATCGTACGAAACTTTATAAAACATAATTAAAATTATATAATATAATACAACAATAATGTTTGTTATATTCTTGTTTACGTAATTTTTTTTTATTGTCGTACAATTTATCGAACATTGAATTCATGTCAATTGTTAGAATACCTATTTACTACTCTATGTATTAGACAATAAGTATATTAATAATATGTTCTTATTCAAAAAAAAAAAAAAACAAATAGATACCCTTTTGTTTTTTTTTTCATTTAGGGGAATGATGTAGTGTAGCAGTAAGTAAAGTAGTAATAAATCGAACCTAGTGAAGAACAGACGTGTCTCATTTAATCCCGAGTACGCCCACCACAAACTGAATTAGCGACCGAACTTTACCAAGAGCAAGCTAAGCTTTGGCTTGGCTTTGATAAAATCAATTATAACTATGACATCTGGTGAGATCTTACTTGGTATGACCATTTATTAACTTCTAATTGATTAATTATCTTCTCCATAATATTGTCAAATTGTGTATGGAGTCCTCCGTATTCGCTTAAATATCCAACGTGGTGGACTGTAGCCTAAGCCCATTCTTTGAGGTAAACCGTGCTAAGAAGTGTTTTGTGATGATGCTAAAACTATAATGATGATTTGTTGCAAGAAAATTTATGGATAACAAACATGGTATCTTTATTTTAAAAATAACTTATTTCCTGTGTATACGAACCTTAATATTGTTAAATACGTGTTAGGTCAAAGATACAAATTACCCTCAATTTTTAATTATAATTATGAAGGATTACTCCACCGTGTATCCATGCCTTAAAACCTCATTTCGCTCCATACGTTCGCTCTAATGAGTAAAAATATTAATAGCCATGTTATTAATTACAATAGCGAAAGTAATTTATTACATAACCGAAGCTTAATCGCCCTGTAGGAACAAGCTGGAGTCTGTACGGAGACCCAAAATATCGGTTTATTTGTTAGTGGGAAAATAACCTGTATTACAATAGTGAGACAGACAAAAATGCCTAATGCATATTGAGTAGGTACATATAAGTACATATTCAGGGTAGTACTAATAGTTCTTAGAATAAAAGCTACAATAACAGTTTATATTATGCATATTAATTTGCATTTGCAGTTTGTAAATGTGAAAGCTATAGTTTGTACCCAGCTAAGTATACAAAAATATTGCATTATAATTAGGTAGTTGTCAAGGTAATGCAGGCATTGTCGTCATTAGCAGTCAGTGTTCGTTTCTGCGAACCTAAGTTATTTTGACTCCACGTCTCTCTCTCGGCGTCGTATTCCTCATTACTGAGAGTCCTCATTACATTACCTTTCCATTAATCAAATAATGGTAGAAGTTTCCTTGGGATAATAAATGCGGTGGGTACCTCGTCCTTCCGCATACGACTCTACTAAGAGTATTTAAACCCAGGTTATTGTAACGATTATTATCAGATGTTTGTGATAATAACCGGACCGACGGCTTAACCTGCTCTCCGAGGCACGGAGGAAAGCAGGTTAAGTAAGTTAAGTAATAAATCTGCTAGTTTTTAAGTATTAAAAGGTATTAAGTAGGTCTGCGTCCGCGTCGTTTAAATTTTTTTTGATTCTCGCGGAATTTTCTTTATTTTCCGGGATAAAAAGTAGCAGAAGTCACTCGCCAGATCCTCAACTAACGGTGGTCTGTTGCGGCGCGATGAAGGACAAACCAACATACACACTTTCGCATTTATTAATTTTAGTATGATTTAATAGTATATTGTGTGCCTGAAACAAGACGATTTCAGACGAGGGTAAAGTTGCCTGCCTGAGCCTATTACCTATTCTGTGCCTGAGCGAAGCGAAGGCTGGCATCACCCGGGGTATTTCATTCCGCGACACACACTATATTTTTCATATAATCCGCATTAAAAGTGCGAGTTTTATTGTATTTCTTATTTATTTTAGTTAAAAAAATATGATATCTGTCAGTTTATTTGATGGTTAAAATGACAAATAAAAAGGTTTGAAATAAACAAAAGATACTTTGACAGGATTGAAAGGAGGGCTGCTACGTCATTCAGTAGGTAGAAAATAAAGTAGAAAATAATGAAAAAACTATGACGTATTCAATTTGACGTAAACGACGTCGTATTGGCAGAAAAGAATAACGTATTCGTCTGAAATTGATTAGTTTCGGGTGGCTCAACAGGCATTGAAATTCGCACTTTCAATGTAGGTTAAAGTGTAGGTTATATAAAAACTTTATTTTATTTCCTAATAATGTACTAGAAGTCAGCAAATCCCTTGATTAAAACCCAGACAAAGCAACGATCGGCTTGAAAATGGGAAGTTTCAGTTTAAATGCTTTCATTTTGAAATCGCGCATCGACATCAATATATCCGGATTTTTAGTAAAGACTTTAATCGTTAAATTATTGACGCCATTTTGAGGATTTCGGGGTCTAATAGATAGATCAGACTATAACACGGTGTGACTCTATTATCCATACTTACCTAAGTAATATAACTACAAAGTTCAACTGATAATAATTATAATAAAATAGACGATGTAGTTAACCCTCAGAAATTTGAGATGTTTCACCAAGGTTTTCTCTAAAGCGTGGAACCCTACGTGCCCCTACTAAGAAAGGATTTTCAAAAATTCTAGATAACTAATCCTATTTAATCCATACTAATATTATAAATGCGAAAGTGTGTCAGTCTGTCTGCTACGCTTTCACGGCCCAACTGCTCAACCGATTTTGATGAAATTTGGTACAGAGATAGTTTACATCCCGGGGAAGGACATAGGCTCCCGGAAAATTTTATCCCGGAAAATTGAAGAGTTCCCGCGGGAATTAAAAAACATCAATCCACGCGGACTAAGTCGTGGGCATCATCTAGTGATTTATATTATTTTCAACTAGCTGATGCCCGCGACTTGGTCCGCGTGTAATAAGCCTTTTTTTAAATTCCTACTAACTCCTTAATTTTCCGGGATATAAATTAGCCTACATCACTCTCCAGGTTCTCTACCATAACCATGCAACGTCGATCCGTTTCTCTGTTGCGGCGTAATTGAAAGACAAACCAACAAACAAACAGTTTCCCATTTATAATATTAATAGTATGATGCTAGGAAATAATTAAACAAAGTGAGCCAACTTGTGTATCTTGTGTAACTTGTGTAACTTGTGTGTAAGATATGCAAAGATTTAAACACTAGGTAGTTCTGAAAGTAAGTAGGAAGGAAGCTACTGAAAACGTACGAAACTCAAAATTTACTCCTAATATCAAACCTTAGGGTCGAGTTAATGAAATAAAAATAACTAGTAAATTAAAGTTAAACGAATTTAACATTTGGAACAGAGTTAACACAGGCTGAGCCCAAACAGTCGAAGGCAAACGCGTTTATACGTGCTTCGCATTCGATATAATAAAAATTGGAAAATTGTTGAACGCATTAAATTTTTAGAGCCTCGTAAAATACAGCCAAAGTTATTGGCGGATTTTTATTTGGCGTAAAGTTAAGCGCTGAATATTCATACGTTGTTTGATGCACGGATCGACGATTGCTTCCGTACAAAATAATAGTTGTCAAAAGTTAATATAATATTGTGGCGTTATGAATTGGGTATGTCCACGTTCGTATTTTGTGTGATTCTCGTTTCACGGTTATTGGAAATCTTTATTAATGTATTCTGTAGCTTACAAATAGGTACATTTGTATTCTACATATTTTGCAGAATATAACCTAGAACTTTTCGATCTGGTTCGTCCCCCAGTTGAATATGTCTAATAGGCATATTCAACTGCAGATGTTGCGGTCTTTGGTTCGATACCCGAGTCAGGCCATTATTAAGTATTGCGTTTTGTTTACAAGAAATTCTTAGCACTAGCCCAGAGTTAGGAATTTGGATGGTGTTTCACAGTTCACACCTTTGCATCTGATGTTACATCTACCAATTAATCATGATAACTGGGTATCGGACTTACCTAAATTAGGGTTCTGTTTGTAACATGAAAGCTGGGAAATGCAATTTACAAAAAAAAACACTAAGAATAATGACATTAGGTAAAGCTTAGGGTCTTGCCTACAATACAAAACAATTCCGACGACATTTGAAACTTGAGGCCTCGTCATATAATTGAATTTAGTAAATAGGTAAGATTCATTCTCAAAATTACGTATTACATGATCTACCGCCATTTGGCAAGGTTCCCGGAAGATATAAAATTACTATGAGCTTCCATACCGGTTTGTCGGAAATTGGAATTTGTTAATGCACTAATAGATGTTTCATCATCATCCAAGATATTTAATCTGGATGCGATAGGGAGGATTAAAAATAGGGAAATAAAAAATAACTCTTTAAATCCAACTTTTCATCAACGTGTCAGATTTCAGATACCTACTTCCATTTTAGAGGTGTTACATCATGTCACGTTTAACTTAAATCATAACTATCTTCAAAGCAAGAGTGAAAAAATAGCAGAAAGAGAGAAAATAGAGAATAGAATAAAGAGCAAAGAAATATTAAAATACAATAAATATATGGCCGACAGATTTCAATTATTGACTGAGTCGGTCCAGTGGTTTTAAATAAAAAATAACTCGTTAAATCCAACTTTTCATCAACGTGTCAGATTTCAGATACTTACTTCCATTTTAGAGGTGTTACATCATGTCACGTTTAACTTAAATAATAACTATCTTCAAAGCAAGAGTGAAAAAATAGCAGAAAGAGAGAAAATAGAGAATAGAATAAAGAGCAAAGAAATATTAAAATACAATATAATATGTCCGACAGATTTCAATTATTGACTGAGTCGGTCCAGTGGTTTTTGAGTTATATTTTTTTAATAATATTAGAAATGAGATAATTACTGCTCTGATATTTTGATTAAGAGTTCATTACGACAATAAAAAAAATTAAAAATTTATAAAAGAGATCGGTCGTCGTTTGAGGGAAACAAACTGCGACCCACGTTCTGGTTCCTACCTGGTTCAAAGGTTATCCATCGCCATTCAGCGTGGCAATGCTGCAAGCTTGATGGGTACTTTTGGCCCAGGGGCAGCCAGGGGTGGTCTTTTTGATTAGGGATTTTTATTTTTTGTAAGTAGGTATTTAAGGATTTGTTTTAAATTTATTTAATAGTTAATTTAATATTTAGATTTTATCATATTTAATTATAATTGTTTAAAGCATTAGTTTATTATAATTACGGCAATGTTATCGATATTTAAACACTTAAATTACAGGAAACCTACCTCCCAATTTTAATATTTCTCTTCGGAAAGAACGATGCCGTGAGATTGCATAAGTTATTCCAATTTTTGGATGGGTTCAAATCTGAACACGACTTGCAAGGATTCCTACACGTCGGTGAAGATTACGCCGTGTTTCTCAAAAAACCTAAATCCCACGACAAATTCCTAACATACGAATTATATGAAGCCAAAAATGTTGAAGAAACTAATGGCTATAAACCTAGATTGCTTGCGATATCTAAAGTACCTGTTGAGTATATTAAAGAACAACTCAAGAAGTATAGAGAAGAGTTATATTCAGCGAAATATGTTAATAATAATGTTGTACCGGGAACAGAGGTGAAAACTTTGAGGGAATGGCAGATAGATAGGGCACTGGATCAAAAACTGGGATTGATTGCTGACAAACCGAATATATTAAGAACTATAATGCTGTGATATTAAAAAATCCCTTACGATTGAACTTGGGTTTGGTTGTTTTGAATTTATTACAGGTTAAAAACTCAGTTTTATGAAAGCATCAGAAAATTAACTAAGTTGACACAGTAAAAGACCTTCTCCACCTCCTCTTTCCCAAAAATAGATCTCTAAAGTGTGTACTAATCTTTATATTTCGGCCACGGCCGCCAAACTTGACAGAGATTGAAAGATTCCGCCATCTGTGCCGAATATTATTATTAATTTAGTGCACAATTAGTGTGCGGGCATACACAGATGTACTCTCCCTTACCTGATGGGAGAGAAAATCCGACACGGGCGGAGAAATATCCAGTGCAGGACCAACGCAATGGTTTTTACGCGGTGTGGTAAAATATCGCCAAATTCCTAACTCCAGACTAGTACTGAGAATTCCTTGTCTGACAACCCCCATACTTTTTAGGGTTCCGTACCTGAAGAGGAAAAAAGAAACCCTTATAAGATCACTTTGTTGTCCGTCTGTCTGTCTGTCAACCACCTTTTCCTCGGGAACGCGTAGAAGTATCAAGTTGAAATTAACATCAAATACTACGATCCCTTGGAGATTTAAAAAATCAAGCTTCTAAGTCAACGCAAACAAAAGATACGGCTATACGGTTATCATCATATCATATTACTAATATTATAAAAGCGAAAGTGTGTTTGTTTGTTGGTTTATTGGTTTGTTGGTTGGTTGGTTTGTCATTCAATCACGCCTCAACGGAGCAACAAATCAACGTGGTTTTTGGCATGGATATAGTTGAGGACCTGGAGAGTGACATAGGCTACTTTTTATCCCGGAAAATTAAGGAGATCCCGCGGAAATCAAAAAAATTAAACCACGCGGACGAAGTCACGGGCATCAGCTAGTTTAAAATAAACATTATAATCATCGATGAACATACTCATCGATGAATATAATAAATTATATCGACATAATGTGAATGTTTAATTGTGAAACTTGGTAGTGAAAACATGTAATCCTGACGTTGTCAATTTATATCGCAATTAGGATTAACCAGTATCGCAATAACGATCATGCATAAATAAGCCTGTTTAGATTTGAAATATTGAACGTAATTGGAGAAATCTGTCTGTTTATTAGTGGCAAATATGGAATTTAATAGGTAGACATTTTGAACGATGGTTCAAGTATTTATGAAATCTATGCAAATTCAAATTACGCTCCATAGATTTCAAACTCAGAGCCATCTCAAATTCTCAGTCAATTCCTAAGTCTCACAGACAAAATAACATCATCAAGATAATTTTACATCAATCCACCATCAGCAGATTCATGATTACATAACTAACGTACTAAGCCCCAATACAACGGATCGGGTTACTATCAGGGATGTATTTGCGTACAGAATACCTTTTATATCCCCTATACGTGCGGCAACACGTAGCCCGCCGATTCACATCAACTTTGTAAAATTGTAATACAAATATTTCTGTACGACAGCAAGATTTTTAAAGTAGCTTCTGGTTTTATTCTACTACCACAGTACTAGTTCTAGTAGTTATTTATCACAATAATTCTTCATCATAATCATCAGCAGCCACGTTTTTAGGGTTCCGTAGCCAAATTTGGCAAAAACGGAACCCTTATAGATGCGTCATGTCTGTCTGTCTGTCTGTCTGTCTGTCTGTGTGTCCGTCCGTATGTCACAGCCACTTTTTTCCGAAACTATAAGAACTATACTGTTGAAACTTGGTAAGTACGAGTAGATGTATTCTGTGAACCGCATTAAGATTTTCACACAAACTAGAAAAAAACAATAAATTTTGGGGGTCCCCATACTTAGAACTGAAACTCAAAAAATTGTTTTTCATCAAACCCATACGTGTGGGGTACTTGTGGATAGGTCTTCAAAAATGATATTGAGGTTTCTAATATCATTTTTTTCTAAACTGAATAGTTTGCCCGAGAGACCCCTGTAACTTCTAAAATAAGAGAATGATAAAACTAAAAAAAATATATGATGTACATTATCATGCAAATTTCCACCGAAAATTAGTTTGAACGAGATCTAGTAAGTAGTTTTTTTTTTAATAATTTAAAACTTACTACTGGTTTGTACGGAACCCTCTGTGCGCGAGTCCGACTCGCACTTGGCCGGTTTTTTCACTCTGGCTAATCAAAGGCTTTTTGCATCCACTCCATACCTATTATAATTATAAAGTTGCAAGAAAATATAATTGAAATTATCATTTAAAAAACCATTTAAATCATCATTTAATTTGTTTTTTTTAGAATGTGTGTTTTACTAGGAAAGGTTAGTAGAAGTTAAATACCTTACTTACCACAAAAAAAAGTTATTTTAACTGAGGACAAAAGTGGCGTTTTAACAATTATAGTTGCAAATATACTTAAAAACCAACGCAAAATTGTTATAAATTATCTGACTTCATAAAAATCTCACACAAGATAACATATTGCTCTCTCTAAAATAAGATAATAATATATATCATAAGACCTTTAAAGAAAAAGTCGGTAACCGTAGGATAAAGATATCGATAAAACTATTTTTGGAAACAAATTTTGTTACCTTAGAAGTTTCATATTCACACAGATACAGGTGTTGCTTATAGAAGGAATATATGAGTTCAATACACGGCTTGATTCATTCCTGAGTATGAGTAGCCAATATGCAACATATTTTGATAACTTCATAAGAATTTATATCAAATTGACAATACAGAAAAGCAAACAGTTTTATTAAAATACCTGAGCATCTCTTATATGTACCTTTCTCTCTCTCTCTCTCTCATTACGTGTAGCAACAGCCTCATCACAGTCAGAGCTAAAATACGCTTTTTTTTTTTTAATGTTTTAATAACTACATGCCAGCGACTTAGCCCGCGTGGAGCTAGGTTCTTTAATAATCCAATAGGAACTCCTTTATTTTCCAAGATAAAAAGTAGCATATATAATGTCCTTTTCAGGGATGTACTTAGTCTATAAACGCACAATTTTTTTTCAAAATCGGTTGATCTGTTCAACCAATTTTGACGAAAATTGGGTCGTGAAAGCGTAGCAGGCAGACAAATAGACGCATTTTTGCATTTATAATATTATTTAACAAAGTTAATAATATCATACTTCATACTTCATACTTCATACTAATATTATAAATGCGAAAGTGTTTGTTTGTTGGTTTGTTGGTTTATTGGTTTGTTGGTTTGTCCTTCAATCACACCGCAACGGAGCAACGGACCGACGTGATTTTTGGAATAGGTATAGCTGAGGACCTGGAGAGTGACATAGGATACATTTTATCCCGGAAAATTAAGGAATTCCCGTGGAAATTGAAAAAAACTTATTCCACGCGGACGAAGTTAGTCTACTAATACTTTACACCCTTGCATTGCACTCCGAAGAGTAGATGGCATTTGCACTATACAAATACGTTACAATGGTACCACCATACCATTACTTGCTAGTTATGTACTAATTACTTCATTTTGTACTTTATTAATGTATTTTTTATTTAAGTAGGTAATTAGTACTTGAACTTTTAAAGGATTATTGTGCCTAATTCAAAGAACGAATGCCGATTAATGAATAAGCAAAGCAAAACTTTAGAAAGGAAGTGCGAACAGTAATTTTCAAAAGAGGAACTCCCATAATTCACATTTTATGGCCTTAAATCCTAGTGAGAGTTTTTATAGTTTTCGAAAGCAAAATTGATATTAAATTACTCCAAAAAACATATAAAGCCTTGGTTACAACTTACTAAAATTAAAGCAAAATTTTAGTCACAATATATTAAAAAACTTAACTTTACGTTTATCGTATATTACAAATATCGGCGAAAATAGAATTCAAGATATTTACTACATTATCGGAGATAAAGTATGACGGATTCGTGCTGTACTGATCAATTTCTATTATTCATGTCCGTGTTAATAATGATGTAAGTTGACGCAAAATCGGATACCGCTGCTAATCGTTTTAAAACGACTACTGTTTCATACAATTAACGGTAATCTGTGTAAGGTCCTCTAAAATCATGATATTGAAACTAAAAAAAAGAGCAACTGCTGAGTTACCTGCCCATTTTTCTCAGTAGAATCTTCTTTCCAAACCGGTGGTAGAGTCTTAGTCATTTCATACGTGGCACAAGTTGTCCTACGTGAAATATATAAATCTTTTATCATTTAACAAAAACCATCAAAGTATTCGAGATTGGCAACTCGTACTAGGTGCATTGTACGGATAATACCGGCGGCGTGAAGCGTGAAACGAGGCAGTTTATCTTTTGGTTAGTGTACGACCAGTGGCTTTTCGATCTAGTTTCATTAGCAAAGCGAATATTATAAAATCGATGGTGTCTTGGGGGAGGTTTCATCGCTCCTGTGTTCCTTTGTTATTGTCTTATCATTATTTCGTTGCGCTGGGTTTTGTTCATTGAGTTCATAGATGTTCAACTACAAGATAATTAAATAATTTATGAACGAAAATGTATAATCCTTTCTATTGTCTTTATAGTCCACTAGCTGATGCCCGCTACTTCGTCGGTGTGGAATAATTTTTTTCAATTCCCGCGGGAACTTAATTTTCCTGGATAAAAAACTATACCCATGCAACAAAACAAACAACACCCAGGCAGGTCGTCAAATTATGCTTCCCATGGCATTTAATAGAGTTTTAATGGAAGTGATTAATAGAGTTTTAATGGAAGTGATTAATTTCGTATTGGCATATCATTGCACAGGTCTGTTTCGGCTCGTGCAATTATTATAATTTAACGGAATAATATGACACTGCGAATTTCGTTTGGTCATTCGCACACTTCAAAACGGTATTGCGTCGTGTATTAAAATCGCAAATGGGAACGCAAAAGTTCATTAAATACATACTGTAGTGTCGTGAAAATTACGCGTGATATCATTTCATTATGAATGGGCTTTAAAAAGTTTTTGAAATGAGTTTTATTTAAATCGTTCCATGAATTAATCACAATTTGTCTTTGTATGAGATTAACGATAGGGGATATCATAGTGATAGCAATATTATTTTGTGATACTTATATGGATTCAATGAAAGATTGAATAAAGCGCGTTTTGAAACTGCTTGCTTGCCGATTTCTGCAATAATGACGTCATCAACATTTTCTTCGACGCGCTTGTTGTGACCTCATTTTGCTGATTACTCTTCTCGTATCTGATGTCCTCTTACAAGCTATCGCTATTTTATTTCCCCATAAGGAGAGACAACAATGACTGATATGGCCCAGCGGATTAGCAAGTGGCAAGCGGGCAAGCCTCGTTTTTTTTTTATCCAGTACAAATTAGCCTTTGACTGCGATCTCACCTGATGGTAAGTGATGATGCAGTCTAAAATGGTAGCGGGCTAACCTGTTAGAGGCATGGCAGTTATATTAAATCCTTTTCGGTTACTACACCGCATCGTACCGGAACGCTAAATCGCTTGGCGGCACGTCTTTGCCGGTAGGGTGGTAACTAGCCACGGCCGAAGCCTCCCACCTGGCACTTATTTATATAAATAGCCTGCTAGCAAAGTATTTTGCAAAGCACAATTGACGTGGTTTCACTAACGTGCTGTTAGCCATCCGTTATAATTATGTAAATTAAATGGGAGTATAGCAACGACTATATCGTCTTCCGGTAGATTAGTTATGTATTATCAATCGCGGTCCATTGAATTGTGGTTATGTAGGTAATTATATAATCAAAGCTTTGCGTTAACTGAGCTTATTATTATAATAGTTTGTCCTTTGACTGCGATCTCATATAGTGGTCGCTACCCCTAACTAGATTTGTGCGGCATCTCAACAGAACGCTAAAAGCAATACTTAAGCAATATTACTCAAAATGAAAGTTTGATGTCACGTACCTTTACGTTCCTAAAATAAGGATTATAATTCTAAAACACGAAAGTCAACTATAATGAAACAATATGGCTTTAAGCGTTGGCAGTATGGCCCCAGCAATGGTCAGAATCCTTTTTTACACTCGTTGTTATAGCATACTAGCTGATGCCCGCGTTTCGACCGCGTGGATTAAGATGACTACACAACTTGAGAAATATATTTTTATCTAGATGATACGATGATGATGAGTTTTGGTTTCCGCGGGGACTCTTTAATTTTCCGGGATAGAAAGTAGGTAGCGTACGTTTTTCCCTGAAGTACAACCTAACCTATCCCTGTACCAAATTAGATCAAAAACGGTTGGTCCGATTGACCGTAAAAGCGTAGCAGACAGACAGACGGACAGAGAGACAGAAACACTTTCGCATTTATAATATTAGATGAAGTCTGAAGGATCAAGTCGCGGGTATCATCTAGTAGGCTATAACATAGGTACTAAAATTCTACATCAATGGCTATAACTGTATGTTTACATGACTGTATCCGCAACTTTGCAATTTATCCAAACATGAAAACGTTTAATTATTTATAAAAACTATCGCAGACGATAACAATAATATGGCAGAGAATTACAACGCGATGATTGAGTTATAATTTGAACCAATCCATTAAATCTAAGTCAACAATAATATTACTCATCAATATGAAAGCAATATCGTTCGCCAATTAGTGTATGGATCGTCGCGCCTAAATTAAACATGATATGTATATTCAATTAAGCTTCAGACATAAACAAAACCGTACTTTCATACTAATATTATAAATACAAAAGTGTGTTTGTCTGTCTGTCTGCTACGTTTTCATGGTTCATCTTTTCAACCGATTTTTATGAAATTTGATACAAAGATGTAACTATAACTCTATTAGGTTCCAAAGAAATATAGCATCGTCGAAATATCATGCATACAATGTTAATAATATTAAGTATCATTAATTTCCTTAACCTTGAGGCGACAGGGAAGAATAAAATTATAAAAAATATAATATCCCCGTGAAATACGGTGCCCTAAATTAAATTTATGCCATTGTTCTGTTCTTGTGAAAGTTTCTTTAAGATATCAATGATAAAATCCCATGCGCCTACTTAGCTTAATTAAATCTAAAACAAGCAGCTTATTTAATACTCTCATAAAATTCAAGTCACGAAGACGTATTTCTGAGCACTCCTTACCTATTTCCCCAATATCATTTAAATCACCGTTGAGCTATCAAACAGTAGGGGTAACAAATGAAAACAATTATCATAATTTATACTTTTTTTTAACTTTGAATTTTTTTTCATGATGAAAATTTCATTAATGATGATATAAGACGTTATTCGAATAGATGTTTGTAATATTGTATAAATTATATCTAATTTTTATAATTTTATTACAGTGCTTCACACACGAGGAAAGTATCTTAACTTACTACTTACTTAAATACATATTATTATTAAAAAAAATATCCTTGAAAATTTTTGTAAGAAAGTTTAAATTAACTCGTATATCTGTTATCAAATCTATATCTGGGTTATCACATAACTGGCAGATATCGTTACTAAGCTGGTCGGCCATTTGTGTTCTTCTTCTTCATTATTTACGCCTTGTAATCTATATATATAAAATTCAAAGTCCTGACTGACTGACTGACTGACTTATATATCAACGCACAGCCTAAACCGCTGGGGTTAGAAACTTGAAATTTTGACAGTAGGTTCCTTTTGTGACGTAGGCGCTCACTAAGGAAGGAATTTTCAAAATTCCACCCCTAAGGGGGTGAAATAGGGGGTGAAAGTTTGTAGGAAAGTCCGTCATTTCTCAAGTTATATCCATGAAACTTGGTATTTGAGCTTCTGGTTTGAAATAAAGAAATACGTGTTTCAAAGTTTTTGAAAATTCTACCCCCAAAGGCGTTAAATAGGGGTTGAAAGTTTGTATGAAAGTCCTTCATTTTTCAAGTTATAACCATGAAAGTTGGTATTTGGGCTTCTGGTTTAATCATGTATAATATTATAAAATAATAATATTGTCAAGTGCCAATTTATTTTTTAAGAATTGCACCCAGAAAAGAAAATGTCTTTGAATTTGAAGCTAAATTGGAAGCAGAACCTTGACCTTGAGACATAAATAATGACGTCATAAAATGGGTCCATTACGATTTGAACTTAAATCTGAACGTGTCTATTGAATTTGTTATGCGCCAAACGTGATATCTGCTTGGAGGTCAACGCTAATTTAGCTTTTATGTGCTTGCGCCTTGCGCCTTGCGTATCGCACAATAACAAATGCACGTGTTTCCATGAAGCGTTATTTTCTTATCACGAGTGCTATAATTTGACGACCTCCGTGGCGCAGTGTTGAGCGCTGTTGCCTTAACGTGCGGAGGTCCCGGGTTCGATTTCCGGCAGGTTTTGGAAATTTATAATTTCTGAATTTTCCCTGGTCTGGCCTGGTGGGAGACTTCGGCCGTGGCTAGTTTGTAAATATATACTTAGTAGGAAAAGGTGACTGACTAATCTTTAAACGTAGAGCTCAAACCACTGGAAGGATTGTAATTAATTAAAATGGTATACAGATAGCTATTATAATTACATAGGTAATTAAAGAATTTTAAAAATTATATTCCTTACGCCTTAGTAGGTAGAATAGGGATTTGAAAACCAATCAAAATCGATCTTTAGTGAGCAAAGCCGCGGGCAAAGTAAAAAGTTAAAATAGCAAAACAAAAATAATTTTAAAAATATTATTTTTCGGGTAATTTATTAGTATGTAAGTTAGTAAGACAGGAAAACCCATATTTAAAGTAAAAGAAGTAAACGTAAATAAACACAATAATCCACAAGATAACGTATGTACACCGTTTATAATATATTACTAGTGGTTCGCCCCGAACTGAGACCTCGCGGTATTCATAAACTTGTACAGAGCGCCATCTATTGACATCATTGTGAAGTACTGTAAAAAATAAGGAAGCTCATTAAAAATTAAATAATTTCGTTTCCTTATAATATTTATCTTATTTTAGTAGTTATTCATGTACAGGATAATAGCTCCTAATTAGCTTTAAAATGATATACCGCAACCCTATGTAACGCTATAAAAATACTTCGCGTTCGCTTCTATGAGAGCCCCCTGAAATAAAGATTTTTATAACTTTTTAAGCCATAGTCGGCGGGAGGCCATCGGTTTACATATTATATTTAAATTTGAAGTAATTACGTTCAGTAATTCAGAAGTTATAAGGCTCACAGGTAGGTATATATAGAGTGCGGAACATTCAGGCATTCTGGCGTATTTCTAAATATATTTTTTGTAACCAAAAGGTTATTGCCGAACTGTACTATAGCTACACAGTATTTAAGTACCTAGTTAGAATGGTGGGTCATAATATTACCTTTCTTTCACGCTCCAGGATATTACTTCCGGTCATGCCACACTGAATTATTATCATTTTATCGCGCTAATAAAATTAATAGTATCGAACCTTTTCCACAGAATTAGCTTTATCAGAATGAATGGTTTATGTTCTATCAAAGCAATAATTATTATTTCGGCTCATATTTTTAACAACCGCCTCCAGTAAAGTTGATCTCACATCTTAGCATCTACCGCACGCGCTAACTGCAAGTTTTTTTTCGGCAATCAAATTTCAAAGCTATCGTACGTACCCATAAGAAGTGCATTCAAATTTCGAAGAGTGTTCAATTAAGACTGGGTTTCATCACCATATTTTGATGGAAACGCCTCAAGTAAAGTTGATCTCACATCTTAGCATCTACCGCACGCGCTCACCGCAAGTTTTTTTTCGGCAATCAAATGTCAAAGCTATCGCACGTACCGATAAGAAGTGCATTCGAATTTCGAAGTGTGTTCAATTAAGACTGTGTTTTAACACCATATTTTGATGGACACGTAACCTTTTTAGGGTTCCGTACCCAAAGGGTAAAAACGGGACCCTATTACTAAGACTCCGCTGTCTGTCTGTCTGTCTGTCTGTCTGTCTGTCTGTCTGTCTGTCTGTCTGTCTGTCTGTCTGTCTGTCTGTCTGTCTGTCTGTCTGTCTGTCTGTCTGTCTGTCTGTCTCCAGGCTGTATCTCATAAACCGTGATAGCTAGAATGCTGAAATTTTCACAAATGATGTATTTCCGTTGCCGCTATAACAACAAATACTAAAAATTAAAAAAATATATATATTAAGGGGGGTCCCCATACAATAAACGTGTTTTTTTCGTATTTTTTTGCTCAATATTAAAAACGGTAACAGGTAGACGGTTCAAATTTTCACAGAATATTAACTTGTATATTACCTTTCAAAATAAATAATTAAATATCAATAAAGTAAATATTAAAGGGGGGCTCCCATACAACAAACGTAATTTTTTGATATTAACAATAAACCTCTACAAACAAAGTTAGTTTTGCGGTTCATTTCGTCTTGTTTTTAATACGTCATAAATCGTAAAACTTACTACAGGTTTGTACGGAACCCTCGGTGCGCGAGTCCGACTCGCACTTGGCCGGTTTTTCGTATTTTTTTGCTCAATATTAAAAACGGTAACAGGTAGACGGTTCAAATTTTCACAGAATATTAACTTGTATATTACCTTTCAAAATAAATAATTAAATATCAATAAAGTAAATATTAAAGGGGGGCTCCCATACAACAAACGTAATTTTTTGATATTAACAATAAACCTCTACAAACTAAGTTAGTTTTGCGGTTCATTTCGTCTTGTTTTTAATACGTCATAAATCGTAAAACTTACTACAGGTTTACACGGAACCCTCGGTGCGCGAGTCCGACTCGCACTTGGCCGGTTTTTTTTTTGCTTCTGTGCTACATTACCTGATTAAATGATATTGTAATAACGTGGCGGGCGGCGCATTTTAGTTAAGAGTTGCTTGTATGGAGCAAACTGAAAAACAGCGCTGGGTATTGCTGCCAATACCCAGCACAAAGCTGAGTTTGCAACCAATTGTGTCTTTTGTTGTCCTTTAGTTTTTAAGTCTAATATAATTAATGTACATATGAGAACAAAAGTGTAACACAGTAAAAGCTTTATTTATTTATTTATTTTATTTATGTATGTAAGTATGACGCTAAAGAAGGTTGATTCACCATTGTTTACCCCAGAGTAACACCTAAATTAACATAAAATGGTAGAGTTCTTACTAAATTAAATTTTAACGAACGATAATGGTTTGAACTACTACGAGCCCTGAGAAATAATTTTCGTTTATATGCGGTGCGTTCGGTAGCGTTCCATGTTAACTTGCATAGCATTGCTATGCGTGTCAATGGTACTTGAATTGTTACAATTTTTTAAGGAGTTAAAATAGTTGCCCGTTAGTGAAAGCTTTTTAAAAGTGCCACTGAATGCGTTGTTATGTATTTTTTTAGGATACAATATTATCAATTAATTTTAACAATCATTCATTGGCGCATGCGATTTAAGAGGGTCTTCGAGGCGATCAGCCTTAGCAGTTGTAGTAAATGTTTTATTATTTCTATAAATACAAGTACAAGTACGGTATGGCTAATAACAAGTTTATACATTAATATTCATAATACAGGTTAAATAATAACTTACTGTTATAAATAAAGCTAGATTAATAAAGTCCTCTAAAGTACTCTAAACTAATCTCATACTTTAATTAACTTGACTCCACCCAATAGACTTGAGCCTAAAATAATAACAGGGAACCTCCCATCCCTATTGCGAATGATTTTCATATTAGGTACCTACGAGTATATCATACTAATATTATAAATGCGAAAGTGTGTTTTTTGTTGGTTTGTTGGTTTATTGGTTTGTTGGTTTATTGGTTTGTTGGTTTATTGGTTTGTTGGTTTATTGGTTTGTTGGTTTATTGGTTTGTTGGTTTATTGGTTTGTTGGTTTGTTGGTTTGTCCTTCAATCACGCCGCAACGGAGCAACGGATCGACGTGATTTTTGGTATGGGTATAGTTGAGGACCTGGAGAGTGACACAGGCTACTTTTAATCCCTGAAAATTAAGGAGTTCCCGCGGGAATCAAAAATACTTAAACCACGCGGATGAAGTCGCGGGCATCAGCTAGTTACAAAATATTTGAAATTTTCATCTAAAATATTGAATTCACTGTATGTAATTAAATAACTGTTCCCGTTTTGAAGTCGATGGATGGATGGATGGATGTTTGTTACTCAGTCACGCCAGAACGGCTAAACGGATCTGGATGAAATTTGGCATAGAGATAGATAATAGTCTGAAATAACACATTGGCTACTCTTTATCCCGAAAAATTAAACAGTTCCCGCGGGAACCAAAAAACCTCAACCCACGCGAACGAAGTCGCGGGCATCAGCTAGTTATTAAATATGTCAAGTTAGCCACTTCATCAAACCGTCACTTAATAATAATTTGAGGTCACCTTAATAATTAATTTCAGACAGTTTCAATGTTCGGCCATATTTTAATTAACTTTAAAAGTAAAAATAAATCAAATATGAAAAATCCCAAATTTGTGCTTTAATTGAGGCCAAAATTTGTTATTTTTTTATTGCTGGATAGACGACAATCATGCAAAAAGAAAGCAATGACTCAGAGATCTAGGTTGGAGCGCGCTTGGAAACCTATTTAAGTAGGTACTTTTGCCTTGAAGGATAAATTTCGATTAAAATGGTGCAATTATAGCTTTAATTCAGTTTTCCTAAATAGCACACTCTTTATCCCGGAAAATTAAATAGTTCAGTTCCCGCGGGAATTATAAAATCATAATCCACACGGACGAAGTCGGGGTATCATCTAGTACCTACTCATATAAAACCTAAAAGTAGATATTTAAAATCATATGAGTACAGCAAGTTGATTAAAGAAACTGCGACAGAAACCGAAAGGAGAGCTAATTTCGTCCCAGAATGTGATACCCAAACAGGTCGGATTTTTCCCGACAAATAATTAATTAAGACGCGAAACGTAACGAAAGCTTCTAACGTTGTAATAAATGACTGTGGCTTGAGTGATGACACTCTATATAGTAGCGATATATTACACGGACACGCTTTATTCTTACAACGACAGAGGACACCTGTGTCCAAAGAAGCGGGATTTAATACTTTCTGTAAACAAGATTCTTTTCACTTGAAAGACAGAATATTTGTTGAATCTTTTAATCTGAAGCAGTGATGGAACGCGCATACTGGCTGGGCAGCGTGTATTTTTTGCATATTGAATTAGGGAGTCAGAGTAGAAGATTGTATAAATTATTGATAAATAATTGTAACTGGATTTTCATCTGAGAATGAAATGAGGTCACAATACCTGAATGAAAAGCTAGGCAAAAATAACGGGAATTTATTAATATAATATATTGACGCGTAAAAAGCTCATCTACTACCTACATAGAAGCGTTGGAGCTTTAGAAAGTTCTAAAGACCGCGTACAAGCGTATATCACGTACTTAATAGTATAGCTTTCAGGGCAGCTCTCTCTAGCAAGATGAACTGACGTAAAGTATAATAAAAAACCGGCCAAGTGCGAGTCGGACTCGCGCACCGAGGGTTCCGTACAAACCTGTAGTACGTTTTAAATAAAAAAAAAAAAACTACTTACTAGATCTCGTTCAAACCAATTTTCGGTGGAAGTTTGCATGGTAATGTACATCATATATTTTTTTAGTTTTATCATTCTCTTATTTTAGAAGTTACGGGGGGGGGGGGGGGGGGGGGGGGGGGGACGGACACACACATTTTACCACTTTGGAAGTGTCTCTCGCGCAAACTATTCAGTTTAGAAAAAAATGACATTAGAAACCTCAATATCATTTTTGAAGACCTATCCATAGATACCCCATACGAATGGGTTTGATGAAAAAAAATTTTTGAGTTTCAGTTCTAAGTATGGGGACCCCCAAAATTTATTGTTTTATTTCTATTTTTGTGTGAAAATCTTAATGCGGTTCACAGAATACATCTATTTACCAAGTTTCAACAGTATAGTTCTTATAGTTTCGGAAAAAAGTGGCTGTGACATACGGACGGACAGACAGACAGACAGACAGACAGACAGACAGACAGACAGACAGACAGACAGACAGACATGACGAATCTATAAGGGTTCCGTTTTTGCCAAATTTGGCTACGGAACCCTAAAAAGACGGCGAGAAATGGCTAGATGAGAAAGGCTAAGGTGCAGTGGTCCTCTTTGGCCTTGGATCAGCAGTAAATAAAAGATAGCAAAGATGTGCCGCCAATCGATATAGCATTTCAGTACGCAGGCACATAGAAACCGATTAGTACTGGTATGGAAAGAAAGAAAGAAAGAAAGAAAAAACATTTATTACCAAATTTTGCCACACATAACAAACATACCTAAAGAGGTAGATCACCCCTGCACCTCAACTATCTCAACAAGATCTAGTATCTGAACAACAACGATGAGGCGAAGGGATGAACTATATCATGTATGGCACAACCCGAAAAATGGCCCAGGCTCAGAATAATGCTGTATGTTCAGTGCAAGCACTAACCATACAGCGCTGATTTTCAGCCCGACCCCTGATTCAGGTGACATCACGGAAAAAACTACTTAGCTGCAAGCTATTATAGGATGCTTAAAAAACTATAGTTTTATAGCAAATCTATCTATTTAGTTATCTATCTATCTATCAAACCAAAGTGCTATGGATGGGTTTTATGGATACGCCATACCAGGTAAGTCAGCTACTGTTTTAGATTGCATCATTGCTTACCATCCAGGTGAGATTAAGGGCTAACTTGTAGTTGCATTATTTTTACTCCACTAAAAGTTAGTCGTTGACAACGGCAATGACTTCTTATACTTACCCGTAGGGGTACGGCCGCTATATTAAACCCATACCCCTTATCGGTTTCTACACGACATCGTACCGGAACGCTTAATCGCTTGGTCGTACGTCTTTGCTGGTAGGATGGTAACTAGCCACGGCCGAAGCCTTCCACCAGACCAGACCAGAGAAAAATCTTAAATTATGAATTTCCAAATTGACCCTGCCGGGAATTGAACCCGGGACCTCCCACTAATAGGCCACAGCGCTCACCACTGCGCCAGGGAGGTCGTCAAAAAAGTAGCATAAAAAAGAAGATTTTGACACGGTGCAAGTGAAGAGAATCCACAACAAAATAAGCAATAATTATAGTGCTTATTCGAACATGTTTTCAAAGCAATAAGGGACAGTCTCATTCCTCCTTAACGAAAGCTTGTAACGTTATAATAAATGATTGTGGGTTGAGCGATGATGCCGTGTAAAGTGGCTATAAATTACGTGGACATCCGAGTACATAGTTCTTTTACGGATGATTGAGAACACCTGCGTACTCACAAGTGGCAGAGGATCATTTTTTGAAAAACCTTTTATTTTATAATCATTTTGTCATGAAATAATAGTAGATTATTAACCAAGGGGATAAAGCAGTGTCTTCTGTCGCGGGTGACGATTTAAATCGCGAGCGTAACGAAGGACCCGAGGTTTACTCCCGAGCGTAGCGAGGGTGTTAAAAACTTAAATCACGAGCGAAGCGAGGGATTTAAGACGAGTCCTGAGTGTAGCGAGGGATTTAAGTTCACCCAAGACTAAGACAGCTTTATCACCGAGGAAAATACTCTACTTTTCGTACCATTTGCGAAAAAATTAACACAATAATAATATGAGATAAGCATTTATTAAAAATAATGACAATTAAAAGTAAAAGTTAACATTCGAAACATTGGTCCAATTATTGATAGAGAGAGTTACATTTTTGTTTGGTACATTTATTGTAGCTTTCAGTTTTGAGTATATGCACCAAAGTGTATTCGGATTCTTTGTCTTGGATAAATAATCAAAATAGACAAGAAGTACTGATTCTGAAATTGATAGGCCTTTCGCACTTCTCCACGTTGAAAATTCTTCATAAGTTTTTAAATAATTTTCCTTGGAGTTTGTTGGAAGCAAATTATTTATAATTGCGGCAGCATTTGCACTGATGGAATCCGACAATTCACTGTCACTGTCGCTTTGATTTAACATCGTAACGTATTTTTAGAACATTAACTTATTTATAAAAATAAACTAAAATAAACTTAGCGTTTATGTATTTGAAGAAAACAAAAACGCGGCAAATTCCGGCAAAAAACTAATATTTTTTGTCGGAAAAGCAAAGGCATCAAGCTCATACGGCCTCGTCGGTTTTCGTCATTTTATTTAATAATCTTAATAACTGCATAATAAATGCGTATTCCTTTTTCAAAAAGATGTATAATGCTTTATAGGTATACAAACTCAATGGTGTAAACACAGATGTAGTTCAGTATAAATTTCGGTAAGTATTCCAAATTTAAATCACATTCTCCCCCTAGAGGATGAATGAAATTCAGTACAATTTTCTTTCCCTGTTTTTAACAGATTAAAAATGACTATTGTTATGTTCGCTTTTTGTGGCATAGAATGTCACTTTTTTGAGCAAGTGGTACGAAAAAGGTTTTTCACCCAATATTCGCACGGGTGGGGATTATTTGTAACTATAATATGATGCCCGCGACTTTGGCGTTTTTTGTATACCCGCGGTAACTCCTTAATTTTCCGGGATAAAAATAGCCTATTTGTCTACTTACTTATGGCCATCCCGAACGCAAAAACATCATTGTAAAAAGATATCCTTGAATTTTGCTGAGATAAGCCCCGAATGAGATGCATCCGCGTCGCTCTTTTTAAAGAGTAAATGAAAAAAAAAACCTTTGTTCTAGGGATCCTTACATTATAATGGAATATCTAGCCAAGTACTTTCGGAACTCAGAACATGCTGGCAGTACCTAATGGTCGTTGCTAAAAATTTTGATGGTAATTTTTGCACGAAAGTATTTTAAAAAACTACGGTGTCTAACATGAACCTGTCTTTTTCAACTTGTACCTATAGCTTATTTAAAAAAAAAGTTCAGTGAATAAATACCTTGACAACGCGACTGAAATCAAAGTGATTATCGTGCCCATTGGCCAATACGTTTTTCTGTTAAAGTAAGTAAGAGGAGCGATAGCACACTAGGGACAAAAACTCCGCCGTGTTTCGCGTGGAAGTTTTGTCTTTCCGATACAATACATAGTGTGTTTTCGCCAAAAATCATAACGTACTGAACCCTCTGCTGTAAGTCCTACTCGTTGTTAACCTTTCAACGCTCATCCATACTAATACTATAAATGTGAAAGTATTGTCTATCTGCTACCCTTTCACGACTCATCCGTTGAACCGATTTTGATGAAATTTGGTACAGGGGTAGGTTGTATCCCAGGGAATGACATAGGCCAAAAAATCCTAATCTACGCGGACGAAGTCGCGGGCATCATCTAGTATTATATAAATTATTACAACAAATATTACTACATACCTACCTAGTTATTAAGCCCTTCAACTAGAGTCGATTAATTAGTTTAAAAACCTTTCAACGGCCTTTTGAGTAGTGGAATAGTAGATTGTATTATAAGGGAGCAAAATAATATTTTTACGGCGAGGGCGCTTTTTTGAATCCAGAACGAAGTGAGGGATTCTAGAGTAGAATCCTGAGCGTAGCGAGGGATTCTTTAGTAGAATCCTGAACGAAGCGAGGGATTCAAAGTACGTCGCCCGAGCCAAAAATATATTTGCGCCCGAATGATACACTCTACTTTTCATCACCCTGTATGAGAAAATATGGTTCCCGCGGGAACTCTTTAATTTCCCGGGATAAAAAGCATATGTGCTATTTCCAGACTACAATCTTTTTTTTTTTTTGAAATCTATCTCTGTGCCAAATTTTATCCAGATCCGTTCAGCCGTTCGGGCGTAATTGAGTAACACTCATCCATACCACCATACATCCACACATCCATCCAAACTTTCGCCTTTATAATAATATTTATTTAATTTTTTTTTTTTTTTTTTTTTTTTTTTTTTTTTTTTTTTTTTTTTAATATATATTATATCCATATAGCCCTTTCGTTAGTTAAAATTCAGAAATTATAAATTCCTAAATTGACCCTGCCGGGGATCGAACCCTGGACCTCCGCACGTTAAGACAGCAGCGCTCAACACTGCGCCACGGAGGTCGTCAATTTGCGTTGGCGCTGAACACTAAGATGTTCCAAATTCAATAAGTGCGCGGCAAAGATAATTGCGGCGCACTTACGAGTATAAAGAGGATTAAAAACTCATTCCTGCCCGCTAAAAGTTTCTTATAGAAAACACCACCTTTGGGCGCACATAAAGGCGAACCAAGTCGTCCTTTTCGAATACATGGGATGAAAAATTAATTTTCTTGACGGTGCGCCGAAATGCCTTTTGTGAATTGGGTAAAATTAAAAATCTATTGAGTAAAGTTTTTAAGTACGGAATATTTCTTTTTCATTGCCTTTTTCACGCGTTTGGCGAAACCACCATGAGCTATAATCGTCAGCTGATAAAGTGTCTATTCCCCTGACTTCGTAAGAAGAATAATATTATTATCTACATTCCTACGTATGTGAACAACGTTCTTATCCTTTATTCCATTTTTATCCTGTGTAGTACTATGTCCCCATGTAACTGTAAGCACATTAATTCATCCAACGCAACTTTACCAGAGTTGAAATAATAAAATATTATACTGAAGTATGCTTGCATTTTTTATGTAAAGTTACTTTTACACGAGATACTTTATCTGGCGCACGGGCTCGGAACCTTCACACATCGGTTATCAAGTGCGGATAATGGATGATGTACGACCTCGGATAAACTTTTGTGCGAATACACAAGGCTTGACGCAAATGGGCCACCGAACACAGCCACCGGTGGCTAGCGACACATACTTATTGTATAGACTCGCCGCATACGCGTGGTTGGTGGCGGCCACACGTTTCAGTAGTATTAGTAGCGCGACAGTCGCCGGTGGCTGTGATCTGTGGCCCGTTTGCGCCGAGCCTTACTTGTTTATAAAAAAACTAGATGATGCCCGCGACTTCGTTCGCGGTGCTTAAGTTTTTTCTGATTCCCGCGGGAACTCCTTTATTTTCCGGGATAAATTGGCCTATGTCCTTCCCCGGAATGCATCCTATAGGTAGTATAAATATCCCTAGGATGCATTTTCTAAATTTCGTCAAAACTGGTTGGTAAAAGGTGGGCCGTTAAAGCGTAGCAGACAGGCAGACAGACACACTTTCGCATTTTTATTATTTTATTTTATTAGTATGGATTAAACCTTATTTTTTGTTACATTATATCTGACTTGCCCTGACTTTTAACGGCTAGGCTTACACATTATAATTAACAGGCTAACACCTGGCTGCAATCAGACCTGCTTGCAAGTAGTGATGCAGCCTAGATGATTGAGATGATAATATTACGGTTGGTTTCCCATAAACTTTATACGAATATCTATGGTTCAGACTCTTAGATTTTATAAAATTTAATGTTTTATAAAATCTAAGAGTCACAATAAATGACAGTAATAATAACTTGGATCGGCATCATTACTTACCTACTTCCAGACGCACGGAAAATGGCGTAATTAAATTGTGTTCCCCAAAAACATTTTCTTACGAAATCCTTTTGTATTATCGTACAAAACCACGAAATTTACCCGGGCTAAGAAACAGAAAATTAACAAAAGCAACACCTGTAATAATTACTTTACAAACATCACGGCACAATGGTCTTTTGTATCGCTGGTTTCTCGGCAACCAGAGCTTTGTGTGCCGAGTTCATTGCTCTATCTATCTATTATTTCCTTAATGTTTTCACCTGAATTTCTGGCACAAAATTATCCAAATACCTTCGGTTGAATTACGTCTCGGTCGTGTTATTCTCGAAGATGCCGTGCTCGTCGTTGAGGTCGCCATCGAGTCCCTTGACCCATACCTATACTAATATTGTAAAACTGTCGGTATAAGTTATTGGTCGGTATTGTCGGACTAAAACTTTTTCACGATTCATGCTCCCAACCAATGGATATTGGTTACTTTTTGATGTTACTTACTTCAGTCAAGATTGTCTATTAAACACGCCTAGACTTTATAGTTATTTTGTATTGGCATGTAATAGAGTTATACTTAGGTACATACAAAATATAAAAATATATTTTTCTTTTATTTCGATTTGTCTGTTTAGCAAGCTCTGAGGCTATAACAAAATACTTATTATGCCCATCAACGACATTTATATTATAATACAATATATAAACATAAAATATACGTCACTTATTTAAAAGCTAGGCTGCACAATTATAGAATAACCATTCGAAGCTTATTATTGAGTTGAATTTGAATGTACGCAACAGGTTCAGTTTATATTTTGATAGTGTGAACATTCAGAGCTTTATTTGGTAGTTGGTACAGGTACAGGACAATGAAGTGATTTCACGTTCAACGCAACAGTTTAAAATTCAAAAGAATCAATGTCCAGGGACATAAGGTATTACTAGCTTCGGGGAGTATACCTTCTGTTCCTGGGTATGCGCGGTAATGTGAGGAGACCTCGCACTCTAGATAGGTGTCCAGCTGGAACCTTATTTCGTAAAAATAATTGCTACTATGCATCGACCGCAGGCACCTCTAATTGGCTGAGGAAAAATATTCAGTAGCAAAAATACCGTAGTAAATCCCAACAATTATAATTGAGATCGTAGGTAAAGGTGTGTCCAAACATAGACCGGCAACTGGCAAGTAGGTACGCGGCAACAACACACAGACTTTGCAGGACACAATTCTGCCGCTTCCTAGTCCTGTAAATAACTTGTAGTAATGACGTTCAATGACAACGCGGCATTCGGCGCGCGGCAGCCGCGCACTTTTGTCGCTTTACCCGTTAGGAGGTTTATCTACTCATGTGGCTTTACGTTTGGACACACCTCAACAATAATTTATGTAGGTTTTAAATAACGACAACTATGAGACAGGGTGTCAGGATTTTATTTATTGTAGATTGGCAGGATACAAAGTAAAAATACCTAAGTAAATAAAAGTACTATAAGTCGCAATTCCTAAAGTGCATAATATGATATCTAAAAGTTGAAGGAACTTGTGCAGTCTTACTGCATCTATCTCTGTTAGAAAAAGAATATTAAATCAGCTGTGGGTACGTAACTACGTACAGTTTCTTAGAGAATTTTTTATTACTAGTTGATGTCCGCGATTAAGTTTTATTTAACTCCCGTGGGAACTCGTCTGGAAATTTGAGATTTCGTATCTAGGTTTTCTTTATAAATTAACGAAATATAATTCAAAGAAATCTGAAAGATAGCCTAAATATTAAACAAATAATTCAAAGAAAGCTAATCTTTTTTTATTTGAAACGTTACTTAAATTTTTATAAACGAATTTTTATTTGGAGGCAACCAAATAAAACTACGTTGATAAAAATCTGGATTTATACAAATAATATTATTAAATTGACTTTTGATAAATATTATTTCAGGCTTTGTGAATTTGTTGAGCCGTGCATCAAACCACGTATTAATATTCAACGTTCGACTGTGTTTCAAATAAATGTTACTCAAAGCATAATTATTTGTTTTGTCCACAAACTTTTAAAAGTTTAATGTACCTATTTAAAATTGTCAAATTTTTCCACCAAATAAAAATACAGTCAGATTGAATTATAGCATATTTTTTCTCATTTTCGATTAAGATTTAAAATCTAGTGACTGACCTTAGACAATGCTCATCGGCTCAAAAATATTGCGGATGCAGAACTCCAGGCAGTATGGCCCCTTGGCAGTAAAAGTCCAATGTCAACAATATTAAAATAATACTAAACGACTCCCCACTAAGTAGTATCGATAGAGAAATGTTGAAAATTTTGAACTAAGTAGGCCTCAGTAGCTCAGCGGGGAAAGAGCAAGATAATAAACGCCATAAAACAAAATAAGAAGAAGAAGAAGAGCAAGATGTCGAAGATTCGAATCCCACTCACGAAATAAGCGTTGTTGTTTTTTTCATAAATATATAGGCGCAGGAGGGCCTTCATCAGAATTCATCTTGGCTGGCTTGGGTTTGTGGGAAATCTGATTGGTTTTATTTTGAACAAAACAACTTTCTTTGGAAATTATAATAATCCTCTAAATAATGTTGTCACCATAAAATAAATCTTCTAATAATTAATTAACAGTCCTTTGTCTTTAACTCAACTTAAATTTAACTTTAAACAACTTAGATTACAATTTCAGATAGCGATTCGTCGCAGACATGGTGCGCTGGTCCTTTTTCATATTCTAACTGCCAACAAGATGGCTGCCTCGCTACCATAGACGCGACGCTCCGCCAGAGTGCCTCGACAGCCAGCGACACTCTTAAGAGATCACAGACTATAATAACATGTCATTGACGCGCGCGCCGTCACGGCCGGACTGACATTCGACCGTCCTCGGGCGTTAGAATTTATCTGTAACAAACAAGTTTCAATCACCAGGACATCCGCTCGTCCATCCTACTAAAATCATGACTTTATTCTGAATGAGCTATAATAATTGACATCGACGTTATGTCGCCTGCAATAAGACCAAAACCATAATGACTTAGACCGGACGAGTATATCCCTACAACCAACCCATATGGGTCTGGCCCGGATGACACTGTCCCTTCGACCAGTCAACCAACGCAAATACGTCTGGGCCGAACAAGTGTTTCCTTCATACCGACCTTTTCAGATGCAACCCGGACAACACTCTTCGCCCAGGATAGACTATGAAACCCTTTACATGTGAATCAAGCGAGTGCATCCCTTCAACCGACCTTTTCAGGTGCGGCCCGGACGACACACCTTGACCAGGATAGACTATGAACCCGATACATCTGAACCAAGCTAGTGCATCCCTTCAACCGACCTTTTCAGGTTCGGCCCGGACGACACACCTTGTCCAGGATAAACTATGAAACCCATACATCTGAATCAAGCGAGTGCATCCCTTCAACCCACCTTTTCAGGTGCGGCCCGGACGACACACCTTGACCAGGATAGACTATGAAACCGTTACATCTGAACCAAGCGAGTGCATCCCTTCAACCGACCTTTTCAGGCTCGGCCCGGACGACACACCTTGTCCAGGATCGACAAATTGACTAAAACATTCCATACATTAAAATGAACATGATAATCATGGCATACCTATGATAACGGATATTCTTGTTCAGCGTTTTCTATTTCATTTTCTGTGCCCTATGTCTCATGATCAGAGTAGGTATACAGTCAAAGCAATCAAGTCAATGTCAATGTCATCTCGATCATTTAGAGTCATCATTTGCATCTTCTGGCGCCGTCTCGGCCTCATCACAATTCAAAAGGCAAGTCGTTATCTCAAGTAAGCCATCGTGCTCTGGGGGTACTGCACACATTCTCGTGGGCTTACTTTCTTACATACACGATGAAAACCAGCTAAACTTTTTAATTCATTGCTATCGGTACCTAATACCGCAGTAATAACAAGTACCCCCTTTGTTGAATGAAAATTGAATGAATTTCGTTTGAATTTAGGTCGCAAAAATGAGTTTGTTCCCTGGAATAGAATTTTTGATAGCCACTGCTAATTTTGACGCATAACTTTTGCTAAAAAATATCTTTCTCGATACAAATAGGAAACACGACTATCAGGGACCACATGAAAAAGTTAATTAACTAAAATTAATTTATCAATGTCACATTGCTTTGAATTTGAGTTGTACAATGTACGAGTATATCATCAACACCTTTGTCCCTTAAATAAACGAGACTCACGCCCAGTATCCACAAGTTTGTCACAGAAGCTTTCTTTTACAAGAGAACAAGATGATCCGCTATCAAATAAAAATAAATAAAAAAAGAAACTGTCTCACCGGAAGATGTCTTCAAAGTATCCCTGAAAGGGCGGTGCTCACCGCAGCTTCGCTGCCGCTCCTTTTGTTCGTAAAAGTAGTCGCCACATGCCCAGGTTGACTGTTCGTGTCACAGATAACATCAGCCGTCTTCTCCATAGTACATGACGAACTTGAAGAATCTTGCGATTTCATTCCAACATCATCACGTTGCTTCCTAAATCTTGCTTCAACTTGCTTGCCTTCAGGCTCTTGAACTTCAACATCTAAGCCGCGTCGCTTCAGAGAAATTCTACCGAGTATTCGGAATAATTGAGCTCGACTCGTGACAGTTTGAGCATATTATTCACGACGTATCAAATTATCCTTCTGACACAGTAACGATATAACGAACCCAGTAATTACTTCTTCAGGCATCGTAGTTTTAGGTATTCGTTCAATGAGATTCCATAACCGAAGAGCAGATTCGGATGCCGTCTCTTTAACGTCTATTTGGAATCGTAAGATGTCGTCAAAGTAGTCTTGAACAAGTTTTGGTTTAGCAAATCTAGCTATTAAAATCACTTTAACCGAATTCCATGTAATTTCATTTAGATTTAACTTCGCAAGACTGCAGCTGCAGGGCCTTTCAGCGCACCCGTGAGAGCTACGAGTAAGTTAACTCCTTCGAAACATTTATGTTGCACAATAGCTTCTGTTACTTTACACCAATCATTGATATCCGAATCCGACTCATCTGGGTCAAACTTTAATAGTGGCATTTGATTAGTACTCACGGTTGGCGTTTGTTGCGCTGTTAAAACTCGGGTAAGCAAAATTTCCATATTACATAAAAATCGCTCAGCATTTACTTTATCCGGCTGTTTTGATTCATTTTGTAATCCGTTACATCCCACTTCTGATATAGGCGCAGGAGGGCCTTCATCAGAATTCATCTTGGCTGGCTTGGGTTTGTGGGAAATCTGATTGGTTTTATTTTGAACAAAACAACTTTCTTTGGAAATTATAATAATCCTCTAAATAATGTTGTCACCATAAAATAAATCTTCTAATAATTAATTAACAGTCCTTTGTCTTTAACTCAACTTAAATTTAACTTTAAACAACTTAGATTACAATTTCAGATAGCGATTCGTCGCAGACATGGTGCGCTGGTCCTTTTTCATATTCTAACTGCCAACAAGATGGCTGCCTCGCTACCATAGACGCGACGCTCCGCCAGAGTGCCTCGACAGCCAGCGACACTCTTAAGAGATCACAGACTATAATAACATGTCATTGACGCGCGCGCCGTCAAATAGAATAGTGAAAGGCTTGTTTATTATTAAATCTACATACTGCCAAACTAACATCAAACACACTTTCGCATGAATTGTTTAATAAATTTAGCTTTTATATTTTATAGCAAATAAAATTAAATTTCGAAAATCCTTTGTTATCGGATGCCTATGTCATAATAGCTATCTGTATGTATATTTAGAAGATATCAGTACGAAAGTAGGGTTACATAGAAAGCTGCAACAAATGCAGCGGACACGCCTCAGTCGGCTAAGGAAATATCGCATAGCGGCATAAATACCGCTGACACACAAAACCCCATCTATCCTACTGAAGCTAATGCAGTGAGAAAGGCTCTTAAGATTAATTTTATTAGCAAGTTGAAACACTTACGAGTATTATTCAAACTAGCTATTGCCCGCGGCCTCGCTCACGTTAAGTTCTGTTCTCATACAAAATATCAAACCACAATTTTACCCCATAGCCTATAGGTATACCCTAAGGGTATTTTTTCATCAAATCCTTTCTAAGCGGGTGCCTAAGTCTCTGTATGCCCATCGTCTTCCTTAATGTTAAGAAACAATGTTTGTGTGAGAGATTTTATCCTTACCACTCCCTGACCCAATCGATGGGTTCAATCTATGGGTTCAATAAAATAGTGACTGTCTAATTTTTTCCCTTGTTTATTTGGTTCGATTTAGAGTTCAAGTATAAGCTTCATAAACAAGAAAAGTTTCAAAAACTGATACCTATTTTCTACCCCGTAAAATTAAAGAATTCCCATAGGATTATTAAAAAACGTATAATCTAGATGCAGATGAAGTCGCAGGTATTATCTAGTGTATTCATTTAAATATGATACTCTAATAATTCAAACTGCCCCAAAGCTTTCCGGCACCTGACCTGGCAATAACAAGCGTTAAGTAGGTTACTTCCTGCTATTGGTTGTTATGACCTATTCTGTGGGTATAGCAGTTATAGGTTATAACATAATGTCACCATACAATGTCCCATATTATATTTGAATACCTGGAGAGTGACATATATTTTAAGGGATAAAAAATACCGTGCAATTCCCGCAAGATTTTTGAAAACGGAAAATCGTCAAGTTTATTCAATATTCATACTTAAATAATACTGGGGTCATACTGCCAACGCTTAAAGCCATATTGTTTCATTATTGTCGACTTTCGTGTTTTAGAATTATAATCCTTACCTACTTTAGGAACGTCAAGGTACGTGACATCAAACTGTCATTTTGAGTAATATTGCTTAAGTATTGCTTTAAGCGTTGGTAATATGCCCCAAGGATACTCTAAATAATTCAAAAGTCCCCAAAGCCTGAGCACCTGAGCTCGCAATAACACGCGTTAGGTGACCCCACTTCCTGCTATTGGTTGTTATGGTTATACGTAGAGAATTACGGGCGGATATCGCGTTACGATTTCCCATTAACGTATTGATGAAAACAGATGCGATGTTCCGGCCGGAAACTATAGGTAGATTTGATGAAATTATTTTTTGATGGTCGAATAAGAATTTTCCTAATTAAAGGAAAATGCCGGTTTTTGCTAGAGATTTCGGCCCCACTTGCGTCTGGATCGAATTAACGGTAAAACATAGGAAATATACTCAGGATTATATAATAAAAAAATCATTAAGATATTATGTGAGAGTTTGGAGTAATCTCACTTTTAATTTTGAAGCTAGAGCACAAGTGGTGCCATCTAGGTAGCACAAAGTAAACTAAATTAACTTATACGCAAACAATTATTTCATCATCCTTTAATAAAAAAAAGAAAAGAAGAGACATGTAGTAACGGGCTAACCTGTGGGGAATGGCAGTTATAACAAAGCCAAATACCAATATACCCCTAATCGGCTTCAATACAGCATTATGCTAAATTGCTTGGCAGTACATCTTTGCCGGTAGGGTGGTAGTGGTGGCCGCTAGCCACGGTCGCAGCCTACTACGAGACCAGAATACAGGAAATTCAGTAATTATAAATTCCCAAATTGATCGAGCCGGGGATCGAACCCGGAACCTCCTACTTATAAGACCACAGCGGTCACCACTATACGCCAGAGAGGTTATCAAAAAATACTACTTACCACTTATTTAGTCATTAATACTTATTTATAATTCATAATTCATAATTTTTATTTTGCCAAATTGTGGGTAACAACAGTTGTTATCTTATTATATTTCGTCGCTTCATTCTTCAGATATATACTAGGTAGTTTCCTTAATTATACAACAACAATCGTACGATTTTTAGAGATGTTTTATTTTAGTTTATCGACAAAATTCTCGCGCTTGAGCCATCTCTAGTCTCTACCTGACTGCGTCATTCTTTTTTCGTACGTAGCAACGATCGGACGTTCCCACTTTCAACAAAGTTAATATTATTATTTTATATCTAAATAAAAAGAAACAGCCGCTGCCTCTTACAGGAAAACGGTGAGTCTTTAATCTGTCATTTTCAGCAATTTATTTCATGCCTGACACTTGACAGGCTTAAGAAATTATACTTATATTAATATTTCATGCAGTGTTAAATTATTACACTAAAGGTTTTTTGAGGGGTTACCCGAGAGGTATCAACAAAGGAGAATAAACCTTTCAGCATGACGCGCCTGAGGAATTATATTTTCATGCAGTGTCAAATTACACTATGTGGTATGTGGGTACTTAAACAAAACAGTTCGGTCACTTTCATTGTGGCTCTCGCGTATTTATTGCATTAATAATTATAGTTACTTAGTACTTACACGAAGTACGTGTTAAAGTACGCTAATCTACTGGGAGGTTACTAGCGAAGTAACACGACGGAAATCAAACCTTCCAGCTAGACACTCCTAGCGATAGCAGGATAAGGAGAAATATTGGCGCCCGTTAGACTTGTCTGATGACGAGAACTTTGCAGGTTAGTCGAAAATTCTATTACTAAGTGTTAAAAAGTGTTTTTAACTCGGGATTGACTGCGAGTCAATTGCGAGATCATAATTGGCTGCGAGCCAATTATGAGTCATATTCTTATGACACTCATGCAGTGAATATGTGCCACCTTGACTAGATAATATGCACATTAACTGCAAGCTAAAAAAGGTGTTTTTAACTCGGGATTGACTGCGAGTCAATTGCGAGATCATAATTAGCTGCGAGCTAATTATGAGTCATATTCTTATGACAATCATGCAGTGAATATGTGTCACCTTGACTAGATATGCACATTAACTGCAAGCTAAAAAAGTGTTTTTAACTCGGGATTGACTGCGAGTCAATTGCGAGATCATAATTAGCTGCGAGCTAATTATGAGTCATATTCGTATGACACTCATGCAGTGAATATATATCACCTTGACTAGATATGCACATTAACTGCAAGTTTTTGTCCACGAGACAATATTAACGCAAAATGCGTAAATACATACTACCTCCATATTCGTCCGCTCACTTATTGTATTCTTTAGAGATCCAAAATATGAGGTTGAGCCCCATGCACAAGACGAATTCACCATTCTCTGAACAAGGGGGAAGTCGTGGAGGGTCAAAGACGTGCCGCCAAGCGATTTAGCGTTCCGGTACGATGCCGTGTAGAAACCTAATAGGGGTATGGGTTTAATATAACTGCCATGCCCCTAACAGGTTAGCCCGCTACCATCTTAGACTGCATCGTCACTTATCATAAGGTGAGTTCGCAGTCAAGGGCTAACTTGTACGACCAACTATATCAGATTCGTCACTAAGGACCGGCTTAGCAAGCCTAACACATATTGATTTCGTTTCGTTCACAAATACTCGAGAAGTATCCGGAACACAGGTAAATTTATTATTTACCTACTTTTAAAGAAGGTTACTTTTTACTCTTATTATATTTTTTTCGTGCGAGGTAGCAAACGCACGTGCACTGTTTGTTAAAACTTTTAAATGTGAATATTTAAGTGAAATGCCGAAACGAAAACGCGAACAATAGAAACGTAATCGTCGAAGGATTATTATAAAATCCTCATCAGACTCCCGGTATGCATTCATAATTCAACCTACCCTCTCATAAAAATATTTTTTCACTATCATAATATTGCATTAAAATACAGCTAAATTCTATCGCTTTCAAAGCAGAAAACCGGCTTATTCGAACGTACAAACGCCTGGTGATTGACCAAGAGTTAAAACGATGGCCGTCTACCTTACTTTTAATCATACCTGTGTAAGAAAAACATATCTACGATTGCATTTTTCTCAAGAAATCACAAATCATTGTGTAACTGAACAACCTGGCGGTTCACAGAGTGTTAACACGAAGGTTTCATAGAGATAAAACCTTAGTCTCGTACCTACATTTTCAGACGGTAATATTATGTAACAGAACAACCTGGCGGTTAACCGAGAGTTAACACGAGGGTTTAAATACACGCTAAAAGTTTCGTCTTGTACGTTCCATACAACAATGGGGTGTAGGCGAACAACCTGGTGGTTAACCGAGAGTTAACACGAAGGTTCAATAAATACCTACTAAAAGTTTCGTTTTGTACGTTTCATAAGATAATGTTGTATTGCCGAACAACCTGGCGGTTAACCGAGAGTTATCACGAAGGTTTAACAGATGATAGAAGTTACGCCTTGTATGTTTCATACGATAATATTCTGTAACCGAAAAACCTGGCGGTTAACCGGGAGTTAACACGAAGATTTAATAGATGCTCTAAGATTGTCCAGAGCTCGATCCAGAGCTCCTCGGGGTACTCGGAGAAATAAATATTCCAAAATTTGGTGAAAAATATAATAAATGAATAGACCTGAAAGAAACGTAAATCATTCAGTGAATGAAATAGTCAAGATCTCAGGTTCAAAATTTCCAGATGTAATTGTTCACAATATAAAACCTCTCAGTATAAATATACATACACCGTCAGAGAGGTAACAAGAGGTCGGAGATAATGAATATATCCTTTTTATCAGTTATCTAGGTACTTTAGTGTTATATATATTCAATTTATTTACGAATACTGTAGATACAGAAAACGAAAATAAAAGCTGCTAGCATCTTGCCTCATAGTGGTGTGCAAAGAAAATTTGCAACGAAAATGTGTGGTAAAATTGCAAAAATTACCCACAAGTTTTATGTTTTTCCTACCCACATGTTCTTGGGCTCAAATCTCTAGTTTTATATCTCCATCGTGCTGGAAGCATAATTTATCATACATCCGGTGACGTGTAAGAATGGTTGACTAAACTCAGAAGACGGCAGAAAAACAAAAACCAAATTGAGAACCTTTTCCGTTTTGGAAGTCGGTTAAACGGCGAGTATTTTTACGACCGGAAGTAGACTTCGTATGATGTACCTATCTAACAATGTAAAATTTCTATCGTATTATTGTTTTTTAAAAAAAAAAAAGATTTTTCGCGGGCTAGCGGGCAAGCATTTCTGCAAACTCGGGATAATGCTGCCCGAAGCGGGATCTTAACTTTAGTATCTATACATCGTCCATATATTGGAAACAATCTTTGAAAAACCGTCATAAAACTGTCGTTATTATAATACGTACATCGTTATCACTCGTGGAAAACATACAATTTACTCCGCCTTAACAACATACTCCATAATAACTTGCTTAATGCAAAATTAAAACACTTGGTTTTTTGTAAAAAGAGTAAAGAGTATAGATCCACGCTGTCAGCGCGTCTACCTTAATAATTGACGGAGGGAAATGATTTAACGCATTTATTCAAAAATAAGTAGGTACTTATGTATATTAAATAATTTATAATGACTGATGACACATGTTTTTAGCGACATGAACAACTAGGTTGTCCATTGTTAAAAAAGTATAGTAGCCTGATATCTCACTTAATTAAAACTTCTTACGTCAGTGGGGTTTAAAGCCCAAACCGACCGATTTACACCTCCAAGTCAACATTATTACTACCTAGTAGTCTATCACAATATCGACCGAGTATATGCATCATTTTTCATTTATATTCTGCGGGGAACTTATACACAGATAGGAATTTGTCGTATTCCATAATCTTGAATAAGGCATAATTTTTTGACAAACATCTTAAAATGGTACCATTATTAATAATTTTATTAAATTATGTGCCTGTAGTAGACCTCTACAACAGGACCAGAATAACCCGTTCTTCTCCCGCCGCGTTTTGAAAAATAATAATTTTCTCCCCCCTTCTGGGTAGGTTTCCACACGTTCAAACGTCCCATTGGACGTCTGTTGTGTGTAAATAAAACCAAGTACATACTGACCCAGCTAATATACTTTTGATTAGATTATAAATCTTGCAGCATTAACATAAATAATTATTGGTTTGCATCCAATCTGTAAGCTTGTTACTCAGGAGCTGATGTAAAAAGCGCAACATTGTATTTCTAAAGTAAAATGAATACTTAAGAAAAATCTTAGACTCATCTTAACTATACGTAGATGAGAATCTCAAGAAATCCGCACATGATTCCAACCTTAAGCATAAAGCTGCTTAAAACATTACGACTCAAATAAGAGATTGGGAAGAATAAAAAAAAAAAAAAAAAAAAAATAATTGACAACAATAATTAGTATCTATTCAACGTGGATACAGTTCTTGCAAAAATAGATATTTTCTGTATCTCTAAACATCTACATAGTATATATCTGAAGAATGAAGCGACGAAATATAATAGATGATCAAACGAACTTCCTGAAGTGAAGTTCGATCATTATTATATGAGTCGCTTCATTCGAAGATATATAAATAAATTCCCAACCCACCCAACCCGAAACATATTTTTGCAATAACATTAGGTATATATCTCTAAAAAGAATGACGCAGTCAGGTAGAGACTAGAGATGGCTCAAGCGCGAGAATTTTGTCGATAAACTAAAATAAAACATCTCTAAAAATCGTACGATTGTTGTTGTATAATTAAGGAAACTACCTAGTATATATCTTCGAATGAAGCGACTCATATAATAATGATCGAACTTCACTTCAGGAAGTTCGTTTGATCATCTATTAGTGACGTTCACAATTTACTGCTAGTAGCAGTGTGCAAAAATATTCATGTACAGCCCTTAAATTACGTTATTTTTTTATCAATATACTTTTTTTTTTTTATTTATACGTTATATTTAGGCCTAACTTGTTTCTTGTGGCACTAGAAATACAGTTCTAGCAAAGCGAATTAGTTTGTCCTAGTACTATAATAATTATTTATTAAGTATTACTCGAACCAAACAACTTGGAGGTCCGCAAAATAACACCAGTTTCAATCAATCATCTGTCACCGTTCTCGCCTTACGAATTCCGCAATTAATACATTCTTGTTAGTCATGCTATCCATACTTCCTTCCATATTGTAATCCTACCGACCTATAATACAAATTGTTATAATATAATTGTTATATATTTAATTAAATTATGTTGTAATTTTTTTTTAGCTAGTCCTCACCGGATTATGCAGTCTAAGATGGTAGCGGACTGACCTGTTGGGGTACGGCAGTTGTGTGAAATCTATACCCCTGATCAGAACGCTTAATCGCTTGACGGTACGTCTTCACCTACGTCAAACCACATAAAAATAGAAATAATAAACTCCCTAATTGGCTGGGAATCGAACCCGGGTCCTACCACTATAAGAGCACAGCGCTCAGAACTACGCCAGGGAGGTCGTCAAATATGATCTAATATACTTAATGCAGCTTGTATAAAATCTCAAAAACACAAACCTGATGTTAGAAACAAATTGAAGTAGATTTATTTACGCGCAAAAAAATCAGAGACGCATTTGAAAATATGTTTTATTTGTATAAATAAAATCATCAAAGTCAATAGCTAGATGGAATCTGGCTGCCAATACACTCGATAACGATCTAAGAAAGGTAGAATGAACGCAAAATGTCTATATTAATTCCACTTCCAATACACTGTGTACTGGAGGACCCTCAAGAGACGAGACATTTAGGAGATTTGAAACAAATTGAGGCAGACTTGTTTTCAGGCAAAAAATACACAGCAGGATTTGAAATATTTCTTTTTAATAATGTACGAAAAGAAATAACTTTTAAAATCTATTTTGAAAAAAAAAACGTAGAAAGAAAATTTTGGAAAATGAAGCACTTATATCTGCAAGAGACCTCGACCTTCGGCCGCGTGGATTAAACATTTTTGATTCCCGCGGGAACTCTTCAATTTTCCAGTTTGTAAAGGAAAGGAAAGTTTGTATTTTTGAAAGTTTGACTCCTTCCGAATGGGGATAGGACAACGTATATTGAATTAACAACTAGGCTACATTTTATTCCGGAAAATAAAGTTAACGAGGAAATAATAGTTATTTTTGTTATATGGGGCCAAAGAAAATTTTTGTTCCCCGGGGGCGCTATTTCGAATTCAGAGCGAAGTGAAGGATTATAGTAGTAGCAGAGAGAAATGAAAAGTCCTATGGGCCTACAAGTTACACTTTGCTCCCGCTATCCTCTGAAGGCAATATGCGTTTTTCGAATAGGTATGATGAAAAAGTTTTTTATGATGAAAAAGTTTTTTTCATCATACCTATTCGAAAAACGCATATTGCCTTCAGAGGATAGCGGGAGCAAAGTGTAACTTGTAGGCCCATAGGACTTTTCATTTCTCTCTTCTGATTGGTCCGAAGTCACGTCATCAATTTGTTGATCGAATATACGACTTTGCATTTCTCTGTTCTGATTGGTCCGAAGTCACGTGATCAATTTGTTGATCGGATATACGTCTTTACATTTTATTTAAACTTTAAATATACGTCTAAATAAAGTCTATACAATTACATTGAAGGTTGATAGGAGTATCTTCTGATTGGTGCTTAAACGTATAGGTAATGTCCATACATAGTAGGTTGATACTCCTAGCTTTTTCTCATACGTAATGATGAAAAATAGTGTGTGTCACTCGGGGCCAAATTTTTTGCTCTCGGGCGGCGTATATTGAATTCCTCGCTACGCTCAGGATTCTACTTTAGAACCCCTCGCTACGCTCGGGATTCTACTATAGAATCCTTCACTTCGCTCTGAATTCAAAATAGCGCCCTCGGGGAACAAAAATTTTCCTTGGCCCCATGTAACACAAATAACTATAAACCACTCGGACGAAGAAGCAGGCATTATCTAGTTCTGCATAAACAAAAAGCATCCATCTTAGCAGAAACCGAAATAGATTATTCACTCCAAAACTGTAGGTACATTGTATGGGTAGAGGCGTTAATTATAGACAGGCTTCCCAAAGAGGGGAGCTAAATTTATTACAAAATCTGACGCTTAACCGAGAACGAGGCTTTTGTTGTTGTAAATTGTTAGAAATTATAAGGCTTGAGACTAAACTGGGCTGCAGCTCAAGCAAGCACCTCCCTGGCGCAGTGGTAAGTGCTGTGGCCTTATAGTGGGAGGTCCCGGGTACGTTCATTCCCAAATTGACATTGGGGGGATCCCAATGTCAATTTGGGGGGGATCCCAATGTCAATTTGGGAATGAATGGAATTCAGAAATTATTTTCTGAATTTTCTCTGGTCTGGTCTGGTGGGAGTTTTCAGCCGTGGTTAGTTACCACCCTACCGGTAAAGTCGTGCCGCCAAGAGGTTTAGCGTTCCGGCCATTGAGGTATAATGTACTAGCTAGCGGTTCCGGCACAGAATATTTTATGTAATAGTCTTTGATTATCTAAATATATAAAAGGCAAAGGTGACTGACTGACTGATCTATCAACGCACAGCTCAATCCACTGGACGAATCGGGCTGAAATTTGGCATGCAGATAGCTATTATGACATATGACTATATATGGGCATCCGCTAAGAAAGGATTTTTGGAAATTCAACCCCTAGGGGGATAAAATGGAGGTTTGAAATTTGTGTAGTCCACGCGGACGAAGTCGCGGGCATCTGCTAGTAGAGTATATAATCAAACGTACAGTTGGTTCCACTACGGTACACATTTTGAGAGGAGACACGAGCTTAGCAGTGGGGCTGGCTGGGTTGATGACGACGACGATTATGATGGTGACGATTAAAATTCACGCGGTATGCGATTTTACGAAAATATTCCTTTTTATAGGTTGTTAACAAAATCGTTCTACTTAACTTTAAAAAAAAGTTTTTTAAAGGTTAGTGCCGTTGTTCAACGAATAGAAAACGATTTTTTACATTTAAAAAAATGTTTATTAAATGGTTGAGACAGGCGTTAATTATAGCGGCACAGCTAAAAAGAGGGTTGCTAAATTTATCACAAAATCTGATGCTTAAACGAGTCGGAGTTTTTTTCTAACAAACGGCGAGCTTAGTACGAGTCTGCAAATAACAGTAACGTTGATAGATTTCGAGGATCGAAAGAATTTTACGACGCAGCAAGTTTCTACTAAATTTTTGCATGCTCCTTGTTTTTATTCTATAATAGCCCTAAATGATCCGAAGGGAGTGAAAACGATAGATTTGTTCAATAAAGTGTAACGGGGAAGAGATAACAATAAATAGTCGTAATAGGAGAAAAAAAAGAAGTACCTATATAGTTTTAGAAATAAATTCCAGGTATTAAGTTCTACCAATATATTCCAGTTATTTAACTAAAATAAAGCAAAATTAATAAATTTTATTAATATTCATTATTAAAAAACTTAAAAACTCTTTATATTTAACAACAAGTTAAAACTGAAAAAATCTTAATCCCATTCAAAAATTTATTCACAGGTACAAAGATATTTACTTCCACGTTTCTAATTCGAACAGCCAGATTTTATAATGTCCTTGCGGTTTCCGTTTTCCCTTCCACTTTCAATAGGTACGTACCTGAAAATCAAGGCTTAATAGATATATCCTAGGCAAGCGCGCTCCACCTTAGGCTGCATCACCACTTGCAAGCAGGTCTGATTTTCACTAAGCGCTCGCTTGTAAATTAATTTTAAAAAAATTTTAGTAAACGGAATTTTATACTACATCGTTACTCGAAAACCACCTATGTTGTCGAGAAAAAGAATCGTGCTAAGGTAACTAGACAGAAATAATTAAGACACGAGACGAAGCGAAGCTGCTTTGACTGTAATAAAACACTCGAGGGTGACTGATGACACTCACTAAGTCGCCCATACATCACTCGAAGACGTGAAATATTCAAGTCTTTCTCGCGTTTATTTGTTCCTAGTTCGTTAGTGCTGTGATTTTGGTACTTCATTTGCGTTAGAAAACCACCTTTGTACCTAAATCTTCTTGAAACCCTAGCAAGGTGACAGTCTTAGGGATCTTGAATAAATCGCTAAAATACATGAGCTGTTTCTATCTGTTTCTATCTTCTTTTATTATTATTCTGATTATGGTTTTTGATTCCCGCGTGGACTCTTTTATTTTCCGGCATAAAATGGAGCACCTGGCGAAAAATATAAATGCGAACGTGTAGCCGTGTAAAAAAAATATGGGCCGTGAAAGCGTAGCAGACAGACAAACGTTTGTCTGTCTGCTACGCTATCACGGCCCATTTTTTCGAAGGATTTGATGAAATTTGGTACCAAGATATTATGTTAAATCAAGCGCTCCTATTGGTAGGTTTAGCACACATCCGAAGCTTAGTGAGGGACATCTCTCGTGGGAAAGCAGCTTATTTAACGATATATCATAGTATATTATAAGTGCAAAATATGTTTATTTTCACGTCACAGTATCTCGTTGAAGCAGCATTTTTCATCGTTTTATGTGACATATCTTTTCATATTTACAAGCCAATAAAACGTTTCCTTAGCCGTTAAAGCGGGTCGAAAAGAAAAATGGCGCTTATATAAACCGCTGCGCCGTGTAGATAGAAATCCTTGGACGCGTAATGGATTTTCGATGTTGCGTTCCTGAAAATGTGTCATTTGTCCTACCTTAATGGTTCTACTTACCTATGGATATCTAATACTTATATTTAGCCGACTTTCTATTTATTTATAGACAGCGCTTGGCTACGATCAGACTTGCTAGCAAGTGGTGATGCCTAGGAGGAGCGCGCTTGATTAGAAGATCCTTATTCACTCTAGATGTGAAGATATAGCTGCAATAGTCAATTCATTGGAAAAATTTAGTTTACAAATCATTTGTTATATAAAACCTATAGTAAAATGAAGGGGAAAACGGAAGCTGGACTTCAGATAAAGGTTACATTCAGAATTGTACGCTGAAATGGTTTTCATAAAATATACGCACAGATAGTTTTCATTCCGAAGACGGATATGAACCTATTTTTATCCCAGTTACGTTATTTCGCATCTCTCACCGGATAAAGTCGCGGGCAAGCAATCTGTTTCTTAAAGCTTTACGTTTTTAAAAGTCTCGTATAAAAAATAAAACTAAAAAAATTCGTGCATACATTTCAAGATAGGGGACAGGAAAAACTGTATAATCCGTTGAGCAAAAAGTTGAACGATTTTTAGCGGGTATAAAATGAATCGCGGAATACGGATAGAGCGGATATAAGATTACTCTACCGTACCCGGTTCCAGCCTTTTTGTAAGTTCATTTAGCTAGATGAAAATTTTACTAACTGCTTTAGGAATAATTTTTTAGGCTAGGGACAGCTGTAGCCTTTTTTCGCTAGCGGGAAAAGGCGCGCGGTATTCTGCTCTGTGTGATAATTAAATTTTATAATGAGAAACGTTATATCAAGGGTCAAGTCTAGTTCCGCGCACGTTTTCCGCCCATAAAATTCTAATACATCAAAACAAAACAAAATAACAATAATGAAGTTAAAAAACAATCCATATTTATAATCCATACTAATATTATAAATGCGGAAGTGTGTCTGTCTGTCTGCCTGTCTGTCTGCCTGCCTGTCTGTCTATCTGTCTGTCTGTCTGTCTGTCTGCTACGCTTTCACGGCCCATCTGTTCAACCGATTTTCAAATTTGGTACAGGGATAGGTTATATCTCCACGCACAATGGGTACTTATGCTTAAGTGCGGAAAAGCCCAGAGAGAGAGAAGATAGGTTATATCTCGGGGAAGGACATCGGGTACTTTTTATCAAGGAAAATTAAGGAGTTCCCCCGGGAATCAAAAAAAATTTAAACCACGGGGATGAAGTCGCGGGCATCATCTAGTCCTTAATAAATGAGACTTGAAAGGAAACTGTTGCTCAGTATTAAACCGGTGCGGCAATGAGTTGATGATGACAGAAGCAAAATGGCATTGAAATAGATACACTTAATTTATTAATAGGGATTCCTTCAACTTAATATTAGATAAGATCCTTTACAATTATTCACCCTTTAGTACATCAAAGGCATAGATCGCAGAAACCCACCTACCAGTTAGCGAAAGATGAGGGAAGGTCAATAGATCAAAGGGTAACCTTATTCTATTGAGTTTTGAGTAAATTTGCTTATTTACTTGGATATATTGTAAGAACTTCATCAACTTTAAAACCAGCCATACAATGATTACAAAGATATTCGTGGAATCTTTTTATTTTTTTGTATTTTTACTATATTTTTGTCTGTTGGGAGGATTCGGCCTTGGCTAGGTAACTCCCTACCGGTAAAGACGTACCGGCTACCGCCAACTGCCAAGCGATTGCGCTCGGCTACAATGCCGTATATATACCCCTGCAGGCTGCAGATGACTGCCTCGTTTGTCTAGTGGTTAGCACGTTCGACTGCGTCCGACGAGGTCCCGGGTTCCAGTCCTGGGTCGGGCCATAATTAAGTATTGGGTACTTCTGACTAGAAATTCTCAGTACTAGCTCGGAGTTAGGAAGTTTGTGGTGTTATACCCCCGTGCCTCGGAGAGCACGCTAAGCCGTCGGTCCCGGTTATTATCACTAATATAATAATAGTCGTTAAAGCCCGCCAACCCGCCATGGAGCAGCGTGGTGAGTCTAAGCTCTAATTCGCTCTCTCCTATAAGAGTGGAGGCCTGTGCCCAGCAGTGGGACGTTAATGGGCTGTAGTGGAGATATAATCCTACCGGGCTATCCCGCTACGGCCTTACACTATATCATCGGTTACCATCCATGAGATCGCAGTCAAAGGCTAACTTATATATAAAAAAAAACCGGCCAAGTTTTATTTAAGCAAAGAAATTAATCTCAAAATAGCATTTCCAATAACTTAGAATGAATTAAAAAGTTTTGTTCTTTCATCTGACCTTTTTTTACAAAATATTCACATTATTTTCCCAAGAATTAGTTGAATTCATATTTAATTATTTCCATCTAAAATTCACTAAAACACTGAATTATCAAAAAGATTTTTAATGAAAAACTAATTTTGTGATATATAACCCCCTCTTTGAGGCGTAAAATATACAGACGAGGGTAGACAGTAAAATGGCATCGTAAAATTACGTGTGACGCCAAAGGTAAAGAGGGATAATCCTCAAAACTTCCCCCTACTTTATTGGACACAATGTATTCAAAATCAACCTTTTCTAGATTTTTTCTACAAACCGTGTAAGCCTTTAAGATTTATCAGGAAGCATTTTTTATTAAACTTTTTGAAAATAACGATTATACATCCTTGAACAGCAAGCGGCATTATATTTTAAGTCGACATAGAGCCATGCTCTAGAATCAGGATATTACTGTACGACAGTAGTGTATTTAAAAACATGCGACCCTGTAGCAAGTCAATGTCGGAATGTGTTGCTCTGGTACATAAACTCCTACATTCATCAGAGTTGTTCCTTTGTTGGTTTGACCTTCAATCGCTTGGCAACGGAGCAGCGATATACGATACTTTTTATCCAGTTGAGTTCCCAAAAGTTATTCTAAAAACCAAAATCCACATGGATGACGTTGCGAGCATCATCTAGTTTAAAATAAAATCAATATTGGGGCTGATTCTGTGTAACACAATCTCTAAACTAAACTAAAATGGCAGCTTTAAATCTAGTTGTGTCCCTTTCCGTAGGGAGTATTATGAAAGGGTTAGCAATATTTGTAATGCTCTAATTTTAGTTTAGTTTAGAGATTGTGCACTACAGAATCAGCCCCATTATTTCCTTTTTTAAGTTAAAACATTCAAAATAATACGACTCGACTAAGAGTACTATTTCAACTCTTAGGTTTCTAACGATTATTATCAGATGTTAGTGATAATAACCGGGAACGATGGCTTAACGTGCTCTCCGAGGAAGAACCGAGAAGGCCAAATTCCGACTACCAAATTCGGTCACCCATCCAGTTACCGACTTGGGTCAACGTTGCTTAACAATCGCAATCGACTGATATGCGTTGTCGCAACTAGGCCACTCGTCCCTCAAATCAAATAAGTCATGAAGAGGTCGTTAAAGTTAAAATATGAAACAAACTTTTCATATAAATTCATTGAACCGCGCCAGCTAAGCTGAACACTGCTCTTGTAATAATTACAAATGTTCACTAATGAACTCGCGCGGGTGCAGGTGCGCTAGATAAATGGCTCTCATCGCCACCCTTGCCATAATATTCTACCTGTGTAGTATCTATTACATCGATAAAACTAAAAGCATAGTAGGTACTATTAATTATCTATACTAATATTATAAATGCGAAAGTTCGATTGATGGATGGATGTATGGATGGATGTTTGTTAGTTTACTCAATCACGCCAGAACGGCTGAACGGATCTGAATAAAATTTAACACAAAGAAGTCTCGATTATGAGTCTGGAATAACACATAGGCTACTTTTTATTCCGGAAAATTAAAGAGAAACCTCAATCCCACGCGGACGAAATCGCGGGCATCAGCTAGTATAATAATTTAAAGTAGAAAATTTTTACTTTATTAAATTTTGTAATACTGAGTAATTTAAGCACAAGAATAGGTAAGTAATCTTATCTTAATTAAAATTGAATTATGTTTCAGCCATGTTTCATGTATGTAACATAAATATGAAAACATACGTACTTACTATATTTGTCTGTAAAATCGCATGGGCTTAACTAATAATGAGATAACAGTAGAACAAAAACAATAGATGTTGCATTGTAATTCACTTCATTCAGATATTGTTAGTCTATGGCTAAATGGGTGTCCATTACGGAATTAGTATAGGGTTAAGAGCATAATATCTTCATGAGTGTACACACTTTTTTTTTAATCCACTACAAGCCTTGACTGCGATCTCACCTGATGGTAAGCGATGATGCAGTCTAAGATGGTAAGTAGCGGGCTAACCTGTTAGGGGCATGGCAGTTATATTATACCCATACCCCTATTCGGTTTCTACACGGCATCGTACCGGAACGCTAAATCGCTTGGCGGAACGTCTTTGCCTGTAGGGTGGTAACTAGCCACGGCCGAAGCCTCCCACCAGGCCAGACCAGGGAAAATTCAGATATTATAATTTCCCAAATTGACCCTGCCGGGGATCGAATCTGGGACCTCCGCTCGGTAAGACAACAGCGCACAACACTGCGCCACGGAGGTTATCGTAAGCTCGTATTCAATAAACTCATCAATGATAAGGATTTTACATCTCTCATATTCGGTAAGTAGGTCCTTATTACCCCCAAATGGCGCTTGTAGGTGACCAATTAGCGCTCTAGGGTAATAATGTAGCTAGAAAAGCCCTAGGGCGGTAAGTAATTAAAAAAAGTATGATGGTTAGATGTAGGTACGCGAACTTTTTGAAAGAGTGAAGAGTTTTTTTTTTAATTACTTACCGCCCTAGGGCTTTTCTAGCTACATTATTACCCTAGAGCGCTAATTGGTCACCTTCAAGCTCCATTTGGGGGTAATAAGGACCTACTTACCTCACAATCGAGATGTAAAGCAGAGTAGTTAGCTCGGGTGTAAGCATCAATTGCACCCTCGAACTATAGGCGCACGAGCACACAATTGATGCCTTACAGCCCTTGGCTACTAATCTACTATTATATCCTCAAAAAAGGTAAAGTGCTCAAAATTACAATATTACTCGTAGTGAGCTTAGGTCTATAAATAGCGTCTCTCGATTAGTGAATCGCTCAGGATTAATCCGCTGAATGTGGTCCTGGCGAGATTAATAGCAGCTTTGAGGTCATTAATATATTGGAATTGGCTGAACGATTTCCTCAAATACACCCTTAATCGAATTACTTCAATGTAGAATAACGCTGAGTGACTTTGGTTTGAGGTTTCTATCAATCGTCGTATATTTTTCCAAAATCTAATTTTTTTCCTTCTTTTTGGTTCTGCTGTATCATACAAAATCATACTAATATCACAGAATAGGTAATAGTACGCTAATATTATAAATGTGAAAGTGTGTTTGTTTGATGGTTTATTGGTTTGTTGGTTTGTCCTTCAATCACGCCGCAACAGAACAACGGATCAACGTGATTTTATACCTGGGTATAGTTGAGGACCTGAAGAGTGACGTAGGCTTTTTATCCCGGAAAATTACAGAGTTCCCATGGGATTTATAAAAAATATTCCACGCGGGCGAAGTCGCGGGCTAGTACAAAATAAATTCAAAACGGACATATTAATTTGTTAGATATTATTGTTAATAAGTAGGTAGGTATGTTGGAAAGTGACTTCTCAATCACGCAATTTGATCACTCACTCTCAGATAAACCTGATAACTACCCCTGTACTGTCTCGACGTGATCTAAGCTAATCTTAATATTATCTTAATATTACCACTAAATTATTTTCATGCAGCGGATTGGAGTCCTAGTGGTCAGCATGTTCGACTGCGGCCGACGAGGTCCCGGGTTCGTGTCCCGAATCGGGCCATAATTGAGTATTTCTGACTAGACATTCTCAGTACTAGCAGGCCTGGCTCACTTGTCACGTGACCTGAGATATTTAACTACTGCTGCGTGGACGCTCGACGGCACTCGTATCAGTCGAGTGTTGCACGCGGACCGTAGTTATACGTTTGACTTTTACTCAAGTTCTCGTTATGGATAAACAAAGAAAGATCAGTAAACGATATCGTATCACATTAGGTCGTTTAAACTCTAATTATATTAAGAACTCTATGCACTTCCTAAGGATCCTGAAAGGTAAGTTTGTAATAACTATTTGCCTATCTAGGTATATACGTACCTACTTAGAGTTCTAAACAAAACTAATATTAATACATAATGTGGGTAGTTTTATTTTTATATCCAGAACAGATACAGTTTTAAACAAAAGTAAATATAAACCATAGGTAGTATCCAATATTATGGTGATAGCCTAATGGATAGACTTCAGCCTCCAAGTCTGGGGTTCGATCCCGGGAACGCACCTCCAACTTAATTAATTAAAATATATCATTTACGGTGAACAAAAATCGTGTGGAAAGCTGAAACCATGCCTGAGAGTTCTATAATCATTATAAAAAACTCTAATATATTGTCTGCCAACAAGAAATTGGCCAACGTGGAGGAATATATGGCTTAAACCCTTCTCATTCTGAGAAGAGCCTCGTGAGTCGTGCTTAGTAGTGGGACTAGTGGGTCGCCGATGAGTCGATGATGATTAATCCATAATGTGGGTATATTATCTTGTCTCGTAAACTCTGGCATGGGCCCCCTTCCGCCCCATACAAGCGTAAAATATTCATTGATATTTCACTACATGTGGTATATATAACGACTTTTTTATCCACTACAAGTTAGCCCTTGACTGCAATCTCACCTGACGGTAAGTGATGATGCAGTCTAAGATGGTAGCGGGCTAACCTGTTAGGGGCATGGCAGCATATTAAACTCATATCCCTATTCGGTTTCTACAAAATCTATTAATAATAATATATCTTTTATCCATTTTTAAAGTAATTGTCGTCATCATTGCAACCGATTACCGACCCATAGTAATGATACCGATACAAGAATTTAGAAGTAGTCAACCCTAAGGCTACACGCGCCGCGTCTGAAGGGATAAGAGTTACGCGATAGAAAGAGATATATAGAGGTAGGTATTTAATTATTTTCACTCGCAGCGCTGTGCGAGCTGAATTGCACTTTATTACGACGTAACCTGAGTCGCTGATGGTTAAAAGGTCTTCGCGGAGTAACTTTTCTGTTACTACATACTATTACCTATTCTGTGGTACTAGCCCGGAGTTAGGAAGTTGGCGGTGTTTCACCCCCGTGCCTCGAAGAGAACGTTAAGCCGTCGGTCCCGGTTATTATCACTATGACAATAGTCGTTAAAGCCCGCCAACCCGTATTGGTACAGCGTGGTGGGTCTAAGCTCTAATTCCTTCTCTTCTATGAGAGTGGAGGCCTGTGCCCAGCAGTGGGACGTTAATGGGCTGTAGTGATGGCGGTGTATTGGTGGTAGCTACTAGCTTTTTTGCCTATAAATATTCATTCAAATCATTAGAAAAAACAAAATACCTACTTAATTTTTTTGAAACAATGAGTGCAGTGATGCCCATTTGGTTAAGACCCTCTTTAGCGCATGACCGTGTAAAAACTCACTGTATTCAGATTCATGAAAAACAAGCATGTCAAGTAAACATTGTGTATTAACTGCTAACGCCAGAAAAGTCCACCGGGTGTTCGTGTTGGAAGTTGGAGCAAGATTAATTAGTTCAGTGAATGGCATCCATCAAGTGTTTAGGTGTGAACAACGGGCTCGCACGCTTCTAGCCATTACAGTTCCAGTTTGTTTCAATGACTTTGGAGCTTACTACCATTGCTTAAAGTATTATTGAATTATTGTTGTTACTCTTGTTTCAGAATTATAACCCTTACTAGCTAATGCCCGCGATTTCGTCCGCGTGGATTGAGATTTTTCGGTTCCCGCGGGAACTGTTTAATTTATAAAAAGTAGCCTATGTGTTATCCCAGACTATAATCTATCTTTGTTCCAAATTTCATTCAGATCCGTTCAGGCGTTAAGACGTGATTGAGTAACAAACCATCCATCCATCCAATTCCATACATCCATCCAAACTTTCGCATTTATAATATTAGTATAAAAGTATAGATTTTAGGAACGTCGAGGTTAGTCATTTAAAGGCAGGCAATTTGCAGCAATTGACCCCGGCAGGGTCAATTTTCAGGGTTTCAGAATTTATAATTTCTGAATTTTCCCTGGTCTGGTCTGGTGGGAGCCTTCGGCCGTGGCTAGTTACCACCCTACCGGCAAAAGACGTGCCGCCAAGCGATTTAGCGTTCCGGTACGATGCCGTGTAGAAACCGAATAGGGGTATGGGTTTAATACAACTGCCATGCTCCTAACAGGTTAGCCGGCTACCATCTTAGACTGCATCATCACTTACCATCAGGGGAGATCGCAGTCAAGGGCTAACTTGTAGTGGATAAAAAAAACCTGAAATTTAAAAATAAGAATGCTTCAAGCAATGGTAGCAATCCCCTTGAGCATAGCCCTTGAGCATAGCCCTTGAGTCTATAACTTTTATCAATTAGTTTAGTAATTAATCGTAAGCAAATTAGGTAATTCCGTAGTCATTATTTTGATGGGCAGTATTTAATTAACGGTAGTTTTTTTTCTACAATTTTTAGAAAAATTGCGATTTTCCTACCTTATTATGCTAAATAATTAATTCAACGAGGTGGTGGCGTACTATATCAGATGAGGTGAAAAAGATCGTGCCCAAGTGGGGCGAGTTGAAGCATAAGGCGTCCGATGGATCAGCTTAGAGAAGAGTAGGTATGGTTGTTCAATGAGGGGGCAACCTCTTTTTTTTGAATGTTTGATTAATATTATTATTTATCTAAATAGTTGGAAATATCATTTTAAACCTCAAATTGCATGCTTCCAACTACTGTAAAATGTGTCCTATGTAATATAGTGATCATATCAAGACTAGCCGACGCGCGACGTTTCCGTAAACGTTTTCCACTTTCATAACATAAATCATTGCATTTGTCACAGATTGAAACGTGTTTTCGTTTTAAGTTTTCAAGTAAAGTTTCCTATCGCTTACCACTACAGAATACTGACTATTTCTATGCCAGTAGGAGTTAAGATTTTTTGAGTCTTTTCTCTCATATCACAAATATTTTTTCCACAATCCTTCAAAATAGCATATTCTGTAAAGCTCTTTACGGCATTTATGCATTCAAAATTTCGTCTGTCAAAATTGTTATAGGTTGAGCTGAATTAAGTACTTATTAGTGCCAATAAAATTTATACCAGGTAATTACTAATTTACAAATTTTACTAATATTTACTTTATTAACTACTTAATATTATAAATGCGAAAATGTGTCTGTCTGTTTGTCTGCTACGCTTTCACGGCCCATCTACTCAACCGATTTTGATGAAATTTGGTACAGGGGTAAGATGTGTCCCGGGGAAGGACATAGGCTAATTTTAATCCCAACAAAAAGTTCCCGCGGGTATCAAAAACTTTCAACTATCAAAATCCATGGTGACGAAGTCCCGGTTAACAATATAACGTTAAAGATTCAGAAACCTTGATATCGTAAAAAAAATACAGTCCTATATTAGGTATACCGCGTCGAGTGTAATATGGGAAAGCTGTTTTTAATTGATGGAATAATGTTGATTAACATAATAATTTTATGTATTGAAGCAGGCGTTATTATTATTATTATTAAACTCTTTATTTGCACCACACAAAAAAATACAAAAACAATGACAAAGGACAAATAATGAAAAAGGACAGGTACAAAAGGCGGCCTTATCGCTAAATAGCGATTTCTTCCAGGCAACCTTAAGATTAGGAAAACGCTAGGAAAATAGAAAGCAGGTGGCTCAAAATTATGCTACATAACAATACATAAACACCAATACACACAAATACATACACATACTATAATACATACATATACTACACATAATATAATACATAAATATTATACTCAAACTTAAATATATATATATATATATATTTAAGTTTGAGTATAATATCGATGCCTGGGAGCGATCACAGAATGCTATTGGTGTCTTCTGTGACCTTTCTAAGGCATTTGATTGTGTTGATCACAAAACTTTGTTGCTTAAACTAAGCCAGTATGGCATTGGAAGCGTTGCACTTGATCTCATTGCCTCTTATCTTGGTGACAGAACTCAGAGGGTTTGCATAAACAATGTGAGGTCGGAGGGCTCGTCTGCATTAATGGGTGTCCCACAGGGCTCAATCTTGGGTCCTTTTCTATTTTTAGTGTATATAAATGATTTGCCATACCATGTGAACAATGTTTGTGATATTGTATTGTTTGACACATCGCTTATTTTTAAAGTTGATAGGAGTAAGGACAATTTTGACGATGTAAACAATGCAATATCACACGTATCACACTGGTTTACTGTCAATAATTTGTTACTGAATGCAAAGAAAACCAAGTGCTTAGAGTTTGTTTTACCTAATGTAAAGAATATCGATAAATCAATAATGTTAAATGGGGAAACACTAAAAATGGAGAACTCCACAGTTTTCTTGGGGGTAACCTTGGATAATAAGCTTCAATGGGGCGCTCATATAGAGACACTAGCGGGAAAACTTAGCTCGGCTGCTTTTGCTGTCAGGAAAATTAGACAGTTTACCGATATTGAAACGGCTAGGCTTGTCTACTTTGCCTACTTCCACAGTGTCATGTCGTATGGCATTTTATTGTGGGGCAGAGCAGCTGATATCCAAACAATTTTTATATTACAGAAAAGAGCTATCCGTTCTATTTATAAACTCGGATCACGCGAATCACTTCGTGACAAATTTATAGAGATTGGTATACTTACGGTGCCTTCACAATACATTTACAATAATATAGTCTTTGTCAGGAAAAACATTAATCTTTATAAGCAAATAAGTGATACTCACAATCGATGTACTAGAAACCGCCATAAACTTGTAACAGCGTCATATCGTGTGCGCAAGGTGCAGAAATCCTTTGTGGGGTCGAGTATTCGCTTTTATAACATGGTACCAAAAGAGTTTCTGGAGTTGCCATTACATAAATTTAAAGACTGTGTTAAACAGCATCTGTTAAGTCGAGGGTATTATAGAATAGATGATTTTCTCGATGACAAAGTTGCATGGAAGCAACCGGCTTCGCATCCAGCAACCCACAAGTCAGTGTGATACCTACTTGTTACGTAGCGTATGCATTTTATATTATATACAAATTGTGACATTTTTCTGTTTTTAAAAAGAGCAACTGCTGAGTTTCTTGCCGGCTCTTCTCAGTAGAATCAGCTTTCCGAACCGGTGGTAGATTCTTACGACTTATCATAAGTGGCACAAGTTGTCCTACATGAAATAAATCATTTCTATTTATATTTCTATTTCTATTTCTATATATATCTAAATAAGTACAAATAAATAATATATACATACGCATACATACGATAGAATTATATAAAATAAAATAAAGTCGTCTTCAATTTGAAAGGAAATATGTCTTTAGAGCATTTTTGAATGCGCCCAGCGATTTCGACTGTCTAATACTCAGAGGAAGTGCATTCCACAGTTCAATTGCCTGTACAGTAAAAGAATTTCTGTAAAATTTTGTTTTGTGTGTAGGCATTTTCAAGGTAAGAGTTCGACAAGACCTTATGTCTGATTGCACCCCAAGAAATTGAAACTTCTCCTTAAGGTAAGAAGGAGTTTTTAGGTGAAATAAAACACAGTACAGAAGAGAAAGAACATGCATATCCCGGCGACGGCGAATAGGGAGCCACTTGAGCTTTTGACGGAATTCGGAAACATGGTCATATTTGCGCAAGCCGAATATGAACCGAATAGCAATATTTTGAATTATTCGTTACTTTCCGGAAGTCCATGATAATGAATGAACTAGAAGTTTAATTCGCTATAATCCGCCACAGCAGCCAAATCTATGTGGTACAGTGCGTGTCTTTCACCAATAGCATGCGAACACCTACCAGTCACCACCCAGCAATCCGCACCGGCACAGCACCACACCACACAAATCTTCCAAATCGCTCTCAACGTACGTTTCACTCCGAAACCGGAGCATCTTCAGGAGATGTTGACTCGACAATGCACGATTGTAAAGTGACGATCGTGTGTTTAATTATTTCTAATTGCTCCCAAACATAACATGTATATGTAACATGTTATGTTACATATACATGTGCATGTGTAACATAACAGCTCATAACGTTATTTGCTTCGCTCAAAATATTTCGTACGGGTAGATATTAATACCGACGTCCACCGCGCGGCGACCGCATTCCACCTTTACGGTAAATTCAATTTGCCATACATTGGGTGCATATTTTTGTCGCTCGCGAAAGTACGCATAAATTCCTCCATTTTAAAGCATTTTCGGCCGCTCGCTGAAAGCTTATGAAAAATTATTATGCTATTATTTTTGTATTACACTCACAGCAGGCATAATCGGAGCTACAACGTTCTCTCGCGGATGTTAATTCATCGACCAAACGTTGCAGAAGTTGCAAACGAGGCTGCAGTTTGAAATCAATACTTCAATATTAATATCGTAAACACGAAAGTACGAACTTACATAAATACATATAAAAAAAAATCGGAACCTGCAGGATTTGAACCTGCGGCGCAACTGCCCTGAGCGCCTTAAATATTAAATTAAAAGACGCATATATCTCAAATTTCGGCACTGGCAGGTAAGTGAACCGTGGCCGAGTGGTCGAAGGCGTTCAGGGCGCGATTCCCAGCGATTTGATATGTATTTAAGTAAGTTTAGAAACTTTCCTTGTGTGTGAAGCACTGTAATAAAATTATAAAATGAAAGTATGATTTGGTGTTGGTTTGTTCTCCAATCACGACGCCGCCGATATCTATGGTACTAATAATATGGTAAATACGAAACTATTTTTTTCCTTCAATCACGTCACAACAGAGCAACGTGACCATGGATATACTTGTACCTGAATGTATAGGATGAGAGTGGCATAGGTTACTTTTCCCTAGGAATTTTAAGAACGTTAATTATTAACCGACTAGTATTTTACGCTAGAGAAATAAAGTGCAACATTGCGGCATGCCACAGTGCCGCATGGTTAGTAATAATAATTTAAAATGTTACAAATCCTAAATTATTAACCGACTAGTATTTTACGCTAGAGAAATAAAGTGCAACATTGCGGCATGCCACAGTGCCGCATGGTAAGTAATAATAATTTAAAATGTTACAAAAATCGTCCACAGTCTACCGTAATACGCCAAAACCCTACTGATTTTATCTCGGCATGAACTAAACTGCTGGATGGCACTTAAGGCCGCAGTATTATCTAATGCTTCCATTTGCAGCATGCTACATAGTCGCTTGGTTTTTTTTTTCTGGATAAAATAGACTGAATCTGCTATCATTGGTATCAATGTTTGCAAGTCTTGCTTATAACTTACAGAGAGAGTTTTCACCTTGCAAATGGTATAACCGACTTCTGCAAGTTTAATTTTGCTAGTAGATACAAATCATACCAATATTACAAATGCGAAAGTATGTTTGTTTGTTGGTTTATAGGTTTGTTGGTTTGTCCTTCAATCACGCCGCAACGGAGCAACAGATCGACGAGATTTTTGGCAAGCGTATAGCTGAGGACCTGGAGAGTAATATACTCTCTATCCCGTAAAATTAAGGAGTTCCCGCGGGACTCAAAAAAACTTACACCACGCGGACGAAGTCGCGGGCATCAGCTAGTGATTTTATAAAGTCAAAATTCCTTTCAAGAAACCTGTTTGTGACGTATGTACTTTCAAGTCCCAAAGCCCCAAACTCGTAAGTATTATCGCCGCCGTCACCTGTGCCATTGTCAAAAGGCGAGAAATGGCAATCTGTCAGAGATGTTACCGCGAAATCAATAGACGAATATGGCTGAATATTTATTTGCTCTGAACGCGCTTACCTTAAAAATATAGCAAATGTCTATGATGTATAGAGGTGTCGCTTTGTTGTGACAACGAATATAATATATCAGTCGATTGCGATTGTAAAGGACCGTTGACTAGGTATACTATCATATACCTAGGTACTATCATAATATATCCAGATACTAAATTAGGATGACAGTTATCATTCCAACTTTTTCTTTCGAGTGACGGTGTTCTTAAGAGGAAAACAGATAAAAAGATTTAAAAAAAAACCGGCCAAGTGCGAGTCGGACTCGCGCACCGAGGGTTCCGTACAAACGTGTAGTAAGTTTTAAATTATTAAAAAAAAACTACTTACTAGTTCTCGTTCAAACCAATTTTCGGTGGAAGTTTGCATGATAATGTACACCATATATTTTTTTTAGTTTTATCATTCTCTTATTTTAGAAGTTACAGGGGGGGGGACACACATTTTACCACTTTGGAAGTGTCTCTCGTGCAAATTATTCAGTTTAGAAAAAAATGATATTAGAAACCTCAATATCATTTTTGAAGACCTATCCATCGATACACCACACGTATGGGTTTGATGAAAAAAAATTTTTGAGTTTCAGTTCTAAGTATGGGGGTATGGGGACCCCCTCTAGTTTTGTGTGAAAATCTTAATGCGGTTACCAAGTTTCAACAGTATAGTTCTTATAGTTTCGGAAAAAAGTGGCTGTGACATACGGACAGACAGACAGACAGACAGACAGACAGACAGACAGACAGACAGACATGACGAATCTATAAGGGTTCCGTTTTTGCCAAATTTGGCTACGGAACCCTAAAAATAGCATCTGGATTGGGTAATAATGTTATCAATCGCAATCAAATCGCAATAAACTGTATCTAATGGTTGTTTTTTTTTTGTTTCGCACTCATTTATTCTCTGAAAAGACGTCAGAGACCTTTTTAATGCGAATTTTGCTCTGAATAGGTGCCAGCTTAAGGTTGGTTGGCTAAAGGTGGTTTGAATTTGGTATTTATGTTTTCTCCGTCCCTCACAATATACGTTAAGCTGTCGGACCCGGCTATCAGCACTATGATCTGATAAGATGGTAGCATGGTAGTCGTTGAATGCTTTGAGTTAAAACAGTATATATTCTTATGCATACAACATCTATGTGGAAGGACCTGGAAACTCATTGTTACCTAAAAATAAACATAAAAGTAGAACTTACATCATAATTTGGCCATTTGCATGGGTCCTAACTAGTTTCCTGTATTAAGGATATCATTCCCAATACCTTGAGGATCGTCTAGTTGTAAATTTTCATACAAAAAGCGATAATGTTTTTCTTCCCGTAAATGTTGTCCAATTTTCATAATTTGTAGAAATGTTGCAGATACAATGAAGAACTATTTATCACTAACATGATAATAGTCGTTAAAAGCTCGCCAACCCGCATTGGAGCAGCGTGGTGGGTCAAGCTCTAATTCCCTCTCTCCTATGAGAGTGGAGGCCTGTGCCGAGCTGTGTTGTAATTTCAATTATTCTGTATAATATTATGATTTGTATTACTTTTATTATTGTACTGTTTATTATTATTGTAATTTTCTCAATCCTCACTGCATTTTGTAAACCTATCATACTTATATTTTGAAATGTTTTATCTAAAAATCTTTTGTACTAGCCAGTTGTTTATGTTTGTGCTATATATATATCTTTTATTTATAAGTCTCTTTGTAATATATATATATATATATATACTTTTTTTATGCATGAATGTTGTTGGTTAGTCGAATAAAATATAATAAAAAATAAAATTCTACAAATGGCGTATTCAGTGAATAAAATGTTCAGGGATTAACTGGTTGAAGTTGGTTACGCAAAGATTAATAGCAGTCAGATCATTAATAAATACAGTAGTTGGGATTTTCGTTTCCAGTTAATACTTAGGTAGTTGAATATTGAGATGTGGATTTTGCTGCAAGCAATCTTCGACATGATAAATTAAAAAGAATCCTTTAATTGGATGCGCATGTGATTCCACTTTGAGAATTTTTATGATATAATAATATGGAACTAGCGCAGCTAAACACGAAAATACTGTGACGATACTGACGACCTCCGTGGCGCAGTGTTGAGCGCTGTTGTCTTAACGTGCGGAGGTCCCGGGTTCGATCCCGGCAGGGTCAATTTGGGAATTTATAATTTCTGAATTTTTCCTGGTCTGGCCTGGTGGGAGGCTTCGGCCGTGGCTAGTTACCACCCTACTGGCAAAGACGTGCCGCCAAGCGATTTAGCGTTCTGGTACGATGCCGTGTAGAAATCAAATAGGGGTATGGGTTTAATGCCCCTAACAGGTTAGCCCGCTACTATCTTAGACTGCATCATCACTTACCATCAGGTAAGATTGCAGTCAAGGACTAACTTGTAGTGGATAATAAAAAATAAAAAAAAAGTTTATCTTAGTCTAGATTTGACCACTTTCGATCTTTGTAAAAAAACCGACCATACAGAGATAGATAAGTATTATACGTAGGAAGTCATACTTGTTAGTTTACGTAAAGCAAATAACAGCTGTAACTCTTTTTCCATTTCCTCTTTACATTCGTCAATCGTGTGTATATTCCTATACCAATATAGTACGTCATGATATTACAAAGTAAGCTTTATTTGTATGGTAGTAAGATCTATAAAATTTTCATAAATTTGTGGCCAAATATACATACATCCATTTCTCTGAAGCCTTTGAATAAATTTAAATAATGGTGATTCCGCATTCAAGAATATACGGTAGGTAGTTGCATGTAGGTAATTTCACACGAATTGTCTTGGCATATTCAAACATAATATTTCGTCGTAGTATTTTGAAGTCAAATAGTACAATATAATTTATGTTAGTTTCCTTATTTCCTATAATGTTAGCATTATTGTAGGTGCCTTTTTGACTATAAATATTAACATCCTACCAAGGCTACCACCTTCCCGGAAAATCCATGCAACGAAACCATTTAGCGTGCCGGAATATTGCCGTGTAGAAGGTATCCAGATTTTTATAACTGCCATTGGTGTATCCCGGTCCAGCAAACCGCTCGTACTCAAACTGTGCTAACTCCTGTCTGAATAATGTTTAATGATAAATGCTTTATTTATTTCATGTAGTCTTCTGTCACTTATGATACCTAAGTCAAGACTCAAAACTCTACCACCGGTTTGGAAATATCCGACAAGAAACTCAGCAGTTGCTCTTTAAGTTTAACAAAAACATAGTAATAGGTATATTATGTGTATATAACTTCTATTTAACATTTCTACATCAAGAACTTTTGTAATTTATTTGTGGACTTGAGCTTACAACAACAGCTTAAAAATAAGTTTTTGCATATTAAGTTACTAGACTGTTTGCCGAAACTCCTTGCTTTTCAGCACGAAGTTTGATTGAGATCGTTCTATACCTGGAACTGAACAATGGACCGCTGAAGGTACTTGTTTAATAAGGGAACTCTAAGCGCCAGTCAATTTTGTAGGTACCTATATTAGATTATGTAGTGTTAAATGATGCCCGCGACTTCGTCTGCGTGTATTAAGATTTTTCGATTCCCACGGGAAATCCTTAATTTTCCTGGATAAATATTATGCCTAAGTAGCCTCTGTACCAAATTTCGTCAAAACCAGTTGAAAATATGGGCCAGGTAAGGTTAGCAGACAGACAGACACTAATCTAATATAATCTAGCCTGTATTGTCCCACGACTGGGCAAAGGCCTCCCTCCGATTTTCTCACATCTCCCTATGTTGTGCATCGATGGGCCACTCAACTAGGAATTTGTCTAATTCATCACGCAATCGTAGCCTCGGCCTTTTTTTTTTTTTTTTTTTCCTCTGGGGAGGAGGAAAATCCTCATTGGATACCTCGGGAGTTTTGGAGGCATGCACGACTCCTTTGGGGATGAAACCCAGCGGCCTACGGACTAAAAACATCCTCCCCCTTCTCCGCTCAATCTTTCAGGTACAGCCTTTGCATGTCGTCTGAAAGATGGCAGGCGCTTTCCTGACTCGACTTCGTAGCCTCGGCCTACCACGCTGGCGTTGATGATTTTGGGGGGTGCAGAAGGAAGGAGATTTAGCCCACAAGTCATCTGGCATACGGCTCACATGACCGGCCCAGTCCCACTTGAGAGAAGCTGCTGCAAGACCAACGTCGGCTACTAGCGTTTTGGATCGTATGTCCGAGTTACACGATCTGCTAGTTTAAACCTAGAATGTTGCGTTTCATGGCTCTTTGGCAAACCTTGATTTCGGATTTATAATAATATATTACTATGGATTGTTTAGTATATACCCTCAAGGTTTGATGGAGCATTGTTTGATTAGTTAATTGTTAATCGATTACGTTTGTTAGCAAAATTAAATTATTAGAGGTTTGAACCGCCATTGTGAATATTATTGTGTATTGATAATATTTGACATAATTTCATTATTACCAATTTACTCTTAATCGATCATACTTATATTATAAATGCGGAAGTATATTTGTTTGTTGGTTTATCCTTCAATCATGCCAGAAAAATTATAATGAAAATATTTATTCAACTCAACTGTTACGTATAGTTATTTGTGTTACATGGGGCCAAAGAAAATTTTTGTTCCCCGAGGGCGCTATTTTGAATTCAGAGCGAAGTGAAGGATTCTATAGTAGAATCCCGAGCGTAGCGAGGGGTTCTAAAGTAGAATCCTGAACGTAGCGAGGAATTCAATATACGCCGCCCGAGAACAAAAAATTTGGCCCCGAGTGACACACACTATTTTTCATCATTACGTATGAGAAAAAGCTAGGAGTATCATATCTTAATAAGTCATAAGTCATAAGTCATAAATATTTATTCAATTTAGGTAGATGCACTACACTTATTGACGTCCAGTTACATAAAAATATGATGGTGATAATCATATAATATAAAAATATGATGGTGATATCAACCTACTATGTATGGACATTACCTATACGTTTAAGCACCAATCAGAAGATACTCTTATCAACCTTCTATGTAATTGTATAGACATTATTTAGACGTATATTTAAAGTTTAAATAAAATGTAAAGACGTTTATCCGATCAACAAATTGATCACGTGACTTCGGACCAATCAGAACAGAGAAATGCAAAGTCGTATATTCGATCAACAAATTGATGACGTGACTTCGGACCAATCCGAAGAGAGAAATGAAAAGTCCCATGGGCCTACAAGTTACACTTTGCTCCCGCTATCCTCTGAAGGCAATATGCGTTTTTCGAATAGGTGTGATGAAAAAGTAATTACATAATATACCTACATTTTTGCAGGTCAAAAATTAATTGATAACAGAGTATGACCTGAGACCTGGAGAGTGACATAGGCTACTTTTTATCCCGGAAAACTAAGGAGTTTCCGCGGAAAAAACTCATTCCGCGTGGAATGAGTTTTTTCCGCTTCCGATGAAATAAACTTAAATCTAAATTATTCAGACTTCGAATTTTGTACTTACAGTGACCAAATCATCACTTACGAAGGTGAATTTTGCAAGGGAGAGTAGTAAATGCTTTCCCTTTGTAATAAATATTGAGCTTCTTGTTGATTCTTTTCAGTAGAATCTGCCCTCAATCCTAGAGAAAAATTTCGACCTGTGGTAGAGCCATGAAATTTATCATTCTTAAAACCACAAAACCACGAGTTTTAACTACAAATATATCACAGGTTACACACTAGCTTTGTCGGAAAATGCCCGACTAGTTTCGAACCCGTCCAGGGCCCTTATTCATGAGCCTGTACGCGCATCACGGTAACTGAACGATGCACTAGTCGTATATATTCATTACTAGCTGATGCCCGCGACTTCGTCCGAGTGGATCGAGGTTTTTCGGTTCCCGCGGGAACTCCTTAATTTTCCGGGATAAAAAGTAGCCTATGTGTTATTCCAGACTATAATCTATCTCTGTGCCAAATTTCATCCAGATCCGATCCGCCGTTGGGGCGTGATTGAGTAACAAACATCCATACATCCATATATCCATACAGCCATACATCCATCCAAACTTTCGCATTTATAATATTTATTTGATTACTTACTATATTTATAGTTATAATGACTATCACTCACGATGGTTTTTAAACGCTTAAAACCACGAGTTAGTAGTGAGAACTCACGGTAGTCTTCAGCTGTTCTAATTCAGTAGTGTCATAAGTTGTATCTATTCGTAAATATGTCTACTACAATATACACAAGAAAAAAATCCAAATTAACTGCAAAAAGTTTTGCTTTCACAAAAGAACGCAGAACCGCTTCGCCTGAATAAATCAATGGCATTTCATTTAGACTGAAACGTGACTTCTATTTATTATTCACAATGCATTGTAACGAACCTTTTTTATTTTTATAATAATTATTATTATATTTCAATTAACAATGAAAAGTATTGGAGCAAAGTTAATTTTATTGGAAATGTGTCAAAGTTTATTATTGTAGGTACATGTTCGCGTAGAATAGTGCCAAGGAAAGTGGCTGCATTTCCGCGCTGAACAGTCAAGCTGATCTTTTTCGTACACTAAAACTACGTCTCCATGGCCACTGAAACTCAAATCTTTTTTAATCAAGTGGACTTTGACAAGTGCCTTTGAATCGTCGAGTGAATCTACCACTGGTTCGGAATGCCGTCCTACCGAGAAGAACCAGCAAGAAACAATTTCTACTGCAGCTCCAGCCCCCCGATTGTGTAAGGAAATCATAATCGTTTGTCAAACGTAACGACCTGCCGAGCGATCGCGTAACTTCTGCATCAATCATTGTTACAGTATCAATTGTTGTAATTGGCTGAATTTATGGCATTCTTGCTGCGTCAATGGATTATGTCCAATAGTGGAAGAGTGTTAACCAATCAGAGGTGATTGCGATGTATCAATGATTGATGCAGAAGTTACGCGATCGCTCGGCTGTTTATGGAGTGCATAGATGCCTGTACGTCAAAAAGCATGTATAAACTTCTTAAACCACCCTTAAACAGCCGAGCGATCGCGTAACTTCTGCATCAATCATTGATACATCGCAATCACCTCTGATTGGTTAACACTCTTCCACTATTGGACATAATCCATTGACGCAGCAAGAATGCCATAAATTCAGCCAATTACAACAATTGATACTGTAACAATGATTGATGCAGAAGTTACGCGATCGCTCGGCTGTTCTAGTTCAATACGTTTTAAGCTGTCAAATGATTACGATTTGCTCAGACAATTGGGCCTCTGGTCTAGATGATGCGATGCAATGATGAGCAAAGTTTATTAGATTTAGAATTACTTAGGTCTTATCACTTTTAGTGATAAGACCGCCCTTTCGCACTTTGTTCTGTTTTCTTTTCTTTTCAATGTATTTTTTATGTATTTTAGCAATAAAGAGTTTATCTATCTATCTACTTAGCTTCTTCAAATAATTATGTTAAAAGCCAACGTATTCGGTTGGATTAAAAGTTTATACGTCCCTCAATATTGAATCGAGCACAAGTTCCACATTGTTAAAAGTTGTGACTGGTGACCCCGACTGCTGGACTAGAATTTTTTGCTCTTTCCTACGAAGCTTGGCAATGTACTTGCAAAACGTTAAACGGTTTTACAACTTTAGCTTTTAAAGTTTCATATTGGTGTTGGCTTGTGCTAATACAACTTATTATCTACTAGCTGATGCCCGCGACTTTTTTTGATTCCCGTGGCAACTCCTTAATTTTCCGGGATAAAGTAGCCTATGTCACTCTCCAGGTCCTCAACTATACCCATGCCAAAAAATCACGTCGCTCCGTTGCTCCGTTGCGGCATGATTGAAGGACAAACCAACAAAACAATAAACCAACAAACAAACACACTTTCGCATTTATAATATTAGTATAAATAGGCTTCATTTACGCTAGAAATGTACCACATAATATGCAACATTTCGGCATGCCGGAAGGATACCTTACTTACTTAATGTAAGCGGTTCAAGAAATTTTAATGTCGGTACATAGCAAGAATCGTTGTCAAATCGTCGTACAAAACGATGTTGCATCAGCAAAAAAATTAATGGCTGCTTAAGATCGCAAAATTAATGCTTTCATTTGTAGCATGCCGCATTTTCGCATGTTCGGACATATAACTGCATTTAGTGCAGGTTTGTGCTTCCCGCTTTGCCAAACTTCAAAATGTAGATCGTACTCGAGTACCTTTATCCAGTCGTAGGTATGTAGAAGAACCTTAAATAATAAAAGCCCCTACCATGATGCCACTAATAGAAGGGGTTACGACCCACAGCATGTACAACAGCTAGCAATTAAAGCACAATAGTTGTAACGTTGGTGCTAGAAAAGCATTAAGCGTTAGTCTTATTTTTTTTGATTACTAACTTATGCCCGCGCCTTCGTCCTCAAGGTTTAAGGTTTTTTTAATCCCGAGGTTACTGATCAATTTTTCGGGATAAAAAGTAGTCCTATGTGCTTCCCCGGGACACAGCTTATGTCTGTACCCAACTTCATCAAAATCGGTTGATAAGATGGGCCATGGTCGAAACAAAAAGTTTAATTCGCTGTAATCCGCAACAGAAGGTAAATCTAAACGGTACAGTGCGTATCTTGCACTTGCACTGTACCACATAGATTTACCTTCTGTGGCGGATTATAGCGAATTAAACTTCTAGTTTTTTCATTGTCATGGACTTCCGCAAAGTAACGCCTGCTTCTATCCAAAAAACAAACTCACATTCGCATTTATTATATTAAGTGTATATGTGATACAATTTTACTTCAGCTTGTACAGTAAGTACATTTAAAATATATGTTCAGTACATTGTTACAAGGATAACATTACCTTTCTGAAGCGCATTGCAAACGTTTCGAAATTGCACTACTTTTGAACCGATAGCTTTTACGTCTTATGAAAAGGAAACAATGTTGTAACAGGACATACATAATACAGAATAGTGTAGTGTAGTGGTGTGTGTCAAGCCATAGTGACCTTTTGTTATAAAACACGTCGTACATAGTGTCGTTGGGCACCCCGTAAGATCATCCATACTGCCATACTAATATTATAAATGCGAAAGTGTGTCTGTCTGTTTGTCTATCTGTCTGTCTGTCTGCTACGCTTTCCCGGCCCATCTTTTCAACCGATTTTGCTGAAATTTGGTATAGAAGTAGGTTATATCCCGGGGAAGGGCTATACTTTCCCGTGGATAAACAGTAAAAAAAAATAAGGAAAATTAAGGAGTTTCCGCAGGAATCTAAAAACCTTAATATACGCGAACGAAGTCGCGGGCATCATCTAGTAAGATCATAATAATATATTAAGTTCTTTCGCTATTCAAGTGAAAAAATGTCAAAAATATGCGAATTTCGGGAATCGAACCTGCAGCACCTTGCTTACGACGCAGCTCTTATCCGACGGAGACACCGAGAACTTCTTAAAAATGTTCAAAATGATCAACGTTACCTAAAATAATTCACATACAGGTACTTTCCCTCTCTCTATCTTTACTAGAGGGAGAGGTGAGGCAGAGCTAACGCTATATCGTCACATGCGTTTTTCCAGGCCATATCCCTAACATAAGTTCTAATAATAAAATTAAAACAGTTAATGTTTTTTTGGTTCGTAATAATATGTTATTAATCACTTTCTATCTATACTACTGTACGGGAGTAGGTGATATGGCTCGACCGTAACAGTAGGATGATCATCCTCCGAGCGGGTGTTGTGCTTGGGGACCACAGCTGGTCCGACCGTTCATCTTTGGAGGTCGTATAAATAGCGTAATTCAAAGAAAACTTCGAAAGTGTGAATTGGGTTGTTCGTGTTCGTGTGCATCTAGTAATGCCATCTATTGGATTATGTGCGGACAGCGAAGACCGCCACACTACTATACTAATATTATAGCAAGAGTTTGGATGGATGGATGGATGTTTGTTACTCAATCACGCCAGAACAGCAGAACGGACCTGGATGAAATTTAGCACAGAGAAAGATAGCACACTTCACGGACGAAGTCGCGGACTTCATGTTGTTGTTAATAAATCCTCGAAACAAAATGTGATTAGTGTAATTAATTGACCGAGCGAAGCGAAGGTCTCTGAGTCTACTTGAGTGAATTTGCACTTGTCCGTCCTTCCGTCCGTCCGTCCGCCCGTCTGTCAGAGCCTTATAACTTCTGAATTACTGAACGTAATTACTTCTAATTTAAATATAATATGTAAACCGATGGCCTCCCGCCGAATATGGCTTAAAAAGTTATAAAAATCTTTATTTCAGGGGGGCTCTCATAGAAGCGAATGCGAAGTAAAATATTTTTTATAGCGTTACATAGGGTTGCGGAATATCATTTTAAAGATAATTAGGAATAGAGTCCAAAAATATATTTTTTTTAATTTTTCCCCTAAAATTGACGAAATGGGGGGCTTTCAAAGTGGCGATTTTCTAACGTCCAAAGTTGACCTCAGAACTCTCAATTTTCTGAAAGGCTGAGCCTGAAACTTATCAATTATTTGAATTATATCCTGTACATGAACAACAAATACTAAAGATAAATATTATAAGGAAACGAAATTATTTAATTTTTAATGAGCTTCAGTATTTTTATCAGAACTTCATAATGATGTCAATAGATGGCGCTCTGTAAAAGTTTATGGATACCGCGAGTTCTCAGTTCGGGGCGAACCGCTAGTGCCACTAGTTATTAGTTTGTATCCCAACTGCAGTAGACAATAAACACGAAAATCTCAACACCATCGATTAAACAGTAGTTTTTATCAAAAATAAGATAATTATTCATACATTTTATACCTCAGTACTCCCCCAGGTAAATGACATTTTGCATAAGTTAGCCAAGTAGCAAAACTCCGCGCTTTGCAAGCGACGAAGTTTGAGATTGGTTACCTAGAATTTAAACTAACGACTACCGGAATTATGGGGAAAGTTTGGACGACTCTTGAATTTTTTCAACATTTTCTAACATTGATCACCTTGTCTGAGAGAATAATTTTCTCAATGTAAAGCGTATTTAAGCGGCAAATGCAGTGCGGGGCGACCTCCAGTGAGACTCCAGTCCGCTGGAGTGATGAAATTGGTGGATGAGGGGGAACTTGAGTGTACCTTTATTATGCCCTATTTCTAGCAGTGAACAGGCTGATAGATGGAAGGAAGTCATAAATAAAATTAAATGGTGTATTAACCTACCTGTATCTGGTGGACGTACCTAATGATATTATATAAATATTATTGATTAATTTATTGTAAACAGCACCCAGGTAGATCGACATGTAAATTTAAATGTTTTTGTTTTTCAGTAAAAAATATTTTAACAGAGTAGATAGTAGTGCACTGTAGGTAGAACACAAAAGTAAAATAATAATAAATATTTGTAAGTTAGTAATAGTAGGGGGTAAGTTAGTGACATATACCTATAAAATTATTACGATAACAATACCGTCGGAAATACAAAATTAAATTAAGGCATTCATTAAACTAATAAACGCAGTGATCTTATTAAATGAAATTCTGCTCGAGTAAAACAAAACAATGGCTGGTTAATTGGCTGAATGCAATAATTTGGCGTGCCGCTGTGGCAACAAAAACAATAGCTTTTGGGAGGCGATTGGCCTTATCAATCATACTCTCCCGTTTCAGACGATTCTGTGTTTAACCCAACGACAAGAGTGCGACACGATTACGAACTATTCCAATTCCTGTTACTATTTCAAGGCATCATCTAAATTAATTAGGATTTGATTAGACAGAAACGTTTATTGACAGCATTGATTAATTTAGTTAGCATTCATTTACATAAGGGCATTTTGTATTATAAATCGTAGTTATAATTGTATTTTAGTTGAAGCTGTTAATTACGTTTTCAACCAGTTAAAGTTCGTCAATTAGGCCAATTTAGGTTATTTGAGTAAATTTAGGAATTTATAATTTGTGAATTTCCCTGGTCTGTCCTGGTGGGAGGCTTCGGCCGTAGCTAGTCACCACCTTACTGGCAAAGACGTGCCGCCAAGCGATTTAGCGTTCCGGTACAATGCCGTGTAGAAACCGAATAGGGGTGGTGCCTATGACAGGTTAGCCCGTTACCATCTTAGACTGCATCATGTTTTACTATCAGGTAAGATTGCAGTCCAGGGCTATGTAGTGGATAAAAAATAGGCACCGTTTTAGTCTTATCAATCACAGGTAATGCGAGTTTGTGGGCTAAAATTATTTTTTTTGGGCTAAAATTGGAGTAGGTATTTACGTTGCAAGTCGACTTCAATTACTATTGAATTGAATGCAACACTACCACTCTCTTGATTTGCGATAGAAAAAGTCGAGCAGACGCTGAATTAAAGTATTGGAAATACCTGCAACGCTCACGAAAATTGTTTATCAGTGTCGTAACGACATGTCGTATGGTACGAAAAGCGTGCCGCTTTTGTTGGAATATGCTAAAAAGTATCAGGTTAATAGAATTAATAAATGTCAGTCCAGTTACGTTAACACAACTCCGTTAAATTTTACGGAAATCAGATTGCCCTGCCTTGTAAGTATCATATTATAAATGCGAAAGTGTGTTTGTTTGTTGGTTTATTGTTTTGTTGGTTTGTTCTTCAATCATGCCGTAACGGAGCAACGGATCGACGTGATTCTTGGCATGGGTATAGTTGAGGACTTGGACTCTGGAGCGTGACATAAGCTACTTTTTATCCCGGAAAATTAAGGAGTTCCCGCGGGAATCAAAAAACTTTAACCACGCGGACGAAGTCGCGGGCATCAGCTAGTCATTAAGGAAATAGACGAAAATGATGAAAAGATTTACGACTGCATATACTACAAAACAATTTCAAATTTCGATCGTGTATTATCGTAAAGAAATTATACGCGTAGTAGGTACTAAATTCAATCGTTTGTGACAAAAAATACTGCCTTGAAAAATACCTACTTGATTTTATCTCGCCCTCATTTCGATCAAGTGTACTACAGTTCTCATCCCGGGATAAGGTTTGAGTGGCGTGAATTTATTGGGAGCGGCAAACATTCAATAGTGGAAAGGAAAATTGTTACGAGTATGTGCGTGGTTACTGGGGAAGAATATTTAATTTGAAACATGATTTTATTAGGGAATTTTACAAATATGAAGTTCAATATTTTTAGTTGATAGAATAGGTAGGTAGGTACGCTTTTGTAACAAGGCTTCGATTCGAATCCACCGCAAAATACTTTTATTTTTTGTAACTATACATTTATTTATGATTAGCTGATGCCCGCGACTTCGTCCGCGTGGACTAATTTTTTTCGATTCCCGAGGGAACTCATTAATTTTCCGGGATAAAAAGTAGCCTATGTATGTATGTATGTATGTATGTATGTATATTCTTTATAGCTGATGCCCGCGACTTCATCCGCGTGGAATAAGTTTTTCAGTTAATTTTCCAGGATAAAAAGTAGCCTATATTACTATCCCACGGTATAATCCTATAATGGTGAAACACGTACTTCTTCATATTTTAACGAAAGCCCAAATGCTGTTTCATGGCTATAACTTGAGAAATTAAGGATTTTCATACAAACTCTCAACCCCTATTTCACTCCTTCGGGGGTGGAATTTTGAAAAACTGTGAAACACATATGTTTTCATTTTCAACCCGCAGCTCATATATCAAGTTTCATGGCTATAACTTAAGGTGGAATTTTGAAAAACTATGAAACACAAATATTTCCATTTTTAACCCGCAGCTCATATGTCAAGTTTCATGGCTATAACTTGAGAAATTAAGGATTTTCATACAAACTCTCAAACCCTATTTCACCCCTTCGGGGGTGGAATTTTGAAAAACTGTGAAATACATATGTTTTCATTTTCAACCCGCAGCTCATATTTCAAGTTTCATGGCTATAACTTGAGAAATGAAGGACTTTCATACAAACTTTCAACACCTATTTCACCCCTTCGGGGGTAGAATTTCGGGATAAAAAGTATCCTATGTCCTACCTCGTAGTATGGGCTCAAATCGTGCCAAGTTTCGTTTAAATTCATTCAGTAGTTTCGGCGTGATGCGCGGCCAGACAGACAGACAGACAGACAAAAATGAAAAAAATTACAGATTTGGCTTCAGTATCGAATAATGAGTGCCCTCCAAAAAAAATTTTCAAAATATCTTCAATGTACAGAATGGGACCTGTTACAGTTTTATTATAGGTATAGATATACTTAATTTAGTGCCTTTACCGAAGATTTTTTTAAAAATGGAATCCAATAAAATAAAAAAATTATGAAATTCAGTCATAGATTTGCTTTCTTCACAAATAATATAACATTCATATTGTACCTACTGGATACTAAAATTATATTTAAAAAATCGATAAGTACACAAATATTATATTTTTAAGATTAGGTACTAAAAGTACAGGGAAGTGATACAAAAAATTATCCTTCTTACTTCCGTATACTAAGATTTGTTGAAAATGTTTGTTTAAATTTATAATATAACTAGATGATGCCCACGACTTCGTCCGCGTGGATCAAGCTTTTTTTATTCCCGCGGGTAGGTACTCCTTAATTTTCCGGGATAAAAAGTAGCCTGTGTCCTTCCCCGGGATTTAATCTACCTCTGTACAAACAGACAGACAGACACACTTTCGCATTTATAATATTAGTATGGAAGTATGGATTATATAATACGAATTCTAGCCAATGCAATGTAGAGATCGCGCAACGACCGCTTGGATTTAGGGGTCAATGATTGATTGTGAGCCCTTAATTAATCTTAGTGACGGCCAACTTGATTACAGCCCCACATCTAACATAGGTAGCTACTTAACGGGAAAATCTATATACATAGAACATAGATAAATTCATACTAATCCATACTCTTATCCATACTAAAATTATAAATGCGAGTGTGTCTGTCTGTCTGCTACGTTTTCGCGGCCCAGCTGTTCAACCGATTTTGATAAAATTTGGTACAGGGATAGGTTGTATCCTGGGGAAGGACCAACTTTTTATCCCGGAAAATTAAAGAGTTCTCACGGGAATCAAAAATCTTAATCCACACGGACGAAATCGCGGACATCATCTAGTAACTTAATATGCTGTGTAGGCGTATTGGATCTAATAAAATTAATCTAGCCTTTGATTAATGCGTCCTACGCAATTGTTTGTTTTGAATATTTATCCACATACTATGTTAATTGTATTACCTTTAATATAAATTAAACTCAATGTATATAAAGAACGACCTCCAGACACAACCCTCAAAGTTTATTTAATATTATTAAAGGGCGATAACTTTGGGTGATTATTAACGAGTTATTGTTCTATTCGTCTGAATCTCGATATTAGATTGTCCCTGAATATATTACTAAACTAACGAGTAACGCAGACTCAATACAATTCAATCGTTATTAATTCTATCGTGTGAGGCTGCTGGGGCGAAGGAATGCCATCAATAAAATTAAGCATTGCATAGATGTCGAGAAGAATCGCTTTAGCTGCTAGAGATAAAACTAGACAGCCTTGACACGGCGCGGCGTCAGGCACGAAACTAGCGACGGCCGAGCGACGGCGACAGCGGGGCGATGTGGTCCGAAAGCTGGCGACGAATTTCGGGAAGGTCCTTTATGCAAGCTGAAATAGTGAAAAAATATAATTTCGTCAATTGGCGAATCCAGTCCTGCCATTCTGGTAGAGCGTTTGCGGTTATTTCCCTACTGCGCAGCATATAACATTTGCAAAAGTCCTTTGATTTTTTTATCTTTATATTTAGTACTTATAGAATTCGAAAAAAATAATCCCAGACGTTTTTGTCGGTTATAAAGTATTACCAGACCTCTTCAAAATTCTTCCCGAAATTCTTCGCCAGCTCTCCGACTAATCGCATCGCCCCGCTGCCGCCGTCGCTTCCCCGTCGCTAATTTCGTGCCCGTACACTTAGGTGGTAGTACCTAATGTGAGCCTTAAAGTCCTACGAGTGGCCTGAGAAAAGTACAATTGCGATGCTGCCTTCGACCGTTGGTTTGTGAATGACTTTTTTTTTGGTTTACAAAAGCACGAGCAATTTAAAATACCTTTCAGTCGAAATAGTTTCGTTTTGACCAGTATGTAGATAATTCTACTCAGAGTAAACTTATGCATCTTGACTGATGTCTGCGTTAAACTAAACGCATAAATCAGCCCATGATCCAAGTGATCCAATCGAATATGGTCCGTAGGTATGCAATCTGAACTAAGCATACCTAATAATCATTGTTGTCTGCATGATTTGAATTATTAATATTTTATTTAACAATGCCTATTACATACCATACATACCATACATTCGATGTTAAGCGCGGTGTGAGACAAGGAGACCCGATCTCTCCAAACCTCTTCACTGCGCTTTTAGAAAACATTTTTAGAAAATTGGATTGGACTGGCGTAGGGATAAATATAGACGGGGAAAATTTAAACCACCTTCGCTTCGCTGATGACATAGTTATTATTGCAGAAAGTCATGAACAACTCTTGTATATGCTAGAAAGTCTAGATGTACACAGCAGAGAGTGTGGTTTGGAAATGAACCCTGAAAAAACATGCTTAATGACAAATGGAGACCGCTATAATGTTCAAATACAAGGGAAAAATATACAATACGTTGACGAGTACGTTTACCTGGGGCAAACCGTGTCCTTTAAAGGACACTATGTAGAGGAAGTTGAAAGACGGATTAAGAAAGCGTGGGCGGCATACTGGTCCCTAAAACACATATTTAAATCAAGCCTACACATTAACCTGAAGAAGGCAGCTCTAGACTCCGTTGTAACGCCTACACTTCTGTACGGTTGCCAGACATGGCCATTAAATAAAGAAGTAATACATAAAATACAGGTTACACAGAGAGCCATGGAAAGGAGCATGCTAGGCCTAAAAATAAAAGACAAAATCAAGAATAAGATTATTAGAAAGAAGACACAAATCAATGACGCGGCAAAGCTAGCATGTTTCCTTAAATGGCGCTGGGCTGGACATATTGCAAGAGCGACCGATGGGCGTTGGAGCGAAAAACTTCTTCATTGGTACCCACGCGACGCACGCCGACCGCGAGGCCGGCCGCGGCGTCGCTGGCGCGACGACATCGCCGAGGCTGCGGGAAATACCTGGACCAGGCTGGCGAGAGATAGGAATAAATGGAAAAAGATGGAGGAGGCCTATGCCCAAAAATGGGCGTTCCAATGACATTTATATATATAGTTAATAACACTGACATTTTGAATTTTTGACATTTTGAAGACGAACTTATTATATTATAATTATTTATCTCAGTAAATTGACAAGAAAACAGTATTATTTAATTATGTAATTATAAAACGATAAATGATTATTTAGTTTGTAAGTCTGAAATGTATAAATTATAATAGTTAATATATTGTCTTAAATAATATGTTTATAATAATATCCTTGTAACAATGATTGTAATAACTAATTGAATTATTGGAAATAAAGGCTTTATTTATTTATTTTTATTTATTTATTACATACCTAATACACATATTATAATACACATAGCAATTTCAACTATAATTTAGCTAATGCCCGCGACTTAACCGCGTGTCTCGCGTGTGAGTCTAACTTGACTGTTTTTTCAGTTGGACTTGCTATTCATTTCATCTAAGTACACTGTGACATCGCAGTATGTACTGCGTATAAGAAATCCGATATTGGTAACACTAACGCCATAGAGCAACACTCAACAGATACTATTACGGAAACTGTACACATTAAAAGGCGCCGCAGTTTTCTTTGTGACTAATTCAATCCATTGTATTCCGAGACTCCTGCTCACAAAGACTTATGTATGATCAACTCAGTAGGTAAACACCTTTGGTGTTATGGGTTTATTGATCTACTTCTTTATTTGAGAAAGGCTTAACCACAATTATATCGATGGTAAATGGAAAGCAATGATGAGGTGTAGGTTTTTACGCGCTATTTTAAATATACCTATCTATTCCTCCTTGTTTTGTGCATAGGATTAAATAAGTTGCCAGACTCTAGAAATAATATTAACAATCAGTGGCGATTCCTGGTGATCAATCTGGGGTTTGCGCTAGTTGATGGTTAGGTATTTTCTCAATAAAACACATTTACCTCATAATATATCACTGATTAGGGGTATAGGTTTAATATAACTGATAGGTATAATCCCTAACAGGTTTGCCCGCCATCTTAGAGTAGGTACTTACATCATGACCCACCACCTGGTGATATTGCAGTCATGGGCTAACTTGTACTTACTAGAATAAAGAATACTATTTTTATTTATCTTACACTAGCAGATTCCCGCGACTTCGTCCGCGTTAATAGTTATTTGTTATACAAGAGTGAAAAGTTGTTTTTTAACCGCGTGCTCAATTTTGATGACCGAGCAAGCGAAGGATTCTAAAATTGAATCACGAGCGGAGCGAGTGATTCAAAAATTAGAATCCTGAGCGTCAGCGAGGGAATCAAAAGAGCACGAGGTGAAAAATCTTTTCACTCGAGTGCAACACGTAACTTTTCATCCCACCTCAGCGAGGAAATGACTAAATGCAAAAAAAATCACAAGATTAAATTCAATTCTGTTAATTTCTTCGTCACTAGAATCATTCATTTTAGGTTTTTCACTTATTTTCAATTTTCTTGTTTTTAATCGGTTTTAATTTTAAACAATATGACGTGAAAGAAAATGGTGCGCGCAAAGCAAATTAAAAAAGTACACCAAGAAGGTTACGAGTGTGAGTTTTTAACAAATTAAAAACGATTGTATGGAAATTCGGCACCATAGAGGTACAAGTAAATAGGTTTTAATGATGTTTTGAATTCACAAACTTCATAGGCGAGTGATATTTACTAACGTGCACACGATGTTCTAAATTCAATTTACTTTATCCTCAAGAGGATAATAACGGCTTTTACCATCAGATATCGAAGAATAAAAATACTCTTTCCGAGATGGTGGGATGAAAATAAGTTTTTTAATATCCCACGGGACCTCCCTAATTTTTCGGGTTAATCTCGGTTCTCGTACCAAGCCTATGACACTCACAAATAATGTGGCTTTCTGTTGGTACCAGAATTTTCAAAATCGGTTCAGTAGATTACCCCCTACAACCTCACAAACTTTACCTCTTTATAATATTAGTATAGTGCGCGTTACATTATCACTATGATATCTTCTAAAATATTCATCTGAATTAAATGGTGTAAGGGCGAATTTGATCTATATTAAATACTTGAGATGAACAACCATTTTATTTTGATAAGGATTGATACTATGTTGGTAAAAACACCTTCGCGAGTAAAGCATTGTTTTAGACCAAATTTGAAAATCATAATGACGGTTATTGTGAGACGACCTTAAAACATAGCTATATGCTGTCGCGGACTTTTTTTTAGAACTTTTTGAGAGGAACAATTCCACCATACATTGTTTTCGTGTAACTTTTACCATTTACGCAGCGCACGCCACGGAAGCTCTCACATGAGACAATTTTTTCCGACTTCATTCACATTATTGCAATTTTCGTAGGGATCTTTAATGTTTTTGAAAATAAAATACAGCCTATGTTACTCGCCGAGAATGTAACTTTCTATAGGTGAAAGAATTTTTAAAATCGGTTGAGTAGTTTTTGAGTTTTGAAAATAATACTACACAGCACATGCGCAACTCATAGTGCACGCCTTCGGCCCAGTACTGAGCGGGAGTAAGCGGGCCGACGGAGTTCGAAGATTCTCGCAGTACGAGCCACGTGGCGATGCGGCGCACGTCACAAGTCACAACTCACAACCAAGGTGAGTTAGTGAATAATTATCGATTAACGCAATCATTTCATTGATAAACTTATATGATTTGTGAATGGTAGGTACCTATTTCATGTTAAAAAATAAGTATTAGTATATTACTTAAATATAGATATAGAATAATTTGTAAGTAACTTATTCATAATTATCGGTATTGCGGCGCAAGCTGCGCAATCTTAGAGGAATCGCCACTGATGAATTACCAAAAACTTCCCCGCCAGAAATTAAACCCGGGCCTAACTCGATTACTCAGGTTAGCCCATCACTTCAGAATGTGGCTCTTATCAATTTACAAAACCATTAAAATTAACTAAAATGACAAGTCAAAAATTTAAATATATTGCTAACCCTTTCATTATACTCCATGCTGAAAATGATAGCACTAAAAGGTCTATCATCAATTACTTAAGTGTAGTTTAGTAATTGTACGCAACAGAATAAGCACCAATAACCACCTTGTCAAACTTTACACGCGGGCTAAGTGCTTGAAGCTGTTAAAATTTTACTGTCAAAGTGCGTCCATTACCAGTTATTTAACTTTGCCCGTTAAACTTTGAGGGTAAATTTACAGATCTGTTTAACCTCCAGCGCGGTAAAGGTTAAGGCACACTGTAACGGTTAAACTGATCCTATACACATTGTTAACCAATATTATGTACTTCCATACGAATATTATGATAGATAGATACATTCTTTATTGCCACACATAACGTAGAAATAACTTAATTTTAAACAAAAAACAAAACGTGCGCAAGGGCGGTCTTACCACTAAAAGTGGTCTCCTCCAGACAACCCATTTCTTAAGGAACTTAGAGGAGGAGCGGGAAAGTGCAATAATAAACATGCAATAATAATATACTACTTAAACTAGGTATATATACAAGTATAATACATAAATAACTAAATTAATAAATATCAATAAATAAAAACTCATATACATATATACGAGTAGCAGTAAGTACATAAACTTACATACAAAAGAAAATACTTAAATATTCTTCATATTAGAAAGGTAATATTCCTTAACACGACTCTTAAATATGTTTAAAGACTTTGACTGCCTAATGTCGCTCGGCAATTCATTCCAAAGTAGAACTGTGAATGAATTACTATTATGATATTCGTATGGAATAATTTACTTTGCCCATAGCGATACATGTCCGAAATGGGCGGCAGACTGCAAACTTCAAACTGCAAGCGTTTATCACAGATAGCGGCTACAAACCACAAGCGACACCACTGGCATAATATATGAAGCTGTAACAAAGCGCACTCTTTGCTTTGGTTTGCAGCCGCCATCTACGGCTTGCGGTCGCAGTTTGCAGTTTGCCGCCCAATTCGGAGATGTACCTTTATCCTATGGACAAAGTCAAAAGGCAAGGTTGGCTTTGTCTTTTGTTTACTGAGTCTTTCTTAAATAAACAAGGTACTTAGATTACCTATCTGTAAAAAAATTGTATATTCCAAAATAATCCCAGTTTTAAAACAAATATCTACCTATTTTGGTCACGGATTTTATTAGTTTAATTTGAGATTTTTATATTCTCCCCCAGGGTGTTTATTGGAAGTGGATTATATTAGTGCCCAGGCCACGTGGAAGTTTCCAATATTTCAAAGAACTGTAACTCACTTAAAAATCTTTTACCCTGTCCGCGAATCGGTTAGCAGTGCACGATCTCTGTAACAAACTTCTTATAATGGCGTTTAATTTACATTAATAGCTGCATGTCAGCCTTATCGTAACCAATATAATTTACATTAATAGCTGCATGTCAGGCTTATCGTAACCAATATAATTTACATTAATAGCTGCATGTCAGGCTTATCGTAACCAATATAATTTACATTAATAGCTGCATGTCAGGCTTATCGTAACCAATATAATTAACATTAATAGCTGCATGTCAGGCTTATCGTAACCAATATAATTTACATTAATAGCTGCATGTCAGGCTTATCGTAACCAATATAATTTACATTAATAGCTGCATGTCAGCCTTATCGTAACCAATATAATTTACATTAATAGCTGCATGTCAGCCTTATCGTAACCATTATAAATTACAAAATTACAACAGAAACAACAAAAAAACATTACTTTAACGGTTTTTTTTAAATAAAATTCAAAACCTTTATCCAAAAATCAACCACGGCATGATTGAAGGACAACCCAACAAATAAACTCACTTTCGCTTTTTTACATGATGATAAAAACACAAAATACTTGAACCTAGATCCAAGGACCTATAGTTCGCGCGCGAGTTGAATGCAGAGCTTAGGTATAGTGTCACCTCAGGCCTCGACTGCATTTAACTCGCACGCGTACTATAGGTTGGCGGCAGTCAAGCGCTTTCATTTAAAAAAAGAATAAAGTATAGTAACACAGTTTAAGGTCTGCGGTGCACGGAATTTTTGCCACTTTCCAAATTCATACCAAACATCTTATATCACCCGTAGATGTTTGGCATTCTTCCACTTCCCGTTTTGCCCGATCATTTATTCCGCGTACGTGCAAAATATGGAATCAACTTCCTTTTGCGGCGTGCCCACAAAAGCTATGATAAAATATATCCCACATTCATATAGGGCGAATAAACATATTCCTTTAAAATTTTCAAAGCACTGATAGTTGATCTACGTACAGAGTTTTGAAATTTTATTATGCTCGCTATCAACTGCTAAACATTTTTTTTAAACTAGAATGTGCTTGCGACTATGTAATCCCGTGGGTATATTTAAAAATCCCGTGGGAACTCTTAAATTTTTTGTGATTTTTTCCATAAGTCCATCTCCTGAATCCACGTTATGTTAAAATAAATCAAATGGATATTAAAGTCATGAAAGCGTAACATGCAGATGGTGCCCGCGACTTCATCCATATGGATTACTTCAATTTTTTAAAAACTCTTGAGAATTTATCGATTTTCCGGGACATAGAGCCTATGTCCATTCCTTGGATTATTGAATTACAGAATTAAATTGATTAAACGGCTGAACCATGGAAAGGCAAAAGAAATCGAATAATATACTGTATGGATTGATTACCTAGTGCTAATATACTTGATTTTTTACTGCAAGTTTTCATGTTTTTCTATAAACTGAAGAAACAAAATATTTTTTTTTTACGTAAAAAAAGAGTTATACTCCGGAAATTCTGAATCCTAAACTACCATCAGGTTGGTTAGTTGATCGTGATCTTCGAAGATGAAAGAAGATACTTTGAAACTGATAACTGCAAATTATCAACTAGAAGCACGTATTTACAATAAAATACTGAAGTGTATTGTTTTAAATCAGTATTAATTTATATACCCAGGAGTCTCGTATCTCTTTAATTCGTATCTTCTGAGAGTTCCATCTATTAAGCTATCCAACGCTTAAGGCAGTCTTAAACAGATCCCTCCATTCCAACCGAGTCATGTTTCTGTGTTTGTTAACGAAAACAGATTGCTCAGCCAACGTATCGTGCTAACCCACAACCAATTTCCATAGGCCTGAGGAATTTTAAGAAGTTTCACCTATTTATTCCATTGTTATATAGAACGCGAGGGGGAAAGGGTGTCTTCTTAGATTGGTCGTGCAATTCACTCTAGCATACTAATCCGGGGTAAATTGAAATCTAACGCCGAAGCCTGATGTGAACTGGTATGGCTGGTTAATAATTTGTTGTGCAAATCGTCGCCTTTTTATTTTTTGCACATAAATTTTTCTTGCTAATTTCCGTTCCCGTTTTTCGTTTTTATTTATATGGCTTTGCCGCATTTTGGATACATTTTACTTTTTTAATAATAACTGATTCGTCCACAACTTCCTCCGCGCTAATTGTACGTTTTAAGGATTTATTGTATATTTTATAAATTACTTTCCTAACGTAGGTTTACATTTAGAAAAAATGGAAAACGTTTGTATACATAAGCGATTTGGACTTTACGTGGATACCCTTAGTACGTCAGTAAGTCAGATTTTTCTTTTTTTATAATAATGAATAGATATAATATTATGATAATTCAATAAGATTAAACTAATGTACCTCTTGATATTTTCAGTACAAAGTATTTTCTTCAATGTGTAAATTTTTTCGTGGCGCTCCAGCTTCTCCTTACCACCTGTTCTCTCTTGAATATAGACTTACGAAATATTTAAGCACAAAATCATGAGGTCACTAACCCAAGATTCATAAATTCACACTTTATCTTAATTCATGAATATCCGATGTTTTAGCATAAAGTAGACTTCATGGATTTGCTGAGGCCGTCATTAAAATGGCTATATTCACACAAAGACATAAACACCTTCACTGGAAGAAACCGTTATTTTTAATATTTAGTTTGAATTCAGGTAATAAAATTATTAAAGCCAAAGTAATACAGATTTAACTGTGAATGCAATAATTGATTAAATAAAAATAAAATAGTGTTCAGTTTTTAATTTAGTCCAGATTTCATAATAGGGATGATGCCTATATCAAAAATAAATTATTTCTAACCGATTATTAAATAGGGGTCTTCCAAAAGACGTAAAATTCACATCCTCGGTTAGTTTTATAAGTTTGATAACCATTTTACCTAACATATAGATTAAAGCAAAAAAGTGCGTTGTATTGTGATGACGTCACAACTGTGTTTTTCCTACAACTTCCATACTAGACGCGCGTTTTCAAGTTTGATAAATAGTTGCTGATTTGATTGAGTTGTCATCATCCCAATTAAAAAAACTTACTTTGGTAGACCTATATTTACAGATAACATAAATGACTCTTACATAACTGGTAAAAGGAGAAAACATACTACGGACAAAAAAAAACTGGCGAATCAAAACGCTCGCTTCGTACGCGAACGATTCTTGAGTCTTTATTTACTACAAGTTACAATTATTACTATCATCACTTAAGCAGTATTATTTTAATCTTGTTGACGCTCTTGTTACAGAATTATAATCCTTATTTTAGGGGCGTTAAAGTACAGCATATAAAACGTCATTTTAAAAACAGTACAATTTTAAGCGATGATAGTAACCCCTGTTCGATGGGGCCTTTTCCAGTATACTGCAACTGTGTTCCAGTGATTGATGACGTGGCGTATCAAGACAAGTGACGCCGGATCATCGTGGTTGTGATTGATTGCTTCGGCGTTGGCTTCTCGACGGCTCCTTGTGTTTCAGTTAATGCGCTATACGATCGATGTTCAGCCCAGTTCAGCTCTTCGCTGCAGGTCTGGCCTGAAACGGCAAACTTATCATTTTGTCAGCTCAGAATAAACATTATTCTTCTGCGTCGGCCTCTCGACGGCACCTTGTGTTTCAATTAATGCGCTATACGATCGATGTCCAGCCTCGTTCAGGTCTTCGCTGCAGGTCTGGTCTGAAACGGCAAGTATCATTTTTTCAGCTCAGAATAAACATTATTCTTCGTCGTTGGCTTCTCGACGACTCCTTGTGTTTCAATACGCTATACGATCGATGTCCAGCCTAGCTCAGGTCTTCGCTGTAGGTCTGGTCTGAAACGGCAAGTATCATTTTTTCAGCTCCTAGAATTTCATTATTCTTCGGCGTTGGCTTCTCGACAACTCCTTGTGTTTCAGTTAATGCGCTATACGATCGATGTCCAGCCCAGTTCAGCTCTTCGCTGCAGGTCTGGCCTGAAACAGCAAGTATCATTTTGTAAGCTCAGAATAAACATTAGGTATTCTTCTGCGTTCGCTTCTCGACGGCTCCTTGTGTTTAATTAATGCGCTATACGATCGATGTTCTGCCCAGATTAGCTCTTTACTATACATAAAACTGGGCTGAAAAGGTAAGTATTCGAACTTTTTGTTTTGTGGTCTGAGGAAAAATCTGATTTTTATGCATGAGCTTCTAATCTTCTCGAGCTTCGTGATTTCAACGTATCGCATGATTTTCTTGCGTGTTCATAATTCGTGCGGATCTAAATATCAAAGATAAACTCCCCAAAGTCGTTCACTTAGCTTAATTAATTCTAAAATCGCCGCCCAATTTAATAGCGATCCTTATGAAATTCGGGTCACGAAGACTTGAAGTGCCTTTCCACTAGGCATGTCTCAATGAGCGTTGCGAAAGAACGAAAATGTAAGCCTTAATGCGTATATTCTACTGTGAAACAATTTCATCAATGCTGAAGCTACGGTTTTTTTATCCACTACAAGTTAGCCTTGGCCAGCGTTTTGGGAATAGATTTGTGCTCAGTTTAGTGAGCCGACAAAGGGTTGAAATGAGAATGATGATGAAAGTACTTTAACATTAATACTGAATCGAATAAAAAACTGTTTTCTTCACAAAATCTTCACTTTACCGACCAAGTTCATTCGTTCAAGTTCATAAATAATGGATAATATTAGGTCAAATATCTCCCAGACCGAATATAAAGCACCTTGACTCCACAGAGCAGTGTCAATGTGTGGTGGTGTAGAGCTAGGTCATACAACGAATCAATTGTTTCAGCGAAAAATAATAGCGATTAATAAATGCTTCTTTGAAACTTTTCTTCAGTGGACCTCCTTAAAATGGAAAAGTTATGGAAATTAGCATTGCTGGTGGACACGCAGCCTTATTCCTGGGCGCACCTCGCAAATTTTTCCAATATCATTGAAATAATGGCAGCTCATTATATTCCTTTTGTTCCACGCCTCAAGATATTACTCCCAGTCATGCCATATTGAAATATTATTATCATTTTATCGCACATTTATAGTCTTGGGTTTTATAATTATAACAATTTATTTAAAACACTATAAAATGTATCTTAAATTCCATTGATTTAATACTAAACCATCTGGAAACTTCATGTGTAGGCAATAACACAGTACACGCATTACCAATATATCCGCACATCTGTTAACACGCTGTCTCTAGCAGTGGGTGATGTAAATCAGATATTGTGGTTTATCATTTAAGGCCAGTGAGCTTGTGTTACCTATGAGGGGACACGCTCGGAACACGCCAGACCAGATGTCACGCTGTAATTGAAACATCAAACACTGCGGGTTACATTGTTGTGTAATCGTATTAACAATACCTACTGTTCAGAGGTATTTAAGATAAAATTATATAGGTGTCAAACAATACAAGCTAGATATTGGTAGTAGCTACAACATATCGTTACTCCTACTACCTTTTATACCACAACATCTGGAAACTTAATGTACGCAATAACAAAGTATATACGCATTACCAGTATATCCGCACATTTGTAAACACGTTGTCTCTAGTAATGGGTGATGTAAATCAGATATTGTGGTATGTCATGTATAGCCAGTGAGCTTGTGTTTACCTACGACAGGACAGGATTATAGCACGCCAAACGAAACGTCACGCTGTAATTGTAAAATCCGACACTACGAGTAGCATTAGTGTATTTTAACGTTTCAACTATCGTGAGTGATATTCCTTTTAACTACACATAACTACCGGATAAACTCAAGTGTTATGCCGGAAAATGCCCGACTAGTTTCGAACCCGTTTGGGGCCCTTATTAGCATTGGTGTAATTATTTTTACGGTATCTACAGCTCAGTAGTTACGTTGAAACTATATGTTTGTCAAATAGGTACAAGAAATTGGTAAGTATTTACGATATGCCAATCAATTCATTATATTACAAAAAAAATGGATGATTTTATTTTATACCAAACCATTTGGAAAATTGATTTATGCAGTAAACATATTACTATTATATCAACACACGCTGTCTCCAGCAATGGATTGTGTAGATCAGATATTGTGGTTTGTCAAATGTAGCAAGTTAGCCTGTGTTATCTATGGCAGGACAACATCGACCATACAACTAATAGACTCCTCATATAGGGCGAACACTTTCAGACAACACATCAGACTTAATAAGTCTTATATAATTCCACGCCCTTGTAACAAAACCTACCGAGTTATTTAAATATTAATTAGAATATATCGATAATTAATTATCGATAAATAATTATTAGGAGTTAGGACCCCATCCCATTTGATTTATGATTTTTTTGACCTTGAGTAGACCAATCAGCGTTTAGTACCCCGCGCCCGCTTACTTGAGTCATTTGACTGAATTGTTTGCATTACGAAAGCATAGTAATTAGGCGTCTATTGGTTGTGTGGTCGATGCAGGACAAGCACTGAACCAGGCGATGAACCCCAAACCAGACATCACGCTTTAATTGAAACATCAAGCACTGGGGGAATTGCTGTGTTATAATTTTGAGAGTATTATGCGTAATATAAATAGTTAAATAGGTAAGTATATAATTTTTCTCCTTCTTTTTATCCTATTTTCTATCAACTAAGTATAAGTTAGCCCTTGACTGCGATCTATTCTAATGGTAAGTGTTGATGCAGTCTAAGATGATATGTGCGGACTAACCTTTTAGGGGTATGGCAGTTAAATTAAACCTAATCAATCACCTTATCGGTTTCTACACGGCATCGTTTCGGAACGCTAAATCGCGGGCCCGTCTTTGACGTTAGGGGGATAACTAGCCACGGCCGATACCTCCGACTAGATCAGACCAAAGAAAATTCAGAAATTATGAATTCCCAAATTAACCCGGCCAGGGACCCAAGACCTCCCACTTTTAAGACCCGGAAAAATGTACCTAAATGGCTGGGTCTAGCGACTGGAGATTTTGTACGTTGCGTTACCGTTACGTTAGGTTTTTAAGTCACGACTCACAAGATATACTGCAAGAACGGTTGAAACTTTTGAAACACTTCCCACGCCTTTACAGACTAATATTCAAGACGTGATGCCAGTTGTTTTTGTTTACTGGAAATATTCAGAAACCATCTTCGAAATAATGTATTCCCGTCATGGATTTCCATAATATACTTGCGCATTAAATGCAAATTTATCGGAAGTTTTTAACTTAAGGACTTTAAAAACCGCCGCAGAAGCGAAACTTGGGAAGTGTCAAACTTCGAGATGCCGTAGACGATTCCCTATACAAAACCTCGTGCAAGTCATCTAAAAACGCTGAACGTCTTTTAGTTGTAACGTAGAACTTCTACCCGGGAGCGTCCGCTCATGACCAATATTGCGTAGGTAATTTTAATATAAGTATAGGCGCTCATTACTGCGCCAGGTAGAGCGTCGAAAAAGATCTTACATGGATGATATTCATCCTAAACACGGACATAAGGATACGTCTACATCCCAGGAAATCAAATTGCACTCCACCAACCAATCCACGCGTTTTAAATCATCAGTCAGTAAAATTATATAATACTAGAGGATGCCCGCGATTTCGTCTGCGTGGATTGGGATTTTTGATACCCGCAGGAACTCTTTAATTTTCCAGGACCCAAATATATTCCTTCCCCGGGATACAACCTATCCCTGTACCAAATTTCATCAAAATCGGTTGAATAGATGGGCCGTGAAAGCGTAGCAGACAGACAGACACACTTTCGCATTTATAATATTAGTATGGATGCGAAAGAGTGGGGTGTGTGTGGTGTAGGGATAGATTGTATCCCGGGATAGGACATATCCCGGGAAATTGAAGAGTTCCCGGGGGAATCAAAAACCTTAATCCACGCGGGCGAAGTCGCGGGCATCATCTAGTTTATAATATTAGTATAGATTGACGCGTAATCCTCGCCTCTTTCAGACAGGTTCCGTATTTACATAAACTCATCAAGTAAAGTAATGCGGATATTTGGAGCGTGCAATAAATAGGTACGATGCAGCACCTGCACTGCAGAATATTAAGCTAATAAATAAATTACAAAGCGACTTACTGTGACCCCGTCCAGTTGGAATATCGTAATAATTCCACTGCATAGCAAAACAATTGCACCCCTTGCTTTATTTCTTCTCGTTTTACATCTGCTAATACTTATATGACAACCTTTAGTAACTGATCCATGTGATTTTTTTTATTATTATTATAAAAGCCATTATTACTAAGATATATACATAGGTATATTTAAAAAACTTATTATAAAAAAATGGTTAAAAAAAATTTAGCGCGCCAAGAGAGGAGGTTTTCTAAGATGGTAGTGGGCTAACCTGTTAGGGGTGTGGCAGTTATATTAAACTCATACCCCTAGCCGGTTTCTATACGGCATCGTACCGGAACGCTATATCGCTTAGCAGCAGTCTTTACCGGTTGGGTAGTAACTAGCCACGACCGAAGCCTCCCACTAGACAATATCAGAGAAAAATCAGAAATTACAAATTCCCAAATTGACCCTGCCCGAGATCTAACCCGGGACCTCCTACGTTAAGACAACAGCGCTCAACACTGCGCCAGGGAGGTCGTCAAATTCCTTACTCAATTCTATTCCGTGGACCTGTTTACTTCGTTCTTTACAGTCTATACCGTCACTTGTGCCAAATTTATTTTTTAACTCTTCTATAATGTTCGTAGTTCTATAAAGTCGTACAAACCCTTGAAAACCTGATATGACAGTGAAAGCTATAAAAAGTTGTAATCAACGGCAAATTGTTACACTTCTGAACATAGGCCTGTCCCAATGAACGCCACCACGCCTTAGCCTTCCTCATCCAACCACTTCCCGTCACCCTCTCAAATATCGTCTGTACCCACGCACAACAGACCTCCATGCTGGAGGTTTAAGTGCGGAAACCTGCCCAGCAGAAAGAAAGAAAGATCGTCGGTCCATCGTGATTCGTGCTGGAGGGCCAACGCGTACTTGCACGAGGTCTCTGCTAGAACATTTAAGCTATTAGACACAGGAAGTATTACTAGGTACAGGAAATAAAGCAAAAAAGAATCCAGCTATTTTAAACTTTGATACCAAACTTCGCCTGCCGCATCATAAAACGCATAGCATCCCAAATCGAGTTAAAGTTCGTCCCTAATTATACGTCTGACCGATTCCGATTGTCCTTATGTACTCGCAGCTATCCAATAACGAAAGTTATATTGTTTTTGTTCCCGTCGTCCTGATTAGTAGGTATTGATATTCTGGAAACATTTGGAGATTTTCTATTTTAACTTCACCGTTGAAAACGACAGGTAATAAAAAAAATAAGTCCTCACGTAACGATGTAATTTGAAGCGACTTATGAAGTAAAATAATCGAAAACTACATTTTCTGTATAATCCTAACGATCCTACATACGATGATTTTTCATAACAGGCGCGATGTTATCTATCAGAGCTATAAAAAATCACAGACATGGGTAAAGCGTTTAATGTGTTCATCGTGATTGAATATTTCTAAAGACACACATAATGCGCAATATTTCTACCAAAAAAAAAATCCAGAACAGAAAATTTATCAGAAATATTCGTCCTTTATCAAAGTTTCTATTCGAGCGCGCCATAAACCCATTGATACTGAAAGAGTCTCATCTTCGGTGTATCCGATAGTTGCGATCACAACAGTTCCCGAAGGCCTATGTCCACGTCTCAGATACAAGGGGTTTCTCGGATCACGTTTTAGAGTGGTTCGTGCGACGGACACTTTATTATCAGTTCACGATTGGAGACTACGTGATACCATATTGGAGCTGGACATTTATTACGCGCAAGATTTATAAGTCTAAATGAGAAAATAACCGAATAAAATACTGCTGCCCGAGACTGATTTCTCTCACGTATGCATTATAAAAACGTTGCAAAAGCCACGGAGTGTTATAAAAATTGTCAAACTAGCCTAGTTTAATGATGATGAGAAAATATCCGATAAAAATACAGTACTGCCAGCCCAACCGGACAGCACAGGCCTCCACTCTCCTATGAGAGTGGAGGCCTGTGCCCAGCAGTGGGACGTGTATGGGCTGTAGTGGTGGTGGTCCAGGCATGGTCAATGTGACTGATTTCTCTCACGTTTGCAATATAAAAACGTCGCAAAAGCCACAGAAAAGTTTTGAGTAATAAAATTATCAACCTCTCGTACAACGGTAAATATGATATTAGAATTCAATAAAAGATTCAGAAGTATACATAGGTACTACTTACTGCAGACATTTGATTTTATTTCACGTAAACCTGACTCAATGAATAAAATATTAATAATAGAATTTGAAATTTAACAATCTCGTATACCAAAAATTGTCTGAAATTGTTGATTGTCTATCTGTCCATCTGTCTGATACGCTTTCACAGCCCATCTGTTTTACGGGTTTTGAAGGTACAGAGTTATGCTGTATCCTAGATATTACGGTCCGCGGATGAAATTGGCGGCATCATTAAGGTGTTTATATTTTTCAACTTAAGCTACAGGGTTCGAGAAGAGTCTTAAACTCAGCTTTTAATTTAAATGAAAAAAAAATAAGGATACGATGAACGGAATGAATGAACTGGTTCGAACGACAGAATGGATACAATAACAATAAATAATGATAGAGGGCCGGATCAGCAACGCAGGCCGATCATTATTCCGTCCTACTGTGAAATTGAGCGAGTCCATAAATGTATGGGATCTTTTCCAACTTTCCATAGTATATTGTAGGTAATATAATTGAAATAATTTATGGTTGTATTAAAAGTGGATATTTCTGAATTTGCGCGACAAGGCAATGACGTGTTCGCATTGGGCTTCTAGTAAGTCAAAGGTTCCTTATAATTTATAGGTATATATCTAAGACAAAAATTTATATGATTTTGTCCGTAGCGTGTTTTTGCCCTTAAACCCCCTTTCACACGAGCGTTTTTTGACGCCGAGCGTTTACTTTATTTTTTGCACTTCTAAATAGAACTTACGATCTCTCCTATATAATATTATGTTCACAGTCAAAAGGTAGCTCTTTCTTTATGATTTTTTTAAATTGAAAAATAACGTTGACCCCCGGCGTAAAAAGCCCTCTTCTAAAGGGGGGCTAACGGTGACAGTCGTTCTATAAAATAAAAATATTTAGTTCAGTCTAAGCAACAATAGCATCTTGTATCGAATCGTTAGATCCAGCCCATGTTATTCCGATCCAGTAATCTAGGAAGTTCGTTCCAGCGTTGAATTGGAATGGACTGCGTCGTCTACTTCGTTTCAGTTATTTATAAGCCATGGACTGGGCTGCTCAGTGAACTAAATGATCGCGACGTTCGGAAAATAATTTGAAGCAGCTCGATATTTAAAGAGAAAGACTGGACTCGGTTTAGAGTATTTAATAACTTGTAATTATTAATCAAAAGGTACAAACAAGTAATTTAACTATTTTATTATAAACGGACACACGGGCACTGAAAATCGCCATTATAGAAAAAAAATGCTTAGCTAGCGGAAACGGAAGACAGTGTTGACATACTAGTGATTCGAAATGCACAGATAAAAAATATTATAAAGCGAGGTTTGCATTCACTATAGTCCAACAATATTAACTTTTATTTTTAACTCTAAAACCTTTATCCACGTGGATGAAGTCGACGCATCATTCAGTTACCACACAACGGTCCATCTGTAAACCAATTTTGACGAAACTTGGTGCAAAGATAGCTTGCATCTCGGAGAAGCACGTAGACAAAGGCTTTTTTATATAAGATTTTATTTAACTTCACATTACGCGTGTTTGTCTGTGAAGTTCAAATCTTGCTACTGGATAGCGCCCCCCATCGATTGAGCTGTCACTTATTTATGTGTCCCTCAATCGCAAAGTATAAAAAAAATATATAAATTGTGTATTAATATATAAAATGTAATAAGAACTCCTCATCCTCTCAAATTACTTTAAAAAAAACCAATGATTTTAATGGAGCTGACATGAATATAAGCCCCTAAAAAAATAAAGAAAAATAACATTACTCCGTCGTATTTGGGCTAATTGGATTTTTCTTGACAAGTACTTTATGGACAAAGTCCGTTCAAAATCTTGTTTTTAATATAATATATAACTACTATCTACTTCCAAAACCTAAGTCCACGTGGCAATCATTGAGTTATCAATAAAATAAAAAGGTATAGTAATAAGAATCATCTATCCCTCCTGACTACCTGACTCCTTGTCGATATTAGTACCAGAGTCACGTTTTTGTATGAATTTAGACAAAGGTAGCGTACCCCGCCCCCCATTTACGCTGCCGGTAAATCTCGATATATATAACAGTATACAGAATTTATGTCTTTATGCCCGTGTACTTAGAGTAGGGTCGAAGGGGCGAAATAAAATCTTTACAGCCGCCTTTGCATTAATTTTATTATTTACGTTATTACGTTTTTTTTATTTACGTTTTGTAATCTTTGCTGTTTTTGTCTAGAATATTTTTATATAAATACCTCACCAATCAACTGGATGGAATTTTGCGTTAACCTTGATTAGGGCAGGCGAATATATCTATAAAATACTACGGACAGACCAAACCGTTCGCGAGAAATGTCAGTTCGTATGGAAATTACGTTTCGTTCTGTCACAGTCAGCGCGGATTTTTTGTCAGCCAGACTTTTTTAAAAATCCGTAGTGTGTTTTCAGACAGTGAGGGTATTAGACAAATTCCATTCTCGGACGAGCTTTTTGTAACCAGAATTATGTGCGTTTCATCATACTTCATACTAATATTATAAATGCGAAAGTGTGTTTGTTTGTTGGGTTGTTGGTTTGTCCTTCAATCGAATACGTTTAAATTACAAAGTCAAAATTATGCTTTATAATGCTCTTACCGATTCTATTATAACTTATGGACTAAGCAGTTACGGTCGAACAGATAAAAGGCACTTACAGTACATATATCAACTACAACTTAGGATCTTAAAAGCCATTGTACCACGAAATATTAAAATTCAAGCCAAAACAAATGAAAATTTTCTATTTAAACACTGCAAGGTAATCAACAATCATGATGAGGTCTAATATCAGCTTCTAAAAGAACATTTCTTTAACTTAGACATACAAAATATAGTTTCTCACAAAATTCATTCTCGTAAAGTATCTCAACAAAAGTTAATTAGCGTGTCAGCTATAAGAACAAATATGGTGAGCGCACTAGTGCATACATGATCCCTCGCTTAATAAATAGTCTCGATACTAATTTTAAAATGGAATTAACTAAGAATTAATTTAAAATATAAGTTAAAATCGTATTTTTAAGCAAATTGTAGCTGTGAATTGTAGGTAGTTTAGTTTTAGTTTTCTTCATGTATTTTTAGTAATTTAAATAGTATAAATTTTAATAGCTTTAAATAGTTTAAAATTCTGAATAACGGAAGAGCACGCAATTTAAACCTACGTGGTTTTTCGCAGTGCTACCCACCAAAGCTGTATCGATTTTTATTTTGATAATAAAAAAAAATCACGCCGCAACGGAGCAACGGATCAACGTGATTTTTGGTAGGGGTATAGTTGAGGACCTGGAGAGTGGCATAAGCTACTTTTTATCCCGGAAAATCAGGGAGTTCCCGAGGGAATAAAAAAAAACTTAAACCACGCGGACGGAGCCGCGGGCATCAGCTAGTAGTTAATATACCTAACGGTGAAAGAAAACATCGTGAGAAATCTTGCAGGTCCGAGAGTATTTAAATGTTCTCAAAGGTTTGTGAAGTCAGCCAATCCACAATTGTTCAGCTTGGCGGACTATGGACAAACCCTTCTCATCCCGAAAGAAGACTCGTGATTAGTGAGTGAGCCGACGGTTACTATGATAATCAAATAATCTTAGGTGTTTTATTTATTTAAAAAGAAAGGAAATAAAATTCTATTGTATTTTTTTAAATCGTTATTAAAGTCTTAACATATTAACGTAGACCTACTCTACATATATCACTGGAACAAAATAAATGTCGGCTGGCACTAGCGATCCGTTTCTTCATCAATATTTATTGTTATTGTATACATTCGGGCGGCTGTGACCAGTTTATTCGCTCCATTCATGCCCGCCTTATTTTCGTTAAGGCTTTGGCGTTTGACATTTATTTTGGGGCTCGAGATTCATTTTACTAGAAGGCAATATTACTCAGCCACAGTTCACGACTCAGCTTTGTTTAAAGTGCCTAATGGTGCGTACGTTCTGATTTTTAGGCCGAAAACACATAAGGGACCGGACATGATCTGTGGACATGGCAAACCGTCCCCTCGAATGTCCGCGTCAGAGGGGAATGACGTGTTACTTTGTCGCGTACTGCCCTCGCTGACCGGACGATTCGCGCAGACTTCTTGTCTTGTCCTAGTGTGTTTTGCCCTTACGGAGCCTTTGAAATGATATAATATGAAATTTTACGACCTCCCTGGCGCAGTAGTGAGAGATGGTATTATAAATAGTAGGTCCCGGGTTCGATTCCCGGCAGGGTCAATTCGGGAATTTATAATTTCTGAATTTTCTCTGGTCTGGCTTGGCGGGAGACATCGCCCGTGGCTAGTTACCACCCTACCGGCAAAGACGTACCGCCAAGCGATTTAGCTTTCCGGTGCAATGCCGGTTGGGTTAATACAACTGCCATACCCAAAAAGTTTAGCCCGCTACCATCTTGCTGCATCATCACTTGCCATCACATGAGATTACAGTCAAATGCTAACTTTTGTAGTGGTAAAAAATATTTTTATTTATCTGTTTTGATATGCGTCTATTTTTTCGTTGAGTTTGTAAACCTACTTTATTTACCAATTTGTAAAAACATTTTTGGCGTTCCCTAGTATACATAGTTGTTAATTCAATAAAGGGCATACAGCTTTATTTATGACTAGCTGATGCCCGCAACTTCGTCCGCGTGGATTTTAGGTCTTATGGAGTCTCGTGGGAACTGGTTTCTTTCCCAGTATAAATGTATATAATATATGAAACTGAATAAATGACAGTCAATCTGACAATATATTTGAAGATCTTCTCTTCTCTCTACTGTGATATGTCTCATTTTCTTTTGTATAAGGAGATTTTTACCAATTTTTTTTCCGTACAATTTTTCAAACATTTTCTTTCATAAGAACCTTCTCCTTATAATAACAAACACAACAAAAGAAGAATTAGTGAAATTGGTCCAGCCGTTCACGCGTGATGCCGTGACCAAGGGAAATAGGGATACATTTTTATATATAGAGATAAGGTCTTGTTTTGACTTTACACAGCACTTAAGTAGGTACTTTATTTTGTTTTGAACAGAGACTGTAGACTCTACCATCATGTTGATGAACTGTATGTAGGATGGATGTACTGGATGTAGTTAATACAAATCTTCGCAAAAAGAAAAGTTATCCCGAAAAATTAAGGAGCTCCCCGGGAATAAAAAATTAAACAACACGGACGAAGTCCATCATCAAGTAAAGACAGTAATTAAAAACGTTATGCCAATAAGTTATTGGCAATAGGTACCTAATGATTACACCTGCATCAAAGATTTTTGTATCGTTTTGCTTGTAGGTAGGCAAGTCAGAAACTCTCATCCCTGAATCGTACGTTTACTGAAAGGTAGTGCGTCGTCCGTTGGCCTTTGCCTCCACTTTAACCCAAAATATCTAGAAGCTCATAAAGCCTCTACACACATGACGTTTTCCTCTTCCAACTTAGGTTCAATCGAAGATTTAAGAGAAGAATCGTTTAAAGACTTGTCACTTACGTGTAGGTAGGTACTTTTTGTTCCTCTCTTTTTCCATCGACAAAGTTTTAAGTCGTTGCTTCTTTATATACGACTGCGTGATAGCAAAGAAGGTTTTTGTTTTTCAGGCGTATCTGGGTATGTATCAAATAAATATTATAAATGCGAAAGTTTGGATGTATGGATGTATGTTTGTTACTCAATCACGCTCCAACGGATGAACGGATCTGGATGAAATTTGGCACAGAGATAGATTATAGTCTGGAATAGCACATAGGCTACTTTTTATTCCGGAAAATTTAAGAGTTCCCGCGGGAACCGAAAAACCTCAATCCACGCGGACGAAGTCGCGGGCATCAGCTAGTTTATGTATACGAATGTATGAGGGGTTCGTAAAGGTCTAGCCCCACTTGAGATGTACGGAGCGGCGCGGCACGTAACGGCAAATATTATTTGTATGAGTTTGTACAGGGCCGCGTCGTGCATTGCATGTCCGTGTCGCGTCACTTAAGTGGGTCCAGCTTCATAAAACTTCATACAAGGAATACTTGCCGCTACGTGCCGCGCCGCGCCTCTGTAGACCTTAATACCCTCAAAACATTCCACTGGTTGGATGGACTGGATGGATTTCAATCAATGAATTAATGTCTATATCGACTCGCCTAAACTGTGATCTTAATATTCTTTTTATGTTCTGTTATTTAATGACTTGGGATATGTGATCAACGGTCACCAACTTTCTGCGCCAGTAGTTTTCGGAGCGTTACAGAATGCTGAAGGTCTTATCTCGCCCATCATAAGACAACTTCACCAATTATAGCTAAATAATTGAAGATCGAGTTAGCGTAGTCTGTGGGTGCCAACTTTAACTTTTATTAAGTAATTTTAAATTTAAATCATGTTTTAATTTTCAAACTTTTAAGCTAGGTATTTCAAAGAGTAAAACAAATAAAGCTTCTGACAGAAACAGTCAATTCTTCAGAAATGTATAGTGAACACTTAATTTTTGATGTCCTTTCAAGTTTTGATGGAAATACCGCGTAATTGGGTCATTAACCTTATTTAAGTTGGACATAAGTTGGCACACGAAGTCGGCTATGTGTGTAGAAACTCATAGAGGCAAACACATTAGGCTTTTATCACTCGCCCAATAACCCTTATTACGATACTATCCGAGAGTCACAGGTGTGGTTCTTCCGCCTACACTATGCTATTAGTAGACGCGGCACGTTTTTCTATGTATTCTGGTCAAAGCGAACCAACCTTTTGTTCTGAAAATATAAACAGGTATGATCCATATAAGTACTTATAATAAATGTGAAAGTGAGTCCGTCTTTCTGACTCTATCTGCCTGTCTGCTACGTTCTCACGGCCGATCTATTCAATCGATTTCAATTAAAACAGTACCTATCCAAATTCCGGAAAATTAAGAACATAGCCCACCACATACATATACCTAGCCTATGGCACTCTCCACTCTCCTGGACTATAATATTCATGCAAATATAACGTTGATCTGTTGCTCCGTTGCAGCGCGATAGCAGGACAAACTAACAAACACACTTTCACATTTATAAAATGGGTAAAATCACTGTTTTGTAAATAAATACAGGATATTCTATTAAATCACTATGACATCGATTGGGTATATCAATATCAGAGGACGCCAACATTTCTGAGGGACCTAAATCAAATAGATTCAGCTCAACCCATCTCCGAAGTGAAATGAGGCGGAACCGAATCCCTTTTCAGATGAGCTCAGCGATCGTCGGGTACGAATTCAGAGCGCACATATTATGAATACCATTCCTTATGTATTCACAATACAATTGGTATGTAGTATGTACCATACCTACCGTATTTTGGTATATTTCGTCTTAACTATGTACTAAATAACTTTGGTTTTTATTAATTCAAATGCTCTTGCTGTACGAGTAGATATCTCATTCAAACTAATAATAGTATCAATGTGTAAATGTATTTGTCTATCTGCTACGCTTTCATGGCCCATGTGGTCAACCGATTTTGATGAAATTTACTAATAACGTGAGCCAAGCCACGTGTTTTATTTATGTTTATCTAGATGACGCCTGTTACTTCGACCGCGCCGAAATCCCGTGGGATCATTGTGATTTTTCAGGATTAAAAGTAGCCTATGTCCATGATGCAAGCTATAAAAAAAAAAAAAATGAAAAATGTTTATTTACCAAAAACAACTATGACAATTTTTCCTTAAGTCCTATGGTACCCTGCCCACACTAGGTAATCCTGTATCGTGGGTACCTATGTCGCATTAAACAAAGAAAGTTTCACAGAATTTTCAGAGAGTTTCACAGAACAAATCGGTTCAAAAGGTCAAACACACAGTCAAACACAACTTCAGACAGACATGTACATACTTACATACATTAATAATACACCTGGAAAAGCTATCATGTTTTCACTCATAATGATAACTTTTCCAATAGGAAGGTGGGTATCAGATTCCAACGTTTTCAATTTCGAATGTGTAAACAATTACACAGAACAAACTAAAGCTTCAACATATTATTATTGTGTATTAATTTGCGCCGTTATTAAATGCGTTTTTGCTCAAATAATACCAGTAATAATATAACACATTTTATTATTCCATTAACGCCGAAATTCTCTCACTGAAACATTCTGCTCTATTGGGAAATGACCAAATATTAATTTTAACAAATTAGCTCTATGTTTACGGAAAATATTAAATGTTATATTTCGGTTTGAATTCATACGTCATGTAAATTATAATTTGCCGAACAGTAATTATTAGTAGTAATGACCTCCTTGGCTCAGTGGTAAGCGCTGTTTACAAAGTTCACAAATGCCAGTAACCTCCAAATTATTTAGGACATTGGTTTTTTTTACTTGTAAATGTCATTAAAAACATTTTTAAAGGCTATTTTATTTTGATGCGTTTGAAGTCTTTTTCGTACAATATTCCCTCTAGAAATACTCATTTTCACGTAATGATAGCGAAACCCCCTTGGAAAAATCTATGTTCAAAAGGGAAAAGAACTGGTTTCGGGAAAAACCTCGGTAAAACGTGGTTTAGAAGGTAGTGGTAGCACGTAGCTGTGATATTTTTGTGGCCAATATGTGTGTAGTGTGTACTATCGTGGTAAAGGTAATAGCGAAACATATTATACGCGATCACTATACTTTTATCCGATAGTGATCTTAAATTAATCCGTACATACCACTCTCATTCAGCATAACACCTGGGGGCTTACTACTATAGCATAAAGCAGTATTATTTTAAAATTGACGTTTTATATGACGTACCCAGACATCACTATAATAAAGATTATAATTCTGAAACAAGAGCTTCAACAAGATTTATAAAATACTCTTTTAAGCGATAATAGTGCATTCCCTGGGAGCATACGACCTCCGTGGCGCAGTGTTGAGCGCTGCTGTCTTAACGTGCGGAGGTCCCGGGTTCGATCCCCGGCAGGGTCAATTTGAGAATTTATAATGTCTGAATTTTCCCTGGTCTAGCCTGGTGAGAAGCTTCGGCTGTGGCTAGTTTCACCCTACCGGCAAAAACGTGCCGCCAAGCGATTTAGCGTTCCGGTACGATGCCGCGTAGAAACCGAATAGGGGTATGGGTTTAATATAACTACCATGCCCCTAACAGGTTAGCCCGCTACCATCTTAGACTGCATCATCACTTATCTTCTGGTGAGATCGCAGTCAAGGGCTAACGTGTAGTGTATAAAAATTTTAAAAATACTACCATTGCTTTAAGCCGTTTTAATTTAAAATTGGTGACGTTCGTGTTGTAGAATTATTATAATCCTTATTTTAGGGACGTCAAGGTACGTGTGATTTAACTGCTATTTTGAAATAATACAGCTTCAAGTGATGGTAGTAACCCCCCTGTTCCTACTATAGGCAAAAAGGTACGCTATAATGATATAAAAACAAAGCACAGTAACTTACAAAAATAATACCAAAACTACAGTGTCGCCCTAAACGTGTATCACGTCCCTCGAGATTCTCTGTTCTATCGGCCGTGTTGGTTCACATATTGTATCCCTGAATATATTATGCTAAGCAGGACCTCTGAATACCGCTTGCAAGTTAAATGGTCAAATATTTACAGAACACATTACATCAAAACATTTGTTAAAAATAATTTAAAAAACACTCCTACATTTTTAGGTCATGCCAGGAAAATTATCCTAACCATTAATGTAGAATTTTAATAAACAATATTTTTTGTTAAAATAATTTTGTACTAAAACCCTTTATAAACGTTTTGTGCTATGAGTATTTCTTACCGCCGGTTTGTCAGGGAGTGGGGACAATAATGTACATTACTGCCCAGGCTGTAAATAAAGCAATTCACGGCTGATTAAAATTAGAAGTACGAGCCGAAATAGAGGATTTCCCAAGTGATTTTAAAAGGACGTAGTACTGTACTATTTTATCCTCAAGTCGACTCTACTTTGGACCATCATCACTAAGCCATCACTGCTTTAAGGAATGATTTACTGAGCAGGAAATTCTCCACTCCGTAACAGAACATTGATCAAGAAGCCTATTCCTAACATCCCTTTGTTCAGGCAGAAGAATGCTTTGTGCCATCTAAGTGGCCATTATCGAATAGCATACTCGTAAGTTACATTCGTACTGTAGGTATATCCTGTCTTGTTATGTCTATTGTATTGTTTGTGTCGATTTCCAGTTGTATCTATTTTGAAACCATTAGGTACTCTTCAACTTCGAGTGGCAATGTTATATCTTGTTCTATTGCTTTCTTGTAAATTGTTGTATTTCTGTAAAGGATCTTCAACTATGTAACAGTCAACGATTTTACTAAGTAAATGAAATGAAATGATGATTTTATAGAGAATTTGTAAACTCAACCTTTTGCTTGAAATATAAAGTCTGATATTCAACATTTAAGCATTATATAATATTATCTAGTATTAAAATCGTCATACTTAGATACTTAGGTCTCTTACCGAGCAACACAGACTTTTATCTTACAAGGCATTGTCCTAGGAGAGTGACAAACGCAGCAAACCGATTTGATACGACGACGCGACGTGACAGCATCAATATCTGTAGCTGACCGTGGTTCACATTGTATTGACCTTCGTTTTACATTTTATCGTATCGCGTCGCACTGCGACGCGTTACTTTTGTCACTTAACCAGGACAAAGGGTCAGCTAGGGCGCATCTGCGAGCATTTGTTGATAAAATGCTCAAAGAAGGGCCATTCCTTACCAAGGGGAATTTTGTGACAGAATTCATAATAATTATATTAGAAAAGATTGAGAAACAGGCCCCAAGTAAAAAAAAATTTTGAGTATTTTAAATATTTGCTACAATAAGCTGATTCTACAGCAGATATTGCTTGTTACAATGAGCAACGGCGAAATTATTATTGATCACATTTACTAAATCTTGATTGTACACAAGTAAGGTAAAGACGAAAGTAATTTGCTTTTTTTTTATATTTTATCAAGTATTCACCTTAATTAAATGAACCTAGGTAAAAAAATAAAATATTTAGGGAATCTTTTTTGATTATTTAGTTCCCGTTTCTCAGTTTAGTGTTACCATTTTATGTATAACTAGCTGATGCCCGCGACTTCGTCCGCGTGGATATACCAAGTTTCATCGAAATAACTTGAGAAATGACGGACTTTTATACAAACTTTCAACCTCTATTTCACCCCTTTGAAAGTGGAATTTTGAAAAATTGTGAAACACGTATGTTTTCATTTCTAACCCGCTGCTCATATACCAAGTTTCATGGATATAACTTGAGAAATGAAGGACTTTCATACAAACTTTCAACCCCTATTTCACCCCTTCGGAGGTAAAATTTACGAAAACTGTGAAACACGTATTTCTTCATTTTTAACCGGTAGGTTGTATACCAAGTTTCATCGATATAACTTGAGAAATGAAGGACTTTCATACAAATTTTCAACCCCTATTTCACCCCTTTGAGGGTGAAATTTTGAAAAACTGTGAAACACATATGTCTTCATTTTTAACCCGCAGCTCATATACCAAGTTTCATGGCTATAACTTGAGAAATGAAGGACTTTCATACAAAGTTTCAACCCCTATTTCACCCCTTCGGGGGTAAAATTTACAAAAACTGTGAAACACGTATTTCTTCATTTTCAATCAGTAGCTTGTATACCAAGTTTAATTGATATAACTTGAGAAATGACGGACTTTCATACAAACTTTCACCCCCTATTTCACCCCCTTAGGGGTGGAATTTTGAAAAACTGTGACACACGTACTTCTTTATTTTTTACCGTAAGCCAAAATTAAAAGTTTCGTTGATATAACTTGTAAAACATCTTGAGAAACGAAGGACTTTCATAGTAACTTTCATCCCCTATTTCACCCTTTTGTGGGTCGAATTTTCAAAAACTGTAAAACACGTATGTCTCCATTTTCAACCCGCAGCTCATATATCAAGTTTCATGGCTATAACTTGAGAAATTAAGGACTTTGATACAAACTTTCAACCCCTATTTCACCCCTTCGGGGGTAGAATTTCGGGATAAAAAGTGTCCTATGTCCTACCTCGTAGTATAGGCTCAAATCGTGCCAAGTTTCGTTTGAATTCATTCAGTAGTTTCGGCGTGATGCGCGGCCAAGATACAGACAGACAGACAGACAGACAGACAGACAAAAATGAAAAAAATTACAGATTTGGCTTCAGTATCGAATAATGAGTGCCCTCCAAAAAAAAATTTTCAAAATATCTTCAATGTACAGAATTGGACCTGTTACAGTTTTATTATAAGTATAGATCTACCTAGTAGCTAGAATAAATCTAAATTAGTAGATTATTTTGTATCGTTTTAAAAATTGTAATTATTTCGTCTGATTAATGTTTGCATAAATTGCTCTTTAGTATAATAGTATTGCTCTTTTTTTTAGTGTATTTTATATTATTATTTAAGTGAATTTTCTTGCATACATTATTTAATAATCTCTAACACAATGGTAATAATTGAAAGGATATTATGGCAGCACTGATACTGATTGTCTGTGGTTGTGCCGAATGTTTTACTGGTCTGTGGTTGTCATCTGTCTTTGTTTTTGTGGCTTTCTTCCGGTTGTCATTTTTAGAAGTGACATTACCCATAGAGATATATTACCTCTATGGACATTACCACATAACCTACAAAACTTTAAAACGAAATAATATCTTTTTTTATAGGCTCTTAAAAAAAATTCTAGCTGCTGTGAGCTTCATATTCGACGCTTAAAAAAACATATCTTTTTCACACGTGTACATAACTATTTTTTCTCAATAATATTGATGTATGGAAGTTCGCCGTTGCTCTTTAACGTTGCGTGTGCAAATCAGTGACAGTCAAGTAGGTTTCAGATACATTAAAAATCAAGTACTTAAGTAAAATTATAAATCAATGACAAACTAAATCCTATAAAAACACTTTTTTATAATTTGCGAAATGTAATTTTCCTCACGCCAACGCCAAACTTGTCAGCCAATACACAAGAATATCAAATTACACAAACAAAACAAATTCATGCAAACTTCGTAGATCCAGCAATTTGTCTTGTAAGAAATATATTTCCTGGTTTGACTCATTTCCATAAAGAAAAAATAAATTATACCATCCAGCTTCCGACGTATCTTGAACTTGCCAAAATTTATTGCATCTTTTTACGTGATTACGTAAAAAGCTTCTCTGACTGACTGACCAAATAAAAGTACAGTCAAGCGCAGAATCACATAACTTGAAATAATATAAAAAATAATTGGTTAATTTAATCTACTCTGTCAAAAAAAAAAATTTGAGACCTAACTTGGCAACGTAACTCTGTATGTTGGTTACATGATTTATTGCTAATTTCTAAAAATCTGGTGACTTCGTTTTATTTTTCTATAATGTAAACATAAACTTCTTTCAATTCCAATTATTTCAGACTTTTCGTTTTGCAAATATTAGAAATAAAGGTGGAACAATCGTATTTTTTTATTTATAAAATCTATATTAAGTAGAATATCCTCATACCTATATCATATCCCTTTCTAGGATACGTCATTCAACCTAGTAACCACAGAATAGGTTATTAATAGTACGTTGCTAGTAACGACGCACTCGGCCCCCAGACATTTGTTCAATTGTAATAGTCATATTATTTTTTTGATTATTTGATTAGCAATAAGGATGGACCAGTAATATTTATGATTAAATTCAATTATTATTTGATTATTTATTATTCAAATAACTACAAGTAGTAGTATTTTCGAGCTTTAGTAATTACTGAAATATTGAAGTGTGACAGGCAGACAGACATTTACCATTTCGTTACTGAACCTTAAAATTGAACAGTAAACAATTCAATAAATCCTTGGACTTCAGTATTTTGTCGAAGAACTAATTACGGCATTCCAACGGTCTGCCAAAGATTTGAAGCAATTTGAAATTATTATTAGCTTCAAAACTAAGTCTGGCCTCCAGCCAGACAATCAAACTGGAAGATATAGTTTTGGTAACTGCATGTGAATATTACGTGCTCAGTTAAGCACGTTTTCCTGTCTTGTTAATGCTTTCGGAACTAATTATACCGTGTGCCAAGTCCATGGAAACTTTTTGAGTAACTTGCAAGGGAACTTGTAAACGCTTGTAAAACTGGAGGCACATTTTGGTGAAAATAAAATGACCTTGTATAGTGCTTACGTCTTCTTTGACTTACTCTATCTCCGTATCTAAGGATCGTTAACGTGCGGAGGTGCCGGGTTCGATCCCCGGCAGGGTCAATTTGGAAATTTATAATTTCTGAATTTTTCCTAGTCTGACCTGATGGGAGGCTTCGGCCGGGGCTAGTTACCACCCTACCGGCATAGATGTACCGCCAAGCGATTTAGCATTCCGGTACGATACCGTGTAGAAACCGATTAGGGGTATGGGATTTACCCGCTACCAGATTCACTTACTATGAGGTGAGGTCACTGTCAGGGGCTAACTTGTAGTGTTCATTTTACTTTGGCGCTAATGTAAACGACCACTTGGTTACGAATAATCGAATTTACAACGTGGCTCAGACTTTGCTTAGAGTTAAAACGAGATGAACTTATGTGAATAACATAAATCTGTCTCGTTTTATAACCACATCTTAAGTCTAAGCAAAGTCAAAGATCGCTCTATAGATTTCACACTTATAGACTAAGCGTAGGTACAGTTCTGAAATCAGATTCTATTGAAGAGAGCCGGCGAGGTAATAAGCAGTTTGGATTTGTTAACGTAGGGATATCCTATCCAGCATAGCCTTCTCCTTCGCCAGCTGAGTGACCCTGAACCTTCTTATCATGCTCGTAATAATCAAGTAACCAGAAGCTACTGTTTTATTACTTTTAAAAGAAATTGTAACATTCAAAGCAGAATATTATCCGTCATTTCTGTTAACATACAGTACACCCTTATTTCATTTTAAAGGAAGTTTAAACCCGAGTATATTATAAATTTTATGTATGAGGCCAGTTACTTTACTAATGGACTTGTCGAGTTCACATATTCTTCGCCCCTGGTGAATAATGCCAGCCCATTTACACACTTGCAGCGTAATGCAAATCACACCATATTGTGTTCTACATCTGGTACGCACTACGGACAATTTATGGAGCAAATTATAATACAGAATAGTTTTATTTTTTGTGATTAAGTCGAGTAATAAAGTACTATTTATAATTTTAGTGTTTAATATACCTACCTACTAATCATACTAATATTATAAATGCGAAAGTGTGTTTGTTTTTGGTTTATCCTTCAATCACGGCGCAACAGGTCGACGTGATTTTTGGCATGGCCATAGTCGAGGACCTTGAAAGTGTTAAAGGCTAATTTATATACCGGAAAATTATGGAGTTCCCGCGGGAATAAAAAATAAACTCAAACCACGCGGACGAAGCCGTGGGCATGAACTAGTTGATTATATATGCTGTATAGTTGCTAGGACTAAACGCGTGAAACAGCCGCTTTGTACAGGAATAATTTATTATACGTTTTGTCCCATCGCGGTAGTCAGGGCGGCTCCATACACAGTGTGCGTTAATTAGTTTGTGTGCATGTTATTATGTACAGGTATGTATGTAAGTATATGTTTTACTTGATGATGCCCGTGACTTTAGGTACGTGTGGATTTAGCTTTTTAATTCCCGCGGGAATTTTCCTGGCTAAAAGGAGTAAGTAGGTAGATGTCCTTTCCCGGGACACAAACTATGTCTTTACCAAGTTTTGACAAAATTATTTGAAAAGATGGACCGTTAAAGCGTAACAGACAAACTAACTTTCGCATTTATAACAATGGATCCATTTATAATAGGATTTCCCCATTAGCATGTCTATGAAAAGTAGCCAAAAGTATATATTATCATCATGGGCAAAAAGAGCTTAATTAAATATCTCAAATTCGTGCAGCAGAAAATCTCGCTAAACCTGTATTACGTCCCTGCAGATTTTCGGCATTATTGACCGTATTTGGTCCGCATATTGGATCCCTGAATATATTATGGTAAACAGGACCTCAATCCGCTTGCAAGTTAAGTGAGCAAATATTTTCACTACATATTACACACCAAAACTTGTTAAAACATCTGAAAAAATTAAAGGCTTTGGTATCACAAAATTAAAGCAAAATATTTATTTTCGTTTTTAATTTAGTGTTGCGTGTAAATCATCATAGAATTAGTAGTGAGACAAATGGCCTAAAAACTCAATATTGTAACCACGAGAATCGTATGGACATCTGAATTTTATGTAACGTAATCCAATTGATTCAAAAGAGCTTTCGACTGATCAATAGTTAGTTTTTGCAATAAATCACTAAAGATCTACTTAGACCTGGACTGGCGATTCCAAACTAGTTTTTTTACATAAAAGTTCCATCATTTAACTTGGTGACCAATGTCATGGTCGATATCTTCTGTTTGTTGGTGCTTGGAGCTTTTTCTAAATTAAATTATAAGTACCTACTTGTTATTAATCAATTTAAATAATTATCTTCTGTTATTCAATACGTCGCTTTCTATTTCCGAATAACTATAACGTCTATACATCCACTACAGCCCACTGCTGGGCACAGGCCTTCACTTTCATAGGAGAGAGGGAATTGGAGCTTAGACCCACAACGCTGCTTCTAATGCGGGTTGGCGGGCTTTTAACGACTATTATCATGTTAGTGATAATAACCGGGACCGACGGCTTAACGTGCTCTCCGAGGCACGGGGGTGAAACACCATCCAACTTCCTAAATCCGGGCTTGTACTGAGAATTTCTAGTCAGAAAAACCCAACACTTAATTATGGCCCGACCCGGAACTAGAATCCGGGACCTCGTCGGCCGCAGTCGAACATGTTAACCACTAGACCAACCAACGAGGCAGTTTATTCATGCTCTATCAAAAAGATCACAAAATGAATGTCTGTAGGTACAATTGTTGCTAAACTAAAAGGTATAATAAAGTTTTTGAATTCAATTTTACTCTTTTTAACTGCAAACCAAACTTCACTAGCCTAGATGTCGATGAAACTTCTTAAATCGAGTGAAAGTGGTAATTGGACATCCAAAAGTTACGATGAAAACCGCTGACATCTTTCGATGTTTTGTCCCTTTTCCGTCAAAGTTATACAAAAGATCGGCAACCTTTTCACTAAAACTTTACTACGAAGTTTCGGCAAACCTTACTCGACTTTTTTAACTATGCACGACAAGAGGCATAAATCCATGCTATTTTTAATAGTAAATTCACCAACAACACGACGCATATACATTCAGATTTTTCAAATTTAGTTTAGGTAGTCTTTATTATTTTTAGAGCGCTTGTCGAAAAAATCCAATTAGGTAACTTCTTTAATGTGTGATAATACTTGAAACATAAAATAAATAGCTAATAGCTAATAGTACCTACCTAATTTAATAAAAGTTTGTAAAAATGCTTTATTAATAATTAAGGCTCATTAAAATGTAGAGCCACATTTTTGGTATGCGTTTATTAAACAAATCTGTATAAAACTTATCAAATAACATAAAGATATTAATTACAAACTATTTACCGCTCATATTCAGTTTCGCATGCGGCCTATATAATTTAACACAGGACAACACATCATTAGAGAACTCCAGAGAGATTATAGTACAGGATATCCAGTTAAGTGCTCTGTATCATCTAAGTGGCCATTATCGGATGCCTTGAGTTCCATACTGTGTGTAATAGTCCAAGAGACCGCAGAAAATATTAAGGAGTTGCTTAATAACATAGTTTTTTTATATTCAAGGTGTATAAAAAATAAAAATGAATAGGTATATTATAGGTAAATGCATCCCATCTTATAGGCCACATCATAAATTTTTGTCAGCTGTAAAATCAATGAGTGTTTAAACATATTTTCTAACCCATTACAAAGCACGAGCTCTTCTGGGTGAATAAGTCTATGACTTTCGTCGTCCTCGTCGGCCGTGGAAACGTAGAAGACAGACAGGCAGATAAACAGACAAACGGGCAGATACACACTTTTTCATTTATAATATAAGCAGAGATTTGGAACGTAACATACTTAGATACTGTTAGTAAATCTATGGTAGGTATTGGTAACTTTTGGTTTTGTTATTAATTTATTGTTGTAAGTGTGACGTCACCCGGGGTCACAGCTGAAAATCAGCGCCTAGCTTTGTATGCATTTTTAGCCTAAGACGCAAGGCAAAACGCTGAGGTGTACACCCTTTTTGGGTGGTGTCACAGACGAAAGTGTTACATTTGTATCTAGTTTTCTCTGTGACACCAATGGTGAATAAACTGTTTTTCTTTCTTTCTTTCTATGATGAAGCACCTCATCAAAATGCCCCACGGCCTCTCGGGACATTAGTCCAATAGTATTGTATAACTGAAGTAGCATTCAGCCGTGTCAAAGCGACACCGGTATAGTATTGCTCGACATCACACTAAACCCTTTGAACACATGTGAACGGTTTGAAAACTACTTGCTTGCCTGAACGAAATGGAATGCGTTTGTCACGTAATGTGCCTACGTACTCACCAAACGTACAACAAAAAAATTATTAAAGTTACTTTATTGTTACTTACTTACTACTGTTGTTACTACTTACTTTGTTTACTTTATTGTTATTACCGGCTTAGTTGTTTGTGAAATGCATAAGTGGCGGTCGTATACCTATATACAAATGTTATTTAATTTTTGACGACCTTCGTGGCGCAGTGTTGAGCGCTGTTGTCATAACGTGCGGAGGCTCCGGGTTTGATCCCCAGCAGGGTCAATTTAGGAATTTATAATTTCTGAATTTTCCCTGTTCTGGCCTGGTGGGGGGCTTCAGCCGTGGCTAGTTACCACCCTACCGGCAAAGACATACCGCCAAGCGATTTAGCGTACCGGTACGGCATCGTAATGCCGATGCCGACTAGGGGTATGAGTTTAATATATAACTGCCATGCCCCTAAACAGGCTAGCCCGCTACTATCTTAGACTGCACATATCATCAGCTGAGATCGCAGTCAAGAGCTAACATGTAGTGCAATTAAAAAAAAAATTAACTGTGGTCCCGGTTTTCCTAATAAATATTACCTCCCTATCCTCGGTGATTATTATTTCTAACGTGAAAGAGCACATAAATGTTTAGGAACTAAAATGACAGAACACAAAAAATACAAATAAAAAGCATTGTTGTGAAAGAAAAAAGTCCACAGCCCTGACACCTCAGCGTAATCAAAGTCACAATGGACGCAAATAGGGACATTATCACTCCTAAATCTTTAGGGCAGCCTCTCTCAACGCAGACTTTCCTGCCATTTTGTTGACTCAACCTCCTTACCTTAAATACCTTCCCAATCACTTATGCTAACAGTTCCACGTTCAGAAAAGCTAACTCTTGCGGGATGTAAACTGAAAAAAAGGATCTCGAATGGGGCCATAACAATAAATAACTTCCTCTAACGACATGGAAACAGTCCAAATGGTCTGGATTTTGAATCGATTGTTTGGGTAACGCAGTTGACTACGGCCTTCCTTCCACGACTGTCTTTAGCTTTTAAATTATTACCAAAGACGCAAATAAATCTAGATAACTGCACAATCTTATGTGAATTTCCGTCTTAGATATATTTTCTCTATCACGTACTCTGCAAACGATCTTCCCAAAGTTTAATTATAGAGCCGTACTATAAGATTTCTTTATGTATTGATTAAGATAATATCAGTATAAGGAATTCAGTTCCAACTAACTATTGGAAGGAAATACAGTAGTTCATAAACGTAATACCTTGTAGTTATTTAATCGAAGTGTTCCATTATAATGAGCGATTGAAAATAAATGATTGTCTTTTTACTTGAAATACAACTACCTATCGATGTAATGCAATAATGCAGTAGGGCAACTGGTAAACAGGAATACCCCCTCGCACCACTGGTGGGGCCAAGGGTCGCGACTCCAATGCAACTCAATTGAGCTAACGTGCCATATTTCTTAAAATTTACTAACTTTTTTTTATATCCACTACAAGTTCGCCCTTGACTGTGATCTCACCTGATGGTAAGTGATGATGCAGTCTAAGATGGTAGCAGGCTAACCTGTTAGGGGTATGGCTATCACGCTACAAAAAAACTCAGTCGGTATAAATTTTAATTAACTTTCATGCATTCAATAATGTTACCATATTGGCTGTCCATTAGTTTAATCCCTCGAGTGTATTTTTGATATACGGTCATATATCCCCTAGTTTATTTATTTAATGATGTTTGTTCACGCAATAATTCCTTGACATTTGATGCACGCAACCCTTCCCTGTCAGTAAGGCGAAAGTCAGCTAACGTTTTCTTTGCAGGCTATGTGAAGAATTACCCTTCCAGACAGGAGCTATCAACCTTAGCACATATGAAATAATAATCACTTCGTAAGCCTGAGGCTGCATCTTTCTACTATTTGGGTGCGATGAAAGGCTCGTTTTCGTGAATCGATAGATGTGCACGGTTGGACATAGCTCTAAATTTCACACACACCAAAGCGGTCTTGCGCTGCGTGGATCCAGCGGCTCCTTGCGGTCTGCTAAATCTAATGCTTTACTCCAGTACCCTAACGTCTATCGGTTCTTAACACCTTGTGCCCCGCCCACTGCCACTTTAACTCAAATTAGCATGATTCTTAGGCGAAAGGTAGCCAATGAGTATTCAGGTATAATAATTGATGACGTAGATGATTTAAGTAAAACACAATTTGTAAAGTGTTTTATTTCAAAAAATTTATAAAAAATTGTAGGGTAGATACATCTTCATAAACAGGTATGTAATCGTAAACATCAGGACAATACAGTGTAATTCTCCATATAGTGCACATATCAAATATCCGTTGATAAAAATGGGGCTTGTTTAACAAGACCCATTTTCATCGACATAAAACTGTAAACCACATGTAAAAAAATGTTAAACATTTTAAGTTTATTTTTTGATATTTAATGACAGGCGGTGTCCATAAAATAAGAAAAAGAAAGTTGAAAAAAAATAAAAGGTCTGTTAAGTACCTATTTCTTTGGTTTTTTAAATTTAAATTTTTTTAGCCCAATTTGATTTAACATGCACTTTATGAAGAAACAGAATAATAATATTATAGTAATTATATAATTTGTAATTATACCTTTAATTTGGTGGACGTGAGAGGATACATCTTTAGTGCATTGAAATTTAATTAACGACTATCGCAGACGAGCGATACTAGTCGGTCAAGAGGTATACTACCAGCTCTTAAAGCCGTATTGTTTTAATATTGTTAAAGTTCGTGTTTTAGAATTATAATCCTTATTTCAAGGACGTCAAGGTACGTGACATAAAACTGTCATTTTGAAGTAATACTGCTATATGCGATAGTAGTAATCCCCCTGACCAAATACGGCGAAATTGAACACAAAACCTATTATAGGTATACTTAAACGTAGACGCCTCACAACGTAAAATTCGATTTCGCCAACTAAAGTCTACCGTTGTAGTGTAGTGGCGTCATAATATAACCTGCAGCTATTAAATACACTTTACCCTGACATTAAACCACGTGAACGCCATAATACAATCGGACTCAGATAAAAAACGCTAGTCTGAGTTTTATCTTATAATAATAATATTTATACCTTTAGTTAAACATTTGTTTGAGGTGCATAGCTTCATAGACATATGAAACTCTGTGCATAGCTTAAGAAGATTTTTGTGAATAAAAAAAAAAATGCTAAGACTAAGAGTAGAGCTTAGATCTCTATAATTTTCTTGGGACAGGTAGGTAATACCATTGTCGGAAATATTAATTCATAAATAAATTATGACCCTCTATCTATACATGTTTCTTTCGCATTATCTAAAACATTGACTAGATATTTATAAAAATATTTAAAATTGTTACGAATAGAGTAATATGGATGTTTTTCAAACAAGGCATCTTTACTGATAATATTTTAGTTACTTACTAGTTATATCACTAAAACATCATTCTAAACAACTGGAATCTGGATAAGGAGTAAAAAAAAAAAAGCTAAAATAATTTATTTAGTGTCCGTTCAGATAGGCCACGCCACATCCAGACAAAAGCTGCAAAGTAGTCGTTAGGCAGTGGTTGTATTCAAAGTCTTGCTGAAACTGCCCGAAGTCGCAGTTCAAGATACTTAGAAGAGTACGGTTGTCGCAATGTGGTCATCGTGTGCAGTAGTGAGCTTAGTCTAAGTCTTTTATCATTGCAATGTTCGATTACGATTAATTTGATTGATCGTAATCGAGCATTCAATCATATTAACGTTAAAAAGAAAATGACTCAAACCCCCTTGATTTAACGTCACAAATTCAGTACAACCGATTTTGATTTCGAAACGTTTCCGCTTGGAGCGCTGGCTGTGAATGCATACACGAAATTGAGCTCTAACTCAATGCATTTAACTTTAATTTTACTTTGTTGCTAATGTGTTTGAACGCTGGATTACGATCAATTGAATTTGCAGTGTTAAAACTTTTACTAAGCACACTGGCGATACCATCACTATCCAGCAAGCGATAAGATTACCGCCAGTGGTTGCGAATATGGCTACCACGGGCAATCAGCTTCATTCTCCTATTCTGTTGTGGCCGCTACGTTATCGTTGTTGACCACATGTTCGTGACAGATGATTAATTATCATGCCTGAAAATTGTGGTACGTGTGAATGGAACCTCGCCGTCTCATACAATTGGTGCTTGATATTTTTGCTGTACTGCAATTGGGATTGTGGTACGTCTAATAGCATCCTTAAATACAATCCATACTAATATTATTATAAATATGGGTAAGTGTATCACTGCCGCGCGTGCCGCGATTTTATTGTGGGGCAGAGCAGCTGATATCCAATCAATTTTTGTATTGCAGAAAAGAGCCATCCGTTCTATTTATAAACTCGGATCACGCGTATCACTTCGTGAAAAATTCAAAGAGATTGGTGTTCTTACGGTGCCTTCACAATACATATACAATAATATAATCTTTGTTAGGCAGAACATTAATCTTTATAAGCAAATAAGTGATACTCACAATCGATGTACTAGAAACCGCCATAAGCTTGTAACAGCGTCATATCGCGTGCGCAAGGTGCAGAAATCCTTTGTGGGGTCGAGTATACGCTTTTATAACATGGTACCAAAAGAGTTTCTGGAGTTGCCATTACATAAATTTAAAGACTGTGTTAAACAGCATCTGTTAAGTCGAGGGTATTATAGTATAGATGATTTTCTCGATGACAAAGTTGCATGGAAGCAACCGGCTTCGCATCCAGCAACCCACAAGTCAGTGTAATACCTACTTGTAACGTAGCGTATGCATTTTATATTAAGTATGTATATACAAATTGTTACATTTTTCTGATTTTGAAAAGAGCAACTGCTGAGTTTCTTGCCGGTTCTTCTCAGTAGAATCAGCTTTCCGAACCGGTGGTAGATTCTTACGACTTATCATAAGTGACACTAGTGGTCCTACATGAAATAAATCATTTTCATCATTTTTTTCATCACTGTCTGTCATTTTTTCTCGGATCCATTTAATCGATTTTGATTAAATTTCGAAAAAATTTATTGCATCGAGAATACGCATGTTTTCATCTCCCTAGAATGCAACATGTCATTAGCGAAGTCGCAGGCGTCATCTAGTTATTGATTTAAGTGCCTTATTTGACACAAGGTTAGGTTAGTTTATGCATACCTAAATTTACATACATAAAGTGCAATAAAGTTATAGAGTGCAGCTACACCTATAATTCAAGAAGCTTTTTATAGAGTAATTTCCCACTAGATTTTTGATCCTTCATAATTTGTAGTTTTTCGGACTTTGTCCTTGCTTCTTACGCATATAAACAAATATTATATAAGAGCTTAGAAATTACCTTAATAAATAGGCATATATATGATTTTCAACTCATTACCGGCTCACTACTGAGTACGAGTCTCCTCTCGGAACAAGAAGGGTTTGGCCATAGTCCACCACGCTGGCCAAGTGCTGATTGGCAGACTTCACACACCTTCGAGAATATTATGAGAACTGTCGGGCATGCAGGTTTTCTCACGCTGTTTTCCTACACCGTTTGAAGCAAGTGATATTAATTTCTAAAAACGCACGTAACTACTAAAAGTTGTGTGCTTGATGTGCGTGCCGCGATTGAATCCGCGACCCCTTATAGAAGGTCGGGTGTCTTTTAACCACTAGGCTATTACCGCTTCATATAAGAATATAAGAAGGATTAGTACATAGTTCTTGACAAAAAATATCTTCCGTCCGGCTATCCGTAGCACTTCACATTACTAATTTATTTATATGTAGCTTTTCGGCATTTAAAATTTCACCAATATCAATGGGAAACTTTATGATAACAAAATTGTTTTTATACAAGTGCATTATTATATTAATCATACAAATTACAAACGTTTATTATTTACAATACTCTTTGGCTTTACAAGCATCAAATCTTTTCATGTACCTATGTAATAATCACCGAACTTTATATTAGAAGCAATAGTTCCTTGAGGCATCATCACCTCTTGGCTCCTGTTGTCACCCATAATAAAACTGGGAGTTCGTGTAACCACTCAAGCTCTTAGGACTCATCATTATATCCGAATCAGCCTCTTTATTACCAAATCTGGTACTTGCATCTCTTGAATGGCTTGGTACGTAATCTACGTTACCATACATATTAGCTCCAGCACATGGGTATACCGTATTCAAAGGCCGCATTGCCCTGAGAGTAGCTTTGTTTAACCCATCTCTGTATAGAATCATATCTGGATGTACTGGATCATAGAAAGTTCCAGATATATGACTGACGTCCACATCATTGTCTAGATCTGATGCAGCATCGTTGAAAACGTTTGGTGCTTCTGTTGTGAACATGTCACCGTTCTTTGAGTTGCTTGATCTTTTTTTGTTCTTGTAGTACCGTATACCAACGACGACTGCTGCTAATATGATAACGATTATGGTTGCTATACTTATGTAGATAAGAAATTTAAGATTTGATGACTTTATTGATGAATCTGTAACAAATAATGTTTCCATTATTTTTGATCCTTGGATAGTTACTTCAACAAGGCTCTGATTGTAGACTATGGCTCGTAAAGTACCTATTTAGTATACCTTTTATTTATTTTTAAACTATGTAATTAAAATTAGCATATTCCATCCTTTGATTATATACTCTATAATCAAAGATTCCATCTTATAAGTAATGCGTTACTAATTTACATAATCAACTTACTCCTTCACTCTAATCGGTTCATAGTAATTTAACAAAAATATATCTAGGTATACCTACTAATATTATCTATACTAATATACTAATATTATAAATGCGAAAGTTTGAATAGACGTATGTATGGATGGATGGATGTTTGTTACTCAAACACGCCCAAACGTCTAAACGAATCTGGATGACATTTAGCACATTTTGTCTGATGGGTCAATTTGACAGATGGCTAGCTCATTTTTTGCGCAAAGGATCAACCTGGTTGTCCAGCGCGGAAATGCAGCAATGATTCATGCCACCATTCCACGCGGGCATGATTTGTTTAGTAATAAGATTAAGCTAGCTAGTTAAAAGTTCTACTGTAACGTTTTCAATAAATATATTTGAGCCAATATTTTCATAAACAAATATTATGTTCAGTCAACGTGATTTCCTTTGAATTTAATCTATATTAGTTCTTTATTTAGTTTTATGTGTAACATCAATAAGCTTGTTACGGAATCACTAGCCGATGCCCGCGACTTCGTCCGCGTGGTTTACGTTTTTTGATTTCCGCGGGAACTCCTTAATTTTCTGGGATAAAAAGACACTCTCCAGGTCCTCGCCTATACCCATGCCAAAAATCACGTCGATCACAGAGATAGATTAATAATTATAGTCTGGAATAAGGCATAGGCTACTTTTTATCCCAGAAAATTAAAGAGGTCCCGCGGGAGCCGAAAAACCTCAATCGACGCGGACGAAGTCGCGGGCATCAGCTAGTACTTTTATAATTCGCAAATGAATAGGTACATTAAACATTGAAAATTCACTACCCATTGATAATTACGAATTTAAAATATGTATTTTAATTCCAAAACAGTGTAATTCAATAATCATTTGTATGAACAATAACTTCTATTTGCATTGGAAATCAAATTAGATTTCCCTCATTGGAATACAATAATTCAATTTGAATACAACGTGCGGTTTCCCACGTCACACCTAAATGAAAGGGCATTATAAACAATATACATTCATTATCCAGACTCATTTAGCTATTTACTAGAGATTATGTGAAAGCGGCCTAAACCATGGGTAACAATAGTCCAACTGTATATTATGTCAGTCGGTAAATTGGCTGAATAGGCATGATGACGATCAAATCAGCGACTCTTTATCAAACTTAAAAACGCGCTTCTAGTATGGAAGTTTGTATGAAATAATCGTCATCGTCATCAAATTTCAACGCACTTGTTTTTCTTTAATCGATAGTTTTTAATGGTTGTCAAACTTAAATCTAACCGAGGATGTGAATTTCAGAAGACTTAATATTTAATAATCAATAAGAAAGTATTTATTTTTGTTAAATTTTACAATCGTCAAACAAATTGACCACTGGTTCGGAAAATAGCCATCAAGAATCTATTACTCTGTCCTTCAATAATAATTAATATCACTATCTTTAGCTTAAAGACGAAAGTATGGCGAAATTCTCAGGGCCGACGCTTAACTATGGATTAAGTTGAATCCGCGGTAAGTACAAAATTGTTGTTGTTGTTGTGAACAAAATATCAAATTTATTTGTCTTGGACATACATACAGTTAAAGTCCGCGTCCATGAGCGGATTTTAGCCTAAGTAATTTAGATAAATACATAAATCCGAATTTGAGTTACAATAAAAAAAAATAAGCTGCGCTCTTACTCTGCAGGTAGGTTGCGCCTCGATTTTAAAACAACGATAAAAGATACTTTTTTTTTATTTAAATAGCGAGCAAACGAGCAGGCGGGTCACCTGATGGTAAGTGATTACCGCCGCCCATGAACATTTGAAGCACCAGAGGAACCGCCAATGCGTTGCTGGCTTTTGAGATGTTTGTTTATCCGACCTTTGAAGAGCCCCATATTATAATCAAGAGACTTAATTATATTATTGTGTTTACATAAAATGTTTTCTAGTTCTAAGCTTACATCTTTATAGTCAGGAGGTGCTTTTAGACGATTGATAGCTCTACGAATTCTCAGAATTAATGAAGGGACCGAAACTGTGAAAATCTTACCTTTATACTTTAGTCCATTCAGATTGCTTGTTGAATGTATGATTGCAGTTTGTGGAATTGTATTAGTTTTCGAAGGCTTGTTCCATTGCACTACAATATCTGAAATAAAATTTATGTAAATTGGGATTAAAATTAGGCGTCTACTTTGTAGGTTTTTGGCATGTGTTAGGCCATAATCGTTTTATTAAGAATATTTACGTTTATTTCAAGGTTATGCCATTTGCCAGGTTATGCCCACGATTTTTTTTTTAAATATCGGTTCAACGGTTGAGCCGTGAAAAAGTAACAGCGAGGTACACAGATATTTATAGCAGATCTATGTGTATGATTCAATCAATAGGTACCTGGAGTATCGAAATGTTCCTGAGCTTTATTGACGTCATAGCGATTCACTTTGTCCTCTTCAGAGGCGTTCTCGTACCTGTCAGTGAGGACGCCAAGAGGAACTGTAGGAAAATAAAACGTGTTTAAGCATTTTCGGTCGTAGTTTTGGTGCTTTAGGGTGTTTTTTTAAACAACCCATGTCCCATTTTGACACTAGGCTGAGGAGATAATGACACTCCTGCGCAGGACTTTTATGACAGCGCGCAGGACTTATTCATGCTAGGTATGTACTGTCATTTGGTGTGAACACCTGTAGCCTGACACTACATGGGATCGTAATAAATAAGAAGACCCAAATTAATTTCATCTCTAATCAATTTCGAAAGTGGGAAGGTGACATCTTGAATACTCTGAAAAAGAAAAACTCACGAGCGTGAAACATGGAAGTGCCTGGAGGTATATGGAATAGAAAAATCTTTATTGGCAGCTAAACACAAAATGTACAAAATAAATCAAAATTAAAAAAACTTAGTTACATGCAATGTATTAAAAATTGTTAGTTTGTACAGCAGTGCAATGCTACCAACAGGTCAGTCAGTCACTCAGCTTGTGTTGGTGCTCCTGGCCTCTCAGACTAAAAACTGGATTTGCCGCCAGTTCTCGCGTCTGAGGTTTCAGATGCTAAAAGTGGTCACTGAAAATCAGCGTTGGGACATCCCAACGCTGATTTTCAGTGACCACTTTTAGATGCGAACGTCAATGGCATTGCCTTTATGTTATACTAGATTAATGCCCGCGACTTTATTCGCGTGGACTAGGTTTTTTCCCGCAGAAATTCCTTAATTTTCCGGGGTAAAAAGCCTATGTCCTTCCACGGGTTACAACCTATCCCTGTACCAAATTTCATCAAAATCGGTTGAACTGATGCGCTGTGAAAGCGTAGCCGACAGACAGACAGACGACATACGGACAGACAGACACATATTTTCGCATTTATAATATTAACATGGATTTCAATTCAACTTTATTTTGATTTTCCGAGAACATACTATGCTAAGATGATAAATACATACCACAAGTGTGTAGAACTCTGAGGTACGCCCTGGTGTCTGGTCGGCAGGGAGATCCGAAGGTCTTGCTGTCCACCACAATCTGACACTGCTGCTTGCCGTGGCAAATCTGCATCGTCGTCTTTAACGCGTACGGCGCTGAGCATGCTAGAAAATAATTTAAAATCAGGCTATCTCCAGAATGCTATATTAAGCTCGCTAAAATATCTCTATCAGAATATGGGACTAATTACACTTATTCGCGTGGATTCAGCTTTTACGCATCATACGCATCAAATGAGCTATAATAATAATGTCCTCCTGACCGAATTTCGACCACGGCGGTCAATCTCCATAGAGATTCATCTGCGCGGGAGATATTAATAGGTGCACTCTCTGTTGCTATACTCTCATAGCCCGATAGGACGAAAAATCCGACACGACCGGAGAGAAATCCTTCTCCAGAAACTTGTCAGCCAGTCAAAATGAGCTATAAACAGCTGAACAGACGCGTATGGCGCCCGGTGCACAGTTAATCTCGGAAGTCAATATTCGATCAATGATCGAATTCCAAATTGATATTGTATAGAGTGTATTGACGGTCAATCCAACAAGCCACTCTACACGATCAATCTGGATCGAGATCATTGATCGCGGATCGCGATCCATTGACTGTGTACCGGGCATGCCGAAAATATTAATATTGTATGGAGTACGGACTACGAAAAGATGAATCCAGCTGAATTACTTATTTATTCATTTTTATTAAACCTTAGTAGTTCGATGTTCAGACAGCCATAATTTTATTCAGGGTTTAAGTCAGGCTCTAAGAGAATTTAAAACCATACCTATCTATTTTGCATATTGGATCAGGCGACTAACCGTAACTGTAATAATATTATCCATAAAATGCAACACGTGGTTACGAGTATAATGTTGTACCCAATAGGTACAAGTACCTATCAAGACGGAGACCGAAACATAAGCCGTATTTTTCAGAGTTTTTAAAGCTAGAAAGCTGAAATTTTGCACAGGTTCCCTTTATAAAGACAATGAATAAGCCTGGATTTTCCGAAATTCCCACGGGAGCGATGGACGTTATGGACTCGGTCGCTAGTAATATTACGATACATGCATGTTCGAAAAATTGCCGAATCGAATGACGTTCCGATCCGACTATGTGTATAGCACCCTTAATGATTGAGAATTTCACGCAAGCAACCTTATTAAAAACTTGCTAACCGCAAGTATCTTTAGATTTCTTTTTAAAGCGTCATTAGGGAGTTCCAGCAATTCATCACGTGCTCCAGACGCGGCGTCCGTCGAAACGATTAAACGCTTACTTTAAAACTATGGTATTTTATGCAGTCCCATTAAAATGCTGTAAGCTGAGCTTAATTACAGCGTTTTAATTTTGTGATTACATTACTTTATAAAACATTTCCATTTACGCTTTTAAGTACATTAATGCAATGCAATTTTTTTGGATTAACGCGAAATCCTGTAATGTATTCAAACTTGGGATGCGAGTACATTGGCGTAAAGTGGGAAGAAGTGAAGTGACGCCTTAAAGTAAACTCAATATTGAACCATTTTGTTTTTAAAATGCGACAATTATGTTATGATCAAAGTGGAGCATTAGTACCTACCTACCTAATTATTATCTAATATCCATACTATAGTATTATCAATGCGAAAGTGTGTCTATTTGTCTGCTACGCTTTCGATCCCATCCCCATCTGATCAATCCCCATCTGATTTTGACGAAATTTGGTACGGAGGGAGGTTGAATCGCAAGGCTTTTTATCCCGGAAAATAAAAGAGTTCCCACGCAATATTTCAAAAACCTCAATTCAAGCTGACGAAATCGCGTGCATCATCTAATCACAAATAAATAACCTTTCAGCTATAAGTGAATACTCAATACCTAAAGCATTCCCAAATCACTGTAGCCTAGTCTATTCTTTTTGTTTTATGAATTGCACAAACAAATACAAAAATTATGTATCGCCAAACTACACACACAGTTTGTTGGCGAGAAACAAATTTCAATTGAATTTCAGTATTTTTTTTATAAATATGACATACAATCGTAAACATTACTACTTAACTCCCTACCCCTAATTGGCTTCTATAGGGCATCGTATCTGAACGCTAAGCCGATTGGCGAAACGGCAGTAATTAGCTGACGGTCAAGAATTCGAACCGGACAACAACAATAATATAATACCTTTAACAAGATTTTTTTACACTGATTGAACAAAGAATGAAACCATAATTCTAAGTTAATATTAGGTAGGGTTTCGCATTTAGGGAGACCTCCGAACGTTGAGGAGTTGAGGGACATTTTCAATATGTCCCACCTTGTTTGTTGGGAATGATCGCTTGAAATTAATCAAGAATTTTCAAGAAGGTCGGTCCGTAAGTCGTTTCATATTTTGTTTTGATTTTCGAAAACTATACCTACTATTTTTTTTTTCCAGATTCAGTTATTTTCATAACAAGTGTAGATACATAGGTATAAGATGGTTAATTTAATTACATATAGAGTCCAACATATTAGCCGAACCGAAGTTTAAGAAATAAAGCTTGCTTCGCGGAATTCGTAGTTAATAATTGGATCACTGGATAATTTCCGGTTTGCTTTTCATGACTTTTTGCATCCCTCCATTGTATATGGTTACGATTTCCATTATTTAAAAAAAAATACCTTCATCAATCGCTCCTGGGGGTTGCTGGCAAGTCAGGGGTAACTCGTGGGCAGTTCTACCGTACTGCGCGTCGTATATCACCAGCCTGAAGTTTGGATTGCAGGTTAACTCGACAAACTTGTAATGGATAAAAAAATGTTACCTTTATCCATCGCTCCCGCGGGTTGCTGACAAGTCAGGGGTAACTCGTCGGCAGCCCGACTGTACTGCGCGTCGTATATCACCAGCCTGGAGTTTGGATTGCAGGTTAACTCGACAAACTTGTAACGGATAAAAAAATCTTACCTTCATTCATCGCTCCCACGGGTTGCTGACAAGTCAGGGGTAAATCGTGGGAAGTCCAACCGTACTGCGCGTCGTATAGCATCAGCCTGGAGGTTGGATTTCAGGTTAACTCGACAAACTTGTAATGTATTTAAAAAAACGAACCTTCATCCATCGCTCCCGGTGGTTGCTGGCAAGTCAGGGGTAACTCGTGGGCAGTTCTACCGTACTGCGCGTCGTATATCACCAGCCTGGAGCTTTGGTTGCAGGATAACTCGACGATGTCACCCTCGCATACTGTCCGACTGTGGAACTCATCTGAAAGGGTAAGTCGTATGAGAATTTGCTAATTAACTGGAAGCAAACTGAATAAAAAAGAAGCGCAGTGGAGTGCTGTGGTATTATAGGTCTTAGGTTCATTTCCAGGCAGAGGCTAGTTGACACCCACCTTACAACGTGGCGCGCTAAGCGACTAAATGCAATGAACCGCGTAGAAATTAATTTAGGAAGGGTACGGTTTAATGAAAATTAGGCAGTGATGTGTTAGTCGGTATAAACCGATTAGTAAACGCGAGCGCTATCCACCAGAATAAAGTTGGGCTGATTTCCAAAATAATATATCTGTAACACAATCCAGGAACTTCAAATTCAATGTCAAAAGCGAGGAGAACGCCTCTGAAAAGAAACTAATAAAGGGACATCCGAGATTTTTTATTTATTCCTAAATTCCTTAAAGGAACGATTAAGTATGAATTATGATTCAATCTCTTCAATGTAGTAAACTTTACAAAAACATGAAACCGCCCTTATCACGAGTTCATTTACGTTCCCTTTTCGTTTTATTGTTGAAAAATGTGATGCGTCATCCACTCTACCATAATAGTTATCTCATTAATCAAGTTTTTCTATTGATGACAGTTTTTCGTTTGACCACGACCTCAACTTATAGCAAATGACGAGGCAATCTTCGAAATGGGATAGGCAAAAAGTTTGGCAGTTTTAAACGCAAAAGCTTCAACATAGCTTCAGGATACAATAATACCTACTAAATTGTTTCTGAAGCATTGTTCTTTTTTAAGTTTAAATTTTAAATTAAACTTGCCTTTAATTCTATATTCATTGTATCCTTCAGCAAAACAATTCATTCATTCCATTACTTACCATAAAAATAACGTAAACACGTAAACAACAATTTTTCATCATAAAACAGGGGAAAATTCACTAAACGTCGACTTTCGATGGTCAGTAGTTAGGGGTAGTTGGCTAGAGTGTAGGGTTGTGATTTATGCGGGGTTATTAAATTCTGGATAGGGGTTGCTGCCCCGGGTGCGGTAAGTCGTAGGTGAGGCTAGGTGCGGCCCTCATTAAGGGTAGTAGAGCAGACGGGCGTTTTAACGCTGCGTTTTTATATAATATACTTATCTCAATTGAATCACCAACTCTTTATCATGGGTCTAAACGCTCGCTTAGTATAGGACCTTGTATCAAATTAGAACGTAGATATCATACTCGTACTAACACATTTTTGAAGACCGTACGTTATTTTCTACGTTAAACTAGATAATATATAAAATAGTTATCAAAGAAACAAACAAACGGCATAGATTTAATGTCATTTGGAAGACCATCTATATACCTACTAATGACTAAGAAATTATATAGGCTTATGACTACATATTTTATTTTTGACACTTGTTTACACATTCCTATTGTAACATTTATTGTGTTTTTGTAATAAGACTATTAAAATGTGCCTAAACTAGCGGTAGTTCGCGTATAAAATAAACGCTTTGAACCGCCCGTATACAGGTTATTCAGATCAATATTACAATAGTGAGCGGTATCCACAAATAAAAAGCGGTCAGAGTCGGACGTCTAGTAATTGATAAACGAATCCCCCTGGCGCTTTTAACGTATTGGCGGTATTGGCGGTGTAGAATTCCTAATGGAACGGAAGGGTTGAGGTAGTCTGCATCGCAATTACTTAAATGGCTAATTATTTATTTGCATGTGTACTGGCTAGTAAATTAATATTTGGAAGATAATACTATAATCACTACTAGCCCGCCAACCCGCATTGTAGCAGCGTGGTGGGTCTAAGCTCTAATTCCCTCTCTAATTCTACGAGAGTAGAGGCCCGAGCCCAGCAGTGGGACGTTAATGCGTAAACTTGTAACCGATTTGGTTTTGTATAATTTGTAATGTCACAAAACTTAAACTTTAGTTCAATTGAGCAACATAAAAGGCCCGTCGGATTAGCCGTCGGACTAAATTGTTGAAATTGAAACATGTATCTTTACATATTGTTTAGCTGGGAATCTGAATATATTATTTTACTAGATGCCCGTGACTTCGTCTGCGTGGATTAAGGCTTTTTAATTCCCGCAGGAACTCTATAATTTTCGAAATGAAAAGTAGCCTGTCTTTCGTTGAGATGCAATTCAACTTTAACTGTTCCAAATTTCATCAAAATCGGTTGAAAGATGAGCCGTAAAAACGTGACAGACGATCAAACAGACAGAGAGACGAACAGACAAAAAATCTTTCGCATTTATTATATTAGTACGAATTTTAAAACAAACCTACGTATTTTTAGTTATTAGTAGATGAATTTTAGTTTATTTTTCTAGATCGATTCCCGACTATTGAAAAATAACTAGCTAATTGATCAACGAATACCTCATGCTTTTAGCGTATTGGCGGTGTAGAATTCCTAATGTAGCGGAAGGGTTGAGGTCGTCTGCACCGCAATTAATATCGCTAATTTACTTGCATGTTTACTGACTACTCTGATAATATTTACATCGATATTCTTTTATACTAATATTTATTATAAATGCGAATGTTTGGATAGATGGATGGATGGATGGATATTTGTAACTCAATCAAACCAGTGCTGAACGGATCTGTATGAAATTTGGCACAGAGATAGGATAGATTATAATCATAGGGATAAAAGTAGGTTCCAGACTATAGTCTTTTCATCCCTATGTGTTATTCCAGACTATAGTCTGGAATAACACATAGGGATAAAAAGTATTTTATGCCGGAAAATTAAAGAGTTCCCGCGGTAACCAAAAACCTTAATCCACGCGGACGAAGTCACGGGCATTAGCTTAAATAAATGTTTATGTCTATTTTTTTGTATTAAATTATTATTTTTACTTAATATATTATCATCATAATTTAGATCAATGATCTATATATACGAGTATTATGATGAAGTGAAAAGCCCGCCAACCCACATTGGAGCAGCGTGGTGGGTCTAAGCTCTAATTCCCTCTCTCCTATGAGAGTGGAGGCCTGTGCCCAGCAGTGGGACGTTAATGGGCTGTAGTAGAGGTGGTGGAAAAGTCCTAGCTCATTCACTCACTGACTAACTCAGCCTAGACTCAACTAATGCCCAACCTAGAAAGCTAAAATTTTGCCCAGAGGTTCTCATCCTAATGTAGACAAGGAATTAGGCTAGATTTTTCGAAATTCCCACGGGACCGAAGCCGCGGGCTATCGCTAGTGTATAATTTATTTGTTGAAAAAACTTAATCTTTTTTTGTTATTTTTTGTTAGGTGCTACATCAATTATTATAATTACAAGTTATTGTCAATATAACATAAGTATTAGGCTTCCGAAGTCGATGACCTAAAAACATATAAAATAAACTAAGTCATAAGTCATAAGTCATAAATATTTATTCAATTTAGGTAGATACACTACACTTATTGACGTCCAGTTACATAAAAATATGATGGTGATAATCTGTTACGGTATCTTAAAACAAAAGCTACGAGGGTTCCAAACGCGCCCAGGTCTGAGAAGATCCTACAACAAACTCAGCTGGGTTAAAACTACTATTTATACCTATTTTTAGTTTAATCAAACTCGAATCAAAATTCATATTTGATTAAACTAAAAATATCACTCTAATGTCTCTACTTTAATTGAGGAACGAACAGCATTGCTTTTAACGTACTACAACACCGGTTTAATATTACTAATGGAACAAAAGGGTTGAGCCCGTTCACGTAGAAATTAATATTACTAATTTACTTGGAAACAACAGAGTCTAATTTCTATACCAATATTTAGTAATTACACAAAACAAGTTTGAAATTACTCTATAGTCGACCACTCCACGCGCTCCGATTTTATGGAGTAAAATAATATTTGAACGAGTTTTGTTAGCAAGAATTTAATTGAGTGTTAGTTGATGCCCGCGATTTCGTTCGTTTTGATTTAGTTTTTTAAAGTTTGTTTAGAAAAACATTTTACATAATTATTAGGATTAGGCAAATTTTGAGCTATACTCCCTAATTATACTAATTTATCGTCTTCATAATTTGCAATCTTCCGAAAAGAAGCTTCAAATATCCATCAAGACCAAACTCAGTTTACAGCGCCTTTCGAACTCCCCCAAATTATACAGCGCCGGCAAAGTTCATGTAATCGGATTTTTATGAGAGAACTTAGCACCTAAAGACTGCAAAGTTCATGAATAAATAAACTGCAAGTAAATCATACGGTAGCGTAACAGTAGAATAGCATAGAAGTTTTAACTACTAGCTGTTTTTCGCAACTTTGTTCGCTACAACGACTGAGTTACAATAATATATTTTACTCTATAATATGGTTGCCACGACTTCGTCCACTTGTATTTAGGTTTTTTTAAATCCCGTGGGAACTCTATGATTTTCCGGAATGAAAATTAGCCTATATTCTTTCCCGGAATGCAGTCTCTATATCCATCAAAATCGGTCGATAAGGTGGGCCGTGAAAGCGTAGCAGATAGATACACCTTCGCATTTATAATATTAGTATCGATTCAACATAGCCGGACTTTTCAAGACCGGGAAATGTCGACGAGAAAAATGCAGAAAAACGGACTCCACCTCGATGGGAAAACGATTAGTCGAAGAAGCGTATGAATATTCTGAACTCAGATAAAACAGATATTTGTGAAGTCGACGAGCATAATATTTTATTGAAAGGGTAACATGGATCCCCCGATATTTTTTGTTAATGGCCCCGATTTAGGTCATGTAGGATTCATTCACATAAAAGGAAAATATCATCGCACTTACTCAACGTTAGGTTTTCTTTGGAAGAGAAATTGCGGTATTATTTAATACAGCGCCAGCAAGTAATGTCGGACTTATATGATATGATAGAAGGACCATTATTTCTACTCAATGTACTTAACATAAATAGTACGTTACGTAATAATGTCTTAGAGCTATTTATGACGCCGCTTTTCGTCTAGTAGTAAATTTAATCTAATCTAATCCGCACTGAATTCTTGTTGTATTATAACGTCGGCAGGCTGTCCGTAGAAATGATATACAAAACGCCTGCTTCCTTACTACTACTCGTGACAAGCTCAAATTCCAATAATCATTAACGATAAATATATAGGTACACACTAGATGATGCCCGCGACTTCGTCCACGTGGATTAAGTTTTTTGATTCCCGCGAGAACTCCTTAATTTTCTGGGATAAAAAGTAGCCCATGCCCCTACCAAATTTCATGAAAATCGGTAGAAAATCTGGGCCGTTAAAGCGTAGCAGACAGACAGACAGACAGACAGATAGACACACTTTCGCATTTATAATATTAGTATGGATAGTATGGAAAGTATGGAATATGGATAGTATGGATTTACTTATGTTAACTTTTTGGGTATTTTCGGCCAGAGTGCCGAATAACGATTCTAAACTGAACTTGTTTGCTGAATTAAACTGAATCAAATACCGTTAAAATATACATTTTAAGTATGTTCCTACCCATGACGTTTTTACAACACAAATCATTGACATATTTTGTATTTCTTAAATCCAAAAATCGAATGGGATCCAATTTTTAATCACACTTGATACGTAGGTACTTAAAACACCCCCACAAAATATATGGTGCCTACAAAACAGCAGTTCTGTTTGGCAGTCAATTTAAATACAGACGAAAGCAACATTCGCATTATCTACATTACGTCCGCAAAAAGATCTCGTAAGTACGCTCAAGTTGCTAAATCATTTTTACTTCAATAATAATCGTCACTAAAAGGAATTTTCGTGTAATATGGAGCCAAGTGGACATTTACAGAGACAAGTGTCGTTTAAATGTGGGCCTATGGGTCAGGCATTTGAATAATTCGATAAACTTTCCCGCTTGCGGTCAGAGATCAACAAAAAAGCAGGGATACTGCTATGATATTCCCTCTGAACTTAGTTTGGGATACCTTTTGACAGGCCTTGACCACGGTTTATCGGAACGGACACTATGTAAATAACATTACATAGTGTCCGTTGTTTGACAATATTTCGAGCTAGTTGAGGCCCGCGACTTTGTCCGCGTGGATTAAGATTTTTTATTCCCGCGGGAACTACTTAATTTTCCGGGATGAAGAGAAGCCTATGCCCTTCCCCAGGATACAATCTACCTCTATACCAAATTTCATCAAAATCGCTCGCAAGGATGGGCCGTGAAAGCGTAGCAGACAGACAGATAGACAGACACACTTTCGCATTTACAATATTAGTATGGATTTAAAGTCCACACTATCGGAGCGTGAACTCGCGGCTTTTGCAAAGCTTTGTCATACGCCCTTATTAGTTATCTACGAAGTACGAGCAAACGCTAAATAGGTAACATGGTCTCACCTCTTTAGATCTATATATTAACCCACTAGATGATTCCCGCGACTTAGTCCGCATGGATTAGGATTTTTGATTCCCGCGGGAACTCTTTAATTTTCCGGGATAAAAAGTAGCCTATGTCCTTACCCAGGATACAATCTACCCCTGCACCTCACATTTCATCAAAATCGGTTGAACGGTTGGGCCGTGAAAGCGTAGCAGACAGACAGACAGACAGACGGACAGACAGACAGACACACTTTTACATTTATAATATTAGTATGGATTAGTATGGATATTAGTATGGAATAGTATGGATTAAGTACCTAATGTATAAATAATAGATTGCCCTTGCCGTGAATCGAACTCGGGGCCGAAGACCACAGCATTCACCAATATGGTAGCGGGCTAACCTGTTAGACGTGAAGCAGATATATTAATCCCACACCCCTAATCGGTTTCTATACGGCATTGACCGGAACGCTAAATCGCTTGGCGGTACTTCTTTGGCGGTAGGGTGGTAACTACTCGTAGACACGGCCGCAGGCTCCCACCAGACAAGACCAGACTCAAATAAATATTATAAATGCGAAAGTTTGGATGGATGTATTGATGTATGGATGTATGGATGTATGGATGTGTGGATGTATATGGATGTTTGTTACTCAATCACGCTCCAACGGCTGAACGGATCTGGATGAAATTTGGCACAGAGATAGATTATAGTCTGGAATAGCACATAGACTACTTTTTATCCCGGAAAATTAAAGAGTTCCCGCGGGAACCGAAAAACCTCAATCCACGCGGACGAAGTCGCGGGCATCAGCTAGTAAATTCATAAATTATAAATTCCCCTGCCGGGCATCAAACGCCGGGACCTCCTTTTTAAGACCACAGTGGTCACGAGCGCTATATCGCTTGGAAGCACGTCTTTGCTGGAATTTCTCTAATAAAAGTACTGATGCAGGCTCCCACCAGACAAGACCAGAGTAAATTCAGAAATTACAAATTTCCCCTGCCAGGCATCGAACCGGGGACCTCCCACTTAAAAACCACAGTGCTCACGAACTCTATATCGCTTGGGGGCACGTCTTTACAGGAATCTCTCTAATAAAAGTACTGATGCAGGCTCCCACCAGACAAGACCAGAGTAAATTCAGAAATTACAAATTCCCCCTGCCAGGCATCGAACCGGGGGCCTCCCACTTAAAAACCACAGTGCTCACGAACTCTATATCGCTTGAGGGCACGTCTTTACAGCAATCTCTCTAATAAAAGTACTGATGCAGGCTCCCACCAGACAAGACCAGAGTAAATTCAGAAATTACAAGTTACCCCTGCCGGGCATCGAACCGGGGACCTCTTATAAGACCACAGTGCTCCCGAACGCTGTACCTATCGCTTGGGGGCACATCTTTGCAAGAATCTCTCTTAATAAAAGTACTGATGAAGTGGGTACTTACGTGGTCGACACTTGTAGGCCACTTCGACAATCTTTCCAACTTGAGGGCAGGGATCGATTATCCCCGGCTTGGTTTTCGTGCTGAATTCACATTGGGGCTTCTTTTGACAGGCTTCCACGACAGTTTGTAGAAGTGAGTACTAGGCAGAAAATATATATGTCAACGTATCGAATTATTAGCATTCTTATGTTATAGGGTAGGTATACTATCTTCTTCTTTCTTCTACCGTAATAGTAGTTTGTGATATAAGAGCGGTAAGTAGGTTTTTACATAGGTACGAGTTGCGGCATCAGGCTGACCAACATCACAACGCCCGTGTATCACGCAATATTTTTCAATATATTATGTATTTGCAAGAAAACTTGAAATAAAACTCAAGTAGGTAGGTACTAGGTACTTACTAGAAAATGGTTTTAGCTACTTATTTCGAGTTTTTTGGCGTGAATTTTTTCTCACATTTCAAATAAGTACCTAATTATTGTTGATTTAATTTTATTATTCCACATCACAAAACTAAAATATTGAATAATAATTTTTATGAAAAACTCAATGAAACTTTAAAAAATAGCGCACAGACTAAAGATTAAAGTATCTACGGCGCGTTCTTTAATTACTCGTATATATATATATATGGCTGCACGTTGTTGTAATTGAGTTTATTTTTTATTGGCTTCATGGCTCTAGTTTCTAGCTCTTAACTCCTTGCCTGGACTATTCGGCCTTTACTTTTTTGATTTATAAAACTTAAAACAATTTTAATTAATTATATTAAATAAAAAATAATATTTCATGAATTAATTTCATCAACTCACATGTTATTTTATCACGTTATTTTTTAGGTTTTCTACATACAAAGTCAATATCAATATTATGAACCTTCTTGCAAGAAAACTTTTATTTAGAACTAAATTCGACTTACAAAAATTTAAAAAAAACTGCAAAAGAAAAAATAGCACGAGGGCAGTAAATTAAACTTACAAGTAATGTTTACTGCCTCTGTAAGTACATTTTTCGAGCAAGTGTATTGAAAAATTTATTTTCATCGTTGTATAGTCTGTGGATAAGAAGAATTCTGTTAGAGAGTTGATTGCGGTACGCACGTTTACGGTCGGTTTGGGCTATCTAAAGAAAGTACGGTAGGTAAAGCCGATTATATTCTAGTGCAAGAATCATAAAATAACACGCCCGCGGACACTTATCGGTTAACCCATGTATAATCCTAAATCTTGTTACCAATAAAAATAACGGTTGTGTGAAAAGGACCGGTCACGTGCCTTATTCAAATCGAAGGATGGCGCACGTACAACAACACAGCGGCCTTACTATGTAAAAATTACAGCTGCTACAGTGTAATGATCTCAATCACCTCTAATTGGACTGAATAGGCTGTATGGTCTTAGATCTTTGCATGTCCCAAAAGGGGACAAAATGAAAAACACAACATCACCTCTGATTGTTTAACCTTTTTCCGCAATTCACCAAAATCCACCCAAAATCCAATGACGCAGCAAGAATAAATTCAGCCAGTCACAACAATTGAGATTGTTACAATGATTGATGCAGGTTTTACACGATTAGGTTACTGAATACTACCTTAGTACAACACAGGCGGCCTGTACCTGTCAATCTTAATCACAATCTGCGATCAAAATCAAAAAATGATTGAGATTCAATGGCCGCTTGGCCACTTGAATAGTGTAAAGTACCAATTGGACAAGGTAGTGAAAATACTTCGTTACTAACCTGCATAGTATTTGGTCTCAAACAATCCTTTCCACCCTCATGATCCATATTCACAGGTGGAACAGCTCCCGCGATGCAGCCATGGCCCTCAGGCATGTTCCCATATTTGGCCACTTGAATACTGATGAAGGTGCCGATTGGGCATGATAGCGCGACTATCTCGTCATCACACGCAGCGCGCTGCCTCGTTCTTAGTGTGCCGGCCAGTAACTCTGCAACAATGATATAAATCGCGTTCCGTAAGTTGACCCAAAATGGCGGTCGTCTGCGCAGGTATATTGTACCTACTAAAGGGCTGAGCGGAGCATTCGCGGGGAGCGAGGGGCGGAGTGCGAAGGCGTGGGAGCTATGGTAACGCGCGGCCACTCGCGGCGCTCCTCATACCGCAATTCGTTTGACACCCGAAATGTGTTTCTGCGCATAGTTCAACTTACGCGGCGGCTATTATAGTATGATTTACAATGTAGGTAGGTACAATTGGGGTCAAAGATTTTATTTAGATGGGTAGATGGGAAGATCATACATTTATATGATAAAAACGCTTGTGTGACAAGCATTCTGTTTGCAGAACTGACTTACCAGTCTGATTCTGACGCGGACCACTTTACGAGCTCATTATAGACACGGAGGTAAATCATATTATTATTATGAGAATTTCTTGACAGATAAACACAAATTATTTCTGATTATTATTAGATTATGGAGAATTTTCTTGTAAATCTTAGATTGTGAAGCTTAGCTGTTTTAGCTCAGTATTTTACTAAAAGTTATTTTGCCAAAATTTGGTATTCGCTCGTCAGTGATGTAAGTAAATACCACGCGTATAGTATTACAATCAACAACGCTTATGTGCCCTTACCAGCCCTTACACTTACATAAGTCTGTACCATATCATTCCTATGAAATACTTCGCTTTATTATCCCCCATCTCGTAAATCTTGGCGTATTCTGCAAACACCTTTTATTCCCATTATCACCGACTATTGTTTCACACGATTCCTCTTATGACGCCATTTGTTTTATCGGATACGATGTTCTTTTGTCTCCCTAATGATGAAGACGTGTGATAAGCATATGGTGTCTACTTTATTGACACTCGGAACATAATATCTTGAGTTTATTTTACGACATGCGACTTCAGTTACTGTTGTGCGAAAGTATTTTCTTACAATCTGTTCAACATGCTGTTTTATGAGAATTTTCATAGGCGAAGAATGAATAGATTGCTTACAAACCTAATTTCTAAATACGTTATAAGTATTTTTTTTTTTTTTTATCCACTACAAGTTAGCCCTTGACTGCGATCTCACCTGATGGTAAGTGATGATGCAGTCTAAGATGGTAGCGGGCTAACCTGTTAGGGGCATACTCAATAATTATACTCAAGTATTTTCTAAATACGTTTTAGGTATACTCAAGTATGGAAACCACTGCCCCACTAACTGATGTAATTACTTTAGATCACCGGTGATCTATATCTGAATAAGTTTGAACACAAATTAATATGTGTGTCAGAAAGGTAGTCGTTCTATTTGCATTAAACTTTGACATGGCAGTGTCTGTACCCAAAATATTCCTAAATTTTTAAAATACCACTTTTTTCAGATATTAATAATGTCCTCCCGACCGAATTTCGGCCCGCGGCGGTCAATCTGCAGAGAGATTAGCCATCTGCGCGGGAGATATTATAGTGCACAAGTGTGTGCGCATACACAGGTGCACTCTCTGTTCCTTTACTCTCATAGCCCGATGGGACGGAAAATCCGACACGACCGGAGAGAGATCAGGCGCAGGACCGACGGCTTAACGTGCTCTCCGAGGCACGGGGGTGAAACACCGCCAACTTCCTAACTCCGGGCTACTACTGAGAATTTCTTGTCAGAAAAACCCAATACTTATTAAGGCCCGACCCGGGACTCGAACCCGGGACCTCGTCGGCTGCAGTCGAACATACTAACCACTAGACCAACGAGGCAGTTTTTTTCAGATATTAAGTAGATAACAATATGGGAGTCATTTCCGAGGTTTTTTGGGAAACCTAAAAAGTTCGTCATATTTTGAAGTGAAATATATTTAGCACCTCCGATGAATTCTCTTTTAACACCTACCTATATAAGTACATGAATGGTTTCAAGGTCGCATCTTTGCAGTTACATTGTTTGAAAGCCATTACAGTCTAATACGGACCAAGGTAAATCTTATTATAATAGAGTTATCTTTTCTATTTTATAAATACTCGTTACCTCCGCACAGATATAATAGTTGCCTTGTTATATTCAAGTGACTTATGCTTGCATGTATCACAGTATCGCAGTAAAATATAATTTCTCCCTAAAATATGAGGTCCTGTCCCACGGAGGTAATTTCGAGGGAGCACTGGCCCCGGGCGAACGTGGTTTGCAGCGTTATACAGGCGTCCATCTATTTTCACTATCTAAGTTAGGCATCAATTTGATTTTATGTTGGCTACAAGTTCATTGCAGCGCTATCGAAACAAAATTCGACATTACAATAATATAATATTAACTGTACTACGTTTATAGTTTAAACGTATATACTTTATTAGAAACTAGATGATGCCCGCGACTTTGTCTGCTTTGATTAAGTTTTTCGTATTCCCGCTGGAACTCCTAAATTTTCCGGTATTAAAATTCCGGTAGCTTATATCCTTAACTAGGAGATAACGTACCGTTATACAAAATTTCGTCTAAATCGGTTGAGAAGATTGGCCGTTAATGCATAGCCGACAGACAGACAGACAGACAATCTTTCGATGCACTCTTACATAGTAGACTTTACAGTAACACGAGTTGAATGCAGAGCAAATGTATGGTGGCACATACATTTACTCTGCATTCAACTCGCGTGCGAACTGTAGGTAGTATTGTGTCAGAAAATGTTTTGACCATGACTAGCTAGACCGCACCTACTTACTTTTTATTAAAGCGTTGCTAATGGGCGTGTTATATAGGTCACATACATTTTAGTAATTACGGTAAGTCACTCGTTTATTAATCATAGAAGCATAACCCCTACGGCGAAAGCAACCTACACTTTTATTATTGCTATATATTTTCTTTGAAATAACAATTTTACTAACGAGTTTACCTACTTGCAACTGCTAGAAAAACGTTTTATATAAATACCTTGTAGCTCTCTAATTTTAATAGAACTAATTAGAATTTAATATATTTTGATCTCCACATACATTTAACTTTTATGAATATTTATTAAATATAATATGAACTACTCGCGATTTTATTCACGAATAGATAAATTTAATTTTATTCATTTTCTGAACCGCGAATTTTTCTATGAATACTTATAGAAAATTCTTTTATAGTAATTTTGTACACCTAGGTAGGTATGTATGTTCTGTTATTTTTATATGTTGGTATAATTGTGTTGATAGATCCACAATATTATTTATTAACTAACATCATTCTTTCATAATCATGGTCTTAATTACATTTTGGTTTTTAAAATCCAACTGTAGTAACTCTTTGATTTTTCGGAATAAAAAGCCTATGTCAATTTTAGGGTCTTTATCTATCTATATTTATGCAAACAATCATGTCGATTCGTTGCGGCATGATTGAAAGACAAACCAACAAATTACAAACATACTTTCACATTAATGATATCCGTAGTGATTTTGTATGATGATATTTGAAGCCGGTTTTTTAAAGAATTTTCATTTTAGCTCAGAAATGAATTAATATAGGAATACACGACTTATTGACACGAATATAGTCCCAAAAACTTATCTGACACGGTGACAGCATCGCTAGTAAATAATGATGTCCTCCCAACCGAATTTCGGCCACGACGGCCAATCTCCAGAGAGATTAGCCATCTGCGCGGGAGATATTATAGTGCACAAGTGTGTGCGCAAACACAGGTGCACTCTCTGTTCCTTTACTCTCATAGCCCGATGGGACGGAAAATCCGACACGACCGGAGAGAGATCAGGCGCAGGACCGACGGCTTAACGTGCTCTCCTAGGCACGGGATAAATAATATATAGTAAATAATGTATAATATAGGTAGGCACAGGGTGGCTCTCGTCGGTATTCATTGCTCCAATCCACTAAACCCAAAATATTAAATTCAACCACGAGTTATGAAACAACTATTATTATTATTACAATTAAATAAAGAATTAGAATTGCGCCAGATAAATACGATTCATCGTGAAAGCGGTGCGCGCCGGCGCGGCGGAAAAAAGTTGGGTTTTCCCGCCACGCTACCAAATGCAACGCTCCGTCAGAGTGACAACATAAATTAAAAAAACATCACTCCTATCCGACGTCTGTTAATTGTCTATGGCATTAGTGAATGTCAAGTTTTACTCCAATTGCGCCGTCATATTATAATTAAATAAAAAATTGACAGTTATAGGGACTGCCAATAGAAATGAAAACTAAATCCATTCAATTTTACTTGTAAAGATATACACAGCACTAATGTTGCACAATACGTCACATGTAAAGACTATCGCTATCGCATACCTACTGTATACGCTGACGCCATGTCTATATCTCTTTCTCTGTCTACGGTCGCGAGCATGTCGGTGACGCGAACCCATAAGATTTTCCCCTACCAAAAAATGTTCAACGCGACTAAAGAAGTTTTCACTTTAAAAACAAAAACCACCGGGCCTGATAAGTTGGTGGGAGTACTTTAGATATTGGCTCATAAAAGATTCAACATCCAACAATATCTGCCATCAATTCCATACCCGTCCAAAATCACAAAATATGCAAACATTGTGCTTTTTCAATCTCTGCTTTTATAGTCAAGGGGCAAGAGACAATTTTAGGCTAATAAAATTCCCGGAGCTTTTAATACATTATTACCTACTCGATGTCGTGCCAAGAGGGTTTATTCCGGCTCACGTTGCTCAATAAATAAATAGGGTGTGTGGTGGTCCTTGGGCACCCCGTAAGAACATAGTTTCGCTATTCTATTAATAAAAAAAATAGAAAAACAAGGAGTGTTCACAATATTAATCACTAACTCCCTCCACCCATACTATAGAGAGAATGAGAGACACAGAGACATAGTTTAATGCTTTTTGTTACGTACGAATTTTCCAGGCCAAATCCCTGAGTTTTATTGTGCTAAAAAAACTATGTTCTAAAAAACGTTACTTCGACTAAACTGATACGAGATAATGTCGAGTCGACCGATTTTCATCACGATATCTGCACAGACTTGATATTATAGTGTTAATACTGTATATTATAAACACAGAGTACACTCACTATATTTTGATATCTCCTATAATAGCCCGATGGGACTACAATCTGACATGACCCAAGCTTATAGAGAACACTAATGTAGAGTACAAGTGCAAGACAGCGACGCTCTTACGTGCTGTATAAGGCACCTTCCTACCTTCCAAATAGTACTCAATGATGCATTAATTTTAGACAAACCCGGAAATCTTTTTCTAAACCAACAAATTTTTATTTTAAGTGATTATATGCTGGGCAGCACATTTAATATGAGTTCGTCTGTCCTCATGGCTTTTCTATACATAAAATACTCAAGACGAGATTAAGAAACATTGGAAGAGAAAGTATCTGAAATAGGTAGATAAGTAGTTTTCTGAGTAAGGTTAATAGGAATAGATCCTGTTTAAAAGTTGAGTGGCGCTCCGCGTCACGTACCTACCAACAACCTACCTACCTTTTTCCGAAGTTTTCGGATGTTACCGAAGCCTCGCTATCCATCCGCATATCCTTCATCCCTTATCGTGACTACTAACGACTTTGTAATGTCATTTTCTTTTATGAAAAAAGTAAGTAAATGTTGTATTTTCTACAGCATTTTTGAATCGGGCTAAATTATACAAACTTGCTATCGTGACAAAACTGTTTATACTGTAAGTAAATAAGGATTCCTGAACACAAAAACACGAAAAAAATTGTTCCACGTAATTATTATTATTAATTTAAAGGTTCATGATACATTCAAAGTAATATTCTGCATGTACTTAAATTGTACATCTCACATTTTGTTTAATATAATATTTTCTATGTACTAAAAAGAGACCTATACCTATTCCTAACATTAAGTTAAGTTATTGTAAAACCACCACTTGTAACACCTTTTCTTTGTACGAGTATATCCTACTTAATAATTGTAAAAGCTTGGATATTTTTAAATGTGTATATTTGTAAGTTTGGATATTATTTGTTACTTCGATTATACTGATTTGGCTATTACTTATAATGATTTGGAACGAAGATACTCGTAGCTTATAACCTGAATTCACACATAGGCTACATTTTGTCTCGAAAAATTTAAGAGATCCCGCGTGGATTACCAAACATCAATCCACGCGAAGTAAGTCGTGGGCATGTTTAGTGAACTGATAATTTTTCCTTTCCAATAACTTTTAAATTCGATATTGAATCCAAAAAGTTGTTCGAATCCCCGGACGCGTAGAGATTCGCCAAGTTGTACGATCATTATCGGTATCTCTCTATCCGGTTATCCTTTTTCTCGTCTACTAATGATTTTCAGCGTCCTGTCTTTTATCAAAGGTTTTCCCCTTATATTCAGCAGTTCAGTTTTATTAGTTATCATAAAGAAAACAAATCAGAGCCTAGCATTTTAGGGTTCCGTATTATTTCTTGGAACGCGCGCTTGCACTTGGCAGCAATGATGCTTCGATTTAGAGTAAGCAATGATAGGGTCTTGGACGTTGAACAAAAACATTGCTTACTTATAACGGAAGTTGTAAAACCATCTACTTATATTATGTAGGTACTAGATGGGCTATGTAAGTTACAGTTAAGTTGAATAAATATTTTCATTTTTCATAGAAAAAAATTGGGCGTCCGACCTGTAGAGCGCGCTCCACACCTGTATAAGCCTTTCTTTGTCCCCGCTATAGCGCTGTCCCGCTTTGTAGACTAGATGTTATGTAATAATAATGTGATGTTAGTAAAATAAGTCCACATCCTTTGTTTGACAGGGCCTATCTATGTAAATTGAGGTCGGTGAGTAAAACTCATTATGTAATCAAAATTAATATTCTTGAATCGGTTTTATTTCACTCATTACTGATTTTAATTATTACAAGATGGGTTTGCGTTTGAAGACAGTCATGCTTATGAAAAACTAGGTCTAGGTTGGAGCGCGCTTGCCTAGAAAATGTCTATTCACTTGCCTCGAAGGGACTCAAGTCATACGCGGCAGAAAACACGGACGCCGCGCCGGAAGGGCGTTCCAAAACTTAGCGCTTTGTATCAAAAATGTTGACCAAAAACGTTTAGTAATAAGACTTTATCGGACTTCGACCACATACAATTTGGAAAATATTTGTAAAAACTATTAATTTTTTGTCTCAAAATCATTTCGCAACAACGGCGTACAGTTTATTTCTTTAATTAAAGAAAAACAAGTAGGTATATTTAATTTTGTTTTTATATTTATTTTAACTCGCACTCGAGGTATATAATGGTAGGAACGAATACCATAATAATTTATTCCAAGTCGAACAAAATACTATTATGACCAAACCCATATTATTTGCTCGGAAGTTTATTCCACCAGCTCATAGACTAGCAGGTATCTTCTATCTACATAATAATATAATGCATAGAACTAAATATTATACTTATAGTATTTCAACAGTAATTTTCATCATTAAAATATTTTTCTCTAAGTTTGAAATTCTATGCGAAGGCTGAAACCTGATGAAAATAATTTCAGTAAAAGAAATTTCTTTTTAAATGAGTATATATTTTCAGACTAGGGAATGCAAGCTTTTTTCATGGAAAATGAATTTTATTTGTGTCTTGTCTTCCATACTATTATAAATAATAATATAAATGCGAAAGTGTGTCTGTCTGTCTGTCTGCTACGCTTTCACGGCCTATCTATTCAACCGATTTTGATGTGATACAGGGATAGGTTGTATCCTGGGGAAGGACATAGGCTAGCTTTTATCCCGGAACATTCCTCAATCCATGCGAAAGAAGTCGTGGAATCGTCTAGTTATCCATAAAAGCTTAATCAACGCGGATGAAGTTTTGGTGATCATCTATGTTTTAAACGAAATAGTTTATTGATTTTTTCGTTAATCTTAAATTACCTCAAATCTATTGTAAAACATGTAGGCATGTATAAGCACTTGAAAATAAGGCAACCACTGCTTCAACAGAACCTCATTCACTAGTGTTAGTGTAAGATTTTACCTCTCCCTAATGTTTATAGAATTCGAGCGTCGAAAGATCATAAGCGTTAAAGTAATTTAAACCTAAGCTGACTTGTTTTAAAGCTCAAACGCTCCAAGCAGAAGCCTTGTGCAATAAATATCGGTGGCATTGCATTTTTACTTTATTTAAGAAATCTTTAAGTCCATTTTACTCTAACGTTACTGGTGAAATTGGTTACTGGTAAAATGTGAAATCTCATACTAATGCTACTGGAATGTGAGTCTACTCGTAGCACATATCTACTCATGTGCTCGTAGACTACACTTCAGAGGGCACTAAACTTGTTTACGTCGCGCTTTCAATACTTCATAGAACGTACACAACTCTACGAATATGTTGACATGAACTAAGGGCGGGATCACATTTATCACCATTGATTCGCTTAGTATAGACTAAGCGAATCAATGGTGATAAATGTTAAACAAGTTAAGTTTTGGTGATAAATGTTAAGTGGTAAGTGTAAAAACGCCTATTTTGTATGAAAAATTCTCCAATGTGATTCCACCGTAGGCTTTAAACAGTCATTAAACTAGTTTAACAGATAAACAATGCAATTTCTACTGGTTGAACTATAACGTACGTGTACGTGTTATTGTAGCTGTACACAATAGATATTATGGAGTAGGTACTATAGCTTTCACATGGTAGAAGAATACCATAAGAAGAATTCTTACCATAAATTCAACAATCACAACAATTATTGAGATTTTAGCAACGATCGATATAGCTTTTTCGCTATAAGCTGATAGCTAAAGGCCAAAATGTAGCATGTCTGCTTTAGCCCTTAGAACATTCCGTTGACTCCAGCTAAAGGCACACAAAAATTATTGTCAAAATTTAGCTAATCACACCAATTACTGAGGTGGAAGAAATGATTGATGTAGCTTTGGTAAAACCCAGCTGATATGTCTTCCTGAAATGTCGCAAGTCTGCTTCGGCCCTCAAAACACTCCATGTTGACTGCAGTTAAAGGCGCACACAAATTATTGACAAGGCGCGGCGGAGCGGACAGCTATAATTCAAGCCAGCGAAAAGAAAGTTGTTTTAGCGCAATGCTAGTTTGCATACACGGGATTTTGTATATTTCCATTAAATGTATGAATACAACTTGAATTTTAACGGCTTTTCTAGCTCGGCCGTGCATAAATATCATAGCAAAAGGTCTTAAAGGTTTATTTTTATTAAAAAATTTGAAGAATTATCTATTTTATAGGTTCGTCTAAAAGTGGCGTGACGTTTTTCAGCGAAGCGTGCGCTGAAAATTTATTCAGCGCTAAATGATTTTTCGGTTTAAAATTAACGCAAACATACGAATTTCGAATTTTTCACTCGAATGTTGATAAAGTGACTTTGAAGTTACAGTAGGGACCACCAAAGATACTAGTATTAAGTATTTTGTGGTATTGATACTATACCTAAATTCGAAAAGATCCTTAGATTGATAAACAACAATGCAGACTACCAGGAAACCAGAGCTTTTAAAATACCACCAATTTCTCTATACGGCAATAGTTTCTTGTCAGATCTAAGTAACAATAATAAATAACCCTTGTTTTACCCCCGAGAAATTGTTGGTTGAAGGAAAAGCAGGAAAAACACCACTTAGCCCTTAACGTGCCTCCATAAAAACGTGTTTCATGCATTCTTTCAACACGTTCGTGACATAACGGGCAATATCACACTTAGACGCCATGGTAGCGCCACCATTCGCGCCAGCATGGTGCTACCAAACGAACAACACCAGAGCTGACACCAAGATCGGCAATTTCAAAATGGACGTTGAAGAGTTTATCACTGATTTCATCGTTCACGCACGAGCAGTGTGCGGGATGGGCATCCCTGGTAGCGCAACTGGGTGATCACGTGAGTGGGACGCCAAGTAGCTTTATACATATTAAGCCATCAGCCCGGGTGATCCCTGCCGCCGCCACCAAATTGGTTGCGCAACCATGAGCGGACACCAGTTGAGGTACCCTCCATAGGTACATATTTTTGGTAGCGCGACTGGTTGCGCCGCCACTGGTGTCCTAGTGAGATAATGCCCTTAACATGCCTCTATAAAAACGTGTTTTCATGCATTCTTTCAACACGGTCGTGACAAAAAGGGCTAAATTCGCGGTTGTCACGATTTTAATTAATTTACGAGTGGGCGCGGCTCCACGCCTATTTGTTTCGTGTTTGTGAAGTTTCATCCGTTATTATTAGCTGTGACATTATAATATCTTACTTTAAAAACTACTACCGACCAGGGCGCGGGTTAAAGCTAGGTCGTATATTTTGAATTTTTTTATAGATGACGATTGAGAAAATGATTCCCACGACTTCCTTGATTGAGGAACTCTTTGATTTTTTGGGATAAAAAGTAGCCTATGCCACTCTCAAAGTTTTCACGGGGGTTGTTTTATGAAATATTTAATTTATTTAAAAGCTCCTTAGTATAGATTTCAATACAATAGTAGATTGTTCATCAAGGGACTAAAATGAGCCACCGTTTAGCTTACCGAGCGTAGCGAGGTATGCTATAGAATCGAGTAGAATGGCTTTTAGTCCCGTGGTAAACACTCTACTTTTCACTTCGACTGCGAGAAAATAAAATAAATAACGATTTTTAATTATTTTTTTGCCATTCCGTTGTTACATTTTAATAGTAGGAGAAGGATCTTTATTTTCACTTAATGATATTACCAAATAAATAGTCACATTCACTTTACCCTATGCCTTTACCTTGTATTACGTATTGTGCATCGAAATCCGAAATGAATTAAATAAACATCCCTTTCAATAAATGTAATTAATTACAATAAAAATTCTAGAGATTTCGCGGCAATCCGCAATACCAACTTTATTTTTCTCCGTATTGTTAACAAGAAGGAATTTTAAAAAAATACATTAAGAACCATAGACATTGAGCTGTAGAGTGTAGGTGATTATTGCGTGCAAATTATTTCAAAAATGGAACATAAAAAAAAGTAGATCATTCTGTGTGGATCGTAACATAGCGTAACTATTTATTCATTTCATACAGTGGGTCGACGCTCACACAAATGTGAGACCTGACTACCATCATAACATGACAGTTTTAGTAGTCCTAGATGTACGGTATAGACCAGGGTCGATAATTTTTAAAACCAAAAAAAATAATAGTAGGATGAAACCCATTAGAAAAGGAGGGGAATATTATAAAAATGAAAGGAAAAATAATTTACGGGCGATCTGAGGTCGGGAAGGGGATGGGGGGGGGCGTTTTAAGGGTAAAAAAACGGTTTTTCTCGATTTCCGGCAAAACTAAAAGTCCTATCGAAAAAAGTCAAATGGCAAAGTTGTAGGTAATAAAAAGATCTAAAACTTTTGTATTTACACTTTTTTCACATAACCTCAAAATTTATGTGAAAAATTCAAAAAACCAAGTTTTTGATTTTTTATTTTTATCTTTTACAAATAATTTTTTTTTTTAACGAAATTTGGTGAAAACTTACCTTTTTATGTCCCAAATACGCTGTAATTTATTTGAGTAAAAATATTTATTTTTTCACCTTATTTTGAATTAATATCGAAAAAGCACCTTAATTTTCAATCGAAAATTCACCCGTCAAAATATCAGCTTTTTGCAAAAAGTTGGTATGTTTTCTGTTCGTTGAAATCTCTACTTTCCGATGGTGAAAAAAAATATATATGTTACTATAGTAAATCTTCTCAGAAAATGCAAAAATCGAAAATCGAAAACTCGAATTCGAAATTTTTTTTTAAATTATTATAAATAATTTTGAGCTATTTATTAAAATTTACACTTTAATTACTCGAAAAACGTTAGATTACATAAATATTAAATTTATTAACTTATTTGTTTGTTAATTATAGTAGTATATTTTGATTTGCTATTTTTTTTTTATCAATTTTTTTTTCGATTTTCGATTTTTGCATTTTCTGAGAAGATTTACTATAGTAACATATATATTTTTTTTCACCATCGGAAAGTAGAGATTTCAACGAACAGAAAACATACCAACTTTTTGAAAAAAACTGATATTTTGACGGGTGAATTTTCGATTGAAAATTAGGGTGCTTTTTCGATATTAATTCAAAATAAGGTGAAAAAATAAATATTTTTACTCAAATAAATTACAGCGTATTTGGGACATAAAAAGGTAAGTTTTCACCAAATTTCGTTAAAAAAAAAAATTATTTGAAAACGATACAAATAAAAAATGAAAAACTTGGTTTTTTGAATTTTTCACATAAATTTTGAGGTTATGTGAAAAAAGTGTAAATACAAAAGTTTTAGATCTTTTTATTACCTACAACTTTGCCATTTAACTTTTTTCGATAGGACTTTTAGTTTTGCCGGAAATCGAGAAAAACCGTTTTTTACCCTTAAAACGCCCCCCCCCCATCCCCTTCCCGACCTCAGATCGCCCGTAAATTATTTTTCCTTTCATTTTTATAATATTCCCCTCCTTTTTTAATGGGTTTCATCCTACTATTATTTTTTTTCACTTTTTATTATTTTTAAAGGCTTCTACCCTGGTCTAGTACTGCATAAAAGACATTAGAGTGATAGAATTTTGTATTATAAAAATTCTGCTAGGTTGATTCGTTACGCCCCTGTCAACCCGCAGCTTTGCTTTGTCTAGATGCCTTCGTTGAACGACTGGTAGGAAAGAACGTATCTTCTTAGACTGTGTCTGTGACATTCGTTTGGGCCGTTGATATTAACCATAGACTATACATTTTTACTACCCATATTTACTACCTATAAATTGATAACGCCAGCCCATGGACTTAATATATAATATACATTATTAGGACTGAGCTCTCCTTTCCAAAAAACGTGCCGAGAGAGATATGTTGAAGGGAGGATTTTATCTCGTTCTAATAGGGTGACCAAACATTTTTTAACACACAGGAAAGTTCATTTTGGCAAATACCTATCACTTGTCAGGTTGGCTGCGGAGTTTGAGTATTTAAAGAATCAATGGGAAATAAAACAAAGCGTGTGTCACTAACATTTATTTAACATTTAATATTTTAACACAAAAATATCAGAAGTCTGGCGCGTAACTATGATTATTTGCTTCGTTTTTTTAACATTAATTGAAAACAATACAATAGAAATTACAGCTAGCTAGCCTAACCTAATTACTATATAAATACTGGCTGCATTTCCGCGTTGGACAGCCAGGCTGATCCTTTGCGCAAAAAATGAGCCAGCCCTTCTGTCACTTGATGAGGCAATCTACCGCGGTGAAATATCTCGCAAAAAATTTTTGCCACTAAGACTCCACGGCTCCAGGGTCTCCACGGCAAACGGAACAAATATGTAACTCTCTTTGAGAGAGGCATACTTCCGCCGTTTGCCGGTTTCAGCCTTTTCTGCTGCGGCTCCCGGCCTTGATGCTGTCTCCCTGATATGACACGGGGCCAATGTGTCTACGCATGTTGCGTCCCACATTAGCGCCCGTCCCCGTTCCCAGGGAACCAGCGTCAATCCATAAGGTCTCTTGCCATCATCCCGACTAATCCCTGCCGGCTCAATGCGCGCAGGAATATCTATGGTATATTTTAAAAAATTAATATCTCGAAAAGTATTAGGTTCCGACGAGTTTGGCTTGGAGGGGGAGTAGACCACCTCCCCCCCTCCCCCTACCCCCCTCCCTTTCCCCCCCCCTTCGCGGCGAGTATACTAAAGCCGAGCCCAAATCGTTTTTGCCAAGCTAAAATTTAAATTTTACTGATGATAAAAATTTTAAAGTCCTCCATACCACTGGAAAAATTGATGGTACTGCATTAGCATTCAACACTGATCGTGATTTCGCAATACGAAAATCTTCCGGTTTGAAATGACGGCTGCACACAACAGAATGTGTAGTAATTTTTTCTGATTCAGGAATTACATCCAACCATTTTTGCTTCAATTCTTCATGTGATGGGAATCTGTTATGAACATTAAAGCAAGTGTAAAATTAAAAATTTATATCAACCTGACAATCTCTAAATTTTTTTCTCCGTAGGAGGAATATCTCAAGGATGTCTCCTGCCCCCCCTATTCTCTAACTCAGTGGTTATCAAAAAATAAAGCCACTGACATATATTTTTATCTTTTTGAGTCTGGGGTTAATGCTAGAACTATCATGTACCAAAATATGTATTATGAAAATTGTGTTTTCTATAAACAGAATATAACAATATTAATCTGAAATACACTAAAGTTTTAAGTTTCTTCCGTCTAGAAAACGACTTGAGCATGGTCAAACTGCTTTGACTCATACGACAATAAACAAATTATTATCTTTGTTATTCCCCTTACCTGTGAAAAGAAATGCCGCAACCAGCATATGATTCACTTTTACATTTCTTGATGCAACAATTTTTGACCATTTTTGCATATTGAGAATTGAAAAACGAAAATAACACTAGCTAAAAGCACAACTAATAGCTAAATCCACAAAACAACAGCAGGTCCATGGACACCCTGGTGATGGCATATTTCAGTGCTACCAGGGTAATTCTATATAGCTACCAAACAATCATGTTATTTTGACTATTTACTTAAAAAAATGGTAAACATAAAAAAATAAATTGTAAACATAAAAAATAAATTATATAAAAGTATTCTAAAAGCTAAAAATATTTATACGTTCCTTGTTTTATTTCTACTTGGAAAAATGTTTTCTGCCACTTTTAACATTTTTTTCTACTGGCAATTGAGTAAAAGGGACACAGTACCCACCTTCAGACTATCTCTCTCGGCTCGTTTTCCCTCTGTTGAGACAGCCTAACAAACCTAATCTGAATGTCCAAATGTTAAGGTTCATTTTCGTATGACACATTATCTAGAGTACTCAGTCCTTATATTATATAATAAGTCCATGCGCCAGCCATTATTAAAAAAAAATTACTTTAATCCCTAGACCCTAAATGCTAACTTTAGTCCGCCTACGCTAAGCTATAATGATATCTTTTTAGAGCATGCGAGGTGAAAAATCTATTACTAAGGAGTTCCATAAATAATGATTAGCGACTGAGTGCGGCAGTAAGTAAGTAAAATTTTCCGTCGATTGATCCAAAAATGCTAAAAGAAAATTCAAGAACCCGCCAAAGTAATACAAAAATAATAAGACTGATACAATTACTTTTATTCAGCTTAGCGTAATTATTCAAGTGCCATCTCTACACCCTCCTTTAGAGTTTCAACAACTTAAGCTTTATTTTATACCCAATTATAAAGTACTCAAAGCCTGATCGATATACTTACTTAAACTATACTTACATTATAATATATTATTTTTTGTTTGTTTTTTTTTTGCTTAGGTAAGTACTAGATTATGCTCGCAAATTCGTCCGCGTGGATTGAGGTTTTCAAATTTTGCAGGAATTAAAATTTAAAAAAAAAATTCTCATTGCGGTGTGGTTGAAAAACAAACAAACACGCATTTTATAATATTGGTACAGATACGGAAGTATATGGATTTGTCCTGTACTCTTATTAACAACTTTTAATGTAACAAATCTGCATAGTTTCTTAGCTTTCTTCCTTGTGTACCTATTCTATTGGTTTTATGTTTAAATGTGTGAATTCTATTTATATCTAACAATATTATGTATAACGTATTTTAATTGTTCTACAAAAACAAGTTCAAAGTTTTTGTAAAACGTAAACTAATTGAAAATACCTAATTACAGTGTAAAGGATTATTTGAATGATAGGAAGGCATGGGTATGAATTGTTCCAGCGACTTGTTATGTTATAAAAAATCTAATTAAGTAATTTACGATATTGTAAGATGGTGATAATTAAAAAAAAACCGGCTGAGTTTGTTGTGGGCTCTTTTCAGACCAGGGCGCGTTTGGAACCCTCGTAGCATTAGTTTTAAGATACCGTATAAATGATTATTACCATCATATTTTACAAATAACTGGACGTCAATAAGTGTAGTGTACCTACCTAAATTGAATAAATATTATTTGAATTTGACTGTGTCAAAATATAGAGTTTTGAGCTTGGACAAAATGTAGAGTTTCAAGAGATATGTTTTATTGGATCAAAACAAAAACTTATATAATAATATAAACTATCAAACTCGATATCTTACAAGCATTTCCCGTTTATTTACCGGTAAGTACGGCCACTATTACAAGATTTCCGTATCCCCGTAAGACGTTCGTGTACAGAATAATGTTTAGGTTTGTCGGCCATTAGAGCTTAAGTACACACGATACTTTATAATCCGCGTTTTGATAAGTCGCCAGTGTCCGATGTGTTCGTAGTAGACTCACAGTGACTGAATGATTAAAATTGCACGTTATAAAGACTGTTTTTGAAGTAAAACTTTTTTACGCACTTTTTATTAATTTAATTAAGTATTCTATTTTAATTAAGTATTCAACTCAATTCAGCTTTCGATGAAGAGGAGGAAAGAGTCGTCTATGGAAATCCATACGCGTCCATTTATTTGCGTAGAGCTGAATGCATGCATAACTGAATGAATGTAGTTTTGAATGGACAAAAATTGAATTGAGCTGAATAAAGTTATACTTAGTCACATATTATTATCTCTTCGTGACGCCTTATGCTCTTGAGTTGAGTTACAAAGTTAGATAATGATGTAAAATACCAAATCTTTACCAATGGCTGAAACTAGCATTGCAATGCATGTGAAATAATGTAACTTGCATTAATTAAAACAGATTGAAACACATTCTTTTTATAATAATTATTTAAGGTTTGTGGTCTTTTCATAATAATTATTTAAAGTTTATGGTTAAAATTTCAATTGTTTAAAAAAAAAAATTGTAGGTAGGGTATTCCTGAAAAGTCATCAAATTGCCAGTCGCTGATGCTAAAAGTATCGTGTGTACAGTGGCCCTTACTCGTCACTCTACTTACTTAAATAGGGTCCAGAATATACTCGTACGAGAGCGGGTAGGACTTTATATTTACCTAAGTAAATGGACGAAATTTTACAAACTACTCGTATATAACTTTAATAACGAATTTAAAACTTTTAAAACTCCCATTTGACGCGACGTTGCTTTTATAGTCCTATTATATACCTTTTGTTTGCAACATTGATAAAAATTCAGCTACTATAAGTATGACTTTCCTGAATGAAATAGGAATGAAAGTTTTTTTTTCTCATATTATTTAAAAAATTTGTACATTATTTTGCAAAATATTTACTGGTAAACAATCAGGTAAATAACTATACATTTTTATGCCACTACTTTCATTTTGTTTATTTTTGAAATATCTAGGTATTTATGGAAAATAGCGAAAATATAAAATAGGAAGAATCGATTAATAGCACAAAATGAAAAATAATCCATACTAATATATTATTTTAATGTTTGTCTGTCTATCTGTCTGCGTGCTACGCTTTCATAGGCGATGTGTTCTACCGATTCTGACGATGTTTGGCACAGTATGCATGTACCTATGTACGTACAGTACGTACAGTGTATGTATGTACAGTATGTATCTATAGGTACCTATACACAAGTAGGTCATCGCGGGAAAGGACATAATATGCTTCTTTTTATCCCTGGAAACCAAAGTGAAGTCGCGGCATCATCTTGTATTAAAATAAATGAGTGAATTAATAAACAATTTTGTGAACGATTAAACTATTTGCACTGAGCTAATCAAGTAACCGAATTAAATATTTATTTGTTGAACTGTATTCCTTTGTAGGTACAAATTTATTTTTGAAGCAAGGCTTATTTAACGGCATTCGTGATCAACACCTTAGGAAGGCCAAAGCCAAGCACATGACATCTCATTAGCTGAGCAGCGCATATTTTATTGTTTCCCATAAGAGTTAGTGTAACAGAGTCCTGTTTGCATCTTTCCGCGCCACCTCAAGGATTTTTCCGTTTCTATTTCTCCCCCAGGAGATTTTTACTATAAATAAAAGTTTTCTTCGAGCGAAATTCCTTTATTTACCTGTAAACATGGTCGCCATTAACGAGTCTCCCCCCCTGAACATGGGTCCGTGTCCGGAATAAGATATACAGCGGCCATTACACGCCACTCTGTTGTTCACTCACGTATATACTTCTAAAGGTCCTAGCTCACTTACACAATACCGCTCCCACACAATAAATGGATGAACATTCAAAAATGAGCTCTGTGCGTACCTACACTTTAGGGTGCATTTTTGGTGGCCAGGCGGGGCGGCGTGGCAGCGGATCCGCGGTTGCGATACGCGCGCACCATACATTTTGTACAAAATGTTTTCAGTGGCGAGTCGATATCGCGGTGTCATTTGCGGATCGCGATATCATACACAAGTGCTACGTTTATCGCTCAAATAGGGAAGTTGACACGGGCGGGTCGGCGTATTTCGCTTCCGGTCACCGAAAACAGGTACTAAAATTATACATCAATGCCGAAAACACAGCTGTGAAACTATTTATTATTATATTCCATTCCGTATTTTATTGCACCTCCACTCACCGCTTCCAACCGAAAATGCTCCTAAAACCTGAAAATGAAGGCGTGCCGTATCTGTATGGGGGCGCCGGGCGGTGTTGTAAAGTGAGCTACGACCTTTATTTATGCTACCGACTTCGTTTAAGTGAAATCGCATCGGCAGCTGTAATTTAGTTATTATCTAAACATTTGAAAAAAGTTGCTGCGCCCATTTTGATAAAACTCCTTAATTTTCATAGTTCACAAATAGTGAAATAAAAAACAGGAATGAAGTCGGACGATGGCGATGACATCGTCTACTTATAAATAAATGCTAAATACTTGTCGTCAAACATGCAATTTGTGTGGTCCCTATCTGTTTTAAAATTAAAATAAAAACCAATCCAGCCTTACAATTCAAACACCCATCTAGTTACTGACTTGGGTCAACGTTGCTTACCCCGCGCAATCGTGTGATATGCGCTGTAGAAACTATACCCCTCGCCCCTCCATGGCAGTAACCAATCCAATTACACTAACAAATAGCCATTAGGACTGCTCCACAGTCATTAACTTCACATAATTATCTACAATAGCAGTAATGTCGGTGATAAATTGACTGACCCAGATTGTTATGAGGAAGCCGAGACAAAATCAGCTCTGCAGCCAAACATGAAAAGCATCTTAAAAACATCAAATTTTCGAGAACATCGCTACATATACTAATTATACTCTAACATAAACGTAAAACATTTTTACTCATAAATATAAAAAATTCAAATATAGAAACATTTTTTTAAGTTTGTTATAAAAAGAATACCACAGAAGAATACGAATTCTAAAAACCAAATTTTGAACAAAACAATGCGCTATATTCATGGTAGGTATACAACCAACGTATACAACAGATAAAATAATAACAGATAAAAAACTGCAATCAGCGCAAGCAAAACACATGTTGAAACTGCAAAAATCAAACGTCGAAACATCCCTAGAAGGCTTGTTAGGAAGTTAACGCTACGTCTATCCTGATACTAAAAGCATTTTCAGCCATTCATTGGAACAAAACTAACTTAACTAGCAATAATGTAGGCAATAAATTAACTGACCTAGATTGTCCGAGTTTATACAAGGCCCAGGCAATACCAGGATGCCAAAAACGAGCAACGCCGCCGTATTCATAGTCCCAAAAAGTCCAATACGCAATCAAAATTACAATCCATTCACATTATCACAAAAATCAATCCATAATTTAAAGTTAAAAAAGTTAAATTGCGAACACACAATACGACATATCAAATTTATATTTAAAAAAACAGAACGTAACTAATCCGCGCAGACTAAACAAACACTTCAAATTAAATTAAAAAAAAAACTGTAACAATAAACAAGCGTCAAAAAAAAAACAGCGCTGTCAGTACGCGGATCCGGACGCTACATTCCGAAAGATATCAATCGCTTTTATAAAGCTTATCGTACACTTCCAGCCGTTTATTAGGGCTAGTGCGCACGCGACAGGCGTCAGTCACGTGGTTTTATTTATATTTGGACTGCGAACGTGTGTCCACTATGACTACAGACGTCCAACTGACGCGAGCCCCCATTCACTGGTCAGCCCATCAATTCTGCCTGACGTTTGAATGAAACCTTTATTTTCCCTGGTGGGCAATTAGGGAGCTATAATTAATGAATGCTTGAACTTTAAAAGATTACTTACAAAGATGTTACGTAATTATTTTTTCTTGCGAGAAATATTCTTGGGTTCGTTCGCGTTATGAAAATTACTCTCGGCACTTTACTTACTGGATTTTCGTTACATTAAATTTTCTTAGAGCAAAATATTTATATAAGGTTTCAATTAAAGTCCCCGCCTAAATAGAACTCTATTTTGCGTTCTTTTTTTAGCGAACCAAAATTAACATCGATAGAGATGATTGGATAGTAAAAATATTCATAGAAACCTAAATAAATAGAATTTATCAGAACATAACGTATTTTGTTGTTTATACATTCAAAATTATTTTAAAATACAATATTTTGTACGTGCATAGCAGGCTCAAAGTACTTACAAGGCGTGCCTAATCCATTCTATCCATACTAATATTATAAATACGAAAGTGTGTCTGTCTGTCCGCTACGCTTTCTATCTCATCCCTATATGTTCAACCGATTTTTGGACATAGGCTTTTTATCCCGGAAACTCCCAATCTAGAGTTCCCACGGGATTTTTTAAAAACCTCAATCCACACGGACGAAGTCGCGGGCATCAACTGGTCACAAATGAATAACCTTTCAGATATAATTGAATACTCAATACCTAAGGCTCTCCTAAATCACTGTAAGTTACCCTATTTCAGTCATTTTTTTACGAATATAACATACAATAGTAAACATTACTACTTAACTCCCTACCCCTAATTGGCTTCTATAGGGTATCGTATCGCAACGCTAAGCCGATTGGCGAAACGGCAGTAATTAGCTGACGGTCAAGAATTCGAACCGGACAACAACATTAATAGATTACCTTCTGTCTGCTACGCTTTAACGGCCCATCTGTTCAATCGATTTTGATGAAATTTGGTATAGAGGTAGTTTACTTCCCGGGGAAGGACATAGGCCCGGAAAATTAAAGAGTTTCCTCGGTATCAAAAAACCTTAATCCACGCGAACGAAGTCGCGGGCATCATCTAGTTAGCTATAAAAAGTTCCTAATTTGACCTAGTAATTTTTTGAAGTTTGTCTTTTCCAAATTGCTTCTGGTTTTGTCTAGATGCTTCGGCCGTAGCTAGTCTATAACACCATACATGCAAAGACGTATCGCCAACAGCCTGAGCCGTCCAATACGGTACTGCGTAGAAACCAACTATTTTAATTATTATCGAAATCATATTATTATCATACTTTTTAGTTAGTTTAATATTTAGTTTTTAGCATTTTAATATTGTATTAAGTATCAGTTATAATATATTGTATTTTTTTAGCGTAGTTTACCCTACCTTTATGACTATAATTAAAATATTTATTTATAAATTTATTATTAAATTTATTATCATACTATAAATGAGAAAGTATGATTATTTGTTGATTTGTCCTTCAATTACACCGGGAGTCGGGACAGAGCTACGGATCGACATGATATTTTTGCATGGTTATAATTGAAGACCGAGAGTGTCATAGACTAATTTTTATCCCGGTAAATTAAGTTTCCATGGGAATTAAAATAACCTTATTCAACGCGGAAAAAGTGCCAGCAGCTAGTAATAAATATTCTGATATACCCTTTCCAAATAAGCCCGCCTCCATATCAAAGGTTAAAACTAGTCATCGAATAAAAAAAGTCATCCGTTTTTGCTTCTAATAGGCCGTCTAGTAAAGCAAAAAATTTGAACTGATAGTGTCTAATTATACTGTTGTAGGTAGGTATACAATCTCTACTAAATCGACAGTGTCGCAGATAGTGCTGTCTCTTCCTTTTGGGAGTGTTATCAAAGGGTCATTATAGTCAGTTGGGTTTGGTTTAGTTACGTTTAACCTAGGAATAAAATTGATGTTTTGACAGATTTTGCATAGTAATTCTCAAGCAAGCATAGCAAAATTTCAATTCCAATCCTAGGTTGAACGTTATTCTGAGTTGGTGAAATCGACACAGCCACATTGGCTCAGACCTTTTGTATAAGAATCTCGTTTCTCAAATTATGCGAATATACAAGCAAACAACAAATAAAACGGTATTTAACTTCATCACTGGATTGTTTCCAATCCATTATCATTTCGAATTGTATAATTTATCCCCTGGTCGCGTATTTATCGCCCGCGCTGAGCGGAAATCATAGTAGATAATAATTTTAGTTATTCCACTCCCTAGTCCCTTTGAATCATTATTGAAATAATATGTACATAATAAGTGAATCGGCCCAGCAAATAATTTCATACTTAATCCATATTATTAATATTAGGTATAAATCCGTCTGTATGCCTGTCTGTCTGTCTGTCTGTTACGCTTTCACATCCCATCTTTTCAACCGATTTTTATGAAATTTAGTACAGGTGGAAAGACAGGCTACTTCTTATCCCAGAAAATTAAAGAATTGCTGCGGGAATAAAAAAAACCTTTCTCCACGCGGACGAAATCGCAGGCATCATCTAGTGTTATTATGCGAAAGTGTGTCTGTTTGTCTGTTCTGTGTTTCACGGCGCATATTTTCAACGGATTACGACAAAATGTAGTAAAAAGATGTGTTAAAAACTGCCAAACCTGTTCCAGATCAGCTTGCTTTCATCGTGGGCTACACCACAACTATGAAGTAAGACACAAGTGTCTCTCTCCAACTATACTAGAGGGAGAGAGACAGAGTTCAACGCTTTAGGGTAACGTACGATTGTTCCAGACCAGCCCCCCAATCATGTAAGAATGGCCGATGAAATCGTTAAAGTTCTGCGGCAAAGTAAATAAACCATAACAGCATTAAATTAGAGCTCAATTTCGTATAACCATTCTTATACGTTTAGGTATGAACGATAATCTAACGTATAAGAATGGATATATGAAATTGAGCTCTAATTCAATGCAGTTATGGTTTATATTACTTTGACGCTGAACCATTACGTTTGATCGACAATTCTTACATAATCGGGGGGCAGCCCCCCGATTGTGTTAGAAAATCTTAATCGTAATAGTTTGTCAAATGGATAAAAGCATGTATGAACTCCTTAAATAGTTCGAGTAATACGTCTTATACGCTATCAAATGATTATGATTTGCTTAGACTATTGGACCTCCGTTCCCGCGTTTCATCGTGCCAAAAATAACTTTGTTCTAAATATGTTCTTGAGATATTAAAATAATGTTACTCTGAAGTAGGTATAATTAAATTTTTTCTAGCCTCATAAATAGCTGCATAGCTTTTGATTTCGCCTTCGTGTATTTCAGATTGCTCTGAAAATAATTTTATTATGCTCTTTAGAAATAAATATTCGTATTTGGCTCAAGGTAATGCAAATATAGAACACAGTTCAAAGTAACCTTTGATATTATGTGCTCGGCTTTTATTAAGTTTTTTGCATTAATAGATTTTCAAGTTACACGTTAAACTATATAACACTCCTCTATTTGCGTCAAAAATACTAATAAAAAAAGTGCGTGTGTATATGCACACACGGCAGAAGTGAAACTTCAGAAAAATAGCCTACGAGAGAATGAGATAAATATAACTTGTATTCTATCTCATACTCTCGCAGGCTAAATCCTATTATGAATATGTTTGTCTCTCTTTGGAGTCGCTTTTTCGTTTCATCGAATTTTCAAATCACAACGATTCTAAAGAAGCTTCACTTCAAAAATAGTCACTTTCACTACGTTTGTACGCATCGACCATAAAAAAGTGCGTGTGTATATGCACACACGGCAGAAGTGAAACTTCGGAAAAATAGCCTACGAGAGAATGAGATAAATATAACTTGTATTCTATCTCATTCTCTCGCAGGCTAAATCCTATTATGAATATGTTTGTCTCTCTTTGGAGTCGCTTTTTCGTTTCATCGAATTTTCAAATCACAACGATTCTAAAGAAGCTTCACTTCAAAAATAGTCACTTTCACTACGTTTGTACGCATCGACCTACCTAATCTGACCTGTTTGTGGCATGACCATGAAGAAGTGAAGAATATGGTTTCCATGAGAAGCCAGGGCGAGCCAGTTAGTCTTTATTAGAAGGTAAGCAAGTAAGTATTTACGCTGGCTGCGAGACGTTAAAATTATTGCAAAGTACTTACCTACCAAGCTTTATATTTCAAGGCAATTTACTTCCTACTCTAAAATTAACTGAAACATCTAATAATAATGATAGCTCCAATTCATTTAAACGTTCACCGAAGAGACCAATTGCTTCTTAATTTTAGCTGAACTTTGGATTTAGGTCTTATATATTTAAACCCAAGGTTTTCTTTTTTTTTTTTAAATGTATAGGCCAGCGCTTGGCTGCAATCAGACTTGCTTGCAAGTGGTGATGCAGCCTAAGGTGGAGCGCGCTTGCCTAGAAGATGCCTATTCGCTCTTGATTTGAAGGTACCTATATTAAAAGAGGAGGGGAAAACGGAAGCCGGAAGGGCATTCCATATCCTAGCGGTTCGAATAACAACATAAACATTTAACATCAACATTAAACATCACAACACATTTAAATATCGTTATAATACTTAATTTTAAAGTTCTATTCACTATCATAATTATTTATCTTTTTGTGAGCAACAATATAATCTGTCTGGGAACTATATTAGGAAATAGCTTTAAGCTGATTTTCCCAAATTTAGTTTTTACTAGATGATGCCCGCGACTTCGTCTGCTTGGATTAAGGTTTTTGATTCCCGCGGGAACTGTTTAATTTTTCGGGATAAAAAGTAGCCTATGTCCTTCCTCGGGATACAAACTCTCCCTATACCAAGTTTTATCAAAATCGGTTGATCAGATGGGTCGTTAAAGCGTAGCAGACAGACAGGTAGGGGAGTGGTACTTAGGTTTGAAAGAAACAATGAGTGGTCTAATTTTTGAGCGAGGCTTCTTTGTCAGCCATCACTCTTCTTACTACATCGCCGAGGCAGAGCTATGAATCCCACCACCACCACCTTCCGTACAGTCCATTAACGTCCCACTGCTGGGCACAAGCTTCCACTCTCATAGGAGAGAGGAAATTGGAGCTTAGACCCACCACGCTGCTCCAATGCGGTCTTTAACGACTGTTATCATGTTAGTGATAATAATCGGGACCGACAGCTCAACGTGCTCTCCGAGGCACGGGGGTTAAACACCGCCAACTTCCTGACTCGGGCTGGTACTGAGAATTTCTGGTCAGAAAACCCCAATACTTAATTATGGCCCGACCCAGGACTCGAACCCCAGGCCTCGTCGGCCGCAGTCGAACATGCTAACCACTAGACCAACGAGGCAGTGAGCTATGAATACCTCATATTATTATTGTTCTCTAAGGTTGTGAAGTCTGCACATCCGTATGGACTAGTATGGACTAGTCTAGTCCAACCGACCTCCCATCCTAAGCTAAGGTCCGAGCCGCACAGGAGGCGCCCTTAAGAAGACGTTGTCTGTGAGCCGAGAAGCCCTAGGGCATAGGGCATTATATAAGCATAACGGTTGTATTAAACGAATAAAATTGATAAATCAAAGACTGGAAGCACTGTAATAACGAAGTAAAATATACACTAATGTATTTACGGCTTTATTCTCATTCTCAGCAATCCGTCATAATTTATCAAGCAACTTTTATATATGCAAAAGGAATCCAACTTTTTGTGCGATATTACACCGCTTATCCCCTAGAATTGTTTGTTACTGAAACTATTAGAACTTTTTCGCAGGAAGTTGATTACGAAAAGCTTTTATTTTTTCGAGCGTAGATAGTGTTTAGTTTTTTCTAAGAATTTTCTACAATACGGAAGAATTTATAAAAACGCCGAAAACATAACCTTAGTGTTGAAAACTTTCAATAAATTAATATAATTAACTAGCTCAGGCCAGCGGCTACGTCCGCGTGGAATAGGTTTTTTAATTACCACTGGAACTCACTAACTTTCCGGGATAAAAATTAGCAAGTCACTCTCCAGGTCCTCAACTATACCTATGCAAAAAATCAAGTCGATCCGTCGCTCTGTTGCTGCGGCGTAATGGAAGGACAAACCGACAAACACTATCGAATTAATAATATTAGTATAATTTTTACCGAACGTTACGTTACAGAGGTTATTAGTTACCTTCAATCCTCAATTGATAAATAATTTAATCATCTTATTACAAAAATATCAAATTAAAACTATTTTTCTTTTATGCTAAACAACGATAGCGAGTTACTGGGAGCCACTGGAAGATCTTTGTGAGAGACTTATGACCAGGTAATTATCCTTTCATTGGGAAGGCACTCGTATAAAGAACGGTTAGTTTTCCGGCAAAGACATTCCACAAAGTCAGATTTTCGTATCGATATACATAGTTCAATACCTGGAGAGTTACATAGGCGACTTTTTAGCCCGGAGATCAAGGAATTCTCATAATATTTAAAATAAACTAAACCCATGCGAAGAAGCGTGGATCGTCTAGTATTAAGAGGATCGTCTAGAGACGAAACGCGACGTGAGTAGGTATTTCCAATAATGCTATCTGTTTCACAACGCTTCGCTGCCTTCTCCGTATCGTGCGATAGAGAGAGTTGCAAGTCCAGTAGGCATATGCCTACATTTTATTCTTGAAATATTGTTTCGGGTGATAACGTTTTTACCCCCCCAAACGTTTACGAAATTAGACAATTTTGGTGTCATTAGTTTCAGTACACCTTAATCTAGGCTCGCACGTTTTATTTATATTTTAGTTTAGTTAAGTTTTAAAAAATTAAAATACTCGAGGAAGTTTTTAGGTCAAAAATATGGATATTTAGACGCTAATAACTTTTAACATAAGCAATATTTCTTTAAAATTAAAACGTACGAGCATAGTTCTTCATTGTATCTGCAACATTTCTAAAAATTATAAAAATTGGACAAGATTTACGGGAAGAAAAACGTTATCGCTTTTTGTATGGAGATTTACAACGTCGTCGAAGAGGATCGTCTCCTCTTAAATAGACGAAAAACCAATTCCCACTTTACAAGTATACTCGTGAATAATAAAGCAAGCTATAACTGCTTTCTCCTGGAACAGTGGTATTTCACTCCAGCTTCAACCACTAGCCATTAATAACTAGGGAACTGCCCCGGGCATTTGCCGCCCGCACCTCGCAAATTAAATTAATTGAAACTTTGAAACTACTGAGACAATACTTGTTTTAAAAATCCAAGTTGCTTTTACAAAAAGTTTGGTTCATAGCCGCTAGCGCATTGTCGCTGCAATGCTGTAGAAATCGTTCTCCCTCAATGGAAAGAGAGATCAAAAACCTCATAACGTACCAAAAGCCCCTAAAATTCTAGAGTACTAGAGTACATCGTTGTTTAAGGATTGGCCTATGCCAAAATAAATGCGTTAACGAAAAGGCGGGCGTTTCCTCGTGCGTATTAATTATTAGAAACAAAAGTTATTAATTTGAAAGGCGCTGTATTTCTAACAATTTTTTTTTTTTTTTTACTTCATCCATTCGGTTTTTGTAAGATTTAACTATACACGGCTGTCTAAAGTAAGTTGTGTACTCTCACGGGACAAATCCCGGACCTTAAGCTTGCGTGGGGACATAGGTCCTACATAGGGGCTTTACGAGAGATAATCTAAATTGTGGAACTGATACAACAAGCGAAACTAATTATCCTTCAGTAGTAAGCATTAATAAGTTCTCCTCATTAATTTATACGTTGCATTGAACGATAATTTCATTGCTAAAAATTAAGCTCTACTTCCTGGAGCTATTGGGTGGATATGGATTTTGATATCTGGACTATAGTAGCAAAGCCATAAAACAGGCTTATTATTATTTTCAAACCAAAACACAACCTTGTCCTGTATACACAAAACCAGTCTAATTTTACAAATCAGATTAGTTTTTTACCTTATTTTGCATACCCTCATACATCGAGGGTAGCTAGTATAAGCGAATTCTCAATTATGTGGTTTGTACAATTTTCTATTTAACGGTACAATATAAATAGTTCTTGAAGTACGTTTTCCATGTAACAGTCGCAATATTGCTTGATCACGTCCAGAAAATTACGAAGAAGTTACGAGAAAAGCTCGTCGAAAACGTTCTCATCGACAATATTGCTGATTCATTTGGGCGAGCGTGACTTCTTATTGATATGAAGAAATCTTAAATAGTTCTCGGCGGCTGTTTTTGTTACCATGTTTTTTTAGGTATCGAGGCCAAAATGATTTACATTTCCGATACTTTGCCGTAAAGAAAGTAAGGAAACCGATTGGTGTAAGGGTTACAGCTAACCTACTGATTTAAGAGAGAACTAACGGAGTATCTTATTCGGCCCTGTCCTACGTTATCGACAAACGCGACACCGCGACTCGATACGACTCGACGCGACACTATCTGACCCATTCTGACCCTTCACGTGGCCTACGCTACGACGGGTCAGACAAACACGTCAACGCACTTTTCCTGGTGTTGTAGACAACAACATATTTTTATTATTTGATTGAAAGTGAATAAAAGGGATAAACGGTGCAGCGTGCCATTTCGCTTATGCTTTTTTGCAAGCAGTCATGTTTAACTTTTGAGTTTTTATTTTTATTTTATTTGTTAAGGAAAACCAACAGCTTATTGTTCTAGATAGTCTTAAAATTAGCTAACTTATAGCTAACGACAGGTTTTCACAACAAGACACTAAAAAACAGGGGCACCTGTTTATACACAAAGACAGTTGTTGAGGAAAATACCAGTTTTTAATCAATTAATAAGTAGTTGCACTTGACTGTGTCAATACAGTGGTTAGATTTCGACGTACACTACACATATTGCTACAAGATAAGCTACATAGCTAAGGAAAAATAGTACAGAGTGGTCATCTCAACCGAGGAGTATTGGTCTTTTGTAAATATTTACATACTCAACGGACTTCTCCCGCTTGCCAGCAGCTCCCTAGGTCACTCGTTTTATGTTTCCTGCTCACGTAACGAGGATTCTTTCAATACTGCACTTTTCTATCCTACTGTCACTACTCTGTTACCATGTCTATGAATAAATAATCCGAGCCCCGATTTTTATATGATACTTATTCAGTTAAGGCAAGTAATCTTGGCAAATACTCCCCAGTTAATCGATTTATTAATTATTTTAATAATTTGACACAACCTGACATTGATGTTTTTCACGATACTCTAACAGCTAACTAGCTTTAAAACGACACTTTATATTTTAACAAACTAATTGATCCTAATGTTTGTTAAGGTCCCGTACCTCAAGAAAAAAAGCATATTTTGACATCGCCAATAAATCAAAACCAATTTGTTGACTCAATCTTTAAATGTAATTAATTTTTTTTTCTGGAAGCAAAAAGTTTGTTTTTTAGTTTTTAAACTTACATAACATTCCCTTCGTGTTACCAACTCTACCTATATCTGAAAAAAATTGGTTTGATACGTTCATCAAACGCAAGAAGATACATTACAGATTCCAAAACAGGTAAATACTTACATAAAAAAATTCGCATTGTTCTTAGGTATATAAATGAAACAGTCAATGAAATTTTCTCCTGAGCAATCCCTATCGGGTTGAAGTTAATACGAATTCTGTCGGCGACTCGGGGCTATTTATTCGGGGGCCTTTTCGTCACAGTTTATGGAGTTATTTTGAGAAAAAGGAAACAGTGCGTAAGCCTTTACACGTGATTGGTAAACAGAGAAATAGCAACTATTCACATTTTCAATGTAAATATTTTAGCTACTGATATTTGAGGAGACACTCCTTAAAAATATTAGTGGCTCGATTGTGCGAGGAAGGCCCCCCGATTGTGTAAGGAAATCGTAATCGTAATCGTTTGTCAAAAAGCATGTATGAACTCCATACACAGTTCGAGTAATAAGTTTTTAAATGATTACTATTTCTGATCTGATTCTTATCAAAAACTAAAATATTTCCATTCTGTAGTTGTACAGAAAAAGCAAAACATGTTTCATTACTGCAGAGTATTTCAGATGAAATTATTGTTTTTTTACCTTTGAAGGAATATTGAATTAGATTTTCGAAGGGGTTTTTTAGTATAGTAATATTGTTTTTGAAAAAAAACCTTATGAAGTATTTAATAAATTTCAATATTTTCGTCACGATCAGAACAAAAAGTATTTTTTAAAGAAAATTTAGTTATTGTTTTTGATCAGACAATGCTCATTTATATAATCTCTAGATTATACCCACGACGACTGTTCCGAGATGAAAAACCTTTTGCTGTACGCTTGCTTTTGTGTGTTTTTGCTGTTTCGTTGAAAACAAGTTAAGCGGATGGGCCGTTATAAGGTTACAGAGACAGACTTCTCTGGTTGGAGGCTTTGGTCGTAGCCGGCTACCACTACCACTCTACCGGTAAAGACATGCGGGCATGCGATTTAGCGTTCCGGTACGATGCCGTGTGGAAACCGATTATAAGGGTATGGGTTTAATACAACTGCCATACTTCTAACAACCAGGTGGGATCGCACTCAAGGGGTAACTTGTAGTGGGATAAAAATAATCTTCGGTTCATACCAACTTCTTTTTCCGTATCATAAGTAAGTTATAATTGTTTCATAGAACTTTTATAGAGCTTCGAGTCGTCGAATTTGGTACTGGGGATAAGGAAGACGTATATAAATTAAACCGAATATTAAGCTATTTAGCGCACTGGAAATCCTAAATTGGCCATTAGGGCATTGCAGCTGGGCACTGAATTGTATAGAAATATGGATTAGATTAATCTCCTTCACACCAGCTATTTACTCGATATAGCCTTTCCCAAAATAGATGGGATCATCCACCATGATATAATATTATTATCGTGGTGATGGTACAGCACATTCGGTAGAAGTCGTCTAATATAAAAATGAACGCACCTTACTAAAGTTTCCATTTATAAAATTATTTTAATTATAAATATTATAATGTTATTTACGTTATTTATACAATAATTGCCAAACAGGCATAAGTCCGTCATGTGTTTTACCGCCTCTTACCTACGACGCCGCGACGTCCAATTTGTTTTTAATGCAACCGAGTTTCTTGCTGGTTCTTCTAAATGGTATTCCGAACCAGTGGTTGATTCACTCGACGATTCAAAAGCACTTTTAATAAGTTTATTAGAATAAAAAAATATGAGCTTGAGTTTAATGGTGATGATGATACACCTACCATTGTGAGCATTATTTTGCTCTGTACTCAACATATCATCGGCACACAATGTCATTTAAATAAAAAGTTGTACATCGTCCCACACATTTATCTACATATAGTTCGCGCACGAGTTGAATGCAGAGCAAATGTATGGTGACACATACATTTACTCTGCATTCAACTCGTGCGCGAACTGTACATGTTTTCCAAGCTGGAAATCCCCGGATGCTTTCTTTTGGCCTACTAGCTATTTATCGATCAATGACAATGAGCTAGGCATTTATTTATTTCTATTTAAAAAGGATAAAGTCACCGACTGGAGTCGACCCCAATTTAGAAATTCTTAGAAGAAATCCAACTCAATGAGGAAAACGAAATCCATGCAGAGAAAGTCATAGCTCCAGCTATTTATAAAGAATAAGTTCAATTCATGCGACTTCGCCACGTTTCCTTATGACGCTGTAGAAAAATTTCTCAAGCTGCATCGTGTAGTCACGTAGCTATGGTGTAGCAAAATAGCTACGAAGCAAAGGTAGTGTAGCAAATTACTCACGTAGCCTGCAGTGTAGCAAAACACGCCATAGCTAGTCCGAAGAGTATTGTAGCGGCGTAGCATAACAGCGTATCAACGGGGGGTTTGTTGTATGGAGACCCCCGCATTAAATCCTAATTCGTTGAAACTTGGCAGGGTGGTAGTATGGTATGAAATGAACCAAAACTTATACAAAAATATCAACAAAAAAAACATGTGGAAGTTGGGTTTTATATACCTAAAACTTAATATTTATGACTGAATATTTTCTCGATTTATTTTTAAAATAATAGTGGGGAGTATATTTACACTCAAAACCGAAATATCAAACGAAATAATCACGCAGAACATCGATATTTAAACAGATTTTATTATCAAACCTAAACTGCGTTTACGCGATATTGTACCTTCCTGCTTTGACAATAGCATAAAAAACCTTACTTCCTTTCTGATTTTTTATTGCATATTTATAATACGTTTAACTCATGATACTCTATCATACTGTAAAGTTTTGTCGCCTGAGGAATTATTGTTGGGGCTAGCTTTATTGCCTAGACTATTTAACTATGGTGTAGCAAAGGTAGTGTAGCAGATTACTCACGTAGCCTGCAGTGTAGCAAAACACGTCATAGCTAGGCCAAACGCCGCTACATTACTACACGTAATGTAGCGGCGTCTCGTAGCATAACAGCGTAGGCGAATAGCAAACCATTGAGTGTAGCCAAGTTTTATGTAGCTATGTTTGTAAGTTTGGATATTTGTTGCTCTTTCACGCCGTGTAACAGAACCGATTAGGCTGCGATTTGGAATAGAGATAGCTCAAAACCTGAATTACCATATCTAAGACTTCATTTTATCCCGGAAAAAACAACGACCTCAATTTACATAGACGGGCCCTGTCAAACAAAGAATATGAACTTATATTAGTAACGCCATCTAGTCTAATAGCGGGACAGCGCTGCGGCGGGACAAAGACAGGCTTTTACAGGTGAGGGGCACGCCCTACAAGTCGGACGCCCAACTTTTTTGTATAAAAGGGCCCATCTAATATCTACGTAGTATATCAATGGGAAAACACCTTAATCCACGCAGACAAAGCCGCGGGTATCATCTAGTGAGTTATAAAAGCTGAATAATTTTATGTTTATTTATCATTCAATTTAAATTTTCCTAAAAGCACACTCATTACAAGAATAATACCAAATCATTATGAAACATTTAAACAGATGAAATATTTAATTTTATTTTGGGCACACATTCGTCGAACTTTTGACCTTTAAAACTCCGAGCGTTATGTTTAAATCTATACTAAATAATTGACCGAGCGAAGCGAAGGTCTCTGAGTCTACTTGGGTGAATTGGCACTTGTCCGTCCGTCCGTCCGTCCGTCCGTCTGTCAGAGCCTTATAACTTCTGAATTGCTGGACATAATTACTTCAAATTTAAATATAATATGTAAACCGATGGCCTCCCGCCGAATATGGCTTAAAAAGTTATAAAATCTTTATTTCAGGGGGGCTCTCATAGAAGCGAATGCGAAGTAAAATATTTTTTATAGCGTTACATAGGGTTGCAGTATATCATTTTAAAGATAATTAGGAGTAGAGTCCAAAAATATATTTTTTTTAATTTTTCCCCTAAAATTGACGAAATGGGGTGCTTTCAAAGTGGCGATTTTCTAACGTCCAAAGTTGACCTCAGAACTCTCAATTTTCTGAACTCTCAAGCCTGAAACTTGATCAATTATTTGAATTATATCCTGTACTTGAACAACAAATACTAAAATTAGATAAATATTATAAGGAAACGAAATTATTTAATTTTTAATGATGATGATATTTTTAACAGAACTTCACACTGATGTCAATAGATGGCGCTCTGTGAAACCGCGAGGTCTCAGTTCGGGGCGAACCACTAGTAAAACTGTAACAGGTCCAATTCTGTACATTGAAGATATTTTGAAAATTTTTTTTGGAGGGCACTCATTATTCGATACTGAAGCCAAATCTGTAATTTTTTTCATTTTTGTCTGTCTGTCTGTCTGTCTGTCTGTCTGTCTGTATCTTGGCCGCGCATCACGCCGAAACTACTGAATGAATTCAAACGAAACTTGGCACGATTTGAGCCCATACTACGAGGTAGGACATAGGATACTTTTTATCCCGAAATTCTACCCCAGAAGGGGTGAAATAGGGGTTGAAAGTTTGTATGAAAGTCCTTAATTTCTCAAGTTAGAGCCATGATACTTGACATATGATCTGCGGGTTAAAAATGGAGACATACGTGTTTCACAGTTTTTGAAAATTCGACCCCCAAAAGGGTGAAATAGGGGATGAAAGTTGGTATGAAAGTCCTTCGTTTTTCAAGATGTTTTACAAGTTATATCAACGAAACTTTTTATTTTGGCTTACGATAAAAAATAAAGAAGTACTTGTGTCACAGTTTTTCAAAATTCCACCCCTAAGGGGGTGAAATAGGGGGTGAAAGTTTGTATGAGAGTCCGTCATTTCTCAAGTTATATCGATTCAACTTGGTATACAAGCTACCGGTTGAAAATAAAGAAATAAATGTATCACAGTTTTTGTAAATTTTACCCCCGAAGGGGTGAAATAGGGGATGAAAGTTGGTATGAAAGTCCTTCGTTTTTCAAGATGTTTTACAAGTTATATCAACGAAACTTTTTATTTTGGCTTACGATAAAAAATAAAGAAGTACTTGTGTCACAGTTTTTCAAAATTCCACCCCTAAGGGGGTGAAATAGGGGGTGAAAGTTTGTATGAAAGTCCGTCATTTCTCAAGTTATATCAATTAAACTTGGTATACAAGCTACCGGTTGAAAATGAAGAAATAAATGTATCACAGTTTTTGTAAATTTTACCCCCGAAGGGGTGAAATAGGGGTTGAATGTTTGTATGAAAGTCCTTCATTTCTCAAGTTATAGCCATGAAACTTAGTATATGAGCTGCGGGTTAAAAATAAAGGCATACGTGTTTCACAGTTTTTCAAAATTTCACCCTCAAAGGGGTGAAATAGGGGTTGAAAGTTTGTATGAAAGTCCTTCATTTCTCAAGTTATAGCCATGAAACTTGGTATTTGAGCTGCGGGTTAAAAATGAAGACATACGTGTTTCACAGTTTTTCAAAATTTCACCCTCAAAGGGGGGAAATAGGGGTTGAAAGTTTGTATGAAAGTCCTTCATTTCTCAAGTTACTTATATCGATGAAACTTGGTATACAAGCTACCGGTTAAAAATGAAGAAATACGTGTTTCACAGTTTTTCAAAATTCCACCCCCAAAGGGGTGAAATAGGGGTTGAAAGGTTGTATAAAAGTCCGTCATTTCTCAAGTTATTTCGATGAAACTTGGTATATCCACGCGGACGAAGTCGCGAACATCAGCTAGTTATAATATAAAAGTCAATTTTTTTTTCACAACATACACAGCTGCTTCCAATGGGTAAAATTGTTCAGCTTCATAACTTAATCCATACTTTAATATTATAAATGCGAAAGTGTGTTTGTTTGTTGGTGTGTTGGTTTATTGGTTCGTTGGTTTGTCCTTCAATCACGCCGCAACGGAGCAACGGATCGACGTGATTTTTGGCATGGGTATAGTTGAGGACCGGAGAGTGACATGGGCTACTTTTTATCCCGGAAAATTAAGGAGTTCCCGCGGAAATCAAAAAACTTAAACCACGCAGACGAAGTCGCGTGCATCAGCTAGTTATAATATAAAAGTCAAATGGTTTTTCACAACATACACAGCTGCTTCCAATGGGTAAAATGGTCCAGCTTCATAACTTAATGTGAGTATAAATAATTAGTTTCGTTTTTGCCGACGCTACCGTTTAGGCGAACGTTAATTGCATTCGTTATGCTTGCTTAAGTACTGAGTAAACTCCATTGCGAGTATGAATTTTGTATTTACTGCAGTTTGCCTGCTCAAGCGAAATCTGGGACACTCTGAGACACTCATTTTTAAAGTAAAATTTATATCGTGTTTTTTTCTGTCGCTGTTTCCTAATGAGAACAAGTTGCGATTCATTAGCACATAATTTTTTTTTAATTTTAGTTAATAGGTCATCATTATCCATACTAATATTTCATACCTACTATAATGTTATGAATGCGAAATTGTGCCTGTCTGTCTGTGTGTTAAGTTTTCAAGGCATATGTGTTCAACCGATTTTGATGAAATTTGGTAAAGGGATAGGTTGCATCCCAGGAAAGAACAAAGGCTACTTTTATCCCGGAAAATACAAGACTACCCGTGGGATTTAAAAAACTTTAATCCGCGTGAATGAAGACGCGGGCATCATCTAGTTTATTGTAATAGGCATAATTAATAAGAAAAGAAAGAAATCCGAAAAACTATAAATTGAACCCCATTTGTTGTTCGAAAATATTTCTAATTGAAAAGATTTATGGGGAATATAGTTGAATGTGAAAAATTAAAAAAATGCAAGTCCTTAAAATCCAACTACAGTTGAGAGAAAAAAGGTGACTATAATTCATCAAATAAATATTATAAATGCGAAAGTTTGGATGGATGTATGGATGTGTGGATGTATGGATGTGTGGATGTATGGATGTGTGGATGTATGGATGTATGGATGTTTGTTACTCAATCACGCCCCAACGGCTGAACGGATCTGGATGAAATTTGGCACAGAGATAGATTATAGTCTGGAATACCACATAAGCTACTTTTTATCCCGGAAAATTAAGGAGTTCCCGCGGGAACCGAAAAACCTCGATCCACGCGGACGAAGTCGCGGGCATCAGCTAGTAATTCATAATTTTTTATATTTTTTATAGCTGAGAAAGAAAGAGAAAGAAGCACTATAGTCACAAGTCACACTAATCAAGCTATATTTTAAGCACTAAGTATAGGAGTTTAATGTAAACTAAATTATAATTATTAATTTATTATGCAAAGCTGTAGTTATCATACTTCTATCGTTTCTGCTTATTTTAATGAAAACTTCACAGAGAATAACTAATAAACTCTAATACTTTTTACATTTACATTTCAATCCCCGCATAATATTATACAATGAATTTGGTATCAGCTATTGTTAATAATTCTGTTGATTCAACGCGCTGTATAAGAGCGCCTTTCCTTTGAACTCTCTCTTTCAAACCCTCTTCCTTAACACCTGTTTTAATTGACTTTCAGAAAACTCTGCAAGATTTTCTTTTTTTTCCCATTTAACATCCACTCCACTGTGCACCCATTATAAATTCCATCAATTTTAATTTAACAGTGGAACAGGCCTTGAAAGAGTTATTTTAAATATTCATAGGATGTTTTTTTAGTCTTGTTGTATTTTTTTTATCATGTCATGAATTATTTTTCAAATTTCCATTTAACTTAGGCTTAGTTAACTTTCGATACACATAATCGCAAAGTATTTTAGGTTAAGTATATACGTACATTTTTTTTACATAAAAAATAGGTTAACACAATGTACCATGTAACTGTACCATGAAATAATAATAAAACCTGAGTTATTACAATTCCACATAATATTTTGTCTATAAAAAGAGTGAAGCACTGAAAATGGAAATACAGGTGAAAATGGTTTTGAAAAGCAATATTTTATTTCCTATTATGAAAATAAAACTGTTAGGGGCATGGCAGTTATAATTAACCCCTAATCGGTTTCTACACGGCATCGTACCGGAACGCTAAATCGCTTGGCGGCACGTCTTTGCCGGTAGGGTGGTAACTACCCACCAGACCAGACCAGGGAAAATTCAGAAATTATAAATTCCCAAATTGACCTTGCCGAGGGTCGAACCCGGAACCACACCACACCACACGTTAAGACAACAGCGCTTAACACATCGTCAGGGAGGTCGTCATAAACTCGGAAAGAGTTCTTTGCTTCATAATTCGGTATTTTCAGGTGAGGTCGAGAGAAAATGTGTTGCTTCAGCTTTATTATTGGATCCATCCATCAATGTGAGGTCAGCCCGTGCCTTTCACTGGACTGGAAAAATATGGGTGCACGTCTTTTGTTCTCGTAATAAATGAATGTTATTAATGGATATGGGATTTTTCTCAGCTATGATATCTTTATATATAAAATTCAAAGTCCTGACTGACTGACTTATATATCAACGCACAGCCTAAACCGCTGGGCCGAGAAATTTGAAATTTTGACAGTAGGTTCCTTTTGTGACGTACGCGCACATTAAGAAAGGATTTTTCAAAATTCCACCCCTAAGAGGCTGAAATAGGGGGTGAAAGTTTGTATGAAACTCCGTCATTTCTCAAGTTATATCCATGAAACTTGGTATATAAGCTACGGATAAAAAATTAAGAAATATGTGTTTCACAGTTTTTTAAAATTCCACTCCCAAAGGGGTAAAATAGGGGTTGAAAGTTGTTATGAAAGTCCTTCATTTTTCAAGTTATAACCATGAAAGTTGGTATTTGGGCTACTGGTTTAAAATAAAGAAATACGTGTTTCACAGTTTTTGAAAATTTTATCCCCATGGACGTTAAAAAGAGAGTTTGTCCTTCAATCACGCCGCAACAGAGCAACGGATCAACGTGATTTTTTGCATGGGTATAATTGAGGACCTGGAGAGTGATATAGGATTTATCCCGGAAAATTAAGGAGTGCCTGTGCGAATTAAAAAAACTTATGCCACGCGAACGAAGTCGCGAGCATCCTCTAGTGTTAATATATAGCGTACAATATAGTTGAGTATTTTATCAATATTAGTGGCTATTGTGAATTAGGTACTCATCCAGGAAATAGATGTTGTAAAGACAAGCATTGTTATTGTTAAAAACTGGCGCAGTGACTAGGGTACCGATATAGAACAGAGGAGGTTCATAGTTTATCCGCGACGAATTAAGGCTGACTCCCTGGCGCAGTGTTGAGCGCTGTTGTCTAATCGTGGGAGGTACCGGGTTCGATTCCCGGCAGGGTCAATTTGGGAATTTGTAATTTCTGAATTTTCCCTGGTGGGAGGCTTCGGCCGTGCCTAGTTATCACCCTACCAGCAAAGACGCACCGCCAAGCGATTTACGACCCACGACGAGTCGTTTATGACCCAGATATTTAGTTTCATACTTGCTTTTGCCCGCGACTTCGATCACGTTATGTTCGATTTTCATACAAATTTCGAAGCCCTATTTTACACCCTTAGGGGGTTGATTTTCAAAAATCCTTTCTTAGGGGATGCCTAATGTATACCTACCTTTCATCCCGATGCGTCTATTGGTTTGAGCTGTGTATTGATAGATCAGTCAGTCAGTCACTTTTTCCTTGTAAACATTTAAGATAATTATTTTTCACTGCTAAAAGAAACTCCAGTTTTTGCAACGTTTCCCAGTGTAATATAATTACTATTTACTTACCTATAAATCGACATTTCAAACCCTTTTTTTACTCTAAGCATCAGTGAGTGTGAAACTAAAATATCATTTGAAAAGTATTTACATACTACCACGCAATTTTAAAGCCAGCAATGTTCGCGTTTCAACAGCATTTGAATAATTAAAGAACAAAGTTGCTATATCGTTCCAGGAACTAGTTTACAGCGCTCCCGACGGACAAATTTATTGTAATATACGTGTAATTCAAGGCGGGATATCCGCCACCTAAATTACTTGCAGTTTAAGATATGAAGGCACGAGCGAAATACTTACATACTTTATGAAACACTTAGGTAGTTAAGACTTCAAGTAGACCTGAATATCTCTGGAGAAACTTTATGAGCAAACCACCAATCCTGTGATAGAGACTATATACTTTTCTCCTTCTCCCTAAGAAGAGAAGATTAGAACTAATATTCATATTAGATTACTAGCTGATGCCCGCGACTTCGTCCGCGTGGATTGAGGTTTTTCGGTTCCCGCGGGAACTCTTTAATTTTCCGGGATAAAAAGTATGTGCCAGCCTATGTGCTATTCCAGACTATAATCTATCTCTGTGCCAAATTTCATCCAGATCCGTTCATCCGTTGGAGCGTGATTGAGTAACAAACATACATCCATACATCCATCCATCCACACTTTCGCATTTATAATATTTATTTGATATTCGATGATCTTATTTAGCACAAGAAGACCTCACAAGAATTAACTGATTGATCAAAATTAATAGGGGCTCAAGTTTTTAGTTTGTAAAAAACTTGAAAAATATTAGGTTCATAAATAGCCCAGAAAATATAAAACCCAGGCTATCACAAAAAATCAAAATGTTCCCGCGGAATTATAATAACCCCATTTTAAATTAACGCAGACGACGTCGGACGTATCAACTAGGTCATATTAAATGAAGATAAATTCATTTAATAATATTTTTTATCTATAAACAGCTACACTACTTTGCCAAAGATTTAATGTAATTTTCCATTTGGAATCCATCCAATCTAACGTATCGGTTTCTTTGATACGAGGACACCGAATTTTACAGCTCCATGAACAAACTGAATGCGGTTATTGAAGTCAAAATATCCTTACTAAGTTTAAGTAAGATAGTTTTATTTTGTGTAAAGTGTGAATCCTCCCAAAAAACCTTACCTTTAAATTTTTTGCCTCTAGATAAAATGACCTAACTGAGCACAGTGGAAAGTAAATGCTGTTGTTCTTATTATAAACTAGCTGATGCCCGCGACTTCGTCCGCGTGGTTTGGCGGGACCCTCAAACCCGATTGCAGCGCCCCCTACCGGGTCCAGACAAACCCAACAAAAAAAGAATTAGCGAAATTGGTCCAGCCGTGTCCCGCCCTGAACCTCGAACCCGATTGCAGCGCCCCCTACCGGGTCCAATTGTCAATATAAACCATCCCGGCGTCCAGACAAACCCAAAAAAAAGAATTAGCAAAATTGGTCCAGCCGATCACGCGTGATGCCGTGGCCAAGGGAAATAGGGATTCATTTTTATATTATACCCCTATTTCAACCCTTTGGGGGTGGAATTACGAAAAACTGTGAAATACATACGTCTTCATTTTCAACCCGCAGCTCATATACCAAGTTTCATCGATATAATTTGAGAAATGACGGACTTTCATGCAAACTTTCAACCCCTATTTCACCCCTTGGGGGGTAGAATTTCGGGATAAAAAGTATCCTATGTCCTACCTCGTAGTATGGGCTCAAATCGTGCCAAGTTTCGTTTGAATTCATTCAGTAGTTTCGGCGTGATGCGCGGCCAAGATACAGACAGACAGACAGACAGACAGACAGACAGACAGACAGACAGACAAAAATGAAAAAAATTACAGATTTGGCTTCAGTATCGAATAATGAGTGCCCTCCAAAAAAAATTTTCAAAATATCTTCAATGTACAGAATTGGACCTGTTACAGTTTTATTATAAGTATAGAAGAGTAGGTAGTCCTACGCTCGATTCCTGGCAGAGTCAATTAGATAATTAATTCTATAAATCTCTGGCCTGGTATTTTGGGAGGTTTCGGTCATAGCTAGTTACCACTCTACCAGCAAAAACTTACCACCAAGCGATTAACCATTCCGGTACGATGCCACATTATGACAATTATCATAGAAAACTATAAGGTATACCTTCACTGTACTGCAAATCTTACCGAGCACCTAATTGCATGCGCTTTTTTTCTTCTTTGAAGTGGTCTTAAAAATAAGCATTCGGTTAACTTTCTGTACATCGTATATCGAAACAGCGCGTTCTTGTCCACCATTATATATCATACTAATATTATAAATGCGAAAGTGTGTTTGTTTGTTGGTTTATCCTTCTTTCACGCCGCAACGGAGCAACGGATCGACGTGATTTTTGACATGGGTATAGTTGAGGACCTGGAGAGTGGCTAGTCTTTTTATCCCGGAAAATTAATGAGTTCCCACGGGAATAAAAACTCACGCGGATGGAGTCACGGGTTATCAGCTAGTGAAAAATAATTTTATCCCCTCGTCCACCTAGATGCCTGGTTTTCTTCCACCACTCGTTTTTCCGGGGATTTTCTGCCACGTACCTGCAAATTATGGATCCTGATGTGTTCCCACAAAACTATTATATGAGGCTATTCAAGAGTCAGATAAACTTATTCAGGTTCCTCTAGTACGAGTAGGTACTAAGCTAGCATCTTCTAGCCAAGCGCGTTCCAACCTAGACCTCGTCATTGCTTTGCACTAAGCATGCAGATTGTCATAAAGCGCAAGCCTATCTGAAAATAAAAGCTAGTACTGCAAATGTTCATGGGCGGCGGTGATCATTTAACATCGTGACCCGAATGCTCATATTTTATTAAGTTGCTACCCATACAAGAAATAACCAGTCTAAGATAATAACTACTAGATAGGGCGCCAATGCGTCAAAGATCTAGGTAGTCAGTCACGAAGACGGATATTGTTTTATTCAAGGTAACCAAAAACTAACAAATCGTTCCATTTGCCAGCGATATTTCATCCTTAGTTACAACAAACCGCTGCAAGATTTATACAACTTGGGATCAACTTCAGCCTCTTGTATTGCCTTGAATTAATCTCGGCCCAGAGTTTCTTGGCCAGAGATTTGTTGGTGTGAAAATGCATTCAAAACCTTAAGACGTGTAATAAGACCGTTTTGGATTGTTCAAATATTTCAGGGATTTAATTCAATCTTTCATTTTTTTAAGTAAAAAAAATAAAAACCTTTATTATTCAGCCAGAGTTAAGAATATCGAAAACAAAGGTACATAATCCAATCTAATCTATTAAGAACATGAAAAGATTTTCAAATAACTGCCAAAAAATCATAATTCTCTTTGAAAATCTGGCACCCATCTAAAATATTGAAAATGTACAACTTGCACAAAATACATGAATAAAAATATGTAAAACTAGATGATGCCCGCAACTTTAACCGCGTGGATTAAGGTATTTTGATTCCTGCGAGAACTGTAATTTTCCAAGATAAAATGTAGCCTAGGTATGTGATAACTCAGAGTATAAGATACTGTGAGTATCTCCATTCCAAACAACCAAATCGGTTCGGTTATATTTGACAGTAAAAGCCCGAAAGCACAGATTAAATTATAGTTACCAAAAGGCTTCGAGCATTGTGAAGAATAGATATTAAGAATTTTTATTAGCTTTCAAATTCAATTAAAAAAGTTTTAGTTTGTGAAAATTGTGTGAACGTAGTGAAAAAATCTAGGTTATTTACATAATATTCTGTAAGAAAATTAATTTTTAAATGTTCTGAAACTTTGAGAAGAGGTTTTTTACGTTCTATTATTTTAAGTTTTAAATTGAACAAACAAAGGAAGGCAAGATTAAATAAAAGAGGAGATTTATGAAATGAAAAGCCATAGAAATCCAATACGTCAATTAAAATGAAAAGTATTATGGATTTTCTTTCACGTGGAAGCTGTGATAGAGAATTTCTCACGTAACGAGACAACGGTGGCTTACGTCAGGTCTATCTATGAAATATTATTTTTTGGCTTTCATTTTTTATAAATTCATACGTATTCATTCGAAAGTCGTCTTATGAACAAAATTTAGGTAGAATACGTTTTCTATATAGCGTTTACATTGGTATTTGCTTGGTATACACACCCAAGATAATGGGGCTGATTCTGTAGTGCACAATCTCTAAACTAAACTAAAATTAGAGCATTACAAATATTGCTAACCCTTTCATAATACTCCCTAGGGAAAGGGACAGAACTAGATTTAAAGCTGCCATTTTAGTTTAGTTTAGAGATTGTGCACTACAGAATCAGCCCCAATATTATCTATGAATTAGCTGAACATCCCGTTTTAGTTTACTTTTTTATCTGTTACCAACACTACACACTAAGTAAATAAAAGTGGAACTATGATTGAGTCCAATTTTTCACAAGGGCTCTTTAATAGATTTAGTTAAATTTTATAATACTGCCACTTTTTGACAACTGCAATATTATTTAACTAAAAAGCCGACAGCATTGTAAAATTAAACAAAATCAGTTAAAATGGCCCTAAATCTTATTCTATAACATTTTAAGAGAATGTTCTTCTTCTCAAACCGGGACACGTTTGGAACCCTCATAACTTGAGATTTTTAATAAAATAGAATCAGGAAATAAAATAGATTCAGTTTTAACATAATGCAATTAATTATCACTATCCCATAACTAATTGTTAAATTAAACAAATAATGTAATGTTGTAACTCTCAAAAAAATGAATAATGTTACCCAATTTTAATAAATACGTTTTGACTTTCATTTTAAATGGTTTTAAGTTACACCATAGGCACAGGTAAGTCAGCTTATTTCAACTTTGAAGCTAAAAGCTAGTGTCTAACAAAACCCGTAAAGCACTTAAGGATAACACATAGTCATCGCGATTCACGGTGCCATGTCGGCGTAGCCAGTTTATTGGTAAAATATTTGCGCTCCCTAACCACATGTTTGCTTAGGATGACTAGTTTCCAAAGTCAGCCGTTCCCCAAACTATCTTCAATGATCTGACCCGTCTCCGTTTTGTAGCAGTGCCTGTTTGCTATTTGCTTTGTAAACATTTCCATTCCACTTTTAATAAGGATACCTTTAAATCAGGAGTAAATAAAATGGGCATCATCTATGTGCGCGCGCTCTCACCTTAGGCTGCAACACCACTTTGAAGCTGGTCTAATTGCAGCCAAGCACTCACTCCATACAGATATACACTCACTCCCTCTCTCACATTTGTGCCAAACGTTCGCATCGGAGGGAAATGACGCGTTTCCTGTCACGCGAATGTGTGCGTGTCATACAAAAAAGTTAGTTACGCGGAGTTTTTATCCGCCAGGCAAAAATATTTTTCTCTCGTTCCTGTCCGTGCATTTTTACGAATTTTCAGTTCTGAAAATGTCGTTCCTTTCAGCTCTACCATTCTGTGGGCCTTGTTGTCGTATGCGGACACTTTATTTTATTTTCCTCTTCACTCTTTCAATTTCCTAGGCTCTACGGCTGTCCACCAAAGCATCACGCCTATCTAGTCGCGGTTGAAACCTGTCACCAGAAAAAACATAGAACTGGGCCAATTTAGGAAACATAGCTCTATAGATTGCCTTCGGACACAAACTCGTCAAGTTTGCCTATATATGGTATATCCGTATAGGCAAAAGTGTCCCATCCTGTCACCGGAGAAAACCTAGGTCTAAGCCAATTAAGGAAACATAGTTTGATAGATTGGCGCCGGATCGGCCAACACTTCACTACTTTTTCTGAAAATTCCTGAAAGATTTTTGCATGCAATAGCTTGCATCGGCTTTATACTTATTGATTGAAGAAAGGGAAGAACTATGTTTTGCCTTCCGAATGCGATGCCGAAACGGTGGAATCCACCACCACCACCACTACAGCCCACTAACGTCCCATTGCTGGGCACAGGCCTCCACTCTCATAGGAGAGTCCTGGAATTAGAGCATAGACATACCAATGCAAAAACGCTGCTCCATGCGGGTTGGCGGGCTTTAACGACTATTATGTTATTGATAAAAACCTGGACCAACGGTTTACGAGCTCTCCAAGGCACGGGCCACTGGCCACTGACCGCCACCTACTGGCACTGAGAGTTTCTTAACTGGAACCCCCAATACCTATAAATTTTTTTATGCCCGACCGGGAATCGAACCTAAGACCTCGTGATCCGCAGTCGACTATGCTGACCGCTAGACCAACGAGGCAGTCAACGGTGGAATAATTCCATTTAATTCCATAATTTTCGAAACAATGCGCCTTTAAGCAGTTCCATAAAAATCCGATTTGTCGCAAAATAAGAAAAATGACGCCGTCAACAATTTTATTGTCTCCCATAAAACAAAATGCGTCGGCAACGTTCGCTCCGTACATTTTATTTAAATGCCCGACAATAGAATGACTCAATTTGCTGGAATAAATGTTAATTCCTTGCTTTATACAATACAAATTAACTCCCGCTCTCCTACGTAACGATACGGTTTTATTTTGCGTAATTACGTAATTTGACTTTGTTGCGGATTGAATTGTAGAGTTTATATTGCAACAATTATTCGAGTTAAGAATTGCATATTATACGGGTTTTCTAAAAGTTTTTATTTTTTTAGTTGGTTGGTGGGTTTATTTTGGTCAAATCTTGCAACTGAATTTTATAACAGCTATCCTATCCCCAACCAATCAAGCAAAAATTTCGACGACCTCCTTGCCACAGTGTTTAGCGCTGTTGTCTTAACGTGCGGAGGTCCCGGGCTCGATACCCGGCAGGGTCAATTTGGGAATTTATAATTTCTGAATTTTCCTTGGTCTGGTCTGGTGAAGATTTCTAGTTACCACCCTACCGGCAAAGACGTGCCGCCAAGCGATTTAGCGTTCCAGTACGATGCCGTGTAGAAACCGATTAGGGGTATGGGTTTAATATAACTGCCACGCCCCTATCAGATTATCCTGCTACCATCTTAAACTGCATCATCACTTACCATCAGGTGAGATCGCAGGCAAGGGATAACTAGTAGTGGATAAAAATAAATACAAAAGATGAGATGAGATATTTGGTAGGCAAATTTTACGATAAGCATACGATGGTGCAAACGACCCTAACAGAAGATGCATGATCACATCAAGCCGGAGCACTCTTTGACACACTTTGGTTAAATCGCGGAAATATTAAAAGCATAATAAATTTTCTGCTATAAATAAATTACTTAGTATAATTTATAGAACAATGCTTCCGAGAATTTCAAAGCTATCATCCGGAGATGTTAATGCCTAATGGCGTGCGAAGAATTATGACCGCTATAAACTTGGAGAAGTTTTAAACGCATCGTTACACGGTTTAAAGCGTAGTTAAACTTGGTTATTGTTGGAAGCTTAGGGCTCCATTTGGTTCGCATATCATAAATAACATATCGAATACTAGAAGATACCCGCGACTTCGTCGGAGGCAATTTGAGTCGGGTGCAAATTCCGGTGAACTCTATTCCCTCACTCACATATTCCCATGGGACCTTTGACGAGCTCCCTAGCGCATTGTTGAGCGCTTTTGTTTTAACTTGGGAGGTCCCGGGTTTGATCCCCCGCTGAGTCAATTTGGGAATTTATAATTTCTGAATTTTCTCTGGTTCAAACTGGTGGGAGGCTTCGGCTGTGGCTAGCTACCGACCTGCCGCCAAGCGATTAAGTGTTCCGGCACGATGCCGTGTAGAAATCGATCAGGGCTATGGGTTTAATATAGCTGCCACAGTGTAAAAGTAGTAGTATGAATAAAAACCGTTACAAGCACGAACCTGGAACCTTATAATATGCCAACCGAAAGCTAACCACGACTCCACTACACTAGAGACGCTGATAATACATAGTTGTAGGTAAAGAGATACACAGTTAACGCACAGATGTTAAAAGCACGTCCGATGAATAATACATGCAATGCTGAACCTTTAACAAAAGGTGCCGTAAACGAAGCATTGGAATCTATTAATAATGCAAGAACCATTTGTTTTGAACGGCATCTTTTCCATATCTATCTATACTTATAATAAAACTGTAACAGGTCCAATTCTGTACATTGAAGATATTTTGAAAATTTTTTTTGGAGGGCACTCATTATTCGATACTAAAGCCAAATCTGTAATTTTTTTCATTTTTGTCTGTCTGTCTGTCTGTCTGTCTGTCTGTCTGTATCTTGGCCGCGCATCACGCCGAAACTACTGAATGAATTCAAACGAAACTTGGCACGATTTGAGCCTATACTACGAGGTAGGACATAGGATACGTTTTATCCCGAAATTCTACCCCCGAAATAGGGGTTGAAAGTTTGTATGAAAGTCCTTAAATCTCAAGTTATAGCCATGAAACTTGATATATGAGCTGCGGGTTGAAAATGAAAACATATGTGTTTCACAGTTTTTCAAAATTCCACCCCCGAAGGGGTGAAATAGGGGTTGAGACTTTGTATGAAAATCCTTAATTTCTCAAGTTATAGCCATGAAACTTGATATATGAGCTGCGGGTTGAAAATGAAAACATATTATGTGTTTCACAGTTTTTCAAAATTCCACCCCCGAAGGGGTGAAATAGGGGTTGAGAGTTTGTATGAAAATCCTTAATTTCTCAAGTTATAGCCATGAAACAGCATTTGGGCTTTCGTTAAAATATGAAGAAGTACGTGTTTCACTATTATAGGGGGATTATACCGTGGGATAGTAATATAGGCTACTTTTTATCCTGGAAAATTAACTGAAAAACTTATTCCACGCGGACGAAGCCGCGGGCATCAGCTATAAAAAATATACATACATGCATACATACATAGGCTACTTTTTATCCCGGAAAATTAATGAGTTCCCGCGGGAATCGAAAAAACTTAGTCCACGCGGACGAAGTCGCGGGCATCAGCTATGCTTAACATATACGTACACCACGATATTACCCGCCGTCGTTTACCAGTTACCTTAAAATTCAAAGCTGACTGATTTTCCAAGCCCACCACTAGCCGATCGGGTATCCTATTCATCATTCACAATAATAGGTCATAATGCATCCTAGGATGGAGCTTGCCTAGTCACTATTCTTTTTTCCTGATTCTTAAGTCACCCGAACGTGGACTCACGCCACAGCCTCGGGGGCGTACGGGCTAGACACTAAGTCCAACCAACCCATCCTAACGTCATCAGGAGTCGAAGTTCGAGCCTCACAGGACACTTTTAGGAAGACATTGTCTCCTGAATTCTTCGAGCACTATATATTATATAGGTAGATAGAGCCCTACATATAGCTACGGTTCACACCCAACTTCTAGACGATGCCTTACAACCGCCTACCCACCCGATGACTCTGTAGCGCTTACGAAGCAAACTCAATTTGAAAGACGGAGCCGGAAAGGGCATGTTAACAGGATCATTGTAAATGCAACATTATTTTCTATTAGCGGATACCCGGCGTGTGCTACTACGCTAAAAAAAGAAAAAAAACGTCTTCGCATTATTGCCTTTCTAATGAAACCGGACAATCCCAAAATTACCTGCTGTCGCGCTGGAGTCCCTAGAGCAAAGAAGAGTCTTTAGTTCCCTTTGTGTGTTCTATCGTCTGTATAATGGCAAGAGCTCTGAAGAGTTATTTAATCTAATACCACCTTCCGTGTTCTCCAGTCGCACCCTTCGTCGCAGAAACAAATTTCATACTCACCACCTGGATGCCTGGTCTTCTTCTACCTCCCGATATTCCAGGTCATTTCTGCCACGTACCTGCAAATTATGGAACCAGCTTCCATCTTCTGTGTTCCCTCATGATTATAATATGGGGCTCTTCAAAGGGCGGATAAACAAATATCTCAAAAGCCAGCAACGCATTGGCGGTTCCTCTGTTGCTGCAAATGTTCATGGGCGGCGGTAATCACTTACCATCAGGTGACCCGCCTGCTCGTTTGCTCGCGATATATATTTGAAAAAAACCGCTATGGGGCACATCGGTTGGATGTTTTCAATGTCTATAATGGACATAGGTAGAAACATTTGTGTATTTATTAATATATATATAGCTGCTCGTGCTGACTGACTCATTGATCACCTCTCCTGTAAAATTTTGTATGAACATTTTTTTTTTCACTCATCGTTTCGTATAGAAGACAAAAATTCATTAAGAGGAAAAATACAGAGAGAGCTGATGATTGAGGATTTCGAAGACGGATGAAGAGCACCAGCCAGGGTATCGAAGATAGGTGGGGGGTGTTCGACCAAATGTCACTCGAAACTTCATCCGATTGACAGTGAGCTGAAAAAAATTTCAAAATGGCGGATTTAAGATGGCCGCCATACAAATTTCGACGGTGTCTATCTCGGAGAGTATAAAAGATGGAAGAGTGGTTTCGCGGCAAAAGATGATCGGGACATGAAGGTCTACTTGATGAACAGGAAAACAATTCAAGATGGCGGAATTTATTTTTCCATAGTTAATGTATGGCGAATATTGATGAGGCTACGGTTCCTTTTCAAGATTTGTTTTTATGGAAGAAATCTCATTTTGACGAATGGTTCGGAGAAAAAAATATGGAGAGAGATGATGATCGAAGGTTCGGATGATGGGTGAGGAGCACGGTCAGGGTATTAAAGATAGGTACCTACTTAGGGGCTGCTTGAACAAAAAGGGAGGGGCGGAAGGTTGGTGGTCTTTGTTTTATGTTTTTCCTTTATGAGAATTTTCTTTTACGTCGGACGCTTGGCGTGCTGGCGCTTCCACTGTGCTCACTAGCATAGCAGTGTGTACTTCAGATCAGAACACGTAGACAGTAAATCAGCTGCCCGATTATGTAAGAATGGTCGATCAAATCGTCAAAGTTCGGCGTCAAAGTAAAATAAACCATAACAGCATTAAATTATAGCTCAATTTTGCGGTTCCTTTTCAAGATTTGTTTTTATGGAAGAAATCTCATTTTGACGAATGGTTCGGAGAAAAAAATATGGAGAGAGATGATGATCGAAGGTTCGGATGATGGGTGAGGAGCACGGTCAGGGTATTAAAGATAGGTACCTACTTAGGGGCTGCTTGAACAAAAAGGGAGGGGCGGAAGGTTGGTGGTCTTTGTTTTATGTTTTTCCTTTATGAGAATTTTCTTTTACGTCGGACGCTTGGCGTGCTGGCGCTTCCACTGTGCTCACTAGCATAGCAGTGTGTACTTCAGATCAGAACACGTAGACAGTAAATCAGCTGCCCGATTATGTAAGAATGGTCGATCAAATCGTCAAAGTTCGGCGTCAAAGTAAAATAAACCATAACACCATTGAATTAGAGCTCAATTTCGTATAATTTAATGCTGTTATGGTTTATTTTACTTTGACGCCGAACTTTGACGATTTGATCGGCCATTCTTACATAATCGGGGGGCAGGATAGTAGGACAGCGAGTAAGTAGACAGTGGACCACGCGGTACAATACGCGGTCCGCTGCAGCGGGCCGCGCAACCACGCGCCATACTAGTTTATATATATATAGCTGCTCGTGCTGATTGACTGATTGATCACCTCTCCTGTAAAATTTTGTATGAAAACTTTTTTTTTCACTCATCGTTTCGTATAGAAGACAAAAATTCATGGGGAGGAAAAATACGAAGAGAGCTGATGATTGAGGATTTCGAAGACGGATGAAGAGCACCAGCCAGGGTATCGAAGATAGGTGGGGGGTGCTCGACCAAATGTCACTCGAAACTTCATCCAATTGACAGTGAGCTGAAAAAAAATTCAAAATGGCGGATTTAAGATGGCCGCCATACAAATTTCTTCGGTGTCTATCTCGGAGAGTATAAAAGATGGAAGAGTGGTTTCTTGGCAAAAGATGATCAGGACATGAGGGTCTACTTGATGAACAGGAAAAAAATTCAAGATGGCGGTATTTATTTTTCCGTAGAAAAGGGTATTGAAGATAGGTGGGGGTGCTCGACCAAATGTCACTCGAAACTTCATCCAATTGACAGTGAGCTGAAAAAAAATTTCAAAATGGCGGATTTAAGATGGCCGCCATACAAATTCCGTCGGTGTCTATCTCGGAGAGTATAAAAGATGGAAGAGGGGTTTCTTGGCAAAAGATTATCAGAACATGAAGGTCTACTTGATGAACAGGGAAAAATTCAAGATGGCGGAATTTATTTTCCATAGAAAATGTATGGCGAATATTGAAGAGGCTACAAGTGTAGAACTATGCTAGACTACGGTTCCTTTTCAAGGTTTTTTTTTTTATGGAAAAAATCTCATTTTGACGAATGGTTCGGAGAAAAAAATATGGATAGAGATGATGATTGAAGGTTCGGATGATGGGTGAGGAGCACGGTCAGGGTATTAAAGATAGGTACCTACTTAGGGGCTGCTCAAACAAAAAGGGAGGGGCGGGGGGTTGGTGGTCTTGGTTTTATGTTTTTCCTTTATGAGAATTTTCTTTTACGTCGGACGCTTGGCGTGCTGGCGCTTCCACTGTGCTCACTAGCATAGCAGTGTGTTGTTCAGATCAGAACACGTAGACAGTAAACCAGCTGCCCGATTATGTAAGAATTGTCGATCAAATCGTGAAAGTTCGGCGTCAAAGTAAAATAAACCATAACAGCATTGAATTAGAGCTCAATTTCGTGTTTCGAAATTGAGCTCTAATTTATTGCTGTTATGGTTTATTTTACTTTGACGCCGAACTTTGACGATTTGATCGGCCATTCTTACATAATCGGGGGGCAGGATAGTAGGACAGCGAGTAAGTAGACAGTGGGCCACGCGGTCCACTACGCGGTCCGCTGTAGCGGGCCGCGCAACCACGCGCCATACTAGTTAATATATATATAGCTGCTCGTGCTGACTCATTGATCACCTCTCCTGTAAAATTTTGTATGAACATTTTTTTTTTCACTTATCGTTTCGTATAGAAGACAAAAATTCATTCGGAGGAAAAATACGGAGAGAGCTGATGATTGAGGATTTCGAAGACGGATGAAGAGCACCAGCCAGGGTATCGAAGATAGGTGGGGGGTGCTCGACCAAATGTCATTCGAAACCTCATCCAATTGGCGGTAGTTGAAAAAAAAATTCAAAATGGCGGATTTAAGATGGCCGCCATACAAATTTCGAAGGTGTCTATCTCGGAGAGTATAAAAGATGGAAGAGTGGTTTCTCGGCAAAAGATGATCAGGACATGAGGGTCTACTTGATGAACAGGAAAAAAATTCAAGATGGCGGAATTTATTTTTCCATAGAAAAGGGTATTGAAGATAGGTGGGGGGTGCTCGAACAAATGTCACTCGAAACTTCATCCAATTGACAGTGAGCTGAAAAAAAATTCAAAATGGCGGATTTACGATGGCCGCCATACAAATTTCGTCGGTGTCTATCTCGGACAGTATAAAAGATGGAAGAGTGGTTTCTTGGCAAAAGATGATCAGAACATGAAGGTCTACTTGATGAACAGAATGATGATGAACGCCAGATGAAGATGGCGGAAATTATTTTCCATAGAAAATGTATGGCGAATATTGAAGAGGCTACAAGTGTAGAACTATGCAAGACTACGGTTCCTTTTCAAGATTTGTTTTTATGGAAGAAATCTCATTTTGACGAATGGTTCGGAGAAAAAATATGGAGAGAGATGATGATCGAAGGTTCGGATGATGGGTGAGGAGCACGGTCAGGGTATTAAAGATAGGTACCTTACTTAGGGGCTGCTCAAACAAAAAGGGAGGGGCGGGGGTTGGTGGTCTTTGTTTTATGTTTTTCCTTTATGAGAATTTTCTTTTACGTCGGACGCTTGGCGTGCTGGCGCTTCCACTGTGCTCACTAGCATAGCAGTGTGTTGTTCAGATCAGAACACGTAGACAGTAAACCAGCTGCCCGATTATGTAAGAATTGTCGATCAAATCGTAAAAGTTCGGCGTCAAAGTAAAATAAACCATAACAGCATTGAATTAGAGCTCAATTTCGTGTTTCGAAATTGAGCTTTAATTTAATGCTGTTATGGTTTATTTTACTTTGACGCCGAACTTTGACGATTTGATCGGCCATTCTTACATAATCGGGGGGCAGGATAGTAGGACAGCGAGTAAGTAGACAGTGGATCACAGTGGGCCACGCGGTCCACTACGCGGTCCGCTAGCGGGCCGCGCACCCACGCGCCATACTAGTATATATATATATAGCTGCTCGTGCTGACTGACTCATTGATCACCTCTCCTGTAAAATTTTGTATGAACATTTTTTTTTTCACTCATCGTTTCGTATAGAAGATAAAAATTCATTAAGAGGAAAAATACAGAGAGAGCTGATGATTGAGGATTTCGAAGACGGATGAAGAGCACCAGCCAGGGTATCGAAGATAGGTGGGCGGTGCTCGACCAAATGTCACTCGAAACTTCATCCAATTGACAGTGAGCTGAAAAAAAATTCAAAATGGCGGATTTAAGATGGCCGCCATACAAATTTCGACGGTGTCTATCTCGGAGAGTATAAAAGATGGAAGAGTGGTTTCTTGGCAAAAGATGATCGGGACATGAGGGTCTACTTGATGAACAGGAAAAAAATTCAAGATGGCGGAATTTATTTTTCCATAGAAAAGGGTATTGAAGATAAGTAGGTGGGGGGTGCTCGACCAAATGTCACTCGAAACTTCATCCAATTGACAGTGAGCTGAAAAAAAATTCAAAATGGCGTATTTAAGATGGCCGCCATACAAATTTCGTCGGTGTCTATCTCGGAGAGTATAAAAGATGGAAGAGTGGTTTCTTGGCAAAAGATGATCAGAACATGAAGGTCTACTTGATGAACAGGAAAAAAATTCAAGATGGCGGAATTTATTTTCAATAGAAAATGTATGGCGAATATTGAAGAGGCTACAAGTGTAGAACTATGCAAGACTACGGTTCCTTTTCAAGATTTGTTTTTATGGAAGAATTCTCATTTTGACGAATGGTTCGGAGAAAAAAAAAATGGAGAGAGATGATGATCGATGGTTCGGATGATGGGTGAGGAGCACGGTCAGGGTATTAAAGATAGGTACCTACTTAGGGGCTGCTCAAACAAAAAGGGAGGGGCGGGGGGTTGGTGGTCTTTGTTTTATGTTTTTCCTTTATGAGAATTTTCTTTTACGTCGGACGCTTGGCGTGCTGGCGCTTCCACTGTGCTCACTACCATAGCAGTGTGTTGTTCAGATCAGAACACGTAGACAGTAAACCAGCTGCCCGATTATGTAAGAATTGTCGATCAAATCGTAAAAGTTCGGCGTCAAAGTAAAATAAACCATAACAGCATTGAATTAGAGCTCAATTTCGTGTTTCGAAATTGAGCTCTAATTTAATGCTGTTATGGTTTATTTTACTTTGACGCCGAACTTTGACGATTTGATCGGCCATTCTTACATAATCGGGGGGCAGGATAGTAGGACAGCGAGTAAGTAGACAGTGGACCACGCGGTCCACTACGCGGTCCGCTGCAGCGGGCCGCGCAACCACGCGCCATACTAGTTAATATATATATAGCTGCTCGTGCTGATTCACTCATTGATCACCTCTCCTGTAAAATTTTGTATGAAAATATTTTTCTTCACTCATCGTTTCGTATAGAAGAAAAAAATTCATTCAGAGGCAAAATACGGAGAGAGCTGATGATTGAGGATTTCGAAGACGGATGAAGAGCACCAGCCAGGGTATCGAAGATAGGTGGGGGGTGCTCGACCAAATGTCACTCGAAACTTCATCCAATTGACAGTTAGCTGAAAAAAATTTCAAAATGGCGGATTTAAGATGGCCGCCATACAAATTTCGACGGTGTCTATCTCGGAGAGTATAAAAGATGGAAGAGTGGTTTCTTGGCAAAAGATGATCAGGACATGAGGGTCTACTTGATGAACTGGAAAAAAATGCAAGATGGCGGAATTTATTTTTCCATAGAAAAGGGTATTGAAGATAGGGGGGGGGTGCTCGACCAAATGTCACTCGAAACTTCATCCAATTGAAAGTGAGCTGAAAAAATTTTCAAAATGGCGGATTTAAGATGGCCGCCATACAAATTTCGTCGGTGTCTATCACGGAGAGTATAAAAGATGGAAGAGTGGTTTCTTGGCAAAAGATGATCGGGACATGAAGGTCTACTTGATGAACAGGAAAAAAATTCAAGATGGCGGAATTTATTTTTCCATAGAAAATGTATGGCGAATATTGAAGAGGCTACAAGTGTAGAACTATGCAAGACTACGGTTCCTTTTCAAGATTTGTTTTTATGGAAGAAATCTCATTTTGACGAATGGTTCGGAGAAAAAAATATGGAGAGAGATGATGATCGAAGGTTCGGATGACGGGTGAGGAGCACGGTCAGGGTATTAAAGACAGGTACCTACTTAGGGGCTGCTCAAACAAAAAGGGAGGGGCGGGGGGTTGGTGGTCTTTGTTTTATGTTTTTCCTTTATGAGAATTTTCTTTTACGTCGGACGCTTGGCGTGCTGGCGCTTCCACTGTGCTCACTAGCATAGCAGTGTGTTGTTCAGATCAGAACACGTAGACAGTAAACCAGCTGCCCGATTATGTAAGAATTGTCGATGAAATTGTAAAAGTTCGGCGTCAAAGTAAAATAAACCATAACAGCATTGAATTAGAGCTCAATTTCGTGTTTCGAAATTGAGCTCTAATTTAATGCTGTTGTGGTTTATTTTACTTTGACGCCGAACTTTGACGATTTGATCGGCCATTCTTACATAATCGGGGGGCAGGATAGTAGGACAGCGAGTAAGTAGACAGTGGTCCACGCGGTCCACTACGCGGTCCGCTGCAGCGGGCCGCGCAACCACGCGCCATACTAGTTATTATACTATATATAGCTCGATTACCACTCACTGACTGACTGACTGACTCACTCATTGACATAATTGTTCTCCTAGAAAGAGACAGAAAACGATATAATGATGTAGGGGAGATGTGTTTGGGTGCGGGATTCGAGTAAGGAAAAATTATGACATTTCGGAAAAACAAGATGGCGGCCGACTTGATTCTTGCAACTCTTTTGTTTTCCAACCGATTTCGTTACAACTCGCAATTATTGAAGAAATTAGTACACGATCAACAGAAAAAGTAGAAAAAATTGGAAAAACAAGATGGCGGCCGAGCTGTAGTGTTTTAAAATTTTTGATGTTTCGACCCCGAACCGCGGCGCCACAGATCCGAAACGGCGTGGTCGAGCATGATAATTTTTTCTTTTTTCGACTACAATTATCCTGTATTTTGACAGAATGGAAGTGGTTTTTAAAAATTCAAGATGGCGGCTGTCGCGGCGGCCTTTTTGTTTGAGGTACGAAAAAATGCAATTTTAAAATTCAAATTTCTCACAGTTGGCAACGTCGGAGCGTTTCAACTTCTATGGGGCGATTGTGTGTACGGTCTCGAGGTATGGATTGGGGAAAAAACTTTACCCCATTTCTCGGGAAAATTTCAAGATTTACCCCAAAAATAAAAAAGTCGAAATACGGACTTTTTGCAAAATTTGAGTACGAGCAACCACGTGTCTCACTTGTGCGAATGACATTTGGGTATTTTCGTCGCCGAGGTCTGGCAACACTGGAATTTATCAAAGTAAAAGTGATTTTCGACATGGTCTTCTTTCAGGGGCGATCATTTCGGCTGGGTGCGAGCGAGATGAAAAATTTAAACGTCATCAGGAGCGGTATATCCTGTGGTTTACGGGAAAATTATGAAACTATCTAAAATGTTTCTGTGCAACGAGGTGGCGGCCATTTTGTATTCTTTTTGTGTGTTTGAAAATTTCGAACACGTTTTTGAGGCAGTTGGCAACATTTGGGAAAGTTGACATGTATAAATCGACTGTGTAACTCAACCAGCGGTATCGAGATATCTAAACAGTGTTGCCACATTTGGGGTAGTTTTCGAGATTTTCCCAAAAATGTCCTCCTGTAAAATTTTGTATGAAAATTTTTTTTTTCACTGATGGCTTCGTATACACGTCTGAAAATTAAACTTGAACAAAAATATGGAGACAGCTGATGATTGAGGATTTCGGAGACGGGTAAAGAGCACGGCCGAGGTATTGAAGATAGGTGGGGAGTGCTCGACCAAATGTCATTCGAAACTTCATCCAAAAGACAATAAACTGAAAAAAAATTCAAAATGGCGGATTTAAGATGGCCGCCATACAAATTTATTTGGTGTCCATCTCAGAAAGTATAAAAGATGAAAGAGTGGTTTCTCGGCCAAAGATGATCAGGACGAGAAGATCTATTTAGCGAAAAGAAAAAAAATTCAAGATGGCGGAATATTTTTTTTCATACCAAATTATATGGCGATTAGGACTCATTAGCATAATTTATTGTTCTCCAAGAAAGAGACAGAAAACGATACAATGATGTACGGGAGATGTGTTTGGGTGCGGGATTCGAGTAGGGAAAAATTATGACGTTTCGGAAAAACAAGATGGCGGCCGACGTGATTCTTGCAACTCTTTTGTTTTCCAACCGATTTCTTAACAACTCGCAACGATTGAAGAAATTAATAAACGATCAATAGATGAAGTGGAAAAAATTGGAAAAACAAGATGGCGGCCGAGCTGTAGTGTTTTCAAATTTTTGATTTTTCGACCCCGAACCGCGGCGCCACAGATCCGAAACGGCGTGGTCGCGCATGATATTTTTTACTCTTTTCGCCTACAATTATCCTGTATTTTGACAGAATGGGAGTGGTTTTTAAAAATTCAAGATGGCGGATGTCGCGGCGGCCGTTCTGAGGTACGAAAAATCGCAATTTTAAAATTCAAATTTCTCACAGTTGGCAACGTCGGAGCGTTTCGACTTCTACGGGGCGATTGTGTGTACAGACTCGAGGTATGGATTGGGGAAAAAAAATTACCCCATTTCTCGGGAAATTTTCAAGATTTACCCCAAAAATAAAAAAATCGAAATACTGACTTTTTGCCACCACGTGTCCCACTTGTACGAATGACATTTGGGTATTTTCGTCGCCGAGGTCTGGCAACACTGGAATTTATCAAAGTAAAAGTGATTTTCGACACGGTCTTCTTTCAGGGGCGATCATTTCGGCTGGGTGCGAGCGAGATGAAAAATTTAAACGTCATCAGGAGCGGTATATCCTGTAGTTTACGGGAAAATTATGAAACTATGTAAAATGTTTCTGCCCCCCTAGCATGGGCCGAGACAATTTTCTCCCCGAGGAAAGGATAAAAAATTTATTCCTAAATAAATCAATAAAAACGTTAAATAACGGTGGGTAAATAGTCCCCCGAGTCCCCGTGAAATGTCAAACGGGGATAAACTTCTCCTCTCCCCTGTTGCCGTGCTCTGAGAGGTGGATAAGTTAATTTTATCCCTTGTCAGTGGATAAAATCGGGGGATAAATTTTTTATCTCCGGCCCATGCTAGGCTGTGGCGGCCATTTTGTATTCCTTTTGTGTTTTTCAAAATTTCGATCACGATTTTGAGGCAGTTGGCAACATTTTGGAAAGTTGACATGTATGGATCGATTGTGTAACTCGACCGGCAGTATCGAGATATCTAAACAGTGTTGCCACATTTGGGGTAGTTTTCGAGATTTTCCCCAAAATTTCCTCCTGTAAACTTTTGTATGAAAAATTTTTTTTTTCACTGATGGCTTCGTTTACATATCAGAAAATTAAATTTGAAGAAAAATATGGAGACAGCTGATGATTGAGGACTTCGGAGACGGGTAAAGAGCTCGGCAGAGGTATTGAAGATAGGTGGGGGGTGCTCGACCAAATGTCATTCGAAACTTCATCCAATAGATAATGAGCTGAAAAAAAATTCAAAATGGCGGATTTATGATGGCCGCCATACAAATTTAATTGGTGTCTATCTCATAAAGTATAAAAGATGGAAGAGTGGTTTCGTGGCAAAAGATGATCAGGACCTGAAGGTCTACTTGATGAACAGAAAAAAAATTCAAGCTGGCGGAATTTATTTTCCCATAGAAAATATATGGCGAATATCGAAGAGACTGTAGTCACTAGAAGTGCAGAACTTTGCAAGATTTTGATACGGTTCCGTTTTGCCCACGACGGGGCTCCCTGGGATTACAAAACAGGAAACTGGTACCAAAATTTTAAAAAATCGCCATTTTGAAATTATTTGTTAATTGACCGATTTCGTTCAAAATCGATATTTAGGACTCCCTGGGATCACAAAACAGGAAACTGATACCACAGTTTTAAAAAATCAGCGCCATTTTGAAGTTCTTTGTTAATTGACCGATTTCGTTCAAAATCGATATTTAGGACTTTCTGGGATTACAAAACAGGAAACTGAAACCAAAGTTGTAAAAAATCAGCGCCATTTTGAAATTCTTTGTTAATTGACCGATTTCGTTCAAAATCGATATTTATGGCTTTCTGGGATCACAAAGCAGGAAACTGATACCAAAGTTTTAAAAAATCAGCGCCATTTTGAAATTATTTGTTAATTGACCGATTTCGTTCAAAATCGATATTTAGGGCTCCCTGGGATCACAAAACAGGAAACCGATACAAAAGTTTTAAAAAATCAGCGCCATTTTGAAATTATTTGTTAATTGACCGATTTCGTTCAAAATCGATATTTAGGGCTCCCTGCGATTACAAAACAGGAAACTGGTACCAAAATTTTAAAAAATGAGCGCCATTTTGAATTTTTTTATTAATTACCGATTTCATTCAAAATAGATATTTTGGGCTCCCTGGGATTTGCATACAGTTCTTGTACCAAAATTTTAAAAAATCAGCGCCATTTAGAAGATCTTTGTTAATTGACCGATTTCGTTCAGAATCATATTTAGGGTTCCCTGGGATAACAATATAGGAAACTGTTACCAAAATTTTAAAAAATCTGCACTTTTTTGAAATTATTTATTAAAATTGACCGATTTCGTTCAAAATCGATATTTAGGACTCCCTGGAATTTCAATACAGGAAACTGTTGCCAAAATTTAAATCAGCGCCATTTTGATATTCCTTGTTATTGTAGCGATTTCGTTCAAATTCGATATCTGAGGATCCCTAATATCACAAAACAGGAAACTGTTACCAAAATTTATAAAATCAGCGTCATTTTGAAATTGACCGGTTTCGTTGGAACTTTTCGATTTTTGGACTTTTCTTTTCGAGTTGGAGTAGGTAGATAAAATAATTTCCAATGAACAATGAATAAATGATTTTACACGTAGCTAAAATTATTAACAAGAAGGAATTTAAATACAGGCTTGAACTAAAAAAAAACAGTTTTTGTTACCGACTTAATAATCTTCAATATACATCTTTAATGTTCTACTCCTGGCTAAAATTATAAATATTTTAATACGTGGCTGATTTAAAAAAAAGAACAATTTTTGTTTAATTTTTTTTTAATTCACTACATGTTAGCCCTTGACTGCGATATCACTTGATGGTAAGTGATGATGCAGTCTAAGATGGTAGCGGGCTAACCTGTTAGGGGCATCACAGTTATACCCTATTTGGTATAACTGCCATATACTCATACCCTATTTGTTTTCTACACAGCATCGTACCGGAACGCTATGTCGCTTGGCGGCACGTCTTTGCCGGTAGGGTGGTAACTAGCCACGGCCAAAGCCTCCCACCAGTCAAATAATTATTCACATAATATATACCTACTTCTTTAAAAAATAGTAGGTATATCTTTAAAAAAATATTATAAAGTAGCTAATGCATGCGACTCCTTTCAAAGAAACTTATGTTTGTGATCTTCCCTTTTTTAATTTTCCTTTTCTAATCCCATATTTTTTGCATAAAGCTGAAACACCACCACCCATCCTTCAAAATTTGAGACTAACACGGCCCGCGAGCTGCTTTAGCAGCTCGCGCACAGAGCAAAACACTAGTTAATATATATATAGCTGCTCGTGCTGACTGACATATTGATCACCTCTCCTGTAAAATTTTGTATGAAAACTTTTTTTTTCACTCATCGTTTCGTATGAAAGACAAAAATTCATGGGGAGGAAAAATACGAAGAGAGCTGATGATTGAGGATTTCGAAGACGGATGAAGAGCACCAGCCAGGGTATCGAAGATAGGTGGGGGGTGCTCGACCAAATGTCACTCGAAACTTCATCCAATTGACAGTGAGCTGAAAAAAAATTCAAAATGGCGGATTTAAGATGGCCGCCATACAAATTTCGTCGGTGTCTATCTCGGAGAGTATAAAAGATGGAAGAGTGGTTTCTTGGCAAAAGATGATCAGGACACGAGGGTCTTCTTGATGAACAGGAAAAAAATTCAAGATGGCGGAATTTATTTTTCCATAGAAAAGGGTATTGAAGATAGGTGGGGGGTGCTCGACCAAATGTCACTCGAAACTTCATCCAATTAACAGTGAGCTGAAAAAAAATTCAAAATGGCGGATTTAAGATGGCCGCCATACAAATTTCGTCGATGTCTATCACGGAGAGTATAAAAGATGGAAGAGTGGTTTCTTGGCAAAAGATGATCAGAACATGAAGGTCTACTTGATGAACAGGAAAAAAATTCAAGATGGCGGAATTTATTTTCCATAGAAAATGTATGGCGAATATTGAAGAGGCTACAAGTGTAGAACTATGCAAGACTACGGTTCCTTTTCAAGATTTGTTTTTATGGAAGAAATCTCATTTTGACGAATGGTTCGGAGAAAAAAATATGGAGAGAGATGATGATCGAAGGTTCGGATGATGGGTGAGGAGCACGCGGTCAGGGTGTTAAAGATAGGTACCTACTTAGGGGCTGCTCAAACAAAAAGGGAGGGGCGGGGGGTTGGTGGTCTTTGTTTTATGTTTTTCCTTTATGAGAATTTTCTTTTACGTCGGACGCTTGGCGTGCTGGCGCTTCCACTGTACTCACTAACATAGCAGTGTGTTGTTCAGATCAGAACACGTAGACAGTAAACTAGCTGTCCGATTATGTAAGAATTTTCGATCAAATCGTAAAAGTTCGGCGTCAATGTAAAATAAACCATAACAGCATTGAATTAGAGCTCAATTTCGTGTTTCGAAATTGAGCTCTAATTTAATGCTGTTATGGTTTATTTTACTTTGACGCCGAACTTTGACGATTTGATCGGCAATTCTTACATAATCGGGGGGCAGGATAGTAGGACAGCGAGTAAGTAGACAGTGGACCACGCGGTCCAGTACGCGGTCCGCTAGCGGGCCGCGCAGCCACGCGCCATACTAGTTAATATATATATAGCTGCTCGTGCTGATTCACTCATTGATCACCTTTCCTGTAAAATTTTGTATGAACATTTTTTTTTTCACTTATCGTTTCATATAGAAGACGAAAATTCATTCGGAGGCAAAATACGGAGAGAGCTGATGATTGAGGATTTCGAAGACGGATGAATAGCACCAGCCAGGGTATCGAAGTTAGGTGGGGGGTGCTCGACCAAATGTCACTCGAAACTTTATCCAATTGACAGTGAGCTGAAAAAAATTTCAAAATGGCGGATTTAAGATGGCCGCCATACAAATTTCGTCGGTGTCTATCTCGGAGAGTATAAAAGATGGAAGAGTGGTTTCTCAGCAAAAGATGATCAAGACCTGAAGGTCTTCTTGATGAACAGGAAAAAAGTTCAAGATGGCGGAATTTATTTTTCCATAGAAAAGGGTATTGAAGATAGGTGGGGGGTGCTCGACCAAATGTCACTCGAAACTTCATCCAATTGACAGTGAGCTGAAAAAAAATTCAAAATGGCGGATTTAACATGGCTGCCATACACATTTCGTCGATGTCTATCACGGAGAGTATATAAGATGGAAGAGTGGTTTCTTGGCAAAAGATGATCAGGACATGAGGGTCTACTTGATGAACAGGAAAAAAATTCAAGATGGCGGAATTTACTTTTCCATAGAAAATGTATGGCGAATATTGAAGAGGCTACAAGTGTACAGTTCCTTTTAAAAATTTGTTTTTATGGAAGAATTCTCATTTTGACGAATGGTACGGAGAAAAAAATATGGAGAGAGATGATAATCGAAGGTTCGGATGATGGGTGAGGAGCACGGTCAGGGTATTAAAGATACGTAGGTAGGGGCTTCTCAAACAAAAAATACTCGAAACTTCATCAATTCGCAGTGAGCTGAAAAAAAATCCAAAATGGCGGATTCAAGATGGCGGCCATCTCAGACAGTATTTAAAAGATGGAAGAGTGGTTTTTGGGTAGAAAATTATCAGGGCCTGAAAGTCTACTTGATTAGCAGAAAAAATTAAGATGGCAGAATCTACGAACATTAAAGAGAGTAGAAGAAGTTAGGAAATATGCATGATTTTGATATGGTTTTTTTACAAGATTTGTTCTTTATGGAAGAATTATTGTCGGTTTGCCATTAGGAAAGCCAAGGGAAAGAAGAAATGTGGGGGGCGGCGGGATGGTGGTCTTTGTTTTATGTTTATGAGAATTTTCTTTTACGTCGGACGCTTGGCGTGCCGGCGCTTCCACTGTGCTCACTAGCATAGCAGTGTGTTGTTCAGTTCAGAACACGTAGACAGTAACCCAGGATAGTAAGACAGCGAGTAAGTAGACAGTGGACCACGCGGTCCAATACGCGGTCCGCTAGCGGGCCGCGCAGCCACGCGCCATACTAGTTAATATATATATAGCTGCTCGTGCTGATTCACTCATTGATCACCTCTCCTGTAAAATTTTGTATGAAAATATTTTTTTTCACTCATCGTTTCGTATAGAAGACAAAAATTCATTCAGAGGCAAAATACGGAGAGAGCTGATGATTGAGGATTTCGAAGACGGATGAAGAGCACCAGCCAGGGTATTGAAGATAGGTGGGGGGTGCTCGACCAAATGTCATTTGAAACTTTATCCAATTGACAGTGAGCTGAAAAAAAATTCAAAATGGCGGATTTAAGATGGCCGCCATACAAATTTCGTTGGTGTCTACCTCGAAGAGTGTAAAAGATGGAAGAGTGGTTTCTTGGGAAAAGATGATCAGGACATGAAGGTTTACCTGATGAACAGGAAAAAAATTCAAGATGGCGGAATTTATTTTTCCATAGAAAAGGGTATTGAAGATAGGTGGGGGTGCTCGACCAAATGTCACTCGAAACTTCATCCAATTGAAAGTGAGCTGAAAAAATTTTCAAAATGGCGGATTTAAGATGGCCGCCATACAAATTTCGTCGGTGTCTATCACGGAGAGTATAAAAGATGGAAGAGTGGTTTCTTGGCAAAAGGTGATCGGGACATGAAGGTCTACTTGATGAACAGGAAAAAAATTCAAGATGGCGGAATTTATTTTTCCATAGAAAATGTATGGCGAATATTGAAGAGGCTACAAGTGTAGAACTATGCAAGACTACGGTTCCTTTTCAAGATTTGTTTTTGTGGAAAAGGTTTTGACGAATGGTTCGGAGAAAAAATATGGAGAGAGATGTTGATCGAAGGTTCGGATGATGGGTGAGGAGCCCGGTCAGGGTATTAAAGATAGACCTACTTAGGGGCTGCTCAAACAAAAAGGGAGGGGCGGGGGGTTGGTGGTCTTTGTTTTATGTTTTTCCTTTATGAGAATTTTCTTTTACGTCGGACGCTTGGCGTGCTGGCGCTTCCACTGTGCTCACTAGCATAGCAGTGTGTTGTTCAGATCAGAACACGTAGACAGTAAACCAGCTGCCCGATTATGTAAGAATTGTCGATGAAATCGTAAAAGTTCGGCGTCAAAGTAAAATAAACCATAACAGCATTGAATTAGAGCTCAATTTCGTGTTTCGAAATTGAGCTCTAATTTAATGCTGTTGTGGTTTATTTTACTTTGACGCCGAACTTTGACGATTTGATCGGCCATTCTTACATGATCGGGGGGCAGGATAGTAGGACAGCGAGTAAGTAGACAGTGGACCACGCGGTTCACTACGCGGTCCGCTGCAGCGGGCCGCGCAACCACGCGCCATACTAGTTAATATATATATAGCTGCTCGTGCTGATTCACTGATTGATCACCTCTCCTGTAAAATTTTGTATGAACATTTTTTTTTTCACTCATCGTTTCGTATAGAAGACAAAAATTCATTAAGAGGAAAAATACAGAGAGAGCTGATGATTGAGGATTTCGAAGACGGATGAAGAGCACCAGCCAGGGTATCGAAGATAGGTGGGGGGTGCTCGACCAAATGTCACTCGAAACTTCATACAATTGACAGTTAGCTGAAAAAAAATTCAAAATGGCGGATTTAAGATGGCCGCCATACAAATTTCGACGGTGTCTATCTCGGAGAGTATAAAAGATGGAAGAGTGGTTTCTCGGCAAAAGATGATCCGGACATGAGGGTCTACTTGATGAACAGGAAAAAAATTACAAATGGCGGAATTTATTTTTCCATAGAAAAGGGTATTGAAGATAGGTGGGGGGTGCCCGAACAAATGTCACTCGAAACTTAATCCAATTGACAGTGAGCTGAAAAAAAAATTCAAAATGGCGGATTTAAGATGGCCGCTATACAAATTTCGTCGGTGTCTATCTCGGAGAGTATAAAAGATGGAAGAGTGGTTTCTTGGCAAAAGATGATCAGAACATGAAGGTCTACTTGATGAACAGGAAAAAAATTCAAGATGGCGGAATTTATTTTCCATAGAAAATGTATGGCGAATATTGAAGAGGCTACAAGTGTAGAACTATGCAAGGCTACGGTTCCTTTTCAAGATTTGTTTTTATGGAAGAAATCTCATTTTGACGAATGGTTCGGAGAAAAAAATATGGAGAGAGATGATGATCGAAGGTTCGGATGATGGATGAGGAGCACGGTCAGGGTATTAAAGATAGGTACCTACTTAGGGGCTGCTCCAACAAAAAGGGAGGGGCGGGGGGTTGGTGGTCTTTGTTTTATGTTTTTCCTTTATGAGAATTTTCTTTTACATCGAACGCTTGGCGTGCTGGCGCTTCCACTGTGCTCACTAGCATAGCAGTGTGTTGTTCAGATCAGAACACGTAGACAGTAAACCAGCTGCCCGATTATGTAAGAATTGTCGATCAAATCGTAAAAGTTCGGCGTCAAAGTAAAATAAACCATAACAGCATTGAATTAGAGCTCAATTTCGTGTTTCGAAATTGAGCTCTAATTTAATGCTGTTATGGTTTATTTTACTTTGACGCCGAACTTTGACGATTTGATCGGCCATTCTTACATAATCGGGGGGCAGGATAGTAGGACAGCGAGTAAGTAGGCAGTGAACCACGCGGTCCACTACGCGGTCCGCTGTAGCGGGCCGCGCAACCACGCGCCATACTAGTTAATATATATATAGCTGCTCGTGCTGACTGACTGACTGATTGATCACCTCTCCTGTAAAATTTTGTATGAACATTTTTTTTTTCACTCATCGTTTCGTATAGAAGACAAAAATTCATTAAGAGGAAAAATACAGAGAGAGCTGATGATTGAGGATTTCGAAGACAGATGAAGAGCACCAGCCAGGGTATCAAACATAGGTGGGGGGTGCTCGACCAAATGTCACTCGAAACTTCATCCAATTGACAGTGAGCTGAAAAAAAATTCAAAATGGCGGATTTAAGATGGCCGCCATACAAATTTCGTCGGTGTCTATCTCGGAGAGTATAAAAGATGGAAGTGTGGTTTTTTGACAAAAGATGATCAGGACATGAAGGTCTACTTGATGAACAGGAAAAAAATTCAAGATGGCGGAATTTATTTTTCCATAGAAAAGGGTATTGAAGATAGGTGGGGGGTGCTCGACCAAATGTCACTCGAAACTTCATCCAATTGACAGTGAGCTGAAAAAAAAATTCAAAATGGCGGATTTAAGATGGCCGCCATACAAATTCCGTCGGTGTCTATCTCGGAGAGTATAAAAGATGGAAGAGTGGTTTCAAGAAACCAAGCAAGGCAAAAGATGATCAGAACATGAAGGTCTACTTGATGAACAGGATAAAAATTCAAGATGGCGGAATTTATTTTTCCATAGAAAATATATGGCGAATATTGAAGAGGCTACAAGTGTAGAACTATGCAAGACTACGGTTCCTTTTCAAGATTTGTTTTTGTGGAAGAAATCTCATTTTGACGAATGGTTCGGAGAAAAAAATATGGAGAGAGATGATGATCGAAGGTTCGGATGATGGGTGAGGAGCACGGTCAGGGTATTAAAGATAGGTGCCTACTTAGGGGCTGCTCAAACAAAAAGGGAGGGGTGGGGGGTTGGTGGTCTTTGTTTTATGTTTTTCCTTTATGAGAATTTTCTTTTACGTCGGACGCTTGGCGTGCGGGCGCTTCCACTGTGCTCACTAGCATAGCAGTGTTGTTCAGTTTTTTTTTTATCCACTACAAGTTAGCCCTTGACTGCGATCTCACCTGATGGTAAGTGATGATGCAGTCTAAGATGGTAGCGGGCTAACCTGTTAGGGGCATGGCAGTTTTATTAAACCCATACCCCTATTCGGTTTCTACACGGCATCGTACCGGAACGCTAAATCGCTTGGCGGCACGTCTTTGCCGGTAGGATGGTAAGTAACTAGCCATGGCCGAAGCCTCCCACCAGGCAAGACCAGGGAAATTCAGAAATTATAAATTTTCCAAACCCTGCCGGGGATCGGACCCGGGACCTCCGCACGTTACCTAATTCAACAGCGCTCAACACTGCGCCACGGAGGTCGACAAACACGTATACAGTAAACCAGGATAGTAGGACAGCGAGTAAGTAGACAGTGGATCACAGTGGGCCACGCGGTCCACTACGCGGTCCACTACGCGGTCCGCTAGCGGGCCGCGCACCCACGCGCCATACTAGTTAATATATATATAGCTGCTCGTGCTGATTCACTCATTGATCACCTCTCCTGTAAAATTTTGTATGAAAATATTTTTTTTCACTCATCGTTTCGTATAGAAGAAAAAAATTCATTCAGAGGCAAAATACGGAGAGAGCTGATGATTGAGGATTTCGAAGACGGATGAAGAGCACCAGCCAGGGTATCGAAGATAGGTGGGGGGTGCTCGACCAAATGTCACTCGAAACTTCATCCAATTGACAGTTAGCTGAAAAAAATTTCAAAATGGCGGATTTAAGATGGCCGCCATACAAATTTCGACGGTGTCTATCTCGGAGAGTATAAAAGATGGAAGAGTGGTTTCTCGGCAAAAGATGATCAGGACATGAGGGTCTACTTGATGAACTGGAAAAAAATGCAAGATGGCGGAATTTATTTTTCCATAGAAAAACTATGCAAGATGACGGTTTCTTTTCAAGATTTGTTTTTATGGAAGAATTCTCATTTTGACGAATGGTTCGGAGAAAAAAATATGGAGAGAGATGATGATCGAAGCTTCGGATGATGGGTGAGGTGGGACAGGAGCACTGTCAGGGTATTAAAGATAGGTAGGGGCTGCTCAAACAAAAAATACTCGAAACTTCATACAATTGGCAGTGAGCAGAAAAAAAATCCAAAATGGCGGATTCAAGATGGCGGCTATCTCAGACAGTATTTAAAAGATGGAAGAGTGGTTTTTGGGTAGAAAATTATCAGGGCCTGAAAGTCTACTTGATGAGCAGAAATGCATGATTTTGATATGGTTTTTTTACAAGATTTGTTCTTCATGGAAGAATTATTGTCGGTTTGCCATTAGGAAAGCCGAAGCCAAGTTGCCGAAGTTCGATGGCACCCAAAGGTATTGATACAAGGGGGTGAGGCGGTGGGGCTTTGTTTTATATTTTTCCTTTAAGAGAATTTTCTTTTACGTCGGACGCTTGGCGTGCTGACGCGAATTTTCTTTTACGTCGGACGCTTGGCGTGCTGACGCTTCCACTGTGCTCACTAGCATAGCAGTGTTGTTCAGTTTTTTTTTATCTACTACAAGTTAGCCCCTGATGGTAAGTGATGATGCAGTCTAAGATGGTAAGAGGGCTAACCTGTTAGGGGCATGGCAGTTTTATGAAACCCATACCCCTATTCGATTTCTACACGGCATCGTACCGGAACGCTAAATCGCTTGGCGGCACGTCTTTGCCGGCAGGGTGGTAACTAGCCATGGCCGAAGCCTCCCACCAGGCCAGACCAGGGAAATTAAAAAATTTCCAAACCCTGCCGGGGATCGAACCCGGGACCTCCGCACGTAAATTTAACAGCGCTCAACACTGCGCCACGGAGGTCGTCAAACACGTAGACAGTAAACCAGGATAGTAGGACAGCGAGTAAAGTAGACAGTGGATCACAGTGGGCCACGCGGTCCACTACGCGGTCCGCTAGCGGGCCGCGCACCCACGCGCCATACTTGTTTTTTATATACAGATTAGTACGAGTACGAATGAAACCTTTCAAAAGAGCAACCGCCGAGTTTCTTGCTGGTTCTTCTCGGTAGGAACGGCATTCCGAACCAATGGTAGATTCATTCGACTATTCATAAGCACTTGTAAAAAGTCTATTTGAATAAAAAACTTTTGAATTTTGAATTTCGACGAAACACTCTTACATGTATTTACAAGAAAAAGTAAATTAAAGGAAAAGTAAAACTAATTTGTCATTGCGTACAAGAGGCGTGTAAGTAACAATATTATTAACGCCGTGACAAGCGTCACGGTGCTAAATTATGACCCTTTCTCGTTCCAGCACTTAATAGGGTCGCAGAAAATAGTATTACTTTGGGCCGCTATCGCCTCCGACACGGTTAGGCGTCCTCACACTGACAGCGTGACACGCCACTAATAAATATTTATTTCGTAATGTTTCTCCACACGAAATTGGTGAAAAAATCGTGCAACAGGAACCCATGCTCACCAAGCGTAAACGAAAAATAACATTATACCCGCAAATGCAAAAGGATAAAATATAATCATACTACTAATAATAAAAATGCGAAAGTGTGTTTGTTGGTTTCTTGGTTTGTCCTTCAATCACGCCGTAACAACGTAACGGATCGACGTGATTTTTTTCAGGTATATAGTTGAGGACCTGAAGCATAGGCATAGGCTACTTTTTATCCAGGAAAAATAAAATTCCAGGCGGATGTAGTCGCGGGCACCAGCTAGTAAATTATAAATGAAGAACGAGGAGGTCCTTAAAAGAGCTGTCCCTACAAGAGACATGTCCAGAGGTTGACGACAAAATGCAAAAATATCCTGTCTCACGGCTTAGTAGTTAAACTGATGTTGACGAAAGACACAGAAATATTCCAACATGTAGACGGACAAACAACATTAATATTTTTTTCAGAAAACTAGATTTATTACAGTCGTTTATAAAATACCAATTATGTACAGTTTAATTTGATTTGCCCTTTGTTAAAACGACGGAGTTATTTTGATTTTGGCACAAATACACGCCTTTAAAATGATTTCCATGTGCTATAGCCTTATTTTTTGGGGTCTTTTAGACCGCTTTCGTGTAACAGTAAATGTTGGTACCCGCTTAAATTTAGAAAAGGACCGTAATTTGTATGTCACTTAAGAACCACAAATTTTCAGTTTAATGACACCGTATACTAACCAAAAAGCCTTATTTATACTGCTTCTTATCGTGTTCATTCATTGTAACTTAGCTCCTATTATAATATTATTTCCTTATTAATATTAAATGTAGCGAAATACGTCATGTATACTTGCGAATGTGTCTCTGTCTATCTGTTTGTCTGCTACGCTTTAACGGCCCATCTTTTCAACCGATTTTGATGATACTTGGTATAGAGGTAGGAGACGTTTCGGAGAATGGCAGTAAAATTCCCCTGGAAATTAAAAAAACTTAATCCACGTGGACGAAGTCGCGAGCATCTAGTATTTTATAAATGAAACTTTAATCATCAATTCGACAAAGTCGTAGGATTCGACTAGTTGTAGGTACTTGTACGGTAAAGTGTAGCAAGTTAGTAAATAATAAATTAACGTCAAAGCTCTACCACAGCGCTGTCTTAACATCGTTTAGACGTCCGTAAAATATAATACGTGAGTTCAGCGCTCCCTCGATAAAGTCTAGTCACGGTATTTGTACCTAGGTGTGGTGGTACAGACTTTATAGCCTAAGAGATATGTAACGTTAAAGTAAGATATATTTATTGACCGAGCGAAGCGAAGGTCTCTGAGTCTACTTGGGTGAATTGGCACTTGTCCGTCCGTCCGTCCGTCTGTCAGAGCCATATAACTTCTGAATTACTGAACGTAATTACTTCAAATTTAAATATACTATGTAAACCGATGGCCTCCCGCCGAATATGGCTTAAAAAGTTATAAAAATCTTTATTTCAGAGGGGCTCTCATAGAAGCGAATGCGAAGTAAAATATTTTTTATAGCATTACATAGAGTTGCGGTATATCATTTTAAAGATAATGAGGAACGGAGTCCAAAAATATTTTTTTTTTAATTTTTCCCCTAAAATTGACGAAATGGGGGGCTTTCAAAGTGGTGATTTTCTGACGTCCAAAGATGACCTCAGAACTCCCAATTTTCTGAAAGGCTGAGCCTGAAACTTGATTAATTATTTGAATTATATCCTGTACTTGAACAACAAATACTAAAATTAGATAAATATTATAAGGAAACGAAGTTATTTAATTTTTAATGAGCTTACGTATTTTGAACAAACTTCACAATGTTGTCAATAGATGGCGCTCTGTACAAATTTATTCGTTTGTGCTTAAAAAGAAAAGGCTGAGCCTGAAACTTGATCACTTATTTGAATTATATCCTGTACTTGAACAACAAATACTAAAATTAGATAAATATTCTAAGGAAACGAAATTATTTAATTTTTAATGAGCTTCACTATTTTTAACAGAACTTCACATAGATGGCGCTCTGTAAGTTTATGGATACCGCGAGGTCTCAGTTCGGGGCGAACCACTAGTAACTACAATTTAAGTTAAACAGAACGATTGACGTGTGGTAACATTTTAGAAGCCTTACTACTGGTTTACACAATACAAGCTAGTCTTTGACTGCGATCGCACCTGTTAATAATTGATGATTCAGTTTAAGATGGTAGCGGGTTAGGGGCACGGCAATTACACTAAACCCATACCCCTAATCGGTCTCATCGCACCGAAACGCATCGCTTTACGGCACGTCTTTGTCGGTAGGGTGGTAACTAGAATAGTTAGTGGTAAATAGCTGCCGGGGATCAATACTGAATTTATTTATTCCATACAGGTGTCCCTCATGTTTCGTCATGTTTTGACTTTACCACCATAGACTCGAGCCATAGACCATAGAGCTCTTATAATAGCTCTCGCATTTATAATATTAGTATGTATTATACTCTTTTTAATTTCGACTAGTAGGTAACCTAACCAATCTAATTAATCCACCATCTCTAAGACTAAGCACTGTATAAAGTCCGAGTCGTAAAAGGTGTGTTTTGCAAATCCATTAGGTAATTGAACAAGTAACGTTCGTACCGTATTCCCCGTAATTTCTAATAGAGTTTTACTGTCGACTGTCTGCTGCAGAATGAATTTTAAACCGGCTCGGATCTACGAGTAAATAGACTTCCACAATAAACCTCTTAGAATAAAGATTGATTGCTTTTGTTAAGAAAGCATTGCATTCCCTCCATACTAATTGCACAGTCTAGGGAGATACGTTATTTCTACCCCTAAATAAAATATTTCTTATTATATTAACAGCCATTATTTGAGGAACAGTATTTGAGGAATATTATAGAGGAGGGCGCTGGAGTGCACAACGCAAACATCACTTCTGCGTTATTTGTTCGATTAAAAATAGTAACAGTTTGTAAAAGTATACGAAAAGTGCAAAATAACGCAAATAGGGATAAAACAATAAAGTTAAATAAAAATTGTGCCAGGAAACCACGCAATTTCTAGAAGAAAACAGTGTGAAAGTGTAAAACACAAAGTGTCATAAAAATCGTACTAAAAGTGCCTTAAACAAACGAATAGATAGATAAATTAACTAAATAAAAATCATTGAGTACAGTTAATATAAACTAATTTTAGTAGTCTACGTAATTAATATCAGTAAAAAATATTAATAACCTCAACTTTTTACAACGGATATTTTCAGTGACGCGTCTTACGCTTGAGTCGGTAAAACAGTACTATGATATCTATCGCTCAACTATCGCACTAAAAGACAGCGAAATAAAAACTAAATTCCCAGCTGCCATTGCGACGTTGTTCGTTGTTATTCCGTACCCACATTAACTACAGCAGGTATAAAAATGGAAGAAATAACCGAAATACTAAAAAAGATACAACTTGAAATGCAGAGTCAAAAACATGAACTACAGATTTTGGAAAAGAGTATAACAGAGTCCTTAAACAGCAACATAAACCAAAAATTTACAGAGTTAGAATTGAAATATAACAATTTAAACAATAAAGTCGAGGAACAAGAGAAACGTATAGATTTGATAGAAAAGTATATAAGAAGAAAAAATTTTGTAATCTTTGGAGTAGAAGAGAAGGAAAAGGACTATGATGATTTATCAAAAGAAATTTTAACAATAATTAATAAGAAAATGTCAGTCGAGTTGAATACTACGGAATTAGAGTCTATTCATAGATTAGGCAAAAAAGGGGAAAAAACAAGGCCAATAATAGTGTCCCTTACCACTGTAAGTAAAAAAATACAAATAATGAAAAGCAAGAATACTTTAAAAGATACACCATATTATATAAAAGAAGATTATCCACAAAAAATATTAAAAGAAAGGAAAACTCTCAACGATGAGGTAAATAAATTAAAAAAAGAAGGAAAAAATGCTATAATAAGATACAACAAAATTATAATATTAAATGAAAAAATTCAACAGTTCGAAAACAAAAGGAATTTATCCGAATCTCCAGAAAACAGCTTAAACTATCAAAAAAAACGAAAATTTAAAAAGCCCCTCCCAAAACGTCATTTGAAAAAGTAAGAATTCTAAACACGTACAATTCAATAGCTCCCAGTACAGGTGGTCGCTGTGGGAGTCTTAGACCAACACCCTCACATCAAAAATACACTTAACTCCTTACTTGAATGTAAGAGGAACCTTATAAGTAAGATCGGTTTCATCAAGTATGATGGAGGAGGCCTACATCCGCGAAGGGTGACCCAGCAAAAACCTAAGGATAATATAGTATAACTTATATTTAAGATTAATATATAATATAATATAGTATTACTTATAGGCATATTGTAGTTTAGCCAAATAGGTATTTGTGCATAGTGAATAATGTCATAAAAATGTAACTATATCATTAGAATCATAATATAAAAATCATCATAATGTTAAATACATAAAGATACTTATATAATATGTAATAGCTATATAAAAACTTAAGATAAGTGTTCACTGATAAATAATTATTATTTTTTGTAAATTTGTTTTCAAGAACTTTTCCTAGATAACATAAAGATGTATATTTTTAAGGTGAAACTCAAAGTACCTATAGATTTTTTTCATTACCATACAAGTTAACCACATTAATAAATATGTCACAAAATGAAAGCTTTACAAAAGTGGTTATTAAGTATTAGAATATGATAATAATTGGATAAGCTAAAACACAATATGTACCTAATGAATATTAAAACAACGTGAACACGAAGTAAAGAAAATTCCCTTTTAATTAATTATTTACTGGTCAAACTTTTTAGTTCATGTAAGATAAAAACTTAGTTAATTAGAATGACTAAATAATAAATTAGGAATTAGGTATTATTTTGTTTGGCATAGTATGAATGAACAAGATAATATCTTCCTATTGTAACTTGTAATTAACTATAAAAATTTGTATCCAATCAATAAAATTATTTATGTAATATTTATAAAAAACTATACCTTAAGAGAAATGTAGAAAACTGATTAATACCTACTGCATGAAATATTAATAAGAAATAATTGTCTAAGAAATAGTATAAGAAATGTTGGGAAATAAAGGCTTATTTATTTATTTATTTATTTATTTATGTATTATACTCTTTTTAATTTCGACTAGTAGGTAACCTAACCAATCTAATTAATCCACTATCTCTAAGACTAAGCACTGTATAAAGTCCGAGTCGTAAAAGGTGTGTTTTGCAAATCCATTAGGTAATTGAACAAGTAACGTTCGTACCGTATTCCCCGTAATTTCTAATAGAGTTTTACTGTCGACTGTCTGCTGCAGAATGAATTTTAAACCGGCTCGGATCTACGAGTAAATAGACTTCCACAATAAACCTCTTAGAATAAAGATTGATTGCTTTTGTTAAGAAAGCATTGCATTCCCTCCATACTAATTGCACAGTCTAGGGAGATACGTTATTTCTACCCCTAAATAAAATATTTCTTATTATATTAACAGCCATTATTTGAGGAACAGAATTAGGGGAAATACTTAAATTAAAGGAAATTTAAGAGCATACTCAAACATAAAACTTTTATAGCGAAATCGTTAACTCAAGCCGGCGAAATAAACAGACAAAACATGAAAACCGGTCATAAAACTAGTCCACGAATGCTTAAAATTTTAAATTTCCTCGAGATTTTTAAGTATTTTGAGAATATTATCCCGTGGAACTAGTTTTAATACCGTAATAATGCGTCCAAGCGAAGTTTCTTCCATCGTAAAAGAAGCGTATTTTAGTATTTTTGCAATTCAAAACTTAAGACACCGCGCAACCTTCGAAACTAGCGCTTTTCGTAAAGTTTTTAAAACTCCTTACCATGGTAATTGGGTTCAAATGCGAGATGTCCTATTGTCTTCCTTTTTACGGTGTTAATAAAGTCTCGATTATTGTTGGGAACAGTGGCGAACTCAGGGTAGGGGAAGGACAACCCAGGCCTCGGACCTAGAGGGCCTCCGCTCCCCAGGCCCTTCAGGCCGTCCCAAAGACCCTGGCGTATTGACGCCAGGCGTCAGCAACTGCAAACAAGGGGCTCTGCCTCGAACATGCTCACGCATGCCCTTGCGGGCGTCAGCGATCAAGTTAAGAGTATAGGGCCTCCGAACGTTGAGAAATCCTCATTATTTAAAATTAATTTCCCATATATTTTCAATTAATCCATATCCGAGTTAATATTATAAATGCGAAAATGTGTATGTCTATCAGCTGTCCATCTGTTTTCTGTCTGTCTGTCTGCCGCAAACCCGATTTTGGTGAAATTTGGTACTTACAGGGATTGGTTTTATCCCGGGGAAGGACATAGGCTACTTTTTATCCCGAAGAATTCGAGAGTTCTCGCGCGAATTTAAGTCGCGGGTGTCATCCTTAATATATAATATTATAAATGGGAAAGTAAGTTTGTTTGTATGTTTGTTCCGCTTTCACGCCGTAACTACTGAACGGATCTGGATGAAATTTAGCACAGAGATAGATTATAGTCTGGAATAACACATAGGCTACTTTTTATCCCGGAAAATTAAGGAGTTCCCGCGGGAAACGAAAAACCTCGATCCACGCGGACAAAGTCGCGGGCATCAGCTAGTCTAGTAATAAATAAGTAGTAGTTTGAGGCGGGGTTTCCATTGTAATGAGCGAAAGTGCTTGTATGCAGTTTTCCAATGCAAATTAATAGGTTCGTACTGAACTGTAACTGTAACGTATCGAGCTCGCTTCGCGCGCGGTGGAAGCCCTGCTTTAGGGTGGTTTCTGTAAAATTTATGAGTATGTCGCGCAAATTCACCTTTAGTGAGCCTTTTAGCAGTATATAATATAGCTAAATATGGACTGAATAAAGCCAACCTTTATTCAAATAACATGCAACAATTTTCGCACGATGAACATAATAATATATTTAATTTTAAAATGGAAAATATTTTGCCTCTATCAAAAAATGCACTTTTATTTTTTAATCCTGCCACTAGCCATGAACGTGGTGTTAATTAATCAAGTCACGACCCCGGGGAGATCATTGCATTAAATTATTTTCGAAATAAATAATTTGAAACGTACATACCTACACCACCCTACACGTTTCGAGTCATAAAGTTAACGAGAATCCTCATCTCGGAGGGCTATATACAATTTACTTTTTTTATATACCACACGACAAATATTACAGGCGAGTATTATGAGAACGATGTGTGGGCAAAAGTGGCATAACCACAAAAATAATAGCTTTTTTCATGACGTATTACGTTATTTTCTAAAACTTCCTTGTTACAGAATATAAATAACAAGACACTTCGTCTGCGTGAATTAAGGTTTTTCGATTCCCACGAAAACTCCTTAATTTACCGGGATAAAAATGCCTATATCCTTCCCCGGGATGCAACCTACCTCTGTACCATATTGCGTCAAAATCGATAGAAAAGTTGGGCTAGGAAAGCGTAACTGATAGACAGACAGACACATTTTCTCATTTATAATTCACTAGATGATGCCCGCGACTTCGTCCACGTGGATTAAGATTTTTTTGATTCCCGTGGGAAATCTTTAATTTTCCGGGATAAAAAGTAGCTTATATCCTTCCCCCGGATACAAACTATCCCTATATCAAATTTCATCAAAATCGGTTGAAGAGATACTTTTTTTTGATTCCCGCGGGAACTCTTGAATTATCCGGGATAAAAGTAGCCTATGTCCTTTCCCACGATACAACCTATCCCTGTACCAAATTTCATCAAAATCGGTTTAACAGATAGGCCGTGAAATCGTAGCAGACAGACAGACAGGCACACTTTCGCATTTATAATATTACTAGCTGATGCCCGCGACTTCGTCCGCGTGGATTGAGGTTTTTCGGTTCGCGCGGGAACTCCTTAATTTTCCGGGATAAAAAGTAGCCTATGTGTTATTCCAGACTATAATCTCTGTGCCAAATTTCATCCAGATCCGCTCAGCCGTTGGGGCGTGATTGAGTAACAAACATCCATACATCCATACATCCATACATCTATACATCCATCCAAACTTTCGCATTTATAATATTTATTTGATAGTATGGATTTCGCATATATATTTCGTCTTGAATATCACATGGGCTACTTTTTATCCTGGAAAATTAAGGAGTTACTGGAATCCAAAAAAACCTAAATCAACGTGGACGAAGTCGCGGGAATCAACTAGTTTTGTATAAATATGGATAACGTTATAATTATTCAGTGTTTAACCCATAGTTACACAGATTTAACAGCAGAGCCGATCGATTTAACATTAGTAAGGAAATGGGTCATTTATTCTCAAAAACAAATTAATTCTGGGTTAGACCAAGTCTTCAGTCAACAGCTTCATATATTTTGTAGGTAGATAAATAAGGATTCAATATAGATTTATACGTTATCCTTATAACATCGGTCCCAATTAATGTTTGCTATGGGCTGACAAATATAATATTTTCTCACATATTATACCTATTCGTAAGATTACTGAGAGTATATTTTGATGTCTAGCTTATTAAGCTCCAATTTTCGTCGAATATCATGGGATGTTTTCGTAATCTAGTTTCTACCAACCACCACCACCGTCATTCTGTAACGAATCTAATGACAAAATAATTTTGCTCTATAATCTAAACTAATATTATAAATGTGAAAGATTTGATGGATGGATGGATGTTTGTTACTCAATCACGTCATAACGGTTGAACGGATCTGGATGATAGATTATAAGTAGTCTGGCACAGAGATAGATTATAAGTAGTCTGGCACAGAGATAGATTATTAGTAGTCTGGAATAACACATAGGCTTCTTTTTATCCCGGAAAATTCAGCAGTTCCCGCCGGAACCAAATAACCTCAATCCATAATTACTAGCGCACAAGAAAAGTGAAGTGCATACCCGAAGCTCGAATCCCTAACCGAACAGAAGGCTTACCTTCTTCTTCCTAGGTCTTCTCATTTCAATTATGTTTGTAGTGAACGTAATGAAGAAAGTAACAAAACGTTAAAACTACATCGGCAACACATCATTATTCCAACACCGTGCGATACTAAGTAGTTTTTAATCTATTTTGTGTCCAACTTACAAAAGAATTGGCCAAGGAAATCCCTAGCGGAGCCAAACCCCGCTAATTAGGGAATCTCTCATGTTCCGACCTAGATTCAGGGAAAAGCATCGAAACAAAAGTGGAACTCGTGAACAAATGAAAGGTTAATGCCGGGAAGTCGCAAACTTCGCAAAGAATTATAATTAAACGAGTTAGGTCCTTCATAAATAACGCCTTTACATGTTGCGATTTACTTACCTTATATTAGGTAGGAGTTTATTATCATTAAATAATAAATCCTTGAATCTTTTTAGGCTTTGATAAATCTCAGGATCAACTTGTTCATCCATCATCCATCCATCCATCAGCCTGTATGCTGGACATAGGCCTTTTCGAGAGCGCGCCACCAAACACGGTCCTCCGCCTTCCTCATCCATCCGCTTCCCGCCACCTTCTTTAGGTCATTAGACCAGCGAGCTGGAGGTCGTCCTACAATTTGTTCGGTAGCTCGATTTTAAGACTTTTTGGCGGTTTGTGCAAGAGTGTCACTTGCCAAAGCCTAACCAGTTTTGCGAAGATTACAGAAGGTTTATAGAAACTAGGGTTTTCGGGCTTTCAATGGGGAATATAAGACAACATTGATCGTCATCTTTGACTATTAAATTAACATCAAATATGGCAACATCGCATCGTGTTTCGATGCACGGCAAGATTTTGACGTGGCGTGATTTTTTACGATGCACATCATAGATATCTACGACACGACATCGCATCGTGTGTATGTGTTTGACCCGAACGCTTTTCATAGAACTATTTATTCAAAGTTGATCAATTATTAATACAGAAGCCTGATTACTTCTTTTGTTACGAGTCCAAGTTTTTACGTTTAAATTATAATACGAGTTACTTCTTCCCTCGTTCAGTTTTAGATTTTACAAATTGTGCAGTTGTTGCGAAGTATTGAGGCTGCTTTATCCACGCGACTAACCGGACTTACCGGCCACATACCGGACTTCTGAAATTCTGCCTGCTAGCAGAATGTCCAACGATATCACGATGAGACATACCTATCTATTAAACGTACTTATTTAGAATATGTTTCCAGTTTCATTCCTTCAAATACTATACTTTCTGATAACAGTGGTTTAATTATTAAGCCGGTTGCCCAAATGTTTGCTACACATCTGTAGCAATGGTCCAGTTGAATAAAAAAATAAAAAACGCAGAACGATTTCTAACTTCAGTAGGTAGCAAAAGTTGGTTTAAAGGTTAAGGTCCACTTGCAGAAGGCCGATATAATATATATGTAAGAAAATTTTTCTACACCTCTCCTTTTCTTTTCAACCCTGGAATAAAACTTAACAAAAAGTGACAGTATATAAAAAAAACAAGTCACCCTCATTATTTTTTTCAAAGAAAATTACACGACGAACTCTTTTGAATAAAGAATCTTCTTCGACTTATAGATACTGGCAAGAGTATCAATGCAAGATAGTGACTGCAATACAGTTTTAAGAAAATAGAAATGCAATATTATTTTAAAAATTACCAGCCCAGATCTAGAAATACATTGTACTAAGTACGTTTTGCTATAGTAAACACAAACAGGGCCTTGACATAAGCTGCTGCATCCCTCGTTCCGAGTAAAATCTCTTACTAGGGCTACCATACTGCAGAATATAGTAATTTGGACAAAGTATGCTGCAATAAACATGACTGTACCTGAATATCGTGATAGACTTAAACAGTGTATCTACACAATAGTGCCGTTTGACAGGTCCTTATACTGGGTGTTTAATAGATGTACGATCAAATTAAGTCGCTGGTAGGCCTAGTATATAATTTTACATCTCAACGTTTATAAAATTCGAGATAGATAGATAGGTAAATTCTTTATTGCCACACATAACTTAGAAATAACTTAATTATAAACAAAACAAACGGAAAACAACGCGTGCGCAAGGGCGGTCTTGTCACTAAAAGTGATCTCCTCCAGACAACCCATTACTTAAGGAACTTTAAAAAGGAGCGGGAAAGTGCAACAATAATAATAAACATGCAAAATTAATATACTACTTAAACTATACATACTAATAATACATAAATAACTAAATATAAATACAAGCTTAAAAAGCTTACGTGTTAAAGTAAAATTGACCTTTACTAAATTACCATTATTACTTAAATGATACCCGCATCTTCGTCTGCGTCTGTTAGGCCTAATAAGGACCCAATGCCTATGCAATAAATTCCCGATTCCATCAAAATAAGTACAATTAAATTCAATCAAATTTAAATCCATCCGCAGTTGAATATATTAACCACTACATCTAAGAGGCAGCCCTCATACGGACGTTTTACACTACGAGTTTTGATAGCATGTGTCCCATATTTCTCATAAACATGGTAACCCTAGTTTGGAACAAAAAGTTGACTCGTTCGTTCGTCGCGACTCAGACAAATCGTTTTCTATATTTTCCACACGTCCCTGATACACATTCAATGTTTCCCTACAGGGATTACGGGGAAGGATTCGCCGGCGAAAATCTCCGCCAATATTACCTTCAGGACCGTTTCGCTCAACACTGGGTTTTCGTAAATCTTTCTGGAGCTATAGATGTTCAAAAAATATTGATAGAATAACAAACAAGATCGTAAGAAGACACGTTTGGTTCATTTTCAATAAAACTTGCCTCAGATGATCTGTGATTTTTCCAGTTCGACTGAGGCAACTTGACAAAAACCCTACTTAAATAAACCTACCTCCCAGGAACAAAACCCAGGCCTCCTTATTAGACAGATACAGCGCTCACCACGGCACCAGAGAGGTTGTCGAAAGTATGTAACCACGAAAGAAGTGCCTGGTGGGAGGCTTCGGCCGTGGCTAGTTACCCACCCTACCAGCAAAGACGTGCCGCCAAGCGATTTAGCGTTCCGGTACGATGCCGTGTAGAAACCGAATAGGGTATGGATTTAATATAACTACCATGCCCCTAACAGGTTAGCCCGCTACCATCTTAGACTGCATCATCACTTTCCATCAGGTGAGCTCGCAGTCAAGGGCCAACTTGTAGTAGATAAAAAAAAAAGCACTCAAGCACTCTCGAGTTTCAATTAAAATCTTCTTATCATTATTCAGAGAACAAAAAGAAAAATAATAATTATTAAAATCTCCATTTATTGTGATCTCGGTCGGAATGACAATAAAAAGAAACCCCTACAAGCTCTTACTCGTAATAAAAAATCTTGCTGACCCGCGAGCTAGTATTACAGCTTGAAAAATCTTACAACAACAATTTTCTCGAGGGGAAGCTAATTACAAATTACTGTTTTAATAATGCAAGAAATACATCCAAACTTGAGTAGTAAGAACAACGACGCCCACCATAAAACGGTGTTCTAATTTTGTCCACCTTTGCGATTCTGTCTGTCTGTTGTGATAACCACGATCGCCACAGACGAATAGAACATAATAATGTGATCCCGACCGAATTTCGGCCACGGCGGCCTATCTCCAGAGAGATTAGCCCTCTGCGCGGGAGATATTATAGTGCACAAGTGTGTGCGCATACACAGGTGCACTCTCTGTTCCTTTACTCTCATAGCCCGATGGGACGGAAAATCCGACACGACCGGAGAGAAATCAGGCGCAGGATCGACGGCTTTACATGCTGTCCGAGGCACGGGGGTGAAACACCGCGAACTTTCTTACTCCGGGTTAGTACTGAGAATTTCTTGTCAGAAAAACCCAATACTTGCTATGACCCGACCCGGGAATCGAACCCGGGACCTCGACATGCTAACCACTAGACCAACGAGGCAGTCAATAATAGAACATAGAGAATATAATGTATTTAAATTGCGTAATACACGAATAGCACAGTATTGAATAGGTACTGAATTTTCAAGGTAAGTATGACTCAGAGACATCGGGTATAAATTCACTCTTTTACTTTATTATTCTACTAGCTGATGCCCGCGACTTCGTCCGCGTGGTTTAAGTTTTTTTATTCCCGAGGAACTCCTCAATTTTCCGGGGTAGCCTATGTCACTCTCCAGGTCCTCGACTATACGCATGCCAAAAATCACGTCGATCCGTTGCTCCGTTGCGGCGTGATTGAAGGACAAACCAACAAACCAACAAACAAACACACTTTCGCATTTATAATATTAGTATGAAGTATGATTTTTACCATACTATAGACGATGCCTGCGATTTACTCCGCGTTGATTAAGACAAAAAAAAATCCGGGAAAAAAAGTTGCCTTCCCTGGGATGCAACCTATCTCTGTACCAAGCATCAAAAGTTCAATGCAGCATAAATTCAATGTAAGGTGTAATTTTATTTATCCAAGCACGTTTTCTTGAACATCGCACAAAACTAATAAAGCTTATCGAAGTTTTGTAGCAGTGTTACTTTAAGTTGAACTACTTACAATACTTAGCGGCGCGGCGTCGGCATCGGAAAGTATATCAATAAGAGTTTGCAGTTATGCTGACCCAAGCCCTAGTTTCAATTGACCCTTTCCATATCTTTGCTCACTACTTTGATTCCTGTTTTCTGGAAGTTAACTCGGATATAAGATTTACCAAAGTGAAGTATAGGTTGCCAGAAAAAGATCACTCGTAGTGATAAGGCCGCCTTCACCTTCGCCTCATCATTCAACCCATTGCTGATTCCCTACTGAAGAAAAGTCTATACTCAGAATGAGTAGGGTTCGGTCATTGGCCATTCGACCAACCCACGCTAATCAAGTGTGGGTTGGCCGAATTCACACACCTTTGACAACATTATGAACTTTCTAAGTCTAGGGCATGCAAGTACGGTGCTTTCCTTCACCGTTAAAACAAGTGATATTTAATTTCATAGTACGCACATTCAGAAAAGTTAGAAATGCGTGTCCGTGGATAGAACCCAAAACCACTTAAATAGGAGAGCGAACGTCAAATCCAAAAATTCAAAATTCAAATGTTGTTTATTCAAATAAACTTTTACAAGTACTTTTGAATCGTCAAGTAAATCTACGACTGGTTCGGAATATTCCGTTCCTACTGAGAAGAACCAGCAAAAAACTCGGTGGTTGCTCTTTTTAAATAATTCATTTACAATTATTATTAAGTATTATCAATGTGTACATAAGTAACCGCTGTCCTTAGCATTGCTGGAGCGATCAAATCCAAGCTCCTCTATCATTTACATAATCTTCAACAGTAGGTATAATAAGCTTTTTTTCAGGAGCATACTTTTAATGAATTTCTTAAATTTGTGTATAGGCAAGTTTAAAATAGGTTGTGCAATTTTGTTATAGAATATAATTTTCATTCCCACGAATGACTTTCTGACTTTTTTGAGGCGGAGCGAGGGAGTCACGAGCCTATTACGGCCTCTAGTTTGCCTATCGTACAGATCGTATATTTTTTTGTAATAATTATGGATGGTGCTGTTTTACAAAAATTATACAAGCTGAATTATTAGTGGTTTTAAGGCCCCTGAGAGGTGATTCGAAATTAACAGTACAATTTGTTTCTACCATTAATCCTGACCCTATAGTATTAAAATAAAAAATAAAAAATCGAGAAATTATTATTTCGAAAATTTTGCGATCAATTAGTAGCGCCAGCTGACTGAGCGGGTCACGTGACGCTTGAACCGAGCGGCGCACGACTGGTCGTTCACCTACGTACGACTATCAGCTGTTTAACATTAGGTAAAGTTTCGATGAAAGTTTTAAGGCGGCAGTACTTACACCATCATTGCAGGTTATTTACAGCTCACGAGGTAGGTGGGTACACTTATTTTAGGTATTAAATTTTACACTCACGTATTTACGCACTTTCTTTGATTCGAGCACTTTCGCGGATCACGTGGGGGTTGTTAAAGGCCCAATAATGTTTATTGTGCTAGTTAAAAATTCCAATACGAGTAAAAGTTGACTAGACAGTCCACAGAATGCTTAATTCACGATTGTTTAATAACCACTGACAAAACTCAATCCTAGCTGGCCCATCGTTCTCGTGAAGTGCATGTACACGCCTAAAATGGGATGGATGTAAGCCTTCTGAGTTTAACAACTTCCACACGTAATACTGGCTCAAGTTAAACCTAATTGCAGCCATTCGGGTACTTCGCCGAGGATCGCGTTCGAAGTATTCGAGGATTTCCTCGTCGAGTTCCGGCGAGTACATGCGGGGACGACCTCGACCTTGAACATGCTCTGGTGTTCGGAATTGCCCATGGTCGACTAAACGCTGCGCTGCGGCTAAGATAGTGATACTGGACGGAACTTGTGGGTTTCGGATTCCTCGCAGACGAAGGGAATTTAAGTGATCCGATTGTGCGTAGAGCCGTCGAGCTTCTGTCGCATTGTATCTAATTTGCAATGGCGTTGCACCATACCTACTTAGGTCTTCCAAATTGGAGTATTCGTAATGGCGATCCATTTTTGCGCGTATTTGAAAACCGAATTAGCGTCACTTACGGCACGCGTGACGTGTTTTGCGTAACTGAGGCGAAGTCGGCTAGCCGCGAGCGGTCAGCGGCGCGCGGGCCGTTTCAAAGGATTAAGGGGCGGGGCTTTTAAACCCCGAATCGGTTCGATGATTGGACGCCAGACGCCGCTCGCGCCGTCTAGCTTCTTTGAACTTCGCCGCGTAGTACTACTGTTTCTCACAGTTTCGAGTTTATTTCGAAAAAAAATGCTAACTCAAAAAAGTAAGTACTTTAAAAAAAATTAAAAAAAATTGAGCCGATAGTACTGCTAAAGGCGATTAAACTCGCCGCGGCTTTAAAACCACAAAAAATTCTTCGTGTATTAAGTAGGTACCTACTGTAAATATATTGCGCGGCTACTGTTAGAATACCAATTTCTTTAAATTTCTCTCTAAGGGAATCACGCGGTTTTAAATTATAAACTACACGTATTGCCCTTTTTTGTAGTGGTACAATTTTTTTTTTAATATCTGCTTTACCCCACAGTATAATTCCGTAAGACATAATGCTATGAAAATAAGCAAAATATACAATCCTGGCAGGCTATCACTGCTTCGATGACGAGTGCTCGATCAATCGATTGCGATTGTTAAGCAACGTTGACCAAAGTCGGTAACTGTATGGGTGACCGAATATGGCCTTTTCGTTCCCTCCGTGCCTCGGAAAGCACGTTAAGCCGTCGGTTCCGTTTATTATCACTAACATCTGATAATAATCGTTTGTAACATAAGAATTGAAATACCTAGTAGGTACTCTAAAGGCTGACATCGATAGAGCGTACTTTGACTTGGCTCAGACTTTACTTAGAGTTAAAACGAGATGGCCTTATGTGAGTAACATAAATCTGTCTCGTTTTAACCATGTCTTAACTCTAAGCAAAGTCAAAGTTAGCTCTATAGATCTCAGCATTAGTCTAGTCGTATGCGGAAGGACCTGGGAACCCATCGCATTATTATCCCAAGAAAACCCCTGCCATTATGTGATTATTAGAATGGGGTGACGACCCTTAGCAGTTAGGAATACGACGCAGAGAGATCACCTCTTCAAAATAAGAAAGTTAACAATTTTATAGGTATACTAAAACACCACAAGAATAACCTTTACAGTTTACACGTTCCGCCTAAATGCGCTAGTTGAAATTTCATCCTGTGGTTGTTAACTAGTTCCCGCAGGTCAAATTTATTGTTAGGTACCTACTGGGAAATTGCTACATCTAAATTACCCGTGGTTTGAGATATGATTTTGTAAACAAAGTAGTTTAAATCTTGGGGCAGTTTGCAGAAATTTAGAAGTTGGTAAACTGTGAACTATTCTATTAGTCCAATAGTAGGTACGGGATAGTGCAAATGGTCGGTATGGTGCGGTATGAAATAAGTCTTCTAAAATTAAAAGAATTTCTTATGAGGCACAAGAAATTTTCTTATAATGTTAGAAGACTCATAAGAAATTCAGTTGCAATGAAGTACGATAAGGTGTATGGAATTTATATAACAGCCATACCCCTAACAGGTTAGCCCGCTACCATCTTAGACTGCATCATCACTTACCATCAGGTGTGATCGCAGTCAAGGGCTAACTTGTAGTTGATTGAAAAAATGGTTGTTGTATGAGACCATACATATTACAAGATATATTTTCTTGTGTCTTATCAGACAAGCGCATAAAAAATATAAGATATTGCATAAAAGACACAAGATATTTTCTTGTAATGCGAAAAAGGTCTAAGGCTGTGTTAAATCATTTTGACGGACATAATATAACCTTAAAATATGGCGCTAATGATCGTTAGTCAATGAAGGGGTTCAATCAACATTTTTATGCCATGAAGCATCAAGCATAACTAATAAATTAACAGACGTCAAAATTCTTACGTATACGTATGTTAAATTTTAACGAACCTAAGTAACGATAACCAATGGCTTGAATCAACCGATCCAGATAACAATATGGCGTGTGCTCTAGTACCCTTAGTTCAATCATTGTAGGTAAAAGTTATGGAAACGGCTGACATAGGAACTGGGTGCTGGTCCTAAGTAAACATGTGGTTAGGAACTTTATGTATTATATAAATTGGTTACAGATTCTTCGACCGAAGGTTTGACGCAATGTGTCAACCTTCGATTTAGCACTTTGCCTGTATAATTTTATATATAACGTGACAAGAGGAAATTTAAAAAAAAAGTATTTGAATTTTCCTATATCCCTGCCTGCATTGGGCGTATACAGACTTCGCGTTTTCCACCGATAATGATCGTCCACGACTTGATATAGGCATATCAGAATCCTGCAGGAGTGATAACCCACCCTTATCACCATACATTGACATATACATTGACTGGCTTATTAATGGATCAGTCGTTCAGGTACAAGTTTCTTGAAGGGGCTTACACAATAAAGGGGATTCTGTCTTTATGTGTCTTCAAGAAACCGACATCTATAGATACATTCTTGTTTGCATTTTTTTTTTATCCACTACAAGTTAGCCCTTGACTGCGATCTCACCTGATGGTAAGTGACGATGCAGTCTAAGATGGTAGCGGGCTAACCTGTTAGGGGCATGGCAGTTATAATAAACCCATACCCCTATTCGGTTTCTACACGGCATCGTACCGGAACGCTAAATCGCTTGGCGGCACGTCTTTACCGGTAGGGTGGTAACGAACCACGGCCGAAGCCTCCCACCAGGCCAGACCAGGGAAAATTCAGAAATTATAAATTCCCAAATTGACCCTGCCGGGGATTGAACCCGGGACCTCCGCAAGTCAAGACAACAGCGCTACACACTGCGCCACGGAGGTCGTCAGACAACAGCGCTACACACTGCGAAAGTTGTGTGTCAGTTTTTACCCAGCGATAAGAACTAGGAAAACTCAGAAAAAAATTATATCCGCATATATACATTCTGTCAAAAAAGTACCAGGAATTCATCATTTGTTTCTAATTCCAAATTCAATTCAAAAATTATTTTTTGTCGCTAAGTTGACACAACTGTCGTCTATATTGCCGCGAAGTTTAAGCGTCAATTGTTATTTACTTTACATCTCTCATATTCGGTAAGTAGGTCCTTATTACCCCCAAATGGAGCTTGTAGGTGACCAATTAGCGCTCTAGGGTAATAATGTAGCTAGAAAAGCCCTCGGGCGGTAAGTAATTAAAAAAAGTATGATGGTTAGATGTACGCGAACTTTTTGAAAGAGTGAAGACTTTTTTTTTAATTACTTACCGCCCTAGGGCTTTTCTAGCTACATTATTACCCTGGAGCGCTAATTGGTCACCTACAAGCTCCATTTGGGGGTAATAAGGACCTACTAACCTCACAATCGAGATGTAAAGCAGAGTAGTTAGCTCGGATGTAAGCATCAATTGCACCCTCGAACTATAGGCGCCCTCGCTGTGCTCGTGCGCCTAAATATCTCGGGCTGCAATTGATGCCTTACAGCCCTTGGCTACTAATCTACTATTGTTTACAGTGCGCCATTTTGTCAGTTCATCTCAATAGTGTTTTGCGATTTTTACAATGAATGAAAATATCGAACAAAGAGTTTGTCTCAAATTTTGCATCGCAAATGGAATTTCGTGACCAGAGTCGCTGAGAATGTTGCAGAAAGCTTACGGGGAATCGACTTTATCAAAAACACGTGCATACGAGTGGTACCATGCATTCAAAAGTGGTCGCGATGTAGTGGAAGATTTGCCTCGCTCTGGTCGGCCATCAACGTCTTCAACTAAAAGGCACAAGGCCATCATTGTGAATGAATTTTTGACCAAAAACTCAACAAATACCATCGAACAACTACCGTATTCACCGGATATGGCTCCGGCCGACTTTTTTCTCTTTCCAAAACTCAAATTAGGTACCACTTCGTGGCACCCGTTTTCGATCGATAGAAGACATGTAAAAGAGAATTCGCGGTGTAGCGGTCTTCGCAGTCCGCACATAATCCAATAGATGGCACTACTAGTACGATGGACGCGAACACGAACAGCCCAACTCACGCTTACGAAGTTTTCTCAGAATTACGCTATATATACAACCTCCAAAGATGAACTGTCGGACCAGTGGTCCCCGAGCACAACACCCGCTCGGAGGATGATCATCCTATTGTTACGGTCGAGCCATATCACCTGCTCCCGTACAGTGGTGACCCCGACGTGATCTCACAGCCGACGTGATCATCAGGCCGACGTGATCTCACAGCCGACGTGATCTCAGAGCCGCCGCCGACGCACATCAAGCCGACGAGTCACGCCCTCACTCGTCAGACATCAGCAACATCGCACATCACAATAACCCCTAAGTCATCGTGACGAGGACAACAGCATCATCAGAAGGCAAGCACGGCACAACAGCAACTCAACGCAACACAGCAGCACAACGCAGCACAGCAACAACAAGCAGCAACAAGCAACTCAACGCAGCACAGCAGCACAACGCAGCACAGCAACAACAAGCAACAACAAGCAACAAGCAATACAACGCAGCACGGCAACAAGCAACAAAGCAATACAACGCAGCACAGCAACAATCAACAACAAGCCACACAGCGCAGCACAGCCGCTTACAGAGCCACACGCTCAGCGGCCAGCACAGTCGATACGCAACAGCATATCAGTAGTACAGCCCGTCGACGCCAGTACCAGCTGCACAAGTGGGTCACACAGCCTCAGAGTAGTATGAACCTACAACGCCACTACCCTGGTTGTTATACGACGCCACTTCTCCAGATGCTTGCAACGCCATCTGCATGCTGACGACCTCCAGACTCGAAGGGGAGTGATGTAGCGGTCTTCGTAGTCCGCACATAATCCAATAGATGGCACTACTAGTACGATGGACGCGAACACGAACAGCCCAACTCACGCTTACGAAGTTTTCTCAGAATTACGCTATATATACAACCTCCAAAGATGAACTGTCGGACCAGTGGTCCCCGAGCACAACACCCGCTCGGAGGATGATCATCCTATTGTTACGGTCGAGCCATATCACCTGCTCCCGTACACGCGGCAAGAACTGAAGTCGATTCCGAAAAATGCCTTTAAAAAATGCTTTGAAAATTGGATTATTCGTTGGCGTAAGTGTATTATTTCCGAAGGGGCCTACTTTGAACGAGATACAATAAATTTGGAATAATAATTAACATTTTGTATATTATAGACCTTTTCCCGGTACTTTCTTGACAGAGTAGTATATCAATGACTTATCCATTCAATGCATGTCTATAGTGTCTACTTTAAAAGTGCATAATCACTTTTAATAACCCTTTCAAAAGAAGTATTTAAAACAATGACCACTTATTATCTACAGAACACAGAACAGAACAGGGTACAGAATGCGTGTATGCGTTTCTGTTTTCCAATACCACCAAGATCGCATATAAGCCCTCATATAAATCAAGCCAAACTATTAAATATGACCTCTCGACGTGATTTGCATTTTGCTTCCCTTCTATTTGGTGTTGTATTGACAGAGAAGCCAAAATATTTGTATGCGAAACTCAAGTGGCAAGGGGATCATAATCAATTTAACACGCGGGCGTCATATCGGCGTAATATGGCCACGCCCCATCATAGGACGGCTGCTTTCAGGGGGAGTTTCAGATTTGCAGCTAGTAAATGCTGGAACTCATTACCACCACCTTTACGTGTCCTAAAGACGGTAAATGCTTTTAAAGAAAGGTATAAAGCACATATTCTAGCAACACAAATAGCATAGACTAAAACATAAATAATAATATCTTAAGCAAATGATAAATACATGCAACCATTAGTTTAGTAGTAGTAGTAGGGGAAGTATTAGTAGTAGTAGGTATTAGTAGTGTAATATTGGTATTAGTATTAGTATTAGTATGGGTATTATTAGTGTTTTGTAAATTTAGTATTAGAAACTTAGTATTAGTAATTAGTAACTTAAACTTTGCCCTGTTTGAGTAAGTTAATTAATTTTAAATATTATTTTTGTTTCTCATTTTAAATATTTTTTTACAACTTATAGTTGGTACCAGTGATGGTCCGTGACGTTTCGGCCCTTGGGCCCCTCCTGAAAATCAGCGTTGCAGTATGTCAGGTAGGTACATGCATACCTTTCATGCTGTGGCACAGGCTGAGGAGGTGGCCCATTGACCACATTTAAGTTCCATACTAGTAGGTACATAGGTACGTTATGTAATTAATTTGTAAAGTGGTCAATAAACGTTTATTTATTTATTTTATTTTATTTATTTTATTTATCTATAGGTACTTACTTATTATTTAATATTATAAATGCGAAAGTTTGGATTGATGGATGTTTGTCCACCACGCCAGAACGGGTAAACGGATCTGGATGAAATTTGGCACCGAGATAGATTTATAGTCTGGAATAACACATAGACTATTTTTTATCCCGGAATATTAAAGAGCTCCCGTGGGAACCAAAAAAACCTCAATCCACGCGGACGAAGTAGCGGGCAGCTAGTAATATTTATTTCTATGAATGATAAGCAGACAGTACCCTTTTGTCAATATTGACTACGTTAAAATTTATCAACATTTTTATGGCAATGGCAAATGTAAGATTTCATTCGGTATACATAAAGAAAAAGGCAAAAATAAAAATATATGTTTGTGACTCCTTTCAAAACTTAACATTCATAACTTTGATGGTAATGAGGTCTATTGCCTTTTCACTGTCATTGAAAAGTTGAAAAGCAAGACTGTTTTAGAAGTTGCTATTCATTAAGTAATAGTTCTTATTTAAATTTTTATAATGTAAACACATAGATTTAAGATGGTCTCGCTTTGGAGCGCAGTGGATGATAAATCTATGTGTAAAAAAGTAAAAATATTAAATTATGAAATATGAAAAAAAAATGTTTAATTTATTTTATCAAATATTACAAAAACGTTGACATTACTACGAGTATATTTTTGATAACTCTAAGCCAAGCTGGTTCCATATTGTCTTGGTTAATAATGTGTAAATCGAGCTTGATCATGATGATATAATTGAACGTTGTCCCGTATTCATATCCTGTTGCTAATTATTATGCATATAATTATTTTATTTATACAAGTTTTTTCCGTCGGTGATATGATTCAGACAATATTTGCATTTTTACCTCTTTTGTAAATAAACGCCGAAATTTTATTTAGTCAAGTGTGCCACTAATTTTATTAAAAGCCTATTAATTAGCCTTGCGCTTGACGACAGTCATGGCTTTACGGAAAGTAATGATCTTGGTTGAAGCGCGCTTTCCTAGAAACGAACGGAACGGGTTTTTATTCGAAAGCCTTTTTACTCAATATTTTTTTCAGCTACGATTGATGCTAAATCTTGATCCACGTGAAAGAAATCGATGGCAGCTCATCTACATCTAAAGCTATACTAATATTATTAATGCCAAAGCTTGGATGGATGGATGGATGTTTGTTACTCAATCACGCCAAAACGGCTGAATGGACCTGGATGAGATACGAGTACATACCTGGATGAGGACATAGACATTATAATTCAAGACTTCCCGCGTGAACTAAAAAACCCAAATTGGGTATCCATAGCCTACCTTACCTATCTATTATTATTTATATTTTATTGACTAAATGTTATATTTTAAGGATTAAGTGTACCTATGGAATTGCAATTAAAATAAAGAGATTGAGACTGAAATTGAACCTCAATCCACGAGGACGAAGTTGCGGGCATCGGCTATTATTTAAAAGGAAAAGGTGACTGATTGACTGACTCAATATCTATCTATCTATCTACTACTAGATCTATCTACGCCCAGCTCTAACCACAGCACGGATCGGGCTGAAATTTAGGATACAAACAGCTTTTATGACGTAGGCATACGTTAAGAAAGGATTTTTGGAAATTCAACCACTAAAGGGGTAAAATGGGGTTTTGAATTTTGTGTGAAAATCGAACTTAACGTGAGCGAAGCTACGGGCAAAGCTAGTCTGTTATACTTATAATATTTTATTACTTATTATACTTTGTATACCACACTGATAAGACATGGTGGTAGTCTCAAAACTAAAGCTACGAGGGTTCCAAACGCGCCCTGGTCTGAGAAGAGCCCACAACAGGATTTGTTTTAGGCAGTGAGCAGTGGTCTCTTTCTGCGAAACCGTTATGGTTAAGAAAGAGACCGCTGAGCGGGTTCGGGAAAGAGCAGACCCGGCTCGGAGACGTAGACGTCGGAGTGACGGTATAGATCGCACCCAGCCGTCCGTATAATAATCCCTGGGGAAGGGACCTCAGGGTCGAGTGCGGCTGGAGTGGGGGCTCTAGTCGTGCGCCTAACAACACGACCCTGGGAAGATGGCAGCTTGCTGTGGCCAACAAGCAGCCATACCTCATGTACAGGTCCGGGTAATGAGGGGACTTCTCCAGGAGTCCGGGATGAGCCCTATGGGCATCGCACAAGGGAGGCACCGATGCGTTCTTAAGAGATCTCGGAGCCTCCCAACATGCGTAAGGTCGGCCACCGAGGGGGTTTTAGTAGGTACAAATCCTACATAACCCGATTTCTCCCCCAGGAAGTCGGGTATCTTAAGGAGATTTCCCCCCCGTCAACAAAAAAAAAAAAAAAGGATTTGTTTTAGGCAGTAATCATAAAACTAAATATTATAATATACTCACGGAACCCTTGATTTGATGCGATAGTCTGATTTGCTTGGAGATTGGTCGGTGTTTTTTCAGATGTTTTAGCCATAAAAGTATATAAATATCAAGCTTACTTCGAGAAAATTGTCTTAGTCGTTCGATTAGCCAGCAGGGAGCAGTAATCGAACGAAAATGGTTTGGTGAGTGCATAAACAGTACCTACATATCTATTTTTTTATTTATTAGAATAAAAACCAATATGTAGCCGTTGCCGTATTTAGCCGTTGTTAAAGTTTCAAATTAAAACTCAGTTGTTTATTGTAAATCTTGCCATCAATCTCAAAACCTAATACAATTACTATAAATTATTACCAAATTTGAATTTTATTCAAATTTTTTAAACGCGTAAAAATGAACTATGAAAAACTACTAACTATTAAGTACTGAAGAACTTGATCATAGTTAAGATCTAAGTAGGTAATTTAATTGGTGAATATTTTTGACCAATTAAATTACTGAGATTTTGACTTTTTTTCACCAGACCAAATTATTTATTTCACCAGAAATGTCTAATTGGATGCTCTTTAGAAACTAGACAAAATTGTGATTGCATTAATACTTGTGTAGGTACATTGTATTTTAAACACCCGGTCTATCGGTCGGTATAGCTTTTGATATGAATATCATCACCACGGTAATGGTCTGTGTCATCACCTTCCTTCGAATCCAAATGTATACTACAAACACTATTGCATAGTAAAATATTGCATACGTACGTTCGAACAGTCTGTGCTTACATTATTCATAGACCTCCTTCATTGCTTTCTAGCAGGCATGACTTTCAATTTTATTTTATTTTTAATTGTGGTAACTACCTCTGCCAAGTACAGCAATTTCAATTTCACAATCGTAGAGACAATACCTACTAATAACACTATTTACTAACTGCTATAATATCATTAACAAAATTGATGATTGTTTTCAGGGAAAACGCTTGTATTGCCTCATCGGGAACTGCATCCCAACTCTTTACTACTACATTAAACTTCCTGGCAGCAACACAATGTTTTGTGCCAGATAAGGTATATCCGGACGACACATTAACTGGTAAGAATTTTTCCTTAAGCCCCCTAAATCATAATTTAGCAAACAATAACATTTAAGAATCGTAAAAACACCCAATACATAAAAACGATCTCTCAAAAGTATCAAAATGTATGATTGAGCTGGTACGTGGCTGGGAAAAGAGCTGATAGTCCTTATTTAAATCCTTAAACAGGTGAGCAGATTTTTATCAAGCAATGCTAAGAATCATCTAGACCTACCCGCCTCCAAAAAATGTATTTATAGATGATTAATCTCAATTAAACTGTTGACTACCTGCTTACTAGATGATTAATCTAACTCTTCGAGGTTTGAACTACCTTTAAGATTTCAGTCCATCCTCTGAATGGCAGCTATTGAAACTTGGAATTAAACTTTCTGTAATATTTCCAGATTCAGAGAGATTCCATTTTATTATTGTGGGAGGAGGCACGGCAGGCAGTATTCTAGCAAACCGACTCAGTGAAAATAGCGATTGGAATATTGCCCTGCTTGAAGCTGGGCCTGAGCCACCTGCTGAATCTGTTGTAAGTATCAGTACAGTTAATTTTTTAACTTGATTCCAAAAGGGTTCTTAGATTTGCCATTGCATAAATTCAAAGACTGTGTAAACAGCATTTATTATACTACTAGATGATGCCCGCGATTTCCTCCGCGTGGGTTAAGCTTGTTCAATTCCCGCGGGAACTCCTTAATTTTCCGGGATAAAAAGTAGCCTATGTCCTTCCAGGGATACAAACTATCCCTCTACCAAGTTTCATCAAAATTGGTTGAACAGGTGGGCCGAGAAAGCGTAGCAGACAGGCAGACAGGCAGACAGACAAACACACTTTCGCATTTATAATATTAAGTATGGATGGTATGGAGTGACACAAGTGGTCCTACACGAAATAAATTATTACATTATTTTTTTCTTTATCCGCACTTAGGATCATAAAAACGATAGTATCTTTTTGTTCCCTAGAGTTCGTAAGAAAACAAGGGACCATAATATAACATTATGAGCTTTATTCTCTTCTATGGTTTGTCTAATTTAGGATGATAATTTTGGCAGATGCCATTTGCATACAACTGCTTCAGCCAGGTCCATGCTTCAGCCCATTGATGTAGAATTTTAGATGCTTCAGCCTGTCTCACTCCAGTCCTTCACTATTTCTTATAAACGTCTCATCTGTCAATATTATCATCCTATTTAGACAAAACATAATAGGTATATTGAATCAAAGCAGGCGTTACTTTGCGGAAGTCCATGATAATGAATGAACGAGAAGTTTAATTCGCTATAATCCGCCACAGTAGACAAATCTATGTGGTACAGTGCGTGTCCTTCACCAATAGCATGCGAACACCCACCACCGGGCAATTCGCACCGGCACAGCACCACACCATACAAATCCTCTAAATCACTCTCAACGTACATTTCACTCCGAAACCGGAGCATCTTCAGGAGATGTTGACTCGACAATGCACGATTGTAAAGGATTGTAGATTGCTTTACAATCGTGGAGTAAGTATATTCTATTTTTGACAGTTTTTGAAAAAACCTTTTAAGTAAGAACTAATTAATGAACGCCGAAGTTTTTGCATTATTGTATTGCAGTATTAGTAGTACCTATTTTAAGGGTATGTCCTATACCTGACGCTTTTATTACTTTTAAGTAAAGTTTGAATATTTAAGTATTCTGTGATAAAACTATTACCAGAGAATACTTAATACTGCCTTTCAGTTAATAGTGTTATTGCTACGCCTTTGGCTATTGTCTGGCACAATGCTGGGGAATACTGCCATCACTTTTGCTCTTGTTTCAGAATTATAATTCTGACCTTGATTTCTACCTTATAAATCAACCTACCTTGTTATACCTTGTTGGTTGTTGTTGGTTGTACGTCATATAAAATTAACGTTTTAAAATAATACTACTTAAAGCGATGGTAGTATGTCCCCTGTTCATAAATGTTTTTTTGAATTTCTATCTATCTTTAAGTACTCTAATGTCTTTTATGCAGTACCGTACATCTAGGACTGCTAAAACTGTCATGGTATGATGGTAGTCAGGTCTCACATTTGTGTGAGCGTCGACCCACTGTATGAAATGAATAAATAGTTACGCTATGTTAATACGATCCACACAGAATCTACTTTTTTTATGTTCGATTTTTGAAATAATTTGCACGCAATCCTTTGTTGAATGTAAGTATGCGTCAATGTGCTAATGTTACCCATCGTCACCTACACGTACGTGCGTACAGCTCAATGTCTATGGTTCTTAATTGACCGAGCGAAGCGAAGGTCTCTGAGTCTACTTGAGTGAATTGGCACTTGTCCGTACGTCCGTCCTTCCGTCCGTCTGTCAGAGCCTCATAACTTCTGAATTACTGAACGTAATTACTTCTTTAAATATAATATGTAAACCGATGGCCTCCCGCTGAATATGGTTTAAAAAGTTAAAAAAATCTATAATTCAGGGGGGCTCTCATAGAAGCGAATGCGAAGTAAAATATTTTTTATACTTCTACCATACCTTTACTACTGTTTTAATCATACTTTTGCGGGTCTAAAGTCAGTCTTCATGCCCTAGGGCCGTAATCTAGTCGATCGATCGCCCAACTAGTTGACCAACCCCATACTGTAAATATGCACAACAGAGTCTAGGCTCCAGACTGGTCGACCAAACGACCGTACCATTTGACATAAAAGTTTTTAAACCAAGGAGTATGTATACCTGCATAAACACTGGCAGCATGAAAAGCAAAAAGTTTGAATATCAAAGCAGCGGCGCCAAATGTGACTCTATCGAACGTAAACATTCACTTTTAATTTGTCTTTTCTTTTTATTATTTACTAGACCTATGTATCCTACTTACTATGATTTGCAATAAATATCTAACCGTTACAGTTTGTTTTACTGTTATGGTAGAAGTATAAAGTAGAGTATACACCACCGGGATAAAGCAGTTTTTTTCTTGGGCGCTTGAATCCCTCACTGCACTCAGGACTCAATCTTAATTCCCTCCCTTTGGTCGGGAATTAACTTATAACACCCTCGCTGCGCTCGGGAGTTAAATTTGGAGTCCTTCGTTACGTTCAGGATTCAATGTAGCGCCCGTGACATAAAACAGTGCTTTATCCCCTTGGTGTATAATCTACTATTATAGCGTTACATATGGTTGCGGTATATCATTTTAAAGATAATTAGAAATAGAGTCCAAAAATGTTTTTTTTTATTTTTCCCCTAAAATTGACGAAATGGGGGGGTTTCAAAGTAGCGATTTTCTAACGTCCAAAGTTGACCTCAGAACTCTCAAATTTCTGACAGGCTTAGCCTGAAACTTATTAGTTATTTGAATTATATCCTGTACATGAACAACAAATACTAAAATTAGATAAATATTATAAGGAAACGAAATTATTTAATTTTTAATGTGCTTCAGTATTATTAAAAGAACTTCACAATTATGTCAATAGATGGCGCTCTGTACAAGTTTATGGATACCGCGAGGTCTCAGTTCGGGGCGAACCACTAGTATATTTTTTTTTAATTCCTTCTTGTTAACAATAAGGAGAAAAATAAAGTTGGTATTGCGGATTGCCGCGAAATCTCTAATATTTTTATTGTAATTAATACATTTATCTAAAGGGATGTTTATATTTAATCCATTTCGGATTTCGATGAACAATACTTAATACAAGGTGAAGGCATAGGGTAAAGTGAATGTGACTATTTATTTGTTAATATCATCAAGTGAAAATAAAGACCTTACTCCTGTCGTGATCATGTGTTCGACTGGCAACATTTGTTTATTTTTGTAGAATGGCAATACTGATTTCATGTTGGTATTGCATTATTATTATATCGAGAGTTGGTAGACATGGATGATTGGACCAATAGCGGTCGAACGCGGGTATTTTTACAAAATGGCGTCATTAGTAGTGGGGCAAAATGAAAAAAGACGAGGCAAGGAGTTGAGTGGGAAAGGAGAATTAGTTAGTCAGTGTGTTAGTTCAGCTGCTGTGAGGTGATAAAGTGGAGTGTGTACGAGTTTATAGCTGAAAACCCTGCGAGTCCTCTGTTGTTCGTTCCAATTTATTATACATTTAATATTTAATATCCGATAGATTTTAGAAGTAATGTAACACATGTGTTAGTGTGATATTTCAGGATTTCGATAAGTTGCATTGGTAGCGTATTGGTCGCTACACCCAAAAATATGCCCGTTCTATGTCCACATGTAGTGGTACGAATTTTAAGTTAAATATCTATCCATAGCTAGCCAATCGGTCTGATTGCATTTAGCCCTAGAATAACTATGCCTATATACGAGAATTCGTGACAACTCCTAGGTAGGTACTATTAAAATGTAACAATAGAATGGCAAAAAATAATTAAAAATCGTTATTTATTTTATTTTCTCGCAATCGAAGTGAAAAGTAGAGTGTTTACCACGGGACTAAAAAGCCATTCTACTCGACACTATAGCTTTACCGAGCGTATGAAATGGCTCATTTTAGTCCCTTGATGAACAATCTACTATAATTAAGAAGAAAACTTTTATCTTCCCAAACTCTTTTATTTTCCGGGATAAAAAAGAGTTGCGTTCGTTATCAGGATGCAAGCTATCTCTGTACCAAATTCCGTCAATTTGGAATGGACTGTGAAAACTTAACGACAGACTGACAATAAAAGAACTATAGTTCGCACGCGAGTTGAATGCAGAGCAAATGTATGGTGACACATACATTTACTCTGCATTCAACTCGCGCGCGAACTGTAGAAGTTTTAATTATATATATATATACTATAATCCGCCAAAACAGAAAAATCTATGTGGTACAGCGTGTAGCTTGCACCTGTTGCTTGTGATATTCACCACCCAGTATGCAGCGCATTTCGCACTGGCACAACACCACAACACCACCCCACACAAATCTTCTAAATTATTCTCAACGTACGTTTCACTCCGACACCGGAGCATCTTCAGGAGATTTTGAGACTCGACAATGCGCGATTGTAAATCACTCATGATTCTTTGAGTCTTTTGTGTTTTGGCGGATTATAGCGAATTAAAACTTCTAGTGCTTTTATTATCATGGACTTCCGCAAAGTAACGCTTGCTTCTATCCAATATTTGACAGACTGACACACTTGTGCATTTACAATATTAGTATAAGATATTGATTACTTTGAATATGGCTTGATATTATGAATTGCTTATTGTAATAATTGCTATGACAAGTCAGTGTTGTCTCAGAAGTCAGAAATAGTCTGTGGAAATAGTAATAAAAAATCCGATGATATTAATGGCAATAAATAATAGGTAGTACTTTTAATCAGTATTGATTAAAAACAACGTTTTAAATGAGGTTCGCTAATCAAATATTCTATCGTAACATATCTTTGTAATTCTAAGAAATGTACTTTCCAATAAAGTAATAATTAAAAAAGTAAAAAAATTACAGATACCTAATATGGATAGCACCTTGTACGAAAGTAAATACGACTGGAATTATTTGACAAAAAGCGATGGTAAAACAAATCTAGGATTGAGAGGTGGTTCAGTACACTGGCCACGGGGGAAAATGCTTGGTGGATCCAGTTCTATAAACGCTATGTATTATGTAAGAGGACAGGACCATGATTTCCAGACTTGGTATGATGAAGGAAATCCAAGCTGGTCCCCGGAAAATGTTAATTACTATTTCAAAAAGGCAGAAAATTTTCAAGATATGAAACTTAACGAAGATCCAGAAATATACGAGACCTATGGACATGACGGTCCATTTGTGATTAACACATTTAATCATACATATAGCGAAGTTGGTGAGAAAATCTTAGACTCTTTTGACTATATTGGAATCAAGAAGGTGCGCGATATTAACGCAGCAAAGTTCGAAGGGAATGGAGTGTGTGCAATTTCAAGAGCTGCTGCAGCAAATGGACAAAGACAAAGCACCTACCAGGCTTACTTGAATCCAGCACGCGCCAGACCGAATCTTAAAATTGTTACAAATGCTTTTGTTACCAAAATATTATTAGACGAATCATCATCTATTCCACGGGCCAACGGTGTAGAACTTGAAGTAAATGGGAAAAAAAAGAAAATTTCAGCTGATTTGGAAGTTATTCTTAGTGCTGGAGCTATAAATAGTCCACAATTACTAATGCTCTCTGGCATAGGACCTAAAAAACATCTGCTTTCTAAAAATATTCCATGTAAAGTAAATTCACCACGTGTTGGTAAAAACTTACAAGATCACCCTTATATTCCAATACCAGTCTGTGGGGATGAACCAGTACAAGATATGACAGCTAATAGTATGTTTGATGTTGTAAAATACCTGTATGATAAAACCGGATATTTAGCACACGATTTTCTTATGAATTTGAGCATTTTCTTTTCTCTAGAGAAAGATATGTCTTATCCAGAATTCCAAAGTCATTTACTAATATTTGCTCGAAATTCATCTAACGCCAAACCCTATTTTAGGAAATTTACAGACGATGTAGCAGATTCTATAACGCAATGCAACGCAGATCAAGCGTTAATCATTTTTGCATTTCATCCATTGCATCCTTTATCAAGAGGGTTAGTTTATTTAAACTCGTCAAATCCTCATGAACATCCAATTATTGATCCAAAGTATAACAGCGACGAAAGGGATGTCCAAGCAGCAGCTGATGGTATACAAATGTTAACTAATATACTAAATGCTCCTTATTTCAAATCTATTAACGCTGCGATTCCTAAAGTAAATTTGCCCCAATGTGATGAATTTGAATTTCTTAGTAATGATTATTGGAAATGTTACATAATTCATATGACTCAAACAGTGTTTCATCCAGTAGGCACAGCAAAAATGGGAAAAGATCCAAAACATTCAGTAGTAGATAACTACATGAAAGTCTATGGTGTAGAAGGTTTGCGGGTAATAGATGGTAGTATCATGCCATATCTAACTAGTGGCAATACTATGTCACCTGTTATTATGATCGGAGAAATGGGATCCGACATGATAAAAAATGAGTACCTACAACTGAATAATTTATACGATTAGAATATAATTACCTGCAACACATTTTCCTGGTAGAGATTGCTTCTCAGCGATACGACGTAAATAATGTGATTCGTACTTACAAGTCTAATATTATCAATAGTTTGTTTTGAGTTGTGTTATACTTTTTTTGTTGCGCAATAAAATATCTAAATTAATTTTTTTTTTCCTAAAACTCCAAAAAAGGGGAAATCTAGATTCTCCAGCGTAAATGAATCATCAAACACTAGGATTGACTATGAGGCTGAGGGTTAATGATAATGGTTACAAATGGATATTTCACAGCACATCAGGGTTTACAAATTAGCACTTTGTACTTTGTAAGAGTGCGCACACTGTATCAAGCATAGCGCTCGCACTACCGCCCGCGCCAGGCCCTCACCCAGCCTGCCACTGCCACCCTCATCCAACTGCTCAAAAAGTTCTTTTCAGAGAAACTTTTCCACGATACATTTTTTACGTGTAACTTTAACTACTTATGCAGCGCACGCCACGTAAGCTCTCAGATTAGACTATTTTTTCCGACTTAACTCACATTATTGCAATTTTCGTAAGGATCTCAAATTTTTTTGAAAATATAATAAAGCTTATAGCTGCTTTCTGTTTTGTATGCATAATTTTGAACCTATGTGTTAAGATGCAATAAAGACTTGTACTACTACACTACTAGGTACTTATGTTATTCGCTGATAATGTAGTTTTCTATAGGTGAATGAATTTTAAAAATCGGTTGAGTAACTTTTGAGTTTATCAACATAAAAACAATCAAATTTTCCCTTTATAGTATTAGTTTAGACTAGCTTTTGCCCTCAGCTTCGCTCGCGTTAGGTTCGATTCTCATACAAATTTCAAGGAGTGAGATTGCTTGAATTTATTTGGTCCCGCGATAGTTTTAATTTTTCAATAATTAAATAAAAATTATATGAACTTCCCAGGGATGAAACCTTTCTCTGTGCCAAATCTTATTAAAATCGACTGAAAAAGCGTAGCTTTCTCTCACACTTTCTCATTTATAATATTAATATAAATATGGATGGTGATAGGTGATTAAGACATCGGCTACAGGCTCCAGGAAGAATCCAGTGATCAAATTCCGGGAATACAACTCTTATTTTTCGAAGTCATGTGCACTTTTAATATTAAAATATATATAAATCGCTTTAGCGGTAAAGAAAAACTTCGTAAGGGTTCTTTTGTAATTTCATTTTGAACAAAATAAAACAAAAATGTATCAAGACCTCGAATGAAAACACCTGCCGAGTTTCAGAGGAAAAGTGTCTCATAGGAATCCAGGACACTATGTCACTAGTTCTCCAGTTATCTTTATTGGAATAAACATGCTGATGTGAAACATCTATAGGCGAGGGCGGATTGATGGCATGGCGATACAGGCCGTGGCGACGCATCGCCACGCTACTTATATGATGGAATATAATATTATGTACTATACGTAGTAGTGTGTGACTGGCAACGCGATGCCATGCGCAAGCGACTGTGCGCAATCTCTCTCGCCGCACTCAATTTTTGTATATATATATATATATAAAGAAAATAAATGTTTATTAAATAAACTGTCATCATTTTCTGGAGAAAATTCGTAATATTGTATTTTTTCATCATGCTATAGGTATTTAGTTCCTGTCATAATCTGTACTTTTATGCCTATTACTTGTACAAAATAATTTCGATGTTTCACATCTGCCAGCCGTCACGTGACGGCTCACATTTTTTTATTGAAATAAACATGTTTTTTAAGCTTTTACTTATTCATAGCTACAGCTACGTAATAATTTGATTCGAATCCCCGGACGTCGATCCCTTGAAACACAAACTTATAATGAGTTAAATGCCAATCGTTTGCCAATAAAACTTTTGTAGTGCGCCTTCAGTGACGTAAACAAATAGTACAACTTGAAACGATCAGTAACACAGCTATAAAGTCGATATTTACCTGCTGGAGCAGACATCTAAACCCTTTGTCGGGTTTAGAAGTCTGCTCCGTTTAGATGTCGCTAAACTATAATGTGACAGAAATCGTCACTTCGCATTCACGTGCTTCGCAAAGTTCCTCCTGAAATAAAATTAATTTTAGCCACGTCCGTTAAGTCTTAGTGCCTACCTAAACTGTACCTATATAAGTATTATGTTACAATAAAATGAACAGACGGATTAATCTTCACAGGTAACCCGCATTTGAGCAGCGTGGTGGAGCCCCTAAGAGTGGAGGCCTGTGCCAAGCAGTGGGATGTTAATGGGCTGTAGTGGTAGAATAACATACCAAAATCGATTTCTTAGCGTTTATTTCGGGAATAAATTTTCCCATCTTCAAAACACTCGCGTGATCCCAGCATCGTCTGAACTTGGTTCTACCCCAAAAAGGTTGCCAAAGTCAGGTATAAATTATAGGTAAGACATTTAAGATCAAAAATGTATTTATTCGTTTGCAACTTACGATGCAGCTTATAAGAGGTACAAGTTTGCGAGCTTATGAAGAAAAAAGAGTAGGTAAACAAAAAGCCAAACGTAAATACGACCTATCTAGGAATTTGTAGCATTGGCATCATTATAATATTTCACTGTTTAAGCATTTCGTTAAAGTTGGGGCTATACAATCATGACCGCGAGGGACGTCGAAAAACCACATAAACAGTATATTTACTACCTACCATCTGAGGCCGGTCTGTACGTCTATCGTCTATCAGGAAATTTCATTTTTCTAAGTAGGGCTTTACCCTTTTATAACATGACTGTTTTTGTTTTAGAAATTTTCGACTTAGTAACATCAAAGTGCAATAGATGGTGTAATATTTGCGATTCTCAATCGTCCATCCTAATAAAGGAACAAAGATGGACCTAGTGGAGGCATAGTTTCGTTTTGAATGAAATAAACGCACTTGTCGTTTTTATGAATCGCAAAACGTGCAGTCGATGTACGATTGTGAGATTGTGGATTGTAGGATTTTTCCAACAACTCAAAACTCATATTATCTACTAACGACAGTGGTTTATTTTGACATATTTTTATGTACTTATCAGACGAGTATAATATCATACTAATCATACTAATATTATAAATGCGAAAGTGTGTTTGTTTGTTGGTTTATCTTTCAATCACGTCGTAACGGAGCAACGTATCGACGATTGATAACGATGATTTTTGGCATGGGTATAGTTGAGAACCTGGACAGTGACATGGGCTAATTAAGGAGTTCCCGCGGGAATCAAAAAACTTAAACCACGCGGACGAAGTCGCGGGCATCAGCTAGTATATTTTAAAACTATTATTTAAATATTTAATTAATTCTTGTATGTTTTTGTGTCTCAGATGGTGCAACAACTATTTAACAGAGTATTTCATACATTTCATCCCAATTCCAATTCCGAGGGATTCCAAGGCATTCATAGAATATCAAGATTCATCACTGCACTGGGCTTCCAAGTCCCAAAACGCCTTTTCAGCATAGCCCTTTTAGTTCCTCAAAATGCCACTGATAATAACTTATATTTTAAATACCTACCCACTTCAACTTCTGGCCGCTCATCCCTGAAACCCGCACAATGAATTATTTTGAAATGCCATCCTAACCCACTTTTCTGTGACTACAAAAGCCAGCAACACTACAGCAAGTTGCAATATTATGTAACTCGTTTAATCGCCATTTCACCGAAGAGATAAGCCAATATGTTGCGTCATGTCAATACGATTGATGATACCCCGCCAATATAATTAATGTTGTCATTAATTATTGGGGCGTGATTGTACAGTCCACCTCGAATTAATGTGTCCCCTACGGCGTAATCTTCATTGATGAGGGGCAGATAGATAGTAAAAATATATATTATTATATGCTTTATTGCGCACAAAATAGAGTATACAAAAAAGATATAAAACCTATTTCAATTAGCACCCAAGAGTTCCGACAATCTCCTTTAGCGCTTCCATATTAACTATATTCTTTTTTACGAGGCCTTTTTGCCCGACTGCAGAACGCACAGATTTATGTGTTCATGGGTTTATTATATTTTGTGTGTCCCTTTTCGGAAATCTACAGACTAAACACGTGAACCGATCCCAATATTCGTTTTAATCTTACGAGTGTCACAACAAAAATCAAATTGTGTCCTAACTCCTAATCATCGCAATGACTTCTGATTGGCTTAACACTCTTTGACTATCGGCCAACTACTTATTTTTTCTACTACGGCTGGTTTACTTGTCAGTATTTGCACCGACAGTGGATTATGCAAATACCTCTCAGGAACTTCACAACCTTGTTCCTCCTTCTCCGTTTTACCACATAACAGCGAGAAACCGTCAGCGTTGGCACCCTTGTGTGGTTGACGTCCAATCTGCTCGCACGAAGCGTTTTTGCTCGACGTTTCTGATACGAACCGCTAGGAAGTGGAACACCCTCCCAGCGCACGTGTTTCCTGCCACATATAACTTAAGTACCTTCAAGGCAAGAGTGAATAGGCATCTTCTAGGCAAGCGCGTTCCAACCTAGACCTCATCATTGCTTTGCACTAAGCATGATTGTCGTCAGGCGCAAGTCTATCACGCAATAAAAAAAAATAAAAAAAAAATACCGTGAATCCAACAAATCACGACAATTTTACAACTACTTTATACGAGATTTTAACAATTAATAATGCAGCTTTTACGGAATAGAGGTTTCTGTTGATCAAACTACACATCGGGCTGCGTCCACGTGATATTCGTCTCCTCCAAAATATCTCCCTTCCTTCTAAGAATATTCGTATCCTCGAATATTCTCAGAAGGAAGGAAGGGAGACCTAAAAACGATTAATATTTTTAGTAGGTACCAAAAGAAACGAGTAACATTTTTAACAGGCTTTTTAATCTTGAAATTGCACCATATATTTGGTGCTGACTGTACACGTTACCTACTTGTTGTTTAATTAAATGCGGTTCGCACATTAATTTTACATCGCGTATATATTTCACTTTTCAAACAGATATTACAATTATAACTTCACAAAATCCAGAGGTCCTGATTTCGATTCCTGAAATAAGATTAATGTAGCTAATGGCACAGGATGTAACTATTTAAAAAAAATGTGTTTATATTCAGATTCTGGTAAAATTAATCCATACATATATACATACTTAATATTATAAATGCGAAAGTGTGTCTGTCTGTCTGTCTACACTTTCACGGTCCACCTGTTCAACCGATTTTGTTGAAATTTAGTACAGGGATAGTTTGTTTTCCGGGGAAGGACATAGGCTACTTTTTATCCCGGAAAATTAAAGAGTTCCTGCAGGAATCAAAAAAACTTAATACAGGCGAAGTCGCGGTTATCATTTAGTAAATAATAAAAACACAAATGAACCCTTTATAGCCACTCTAACAGCCCGGTGGGATGGCAAATCCCATACAATTTTCCGATAGTTAATATCAAGCAAAGGTCCTTGTATTCTGAAACTCAAATATTGAATCGAAGCAGGCGTTACTTTGCGGAAGTCCAAGATATTGAATGAAGTAGAAGTTTAATTCGCTATAATCCGCCACAGCAGACAAATCTATGCGGTACAGTGCGTGTCCTTCACCAATAGCATGCGAACACCCACCACACAGCAATTCGCACCGGCACAGCACCACACCACACAAATCCTCCAAATCACTCTCAACGTCGGAGTGAAACGTACGTTTTGTGTGGTGTGGTGCTGTGCCGGTGCGAATTGCTGGGTGGTGGGTGTTCGCATGCTATTGGTGAAAGACACGCACTGTGCCGCATAGATTTGTCTTCTGTGGCGGATTATAGCGAATTAAACTTCTACTTCATTCATTATTCTGAAACTCAGTGCAAGTAATTACTACTGTAATAGATAAAATCATAGTCAAACCTGTTATTAATATAAAAATTAATAAAATTTCATAGAAACTGCAACTAGAATGCAATTTTAACGTTTAAACTATCAACTAACGTTTATCTATCGTTGCGTTCGTAGAATGCAATTGCATGAAGCTATGCTCGTTTAGAATTTTGTAGAGTCTAATTAAATTAAGCTTTTATTATGCAGGGGCACGGTCTATGCAGCTCATTAGGTTATCCTTAATTTTGATACTACTACACTGTTAGAAAGCCATTTTATGTATACACGTGACTTTTTATCGGTATTCGTATTGAGGTTGAGAAAAGATATTGAAAAGAGGGTCAAAAACAAGAAGGAATAAATCTAAATAATTATCTAGGCTATAATTTTGTTACTGAAGTCTGAAACAGATTCCAAAATACTTGACATGGGTATAGATATTATATGCTACTAGCTGATGCCCGCGATATCGTCTGCGTGGCTTAAGTTTTTTTTTATTCCCGCAGGAACTCCTTAATTTTTCGGGATAAAGAGTATGTCTATTCCACGCTCTAGGTCCTTAACTATACCCATGCCAAATCACGTCGATCCGTTGCTCCGTTGCGGCGTGATTGAAAGACAAACCAACAAACAAACACACTTTCGCATTTATAATATTAAGTATGATATGAAAAAGAAAGCTTCCATAAAACCTTAGCTATCTTTTTTTCTTAAGGAAAACAATAAAGTAAATATTGACTTGTCGACGATATAGGCGAGATTAAATTAAATTTAACGCTCGAAATTCTATCTTTTCGTTATTTACGTCACTCGGGCAACCTATTTAAATAGGACGTCTTTCATCGCAAAATGATCAAAGTCAGATAAAAAGCTATAATTTGCTTAGGGACAAATTATTTGCGCATCAGTCCCCTGGGCGACCCGGAGAGACGAACATTTGAATCCCTCGACGTATTAATTTATTCACGCACGCATGTCTCCTGGATGGATATAAATACGAAATGAAATGAAATTCGTGGAGAAAGGTACGAAAATAAGATTTGAGAATTTTCTAGTGATAACCCAAGATAGAGTTTGTATTTAGATACCTACTAGTCTAATAGAAAACGGTAACGTGAATTGAGTTTTTGAGCTAAAGGACTTACGCAAAATACAAAAATATATAGTTAAAAAAATATAGTGAGGTTACTTTTCTTTTTTAATTTTAGTAGTTTTCTTGTTACAATCTCAACCCATTAAGAGCTCAGTATGGAGCACAAGTCTAGTCCACCAAGCTGGTCAAGTACGTACATTGGCAGCCTCCACACACCTTTGAGAATTTAAGTTGATCCCCAATTTACATTAAAGTTGATCCTCAGCTGATAATGATCCCAGGACCCCCTGGAATTCTAAACCGCTGCAAAAACTTTTTGGAGTTTACCTCCTTTAGAATCGATTGGCATATATAGCCCGGGGAATGAAAAGTGGTTTAAGTTTTTTTGATTCCGGACGAACGCGCGACACGCGGACGAAGTCGCGGACGTCATCCATACTAATATTATAAATGCGAAAGTGTCTCTGTCTGTCTGTCTGCTATGCTTTCACGGCCCATCTGTTCAACCGATTTTGATGAAATTTGATGAAGGCTTAGTTTGAAACACGGGGAAGGACATAGGTTACTTTTTATCCCAGAAAATTAAACAGTTCCCTCGGGAATCAAAACTTACTCCACGCGGACGAAGTCGCGTGCATCATCTAGTATGTACTTAATAATTTGGTATTCGCAAAATTCAACTAACAAATGTAGCGGCATTCGCCAGATACGAACAGCACAGCTGTGTTGCCACATAACGACCTGGCGATCTGCCCCCCGATTGTGTAAGGAAATCGTAATCGTTAGTCAAACATATAATTCAACCTGTCTAAGGAGGTCACAGATGCTTGCACGTCAAAAAGCATGTATGAACTCCGTAAACAGTTCGAGTAATACGTTTTAAGCTGTCAAATGATTACGATTTGCTTAGACAATTGGGCCTCTGTATTCCACTCTTGCAACGATACGATACGAATTACGAACGATACTTGCCAATCGAGTGCTCAACTCGTTTTCACTTTGCTGAAAGAGATTCTTTCTCTGAGAACCAATAACCATTATAGTAATTTTGTTAGGTATTTTTGGCCTAAAGTAACTAGTGGTTCGCCCCGAACTGAGACCTCGCGGTATCCATAAACTTACAGAGCGCCATCTTTGTGAAGTTCTGTTAAAAATAGTGAAGCTCATTAAAAATTAAATAATTTCGTTTCCTTAGAATATTTATCTAATTTTAGTATTTGTTGTTCAAGTACAGGATATAATTCAAATAAGTGATCAAGTTTCAGGCTCAGCCTTTTCTTTCTATGCACAAACGAATAAACTTGTACAGAGCGCCATCTATTGACATAATTGTGAAGTTTGTTAAAAATAATGAAGCTCATTAAAAATTAAATAATTTCGTTTCCTTATAATATTTATCTAATTTTAGTATTTGTTGTTCAAGTACAGGATATAATTCAAATAATTAATCAAGTTTCAGGCTCAGCCTTTCAGAAAATTGGGAGTTCTGAGGTCATCTTTGGACGTCAGAAAATCTCCACTTTGAAAGCCTCCCATTTCGTCAATTTTAGGGGAAAAATTAAAAAAAAATATTTTTGAACTCTGTTCCTCATTATCTTTAAAATGATATACCGCAACCCTATGTAACGCTATAAAAAATATTTTACTCCGCATTCGCTTCTATGAGAGCCCCCCTGAAATAAAGATTTTTATAACTTTTTAAGCCATATTCGGCGGGAGGCCATTGGTTTACATATTATATTTAAATTTGAAGTAATTACATTCAGTAATTCAGGAGTTATAAGGCTCTGACAGACGGACAGACGGACGGACGGACGGACGGACGGACAAGTGCCAATTCACTCAAGTAGACTCAGAGACCTTCGCTTCGCTCGGTCAATTAAGAATGAAACCCTCTGACTGAATAAGTGGCTAACTTAATTATTTCTTTTAGAAAACTTCGCAAGTTTCTGACTTCGCGATTAACTTAGGCGCTCTAAGCCTGGGTAGGATAGATAAAACTATATCACTGAATAGATAATAGTACGCTACGGACTGTACGTGTCGCTAGTCGGAGCGATTAGATTCCGATCTAAAACCCTTTAATGTAAAAAATGTAAAACTACATTAATCATTGTTACAATTTATACTGTTGTTAAATCCATACTAATATTATAAATGTGAAAGTATGTCTATCTGTTTGTCTGCTACGCTTTCCCGGCCTATCTTTTAAACCGATTTCGCCGAAATTGGTACAGGTTGTATCCCGGGGCAGGACATAGGCTACTTTTCATCCCGGAAAATTAAAGAGTTCCCACTGGAATCAAAAAAAACGCGGACGAAGCCGCGGGCATCATAGAAAGAAAGAAAGAAAAGAAAGAAAAAAACATTTATTTTCAAACTGTGCCACACATAACAAGCAAAGAAATACCTACCGCATCACGTACGGCACAACCCGAAAAATGGTCCAGGCTCAGCATAATGCTGTAAGTTCATCTAGTTTATAATATTCTTACTGCAAAAGTTTGGACAGTAAACTACTTAGTTGTAACACAGACTTTCAGTGAGTAAGTATACTCAGTAAATTCAACAAGCAAAACGGCTTTTAACTGTGAGAGTCATAACAAAAACTAAATAATGGTTTTCGACAAATTCCGCTTACAAAAAGTGAACATAAAGCAATACGCAGGTGTAAACAGTAATGTAACAAAGTTTCGTGTATCAGAGGCACAGGTGCTGCTGAAACGAGACTAACGAGCCAGCCCGTGGAGCCAGCGATCTGCATATCGATGACGTCACGAGTAACGACCACTGCTAATGGTGTTACCCGCCTTTTCCGGGTACAGCTCTTTGCTTTTATAGCGAGTGTTGCCGACTTCTTTGTATGGTACTGAAAATAGCTGATATTTTTTTAAATTTTAAATAATTTTAAATTAGTATTTTTGCTATTTTTATCTAATGTAATAATATTTAATTCAATGATCTTGTGAAATAGTTTAATTTAATTTGCACACCATTATATGGTAGAAAATGTTAGGGAAATTACCACATAAAGACCTAATCTGTACCCATATTCCTGCAAATAAAATATTTTTTATTTATTTAACTAACAACACTTAATAATATGAATTAGCATACTCTTTGATTTTCGGCGATAAGAAGTATCCAAAAAAGTCCGTTTCCAAAAACAAGTCATCCATAAATTCAAATTCAAAAGTTTTTTATTCAAATAGATTTTTTACAAGTTCTTATGAATAGTCGAATGAATTTACCACTGATTCGGAATGCCGTTCCTACCACGAAGATAATATACCAAGTTTTCTCAAAATCTTAATGAACCGTGAAAACTGGGAAAAGGTAACAGTTGCCGGTACAGCTTTGTGGGTGGCGTAAACTAACCGTAAATTCCTTCACCTAATTATATAACTACAATTTATTCACCTCATGTTCACCCCATTCACAATACATTCAATGAACACTACTTAAGCCGTTAAGTTTAATTATCGCGGCTCGTAACTTTATATGGGCTTAAGCCTACGGCATAAAGGTAACGCAATAGAATGTTGAAATTCTATTTCAAAGCACCGAGGCAGTTAGACGATGACATTTGCGATTTGAAATGATAACATTGGCTTATTTTTCATTTCATTTTATACAAATGAAACTTATACAGTTGTCACAGAAACAACTAAATATACCTACCCACAGTTCGCGCGCGAGTTGAATGCAGAGTAAATGTATTTGTTACCATACATTTACTCTGCATTCAACTCGCGCGCGAACTATACTTACTTATTATAAAACTAGATGATGCTCGCGACTGGATTACGGTTTTTGATTCCCGCGGGAACTCTCGAATTTTCCGATTTAACAAGTAGCCTTTGTCCTTCCCCGGAATACAACCTATCCCTGTACCAAATTTCATCAAAATCAGTTCAACAGACAGACAGACAGACACTTTCGCATTTATAAAATTAGTATGGACATATAGTACTTACAGCGCCGAATTGGTTAGTCTATTAGCGCTCATCTCACAAAACTACTATACTTAATACGCTTTTACATACAGTTCCGGCTTCCGTTTTACCCTCCTCTTTTAATATTAAGAACCTTCAAATTAAGAGAGAATAGGCATCTTCTAGGCAAACGCGCTCCACCTTTGGCTGCATCACCACTTGCAAGCATATCTGATTGCAGCCAAGCCCTAGCCTATATATTTAAAAAAAAAATGTTTTCAAGAAGGATTTCGTGTTCCGTACCTACTTCCGAACTACTTAATGTTCGTTTATTATTTTGTCCTTGGCGAGATTTGATTTCTTTTGTTACTCTATAGATGTTTCTTTTCGAACCTCCGAACACACAATGGTCCCGTTAATCTTTCATCGAATTTTCTCGAAAGTTTCCGGGGGACAGTGGTGTCCTCGTAATAATGATGAGGTGGGACGGAGACGAGTAAAATACAAATAGATGACAACGACCGGCCTAATGAAGTGTTTCACTGGAGTAATCTTGTAGAGCAATGTAATAATGTGTCGTAGAAGTCCTATCACACGGTTTCAGGCGTTTCTTAGATGTGAAGGACTGTCTTTAGTATAGGCATTAGATACATATTATGTAATATATCTATAGGTAGGTAGGATAGGCCCTATTATATTTTATCCTATATTAATTACTAATTTACTAATCATACTAATACTAATATACTAATTATACTAATCATACTAATAATACTAATGCGAAAGTGTGTTTGTTGGTCTGTTGGTTTGTCCTTGAATCACGCTGAAAGATTTTGATGAAATTTAGCAGAGACTTATCTTACATCCTGGAGAAGGATATGGAATACTTTTTCAAAGAGTTTTCATGGAGTTTATAGAAAAGACAGTCACAGGCATAATTTTTCTTCTTTCTCATTTATAATAAACTACCTGATGCCCGCGACTTCGTTCTCTTTTAATTTTCTGGGATAAAAAGTAGCATATACAGAAGAAGATTATAATCAATCTCTGTACGCATCAAGATCCCTTCAGCTGTTCTGGCTTGATTGAGTAACAAACATCTATCTATCCAAATTTTCGCATTTATAATAATTTTAAATTATAGATAGTGATGTTCGGTTTTGGTCAGTGTGATAGGTCCCTAAGCGCAGCCTTAATTTTGGTGATTTCATCCTTAATTAAATAGCCCTTTATTCCTCGGCCTGAACTAACCAACCCTAAGATTGTATAAGCACTTGTATATGGCACAATTCGGGTGAGATTAATTTGTAATTTATGGTTTCTGACAATCAGCTAAAAGGTTATTTTGATGTACTTAGATTTTATTAAATAGAAACAATCTTATCCAAACTTACAAGTCATAATGATTTTATAAATTGTTGTTTTGTCCTTCAATCACGCGGCACGAGCAACGGATAGACGTGATTTTTTATAGGTACCCGTAAAGTGGCATTGGCTACTTTTTACCCCAACAATTGAGGAATTCTCGTGGAATTCAAAAAAACATATTCCACGCAGACGAAGTCGCGGGAAAAGTGTATGTCTGCTACGTTTTCACTCCCCATCTGTTCAACCGATTTTAACAGGTACCTAATGAAACCTCATTACGGAGAAAGACACAGACTACGTTTTATACCGAAATATCAAAAAGTTCCCAAAGGATTTTCAAAAATCCTGAACCATGCGAACGAAATCGGGAGCGTCATCTCGTAATGAACCATCTTTAACTAACTGAACTGAATTATCTTTGTGCGTAGCCGTTTCCTGATTTCCTTTGCGGCATATTTTTAATATCTAGCCAGTTTTTATTAGGGTTCCGTACCCAAAGGGTAAAAACGGGACCCTATTACTAAGACTCCGCTGTCTGTCCGTCTGTCTGTCTGTCTGTCTGTCTGTCTGTCTGTCTGTCTACTACTAAAAATTAAAGAAATATATATATTAAGGGGGGTCCCCATACAATAAACGTGTTTTTTTCGTATTTTTTTGCTCAATATTAAAAACGGTAACAGGTAGACGGTTCAAATTTTCACAGAATATTAACTTGTATATTACCTTTCAAAATAAATAATTAAATATCAATAAAGTAAATATTAAAGGGCTCCCATACAACAAACGTAATTTTTATTTTTAATCTATATATATAAAATTCAAAGTCCTGACTGACTGACTTATATATCAACGCACAGCTTAAACTGCTGGGGCTAGAAACTTGAAATTTTGACAGTAGGTTCCATTTGTGACGTAGGCGCTCACTAAGGAAGGATTTTTCAAAATTCCACCCCTAAGGGGGTGAAATAGGGGTTGAAAGTTTGTATGAAAGTTCGTGGTTTTTCAAGTTATAGCCATGAAACTTGGTATAAGATCTGCGGGTTAAAAATGAAGAAATACGTGTTTCACAGTTTTTAAAAATTCAACCCCCAGAGGGGTGAAATACTGGATGAAAGTTGGTATGAAAGGCCTTCTTTTCTCAAGATATTTTTCAAGTTATATCAACGAAACTTGGTATTTTGACTTTCGGTAAAAAAATAAAGAAATACGTGTGTCACAGTTTTGCAAAATTTTACCCCTAAAGGGTTGAAATAGGGTAGTCCTTTATTTAACAAGATATTTTTCAAGTTAAATCCATGAAACTTGGTATTTTGGCTTTTGGTAAAAAGGCTTTTGGTAAAAATACAGAAGGATGTGTGTCACATTTTTAAAAATTCCACCCTCAATGGGGTTAAATAGGGGTTGAAAGTTTGTGTGAAAGTCCGTCGTTTTTCAAGCTGCTATAGCCATGGAACTTGGTATTTGGGATTCCACTAATGATGAAAAACGGATTTTAATGTTTTTAAAATTTCTATCCCCAAGGACGTCAAATAGAGAGTTTGTCCTTCAATCACGCCGCAACAGAGCAACGGATCGACGTGATTTTTTGCATGGGTATACTTGGGTACTTGGCGAGTAATACCGGCTTCTTTTTAGCTCGGAAAATTAAGGCGTGCCTGTGGAAATTAAAAAACTTAGGCCACGCGAACGAAGTCGCGGGCGTCCTCTAGTACGTCATAAATCGTAAAACTTACTACAGGTTTGTACGGAACCCTCGGTGCGCGAGTCCGACTCGCACTTGGCCGGTTTTTTTTATGAGTTAGAGAAACTGCTGATATAATGCCTCTGAATAATATTTTCAAACTAAAATGGCATAATAACTCTTCTTGATATGGGTATGACTGTAAATTATGTTCACACGTTAGAGCGTATATTGGGATTGGAAGTCTCAGCAGAACACATTTTGAAAATAAACGGCATTCAATTATATTATGGACTATACCTACGTCCTACTGAGTATAGGTATTTCCTTCTCCGAGATGTAAGCTATCTAATAAAGAAAAGAAAGAAAGGTTTATTCACCAGACAAAACTAATAGACACGAATGTAACACTTTCGTTTGTGACACCACCCAGTAAGGATGTGCAGCTCAGCGTTTGCACTGCGTCATATAGGTATACGAGTAGATGGGGTGGATATAGGTATATAATATGCCATATGCCCATAAATGCATACAAAGCAAGGCGCTGGCTTTCAGCTGTGTCGTCACAGTTACCACAATAAATTAAAACAAAACCAAAAGTTTGAAAGGAAGCAGTATAAGTAGATGACTATGCAGTATCTCTGTGCCAAATTTCGTCAAAATCGATTGAACAGTTGGGCCGTGAAAGTGTAGGACAGACAGACACGCTTTCGCATATAAAATAGCAGTATTGATTGGTATGTGATTGGTATATATGACGACCTCACTGGCGCAGTCTCGAGCGCTGTTGTCTTAACGTGGGAGGTCCCGGGTTCGATTCCCGGCAGGGTCCATTTGGGAGTTTATAATTTCTGAATTTTCTCTGGTCTGGTCTGGTGGAAGGCTTCGGCCGTAGCTAGTTACCACCCTACCGACAAAGACGTACCGCCAAGCGATTAAGCGTTTCGGTACAACAGGTTAGCCCGCTACCATCTTAGACTGCATCATCTCTTACCATCAGGTGGGATGTCAGTCAAGCGCTTACTTGTAGTGGCGTAAAAAAAAAGGTATGTTGCGTTGTTTTGAACCTGAAATGAAGATGGTCAATAAGGCCAAATCGATTGCGCCAGACATATCTAAAGATCAGCTCTATCGATTCAATAACAGTTTGCCAATTCAAACTGCTATTCCGAAGATGCTATTTTTGTGTGAATAAATGATAGGATTACGAAAACAACTCCGTATCGAAAGTGCGGCATTAAATCGGGATTTTCTCTCCAAGACGGCACTTTACATTGGGGTCATGAATTAAGGATTTTGTGTTTTGATTAAACCTATTCCATTTCAAATAACGTCGAAATTTTCCCGCTTTCAATATAATATCAAAATTAAATTAGGAAAAATCGAGAAAAATTGGATGCCGAACGAAAATGGATCTCTGTCCCTAAAGATTTTATAATTTCTTTGTCTAGACATTTTAATAATAAAAATCTCTCATACTTTGTCGAGAAATAATCAATTTAGTCGATGCTACTACGCATTTCGTAAATCACCGCCTACCTATGGATAATAATTCAATGGAACACCATCTGGTTGGCGGTTAGATAGCCACTCCTAAAAATTCGGTTTCCTGCGAGACCTATTATCGCCTTATTACATAGCTTTGCCTTGCAACCTGCTATGTAAGTCGGCTTATGTATGTCTTTGCCTTTCTACGCTCGGGCAGTGCTACGAAAATCAATCTGCGAACCATGGCCTCGCTACATGTAAAACACTATGATGCACTAGCCAGTTTCACTATTTATTTATGCCTTTGCCTTGCTACGCGGTGTCTAGACCGAGCCATTTTCACCAATTTATGACTGTAAAAGTCAAATAAACTTGCTATGCGGTTTCGTAGTCTATTGCGTAGTCGTTCTACGAAAGCCATTTCCGTAAAGCTTTGCCTTGCTACGCAGGACCTAGTCGTGCTACGTAAGCCAATTTCACCATTTACGTAAGCCTTTTCCTTGCTACATAGCGCTTAGCCGTGCTACGCGAGTCAGTTTCACAATTTATGTAAGCCTTTTCCTTGCTACTCGGTGCCTAGCCGTGCTACGCGAGTCAGTTTCACCATTTACGTAAGCATTTTTCTTGCTACGCGGGGCCGAGTCGTGCTCATAGAGCCATTTTCACCAGTTATGTAAGACTGCTGTAATACGAGGGAACTAGCTGATGTTGTGTGCCAGTTAAGCCATTTACGCAGGTTTTCTCGTAAGGTTGTTGTTTTTCAACCTTCAACCGCCTGCATTTCATGAAACCTATAGCCAGCCTTCTGATATTATAGACTGTTATTCTTTCGCCTTACAGTGAGGTAGGTAGGTACAGAGATCCATGCTTACATGTTGCTTCATGCTGATATTTTTAATGTAATGCTTACTACGTCTTGGCTATTTATTACACGCGTCATGTGCCCGTTTAATAATATATTATGCGTAAACGATTGCAGTGCAACGATTCAGAATACTCCTTGTTGGAAACATACGGGAAGAATTTTTTTTTTTGAAAACTCAGCAGAAGGTACCTCTGTAGTTGTACCCACCATCAGGGAAATCTTTACCTACTAATAATAATTCATAAAGGATTGTGGGTATTTGAATTCTGAAGGATTCTGAAAGCCGTAATGGTTAAAATGTTACCTACTGCTGAGTATGCCAGAGCCACGCATACTCAGCAGTAGGACGCTTAGGAGTTTTTGCCAAGCAGGTGCTGTATTATAGCCGAAAGCGGCCTGTAGAATCAGAGCATCACCATTAGAGAGTATAGAGGGTATTTTAACCCGCATGTTTCCAGCAGTTAGTTATATCATAAGGTCAAAAACACACTACAGAAAAAAAAATCCACGCGGGCACTACTGTGGTGCTGCCACACTGCATTTTAATGTAAAATGTTTTACAACATTATTGAACACTAGCTGGTGTAAGTTTTTTTGATTCCCGCGGTAACTCCTTAATTTCCCGGGATAAAAAGTAGCCTATGTCACTTTCCAGGTCCTCAACTATATCTACCCATTTCAAAAATCACGTCGATCTGTTGCTCCGTTGCGGCGCGATTAAAGGACAAACCAACAAACCAACAAACAAACACACTTTCGCATTTATAATATTAGTATGAATACAAATATGCTTACGACTGCGGAAATATATAAATGCGAAAGTGTGTTTGTTTGTTGGTTTATTGGTTTGTTGGTTTGTCCTTCAATCACGACGCAACGGAGCAACGGATCGACGTGATTTTTGGCATGGGTATAGTTATGAACCTGGAGAGTGACACAGGCTACTTTTTATACCGAAAAATTAAGGAGTTCCCGCGGGAATTAAAAAACCTTAAACCACGCGGACGACGTCGTGGTCATCAGCTAGTCTAGTACCTATAAGAAAAGGCACGCATTGAGTCATTCAGAGGCAGCAGCGTTTATTTCATAGCTGCCGTAGTTCTCATGTTTCAAAGAGAAAATTATGAAAGTTTCCATACAAATTAATTAAGGGAACAAGCCTCTGTAAATTAGTTCGCATCTCACGTACCTACCCACATCCTTATTAAATTTCAAACGCGAGTTGTGTCAATTTAATAACGGGGCGCGCTAAGAAAGTTATGCGTGACGAATTTTAATTCACTTCGAATTCATATACTTACCTACCCACCTACCTAATACCTACCTTTTGAGAATCTCCAGCCGTGTTAAGCCAAGAAGAGAAGATAAGAAAAGAAGACTATTGGCTTTTCTTCTTCTTCTCTTGCCTCTCCACTATTAAAGGTAGGCTGTCATCTCATCATAATATAATGTCCTAATCTTCGCCAAACGAAAAAGTTGTGCTACGTTGGCTATCCCGGTCCACTCCCGAAGTTTCTAAGCCACGACTTTCTTCTTCTACCAGCGCTCCTCTTTCCCTCAATTTTGACCATCATGATGGTCTGAAGAAGACGATATCGATCATTTCTGAGATGTCCTAAATAACTGACCTTTCTGCGTTTGATGGTCAAAATTTGTTGTCTCTCTTTTTACCGGCGCGTCGTAGAACTTCGTCATTTCTTAGATTTTGGACCCAACTTATTCGCAGCAATACACCACACCACATTTCGAAGGCCTCTAATTTTTGGGAGTATTTTCTTTGACTGTCCAAGTCTCACAACCATACAAAATTATAAGCCAGGAAATCGTAATCGTAATCGTTTGTCAAATGTATAATTCGACCTATAGGTTTATGGAGTTCATAGATGCCTGCACGTCAAAAAGCATGTATGAACTCCAACAGTTCGAGTAACACGTTTTATGCTGTCAAATGCTTACGATTTGCTTTAAATACAATCGGGCCTCTGATGTAACAGTGAAGCATTCTCATCCGCAGGTTTATAGGCAATTGTTTGTTGCCCAACACTTTTTCTCATCCGCTGATTTACAGGCAATTGACTGTTGCACAACACTTTTTTCATTTTCATAACCGATTCATGGAAAATTTTAATCCGGGTTTTATTGTACACGTGTACAATAAATCCTGGATTGAAATTTGTTGTTGTTGTTGAAATTTGTTGGCTTCTATTGTGCACTCGCGCATGTTAGCGCGCGCGCGCGTGTTTAATTGGATAGTTTCTGTCGTCCCGTTGCATCATACGTATGTTCAATGGCATGCACAGGGTTTATAACCAGATAGGTAACCAAAGTAAAAGCAAGTCATGATGAAAGGGGCTTTGAAAGTTTTAGTATGGAGCCTGGCCTACTTCGAAATAACGGCCACATGAAACTTGTAGGTACATTAATCAATAAAAAGAAAGAAAAATCATTATTTGAGGCGACTTCTGCACAAAAAACCGCTATGTCGAAATACAAATTAAAATAACGGAACGGCGCGGCGGAACGGTAAGTAGGCCAAAATATTCAAACCACTTTGCCATGCTTTTAAGCGTCTACGTCCTGTTCAACACTGCACATGAAGCCTTAAATGGTAAAATATCCTCTCTTATTTATATCACCTAGCGTACCTACCTCACATTAGATAACACCAATTTAGTTGGAGTCGTGAGCTAATTTGTAAGTAAGTAGTAACAATTTAATAGTCATGATCCGTGTAGTCCTCATGGTTGGCTCTCCGGCTCTGGCCCGCGAAGGGCGTGTCTACGCTTTATAATATCGCCTGACGCGTCGGCTGCCGCGTCCAGTTGCGACACCAGCTCCACTGTGGTGCTGCTTAGAAACACCGGTCGAATCAAGCCGAAGGTGGAGGACTGTTGGCTGTTATTATACCCTGGTATTACTTGCGCACCCTAGCTCAGATGATAGATTCACTGACCAGTGGTAGATTCACTCGACGATTCAAAAGCACTTGTTAAAGTTTATTTGAATAAAAAACATTTGAATTTTTTTTTTTTTTTAATTTTGATATCGCCTAATCACTCACTCTACTAGCAATAGCTGTTAAAGTTTATTTGAATAAAAAACATTTGAATTTTTTTTTTTTTTTAATTTTGATATCGCCTAATCACTCACTCTACTAGCAATAGCGTACTAAACAGTCTACATCTCAAAAGACTATAAGGGCAGGGGCATACACCGAAAGACGTAATTTGTAGTCAGTTCAGTAGTCTAATTTTTAAATAGGATAATTTGTAGTAACAATTTAATAGTCGTGATCCGTGTAGTCCTCACGGTTGGCTCTCCGGCCCTGGCCCGTGAAGGGCGTGTCGTACGCTTTATAATATCGCCTGACGCGTCGGTCGCCGCGCGCTTGTTGCTGCACGGCCGCGTCCAGTTGCGACACCAGCTCCACTGTGCTGCTGCTGAAAGTCACGGGCTGCGACAAGCCGAGGAACGAGGACTGCTCAGTGTCCAATACGTCGGTGGACTACAAAACAAACACATTTGTACACTACAAAATTAAGCTATAGGTACCATGCATGCCTTTCCACTAGAGATGTCTCAAATCCGCCCTGGAGCACTTGATTTTCATAGCTTAAACTTAAACTCGTTTCTTTATTCAAATAAACTTTAAAAAGTTCTTTTAGAATCGTCGAGTGAATCTACCACTGGTTCGGAATGTCGAATGACATTCCTACCCAGAAGAACCTTACTATACGTTTTGTCATACGCAGCCCCACGTCAGTATGACGATTCTACGCCAAAAGCCATATTCTATGTATATGAAATTCCACTGCTTATCTGAAATCATATTATGATAACCATTTCAGCTACCACAGATAACTTTAACACCCAAAAGTTTTGTTTTTGAGTACAATCAAATAAAACGCTTATCACCTGGATGACATCGTAAGGGAACCTGCACGTCTGAGAGGTCTCCATAATACGAGATTCTCAAAGCCGTGTGGAGTCTGCCAACCCACACTTAGCCAGCGTGTTAGACTATGTCGTAAACCTAGGTTTCATTCTGTGACAGAGAGTAAGCCGGCGATGGGTTGATAAGACCATGATGATGAAAGTTTTCTATTAGTTTTTCTGAGATCACTTTGCTCATTCTCATCATAATACTACAAACCTATCATACAACTTACCACAAAAGTAAATACAAAACTTATCATAATTAAACAACAGGTCAAGAAATCCATTTAAAAATCATTAAATACTATTATTGTATGAAACATAATGAAATATAACTGTATTTGTAAAAAGGTAAGTATATTCACAAAATATTTCCAGAATAAATGAGGCAAAGAAATAAAATAAAACATAAAACTTTTTATTGTATATTGAAAAATCTGAAGAATATTATTGAACTAATAAAAAATTGAAATAATTTATAACAAAAATAAAAAAACCGGCCAAGTGCGAGTCGGACTCGCGCACCGAGGGTTCCGTACAAACCTGTAGTAAGTTTTACGATTTATGACGTATTAAAAACAAGACGAAATGAACCGCAAAACTAACTTTGTTTGTAGAGGTTTACTGTTAATATCAAAAAAAAAACTATGCTAGTTAGAGCATTGGCTATAGTTTTCCTGTAAAATATACATAAATTCCTATTGACCATAATTATTTCAGATTTTTCGATTGGTAAACTCCGGAGATAAGGGGGGGGGGGAACGGTATTTTTTTCGACATTTTGCCCGATAAATCAAAAACTATCATGACTAAAAATAATTAAAAATCTGTTTTAGAATGTACAAAGTAAACCCTTTCATATGATACCCCACACAGTACAGTTATCTCACTTTTAAATTTCAACCCTCCGATTTTCCCCCCTTTTTAAATAAGAACAAAAATAATTTCCAATTTTTTTTAATTCCAGTGTCTTTGGGCCACTAATATACACAACTATTCCAAATTTCATGTCGATAGCTTCGGTAGTTACTGAAATAATCGAGTGTGACGGACGGACAGACAGACAGACAGACGGAGAAAGTCGCACCATAAGGGTTCCATTTTACCATTTTGGTACGGAACCCTAAAAACGACTTCAATAAAATACGAAATGAATAATTCGGAATGCTGCATATTCGTAATTCAGTTTCAATTGTTAAAAAGTACAGAACCGGTAATTCAAAGTACCTAATTATTTCCTATTGACACATCGTCCGCGCATATTAAATTTAGTGTCACGTCATTTTATTTTTCGTATTTTTCTCAGAAAACCTTATAATAATTGATACCCATTACCCATATCCATAGAGGTATAATATTTTTCAATACTGAATACAGAATTTACTGCCCTCGTGCAGTAAATTTGCATTTTTTTTTTAATTTTTGTGGGTCTACTTTACGTCTAAATAAAAAGTTTTCTTGCAAGAAGGTTCATAACGATATTGACTTTGTATGTAGAAAACCTAAAAAGTAGTAACGTTTAGATGTGGATTGATGAAATTAATTCATGAAATTAAAAATAGTATTCAATATTATTAATTCAAATTGATTTAAGTTAAATCTTCAATCTGTGCGCGCTATTTTTCAAAGTTTCATTGAGATTTTCTTATAAATTATTAAATAATATGAGTGGTTTAAGTGATGTGGAATAATAAAATTAAATCAACAATTAGGTATTTTAGATGTGAGTAAAAAATCGCGCTATTAATAGCCGCCAAAAATCTCGAAATAAGTACGGGAGTGAGAAGCCATTTTCTTGTGAGTACCTTGTACCTACCTACTCGAGTTTTATTTTCAAGTTTTCTCACAAATGTATTGAAAAAGATTGTGTGATACACGGGCGTTAAGGTTTTAACAAACTCGTGACGATGGTCAGCCTTCGACTGGCGTCATCGGGCTGACATTAGTCAACTCGTATGTAAAAACCTATTTACCGCTCTTATATCACAAACTACTATTTCCAAATCACATTGAGTGTATGTTTCTGTTCAAAGTAAAAATAACGATTTGTTTGACGACACGTGTCGCATTGAGAATGCTTCAGTTCTTATCCACCGTTAATTTTAGTTCTTGCTAAGCGAAATAGAGTGTTATGTACTATAGAATTATTACTATTATTGCTTGAATCAGCTGTGGACAGTAAGCAGTGTGTTAGCATACTGGAACTCCGGGCTGTTCTCATATTCGGACATATCTAGCGCCACCTCACAACTTTCGCGCACTACGGGTCTCGGATCATTCAAGTACCTGAAACACATAGAATATTTTATATGAACTCTATCTGTTTCACAACGCTTCGCTGCCTTCTCCGTATCGTGCGATAGAGAGAGTTGCAAGTCCAGTAGGCATATGCCTACATTTTATTCTTGAAATATTGTTTCGGGTGATAACGTTTTTACGTTAACGTTTACGAAATTAGACAATTTTGGTCTCATTAGATTCAGTACACCTTAATCTAGGCTCGTACGTTTTATTTTTTTAGTATATTAAAAAAAAAATACTCGAGGAAGTTTTTAGGTCAAAAATATGGATATTTAGACGCTAATAACTTTTAACATAAGGAATATTTCTTTAAAATTAAAACGTACGAGCATAGTTATTCATTGTATCTGCAACATTTCTAAAAATTATGAAAATTGGACAACATTTACGGGAAGAAAAACGTTATCGCTTTTTGTATGAAAATTTACAACTAGACGATCCTCTTAAGTATTTAAAAATCCATTATTTAGAAATCACTTTGAGGTTAATTCTGTTTTACACAATCTCTAAACTCAAATAAATTGACAGCATTAAACATATTGCTATCCCTTTCATAATATCCCCTGCAGAAAGTGACGAAACTATCATTGAAAGGGAAAAGCTGTCATTTTAGTTTAGTTTAGAGTGTGTTATACAGAATTGGCCAGTGTTTTTCATTTTTCTATAGATAAAGTGTCCTGTCTGTCTTCAGGTTGCAAACTATCTCTATAATTCATTGCCAGATTGGTTTAACAGACATACTTTCATTTACAATATAAGGAAGTTTAGATTAGTATGGACTAGCCTAATCCCAGTAATCATACCTGCATGTTTTTTTTAATCTACTATTATTATCACCATCTCCAGCAGGGCTAGCATGGGCCGGAGATAAAAATTTTATCCCCCGATTTTATCCACTGACAAGAGATAAAATTAACTTATCCACTTCTCAGAGCACGGCAATAGGGGAGAGGAGAAGTTTATCCACGTTTGACATTTCACGGGGACTCTGAAGACTATTTATCCACCGTTATTTAGCGTTTTTATTTATTTATTTAGGAAAAAAATATTTATCCTTTCCTCAGGGAGAGAATTGTCTCGGCCCATGCTAGGGGGGCAGGATGCAAATTATCTGTTTGTAAATTTTTGCACGGTAATGTTATCTGCAATGGATTATTGCAGATTATAGATTATGTATCAATGTTATTATGTCAAGACAGACCAACGTAGGTATTTAAAAGAGACTGATAAACACACTTTCCCATTTACAATATACTAGTAACTAGATAATACAACCTCATGTTTAGGTTTTTCGGAATTCAGGGAGGAACACTTTTAAATTGAATGAGATAAAAAGTACCCTTTTTGTTTTTCAAATTCTGTAAAATAGGACGGGCCGTGAAAAATCAACAGATCCAGTATCGCATTTATAATATTACTAGCTAATGCCCGCGACTTGACTTGACGTCCGCGTGAAAGTGAGTTTTTTGGTTCCCACGGGAACTTTTTCATTTTCCAGGATAAAAGTAGCCTATGTCACTCTCCAGGTCTTCAACTATACCCATGCTAAAAATCACGTCAATCCGTTGCTCCGTTGCGGCGCGATTGAAGGACAAACCAATAAACCAACAAACAAACACAATTTTTCATCTATAATATTAGTAATTAGTATGATTATGAGTTATAGTACCTCTTCAATACTTCAGTGCACTCCTCAGTAGCTATAGATCCCAACGCCTCTGCAGCCTCGTGTCTGACCATCTCATGTTCCGCTGTATCTTCCAACGTCTTTATTAGGAACGGCACACTCCTCTCGTCCTGCATCTGACCGAAGATGAACGCGACTTCATGACGGAAAAGTGCACTGCTGGCTTTGAAACCTGAAAGTTACATTAAAAAAAAGTGTGCTTTAGACCACACGACTGAAGTAAAACTTTATAACTGGCTGGCTATGAGAGAAAGAGAGAAAGAAAATGTGTGCTCGCATCTCTCTCTTGCCCCTACAGTAATATACGAAACGTAACTCTCTCTCTTTCTATCTTCACTAACTTATTATATCTCCCTCTCAACTTCCGTTCGCACTTTTCGTTACGCTCTCGTCACGCATTCACCAGCTTACTCTCCAAGTCAAGCGTGCGTAAAGAAGTTTTACTACAAAAATAATAGAATCAATATTAGAAATACTAGATGGCACTCGCAACTTCGCGCCGCGACGCGACACAATGCGACGAGGCACAACAGGATAGAACGGTAGCTGACCCTCTGTTGTCTCGTAGATAAGTTTGTCATTTTCTATGAAGTCTTATCGCGTCGCGTCGCTTCTATCGCTCACCTAGGCCTCACTCATATTTTAAATATCCCGAGGCACACTGATTTTCCATGCCAAAAAATGCCATTGTCACTCTGTAAGACTTAGAGAGTGACAGTGGCCTTTCTTACCTTAAGTGCTCCCTTACAGCCATTGATGGAAAAACCAACAAACAAGTGCACTTTCGCATTTATAATAATCTAGATAATGTCTGCGACTTTGTTTGAAAAATCCTATGAGAACCCCTACATTTTCTGGGATTAAAAGATTCTCTGTACCAAATTTCCTTAAAATGGATTGAAAAGATAGGCCGTGAACAGGTATTTATAATATTACTATGGATAAATTGAATCTTTATTTATAAAAATGCATATAATTTATTGTGTTAGTATATAATGCTGTTGTTTAATCAGCTAGAGATATGACCATTTTATAGATATAAACTTATAGTGATTTAGAATTTTGAGTTGATACAAATTTCAACAAGAAAGTAAAATTTAAATTCTCACCTTCACCCAAAGCATTGATACTCTCCACCGTACCCAGATTGCGTAAACTAAACATAGCTCTATATCTCTCAAATAAAGATTTATCTTCGTTCATCATAGTTTTTTTCAGCTCTTCAATATTAACTTCTATGCTTGGAGGTGCAGGATCTACAGTAAGTGACAAAACCTTAATTTACAATAATCTTGTAAATCCAAAACAGTTCATAATATGCAATTAATTATAATGCACCTAACTACTATTATATGTATTTAAGGAATCAATTTAGGATTATCCAACAAGCTTACTTTTTCCTATTTGATTACAATATTTTAGGTAAGTAAAGTGTAGTCTAAGATTCCCCCAACAGATAGAAATATATAACTTAACTAGCTGATGCCCGCGACTTTGTCCGTGTGGAATGAGGTTTCTTGGTTCCCGCGGGAACTCCTTAGTTTTCCGGGATAAAAAGTAGCCTATGTGTTATTCCAGACTATAAACTATCTCTGTGTTAAATTTCATCCAGATCCGTTCAGCCGTTCGGGCGTGATTGAGTAACAAACATCCATACATGCATCCAAACTTTCGCATTTATAATATTTATTTGATAGTATGACAATAAACTTGAAATTTCAATGCTATACTTTTCGGCTGGGAGAATTAATACATTAGGGGGTAATTTTTTTTAACCCGCTATGCAAAAAGAGGGGTGTTACTACTGTAACTGTATCTGACTGCATTGTAGCTCCCAAACAGATGAACCAATTTTGATTTAGTTTTTTGTTTGAAAGGTGAATTGACCGAGTGATCTTAGTTTAAAAAAAAATCGGTTCATTAGTTTGAAGATCATCAGCTCTTTTCTAGTTGTTAAAATTGGTATCCTGTTACTTCCATATGATGGGAGTTATTTAAATTTTTTAATTTATACTTGTTATAGTTTAGTTTAGTGATTGTATACCATAATGTGCTACAGTAAATTTGCTGTTATGATGGCTGAATTACCCCAACCAAGAATTAAACCAGGGCACTCCTTTTAATGAGACCATAGCCCTCACCACTGTGCCAGGAAGATTGACAACAAACTCATGATAAGAACTTTCAATTGATTCATTAGAAAGTTGTTTGGGAGTTTATCAAAAACATAAATACAATCATTATAAATTTATTGCTTAGAGATGCATAGCGACTTTGTGATAAATTACTATTGTTTGAGCTCTCATCCTTTATCCATTTCAGTCGTTGCAAAGCACACTCATGATAAGAACTTTAAATAGATTCAATAGAAAGTTATTTGAGAGTTTATCAAAAACATAAATACAATCATTATGAACTTATTACCTATAGATGCATAGCGACTTTGTGGTAAATTACTATTGTTTGTGCTCTCATCCTTTATCCATTTCAGTCGTTGCAAAGCTATCTGACATGTTTCAGCAACTTCTATGGCTGGGTCATGTTGGTACTTCTCTAATAATGTTTGCAGGTCTGTATCGCCAATCGCACCAAGGGCTTCACCTGTAAAATATAAGAAAGTCAATAGTTTTTACATTTACAAAGGAGTTAATCTTAATTGGAATATTTACTTATCTTAATGGGAAAATTAATGGTCCATGTACACAAGGGAAAGAACTGATTCTTCAAATTTTTCCAAATGTTTAAGTCTGGTTTGAAAATGGCTTTTTAAATCCATTAATGTTTTCACAATTGGGGCATGTTCACTCTGCAGCCATTCTTGGTCACGAACTAATGTAAACTATAATTCAGTTGGCCGAATTCGATCGCAACCCATTTCTGGTGCCAGACTTATTATGAAAGTTAGGATTGCCCGTTTGCGGTCATAACCGACTTGTGGAAACTTGCTGTTGACTCAAACTCGAATGCGCAATCGGTGGGATCACAGACCTAATGTACCTAAACAGTCCATCAGGCACCAGAACACCTCGGAAATTACACCCATAGTGGTTGATGGAGTGTGAGCTCTTGCTAGACACTTGTTTTCGGGTGCAGGGTTGCATATAGATAATTCAACAGAGAAACTCACCAGCTTCGTGCCTCACAATCGGGTCCTGATTTTTATCCTCTAACACCCGTATCAGCACTGGTACTGCGTTTTTATCCTGCATCTGACCTAAACAGTAAGCCAGTTCATGTTTTAACAGCACTGATTCATCCTTGAAGCATTCACTGATACATTTTATAGCGGCTTCTCCGCCTAGGTTGCGAAGCGTAAACAGTGCCCGAAAACGTTCTTTCATGGGCCTTCTTGGATCGTTTAACACTTTACCGATGTTTTCTACGGCATCGTTACTTATTTTAACCATTTTTTTAACTATTTAATAAATTAAAATAAAAAATATGAACAGCGTGCACTCAAATCGATTTTTTTTTAATAAACGTCAGTGTCAATCTCAATGTGTCAAATATGGCAGACAGTGACGCTGACATGCGCACATAGGTGCGCTCATCATAGAGGTTATAGCATAGACAATTAAATTTTGGAGATGCGTTCTGAGTTCCGATCAAAAAGTTCACGCCACGGTCAATAGGTCAATAGTCACGGTCACCTACTTACCTACCTATGTACCTACCTAAATAAATAATTGTAAGTCTATACATACTCTGAAAACAGGAAAACGATAGTTTAGATCTATATAAGGAGTTATTTTTTGCTCCAATGCGTAAGAATGATTTGCATTAAATATTTTTGTTAATACAAATTACCTTTTATGCACGCAGGCCATGTAACTTTTCTACATAGTAATTCCTTCCTCCATGCTTTTCTACCACATACCTACCTAGTTTTAACCCTATATACCTATATGTATTCTTCTGAATTTCTTACACCTACCTGGGTACATACTTTACTTAGGTACTTTAGTTTCGCAAACTTTTTACTTCCGTCCAATAAACCATTAAATTAGGCATAGGGATAAGGACGTCTCTGTACGCCCTGGTAAGGGCGTGACCTTAGGGCGTGACTATAGCCACGACCAAAGCCTCCCACCAAATTAGACCAAAGACAATTTACATCACTATCCCAAATTGCCCTTGCCGGGAATTAAATCCGGGCTCTCCCGCTTACAAGACCACCTCTCACCACTGCGCAATGGCGGTCTTTGGGTTAGGTACGTTTTATCACATTACCGTTAATTGCTCCCTTGTCACAGCAATCATTAGCAAGTTGTTCCTATTATCACAGTGCGAAATTTTCTATCTAAAAACAACACCCACCCACGTACATTTTTCTATTATACCTATCTATCGCCCCAAACTAAAGCCCATTTTCTCATACTTGATACTATAGGTAATACTATACTGTAATATTATTATTGCAATGTGTTTGTTTATTGGTTTATTAGTTTGTAGGTTAATTTGTTGGTTTGTCCTTCAATCACGCCGCAACAGAGCAACGGATCGACGTGATATGCATGGGTATAGTTGAGGACCTGGAGAGTAACATAGGCTAGTTTTTATCCCGGAACATTGAGGAGTTCCTGCGGGAATTTAAAAAAACTTCTTCCACGCGGACGAAGTCGCGGGCATCAGCCAGTATTAAATATACCAACCAACCATACGGATCAGCCAACCATAACTAACTTAATATATTATAAATACCTATCCCCCAACCATAACTAACTTAATATAAATATCTACCTATCTGCACTGTACCCCAAAAAGGTAGCATAGGTAGGTATACTCGTAGCTTTACTTTAGCTTTATTGTATGCAGCCACATGTGCACGCAGAATACACATTTTAAACAAACCCACTACAGCCTAGCGATCATACAGTTTAGAAATCATAACTATAAATAAAAGCTTCGACGGTAACTCCTCGTATACCTACGGTATAGAGTAGACTACTCTGTATCGTCAAGACTCAAGACCCTGGCTGCGTAGTTTTTGTGCAAACACTAAAATGTGCGAGTCGGACTCGCACACGAAGGGTTCCGTATCATCGTACAGGATTTAACACTTATTACTTTTTAAGTACAGGTTTATTGTATGGGGATCCTCTTTAAAGCATAACTTAGTTGCTATAGTATACTCAATATTTGAAAATTTCATTTGTCAATTCTATTACGATTTAAGAGATACAGCAAAAACCGCGACTTCGTTCGCGTGGATTAAGGTAAATCCCCTTGGTAAATCCTATGTCCTTCCCCGGAATGTCTATAACATATTATGTAACTAGCTTTATAAACTTTCGTCAAAATCGGTTGAAAAGATGGGCCGGGAAAGCGTAGTAGACATATAGAAGACAGATGGACAGCCACTTTCACATTTATAATATTATTGATTACTTAAATTTAATTTTATATTATTTGTTGTTATAGCAGCAATAAAAATAGTACACTCTGTGAAAATTTGAACTGTCTAGCTATTATGGGTTCTTGAGAAACAGCCCGCTGACAGACAGACACACAGCGACGGACGAACAGCGGTGGTTTAGTAATAGGATCACGTTAGCACCCTTTTGGCGAAACCCTAAAAATTATCTCTTCATGTAGCTGGCTCATTTTATCAGCCTGGCTGGCTGAGCGTTTCTTGCCACCATTCCATGTTTTATTCCAGTTCAGAAATCACTAATCAGATTAAAAGATTAAGTTAGCGAAAAGATTATCTATATATATAAAATTCAAAGTCCTGACTGACTGACTGACTGACTGACTGACTGACTGACTTATATATCAACGCACAGCCCAAACCGCTGGGGTTAGAAACTTGAAATTTTGACAGTAGGTTCCTTTTGTGATGTAGGCGCTCACTAAGGAAGGATTTTTCAAAATTCCACCCTTAAGGGGGTGAAATAGGGGTTTAAAGTTTGTATGAAAGTCCGTCATTTCTCAAGTTATATCAACGAAACTTGGTATTTTGGCTTTCGGTAAAAAATAAAGAAATACGTATTTCACAGTTTTTCGAAATTCCACCCTCAAAGGGGTAAATTGGGGTTGAAAGTTTGTATGAAAGTCCTTCATTTCTCAAGTTATAGCCATGAAACTTAGCATTTGGGCTTTCAGTTAGATATGAAGAAGTAAGTACTTAACCATTTTTGAAATTTCAACCCCCAAAGGAATGGAATAGGGGATGAAAGTTTGTAAAAAAGTCCTTCATTTCTCAAGATATTTCTCAAGTTATATGAACGAACCTTGGTATTTTGGCTATCGGTAAAAAATAAAGAAGTTACGTGTGTCAAAATATTTAAAAATTTCACCACCAAATGGGTTAAATAGGGGTTGAAAATTTGAACGTTAAATAGAGAGTTTGTCCTTCAATCACGCCGCAACAGAGCAACGGATCGATGTGATTTTTTGCATGGGTAGGTATAGTTGAGGATCTGGAGAGTGACATAGGCTTCTTTTTATCCCGGAAATGAAGGAGTGCCTGTGGGAATTAAAAAAACTTATACCACGCGAACGAAGTCGCGGGCGTCCTCTAGTTAGATACAAAGATTTATAGAATTAAAAAATATAGGTATAGTTATAATTTTTTTTTTTAATGATCGTGTTGCACAGACGTCGCATGTGTCGCATAAGTGCATACAAAATCGCATACAGTATGTAAGACGCGATATAATATCATAAGTATCTATCTATCTATTATTTACGCAGGGGTCATCGTTATAAACTGCGTAAATAACGACATAATTATGTATCTATTGACTTATTTATACAAATAGTCATGTGATAAATAATAAAAAATGTGCAAATAATTTTATTTTAAAGATGTTCCGTTCGTCTGATAACAAACCTACCTATCTCCTGCAACTGCTGGTAAAAGATAATGCAGTATTATCATATCATACTAATATTATAAATGCGAAAGTGTGTTTGTTTGTTGGTTTGTCCTTCAATCACGCCGCAACGGAGCAACGGATTGACGTGATTTTTGGTATGGGTATAGTTGAGGATACTTTTTATCCCGGAAAATTAAGGAGTTCCCGCGGAAATAAAATAACTTAAACCACGCGGACGAAGTCGCGGGCATCAGCTAGTAATATTATATGAGCAACTGTAGACGTCCGGCTGTTTCTACGAACAACGGACCGTTTTTCCCCCGGACTTGCAGTTTTGTATATGCTACTAGACGATGGATGTCCGCGCCTTGATCCTCATGGATTAAAGTTTTTAATTCCCGCGGGAGCTCTTTATTTTTCCGGGATAAAATGTAGCCTGTGTTAACCCACGTTATACCTGGGCTCTAGATCTCCATACTGGCCCAGCCAAATCGGTTCAGTCATTATGGCGCGAGACAAACAAGTAGCAAACATACAAACATCTATCACATATTATTTTATATACCTAATATTAGTAAGATAAGATTATGTAGGTATGTGTACCGGATCTGTTGCGTAAATGGATACCGTCCCAGTATGTAGTCAACACTGCAACGGACCGGTAAAAGCTCCAATTTTCCATAGCCAGTTCACGACAATGAGATCCTTTGAAGCTCTGAGGGCTTGCCGGTCACTTCGCTAAACTAGTGGCGCCCAACGTAGCGTTTTTCTGTTGGGCGGCACAAGTAAAGTAATTATCTCATAATCATAGCTGAATGAACCGTGGTCACGACTCACAGCGCGACTGGACTGACAAACGACAAATTACTGTTTAGTATATCGTCGTTAAACTACGAAGTTCATGAAGTATTTAATTTTAAGTTTGACATTTGTAATCTATACTATATCTATACTTATCTATACTTTTAATATTATAAAGAGGTAAAGTTTGTGAGTTTGTGAGGTTGTAGGGGTAATCTCTGCAAATGCAAAACTGTCTCTTTAACTGTATGTTTGCTATGTTTTACGGCCCGCCTGTTGCCGATTTTGACGAAATTTGGTACGGAGATACTTAGGTTTAAACACTGGGGAGGACATAGGCTACTTTTTATCCCGGTAAACTAAAGAATTCCCCGGGATTTTGGAAAACTAAATTCACGCGCAAGTGACCCCTACTCGGGCTTCATCTTATTTATAATGCAGCGGTAGAGTTGCCTCAAATACACTGATTCTCTTCCAATTTCTTTCTTGTACACCAAGCTTTATCATACTAATATTATAAATGCGAAAGTGTGTTTGTTTGTTGGTTTATTGGTTTGTTAGTTTGTTGGTTTGTCCTTCAATCACCTCGCAACGGAGCAACGGATCGACATGGTTTTTGGCATGGGTATAGTTGAGGACCTAGAGAGTGACATAGGCTACTTTTTATCCCGAACTTAAGGAGTTCCCGCGGGACTCAAAAAAAACTTAAACCACGCGGACGAAGTCGTGGGTATCAGCTACTACCACATATAATTAAATAACATAGGTACCAACTGATATGAAAGCATAAGATATAAGCTATAATTCAATACACCTCGTTAGTTTCGCGACAAACCCACACTGGATAGCACGCGCCGGGTCTGTAGAGTGTGACGCAAAAACACGTGTTTGTTGACCATACGAAAGTTGACATATTGACCGGATTAAATACAAACGGTACGCTGATTTCTATATATTTACTTATTTAAAAGGCGTCTTATAGTCTTCTCTTTTTAAGAAATATAATAGGGATGATGACCATCTCAATCAAATCAGCAACTCTTTATCAAACTTAAAAACGCACTTCTAGTATGGAAGTTGTATGAAATTCACAGTTGTGACGTCATAAAATTTCAACGCACTTTTTTTCTTTAATCTATATTTTAAAATGGTTATCCATAACTTAAAACTAACCGAGGATATGAATTTTAGGTATTTTGGAAGACCCTCTATTTAATAATAATCAGTTCGAAATATATTTTTTGATATAGGCATCATCCCTATTGTAACGACATATTGTTTAATAAGTATGTCATAATTTTTAAAGTATCATTTAACTTAAAAATATAAATAAATTATTAATTTTGGCAACGTAGGTAGGTACTCAGGCCCAATTACATTTCAACACATTATTTTAAAACCTCAATGTGCAGAAAAAATAAATGTGACTTCAAAGTTAACAATGTGCAGAAACGCATATTATTCTGCGCGTGCAGCATTGCGCATAATAAATAATATTATATTAGGGGAGAATTTTACCACAGCAGACTAACAATGAAAGTCCGCGTTTTTAGGGTTTCGTACCAAAATGGTAAAAATGGAACCCTTATGGTGCGACTTTCTCCGTCCGTCCGTCCGTCCGTCCGTCCGTCCGTCTGTCACAGTCGATTATTTCAGTAACTATTAAAGCTATCGACATGAAATTTGGAATAGTTGTGTATAATAGTGGCCTAACATCATTAAAATAAAAAAAAACGAAAATTATTTTTAGTTTAATTAAAAAAGGGGGAAAATCGGGGGTTTGAAATTTCAAAGTATGATAACTATACTGAGTGGGATATCATATGAAAGGGCTATACTTCTACATTCTAAAACAGATTTTTATTTATTTTTGTGCATAATAGTTTTTGATTTATCCGGCAAAATGTCGAAAAAAATACCGTTCCCCCCCCCCCCCTTATCTCCGAAGTTTACCAATTGAAAAATCTGAAATAATTATGGTCAATAGAAACTTATGTATATTTTACAGGAAAAATAAAACCAACGCTCTAACTAGCATAGTTTTTTTGATATTAACAGTAAGCCTCTACAAACAAAGTTAGTTTTGCGGTTCATTTCGTCTTGTTTTTAATACGTCATAAATCGTAAAACTTACTAGTTTTTACGGAAACCTCGGTGCGCGAGTCCGACTAGCACTTGGCCGGTTTTTTTTTAATAGAGCCGCCCAGACTAACGCGTCAGAACAATATATTATTATATATCCTTCCTCTACGCTCTACGAGGCGGATGTTTTATGTAACAGACATTTTATTTTCAATGACAACCAAATTGTTTTAATTGTTTAGTCTATCTTGGAAGGTAGGTAGCTACTAGCTACGTGTGTAGTGTGTACCTACAAAATAAATTAATTGATTTTAAATAGGTATGAGAGTTATATGCTATACTTAAATTGGATAAATGCTCTACATTTTACAAATGATGTATTTAGTTTAATTAATTTTATGATGATTTTAGAAAAATAGGTAACGGAAAAAAACGTCAGCGACGTGCCATGTCAGTAATAAACGGTTGTGAGGATGACGGTGGTTTCATTACACATCAATAAAGTACTCGTAATAATATAAAACACAATAATTATTAAAATTCTTTCACTGGTAGATTTCATAATACTTACCCCGCTCAGGCGCCCAAAGTAAATCGAAACAGTTCAAATTTATTTATTTATGAATACAGTTAGGTATGTACAGACTATAGATGTCAGTTTTACAGAAGGTATCGTGTATGGTGAACAAATCTATTATCTTTCAACTACAAATTTCGAGCATAAATTATTGGGAACGTATCTCGCAAGGTGCTAGTCTAATACTTAGCATTATTTGAGCAATAATTACTAAGTATTAACCTAAGTTACCATTTACCAACCATCACAGCTATAGCTCTCTTCATTGAAGTGTCTGAACCATTGATTGCCATTGGCCTGAACAAATATATTTTGGAGGCCAGAGGTAAAGCGTTTGTGCAAACTTACTTCTCTTTAGTCAAATGCATACTTATATACCTATATAATAGTAATGCGTATAAAGTTCCTAACTTCTTAACCTATAATATGAGTACCTAAATTAATAGTACCTAAGTATACCTACTTTGGTATAGTGTTTGGTGGCGCGCTCTCGAAAAGGCATAGGCCTTTTCGAGAGCGCAGCAGCAGTGGATGCATACAGGCTGATGGATGGATGGATGGATGGAAGTATACTTATTAAACTGAATTTTAACAATTTTGAGCAACTTTGTTAATTTATTGAATTTAAACGTTTTTATCAAAACCGTCGTTTTTGTTTGATGCAAAGGATTTTCACATGATTGTTTCGGATATAATAAGATGCAGTCTGAAGGAGGCGGACTAACCCGCGGGGTTAGTGGGGTTACGGACCCGCTTTCAGGTTTCCGAAATTCCCCATAAAATCACAAAAATGATTTCTAGTGATTTTCGTTTCAATTTACCCAAATATCTGGAAAATATCATTCCCTTTTTAACTACTTATTTATTAGGTTTTATTATTTTATATTTAAAAAATGGTATCTAAATTTCATCTCCAATTATATCATTTCCACAAAAGTTTTCCAAAAACTAGAGACACCCAAACCGGAAAACTTATAAATAAAAGCTTTCTATTGGGCATCGCACTGGAAAGTTAAATCATTTGGCACTATTATACGACTGACCAAAAAAGGAGTGTAATGTTTTGAGGGTTCATCTATGTATGTATGTGAGTTTCTTTATTCCACCATGACTTCTAAATGCCTGAACAGATTTGGATGTACTTATGCAGTATCGTTAGAATCCTTACATCATCCCGAGAGAAGTGTGTAAGAAGTGTGTAAAAAATTATAGCTAGTGAGCTATAATTTTTTTTAAATTCAATTTGGCAGGGCAGATGTGTCTTTAATTTTTTTAAATCAACTTGTGTTAGTTATACATTGTATAGTGCGTTCGGTATCATAGTGTCGGTACACCCGCAGGGGCTGCAGACACTTATTATTTTGCTTTTATTTTATTATTCTGCTTTTGTGTACTGTGTTTGTTAACTAAATGTTTTTCTATTCTAAGAATAAAAAAAGAATACTATTTTGTTTATTCTGATGGTTATTGTAATAAAATACGAATATAAATTATAAACACAAGTTAGGTAGAAAAAAGAATTTTAATGAAAAAGGTAAAAAGTACCTATACATAAACAATAGGTATATATATAGCAGATAGCAGAGTCAATAAAAACCACCTTTCACCGCGGCGCGGCGGCGGCTCGATGTAGTATGCGAAATTCTCCTGTACCTGTACGGCGGAAAGCGGTGAGCTTGATGTCATGGCGGTGCCTTTGACAAAATGAGGCACGTGCCGGGGCGGTGCGGTCAAAGGCGACCGTATGAAAACGAACAGACTTTAATATACCTAATTCAATTCTTGGTTTTATGGCTTGCGTTGTACCAAATAGGTACAATATACCTCGCCAAAGACGCGTGGAATGGAGGAGACACGCTTTTGTGATAGCTGGGAGATTCTGTCCAGCTTTTAATTTGGATTATGAAATATAACAATGGCAGGTTTCATAAGTAATCCAATGTTTTATGGTTAGTTTCTACCCTAGAACAACACAATATTATGATTAGCACATATAATATTACACACATAAGTAGGTACATAGATATTTACAGCTTAATATTGTTAGTTTTAATATATTTACATAAAAATTTACAATAAGGACTAAACACAGACATTAACAAACACTCAGCATTTATTGGACGGGGGATTTGTGATGGAAGGACATCATAGAGGGGATGAAGAAGTTTGGGACAAGAAAACAAGTAAAAGTAGGCACATTTCGCTATGCTCGTCAACAAATTTTTACTGTCATAACAAGTACCTACCTACTTATTTTGTCAATAACAATGATAAACGTCTTATATTCACCAAGTAAGTAAGTATGTATCCCACCAAAACCATTTCATGGATAGGCTGCCAAAACTCGCATACAAGTCCAAATCATAATGCTTTCACTGTTAAAAAGTTATGAGATCTCTAGTAGAGCCAAGCCCCTAGTTGAGCTCCGATTTGTGCTGCGCATCATCATAGCCCATGGGGCCAGTTCCAAGTCCAAAGTGTACAGGTTTAAGTACTTTTGGCTGTACCACATTTACTACATAGAAGTCCTGACTCTATAAACTCTACATCTTGATAAAAAGATGTGGCTTGGCCGTTTCGTGATTCTCGCACAAACTATACCTATTCCACGAACATTAAATGATTGATTGGATCACGAAACAGCCAAGCCACATCTTTTTATCAAGATGTAGAGTTTATAGAGTCAGGACTTCTATGTAGTAAATGTGGTACAGCCAAAAGTACTTAAACCTGTACACTTTGGACTTGGAACTGGCCCCATGGGCTATGATGATGCGCAGCACAAATCGGAGCTCAACTAGGGGCTTGGCTCTACTAGAGATCTCATAACTTTTTAACAGTGAAAGCATTATGATTTGGACTTGTATGCGAGTTTTGGCAGCCTATCCATGAAATGGTTTTGGTGGGATTTCATTTCTTTTTGGCAGGCGCACTAGATTTTTTAATTTTTTGGACTCTATTTCTCGCACTACAGTTATTCCTTTTTTCATTGCCCACTCTCTATCGTTCCCTCTTTTCTTTGTGGGTTTGCTGTATATGTATGTAATGAGCGGCAAATCCATACATACTTAAGTTAGTTCTTATTTTCGAGTCTGGTGCTCTGGGTACCAATCATGTAAGAATGTCCGATCAAAACGTTAAAGTTCGTCGTCAAAGTTTATAAACCATAACAGCAGTAAATTAGAGCTCAATTTCGTGTATCCATTCTTATACGTTCGAGTATCGTTCATACCTAAACGTATAAGAATGGGCAGACGAAATTGAGCTCTAATTCAATGCAGTTATGGTTTATTTTACTTTGACAAAAATCTTAAACGTTTTATCGAACATTCTTACATGATTGGTACCCAGTATTAAAGATATTTGGTTGTATGGGCCAGCCGGTTTATATCTGCTTATTGTTGAATAGCGACCCGCCCCGCTTCGCAAGGCTAGCACTAATCATGATAATAGTCCATTATTTTTTACCCACTAAAGCCAGTGGGCACTGAGCAGCACATAAGATTTTACATTAGCACTGGAATGAACCTACGTGAAGTGCCGGAAGAATTTTTAAAATCGGTTGAGTTTTTTTTTATTTTATCCACAGCAAACTTGAAGGTTAAATCTTTCCTCTTTTTAATATTAGTTTAGATCCATATAATATTATATATACGAAAGTGTGTCTGTCTGTCTGCTGCGCTTTCACGGCCCATCTTTTCAACCGATTTTGATGAAATTTACAGGGATAGTTTGTATCCCGGGGAAGGACATTGGCTACTTTTTATCCCGGAAAATTAAACAGTTCCCGCTGGAATCAAAAACCTTAATCCACGCAGACGAAGTCGCGGGCATCATCTACTTTTCTATAAATTGTCACGCGTTAATTTAATTCAAACCAACGAACAGTGTTTAGTTCGAAGAACAGGGTTAGACGAAAATATCGTTGATTACTTATTGAACAATTCCTAAAGGGATGCCGGGTCATACGTGGACTCTTCGCCAATGATTACTATAGGTATATTTACCTCTGAAAAATATTTTATGTTGTAAGTACTTATAGGTATTTTATAATTTTTCAGTAATAAAATGAAAATAATGAGAATAAAAATGACAAGATTACGTGATTATTATGTGCGACCTGTTTGGCCGATTGGTTACAGACCATGACTGTTGAGGGAGAGGTCGCGGGTTCGAATTCTGCTAGGGGCATAATGTTTGTATTCAGAACATTTGTACCTGAGTCATGAATTTTATATATATATTATTTACTAGCTGATGCCCGCGACTTCGTCCGCGTGGATATACCAAGTTTCATCGAAATAACTTGAGAAATGACGGACTTTTATACAAACTTTCAACCTCTATTTCACCCCTTTGGGGGTCGAATTTTGAAAAACTGTGAAACACGTACGTTTTCATTTTTAACCCGCAGCTCATATACAAAGTTTCATGGATATAACTTGAGAAATGAAGGACTTTCATACAAACTTTCAACCCCTATTTCACCCCTTCGGGGGTAAAATTTACGAAAACTGTGATACACGTATTTCTTCATTTTTAACCGGTAGCTTGTATACCAAGTTTCATCGATATAACTTGAGAAATGAAGGACTTTCATACAAACTTTCAACCCCTATTTCACCCCTTCGGGGGTAAAATTTACAATAACTGTGATACACGTATTTCTTCATTTTTAACCGGTAGCTTGTATACCAAGTTTAATCGATATAACTTGAGAAATGACGGACTTTCATACAAACTTTCACCCCCTATTTCACCCCCTTAGGGGTGGAATTTTGAAAAACTGTGACACACGTACTTCTTAATTTTTTACCGTAAGCCAAAATAAAAAGTTTCGTTGATATAACTTGTAAAACATCTTGAGAAACGTAGGACTTTCATACCAACTTTCATCTATTTCACCCTTTTGGGGGTCGAATTTTCAAAAACTGTTAAACACGTATGTCTCCATTTTCAACTTGCAGCTCATATATCAAGTTTCATGGCTATAACTTGAGAAATTAAGGACTTTCATACAAACTTTCAACCCCTATTTCACCCCTTCGGGGGTAGAATTTCGGGATAAAAAGTATCCTATGTCCTACCTCGTAGTATGGGCTCAAATCGTGCCAAGTTTCGTTTGAATTAATTCAGTAGTTTCGGCGTGATGCGCGGCCAAGATACAGACAGACAGACAGACAGACAGACAGACAGACAAAAATGAAAAAAATTACAGATTTGGCTTCAGTATCGAATAATGAGTGCCCTCCAAAAAAAATTTTCAAAATATCTTCAATGTACAGAATTGGACATGTTACAGTTTTATTATAAGTATAGATGTACGGTATTATGTATGTATACGGCATTTTGCACATATTTCTTTTAGTACCGACTGTGCAGCTATTATGCACCCCCTATAGGAGGGGTTGGAAGGGAAAAGTTCCTGATTTCTTAATTTTCCCATTATTTATATGAAATTCCTAGCCCACATACCAAATTTCAGCTTTCTAGGGCTTTGGGAAGTACCTACCCTAGAGGTTTTGATTTTCATCAGCGATTTATAAGGCTAAATTACGAAACCGATGTATTTCAGTTATCGATAAATCTGAAACTATAAATGCTAGATAATTGATACTTGGTATGTTTAATAAGTTGGCCAACAGCATCTTATCCTGAAAATTTCAGCTTTCCAGCATCATCCGGACTGAAGCTATGACGGTTAGCAAATACGTGGAAACGCTGTCAAATATGCACCCCCAATAAGAGGGGTTGGAAAAAGAAAGTTTCAGATTTCTTAATTATTCCATTGTTTATGTGCAATTCCTAGTCTACATGCCAAATTTCAGCTTTCTAGGACTTTAGGAAGTACCCTAGAGGTTTCGTGTTTCATGTGATTTAGTAAAAGTAAAAAACCCCCAAAAGTACGTATTTCAGGTATCAATAAATCTGAAACCATAAATGCTAGATAATTGAAACTTAGTATGTTTAATAAATGTGCCAACGACATGTTATCCTGAAAATTAAAGCTTTCTACCATCATCCGTACCGAAGTTATGACTGTTCTAAAATACGAGGAAATGCTGTCAGATTTGCACCCCCTATAGGAGGGGTTGGAGGGGAAAAGTTTCAGATTTCTTAATTTTCCTGTTGTTTATATGCAAATTCTAGCCTACATACCAAATTTCAGCCTTCTAGCACTTCAGGAAGTACCTTTTTCATGTTGATGACGGTCAGTGAGTCAGTCACGAAATCGACGTATTTCAGGTATCAATAAATCTGAAACTATATATGCTAGAAAATTTATACTTGGTATATTTGGTAAGTTTGCCAACAACACCTTATCCTGAAAATTTCAGCTTTCTAGCATCATCTGGACCTAAGCTATGACGGTTCGAAAATCCGACGAAACGCTTCGAGAAAAGGTAGGTAGTGCCCCGTTTCCTTTGGCTCGCTTTGGCGGGGTCACTCCCGTGACCCCAGATTTGAGTCTCTATCATTAACTATAACAATAAGGTCATAATGTCAGCACGTCGATCAACGAATCATCTCTGAATAAATTGCCATTTTATCTATATCAATACCAATAGTTTATTACTTCTCGTGGAATATCGTCGTGTGGGACATTATTATTAATTATTATAAACTTGAAACACTTACCTAACTACAAAATATAGTAAGTTGAGTCGATAAAATAATATTAATTACTGTAATATTTTTATAGATACCTACTGTTTAACAATTTGGAGTACTTACCTACGTCTTTTAAAGTGCCACAATCTTATCTGACCCGTTGACAGCGCCGCAAGTAGATATGAAATCTAAATATAAATATAAAAGGCAAAGGTGACTGACTGACTGATCTATCAACGCACAGCTCTAATGCACTGGTCGGGTAAGGCTGAAATTTTGCACTCAGATAGCTATTATAACGTAGGCATCCGCTAAGAAAGGATTTTTGAAAATTCCATCCCCAAAAGGGTTAAATGGGGGTTGAAAGTTTGTATAAAAGTTCGTGATACACGAACGTCAACGAACGAATCGGGATGGACGTGATTTTTGGCATGGGTATAGTTGACGACCGGAGAGTGACATAGGCTACTTTTTATCCCGGAAAATTAAGGAGTTCCCGCGGGAATAAAAAAAACTTAAAGCACGTGGACGAAGTCGCGGGCATCAGCTAGTACCAAATAAAAATAAAAATTAAACAGGCATAAAAATTCATTCCAATTTTGGCCACCGGGTCAGATGAGTTTAACGGACGATATCTCTTACTTGAAATGCGGAGACCATTAAGGGTTTAATGCAGTTTGCATAAAATGTGACTTAATATAACCTACCTACAATAATACCAAATCTTCTACCCATTAAACCTTACATAAATAGGCAATCATCATAATTTTTAGTAAACAGACTCTACATTATGTAATAAGAGTTTCTTCTTACAATTATTATTTATTTTCGAGATTTTATATTACAGTAAAGAATCCATACTTCCATACTTATATCAAAGTGTAAGGAGATTTGTATAATATCTAGGTATAGGTACTTTATTTTCTATCAGCAGGGCCGTCTTTAACCTATCGGAGGCCCTGGGCACATTAGGATAGTGGGGGCCCTTAAGACTTTGACAGAGGACTATTTTGTTAAAATAGGCATAATTTTATTCAGGCATGGTTTATTCAACTGTCATATTAAAAAGTTACTTTAAAAAACTTCAAGATCAATTTTAAATCGAAAGTACTTACTATTAAGGTATATTTTGAACATAATAATATGTATAAATGTATAGTTATTATTCATGAATAACGGTTATCTATCTGCCAGATAGGCAGGAACTAGGGGGTCTCATGGATCGTGGGGCCCTGGACACTTGCCCAGAGTGACCAGTGGGAAAGAGGGGCCTGTCTACCAGTAACCCCAAGGAGTCGTCTAGACAAAGCAACGCTATATCCATGCAAAAAATCACGTCGATCCGTTGCGACGTGATTGAAGGACAAACCAACAAACAAATACACTTTTGCATTTTTTATACGACTGCCTGAAAAAAGGAGTATATTGTTTTCAGCATGTATGTATGTATGTGAGTTTGTATATTCCACCATAACTTCTATACGCCTGAACGGGATTTTGATGAATGAGGTATCGTTAGAATCCTTAGCTTATTCCGGCTGACATAAGCTAGTAAAATTTTAAAAAAAATTAATAGGGTGACCATGGTCCCGCATCAAAGACTAAAGTTGATTTCTTTTTCCAAAATGAGAATAAGTAACTTTATTTTCATCATCAAGAAAATGATGAGTAGATTCCAAAAATAAATAAGACTATATTTCAATATCCAGTGATTCACAAAAAAATATCATTTATCTATGGCAGTCGTATTTTTTAATTCTTTGAGTTATTTAATCACTTGTAATAATTATTAGTATGATATCGAACAAATCTCGTCCCGTTCGATATTGAACATAATATCACAATTACCTAAAATATATATTTTTAAAAGTACGCCGCGTAAAAATTACTTTATTAATGTCTTTAGTGTTTAATGATTTATCAACCACCGAGTTTCTTGCTGTTTCTTCTCGGTAGGAATACCATTCCGAACCAGTGGTAATAAATATCAATAAAATATCAGGTGAGATCGCAGTCAAGGGCTAACTTGTAGTGGATAAAATTAAAAAAAAAAAAAAAATGTGTTTGAGTTGAGTTTTAATTACCGCGGAACTCTTTGTTACAGTTTTAAATACATATATACGTACATATCTTTCTTTCAGCTCTAAATGGGGGGCCTGGTAAGCCAGTTGTGGTGGGGCGGTAACCCGGACATAGTCAACCCGGTGTCGGGGTTGTCCCGGCGGGATATCTACGCCGTGCAGAAGTCCTGGGCTCCAGTGCAGGCCAATAATGTTGCTGTTGGTAGTGAACTATTAAAAAGGTAATCATATCCATACTTTAATATTATATTTAATTTTTAATTAGCTTCACTATTTTTAACAGAACTTCACAAATATGTCAATAGATGGCGCTCTGTTTATGGATACCGCGAGGTCTCAGTTCGGGGCGAACCACTAGTATTATAAATGAGAAAGTGTGTCTGCCTGTCTGTCACGCTTTCACAGCCCATCATTGACGACCTCCGTGGCGCAGTGTTGAGCGCTGTTGTCTTAATGCGGAGGTCCCGGGTTCGATCCCCGGCAGGGTTAATTTGGGAATTTATTATTTCTGAATTTTTCCTGGTCTGGCCTGGTGAGAGGCTTCGGCCGTGGCTAGTTACCACCCTACCGGCAAAGAGCCAAAGACGTGCCGCAAAGCGATTTAGCGTTCCGGTACGATGTCGTGTAGAAACCGAACACTAGGGGTATGGGTTTAATATAACTGCCATGCCCCTAACAGGTTAGCCCGCTACCATCTTAGACTGCATCATCACTTACCATCAGGTGAGATCGCAGTCAAGGGGTACACGACATCGTACCGGAACGCTAAATCGCTTTGCGGCACGTCTTTGGCTCTTTGCCGGTAGGGTGGTAACTAGCCACGGCCTAAGCCTCCCACCAGGCCAGACTAGGGAAAATTTAGAAATTATAAATTCCCAAATTGACCCTTCCGGGGATCGAACCCGGCACCTCCGCAATATGACAACAGCGCTCAACACTGCGCCACGAAGGTCGTCAAACTGCTGCTGTAAGCTGGGTGCATACCCGGTGAAAAGAGATGCGTACCCTGGGAACCGAAGTGTAGGTAAAAAAACTAAAAGGACTTCTTTCGAGCAGTGTTGTAGATGAGATTTGAAAAATAAATCACGGTAACTAAATACATCCTCTTTCCCAGGCTAAGAACCTTGGCCATATATTTTCCTCAGTCTATTTATTGTGGACTTCGTTCCTATTAAAATGTTGATTGCGCCCAATTCACGAATAATGCTAAATGAATCTCAGCAATTGCCACACAATACTTAACTGATTTCAATTACATTTTATTGCTTTGGTTATAAAGGAATGTGCTACTTGTGGTTCTTTGTGTAGGTAGAATACGAACGTTCACCTACCCTATGCCTTTAATTAAATTATTACTAGCTGATGCCCGCGACTTCGTCCGCGTGGATTGAGGTATTTTGGTTCCATATGCGATGGAAGTCATTCCACTGAGCTCAACATTTTGTGTAACACACACACACTCACCTCAAAGATAAAACCATGTTTAATATCACCGTATTTTTTTGTATAGAAGTGCCAAAACCGTGGCCAAAACAAACATAAACATTGATACAGATTAGGCAACGATTTCCGATCCGAAATAAAACTTTTGGAAATAATCCAATCATAGTTACTTCAATAAAATTCAAAGTCCTGACTGACTGACTGACTGACTGACTTATATATCAACGCACAGCCTAAACTGCTGGGGTTTAGTGACGTAGGCGCTCACTATGGAAGGATTTTTCAAAATTCCACCCCTAAAGGGGTGAAATAGGGGGTTAAAGTTTGTATGAAAGTCCGTCATTTCTCAAGTTATATCCATGAAACTTGGTATATGAGCTACCAGTAAAAAATAAAGAAGTACGTGTGTCGAAATTTTTGAAATTCTACCCCCAAAGGGGTAAAACAGGGGTTGAAAGTTTGTATGAAACTCCTTCATTTCTCAAGTTATAGCCATGAATCTTAGCATTTGGGCTTTTGGTTAAATATGAAGAAGTACGTGTTTCAACATTATTGAAAATTCCCAAAGGGGTGAAATAGGGGATGAAAGTTTGTAGGAACGTTTTTCAAATTATATCAACGAAACTTGGTATTTTGGCTTTCGTTAAAAAATAAAGAAGATCATGTGTCACAGTTTTTCAAAATTCTACCCCCAAAGGGAAATAAGGGTTGAAAATTTGTATGAAAGTTAAGTTATAGCCGTGAAACTTAGCACTTGGACTTCCAGTTAAATATGAAGAAGTACCTACGTAATTCACCATTTTTAATAATTCGACCCCCAAGGCCGTTAAATAGAGTTTGTCCTTCAATCACACTGCAGCAACGGAATCAACGTGATTTTTTGCATGGGTATAGTTGAGGTACCTGGAGAGTGACATAGACTACTTTTTATCCCGGAAGATTATGGAGTCCCTGTGGGGAAAAAAAACTTAAACCACGCGGACGAAGTCGCGGGCATAAGCTAGTAATATTATAAATGCGAAAGTGTGTTTGTTTGTTGGTTTGTCCTTCAACCACGCCACAACGGAGCAACGGATCGACGTGATTTTTGGCATGGGTAGGTATAGTTGAGGACCGGAGAGTGTTATAGGCTACTTTTTATCCCGGAAAATTAAGAAGTTCCCGCGGGAATTAAAAAAAAACTCAAACCACGCAGACGAAGTCGCGGGTATCAGCTAGTGTTTAATAATAATTGTAATTCATTTACTTTATTGAAGCCACAATACTTCATCAAAAGGACACAGTGAATATTTTAGGTATAGGTAAATCAAAGTATGAAGGACCAGACTGAACAGACTTAAATTTTTAAATTTTGCATAGATTTTGACTTCTGTAATTAATTTATATTTTCCTTAAATGCTAACATTATTAGATCGTATTTATAATTTTTAACCATTGTTTTGTACCCCGAAGAGGCAATGTAGGTATTAATGCAAGACTTTGGAAATAAAATATAATGCATGACTTTGACTGGTTTTCTAAATCAAGTCCCACCTGATGAAGTCGTAAATCTTGAAAGACTTAACACTATAAACATTTACATTCAATTAACGATTACTTTGATTTTCGAGATCAATAAAAATCGAGTTAGATGTTAATTGTAAATGTGTCTTAAATGCGTTATAACTATTAAATAATATTAATCGAGAGACGTGTCTCAAGAAGTGCGCCTGCCTCGAACAATGATAATAAAACTTAATTAATTTATTTATAAAATCAATAATAATCCATACTAATATTATACTTAAATGAATACCTGCAAATTGTGGAACCAGCTTCCATCTTCTGTGTTCGATAATGATAATAATATGGGGCTCTTCAAAGGGTCTAAAGCCAGCAACGCATTGGCGGTTCCTCTGGTGCTGCAAATGATCATGGGCGGCGGTAACCACTTACAATCAGGTGACCCGCCTGCTCGTTTGCTCGCTATATATATTTTAAAAAATGCGGAAGTGTGTCTGTCTGTCTGCCTTCTACGCTTTCACGGTCCATTTTTAACCGATTTAGATGAAACTCGGCATAGAGACAGCTGCCTGGGAAGGACATAGGCTATTTATTTATCCCAGAAAATTAAGGAGTTACACTAACTATACATAATATCCGGATAAACTCACGTGTTCTGTCGGTGAGTTACACTAAAACTTAATTTATGCGGGCATTAGTTATTTATGTATTAAATAGTTCATTATATTATAAACTGTACTTTCAATATCGGTTGAGGCGGGGCACAGAATTGAGAATCCGATGACAAAAGTTTGACATTTCAAATTTAAAATTGGCAAGGATGTATACATGCATCGATGTATGTATATATTATGTTACCGTTAAAGTTGCTACAGCATTAACGCGGTAATGTCAACATTAACGTACCGAATCCGAGTTCGAATTATTGTATTCTAGCTCACTTTAACTGTAGTTTTGAGATTTCCTAGGTAATACGGAGAGTTACGACCAAGCTTTCGTTAGAGTTGAAAAAATAGCATGTCGGTGGAACAAAGATGTTTGTGTTTTTATGTTTGTACTTATTCATAATTCAAAAAAATTCAAAATTCAAAAGTTTTTTATTCAAATAGACTTTTTACAAGCGCTTATGATTAGTCTAATGAATCTGCCACTGGTTCGGAATGCCGTTCCTACCGAGAAGAACCAGCAAGAAATTCGGCGGTTGCTCTTTTGAAAAAAAAAATTACAATTTCATTAATTTGTGATTTCCAAATCCATTTAATTCAATTATTGAACCTATTTTACTGAGTTTTGATTATTATTTAGATCAAATTTGCTTAAAATATTATGGAAACTAAACCAAAGTTTTTCCTCAGATACTTCCGCGCGTACCCAGAAGCAAAGCAATACTTCAAAATGATAAAGGACCAAACCGAAGAGCAGTACGACGGCAACATACAGTTCAAAGCTCACGTCATAAGCTTGATGAACTCCCTTAGTCTCGCGGTCAGCACCCTCAACCAGCCAGAGGTGGTGGCGACTCTGATGGAGAAACTTGGCGAAGCGCATGGCAAGAGAGAAATACAGGAGCAACATTTTCAAGTAAGATCTCTCTCTCTCTGCGTCGTATTCTTCATAGCCGTTTCGCAGCAAATGCACGATTTTAAATCTTACAATCGTACATTTCCTTTCGTCGTGATTGTGATTTTACCATCGTGCATCATTATCGAGTCAACATCTCCTGAAGATGCTCCGATCTCGGAGTGAAACGGCGACGAGGTTTTGACGACCTCCGTGGTGCAGTGTTGAGTGCTGTAATCTTAACGTGCGGAGGTCCCGGGTTCGATCCCCGGCAGGGTCAATTTGGGAACTTATAATTTCTGAATTTTCCCTGGTCTGGCCTGGTGGGAGGCTTCGGCCGTGGCTAGTTACCACCCTACCGGCAAAGACGTGCCGCCAAGCGATTTAACGTTCCGGTACGATGCCGTGTAGAAACCGAATAGGGGTATGGGTTTCATATAACTGCCATGACCCTAACAGGTTAGCCCGCTACCATCTTAGACTGCATCATCACTTACCATCAGGTGAGATCGCAGTCAATGGCTAACTTGTAGTGGATAAAAAAAAATTGGCAAAAATTCTGTCAGGAAGTTATTTTATTGAATAGTAGCCGATGCCCGCTACTTCGTACGTGTGGTTTTTAAGTCTTTTTGATTCCTGGAACTCCTTAATAATTGTCCGGAATAAAAATTAACCTACCTATGTGTTAACTTATCCCAGACTAGGTATAATCTATCTCTGTGCCAAATTTCATCCAGATCCATTTAACCGTTCTGGCGTAATTGAGTAACAAACATCCATCCATCCAAACTATCCCATTAATTATAATATTACATAGTAGAAGACTAAAGTATTGTTCTTTGTTCCACAGGATTTAAAACGCGTCCTTGTAAGAATGTTCATTGATGAATTGAAACTCGACGATGCTACTCTCGCCTCTTGGGTCAAGACTTTAGACTTCTGGTACAAGAATATCTTCCAAACCTTATCAACTAGGTACTGATACTCAGAGCAATTAACTAAATATATATTACATAAGTTGTATAATTTATTTTATAAGTAAATAGTAAGAAATAGACCTACTATTTCGAAATATATAAAAGTCATGATAATTCTTGCAATGTGTAATAGTAGATTATTAACCAAGGGGATAAAGCAGTGTCTTCTGTCGCGGGTGACGATTTAAATCGCGAGCGTAACGAAGGACTCGAGGTTTACTCCCGAGCGTAGCGAGTGTGTTACGAGTCTTGAGTGTAGCGAGGGATTTAACTTCACCCAAGACTAAGACAGCTTTATCACCGAGGAAAATACTCTACTTTTCGTACCATTTGCGAAAAAATTAACACAATAATAATATGAGATAAGCATTTATTAAAAATAATGACAATTAAAAGTAAAAGTTAACATTCGAAACATTGGTCCAATTATTGATAGAGAGAGTTACATTTTTGTTTGGTACATTTATAGTTTTTAAATAATTTTCCTTGGATTTTGTTGGAAGCAAATTATTTATAATTGCGGCAGCATTTGCACTGATGGAATCCGACAATTCACTGTCACTGTCGCTTTGATTTAACATCGTAGTGTATTTTTAGAACATTAACTTATTTATAAAAATAAATTAAGATAAACTTAACGTTTATGTACTTATTTGAAGAAAACAAAAACGCGGCAAATTCCTAGACTAATATTATTTTGTCGGAAAAGCAAAGGCATCAAGCTCATACGGCCTCGTCGGTTTTCGTCATTTTATTTAATAATCATAACTGCATAATAAATGCGTATTCCTTTTTCAAAAAGATGTATAATGCTTTATATACAAACTCAATTGGTGTAAACACAGATGTAGTTCAGTATAAATTTCGGTAAGTATTCCAAATTTAAATCACATTCTCCCCTTATAGGATGAATGAAATTCAGTACAATTTTTTTTCCCTGTTTTTAACAGATTAAAAATGACTATTGGTAAGTTCGCTTTTTGTGGCATAGAATGTCACTTTTTTGAGCAAGTGGTACGAAAAATATATTCAGTGATTAGGTACCTATCAGTGTATGGTGTTTTGTGCTTGACCGCAATGGTCAAGTAAGTGCAAATAATGATGCTATCAAGGTAATGATAATAATAATCCACTAAATAAACTTTTGGCAAGTTAGAGTAGCAGCAGCAACGTATAATATCTAAAATAAAAGTCCGGAATATAGGTGATATACAAATCACAAATATTTATGCAAAGGAATACAAATAAGTATACAGTAGGTACAGTTGACTGAAAAAGAAACTGTATAACGAAATATAATATGGTAATGTCTATCTAGAATATAAAAAGTATATAAATTGGATTTTGATACATAAAACCTACCTAGGTACGTTTTATACCTATTTACTTACATATCTGAATCTATGAAAACAGAGTTTTCTAAATTAATACTGAGTCAGTTAACCTACTTTTATGTAGGTAGATGCCTTCTACAGTAACATTATTTTACAAAAATATTATTACTTCTTCGAATATATTGTAATAATAATATCTATATACCAAATAAATCTTGTAAATTAACATGATCGTCTAAAATAACATTAGGTAGGTACTTAACTAATTGTTTTTTCAGCGTAGCGAAAAAATTCTATGTCTATGGTTTTTTCTCACAATTATGACGACAACCATGTCAGTCGTGTAATAAACCTGCAATGTAGAGTGGTGCTTATTTAAATAATTATGACATGATACCTACTCAGACATTACAATATGTCTACCAAATAATTCTTGAAAATTAACATGATCGTCTAAAATTACAATACTTAATTGTTTTTTTCTCACAATCATGACGACAATATACCTATAATAAACCTGCTATGTAGAGTGATGCACAATGTAATAGTAGATTGTTACACAAGGGACGTAAGTAAGCTATTACAGAACAAGATCCAATTTGGCGCCAGTGCGAGCGCAGCTCGCATAGGGCGCTAATGGATCGCGTGCACCCGAGATATTTAGTCACACGAGCGAGCGCAGCGAGCGAGGGTGAATATAGTTCGAGGGTGTAATAGCTACTTGCAACCGAGGTAAGCATTCTACTTTATATCATTCTTGCGAGGTAAATAAAACATTGGTAATGCAAAATGAAATTTAAATCACTTTACGAACAAACTTCACAAACTTTCAGATCAAATGAAATACCGCCATTTCCATTTTTTTTTCGTAAATAGTTTTCCATTTTTTTTTTTACGGCTCTGAGTTCCAAGGAGTTTTGCATAGTTTGAAATGTATGGAAATTAAATGCCGCCATGTTCAGTGTTTTTTTTTTCAGTAAGTATAAAGTTTTCTTACCATTTTATAAGAAAATAGATTGTTTACCAAGGAGTTTTGCATAGCTTGAACTGTAATGTGAACATTACAATTCAAGCATAGTGCGACGTAATGTTGCCTTGAATTGCAAACACCAACTTACAAGGAGACTTTCCACCATAGTAATCCCTAGTTACTGAGCAAGTATGATATAAATAATTATGACACACCAAGGTATTCTGACATGATTCAGACAAATTATTCAATCATTTGCTTTTTTTGCTATGGACTAGATACCACTGCCACATTATTCGAGTGTAGGTGAGTAATTATTTTAATTACTGTAAAACGGAAGACGTTAAAACGATTAGTGTTTTACATAATTAATTATAAATCTTAGATTTCAATAGATAGATTTTTTGACTGGTGCCATTTTAATAATTGCTAAGGTATTTTTGTTATTTACCTATATATTTTTATCTATTATTTTATTTTAGATTGGACTCTACCTAGTTCTAGATTTTTATACTTATTAGATATCATGTCTTGCAACCCTACACATTTTCCATATTAGGTAATGTAAATGTCAATAGTGGCTAAAAAATATGTATAACTAATTCCCAAAGATTAAATATATAATAATAATAATACCTAGTTAAGTTACTTTTAGTTACCGACACGAATTTTTCATGAAATGAAAACTTATACCAATTTAAGTAATAAAACAATTACCTAATGTAAATAATTAATATGGGATCAATTTTGTACTTTGTTGTAGAATTAAAATAATTTCGTTGAAAAACGTGTTTTGATTTAATAAATAGGGTATAATTTACCTAATATACCCTAATTAATAATTAACCTACCTATACCTTTCGTGTAGCAGGCCCTATGGTCCCACCCGACAAATCCACATAAACTTTCGAAATTAACCTGTCGACCCCGCTGACACGGAAGATCGACGCGTTTAGGATATTATAACCACAATTATAACCACGCCAAACATTCATACCTACAGGCAGCTGAATTCCATGTCACGCTCAATTTCACCGACCTACATATTTTATTACGTGTAAAATGAGTCAGTCCTTTGAAGATTAATACGCGCATAAATTGCTCTTTGATGTTTATTGTGATTATGTTATTCATGTGAAATTAACTAGGTAGGTAGTTAGATACCTTTCGTTCACCTTTAACCAAACTCTATGAAACATCCAGCCAGCTATATAGTGTTTCGCTACGAGAAACCGATTAGGTTTATTAAGCCCCTACCCTACCAGCAGGGCTAGCATGGGCCGGAGATAAAAATTTTATCCCCCGATTTTATCCACTGACAAGGGATAAAATTAACTTATCCACTTCTTAGAGCACAGCAACAGGGGAGAGGAGAAGTTTATCCCCGTTTGACATTTCACGGGGACTCGGGGGACTATTTATCCACCGTTATTTAGCGTTTTTATTTATTTATTTAGGAATAAAAATTTTATCCTTTCCTCGGGGAGAAAATTGTCTCGGCCCATGCTAGGGGGGCTGGTAGGGTAGGTAGCCCACAACCACTTTTGACCCTAAAATTGGCATTCCACCTGGTGAGATTAAACATTAGGTACAGTTAAGAGCTAACTTGTAGAACATCGTCGCCTGAAGTCGTCTCGTGAAAAGTAAAATAAAGTACCTAAGTAAAAACCTCATCGTAGAGCCATCGGGTTTTTTTTAGCATTGAAGTAAAAATAATAATCGTGCTATCCCTTACTGTCACGGATTAAAAGCCACATTTCCAACTTTACAGTAGGTATTATACATCTAGCTATATAAGGCTACTTTTTATCCCGGGAAATCAAAGCGTTTCTACGAGATTTTCGTAAACCTAAATCCACGAAAACGACGCGAAGCGACGTCGCGGCCATCATCTAGTAATTAATAATTAGGTAGGTAGATAGGGACTGATTCTGTAGTGCACAATCTCTAAACTAAACTAATATTGGAGTATTACAAATATTGCTACCTTGTACCTTTCCTAGTACTGCCTACGAAAAGGGACAGAACTAGATTTAAAGCTGCCATTTTAGTTTAGTTTAGAGATTGTGTACCTACCTAATACAGAATTGGCCACACTACAATATAAGTACCGAAAGGAACCTTAAAAACCTAACAAGCACAACTTTATATTATGAACCCGGCATAGGTACGTCATATTATCACAGAATAGGTAATAGTACAGATAGGTATTATTTCGCTCAGTCACGTCTGCCTCATTTCCTAAACACGTTCGGCGCGACGTGTCAACTCCCTCGGAATTGTGTTTCGGCACGCTTTCCACCTTCCACCTTTCCGGATGAAATAGGTAGTAGGTATGATGGGTGTTATATTGAAATAGGTCCTTATTTACTTTAATACTTTGATATTAATTCAATGCTTATTTATCAGTATCTTCGGCCTTATACTGGTGCTTGCCTTACTCAGTCAGTGACAGCTCGCCCCGATCCCCTTTAAGCATGTACTAACTCCATAGAAACGCCATGAATAATGAAACGCACAGAGTTATTTATATGTCTGTGAATGAAACGCATATTTTTTTATTTTTTTTAATGAATTTTGTACCAAAAAGTTGACATAAGCATTTATGTTGAAAGAAAACATCGTGTGGAAACCCGCATACATATAAATAATATTTTGATAGTGAAAACTTTTCTATAATAGGACTGTAGGACCTACCTACATAAAATTGTTTGGATAGCCTTGGGTTAGTCTCTTCCCCTATGAATAAAAGATAAGTGCGGTCTATGGGACACTCCATCGACCCATAATAGACTTGAATGTTGGCTACTTTAGCCGCCGCGCCGTTTTATATTCACGGCTCAGACTATACCTTAAGACAGAAAAAAGCTTATTAATTTCATTCACGAGGTATAAGTGCAAATCAACTGTTAACACGTTGAGTGCGAAACCAGGTTTAAACACCTTGTATGCGTCTACGCTTACAGTGCGGCTAAGAAAAGTATAGACTTCCTTGTCGCGCGGAAGGCCTAACTTTAATTTGGTTCTGTGTAGGAAAGAGATGAATATTTATCTAAGATGTATTATTAAAATAGAATCCAACGGTGTACCTACCTTAATACCAGGTTTTTACACCTGGTACCGCACGGAAGAGATCGGCGAACGACCTTGGGCATTTGGGCGGAGCCAAAAACCGCTCCCCGCGCAAGCGGGGCGCTTCGCTAGCGCGCGAAGTACCGCGGACTTCCAAAGGGTCGTTGACGCGACGACGCGAGGGCCGTGCCAAGGAGATCGAATTTATTACAGACGAATTATTCTCGAATTATTATTAATACCTAATTATCGAATTTATTAACGGATTAAAACTATCCTATATATTGACCCGGAGAGTTTTCGCGCGATGCGCGGCCATACAGACAGACAAACAGACAGACAAAAATTAAATAAAAATCTGTTTTGGGCTCAGTATCGATAGTAAAGCATACCCCGATTAAAATTTTCAGAATATATTAAGTGTAGAGAAATCTTCCAGTTACAGTTTTATTATAAGTAAGTGAACCCGTCAGTTCGCCGACCAGCCCCCTTTCACGACCTTTTTTCCGAAAATAACCAAAAACAGTTGTAATATCAGCGCAACGATCACTCTTTTTTCTTGAAGATCGAACTCTATCTATCCCTTACTCTCGGTTCAAATTTGGCCAACCCAATATAATTCAGTGTCGCTCAGTGAGCTGACGAATCTGAGCCAGAGCACACACATTAATTTTGGAGCTAAATGCTAATAAAAAAATAGTGAAGAGGCAAACTTAAACCGTGAGAAAAAAATGTTTTATTAACGTTTGTGCGTATATTTTGTGCTTGTGGTGTCAGAATATGATTAAATTATAACTTAGAACCCATATTTTATCTATAAAATGCGTATTTATTTAAATAAATGGTTTAAGTGTTCGCTAATGGCCCGACTAAAACTGAGCTTTTTCCGTTTACAACCACGTGGTCGTAAACTAGCGGTTTGTAACGAATCATTTTTGAGCTTTTCTAACATGCTGCATAATATTAGCGCAAAATTTATAATTGCCCCTTGACATCCTATTTATGTATGGTTAAACGTCAGATTGCGACCAGCAAAATATAGAGAAAACCTAAAAATCTAAACATATTTGATGATGTAAAACAAAGTGGTCGGCAACGAGTTATTTCTCGACCATTGAATTAATTACATACAAAACTTATAAAAAATACAATATTTTTGTGATAATATTATTTGAAAAGCAATACAGAAAATTTAGAATTGGAAAAACACGAAAGCAGCAATTAAAAGCAAAGGAACAACATAGGAAAGTTTAAGAAAAAGAGAAGAGATGTAGGAAAAGAAGACTGATCAAAAAAGAAAAAGAGAAGAGATGGCGGAAAAGAAGACTAATCAAAAAAGAATAAAAAAATAATTTAATAAAACAAAAAACCCGACTGCTTGGATACCAAAAAGTATAAAACAAGACATGTATTGAAGTATTTCATTATTATCAATTTACATCGTATAATAATATTAATAAAATTTATCAAGGCGCAGTCGCACGTTAAGGTAAATGTTAGCTATTGGACGTGCGACTGCGCCGTGATAAATTTTATTAATATTATTATACGATGTAAATTGATAATAATGAAATACTTCAATACATGTCTTGTTTTATACTTTTTGGTATCCAAGCAGTCGGGTTTTTTGTTTTATTAAATTATTTTTTTATTTCAAACTTTTTAGTTCAGTATTTATTGTAAACAGGCGACGTTTTTTCTGCCCGAAGTTGTACCAAAGGTACTATTATAGATTTTGTGGTAGCATTTTAGAACATGTGAATAAGCAGCGGATTCATTTATTCGTAATGACTACCATGGTGATCACCATAACCATCATCAAATTTGCATAATATGTTATAATGCTAATATAAATTTGGTTTGGTAAAGTTCGTGAATCTGCTATTTTTTCGACAGAGAGAGTGAATTAATTTTCGAGAGTCCTATCGCAGCGACGCGACGTCACGAGACCTCTGCATTTACCGCGTCCAATCGCTTTCGTAAGCCAATGAACGTCGGCCACTTACGAAAATGCCCGTGAACAATGCAAAAAAAGTATTTTCAAAAACACAATTTGTACGTATTTAGTACGTAGCAAAGTCGGAACCAATATTTTAATAGACATTAAAAATTTTAGTCGTAAGTTATGTAAGTCGAATATGCGCTGCATGTGGCATTGATGAATTTATTGATTTTTTGACTTATCGATTGAAGGAGTACAAATCATCAAGTTTTTTGAGACTGGTTATGTCGTCACATTAAGCTTTTACAATGATATTAAGTTACTACCGTAATATTATATTGTGAGAGTAGGTACGCGCCCCACCTTCACCCTTTTCTATCCGCTGCCGGCCGCGTCATTTTCTGTTGAACGTTACTGTATTTCTATGATATCTCATAAAATATTCATCTAAATTAAATGGTGTACAGAGCAATTTTTATCTTATTTAAATACTGAAGATGACGAACATATTTATTTTGATAAGGATTAATACTATGTCGGTAAAAACACCTTCACAAGTAAAGCATAGTTTTAAACCAAGTTTGAAAATCATAAAAATGTTTATTGTTAGTCAGCCTTAAAAGTTAGATATAATATGCTATCGCGGACTTTTTTATAGAACTTTTTAAGAGAAACTATTCCACCATACATTATTTTCGTGTAACTTTAACTATTTACTCAGCGCACGCAACGAAGCTCTCAGATGAGACGATTCTTTCCGACTGAATTCACATTATTGCAATTTTCGTAGGGATCTCTTATTTTTTTAAAAATGAAATATGGCCTATTTTACATGTTAATAATGTAGCTTTCTATAAGTGATATAATTTTTAAAATCGGTTGAGTAGTTTTTGAGATAATCCAAATCTTTTCTCTTTATAATAGGTATCATACCTAGTTTGATAGATAGATGATTTATGTAGGAACTTTAAACATTTCCTTTGAAACCTCGTAAATCCTAAATTATCATTTAAACGGAAAAATGGTTTAAGGAACCTAGGTGTGATTTTAAAAGACCTATCTAACGATACCCCACTTGCCTATAGCCTATCGACTTTCATTTATTAATGGGCTTCTAGTGGACGCCATTTTGTTTTTCTCAAATTCGGCCTCCATAGTGACACTCGGAAGATTAAAACAAATCTAGTGGTGCAAGTACTATCAAAATCGGTTCAGCCGTTTTTTCTGTAGTGCGACACAAAGGATTACAACCTTTGAAACCTCGTAAATCCTGAATGATCGTTAAAATGAAAAAATGGTCTAGGGAACCTAACTCTGATTTTACAAGACCTATTCATCGATACCCCATTTGCCATAGTTTATTGACTTTCATTTTTAAATTTGTTACAATATGGCTTCTAGTGGGCGCCATTTTGTTTTTTCTCAAATTCGGCTTCCGTTATGACACTCGGAAAATTAAGACAAATCTAGTGGTGCAAGTATCATCAAAATCGGTTCAGCCGTTTTGTCTGTAGTGCGACACAAAGGAATACACTAAAAATGAACCTTTGAAACCTCGTAAATCCTAAATGATCGTTAAAATGAAAAAATAGTCTAGGGAACCTAACTCTGATTTTACAAGACCTATTCATCGATACCCCACTTGCCATAGTTTATTGACTTTCATTTTTAAATTTGTTACAATATGGCTTCTAGTGGGCGCCATCTGTTTTTTCTCAAATTCGGCTTCCGTTATGACACTCGGAAAATTAAGACAAATCTAGTGGTGCAAGTATCATCAAAATCGGTTCAGCCGTTTTGTCTGTGGTGCGACACAAAGGAAATATACATATATAGACTGATGAACACATAACCCTGTGCGTTCCGCAGTCGGGTAAAAAGAGAAGAGATGTAGAAAAGAAGACTAATCAAAAAAATTCAAAGCATGCAAGTTATGTCCATAATATTCTATTTTCGATAAAAAATATTACTTTTTTGGTATTTTTTAAAATAGGTAGATATTAATTAATAATTCATAGAAAAAATAAATAAACGTGTTTTTGGACAATTAATTGTCCAAAAACACGTTTATTTCGAGATCATTTTTCAGTGGTTTTTGAATGGTCGTAAACTGACTACAGTGTGGTCGTAAATTAACGAAAATTGGTCGTAAACTGAAAAAACGCACTTTTTGACAAATCGGAATATTGCTTAAAATAGGGAAATAGAAATATTTAAATCATATGGTAATTATGTTTCTTCATGTTTCTTTCATGCATATAAATTGTACGTATGTAACTTTAAAGACGGCATGTCGACTAACTGGTCGGCAACTGACGTGTTGACCCATAGATAAAGAATTTTTCCTGTCTTTTTCCCAATAATAGCAATGAAAAAGTGTCACTAAAGCGAGATGCGCGAATCACAGCACTTTAAAATTCATCATCATCATCATCATCATCCGATAGACGTCCACTGCTGGACATAGGTCTCCTGCATGGACTTCCACACGCCGCGATCTTGCGCCGCCTGGATCCAGCGGCTTTCTGCCCCCCTAGCGTGGGTCGAGACAATTTTCTCCGCGAGGAAAGGATATTTTTTTTATTTCTAAATAAATAAATGAAAACGCTAAATAACGATGGATAAAATAGTCCCCCGAGTCCCCGTGAAATGTCAAACGGGTTAGTTACTCTGAGAAGTGGATAAGTTAATTTTATCTCTTGTCAGTGCCAGCCCTGCTGCGCCTTTAAAATTACTAGAGAATAATTGAATCGAATCCAAAAACGGTTGCAGGTTTCGGAGCAACAAGTAGCGTGACCTTTCCCACCGACAGCCCGAGTCACACTGCCGCCCGTCGCCCGCGCACTGATCCGCCCGTTCATATTTATGTAGAAAACAAAAAAAAATCTTTTTAGCCTAATATTTCAATATTTTGACTCGCCAATCGTACACTTTGTGACAAAAACCTCGACAAATGTTTGTGCGAAAGAAAAATTCTAAAACTCAATGTCGTTTAGAAGTAGTTACGAAAATTCTAACAAAAAGGGCTTCACTTTGGACAATTTTTTCATAAACTAATAATATACTTATAATTATTTCAAACGTTCAAATTAAAGTTTAATGTACATTAAACAACATATATTTTTTCTGTAATTTTACATTCACTCAGTAAAGAAGAGTTACACGGAGAAAACCTCTTGTTTGCAAGTACAGAAGCCTTAATGCGAAACCAGATCGAAGCACCTTGTACCCCGCTCACCTGGTACCGCACCCCGCGTTAGCTTCGCGCGACTAGTGTTGGCTTGCAATCGTGAGAAACGCACGTGTCGACATGGCGTCAAGATCAACAAAACGGTGCCGAAAAAATATATTATAATATTATGATGTTTGCGAGGACAGTGACGCAGTGAAAGTTGAATCTAATTATAGATTGATTTATCAGAGACAGGTGAGTCATCATTACTATTTATTTTACTTACCTAATTACGTTTACCGGTTAGTGCGTATTTAAGTTTACAGAAGTGGTCAAGTGCGAGTCGGACACGCGCATCGTGGGTTACACATATACATATACACATACACATCCACATTCAATCCACGCTCACACGCGCACACACATACACATACAAATAAATAATAATAAATTTATAAATTTATCTTTTCAGAACCCGCACGAAAACTTGACAAACACACTTTGGTAAAAGGTGATAAGAGGGGGTAAGAGGAATTCAAAACTCCGAACCTTTTTAACCAGTCGCCAAGCTGACAAAAAAGTAAAAAAAAATCTTAACTAAATGTGTTCAGTGCAAAAATCTTTTGCTACCCATGTTTTATTGGAAAACATTAATTCATGTTTGTTTTTTTTCCAATAAATTAAAACTTAATTACAGCTATCGATATTTTTATTTCACATCCTTACCTAAAATACGCACCAGACTTCCCTTATTCAGTGCGGCACAGAAGCCCTGTATTATTATTATTAATATATATATAGCTGCTCGTGCTGACTCATTGATCACCTCTCCTGTAAAATTTTGTATGAACATTTTTTTTTTCACTCATCGTTTCGTATAGAAGACAAAAATTCATTAAGAGGAAAAATACGGAGAGAGCTGATGATTGAGGATTTCGAAGACGGATGAAGAGCACCAGCCAGGGTATCGAAGATAGGTGGGGGGTGCTCGACCAAATGTCACTCGAAACTTCATCCAATTGACAGTGAGCTGAAAAAAAATTCAAAATGGCGGATTTAAGATGGCCGCCATACAAATTTTGTCGGTGTCTATCTCGGAGAGTATAAAAGATGGAGGAGTGTTTTCTTGGCAAAACATGATCAGGACATGAAGGTCTACTTGATGAACAGGAAAAAAATTCAAGATGGCGGAATTTATTTTTCCATAGAAAAGGGTATTGAAGATAGGTGGGGGGAGCTCGACCAAATGTCACTCGAAACTTCATCCAATTGAAAGTGAGCTGAAAAAATTTTCAAAATGGCGGATTTAAGATGGCCGCCATACAAATTTCGTCGGTGTCTATCACGGAGAGTACAAAAGATGGAAGAGTGGTTTCTTGGCAAAAGATGATCGGGACATGAAGGTCTACTTGATGAACAGGAAAAAAATTCAAGATGGCGGAATTTATTATTCCATAGAAAATGTATGGCGAATATTGAAGAGGCTACGGTTCCTTTTCAAGATTTGTTTTTATGGAAGAAATCTCATTTTGACGAATGGTTCGGAGAAAAAAATATGGAGAGAGATGATGATCGAAGGTTCGGATGATGGGTGAGGAGCACGGTCAGGGTATTAAAGATAGGTACCTACTTAGGGGCTGCTCAAACAAAAAGGGAGGGGCGGGGGGTTGGTGGTCTTTGTTTTATGTTTTTCCTTTATGAGAATTTTCTTTTACGTCGGACGCTTGGCGTGCTGGCGCTTCCACTGTGCTCACTAGCATAGCAGTGTGTTGTTCAGATCAGTTCAGAACACGTAGACAGTAAACCAGCTGCCCGATTATGTAAGAATTGTCGATCAAATCGTAAAAGTTCGGCGTCAAAGTAAAATAAACCATAACAGCATTGAATTAGAGCTCAATTTCGTTTTTCGAAATTGAGCTCTAATTTAATGATGTTATGGTTTATTTTACTTTGACGCCGAACTTTGACGATTTGATCGGCCATTCTTACATAATCGGGGGGCAGGATAGTAGGACAGCGAGTAAGTAGACAGTGGACCACGCGGTCCACTACGCGGTCCGCTGCAGCGGGCCGCGCAACCACGCGCCATACTAGTTTTGAATATAGCTATAATTTTTAAACTAAACAAGTTGTTAGCGAACGCCTTCAGGTGTACATTCTGTCAAAAAAGTACCAGGAATTCATCATTTGTTTCTAATTCCAAATTCAATTCAAAAATTCTTTTTTGTCGCTAAGTTGGCACAACTGTCGTCTATATTGCCGCGAAGTTTGAGCGTCAATTGTTATTTACTTTGTTTACAGTGCGCCATTTTATCAGTTCATCTCAATAGTGTTTTGCGATTTTTACAATGATTAAAAATATCGAACAAAGAGTTTGTCTCAAATTTTGCATCGCAAATGGAATTTCGTGTTCAGAGTCGCTGGAAATGTTGCAGAAAGCTTACGGGGAATCGACTTTATCAAAAACACGTGCATACCATGCATTCAAAAGTGGTCATGATGTGGTGGAAGATTTGCCTCGCTCTGGTCGGCCATCAACGTCTTCAACTAAAGTTAACATAGCTAATGTGAAAGAAATGGTGACTGAAAATCCTCATTCAAGTTTGAGAGAGATAGCTGCTGAACTTTCTGTGTCTCAAGAATCGATTCGTATCATTTTAAACGACGATGAAGGCCAGATTTGTGGAAAGAAAATTCTTGGATGCACCACGACAATGCGCCATCGCACAAGGCCACCATTGTGAATGAATTTTTGACCAAAAACTCAACAAATACCATCGAACAACCACCGTATTCACCGGATATGGCTCCGGCCGACTTTTTTCTCTTTCCAAAACTCAAATTACCACTTTGTGGCACTTGTTTTCAATCGATAGAAGACATAAAAGAGAATTCGCGGCAAGAACTGAAGTCGATTCCCAAAAATGCCTTTAAAAAATGCTTTGAAAATTGGATTATTCGTTTGCTTAAGTGTATTATTTCCGAAGGGGCCTACTTTGAAGGAGATACAATAAATTTGGAATAATAATTAAAATTTTGTGTATTACTTTTCCCGATACTTTCTTGACAGAGTAGTATGTCAATTAATTCATTATTATTAATAAATAATGTTCATTGGCTTATAAAAATATATTTAAGAAATTGTTTTATATCATGGCGTTTTTGAAATCCCTTACATAACTATTGGTAATTTTGTTATTACATGATAAAGAAAGAACCTTTTGTTGACTAATATTTCAAAAAAAATAGTCGCGTTATGCCCTAGTAGAAAATAGTTACCGACTTTCGTAGTACAAGTTACAACTTTATTCAATCAACTATACTTCGTTATAGGTTACTCGCACATCGGGCTTTTTTGTCTCCTTTTAAGGGTTTGTCAATGCAGTAAGTACCAGCATTTTGCATTTGCAATGTATAGGTACGAATAACGAAGGTCTAGGACTCTAGGCTAATGGATTTCTTAGCTGAATCACATTGTAAGTCCTAGAGGCAACTCTGCAACAAAATTGCACCGACGATTTAGTATTCTAGTGTTTAACTAGAAATCCACGCACAGACAAAGGACAATAGGTCGTTGTGGATAGTTATCATCGATTAGCCAATTATAGCCAACGGCTTTGCACCTCGAATTCTATAGGGGGCTATTGTTTATTGCTCGTTGTCTAGATACGATCTTAATTAGCGATTGTATCTCGTGCAAATATGCAATGCAGTATGCAACTGCGATAAAGAAATGGTCTTAGGGCCGTTTTATTCTAACACGAGTATAGGTACGAGTATATTAATATTGTATATATGCCAAAGTATGTCTGTCTGTCTGTTATGCTGTCTCAGGCTGTCTGTCTGTCCGTCCGTTCAGACACATGTCTGTCGCTAGTCTTTATCTTTTCACAGCTCATTTATAGAGATACTAGATGATGCCCGCGACTTCGTCTGCGTGGATTAAGGATTTTTGATTCCCGCGGGAACTCCTTAATTTTCCGGCCTATGTCCTTCCCCGGAATATAACGTACCTCTATACCAAATTTCAGCAAAATCGGTTGCAAAAATGGGCCGGGAAAGCGTAGGAGACAGACAGACAGACACACTTTCGCATTTATAATATTAGTAGGTATGGATATGGATATATTGCACCCCGATGATAGACACTGGACATAGGCTAATTGTGACGTCCACCAGTCACAAGTGTGGGAATTGGGTACAATAAAACAACCGCATGTGCTCTCAGCTCCGCTGTCAAGTTACAACTGCCATTTAATTACTAATCATGTTACATAAACATCACACCTCTCCCTTTTTAACATATTTAGTTGGTAAGCCTTGGTACAGCTACATAATTGTATTTTAAATATACGTACACAACGTTACAACTTATATAGTTTTTTTTTTTTTAAATAGTTAGTGAATTTAACTAATGATATTAATATTTTTGTATTTCAGTTTTATTATTTATATTCCGGTCATCATATTTTGACATTTGCCATTTCTCCCTTTCCTCTTTTGATTTTCTGCTGAATCCTTATTTTCTTCCCTTTTTCTTCATTATTTTGTCCTGGTGTTTTAATTTATGAGTTTATTTCGGGATTGGTAATTGATCTTAAAAGGACGATTATAGAAATATTAAGAAATGTAACGCAAACATATTTACTGGTCTAGCGCAAGTGAGCGTAAATCTGTAAGAGCAGGTAAAATATTAAATAGAGTGGAATCACTAGCCGTGGCTACCAAATAATTTAATCTCGCGCCTCGAGAGATTTAATCTAATTATTATCGCACCGGCCTGAATTTAAAGACAATATTCATCAATTTAGGGTTTGATTGCTATCATCACCTCTAAATCAAATCGCGATCTAAACACCAAAGCATACAATAGTCGCTGAGTCTCCGAGGTGGACTGACCAACCAACATCGAAATAATTAACCTAAGGTACAGCTCAGCAAAACTGTAACAAAATTTCAATCCTTGACCCGAGGTAACCTTAAAGCCCTCCAGTTTGTGCCTGTCCTAATTCCTGGACTAGACACATCATGGTTACATGCACAAACCCTAATTCCCGGACTGTCCGCATTTCCTACCTTGGCGCATTACCTCGGGGTTTCCATCTAATATTTATGGTACGCGTCAGTTTAAACTCTCATTTGATGTTTAAGCGAAATTCATCAAATTTTAAGCGAATCTACTACTGGTTCGGAATGCCACGACCTAGCGAGAAGAACCAGCAAGAAACTCGGTGGCGTCTAGCATTCAAAATAATAGCCACCGATCACTGAACAGAACGATGACATTGGTATAAGTTTGTAATGACGGTACTTTCAAATTTTTAATTTTTTTAATTACTCGCGTCTTCAAAAATAAACAGCAAATGTGCTGATTGCAAAGCAAATTTGTAAGCATAATTCCAGAAGCGGGCAATGACTAAAATTACTTTTAAAATATATTTGCACCCTCTATATAAAACCTGTACGAGCGAATGGTCACAACGTGTACAGTTTCACGAGAGATTCAATGTAAACAGTCAAATAGAGAAACTTGGCCAAAACATCACGACAATAATTAATCACTTGATCAGGCTGCAGTTGCTACTGCTAAACTTAAAATCAAATTGCGATCTAAACTCAAAAGCATTCAATTACCGCTAAGTCTGCGGGTAGGAGACTAACTTTCACACGTCAAAGTATTCGTATTTATTATACAAGTTATTCCAATTTGGCGTTCCCGCCTACGAACTGACCGAGTCAAAATACATCGAATGACACCTTCATGAATAAATAAATTAACAACTTTTATCTTTTCTGAAAATTCAATTCAATTTTAAACACGAAGCTGACAGTTCGGCCGTCTTGCAAATAACACGTCCTCGTGTTCAAGTCATATCACGGACATATTTTATGCCCCAAATCGTGAACAGGTGTCTTGCCCCAAATCATGATCAGGCGTTCTTGCCTGTGGCGTTCTTGCCTGAATTCATGATCAGGCGGTCATGCCTGGGCCGCTCCTGCTCACGATTATTTTGCTAATAATAATTAATCTGTGAGAGTAAGAACTTTCAGTGTTATCAAACACTCAATGAGCTATTTTCTATAAACCGAAACGACCAACCTCTCATTCGATGTACTTTTTCAAAATCTGAATAAGTTATTCACTGTCACAAGTCTCAGGTTATGAAACAAAACTTTTAATCTTGAGTAATACGAGCACTTCCACAGTATTGATTTTAAAATAACAATAATGCCATTTTAGAATTCTTAAAATAATGAAAATGGTGTGGGCCGATCTAATATTTAAACTCTTGTCTTAGATTATTCGCAGATTTGCACTAATCTTATGACTGCGTCATTCATATGACTATGTTTTGTTAATTATTGTAATTTGTAGAACTAGATTTAGTTGTCACAAATTCATCAATATTGTGTAGGACATAAGGGAACCTGCACAATAAATAATTATTGAAACCCTACCTTGAAAATAGAGAACAGGCAACCACTCGTATGCATGTAGGTATGTTCTTAAATATTACCCACTTGGTAGTTATGTCTTGCCGTCCCTGGCAACTTTCATTTACAACCGACTTCCAAAAAGAAAGAGGTTCTCAATTCAGTGTGTTGTTTCGTTCCAATAAATTCCCACCCGATGTTAAATGTGGTTATATCAACAACATTACCCACGGATAAAGAATTCGAAGGTGAAATCAACCATGCTTTAAATACAAAGTAAAATGATTTCATGTATCGATTTAATGGCAAATTACAACCAATAATATGATTAAAATATTAATGAGGTGGTCATGAAACATCATCTCACACCAACGTCGTGCTGTCCAACGTTACGCATGTCGCTCTTGAGTACGTTCTGTAAATATTGATTGCATCGTATGCCTACGCGCTCAACTAAGAGTTACCGTAAACATCACTTTTCAAAAGTTAAACCATATTATATTAATATAGTATGGTCAATTAATTCGAAATGTCTTCATAAACATAAAGTAGATACCCGTAGGTACCTTGCGTAATCAGCGTATTTGCCTATAAATATATTGCTAGCATTGCTAGTAAGCAATGCATATTATTATTGTTACCCAACAAGGTTTTTACTTCTTAGGTGCGTTGAGTGCGCGCACTTTTTGGGTGAACAAAAATCATGGAACTCGCGTCATCGTCACGCTTTCCATTGTTTTGAGTTTTCACTTCTGTCAGCAGTCCTTATAACTGCCTATACGTTTTTTTTTTTTTTTTTTCTTTTTTCGACAAAGTATTTTGTTAGTACCAACCGACATTGTCAGTCTACTACTCGGTGTACAGTTACCGTTTTGGGTAGTACCAACTAGCATTGCTAGTTTACTATTTTTGTTGTTAGTACCTTTACTACTCAGTGCACAATTTACGTTTTGGGTAGTACCAACTAGCATTGCTAGTTTACTATTTTTATTGTTAGTACCTTTACTACTCAGTGCACAGTTTACGTTTTGGGTAGTACCAACTAGCATTGCTAGTTTACTATTTCTATTGTTAGTACCAACCGACAGACGTCAGTTTACTACTCAGTGCACAGTTTACGTTTTGGGTAGTACCAACTAGAATTGCTAGTTTACTATTTTTGTTGTTAGTACCTTTACTACTCAGTGCACAGTTTACGTTTTGGGTAGTACCAACTAGCATTGCTAGTTTACTATTTTTATTGTTAGTACCTTTACTACTCAGTGCACAGTTTACTATTTCTGTTGTTAGTACCAGCCGACAGATGTCAGCTTACTACTCGGTGCATGCCTAAAATGTTTGGCTTAGTACCAACTGATCTTGTCAGTTTACTACTCGTTTCATTTTTGTTTTTGGATAGTACCATCTGGCACTGCCAGTTTACTACTTTGCACTCGTAATAAAACAACGACCGAATCCAAAATCATAAACTTTCGGGAATCAGTGAAAACTATTTTTTTTAAGGTGACGTATTTTTTTAAGCTGAAATCGTTCCTGATAAGCGCAACTCATAAGTAAAAATGGCTACATCGCTTTTGAATAATATGTTTTGAATATGTTTTGATTTAGCCACAATGCAATCTCTTTTAAACTCCTTGGAAAACAGTTGAACAAGCTGCTTGAACTCATTACTAGTATCATACTGTCGCTCTGCATACAATTTATATAATTTTTTGCCTCTTTCTATGCAATTCATTTGTTGCCCATTCGTTAAAAACATTTGCATCAGCAGTTAAGACCGTTTTACTGGTGAATATTGATTTGAATATTTCACTGAAAGTATTAAGGAATATGTTATACATTTCATTAGGACTCAACCCATTTGGTAAAAAAGGGAGTTCCTTTGTAAGACTTGTTCTTATTTTTTCAATACGGTCCAACGTTACTGGTACAAAAGTTATTCTACGCTTTGATACATTTTTATTTAAATTTTTAAACTGAATTTGTTGTCCACAATGATCTGAATCTAATTTACTAATAATGTTTTTATTAACAGGTATAAAATTTGTAAAAATATTGTCTATGCATGTGGCACTAGTTGCAGTTATTCTAGTTGGCTCCATAAACATATTGGATAAGTTATACAATTTGAATAGATTCAATAACTTGCCACATATGCCACATACTTCAATATGTTTACTTTTGCATGGGATGGTAACAGTATTAATTAGTCACCTTTATATGTAAAATAACAATTGTATGCAGAGGACATCGATATTTTACAAAAAAGACCCATTACCGTTATCACTCTATCTGAAAAAGAGTCTATATTCTATGAAGTGGCGGTTAACAATTACTGACCCACTTTAAATTAAGTCACTGTTTTATACTGAAAAACTTACTGGTCAATTTACTACTCAGTGGATTTTATGTAAACCCTCTTTAGTACCTGCCGTTCACCGGCTTACCAATTTGATACATATCTTTCTTAGTACCAGCCCGTTTCCGACCTACTAATTTGATCAATAGCTCCTTAGTTCCAGCCCTTTACAGACTTACTACTGAAATCATGAGAGTAGGAGTAATTTATTTAAATATTACACAAAACAGACAAGTAAGTACCCACACCCATTTGTTTTCATATATTATCGTGACAAAGAATACACAATATCTCGATACCGCCACAATACGGCACAATTTCGAAAACCACGAGATTTAGTTTGCATTTTTTCATGAGGTCACCTATTGAATAGAAAAATATGGAAAGAGCTTTTAATAGCATATAATATTGGCAATTACTTTCGATCGCGGATATTATGTTTTTTAGCACTATCCTCAACTTTTCAATCAAATGTAAAAATGTTTATACGTTAACCGTCACAAAGGTCCGAAAAATCCAGTGTTCCATTTATAAACATTAGGTAGGTTCCGCTTACAAGTTTTAGTAAGCTTAAGTACCTACATAAATTTCATTAAATTATTGCAATAATATAATTAGCGGAAATAATTGATAGAAAATTAAAAAGGACATAATAAGTATTTGAATTAGAGTGAGGTGATAGCGTTCAAAATGCAGGTGACACGTCAATATTCATGCATGCAAAACATTAAGGTGGGTAATGTAGGTACCTACTCACTATTTTGCTCCACTCATTTTCGTTTTTTCATTTTTTTTTTTCTTACACCATTTAAGGGTACGTACCCCCTGACTCGTCGCCAGTTGTGACGTCCACCAGTCACAAGTGTGGGAATTGGGTACAATAAAACAACCGCATGTGCTCTCAGCTCCGCTGTCAAGTTACAACTGCCATTTAATTACTTATCATGTTACATAAACATCACACTAATCCCGGAAAATCAATGGATTCCCACGGGATTTCAAAAAACCTAAATTCACACAAACGAAGTCGCAGGCATCATCTAAAATCTTAATAAATATAGTGCTTCTTTTCAAGATTTAAAAGACGCGTTATTGATGTGACACAAAATTGCAAATAGAATTACAATGATAGGCTAAAACTAGGACAATTTCCATCGACGGAAAATATTTCAAAAAAACAGACGCAAAAATGGTTTTAGACTTTAGTAGATAGTAGATACCTATGTGGCGTATCGCGTTAAACCATAAACAAGAATAATTATTGTTATTGGCTGGTGGTGTCAATAAAATCAAAAAATACTTACCGAAAATATCACCATTGCAAACATTCAAGATTGATGAGAGTAGCTTTTCCTCGATCAACCAGCTTGTTTTCATGCAAAATTGTTGATAGATAAGTAGTACCCACCCAAACCTTTCTCACGAAAAGTCATCTATAGCTTGAGCGACACCTTGGATCCCCAACCTCGCTACGAGAGGCCCTAGACAATCTGGGCGATCTTCTAGGCCTCTGAAGCGAGCTCGGATGGCTTGAGTGAAAACTCCAGCGGGGAGGGGCAATACACGCACAACAGACCTCCAACTGGAGGTTTAAGTGCGAAAACCTGCCCAGTAGAAAGAAGAAGCTACTTGACTTAGGAATAGGTCTGGTCATGAAAATCATCGGCCCAGCACAATATTTAGACGTCAGGAGTTAACTTGGTTATAAAAATCTTCTCAGTATAGAATCTATTTTCTGAAACGGTGGTAGAGTCCTGACATAATATTATCATATGTGGCAAAATTTGTCCTTCATGAAAAAAATATTGCATTTCATTTGATAACGTGAAATTCTGAGATTAATGAGCAAGGATATAATGCGTAATACAAATCGCATTGCAATGACGTCTTGAACTCATAATTCTGCTGCAATGTATAGGAAATAATAAACAAAACTGATGCTTCCTATAACATTTCATTAATCATTGATCTGATCCTTGGAAAACATTTGTTTACATCAGTTAAATCTGAAACGGTACAGGAAAGTACCTACCTTATAATAAACAAAGGAAGTAAATACTAGTATAGATAATACTAATACGTATAAATCATAATTATAGTTTTTCGAAAATATATAAGTAGTACCTAAGTAGGTAGATAAATGTCTCGCGTACACTATTCCAAAAGTTAATCTTTGTTTATTGAAATGCATTAAAAATATGCATAGTGTACACTAGAAATCGTGGTTAGTAGGTACATAACATTCATTTTTCTGTTCCAAAGAATGGTGTAAAAATATCTCTGAACAGGACATAAAAACAGCAGTTAAAATAAAAATAAAGGGAAATGGTGTCATTTTTTATTGTCAAAGCAATCGTTCTAAATTCTTCAGAGGATTTAAAATCATAAATTCTTAAGTGGATTTAAAGCGTTAAATAATCATAATGGGCGTTGCGAGCGCCTTAAAATAAACTAACACTAATGATTCTGATACGACTGTCACAAAATACTAAGTACACAATACTGTATAGTAAGGACGTTTTCTGGGTTACAAAGATCTTCCATCGCCAAGGCTTGGATAGACAAAACACGATACGGAAACTTGTCCAAATCGGCTCCTACTGGTTTACAATAAATTATAATACAAGAAAGAATATAATTGAAAATGAAAATGAAAATGAAAATGATTTATTTCATGTAGGACCACTAGTGTCACTTATGATAAGTCGTAAGAATCTACCACCGGTTCGGAAAGCTGATTCTACTGAGAAGAACCGGCAAGAAACTCAGCAGTTGCTCTTTTCAAAATCAGAAAAATGTAACAATTTGTATATACATACTTAATATAAAATGCATACGCTACGTTACAAGTAGGTATTACACTGACTTGTGGGTTGCTGGATGCGAAGCCGGTTGCTTCCATGCAACTTTTCGAGAGACTTTCATCGAGAAAATCATCTATACTATAATACCCTCGACTTATCAGATGCTGTTTAACACAGTCTTTAAATTTATGTAATGGCAACTCCAGAAACTCTTTTGGTACCATGTTATAAAAGCGTATACTCGACCCCACAAAGGATTTCTGCACCTTGCGCACGCGATATGACGCTGTTACAAGCTATTATAATAGTCATTCACAGAGCGTTTTTAAACTTTCATTCGCATTCAAAAGCTCTAGTGTTCTTTACTTAACTTTTCAACGTTGACTGTACAATAGTATGCCATTTTCATAAAAATTTTGGCGTGCTTAGGTACGTTGCTACTTGCTACGGTACTTATCATATGTTTTTTTAAAACTTATATCCAAGGCTTACTACAATTTATTTATTCCATGTAGGTTAGCTTTTCTTATGCGTCATCTGGACTCTACTACCGGTACGGGAAGCATAATCATACTGAGAAGAGTCGACGAGAAACTCGCTACGCGGTTGCCATTAAATGCGTATCTGCCACCGCCGCGCTTTCTGTCTAACCAGTCTTTTAGAAAATGCCTCTATACAGAAATGTAGAGTTTACAAATGTACAGAACAGACGAAGAGAAAACGTAGCTAAGGGTACTTTTGATTCAACTAAGGAGCCCTACAGAGGATTTATGTTTTCTTTACCTCGGTAATCCTTGTTGCTAAGGTAAAAAGTAGAGTAACCATACGTTAAGTTAAGCCCGAACTAATCCTTTAATCCCATTCGACTACATTACATTATAGATACTAAGATTTAATTAAGTTTTAACTTTTTATGCAAAATTTTTTACGCTTTCCATAGGTACCTATCAGCAGAATAAGACTATTATTTTATTTCAGAGAGCTTATTTAATGTCAAAAGTTATATTAACAAAAGCTCTATGCTCTCTGTTTTGAAACCACTTATATAGATAGGTAGTACCGTAGTTGAAAGATTTACCATCTCTCCCATTTGACTGTAGGCGCTCTGATAGGAGTAGCTAAGGTAGGTAATAGAGAGTGCACCTGTGTTTGCGCACCCATTTGTACGCTATATTATCTCCCACGCAGATGGCTAATGTCTGTAGAAGATTCAATTCAATTCAATTCATTTATTTAAAACAAGTAGGACATAGGTACAGGTGTCTCTTATACCACCGGTTCGGAAAGGAGATTTTGCTGAGAAGAGCCGGCAAGAAACTCAGCAGTAGCTCTTTTTTCTTTTTTTTTTAAACAATATAAATATTACATATTATTAAATAACCGTATTAAATACCGTAGCCGATATTCGGTCCGAGACATTATTATTATCTCTATATCTAATTTTGAGTATGTAGTAGGTAATTCGAAGTGACGAATCAAAAATTATTATCTTACAAGTCCATGGAACGTATGGCCACCCTAACTTTATGTAAAAGGCACAAAATAACTTTCAGCTCACGTAACGTTTCTAATAAACTACTCCGGCATTACACCACAGAGACTACAGGGGTCATACTGCCAACGCTTGAAGCAATACTCGTTGGTCTAGTGGTTAGCATGTTCAACTGTGGCCGACGAGGTCCCGGGTTCGAGTCCCAGGTCGGGCCATAATTAAGTACCTATTGGGTTTTTCTGTCTAGAAATTCTCAGTACTAGCCCGGAGTTAGGAAGTTGGTGGTGTTTCACCCCCGTGCCTCGGAGAGCACGTTAAACCGTCGGTCCCGGTTATTATCACTAACATGATAATAGTCGTTAAAGCCCGCCAACGCGCATTGGAGCAGCGTGGTGGGTCTAAGCTCTAATTCCCACTTTCCTATGAGAGTGGAGGCCTGTGGCCAGCAGTGGGACGTTAATGGGCTGTTGTGGTGGTGGTGGATTACTCAAAAGAACAGTTTGATGTCACGTACCTTGACGTTCTTATAATAAGGATTATAATTCTAAAACACGAAAGGCAACAATAATGACACAATATAGCTTAGCGTTAGCAGTATGGCCCCAGTACAGCCAGGAGATTAGGCATTACGAGTACGCGCCCTACCGAAGGGCGGGCGGGGGCAACGTAAACAACTGAAGTCTGAAAACCCGACGACAGTGCCCGACCCGACTTCAGACTCGGAGCACGTGTCACGCTGAATTCCGGCGCCAACACCGAAAATACATCGGCTACGCGCGTAAACTTTCCCAAAAACGGTATAAAACGCCAGGAATTCAATCAAAAATCCACTGAAAAACTGTAAGTTCTGTGTAATTCCGCCGCGAATTGTGGTAAAAGTACCGTACTATCGCTAGTAGTGAATATGTGATGTTTATGTATGCAATACGTGTGAGGAATATTAGCGCCGGTCGCACTATTAAGTGGCATTAGACGGCGCACATGTAAAAGGTACCTAATATACTATCTCTATAGTTGTCTACTACTTTTTTCCAAAAAAGGAGAAGGTTCTCTATTCGTCGCGTAGGTATGTTTTTATCCATTACAAGTCAGCTTTGACTGCAGACTTACTTAAGTGATGACTGATGATGTAGTCTTGGTGGTAGTGGGCTAACCTATTAGTAGTAGTTTTTTTTTATCCACTACAAGTTAGCCCTTGACTGCGATCTCACTTGATGGTAAGTGACGATGCAGCCAAAGATGGTAGCGGGCAAACCTGTTAGAAGCATTGCAGTTATATTAAGTCCATACCCCTATTCGGTTTCTACACGGCATCGTAACGGAACGCTAAATCGCTTGACAGGCATCTTTGCCGGTAGAGCCAGGCTACTACTAGCCACAGCCGAAGCCTCCCACCAGACAAGACCAGAGAAAATTCAGATAATTCCCAAGAAGTCCCAAACTGAGCCTACTGGGGATCAAACCCGGGACCTTCAACTTCAAAGACAACAGCGCTCACTACTGCGCCGAGAGGTCGTCAAAACTGACACGCGCTAGGAAAGGGTACGGAAATTGCTTGCTTCAAGCAATAAGGCCGCATTATACGAGTACCTTTAATTTATTTAACTACTGTTTGATGTCTGCGACTTCGTCCGCTTGGTTTTACGTTTAGAAATCCGAAAAGAACTCTGATTTTATTGAAAAACTAGCTTATCTCACTCTCCAGATCCCTAACTATATATCCTTGCCAAAAATCACATTGATTCGTGGTGGAAATCGTTAGTAGGGGTATGGGTTTAATATTAGGCTGCGTTTTAAGTGGGCAGCGGGGCGGAAGCGGATCCGCGGTTGCGGGTTGCGATACGCTCGCGCTATTACTTATTATTTGTATGAAATATTTTCGCCTTTCGGTGGCGAGCGGAAAACGCGGCGGATCCGCAAGTATCATTAGCGGATCTGCGACATTGCAAAAAAGCGTTTTTTCGCTCATAAGGCGCGGGATGTGTACGAGCGGCGGAGGTGTGGCGGCGCGGTGGCCTTAGAAGTATGAAATCGTCGTCCGCTCCTCGCCGCTTCTGTATGCCTACGTCCCGTCGTCACTTGTATACATTTTGTATGAAATATGAAAGAAGTGCTGCGGCCCTCGCCCGCACCTTACCTGCGACCGTCGCCTCTTGTGTAATGTCCCGCGCCTATGTAATTAACATGGGCGAAAATACAACAGCGGAACGCTGCGTATTTCCGCTTCCGCTCACCGCTGCCCATCGAAAATGCAGCCACAGGTTAGCCCGCTACCATCTTAGACTGCATCGTCACTTACTCACCAGGAAAGATTGCAGTCAAGTGCTAACTTGTAGTGTAATAAAAAAAAATTGGCAGTCATAGGTACTGCCGATAGAAGTGAAAACTGAAAACGAATAGATAATTAAAATAATTGAAAAACAAAATGAAAATATTAAACCTTAAAACTAAAGTTTAATTACGAATGTAGTATTTATTTATATTTAAGACCTTTTGTCTTCGTAACAACGCGAGCATGTCGGTGACGCGAATCCACAAGTTTACCCCCTATACCTAAAAGTGCTCTACTTCAAAAACTACATAACACCTTCTTAAATATTTGCAGTTTGCAATTTATCACACCTGTGCACACAGTTTCCACTCGATTGATATCGAATTGCGATAAGATTGAAATTAATTTGCTGTAACATAGGTATTAATATTATCTACTGATAACGCTGCAAGCGATTCAGTGATTTATACGTATAGCATATTTTCTTTCTGGTAATAAAATCGTGAATTGGTAATAGCCTAGTGGTTAAGACACCCAACCTCCTGTATGGGGTCACGGGTTCGATAATACCTATACGAATAAATACTAGACTTAATAGGTAAGTTTTGGAATGTTGGCTTATAGCTATAGGTACTAAGCATGTACTAAGTATAAAAGCCAACATTCCAAACCTGAACTTTACTGACACCTGACAGAATTTGAGTTGGAAGGAGCACACGAATTCGAATACAACTTCCAAATTCAAAGCGGCGACCATGGCGGCGGCGACCCGAAAATTTTCCGGTCACAAAGTTTTCCGTGCCTTCAGACTTTAATAGGCGGCTGAACTTCCTCGTAAACATTTTTGGGGTCAAGTTCGCTTTAAGGCGGTGTAGAGCATATAGATAATTATTACTATATGTCTAGAGGGTGGTGTTTCACACCCCCTACATCGCTAACCATATTAAATATAAACTAGATGATGCCCGCGACTTCGTTCGTGGATTAAGTTTTTTGATTCCAGCGGGAACTCTGATTTCCCGGGAGAAAATATGTCCTTCCCCGGGATGTAACCTATCGATGTACCAAATTTCATCCAAATCGGTTGAACAGACAGACCGACACACTTTCGCATTTATAATATTAGTATTTAAGAATAATATAATATTAGTATGGATGTGAAAGTGTTTGTTTGTTGGTTTGTCCTTTAATCGCATCTTGATTTTATGCATGGATATACTTAGTCGCATATTTTGTCCTTTTGATAGCTAGTTAATATTATTCTAGAAGAATCCACACTAATATTATAAATGCGTACTTACTAGGTACTTATCCATACTAATATTAAAAATGCGAACGTGTGTCTGTCTGCTACGCTTTCACGGTCCATCTTTTCAACAGATTTCGATGAAATTCGGTACGAAGGTCTAAGTTGCATTCTGGGGAAGGACAAAGGCTCCTTTTTATCCCGGAAACTTAACGAGTTCCCGTAGGGATCAAAAAACCTTACTCCAAGCGGATCAAATCGCGGGCATCATCTAGTTAAGATAATAACGTATTATAAATAATCATGTATAATAATTAAGCTTGAAAGAAGATTTAATAATGATTTATTACTAATTTGGCGTAGATACTTATTTTTTTATTAGGTGACCGGTTACCCCTTCTTATAACTATAAACGTAGGTACGTATTATGTGATATAAGTATAAAGACTTGTAGAGTTACATAGGTACCTAGCCCCTGAGCTATTTAGTGTCCCGGAAAATCAGAGAGATCGTCAAGACAGCTGTAGACAAAAAGTCCGTGTGCAATTTTATAATATGGAGCGCATAGACTACCGCGACAGGACGAAACGTGTTTCACCCACGAAACGGGTTATTTCCTCTCCTATCAGTAGTTTATTTTCGCCCTAAAAGCTCCTATAGGCTCCCGGGCCTGGATGCTGATTCTGAATTTCTGAAATATTTTCAGTAAAACAAACACTGTTTCGAACAATTTATATACAGTCAAACGTTTCAAATATTGATTGCGTTGGATTCAATCCAAAATTTCAATATCGGTTCGGAAGTATTGTTACCAATAGGTACATTTTGCGACAACTTTGTTAGGTTTTGGCACGTGACACGGTTATAATAGACTAGCTGACATGGCCAGGCTTCGCACGAATGCATTATTTCCCTTCTACTTCTCGAAGTATCTCCTATAGTATTAATACCTACTGCAATGGCATAAATTAATTAATAAATTTGCGTACCACGCGCATGAACGATCGTTTGGACGGTGTATATTTTTTGTAAATATTTAAAATGTTATTATTATAGATTTTTTATAGTAGGTTAATTAATTAATAAAATAAAATAAAATTATCAATTGACATCGACACGGGAATTTAATAAAATAAAGGCGTTTTAAAATCAGATGATCCTAAACAGGTGCATTTTAAAAACTAGGTATTATATGTAGGTACTACTGTACCTACACAGACTAACGCGAATTGCTACATTGTTTTACTCGTAATCCGATTACGACTTAAACCAGCTGCATTTCTTCTCTGTACCATGGAAACATTTAATTTAATCCTGTGTAATTTAATAAACTGTAGGATTTTTAGTAGAAATAGAAGTCAGCCTATGAAATCGCACGGCCGCGCTGTTTTCCCGATTCTCCAGTTGATTGGTCGATTACCTACTCTAACCTTACTCTATCGCAGTCAAACCATACTCTACTCTACTCTGATAAACTTACTCTACAAACGTACTCTAATCACATATTATGTACTACTTTCCCTAGCAATAGCAAGAAACCGTCAGCGTTGGCCATCCTTTTGTGGTTGACGTCCAATCTGTTCGAAGGAAACGGTTTTGCTCTACTTTCCTCTATACAAACCGCTAAAGTGTGAAATGCCACGCGGTTTTTTTTCACCGCACGTAATATCTCAGAATAGCTAATAGTATGGCAATATAACCTGCCACGTATAATTTAATTTAAGTACATATTCTGTAATTTAAATTTAAAAATAGATTTTTTAAAAGGCGCCTCCATCTTGTATGGTCTTCTCTCCAGCAAAATTATTCGTAGCACTAACAAAGAGCCTAAAAAAATATTTTATCATATTCTAGGTTCGTACAGTGGCGGCCGGACAGACATTTCCGACGAAAGATTTTACTATGGCTAAATATAAATATAGACTCCCATGATGGCGCCATAATATTTACACTATACCTAACATTCATGATACATATATAACACATCCAATGTTTACTTACGTTGACAAATAAATTATTACATTTAGCGTAAAACTGAAAATTACCAGTTTAAACTATGAGATATACTTACTAACGTAATTTAACTCTTTCGGGTCTAATAATAATTATATTTCGTCGCTTCATTCTTCAGATATATACTATGTAGTTTCCTTAATTATACAGCAACAATCGTACGATTTTTAGAGATGTTTTATTTTAGTTTATCGACAAAATTCTCCCGCTTGAGCCATCTCTACCTGACTGCGTCATTCTTTTTTCGTACGTAGCAACGATCGGACGTTCCCACTTTCAACAAAGTTAATATTATTATTTTATATCTAAATAAAAAGAAACAGCCGCTGCCTCTTACAGGAAAACGGTGAGTCTTTAATCTGTCATTTTCAGCAATTTATTTCATGCCTGACACTTGACAGGCTTAAGAAATTATACTTATATTAATATTTCATGCAGTGTTAAATTACACTAAAGGTTTTTTGAGGGGTTACCCGAGAGGTATCAACAAAGGAGAATAAACCTTTCAGCATGACGCGCCTGAGGAATTATATTTTCATGCAGTGTCAAATTACACTATGTGGTATGTGGGTACTTAAACAAAACAGTTCGGTCACTTTCATTGTGGCTCTCGCGTATTTATTGCATTAATAATAGATGATCAAACGAACTTCCTGAAGTGAAGTTCGATCATTATTATATGAGTCGCTTCATTCGAAGATATAATTTTTACATTGTAGTTTCCTCAATCAAGCAGCAACAATCGCACGATTTTTAGAGATGTTTTATTTTAGTATAATGATAAAATTCTCCCGCTTAAGGCATCCCTACCTGGTTACACATTCAATATTTGTTCGTCATTCTTTTTAGAGATATATAAGTACCTAATGTTATTGCAAAAATATATTTCGGGTTGGGTGGGTTGGGAATTTATTTATATATCTTCGAATGAAGCGACTCATATAATAATGATCGAACTTCACTTCAGGAAGTTCGTTTGATCATCTATTATATTTCGTCGCTTCATTCTTCAGATATAATTTTTACATTGTAGATGTTTAGAGATACAGAAAATATCTATTTTTGCAAGAACTGTATCCATGTTGAATAGATACTAATTATTGTTGTCAATATTTTTTTTTTTTTTCAATCTCTTATTTGAGTCGTAATGTTTTAAGCAGCTTTATGCTTAAGGTTGGAATCATGTGCGGATTTCTTGATATTCTCATCTACGTATAGTTATATCATATGTATAGTTCATGAGTCTAAGATTTTTCTTAAGTATTCATTTTACTTTAGAAATACAATGTTGCGCTTTTTACATCAGCGCCTGAGTAACAAGCTTACAGGTTGGATGCAAGCAAATGAAACCAATAATTATTGATGTTAATGCTGCAAGATTTATAATCTAATCAAAAGTATATTAGCCGGCCCAGTACTTGGTTGTATTTACACACAACAGACGTCCAATGGGACGTTTGAACGTTTGGAAACCTACCCAGAAGGGGGAGAAAATTATTATTTTTCAAAACGCGGCGGGAAAAGAACGGGTTATTCCGGTCCTGTTGTAGAGGTCCTTTATTGTTGTAGAGGTAAATTATGTGCCTGTAGTAACAGGCACATATTTAATAAAATTATTAATAATGGTACCATTTTATGATGTTTGTCAAAAAATTATGCCATAATCAAGATTATGGAATACGACAAATACCTATTTGTGTATAAGTTCCCCGCAGAATATAAATGAAAAATGATGAATATACTCGGTCGATATTGTGATAGACTACTAGCAGTGGCGTAACTATAGGGTGGCAGGACTGGCAAAATGCCACGGGCCCCCAACCAAAGAGGGCCCCGGCCCAAGAGGCCACGAGCTCAGAAATAACATCAGTGGTTTATTAAAATTAAATTCTAACGTGACTATTTTTACTGGGACGCCGGAGGGCCCCATCCGAAAAATTTGCCACGGGCCTCAGATGGTATAGTTACGCCACTGACTACTAGGTAGTACTAATGTTGACTTGGAGGTGTAAGTCGGTCGGTTTGGTCTTTAAACCCCACTGACGTTAGAAGCTTTAAATTAAGTGAGATATCAGGCTACTATACTTTTTTAACAATGGACAACCTAGTTGTTCATGTCGCTAAAAACATGTGTCATCAGTCATTATAAATTATTTAATATTCATAAGTCCCTACTTATTTTTGAATGAATGCGTTAAATCATTTCCCTCCGTCAATTATTAAGGTAGACGCGCTGAGAGCGTGGATCTATACTCTTTACTCTTTTTACAAAAAACAAAGTATTTTAATTTTGCATTAAGCAAGTTATTATGGAGTATGTTAAGGCGGAGTAAATTGTATGTTTTCCACGAGTGATAACGATGTAGGTATTATAATAACGACAGTGTCATGACGGTTTTTCAAAGATTGTTTCCAATATATGGACGATGCATAGATACTAAAGTTAAGATCCCGCTTCGGGCAGCATGAACTATGCATTATCCCGAGTTTGCAGTAATGCTTGCCCGCTAGCCCGCGAAAAATCTTTTTTAAAAAAACAATAATACGATAAAATTTTACATTGTTAGGTACATCATACGAAGTCTACTTCCGGTCGTAAAAATACTCGCCGTTTAACCGAATTCCAAAACGGAAAAGGTTCTCAATTAGGTTTTTATTTTTCTGCCGTCTTCTAAGTTTAGTCAACCATTCTTACGCGTCCTCGGATGTATGATATATTATGCTTCCAGCACGATAGAGATATAAAACTAGAGATTTTGGATCATTTCCTGTCTCTTCTATCTCCGAGTACCCCGAGGAGTTCTGGATCGAGCTCTGGACAAACTTAGAGCATCTATTAAATCTGCGTGTTAACCCCCGGTTAACTGCCAGGTTTTTCGGTTACATAATATTATCGTATGAAATATACAAGGCGTAACTTCTAGCCTCTGTTAAACCTTCGTGATAACTCTCGGATAACCACCAGGTTGTTCGCCTACACCCCATTGTTGTATGGAACGTACAAGACGAAACTTTTAGCGTGTATTTAAACCCTCGTGTTAACTCTCGGTTAACCGCCATGTTGTTCTGTTACATAATATTACAGTCTGAAAATGTACGTACGAGACTATAAAGTTTTAGTCTCTGTGAAACCTTTGTGTTAACACTCTGTGAATCGCCAGGTTGTTCAGTTACACAATGATTTGTGATTTCTAGAGAAAAATGTTTGTTGTATGTTTTTCTTACACAGGTATGATGAAAAGTAAGGTAGACGGCCATCGTTTTAACTCTTGGTCAACCATCAGGCGTTTGTACGTTCGAATAAGCCGGTTTTCTGCTTTGAAAGCGATATAATTTAGCTGTATTTTAATGCAATATTATGATAGTGAAAAATTATTTTTATGCGAGGGTAGGTTGAATTATGAATGCATACCGGGAGTCTGGTGAGGATTCTATAATAATCCTTCGACGATTACGTTTCTGTTGTTCGCGTTTTCGTTTCGGCATTTCACTTAAATATTCACTTTTAAAAGTTTTAACAAACAGTGCACGTGCGTTTGCTACGTCGCACGAAAAAAATATAATAAGAGTAAAAAGTAACTTTCTTTATAAGTAGGTAAATAATTAATTTACCTGTGTTCCGGATACTTCTCGAGTATTTGTGAACGAAACGAAATCAATTTGTGTTAGGCTTGCTAAGCCGGTCCTTAGTGACGAATCTGATATAGTTGGTCGTCTTTGACTCTTCACGACTTCCCCCTTGTTCAGAGAATGGTGAATTCGTCTTGTGCATGGTGCTCAATCTCATTTGTATCTCTAAAGAATACAATAAGTGAGCAGACGAATATGGAGGTAGTATGTACGAGTATGTACGCATTTTGCGTTAATTTTGTCTCGCGGACAAAAGCTTGCAGTTAATGTGCATATCTAGTCAAGGTGATAAGTATATATTCACTGCATGAGTGTCATAAGAATATGATTCATAATTAGCTCGCAGCTAATTATGATCTCGCAATTGACTCGCAGTCAATCCCGAGTTAAAAACAATTTTTTTTTTTTTTTTAGTTTGCAGTTAATGTGCATATTATCTAGTCCAGGTGGCACATATTCACTGCATGAGTGTCATAAGAATATGACTCATAATTGGCTCGCAGCCAATTATGATCTCGCAATTGACTCGCAGTCAATCCCGAGTTAAAAACACTTTTTAACACTTAGTAATAGAATTTTCGACTAACCTGCAAAGTTCTCGTCATCAGACGAGTCTAACGGGCGCCAATATTTCTCCTTATCCTGCTGTCGCTAGGAGTGCCTAGCTGGAAGGTTTGATTTGCGTCGTGTTACTTCGCTAGTAACCTCCCAGTGGATTAGCGTACTTTAACACGTACTTCGTGTAAGTACTAAGTAACTATAATTACTTAGGCGAGCCATGCTGAAGGGCTTAACCTTCTTCATGGTGCCTCTTGGGCAACCCGCCGGATGGACATTTAGAATAATTAAACGCTGCATAAAAGAATAATTTCATAAGCGTGTTTTATGCTGAAAAGTTTACTCTCCTTCGTTGTTACCTCTCGGGTATACCCTAGGAAAACCTTTAGTGAGTTAGATATTATAATTATTAATGTAATAAATACGCAAGAGCCACAATAAAAGTGACAGAACTGTTTTGTCTAAGTACCCACATACAACATAGTGTAATGTGACACTGCATGAAAATATAATTTAAGTATAATTTCTTAAGCCTGTCAGGCATGAAATAAATTGCTGAAATTGAAAGATTAAAGACTCACCGTTTTCCTGTAAGAAGCAGCGGCTGTTTCTTTTTCAATATTTTTTAATTAGATATAAAATAATAATATTAACTTTGTTGAAAGTGGGAACGTCCGATCGTTGCTACGCACGAAAAAAGAATGACGAACAAATATTGAATGTGTAACCAGGTAGGGATGCCTTAAGCGGGAGAATTTTATCATTATACTAAAATAAAACATCTCTAAAAATCGTGCGATTGTTGCTGCTTGATTGAGGAAACTACAATGTAAAAATTATATCTGAAGAATGAAGCGACGAAATATAATTATAGTTACTTAGTACTTACACGAAGTACGTGTTAAAGTACGCTAATCTACTGGGAGGTTACTAGCGAAGTAACACGACGGAAATCAAACCTTCCAGCTAGACACTCCTAGCGATAGCAGGATAAGGAGAAATATTGGCGCCCGTTAGACTTGTCTGATGACGAGAACTTTGCAGGTTAGTCGAAAATTCTATTACTAAGTGTTAAAAAGTGTTTTTAACTCGGGATTGACTGCGAGTCAATTGCGAGATCATAATTGGCTGCGAGCCAATTATGAGTCATATTCTTATGACACTCATGCAGTGAATATGTGCCACCTTGACTAGATAATATGCACATTAACTGCAAGCTAAAAAAGTGTTTTTAACTCGGGATTGACTGCGAGTCAATTGCGAGATCATAATTAGCTGCGAGCTAATTATGAGTCATATTCTTATGACAATCATGCAGTGAATATGTGTCACCTTGACTAGATATGCACATTAACTGCAAGCTAAAAAAGTGTTTTTAACTCGGGATTGACTGCGAGTCAATTGCGAGATCATAATTAGCTGCGAGCTAATTATGATCTCGCATGCATGCTAATTATGACACTCATGCAGTGAATATATATCACCTTGACTAGATATGCACATTAACTGCAAGTTTTTGTCCGCGAGACAATATTAACGCAAAATGCGTAAATACATACTACCTCCATATTCGTCCGCTCACTTATTGTATTCTTTAGAGATCCAAATGAGGTTGAGCCCCATGCACAAGACGAATTCACCATTCTCTGAACAAGGGGGAAGTCGTGGAGGGTCAAAGACGTGCCGCCAAGCGATTTAGCGTTCCGGTACGATGCCGTGTAGAAACCTAATAGGGGTATGGGTTTAATATAACTGCCATGCCCCTAACAGGTTAGCCCGCTACCATCTTAGACTGCATCGTCACTTATCATAAGGTGAGTTCGCAGTCAAGGGCTAACTTGTACGACCAACTATATCAGATTCGTCACTAAGGACCGGCTTAGCAAGCCTAACACAAATTGATTTCGTTTCGTTCACAAATACTCGAGAAGTATCCGGAACACAGGTAAATTTATTATTTACCTACTTTTAAAGAAGGTTACTTTTTACTCTTATTATATTTTTTTCGTGCGAGGTAGCAAACGCACGTGCACTGTTTGTTAAAACTTTTAACTGTGAATATTTAAGTGAAATGCCGAAACGAAAATGCGAACAATAGAAACGTAATCGTCGAAGGATTATTATAAAATCCTCATCAGACTCCCGGTATGCATTCATAATTCAACCTACCCTCTCATAAAAATATTTTTTCACTATCATAATATTGCATTAAAATACAGCTAAATTCTATCGCTTTCAAAGCAGAAAACCGGCTTATTCGAACGTACAAACGCCTGGTGATTGACCAAGAGTTAAAACGATGGCCGTCTACCTTACTTTTAATCATACCTGTGTAAGAAAAACATATCTACGATTGCATTTTTCTCAAGAAATCACAAATCATTGTGTAACTGAACAACCTGGCGGTTCACAGAGTGTTAACACGAAGGTTTCATAGAGATAAAACCTTAGTCTCGTACCTACATTTTCAGACGGTAATATTATGTAACAGAACAACCTGGCAGTTAACCGAGAGTTAACACGAGGGTTTAAATACACGCTAAAAGTTTCGTCTTGTACGTTCCATACAACAATGGGGTGTAGGCGAACAACCTGGTGGTTAACCGAGAGTTAACACGAAGGTTCAATAAATACCTACTAAAAGTTTCGTTTTGTACGTTTCATAAGATAATGTTGTATTGCCGAACAACCTGGCGGTTAACCGAGAGTTATCACGAAGGTTTAACAGATGATAGAAGTTACGCCTTGTATGTTTCATACGATAATATTCTGTAACCGAAAAACCTGGCGGTTAACCGGGAGTTAACACGAAGATTTAATAGATGCTCTAAGATTGTCCAGAGCTCGATCCAGAGCTCCTCGGGGTACTCGGAGAAAGAAATATTCCAAAATTTGGTGAAAAATATAATAAATGAATAGACCTGAAAGAAACGTAAATCATTCAGTGAATGAAATAGTCAAGATCTCAGGTTCAAAATTTCCAGATGTAATTGTTCACAATATAAAACCTCTCAGTATAAATATACATACACCGTCAGAGAGGTAACAAGAGGTCGGAGATAATGAATATATCCTTTTTATCAGTTATCTAGGTACTTTAGCGTTATATATATTCAATTTATTTACGAATACTGTAGATACAGAAAACGAAAATAAAAGCTGCTAGCATCTTGCCTCATAGTGGTGTGCAAAGAAAATTTGCAGCGAAAATGTGTGGTAAAATTGCAAAAATTACCCACAAGTTTTATGTTTTTCCTACCCACATGTTCTTGGGCTCAAATCTCTAGTTTTATATCTCCATCGTGCTGGAAGCATAATTTATCATACATCCGGTGACGTGTAAGAATGGTTGACTAAACTTAGAAGACGGCAGAAAAACAAAAACCAAATTGAGAACCTTTTCCGTTTTGGAAGTCGGTTAAACGGCGAGTATTTTTACGACCGGAAGTAGACTTCGTATGATGTACCTATCTAACAATGTAAAATTTCTATCGTATTATTGTTTTTTAAAAAAGATTTTTCGCGGGCTAGCGGGCAAGCATTTCTGCAAACTCGGGATAATGCTGCCCGAAGCGGGATCTTAACTTTAGTATCTATACATCGTCCATATATTGGAAACAATCTTTGAAAAACCGTCATAAAACTGTCGTTATTATAATACGTACATCGTTATGACTCGTGGAAAACATACAATTTACTCCGCCTTAACAACATACTCCATAATAACTTGCTTAATGCAAAATTAAAACACTTGGTTTTTTGTAAAAAGAGTAAAGAGTATAGATCCACGCTGTCAGCGCGTCTACCTTAATAATTGACGGAGGGAAATGATTTAACGCATTTATTCAAAAATAAGTAGGTACTTATGTATATTAAATAATTTATAATGACTGATGACACATGTTTTTAGCGACATGAACAACTAGGTTGTCCATTGTTAAAAAAGTATAGTAGCCTGATATCTCACTTAATTAAAACTTCTTACGTCAGTGGGGTTTAAAGCCCAAACCGACCGACTTACACCTCCAAGTCAACGTTAGTACTACCTAGTAGTCTATCACAATATTGACCGTGTATATTCATCATTTTTCATTTATATTCTGCGGGGAACTTATACACAGATAGGAATTTGTCGTATTCCATAATCTTGAATAAGGCATAATTTTTTGACAAACATCTTAAAATGGTACCATTATTAATAATTTTATTAAATTATGTGCCTGTAGTAGACCTCTACAACAGGACCAGAATAACCCGTTCTTCTCCCGCCGCGTTTTGAAAAATAATAATTTTCTCCCCCCTTCTGGGTAGGTTTCCACACGTTCAAACGTCCCATTGGACGCCTGTTGTGTGTAAATAAAACCAAGTACATACTGGCCCAGCTAATATACTTTTGATTAGATTATAAATCTTGCAGCATTAACATAAATAATTATTGGTTTGCATCCAATCTGTAAGTTTGTTACTCAGGAGCTGATGTAAAAAGCGCAACATTGTATTTCTAAAGTAAAATGAATACTTAAGAAAAATCTTAGACTCATCTTAACTATACGTAGATGAGAATCTCAAGAAATCCGCACATGATTCCAACCTTAAGCATAAAGCTGCTTAAAACATTACGACTCAAATAAGAGAAAGAAATTCAACGTGGATACAGTTCTTGCAAAAATAGATATTTTCTGTATCTCTAAACATCTACATAGTATATATCTGAAGAATGAAGCGACGAAATATAATAGATGATCAAACGAACTTCCTGAAGTGAAGTTCGATCATTATTATATGAGTCGCTTCATTCGAAGATATATAAATAAATTCCCAACCCACCCAACCCGAAACATATTTTTGCAATAACATTAGGTATATATCTCTAAAAAGAATGACGCAGTCAGGTAGAGATGGCTCAAGCGGGAGAATTTTGTCGATAAACTAAAATAAAACATCTCTAAAAATCGTACGATTGTTGCTGTATAATTAAGGAAACTACATAGTATATATCTTCGAATGAAGCGACTCATAATATAATAATGATCGAACTTCACTTCAGGAAGTTCGTTTGATCATCTATTATCGTTATTGTTATGTTAATTAGGGTAGATATAGAACCTGTAGGCGATCATAATAGAGTTAACATATTTATGCAAATATGCTTTTTTTTTTTGGTCTTTTATTTTGTCTGGTTCGGTCGTGGCTAGTTACCACCCTACCTCACCGGCAACCGTACCGCCAAGCCATTCAGCGTTCCAATACGATTCCGTGTAGAAAGTAGAAACCGATTTAGGGGTATGGGTTTAATCGTTTTAATATAACTGCCGTACCCCTAACAGGTAAGCCCGCTACCATCTTACTGCATCATCAATTACCATCATGTGAGATCGCAATCAAGGGCTAACTTGTAGTGGAATTTAAAAAAGATAGGTTTTTGACCGAAAAGGTGAAAAAAATAAACCCGTTGGCTTTGGCTACGTAGAGACTATTTTCTATTAATGTAAGTAAAAAAAATATTAATATTGTTATCATTACGGCGAAGGAAAATGTAAAAAAACCTGCAAGCACGTGTGGGTTCTCCATAATTTTTAAAGATTCCGGGATAAAGGGATCAACCTTCGAATGAAAATTTGGCTATTAAATACTTATATGGCTAAGTATCGCCTAATGGTCTATAATAATAATAATAGGTATGTATAAATATACGGATGGGTCTTAAGATACCTACTCTATAGTGTAGTACCTAGATATTATTATAGTGACACCATAGAGGGTGCCGCCTCGATTAGGGGGTTAACGTAATTAAAACAGCTCAATTTGGCTAACGAATAAAGCGTGATGTGACCCTATTACTTTACATTAACCAAATTATTACTATGAAGGAACTTGAAATTTAATTTGCTATAATCCGCAACAATAGGCAAATATATGTGGTACAGTGTATCTTACACCCGGACCCTCCGACACCGGAGCCTGAACATCTCCTGAAGATGCTCCGGTGTCGGAGTGAAACGTACGTTGAGAATAATTTGGAAGATTTATGTGGTGTGGTGAATATTGCAAGCTGCAAGTGCAAGATGCACTGTACCACATATATTTGACTATTGTTGCGGATTATAGCAAATTAAATTTCAAGTTCCTTCATAATCATGGACTTCCGCAAAGTAACGCCTGCTTCTATCCAATATTTCAAATTATTACTTACTGCTTCAACAAAAAAAACTACAATATTTATCTAGCTGGTTTATATAATATGTGGGTACATATTTGTGTTTGTTTGTCCCTATGCCTATACACTTTGTTAAGTAGCAAGTGCAGGTGTCAACTGCGTTTGTGAAGTGATTAGCTGTTAAGTGATAAGTGCATTTTTAAATGACACTTGACATTTAACACCAAAAAATCATGTAAAATACCTGATTACTTGTCACCTGCACTTCAGAAAGTATGAAAATACATAAAAATTATTGCTAAGTATACAGTGTCCATCCAATCTTGATCGAAATCACCAATCACCTCTGATTGGGGATAATTCGTTACACTATAGCAATCGATTACTCTATCGCTATTAGCTGAAATTTATTTTACACAGCAATAATGCCATATAAGCCAATCACAACAATTGAGACTGCAACAATGATTGATAGGTACGGGTTTTCAATTGGTTTCTATGCGTTGGTTCGAAGGTTTACCATAAGCCTACTTCAAATATTTTAAAATCCAACTGTATCCTACCCGTGTGATTTTTTGTCACGTGTGTGTACAAAAAATTGCGAGAATCACGTATAAATAAATAGCCGATAAACTGTGAAACAACACAAAATGTGTAATTAAGGTTATCGCAAACCAATATTGTCTTTTCAGCACATGATGTTTACAAAAAAAATACAACTGCATCGAGAGGCTCCTACTTTTTAATTGAAGTCGCTTAAAAAACTACTTAATCTTATTGACTAGCGCCTTAGCTAGTAGCTACATATACCTAATCAACTAATACAGGTAAGTACTTTTTTTTTATCCACTTCAAGTTAGCCCTTGACTGCGATCTCACCTGATGGTAAGTGATGATGCACTCTAAGATGGTAGCAGGCTAATCTGGTAGGGGCATGGCAGTTATATTAAACCCATACCCCTATTCGGTTTCTACACGGCATCGTACCGGAACGCTAAATCGCTTGGCGGCACGTCTTTGCCGGTAGGGTGGTAACTAGCCACGGCCGAAGCCTCCCACCAGGCCAGACCAGGGAAAATTCAGAAATTATAAATTCCCAAATTGACCCTGCCGGGGATCGAACCCGGGACCTCCGAACGTTAAGACAACAGCGCTCAACACTGTGCCACGGAGGTCGTCAAAATTACTTAAAATATTATTAATTAATCTGTGCTAAAGGCAAAATCACTAGGAACCCGACAAAAAGTCACGATCCGTAGACCGTAGCTCCGTTACCTACATTGGCCATTGAACTTTGAAGAACAAAAGAACAAACAAACAAACACGCACTTTCGTATTAATTATATTGTAAAAGTTAGTACTGTTAGGAGCTATGTTATATTGTACCTATTTATATTTAGTATTTACTACAAAACATGTGTCTGAAGTACTCGTATCTTACAGGTACTCATTCGTTTGCTTTAAGCACACAAACACAACTAATGTTTGGTGGGCAAATAGGTAAACGCCGCGCCGCGCAGACTCTTTGCATTGTGAACGATAAGCGAAACGCAATTTACGTTTCTAAATTAAAGAGAAATGTCTCATATAGTATATTAGGGAACTAGCTTGGGCGGAATGGTGCCTAAATTATAGGAATAGTGACATAACCACAGAGCCACAGAGTATTCTTTAATTAAATTTGAATAAAAAAATAAACTATTCAGCGTTCTTAATTATTATGGAACCAGCAATTAGTAACACATAGGTTCAGATTTCAGATCTAGTTAATGTATAAAGTTTATTTATTTATTTTTTAGCCAATCATGTGTATCAACGAATGTACCGCTTGTATGGAAAAGTTTCGCGATAACGAGAGAAATACTACAAAAAAACATGCAATTATAGGTACTTATACTTGTTAGTTTGGAAAAATCTTCCCTTTAATTAAGCGTTCTTAATTAAGTATATGACCATCACTGTATTTAAAACAAAAAGTTTCACATATATATTTTTGACCAATACCATAAAAGCTCTTAAACCGTGTCTGAAATCGGAATCTATACGTTTCTATGAAACTGCATTATTTCCGTTTATCTGCCTTTTCCCAGGAAAACATGATTGCAAACAAAATTATTTGCAAAATATTATGTCTTGAAACTCAAATACCTGTCTAAACTAAGAACCTGTCCCGATAAGGGTGATTACAAGAAGCAGTTATTGTTAATATAAACCAACTCAATATCGAAATGCACCAGTTCTTTGGAGTTTTCAATAGAGAAAGGTTCTATAAACAAGGATATGCTCTATTATTACTTGTGCTCAACTTTCGTGTTGCTTTCCGCGTTCGTAGTGCTGAAAAGGATTAGACTTGGTCGAAAGGTAATATTTTAAGGTTAACAAGTGAAATTGCAGTCAAGGGCTATAAAAAAAGAGTTTATTAGTAGGTACATAGAAGAAATCTCAACTTTACTTATATAACCTGAGTAAGAAAACAATTACCTAATTATTCAAACTTCGTTACGTAGACTTTAACATTAGCGCGTAATTTCACGGGTTTATCATGTATTATAGATCTATTGTAAGTATTATCTATTCTGTGGATATGCAACTTTAGCGGTAACTTATATAAACTGAGACAACCACAGAAACAATGAAATCACAGTCCCAAGGGTAAACAGTAACAAGTAGTGCGTTCTGCAATCTTATTTGATGTTCCGTTTATCTACTTTAATATTTGCCGAGCATTTCATGAATGACAGCTACTTAAACAGAACTTTGCCTGATAATAAGATAGGCTTACATAAACCTTACATTGTGCTCAATAATCTTTTGCCTTTACAATTTTATCAAGGAGTTCAAATAATATGTAACTTCATACTTTATACCTAGTTCCTATGTACGTTGATAGACTAGGTTGGTTTCACAAAATAGAGCTAAGTCAGACACAGAACACTTCTCTATTTCGTGGTTTAGACGTTAGGCCTCTTGTCCGGGTGATCGGGAGTTCGAGCCTCGGGCATGCACTTCTTTTCGGTACAACCTTGTGACAGAATTTTTTATTCCACTACAAGTTAGCCATTGACTGCGATCCCACCTGATCATGCAGCTAAGATGGTAGCGGACTAACCCTGTTAGGGGTACGGCAGTTATATAAAACCAATAATCGGTTTTTACATGACATCGTACTGGATTACTTAATGGCGTGGCGGTACGTCTTCAAGGCCTTTGCCGACCAGACCATACCAGAGAAAATTCAGAAATTACAAATTTTCAAATTGACTCTGTCGGAGATCGGACCCGGGCACTGTCATTTATAATTCCACAGCGGTCATCACTGCGCCAGGGAGGTTATCAAAACATGAAGATGTAACCTTTGTAATTTAAAAACCCTTGTCAACATCTACGGTATGTTTCTCGTAACCAGGTGGCGATGGGCAGCTGGTTAACCTACTTCTGGTGGGGCGGCGACCCTGACGTGGCAAACCCTCACTCCGGCCTCACGCGGAGAGAGGTGTACGCTGTGCAGCAGTCCTGGGCACCAGTGTACGCTAACTCCGTCGCCAATGGAACTGAATTGTTGAAAAGGTTACTACTTAATTCATTAAAATCCATCCATGCCTCAGGTGTCGCAAAACCTGGGGCTTGTTTAGCCCAAAGCCTAGCTTACTGCGATCCAGCGCGGCGCTAGCGTATTAGACCAGCCACCAAGTGGCGATGTGCAGCTGGTTTTACCTAGTACTGGATCAGTGACCCTGAGATAACTGCCTGGATTCAGACAAGAGAACCTGCCAGTTTCCAATCATGGATTTCCTTCAAAACCGAGGCATTCCTCTTCGCGCTAATCGACTCTACCAAGGTTTTGGAGGACATATCACGCTAAATACACAAGAAATACAACCCACACATAGCATCGTCCTGTAATACGCTTTATCATATTCCTAATTCAATGGCTTCATCCCGTAAATGATACTAGAACTTCCAATGCTTAGATCGTTTTCCTTTTCCTCTAGCAATCAACGTTACTGACATAAATTTTTTGAACAATTTTTGTCTGGTCATTATAGATTATTTCGGGCCTATCCAGAAACGAAAGAGTTCTTCAAAATGGTGCGAAAGTCCTCTGAAGACGACTACGCGCAGAACCCTCAGTTCAAAGCCCATGTGATCAACCTGATGGGGTCTCTGAACCTTGCGGTGAACAACCTCAACCAGCCAGAAGTGGTTGCTGCCATGATGAACAAACTTGGAGAGTCACATGGCAGAAGAAAAATACAACAGGAACATTTTTATGTAAGTCGAATATCATTTCAAACCATTGTACGTTTAGAATTGCTAATCGATGTACCTCAGCAGATTAATTTCTGGTACACGGCTCTGATGATTTAGATGTATGTAATTTTTGCCAAGTTTATCTATTTAGGTAATTAGTTAGGTCGTCATTATCATTTCGACCCATTACAGAATTGAGCCATTGACCCATTACGAATCTCCTCTCAGAGTGAGTAGGATTTTATTCTATTTTAATTTTATTAAAAAGGTACACAAAACAGGTTGCAAGTTGCAACCAAAACATCGACAAAATATAAGAAATTCAGAACAGGATCCAAGTAACAAGTTAACAATCCTAAGTAGGTACATATACCTACACAACATTAAATAGAAAATCATACTAATATTATAAATGCGAAAGTGCGTTTGTTTGTTGGTTTGTTGCTTTGTTGGTTTGTCCTTCAATCACGCTGCAACGGAGCAACGGATCGACGTGATTTTTGGCATAGTTGAGGACCTGAACATTCAAATCAAGATTTGGCAATAGTCCACCACTCTGACCAAGTGCGGATTTGTAGACTTCGCACACTTTTCCGAATATTATGAAGACTTCTCAGGCATGCAGGTTTTCCCACGAAGTACCTATTTCCTTGACGGGTTTACCTAGCAAGTAATATTTAAAATTGCTTAAAACCGTGTCCCAAACCGTCTGAAACCACCAAGGTCCAAGGCGGAGAGGTGAAAACTACTCTACATTATTTAGTAGGTATCTAAGTACTTATGTATGTATATCCCGCGCTCTTTTAGATAATCAGCTCTCCCCAAAGGTTGTCTGGAAGAGATCGCTTTAGAATAAGACCGCCTTTGCACCCTTCTATGTATCTAATCTTCTTAACTTTTGTGTATTGTTTTAATATAATTTATAGTGTCTGCAATAAATAGTTTATATATTCTGATTAGGTACCTCTGATTAGGTATCATTCATAAATTGATTCGTTTTCACTCACAAAAATAAAACGATAGACGGCGAGCGAAGTTCGGTCTCTCAGATAGTTAGATAGGTAGCCCAAATAGCCCAAAATTAAATAGGTGCACAAGTGGCTAGTCTAGTACCTACTCCAGTATAAATGTAGGTAGGTACCTAGACCTACCTATTTAATATCAAGATAAGTAAAACAAAAGAAAACGTAAGAATGATGGAAGAATTACATTTCCTTCCACCTGCGACGTTGTTACGAACGTGCGCTGAAAAAGTAAAGAGATTTTCGCTTTGTTTTGGGGTTCTGTTGCGAAATAATTTTACCGAGCGACCGAGCGAAGCGAAGGTCTGTCGGAAGTCTGTCAGAGCCTTATAACTTCTGAATTAATGAATATAACATGTCCTAAGTAAAGCCGAAAATTGCATAAAAGTTATAAAAATCCTTATTTGAGACGCTCATAGAAGTAAATGGGAATTAAATTATTATTTTTAGCTTTACCTAGGCTTGTAGGCACGTGGGGTATCCTGGAATAGGTCCTTTCAAGCTAAATTCAAAAATATATTTTTACTACAAAATACTTTAGATACCTACTAAAAAATTACACACAATTAATAATTGTGTGACAGACGGAAAGAGAAGCGCTTGATATCTATCTAGCGATCGAAGCTGGGTGGTTTTGAGTTTTGACACACATCCATACTCCATAGATTAGTAACGTAGCAAATATTATCTGGTGGAAATGCACCCTAAGGGTTCCCTATTTTACCATTTACGTACGGAGCCCTAAAAACAGTTCTTCGCTTATAATGATTCTATCGTCATTATTATTATATGCCAACAGGATTTAAAGGACGTTTTAGTGAAGATGTTCATCGAGGTGCTACGTCTTGAAGGCGCGACGCTAGCGGCTTGGGGCAAAACTTTGGAGTTTTGGTACAATCACATTTTCGAAACGCTCAGCCAAGGAGACTCGAGATAACCAACGCAGCATCTGGTGGAATCGTGAAAGATCTTTGATTTGATTACTAAGAACGCCATGGTACAGTTTGATGCAATCTTTTTGGTGGCTGGGAGCAACGCGTAATTGCAAACGACAATTATTAATATGATATTGCCGTGTCGTAACTCGCAATATCTCATTTTGCGTACCTATCAGCCAATCGGCTGTTTACCTGTAGGTAGGTATTTGAATTAACAATATTAAGTAGGTACATCATGATTTATGACTAGTTATACCTACCCATATTCTGTGCTCGACTGCCGATCTGCGCGTACAGGTAAATGAATCTGAGGGCTGAGGCCCGATTGTCGAAGCAAATCGTAATCATTTGACAGCGAACCGTTTATGGGTGAATTTCCCAACAGCAAAATTTATGCGGCATGGATGAAATCGGTACCTAGTGCAGAACGTTACTATACAGTTCTAATATTTTTTTCTAGGTAGAAGAGGTAGTTACCTATGTACGAGGCTGTAAATATTTATTGAGAGGTAGCGTGGATCTTGCGTCTGCAAGACATCGTGGTGAGAAATAATAGGTATCCAGAGTTCCAATATTGAATTTATTATCACTTAGAATAACAACAAATATTGGTCGTTAATTAATGAATAAGATCGAACAGATAAATTTAGATTATTAATAGATTCTATAATAATCACAAAGTACACACGTCACGCACAGTTCGGGGGTGGAGAGAGAGAGAGCAGATAGTTAAAATAGATCAAACAAATCTTTGTCACAGACTACAGACTATACGTCCATCCAATTATGTCACAGATTAATCTTAGGTACGTCATATGCATACAATTTATTTTAACACTTCCCCTTAGGCATATAACGTAAACAACTGACGTTACACAAAAAAAAATGACTACATTTCATAACTCTAAAATAGACTTATTTAATATGTCGAACACATAGCTCATAAGTAAAAAAGTTATGCTTTTTCTTGTCCAAAGGTTTAGTCAAGACGTCAGCAATCATCTGATCAGTAGATAAATATTTAACAGTCACAAAGTTACTATTTACTAGGTCCTTTATATAATGATAGCGCACGTCAATGTGTTTAGTACGTTTGTGACAATATTCTTTACAGTGTAATATTCTATGCGCACTTTGATTGTCGTTGTACACAGTTATACAGTCCAATTTTAAATTTGTAAAGAGCTCTACCAAAAAGTTACAAATAAATCTCAAGTCTTTACAAACATCGCTTATCGCTAAATATTCAGCCTCTGTACTAGAGAGTGCTACACACTTTTGTTTTCGAGACTCCCAATTTACAACATTATTCCCTAGCTTGATTGCAAATCCTGTATAAGACCTACGATCAATACAATCATTGGCCCAATCCGCATCGGTATAAGCACTCAACACCAATTGATTACTTCTTACATAAAGTAAACCATAGTCAATTGTACCTGCTAGATACCTTAAAACTCTCTTAGCAGCTGACCAATGACATTTACCAAAGCAGTTGTTATACTGGCTTAACTGGCTACAGGTGTAAGCAATATCAGGACGAGTGCACACTGATAGATACATCAAACAACCTAAAAGTTGTCTATAGTTATATACATCATCACATAAAATATCATCTGATTTACATAACTTAAATCCTGATTGCATAGGAGTCGAAACTGGTTTGCAGTCTGACATACCAAACCTTTTCAGAATTTTCTTAGTATAAACTGACTGGTCTAACTTAAGTACACCTTTATCTCTATCTCTACTGACTCTAATTCCAAGATAGCTCTGAATAGGACCTAGGTTTTTGATACTAAATTCATGCTCTAGTAATCTCAATAAAACCTTAATATTATAGCTGTCCTTATTATAAATTAGGTAAAAGTCATCAACATACAATGCTATAATAACAATTTCTTTTTCAGCCTGTAAATAATACACACATGGTTCACATTTACTTTGTACAAGATTATTTTTAGTCAACAAGTCATGTACTTTACAATACCACATTCTACTGGCTTGTTTCAATCCATAAATACTCTTTTTCAAAAGACAAACCTTATCTCTATTTTTACTATCAGAAAAACCTTCAGGCTGCTCCATAAAAATGGTTTCATTAAGATCGCCATTCAGAAAAGCAGTATTTACGTCAATATGATCAATATTCAAGTCATATTCATTAGCTAAACTAAATAATAATCTCATGGTAGAGTGACGTACAACTGGGGAAAACGTATCTGTATAATCTACCCCTTCTCTTTGTGTAAAGCCCCTTGCTACCAATCTAGCCTTAAATTGCTGAAAATTTCCTGAAGCATCACACTTTGCCTTAAACACCCACTTGCATTTTACAACATTGGAGTTACTAGGCCGCTCTACAAGTGTCCACACATTATTCTCTATCATAGAGTTGTACTCACGCTTCATGGCCTGCATCCAGTCATCGCAGTTAGGACTATCAATCGCCTCTCGATACGACTGTGGCTCATCGATTAAAATATCCCTTGCTAACATAGACAGATCATAGTCTTCATACCTTTTAGGTGGAACCAATCGTGTACTACGTACTGGGCGTGACACAGCAGACACACCTTCCCCTCCAGTCAACGTCGCGCGTCGTGACGTAACAGAGACACCTCCTACGCCATCATTCACCGAACACTCGACAGAGGAGTCGTGCTCACTGCCAGTATCCCGCGTATCTGAAGAAACACAGGAATTAATATTATTAAAACTTTCATTAAAAGACAACATGTCATTTGAATTAAAATTATTATTCTCCATTGAATTATTATTATCGACATTAGACAATTCATTATTAACATTATTTTCATTTGATAAATTATTATGTAATAAATAAGGATTAAAAAATATAATTTCATTATTATTACAAGAATTGTCATGTCCAAAACTAAAAAATCTCTCCTCCATAAATGTGACATCACGAGACAAGAGCACTTTTCTAGGGTCACAGGGATCAGCCAGCCTATACCCCTTAGTGGTTTCTGAATAACCAACAAAAACGTAAGGTTTACATTTAGGGTCTAACTTTCTACGCTTAACCCTTGGTACTAATGCATAAGCCTGACAACCGAATACCCGGAGGTGACTGAGGTCCAGTTTTGAACCAGTCCAAACCTCTTCTGGAATCTGGCCGTCCAATGCAGCTGTGGGAGACCTATTCTTAAGATACACAGCAGTCATCACTGCTTCTCCCCAGAACCGCTGGTCAAGACCAGAATGTTGCAACATGCAACGTACTTTATCCATAAGGGTACGGTTTAAACGTTCTGAAACAGCATTCTGCTGAGGGCAATAGGGAACTGTAAGCTGATGCACTATCCCCTGTTCACGTAAAAACCCAGACAAAGTTGAATTTACATACTCGGTCCCATTGTCACTACGAAGACATTTGATTGATAAACCAGTCTGCTTTTCTACCATATTCTTAAATTCAATGAAACGGCTACATACCTCAGATTTTTGTTTCATCAGGTATACGAAGCTCTTCCTTGAATAATCATCTGTCAGCGACAGAATGTAGTTTGCACCACCCCAGCTGCTCACCGGCATGGGCCCACAGACATCAGAGTGTACAAGCTCTAGAGCCTTGGCTGCACGACTGGCTCCACTCTTGGGAAACGGTTTTGCGGCTAGCTTGCCCTCAAGACAAGCAACGCAATCCGGTAGAGATTCTTCAGCCTGAAACATACAACCATGTCCTAACCTATCTCTAAGAGCATACATACCTCCAGAGCTGAGATGACCCAACCGTTGATGCCATAATAGCATTGGCTGCTGATGAGCTGCAACTGCGGCACTCTGCGAGTCCTTCCCATCATGAAGGAACAAAGAATGCTCCTCTTTGTGCAAATACCTACTATTCCTAACACGCCCATGCAATTTAAAAATCCCATTTAAATTACTAGCAGAACTGATAAGTTTATCATCACTGTCAAATATGAAACAACCTCCCGAATTGAACATCACTCTTAGATCTAATTCTAATAATTTACTTACAGAAATCAAATTTGTTGTTAATTTAGGGACATACAAAACATTATTAAGAATAAGTACCTTATGATTACATTGAATGTTCACAGTCCCAACACCTTCACATAACAAAGTCTCATTGTTAGCAACTGACACTGTTGATGAAGTTGACTTGAGTGACACGAAGAAGTCTTTCTTATTGCACATGTGTGCAGTGCACCCGGAGTCCACAAACCAATCTTCCTGTCTATGCCTAGAGAGATATGCGGCTGCCATACATACATCACTACTGCTTTTCATCTTTTTGTCACGCTTCAACTTAAAACACTTTGCTTTCACATGGTTTTCTTTATGACAATAGTCACATCTGACTTTACGTTTTGAAATATAAGCAGCTTCAGATATATTAGGTGAATTTGAGTTGTTTCTCCGCAAATCTTCTTGTAGAAGGCGAGTTCTCACTATTTCACTGGAAATTCTTGTTGTTAGTGTGAAAGTTGATAAGTTTGACACAAGCGAGTCATATTCCTGAGGTAGACCGCTTAGCAACAGTTCAGCTATTTCCTCATCATCTATATTTCGTCCAATATCGGCTAGCTGTTGCACAATGTTGAAGGTGTTGTCGATGTACTTACTCATATCATTGAAGTCCGTATAGCGTGTATGATGTAGTTCACGCAACAGCAAAACACGACGTAATAGTCCCTTGTCTTCAAATATATCCGAAAGGCTATCCCACGCCTCTTTAGCACTAGCTGCGTTGCGAATATGCTGGTACAGGCTCGGTTTAACACTCAAAGCTATGCGCGCCAGCGCACGTTGATCGCGCGCAGCGTCTGTGACCACAGTCGCAGTAACACAATCCCACAAGCCTTCTAGTATTAAGACCATACGTATAGCAAATTTCCACGCCAAGTAGTTCTTGCTGCCTTCCAGCTTCTCGATTGCAGGAAACATAGGGACAGACGTCGTCGAATTGACACGAGAGACGCCATCACCATATGCAGGGGGAACTTCGCCATCGGATGCCATTTTTAAGATTTCTTCACGTAGATAGATCAGAGTGTAATGTTCCGTGTAGTGTGAATCGATCGATTACATCAATATTTCTCAAGCACGATGTTTACAAGATGACTGGGAGACATAACCTATTGAGAGGTAGCGTGGATCTTGCGTCTGCAAGACATCGTGGTGAGAAATAATAGGTATCCAGAGTTCCAATATTGAATTTATTATCACTTAGAATAACAACAAATATTGGTCGTTAATTAATGAATAAGATCGAACAGATAAATTTAGATTATTAATAGATTCTATAATAATCACAAAGTACACACGTCACGCACAGTTCGGGGGTGGAGAGAGAGAGAGCAGATAGTTAAAATAGATCAAACAAATCTTTGTCACAGACTACAGACTATACGTCCATCCAATTATGTCACAGATTAATCTTAGGTACGTCATATGCATACAATTTATTTTAACAATATTTCTGGATTAGGATTACAGTTTAAAAAAAAAAATGGTAAAGCTCCGAATTTTTCATTTCAGTGGCTGTCACTGCAACATGTTTCTGTGTAATTTTCCTCATAAAACAAAAAATATTGGTTACTGAGGTTTATGGCTACCTTTATTTTAATCATGAATAGTGATAGTATAATCCCAAAGTATTTTTTTAATAGTATCTACCCAGTTTAATAGCAGGAAAGTAAAAATGAATGTGTCACTGAAAGTTCTTTAATTTCGGTGAACAAAAGTTTATCAGGTATATTTTTGCTTAAAACAACTCTAGCTCCCCCCGCGTGCGCTTAAAAACTTTCGCAACTGTGGCCTCTATATGTTGATCGTGGGAGGACGTGCGCCGCTTGCCTGCGTGTTCCCGCCAAACACATAAGTATGTCATATCGGTGACATGGAACACATTTCTTTTCATTTCCGTGTATAGGTATAACTTGTCTTGCAATAAGCTAGTAAATTTATTTAAGTATTCATGAATGGGCTAATGGTACTACGTTTATTTGTGTAGTATTCCTTACATCCTATAATAAATAGTTTTCTCGTAATGTTAATTCTTTTCCTTGATTTTAATTTCGGTGTTTTCATTTCGGTTGATTCGGTGGCCTAAACTGACCACCGAAATGACAAAATACTCACCGAAATGATAAAAACTCTCATTTCGGTGAGTTTTTATCATTTCGGTGTTTAATTGTTTCATTTCGGTGGATGTTGTTATCATTTCGGTTGATTATTATTTCATTTCGGTGAAAATCCAAGCTAGGAGGTGAATATTTCACAATCTTTGAATACATTTTGCTAATGTGTTTCCAAGACCTGTACTGTTGTGCGATTTATTGTCGATCCGTTTCTCCGTTGCAGCATGATTGAAGGGCAAACCATAATCATAATCATAGCCTTTATTGCTGAATAAATATTTTACAATGTTATGTTGTTTTATTTTTTAAAAAAATTATTTCTGAACATCAGCTTGCCTTGCGACATAGGCCTCCTCCAGAGCCTTCCAGATCTTCCTCTCCTGTGTTGTTCGGCGCCATGTAGCACCAGCCACCACTCTTAAATCATCTTCCCATCTTTTCCTTTGCCTTCCTTTACACCTTTTCCCATCCCTCGGATACCACTCGGTCACTTCCTTAGTCCATTTTCCACCACTGTCTATCATCATCTTCTTCTGTCGGACCGGCAGTACGTTTTTCGGAAAAATCGGTCTACAGGAGATCTTCTGGTGTATGCCACGCACACTTGGGGTGAAGCCATTGAGAAACACGGCGAGGCACTCGCCGTATCTCTGGACATATCTAAGGCATTTGACCGGGTCTGTCACGGCAGTCTTCTCAGTAAGCTCCCAGCGTACGGGATACCTACTGGTTTCTGTAACTGGATATCTGACTTTCTGAGGGAAAGGTCATTTCGGGTTGTCGTTGACGGCAGCTCATCTGACCTAATGGCTATTATTGCCGGTGTCCCTCAAGGGTCTGTTCTCTCCGCAACACTTTTCCTGCTGCACATCAACGATCTCCTCAAGCCCGGTATCTTTGGGTATGCTGATGACAGCACTGTTACGGAGAGATACATGTCCAGTTCTAGAGCCAGTGCTACTCAGATACTTGAGCAAAGAGAGGCGTTGGTGAATCGCGTTAGCTTGACTCTTGAGGAGGTCTTTTGGGGTGACGCCAATTTAGTCAAGTTTAATGCCACCAAAACACAGGCGTGTTTATTCACCGCGAAAAAGAGCCCCTTCACCTTGGCTCCAACTTTCCAAAGTATATCCGTCCCGATCAGTGATCATATTGAGCTCTTGGGTATTGAAATCTCATCCAAACTCAATTTCCGGAAATGCATCGAGTTAAAGGCCACAACAGCTGCCAAAAAACTTGGCATCTTGAACAAGGTGAGGCGGTACTTCACACCGGAATAACGCCTCGCTCTTTATCAGGCCCAAGTTCGTTCTGGCATGGAGTACTGCTGCCACCTTTGTGATGGATCCGCCAAGTACCAACTCGATGCATTAGACTCGATTGATCGCCGGGCCCGAAGAATCATTGGCGATCAATCACTCACGCAGGCGAAACTGCATTGCTTACAGCACCGACGCAATGTCGTTTGCTTATCGGTCTTTTATCGGATATACTTTGGTGAGTGTGCTCAGAAACTTTTCAACCTTGTTCCCCCCTCACCGTTCTACCACAGAACAGCAAGAAACCGTTTGCGTTGGCATCCTTATGTGGTTGACGTTCAGTCAGCTCGAACGAAACGGTTCTGTTCTACGTTTCTAATTCGAACCGCTAGGATGTGGAATGCCCTTCCAGCACATGTATTCCCTGCCACGTATAACTTAAGTACCTTCAAGGCAAGAGTGAATAGGCATCTTCTAGGCGGGCGCGCTTCAACCTAGACCTCATCATTGCTTTGTATTAAGCGTGATTGTCGTCAAGCGCAAGCCTATCTTGCAATTAAAAAAAAAAAAATCATGTGTCCAGTCCAACGCCACTTTAGCCTTCTTATATGCTCTGTTACATCTTTCACTTTGCTGCGTTTTCTAATAGTTTTTAGGTTTATTCTGTCTTTCTTTTTTATGTTTATCATACTTCTCTCCATATTATGTTGACAAGTTTCTAGTTTCTGTGTGTTCGCTTTCGTAAGTGACCAAGTTTGGCATCCGTAAGTTATACACGGTATTATGCAAGTATCAAATACTTTTTGCTTTGCATTTACTGGAAGTTCTTTACTTTTCATAATTTCCTTTAAAGACCAGTATCGTTTCCATGCGTTAATTATTCTTTGGTTAACTTCTTTAGTCATCTGATTGTGTGGAGAGATAACTTATCCCAGATACACATAATCTTCAACATATTCTATTGGTTTGTTATTAACTTTTATAGTAATTTGGTCTCCATTTGTCATCAATTTAGTTTTCTCTGTATTCATAGTTAGACCCACCACAGCACTCTCTTTTTCCAGTTGTTGTAACATTATTTCTAGTGTGTTAGGATTGTTGGATATTAGAATAAGGTCATCTGCAAACCTGAGATGGTTTAATTTTTTCCCATTTATATTATTAAGTCCATAGTTATCCCAATCTAGATTTTGAAAAACCTTCTCTAAAATGGCTGAGAACAGTTTAGGGGATAGAGGGTCTCCCTGTCTGACTCCCTTTTTTATTTGTAAATCTTCTCCTTCTTTCTCTAGTCTGACTCGTGCTGAACATTTTCTATTTATCTCTTTTATTAATCTAATGAACTTAGTTGGTACTCCCTGTTCTTCGAGTGCCTGCCATAGGTGGTAGTGTTTTATTGAGTCAAAGGCTTTGTTATAGTCGACAAAGCCTAGGTAGTATTCTTTGTTATATTCATTGCATTTTTCAATGTATATGATCAGTTGTGGAGTAATTGCATCTGAATCCTGCTTGTTCTTTTGTTGGACAAACCAACAAACTAACAAACCAATAAACCAACTAACAAACACACTTTCGCATATGATTTCAACCGACTATAACGAGATTTGATTAAATATAATCCGATTTATTTATTTTAAAGTACAAGGTGAATGCAAAGTTGAAACGCGATCTATCAACTATAATTGACATATTTTTTTAGAATGCCGAGGCTAGCATTGTCTGCAGATGAAAGAAAGGAAAGAAGAAGATTATGTGAGCAGAGAAGAAAAGAAAGAATGCTTATATTCGTTTTCGGTGGATTTTAATTTCGGTGGATAGGTTTTTTCATTTCGGTTGCTAGTTATTTCATATCGGTGAACGAATTTTTCATTTCAGTGGCATCACAAATTTAAACACGATTTTTCCTTAGTTTATTACGGTATATTTTGATGGCATTAAATAAGAGCATGAAGAATATCAAGAAGTACAATAAACTACTGTTTAAATTTGAGAAAACTTGATAATACGAAAGTTCACCGAAATGAAACAAAAAAACGCCTTTGTTGAAATTGACCCTTATGGAGTTCATACATGCTTTTTGACGTGCATACGAAGGTCGAATTATTATTAGGTATACATTTGGGAAACGATTACCTACGATTACGATTTCCTTACACAATCGGGGGGCAGCTTGTTCCTGCGCGGATTCGCCTACGCTCGCACAACTCAACTGCCAATATGATTGACTCAGGCGTTGGTTTACGCAAGGGAAAGCGCAGAGCGCAGGCAAAGGATCATTGTCCGTAAGGAAGGAAAAACGTCCATCATATTACCTACTACTAGTGCTACTACTCGTTGACTTAGTATTAGTAGGTATGGTACTGATTGCTTCTACGAGATATCTTTTCAACTGGCAACATTGTACAATACTTGGGTCTATGCGGCTCTTACTTACTATTTGATGTTATTGTACCTACTTAGGTAGCATTCATAAAAAAATATTTGTAATCATTCGTAGAGGAAACCTATACTTACTTACTAGTTAGGTACTTAATTATTACTTCGATAGTAATTAGTAAGTAGGTATGCGAAAATATATGCGATAGTCTGCCTGCCTCACAGAACACATAATAAGAGGTAGGTACCTATGTGTTCTGTGGCCTGCCTGTGCTTTATTGTACATAGTAGGTAGATATAAGTAAGTAGGTACTTACCTTCAACCATTTCTGACAAAATCCGGCAATTTCTTTCCGAACCGGTAGTAATGACAAAACAAGATATTACTTATAAGGTAACGGGCCCCTGATTCGTGATAGTACGTTATTTCGTTACTTTTGTTTCTGGCGCAAAAAATAAGCAATTTAACTAATATTTATTAAAAATATACATTTGTACAAAATCTCTATCATTTAAGCTGTCTAAAAAATCAAGTGCCAACATTTTGGCTAGGTACTAAATTGAAAACAAAAAAAAGTGCCGTGCGGTCCCGGCATAAGAATAGGAGTTAGGACCGCTCCATATCTTCCCGGGGATGTCGTAGAAGGCGACTAAGGGATTTTAGCGATAAAAAGAGGGTATATTTACCAAATCGAACCCTATCAAACCGAAAGGTGGCGGTTATACAAGTATACCACCAACAAAAGCATTCCCAAGGAGGGTAGACGTCAGGCAGGCGGCCGGTCGTAAAATTTTTATGCCAAACCATCTACAACATGACAAGGAAAAAAAGAAAGTATGACAAGGTTAGGGCGTACCCCCGAGGCGACGCGCAGGGGCAGCACCCGGCACCTGTGGGAAATGGACAAGGGTTGTTGCATCAGGGACGGGTGCAACGTAAGAAGCAAGTCCGGGAGGTAAGAATGAGAATGATAAGCTGGAATGTAGGAACGATGACTGGAAGAGGAAGAGAGTTAGCAGATGTTTTAGAAAGGAGACGAATAAATGTTGCCTGTTTGCAAGAAACGAGGTGGAAGGGTACGAAAGCAAGAGAGATTGGGGCGGGATATAAATTTTTCTACAGTGGGAGTGATGGTAGGAAGAATGGTGTGGGAATTGTATTAGATAATGAGCTGAAAAAATGTGTGACGGATGTAAGAAGAGTGAATGACCGGATTATGGTTGTCAAGTTAATTCTTCAAAACTTAGTTGTGAACGTAATGAGTGTGTATGCGCCACAGGTAGGATGTGATGATGCAACGAAAGAGAAGTTTTGGGAGGATTTTGATATGGTTATGATGGGTCTCCCACAAAACGAAAACATTTATATAGGTGGGGACTTTAACTGTCATGTCGGAAGAATGAATGAAAGTTTTGAGAGAGTGCATGGTGGTTGGGGCTTTGGGACTCGTAACAGAGAGGGGGAAATACTTCTGCAAGTGGCATCCTCCTTTGACATGGCCATAGTTAACACATTTTTCGAAAAACAGGATGAACACTTAATAACGTACAAAAGCGGCCTCCACAGAACCCAAATAGATTATTTTCTGATTAGAAGAAGCAACATCAACACAGTTAAAGACTGTAAAGTTATACCAGGGGAACCATTAGCACCGCAACACAGACTATTACTAATGGAAATAAAAATAAAGGTCCAGGCTGTAAAATCTAAGCCTAAAGCCCTGCCCAAAATAAAATGGTATATGTTAGAGAAAGAGGAATGCGCGAAAGAGTTTCGAATGCAAGTTGTTGATAAAATGATTGAGATGAATGGTGATTTTCAAAAGATGTCAGTAAATGAATGCTGGAATGAAATGGCTGAATGTATGAGAAGTGTAGCGAAGGATGTATTTGGAGTGACAAAGAATAAAAGAAAGATAGATAAAGACACGTGGTGGTGGAATGAGGATGTACAAAAACTTCTGAAAGAAAAGAAGGATGCTTTTAAAGATTGGAAAAGTGTGAGTGATAGTGACACCATGATAAAACAGAATAAAAGGGAAGTATATATGAAGAGTAAAAGGAAAGCTAAGAAAGCTGTTGCTATTGCAAGGGGAAGTACCCAAGAAAAGTTGTATGAATCCCTGGAAAGCCCCCAAGGACAAAAAGATTTGTACCGGCTAGCGAGAACGAGAGAAAAGAGTGCAAGGGATATCATACATATAAAATGCATGAAAGGTGATGATGGAAAAGTTTTAATGAATGACGATGAAATAAAAGTACGTTGGAAGGAATATTTTAGAAGGTTGATGAATGAAGAAAATGACTGGAGCACAGAGCTAGACAATGTACCACCCAACTTGGGTGTGGTGAAAGAGGTGAGTGTAGATGAAGTAAGAATGGCAGTGCAGAGTATGAAAAATGGTAGAGCGACAGGGCCAGATAGTATACCAGCTGAAGTATGGAAGTTTCTAAAAGCGGATGGATGGAGTTGGCTGACTTCATTCTTCAATAAGTTATTACTCGAGGAGGCGATCCCAGAAGAATGGTGCAACAGTACGCTGGTGCCCATTTACAAAAACAAGGGTGATGTACAGGACTGTAATAACTATCGAGGAATAAAGCTCATGTCACATAGCATGAAAATTTGGGAAAAAGTAATAGAAAGAAGAATGAGAGAGGAGAGTGAGATCACAGAAAATCAATTTGGGCTTATGCCGGGACGAGGAACGACAGATGCAATATTTGCGCTTCGACAACTGTGCGAGAAATACAGGAGTGCACATAGAAATTTGCATATGGTGTTTGTCGATCTTGAGAAGGCATACGACAGAGTTCCCCGAGAAGTTTTGTGGTGGGCTATGAAAGTGAAAAGAATACCTGAGACGTATGTGAGGCTTGTGAAAGCGATGTATGCGGAAGCGAGCACAAGGGTTCGGTCAGAAGCTGGCGTTACAGACAGGTTCAATGTGGAAGTGGGCTTGCACCAGGGATCGGCTTTAAGTCCTTATCTGTTTCTCCTGGTAATGGATGCTCTAACATCAGACATACAGGAGCAGGCACCCTGGTGCATGATGTTCGCCGACGACATTGTGCTTGTCGGGGAAGAGGCGTCCGAGGTCCAGAGCAGACTGGGAAAATGGCAAGAGAGATTGGAGAGTGTTGGCCTGAGGATCAGCCGAACAAAGACTGAACATCTGTTCTGTGACTTCGGTGGCCCCTCCCGTTTCTATAAAATTGCCTTAGATGGTGTATCCCTACCGGTCTGTTCCGATTTCCGGTACCTTGGGTCGCTTTTTCAAAACGACGGCAATATTGACCGAGATGTGAACAAAAGAATGAATGCGGGATGGATGAAATGGCGACAGGTCTCGGGTGTTATATGCGACCCACGAATGTCCCTTAAGCTAAAAGGGAAAATATATAATACAGTCGTTAGACCTGTCGCATTATATGGTTCTGAATGTTGGGCGGTGAAAAGGGACGGATGAAAGAAAAGTACATGCGACCGAAATGCGAATGTTGAGATGGATGTGTGGTGTGACTAGAATGGATAAGATTAGGAATGAATATATAAGGGGAAGTTTGAAAGTAGCTCCAGTGATAGAAAAGATGAGGAGTAAAAGGCTAGCATGGTATGGGCATGTAATGCGGAGGGAAGAAAGGCATATTACGAGAAGAATGATAGATATGCATGTGGAAGGAAAAAAGAGTAGAGGGAGACCAAAGAAAAGATGGATGGATTGTGTGAAAGTGGATATGCGTATAAAAGGGGTGAATGAGAGGTTGACGGATAACAGAAGTGAGTGGAAGAAGAAAACATGTTGTGCCGACCCCACATAGCGTGGGAAAAGGGCAAGAAGAAGAAGACTAAACTGAAAACAATACGGCGCTCGAAACTATCAGTTGGCCACAAACATCAGCTGTGCGGCTTGCGTTTATAATTTATAATTTAATTTATTTTACCTAATAAGGAATACTTACGGTGACAAGACTTGTCACCGTAGTATTCCTCGCTCGTATTAGCGCTCGTACTAAAGGCATAGCTGAGTCCATTTGAATAAAACTTTTAATAGGCCTTTTATGTGTTACTTAAGAATTGATTCGACTCGGAAAAAGTTGTATTATACAAGTATAGAATTCCTTAAAAATTGCAATAAATCGACTCACGAAATAGCGGTCATTTTATTTTTCGTGTGTCCTCTAGTTCGTCACACTACCGAATTAGGGATATTTTAGATACATTTTTATTGCTTGTGTATTTATATAATAATTAAGATAATTTGAATGTAAATTAAAAAACAAATAATTTATTTGATTAAGTTTCATAAGAGCAAAATCGGTATATTATGTTTTGTTCACTAGAATTTTTATACTTAGAGTTTGTAAGGTGACTTGAAATTTTAAGGTAAATTCGCATAGCTACTTGAAGCTTAATTTGGTTTGTTATTCGATTTATTTTAGGTACCTAGTTATTTTTGTCTATTTTTAATGTACATACTTATAGGGAAGTTAATAATTAATTTATTACCTAACTTCCCTATAGGAAGTTAGGTAGGTAGTAGGTACCTACGTTATGAATGCGGGAATATCCAAAAATCAATATCACGAACTAAGAGACAGTCTAAGTATTTTGTTATACTTTTCCTCAAGTTCGTGATAGATAAATCTATGGTGGTAGGCTAGTAGGTAAAGGCACAAACCACTTGGCACTTGTAACACAATGAATTAATTATATTATTTTTAATGAAACAAAGTTTCTAACAAAAGAGATGAGTTTTGTTTTAATTTTTAGTTTCAAGTAGGTACGTAAGTACCTAGTAGGTAAGGTAGGTACCTAATAAAAGTTGTATTTATTGTCATTAATCTGAATCTCACTCTCACATCTTTTTTATTAGGTACTTATTTACTAGATGATGCCCGCGACTTCGTCCGCGTGGATTTAGGTTTTTCGGTTCCCGCGGAAACTCTTTAATTTTCCGGGATAAAAAGTAGCCTATGTGCTATTCCAGACTATAATCTATCTCTGTGCGAAATTTCATCCAGATCCGTTCAAACGTTGGAGCGTGATTGAGTAACAAACATCCTTACATCCATCCAAACTTTCGCATTTAGAATAATTTATTTGATTGATTATATGATGATTAGTGCTACCCGTGCGAAGCCGGGGCGGACCGCGAGTAAATAATAAATGATGAAATGATAAATTAGTTATTTGTGTTACATGGGGCCAAAGAAAATTTTTGTTCCCCGAGGGCGCTATTTTGAATTCAGAGCGAAGTGAAGGATTCTATAGTAGAATCCCGAACGTAGCGAGGGGTTCTAAAGTAGAATCCTGAACGTAGCGAGGAATTCAATATAGGGTTGTTATGCCGGTTCGCCGGCCTCCTTCAGTTTTCGGCCTTTACGCGTACTCGGTGCCGCAAAATTGCGAGAATATCGCTTAGAAATACTATTTCCAAATGAAATCTTTATTCAGACATTTGAAAATAATTGCTTTGTATCTGACAACAATTTTGGTCAGGTAACATCTTCGAGTGATTTTAGTGAATTTATTCAATTCGACGGGGGGCATCGGAGGTAACGCAACCTGCGGAAATTAGAAAAAAAATAGTGCCGCGCGTTTCACTCCAAGGCAAGCTTTTTGTTGTTTTTGTGAATGAATGATGTTAATAGGCATGTAATACCCTTCTAAAATAACTTATTAACATACTTTTAATATGATTATGTGAATATTTTGTACAAAACAACAATAATGTTGGGGGCCGCGATCTAACATTAAATTTTCTTCAAAACTTTGTTTTTCGGCCTAGGGGCCGTTAAGTGGCGTATCAAGTCTTCCACGCTTTTGTCTCTTTTATTCAATTGGTGAAATGATATATGTCACGACTCTTTCTTTTATTATTGTACCTGATGTGAAAACCCTCGCCATTAGTTTTCGGCCGTCAATTTGTTAGTATAAAATATAAGTGAAGACCATTTTGGGGGTGGCCGAAAACCACAACATAGAAGAAACAGTACCTACCTCAGTTTTCGGCATAGTATGGAAAGCATGTGAAAATTGAATACCGGTAATAGTTTTCGGCCATAAAATTGCAAAGTTTAAAGCCAACAATAATTTTGAGTTAACGTTTTTATTTTAAAGATAACTAAGTATCATTACATATTGTACCTATGTCATTATTTTTAATAATAAGGCCAGAAGCTAAGAATAAATAAGGCCAGAGCACGAGTAACAGAAGAATCGGTCAGACTAGTTCAGGGAACTTACAGAGTTTTTGACCGAGTCAAACATTATTTATTTATTTATTTATATGCACAATTATCCAAGATTGTTATTTCAAAAATAACATAAAAATAGGAACGTATTTGATAGGTTTTAAAGGTGTAAAAATTCGTGAGTACCTAACAAAGGTTCCAAGTTTTTTATTAAGTAATATAACTTTCTTGAATTATGTTGATTATGACTTTTAATAACATTTGGATACATAATAAAACAATGATGAACTTACAAAAAGCGTTTTAATGTAATTTTAAACTTATAAATTCATTTTAAATCCATCACAATCCAGTGGCCGAAAACAGAATACCCGATGGCCGAAAACTGAAATTTGAGGCCGAAAACTGAAATTTTAGCGTTTTTCCGGATTAAATAAAAAATAAAAATAACTAATAGCTTCAAGCGCAACACAGTTTCTAAAAAAGAAACTCCAGTATATGGGCTTTCATCTAACATAATGAGCATAGCAATATTAAGGTTGTAACATTTTTTTCTGATGTCCTAAAGTTGATGGGAGCACTAAAAGGCCGAAATCCGGCACAACGACCCTACGCCGCCCGAGAACAAAAAATTTGGCCCCGAGTGACACACACTATTTTTCATCATTACGTATGAGAAAAAGCTAGGAGTATCAACCTATTATGTATGGACATTACCTATACGTTTAAGCACCAATCAGAAGATACTCCTATCAACCTTCTATGTAATTGTATAGACATTATTTAGACGTATATTTAAAGTTTAAATAAAATGTAAAGACGTATATCCGATCAACAAATTGATCACGTGACTTCGGACCAATCAGAACAGAGAAATGCAAAGTCGTATATTCGACCAACAAATTGATGACGTGACTTCGGACCAATCAGAAGAGAGAAATGAAAAGTCCTATGGGCCTACAAGTTACACTTTGCTCCCGCTATCCTCTGAAGGCAATATGCGTTTTTCGAATAGGTATGATGAAAAATAAATTAACGCGCCGCCTATTCGTTTTTCTTCGGCCGGCCGATGCGACGCCGCGGGAGAGTGACATAGGCTACTTTTTATCCCGTAAAATTAAGGAGTTCCCGTAGGAATTGAAAAACTTATTACACGCGGACGTCGCGGGCATCAGCTAGTAAGTACCTACCTAATGATCTAAATGTCATTTGGTAGATTATTTAATGTAAATTATTTTTGCCCTTGATGGTTTTTTCTAGCTATACCTAATGGACCGAGCGAAGTGAAGGTCTCTGCGTCTACTTGAGTGAATTTGCACTTGTCCGTCCGTCCGTCTGTCAGAGCCTTTGATTTTTTTGCTTCTAAATCCATCGGATTAGCAAGAAATCAAAGGTTTTATCGTCTGACGATATTGAAAAATTTATAAAAGATGCTCCAGATAACCAATATCTGGCTACTAAGGTTAGTTAAAATAATTTTAAATATCAACGCGACTTCAGCCTGTGTTGTGTGTTGAACTTAATTATTGTTTCTTTTTTCCAGGTTGCTTTAATATTTAGTGTAACTGGTGCTAGTAGGATACAAGAATTAACAAATATAACTGTAAAAGTCGTAGAGAACCATGGACCGATGCTTTTAGTGAAGATACCTATCACGAAAAATAAAATACCGAGGTCATTCACTATACACGGTCCATTCTATGAGATTGCTAAGAATTGTTTCTCTAAATAAACTTTTTATCTACTAAATAAAATTATTTTTTTGTATTATTTTCTTCACAAGTGTGTTGAAAAACGTCGTATGATACACGTGTGTATTGATGATTACCGTCCTCGGCTATCTTAAGACCCTCACCTAACGGCTCGTGTCTCAATGGCGCCTCAGCGGCAATCACCAACATTACACACTTGTACCATAATGTACTATTATTTCAGTGGGGCTCTCATTAGAAGCGAATGCGAAGTAAAATATTTTTCATCATACCTATTCGAAAAACGCATATTGCCTTCAGAGGATAGCGGGAGCAAAGTGTCACTTGTAGGCCCATGGGACTTTTCATTTCTCTCTTCTGATTGGTCCGAAATCACGTCATCAATTTGATGATCGAATATACGACTTTGCATTTCTCTGTTCTGATTGGTCCGAAGTCACGTGATCAATTTGTTGTTCGGATATACTTACGTCTTTACATTTTATTTAAACTTTAAATATACGTCTAAATAATGTCTCTACAATTACATAGAAGGTTGATAGGAGTATCTTCTGATTGGTGCTTAAACGTATAGGTAATGTCCATACATATTAGTAGGTTGATACTCCTAGCTTTTTCTCATACGTAATGATGAAAAATAGTACTTATGTGTCACTCGGGGCCAAATTTTTCGTTCTCGGGCGGCGTATATTGAATATTAATCCTTCACTTCGCTCTGAATTCAAAATAGCGCCCTCGGGGAACAAAAAATTTCTTTGGCCCCATGTAACACAAATAACTATTTTATCGCGTTACATAGGGTTGCGGTATATCATTCTAAAGATAATTAGGAATAGAGTCCAAAAATATATTTTTTAAATTGTTTCCTTAAAATTGACGAAATGGGAGGGCTTTCAAAGTGGAAATTTTCTAACGTCCAAAGTTGACCTCAGAACTCTCAACTTTCTGAAAGGCTGAGCCTGAAACTTGATCAATTATTTGAATTAGGTATATCCTGTACCTACTTGAACAACAAATACTAAAGTTAGATAAGTACCTACCTACCTAAATATTATAAGGAAACCAAATTACTTATTTAATTTTTAATGAGCTTCAGTATTTTTAACAGAACTTCACAATGATGTCAATAGATGGCGCTCAGTAAAAGTTTATGGATACCGCGAGGTCTCAGTTCGGGGCGAACCACTAGTAGTTTTTGAGAAAATTACAAAAAACTGCGGTCGGGGAGACGTTTAAGGGGGGAGGGGGGGAAGCCCGCGGCCTAGGAGTGGGGATTTCTGAAGAGGTACCTACTTCTCAGACCCCAAGGAACACATTTGTGCCAAATCAGCTTTACATTTTTTATTTTAGGGTTCCCATACAAAGCTTGCTTATATAGCCTGAGCTAAGTAATTAAATAAATTGGTACCTAAGGACTAAGATAACTTTTGAATACCTACTTATACCTTTAGTGGTAATGATAGGTAGGTAAGTACCTTTTGCTTTCTTAAAGTTGAGTTATATATTATGTTATATAATAATGCCTTATAATAATGTTTTACAGTAAGGGAAATCATAAACATAAAACAGTGTTTTGTGCTGTTTTAGTTCATTGACATGAAATAGCCCAAGAACCCGTAGGAACTTTTTGAAGAGTGCTTGATACAAAAGGCTGAAAGTTACGGATCACCTGGCAGTTCTAGCCATTACCTACCTACCTACTTGCCCTCACAATATGTCAATTTTGATTGTTACATTTAGGTACTTACCTACTATTACTTAAGTGTCCCCTCCAGAGTTACAGAGCATAATAGCAGATTCTAAAAATACCAGATAATCCTTTAATACCATAATATTCTAAAGATCAGTACCTAACTACTAGACTAGCAAAATTAAATTGAAATTGAGATCGTCACATTATACCTAACTATCAAATTGCAGGCGGTAGGCCCCCGGTAATAAACCACCTTACAATAGCAGCGTACTTTTGAGCCTTATCAAATCACCTATTCAAAACTTCCCACGAGCTCTGGGTAGTGTGTCGAATCTTATGTAAATACATTGCACGCATATATATTAGGTAAGTATATACTTAGTACCTATGCATGAAACATGTGTAAATATGCGAAGACTATCATTATGTACCAATTAATCAAGATAGTGTACAATCGCGGTAGGTAATTGTTTATTCTTGGCAATTATCTTTAATCAGTCATCATTAACTTGTAAATAAATGTTCCGTTTAATATGTATTCATGCCTTTTGTTTTATTTACCTGTCATTTATGGCGTAATTTCAACAAAATAACAAAACTGAGCGGTACATTCAGTGCCAAAATTCGGTTTCCTGAAAGTACTCTCCATAGGTACTTATTATCCCAAGCGGATGGTGTGCACAAAGACCTTACACTGGTCTTTGAGCTTGTCCAGAAGGAGCGTATTCGCCGCGATTCTCTCGTGCGTATCACGCGCGACCGTTTTGCCCAGAAAGAGCGTACCTACGCGCGAGCATTTGGTCAGAGCATTTCCCTGGATACGTGCATTCGCTCTGGAGTTCGCGCGTTAACTGGGCGCAACAAGGCGTCCCTAGTATCTCGACTCGCGCGCATTACGCGCGAATCACGCGCGAGTCGAGAGTCTGGCGTAGTGCACGCGATTTACGCGCGTATTTTGAATTCGCGCGATGCTTGTGGGCGCGATGTATTGGCGCCTAGTATATCGGTAACGCGCGAATGAATTCGCGCGAAACGTTTCGCGGCGAATTCGCTCCTTCTGGACAAGGTCTTTGGGTGTGCACGATAGAGCTAGGATACGTCTTACTTACGTTTGCACTGTGCGCACATTTTTTTTTAATCCACTAGTTTAGCCCTTGACTGCGATCTCACCTGATGGTAGGTAAGTGATGATGCAGTGATAGTAGCGGGCTAACCTTTTAGGGGATGGCAGTTTATTAAACCCATGCCCCTATTCGGTTTCTACACGTCATGGTACCGGAACGCTAAATCGCTTGGCGGCACATCTGTGCCGGTAGGGTGGTAACTAGCCACGGCCGAAGCCGAAATTATGACTTCCGAAATTGACCCTGCCGGGGATCGAACCCGGGATCTCCGTAGGTACGTTAAGACAACCGCGCTACACTGCGCCACGGAGGTCGTCAAGCCACATGCTCTTCGGTATTTATTTTATTTACCGTTCATGGGGCTATTGCGCCCTTTGACAAATCATGCTATGACGTCCCTAATGACCCCATACCGCCCAAATAACCTACTCCCTAGCTATTATACAATTTTGTTGGAAACCTAACGTTCCTGCAACATCATGGTTTTAGTAGTGTGATATTTCATATTGGTAATGACCACAGATCACGGAATGTTTCGAACTTGTCTGACACAGCAGAAATATTCCTTGTAGGCTATTTGATAAGAATTTGTAAGGAAGTGGAATTGAAGTGGAGGGTGTTAAATAAAACGCACACTTTTATATATTTTTTTATTTTTTTTTACAATTAATCAGATAACATACATATCAAACCAGCCGAAGTATGGCTAAACCCATTTATTATCTAAACTTACGAACAATACAAGAAATTGATACATCTCAAATTCACCTTAGTTTAAATATATAGATATATTATATAATATGCATCCGCTCTACATATAATCTACAACCTACTTATTCATAATCTAATTTTTGCATAAATTCAAAGTAAATATGCCCAAAAGAAATATTGTTGAACTATGAATATACATATAACTTTTTGGCAATTAATTGAGTATCATTTCTGTGCATAGCAAAATTAATTTTTTCTTTAACATGTAACTTAGATCTTATTCATAAAGAGGCCACAAATATAACAGCGTTTCTGTCGTCAGTTCGATTATATAGGGACTTTTGTTAAACATTATTGCCTATACTATAAACATTACTCTTATGAAATGTAAGAAAAATATCCTTACACGATAAATGAATTAGCCTAGCAGTGCTGTGCAGTAAGAGTCGAGGGGGCGCCTAGTGCTCCCCCGGGGTCCACCGGCAGCGGAGCGTGGCCCCCTCGCGGCACCGGGGCGCCCCCTTGTGCGTACACATTGCGCTAAGTACCGAGCCCTAGGCCGATACTAGACTTACACGTTACATACACGTTACGATACAACACTTCACATAATGATCAAAACAACTATTTGTCATCTACATAAAACTTTCTCCAAATGTTTATATTAAAATATGTCTACTACTTATTGTAACTTCTAATTAGTTACAGCCAACTTTACAAATAATTGATACATTAGACTCTCAAATAGATCTCTACTAACTATTATTAATGGTAAAAAATAAAGAATAAAATACTTCTAAACATTGCATTTCAATCACATAAGGTTTAGTTTAATTATACAATAATAACATCTTTTTAAAACCCGAAAATAATAAGTATTACGAGAACGTTGATATCGTTGAGTTCTGGAATGGAAAATAGCACACTTAAATTCACTAACTGTTACACCTTACATAATAATTATTGTTCTCCTGTTTTGTTTGTAAGAATACATTGCTTTAGGTAGTTTTCAGAAAATAACAGTAAAAATATATCAACTATATATACGATACGGCGATACAATTCATGACATATATGTATATATATATAATGTACCTTAAAAAATAACTTAAACAAAGGTTAATACAGGTGGGTGTACCAAATAACAGTGCAGTGCGTTTGGTAAGTACGGGAGAGCGATAAATAGTCGATATACGTGAGGTTACTGAACGAGGTAATACAGATAATATAATATAAGGATAAATGAGACCGTCGAGGGTGCCCGATCGGCACACGACGCTTGCTTCTCTTATTTGGTACCGAGGCGGGCGTCGCAGGGCCTCGCTCGCGCTAACAAGCGCCGTAAAGACAAGGCACAGGGGGCGGTCGCGGGGACCTCCGCGAGCGAAACCGTGCGCGCCCTAGCGTCAGAGCTCAAACACAGTGACACCTTGAGACGCATCGACGACTACTAGTAAACATATTCGCTTTATGGCGGCACCTTACTCAGAGTTTCCCTCTCTCTCGCACATAATAAAATTTTCAATGACTGAAGAGTATACTTTTGTTTAATGTGGCCTAGCCACTTCAGTAAAATTACAGACATTTTAGACATTATTTTGAATATACCTAGGTATTATATATAAAAATGGTAAGGAAAAATACTAGTTGTTTGGCTAAAATCGTTGAAAATAATAGAATGTGCGAGGAAGGTGGAAATTAAGGGTAGGGTGCCGCCTTAACACACTTTAAGAGATTGAGAATATATTACGAGTTTCAAATAAATGCCGAAACAGATACAAAAGAACTTAAGGAACACTACAGAAGCAATCAAATTGCGAACACATTTGTACTACATAAAAATTAATACACAACCCTTTGCGCGAAATAGACTGGAAAAGTTCAACTTTTTTTTGTCACAATGAAACAGGTAACACTTATAGTGAAACGTCGGAGATTTTTTTTGGTCACGTCCGGAGACACGTCTCGTCGGGACGCGCGAGATTTAAACATAATAATATAATTTTAAAGTACCTGTTTCATCACCAGTTAATACTAGTACATCTTTAGAATTACATTTTCCCCATCACAGAAAAAATCTTTTACAATATTATAAGTCTATTGATATTATCATTATGCAAAATTTAGTGTCTGCCTATATTTTAAAAATACGAGTCAAAATAAAAGCATTGAGGAGAATTTTTCATATAATATTGCCGTAATGAGACGAGACAGCTTATATCTATTCTAACAACTTTATTATCCATATCGAATATTGTTATATAATGTATTACGTTACTGAGACATATTTTTATATCTAGGTTGTACTTTAACTCAAAGGTGGTACCGAAAAATATATTTTATTATAAAAAACAACGCCAATCGTTTTTATTACTTTAGAGAGAAATCGAACACTACTAACTACTACTAAAAGGCAATAATTAAGTTCTTTTTCATTATTATGATAACTTAAGCATTTTATTATAATATCAAAAAACCTAACACAATTACGGGATAACGGATACGAATACAACAAAATGATTCGAATTAGAAATGTTACTCGATATGCAACGTTTAAGATCAAAAAACTTTAGCCTTCAAGCTGTTGTAACGACAACGCTCCAGATCTTCGGGTGATTTTATATTTATTAAGATTTTACATCCACAATACTTGGCATGCATAAAAGTGAAATTTGATCTTAATACATAGTCAATTTTATATTTACAAAAAAATTAAGTCAATTATATATAAAAATTAAGTAAGTAAGTATAATAAATTTCAATGAGTTAATAAAAAAACTCACAATCTACTTGTCAATTGAAAAGATACAACCCGAAGACCACAGGAAGGCTAAAGAAAATAAATTGCAAATGGATATCGGTGGTAATGACACTTAGAAAAAATTTCAGTCTCTACGTACAGATAACGATTTAATTTAACAAAGACCTACTAAGTATATTATCGCTTTTATTTGGGAGACCTCGCATGTAAAATGGTGGGCTCAATAAACTAGTTATTTTGTTCTTTTTTTTTGTCAATGGTCTTTTGATTAACTCCCGTACACCTAAAACGTATTACAAGATACGCTAAGTAATAAAAATACGCAAAGCGGTATGTCTCGTCACATACAAACGTGTCGATGGCAGTAGGAAACCTCTAATAAAATAAATATTCTCATCCGACTCACTGGATAATATTAAAAATATTTTTTTTCTTAATCACAGCTATCAGTCTGTCAAAATTTAAATTAAGTATTTAAGTATATATTTTTCAGAATTGGTTTAGTCGTTCCTCACTTACATAGGTTATTCAAGTACAATCAAGGTACAAAAGTGACTAATGCAAGACCGTAGAGTATTGCTTTGACGCGAGGTTGTACGACTAACGGAACATAGAAATTTGGTCTTTGAAGCTACGTTATTATAGATAGGATCACGCATGTATGCACGCGAGTTTATTTGTGCGTAGAGCTGGAAAACTATAAAGAGCATAGCAAATCTTGACTTTGCATCCCACCGACGCAATCGAATGCGATTGTTTGAAATTCAAAATGTGTAACATTTCCACACATGAAGAACTTGTGTAGTGAGACCTGCTATGGCATGCATTGTTCAATACTGTTGCAAGTATCGTTGTCCTTCCAATTCTACAAGATGATGTCTTGGAATTTTAGTCTGCAGTCTTTTTCAGGCCGCAAAATTAATGTTATATTTCAAGCATGCCAAATTGTCGCATGTTACATTGCTTCAACGTTAAACAATTTTAAGAAATTGGCTAAATGCACGTCTATTACAGACCTAAGCTCACACACCAAAAGTTAACTGCAAAACAAAAGTAAAGGAATTAAGAATCTGTTAAGTCTGTCCTGTCATCCAACTCTTGCGTACAAAACGACTCGCACGCACCAATGAATGGTTTATCATACGTATATCAATCATGCACGGCGTCTCGGGACCGGTTCAGTTCTCTTATCAGTTACAGTACATGAAAACATTGAATATAAACGATTATTTTTATTACACACAGGTACAACAGAGATCTAAATAATAAAAAAAAAGAATACTACGAATAATAACTAGTGTCGATATTTAGGATATGAATAATTAATTATGCTCGATAACAAAAAGCTCTTTTAAAGCGATGTTCGAATGCGAGGAGACTAGAGAAAGCGGGTCGCCTTGTGAGTTAGCGCGCAGTACTGGAGTCTACTGCATCAATTAGCTGTTTGTTGGGAGGGGGTTGGCCTTAACACACGTATATACATAATTGTACCCTATCCGTTCGCTCCTGGTATGCGGACCCATAAAACGTGAACGCACGTAAGTGCAAGGAAGCGCTAAATATCGATATATGCACTAATCCATTCCCACGTTTAATGACTCCGCGTGCTAGGAGCGATCGGACAGGGTACAGGCTAGGCGTATGCTGTCACGCAAAGGACGCAACACATTGGCAGGAAAAGTATACAGTATCACCAATTTTGCTCCCCACATCTGCACTCACCCTAAAAAGTGGATACGTTTTACGTTCGCACTCTTGGGACTTCGAGTTAAATTGTTGATACGTTGACCACCCATAAACGTGTGACGTATCATATGTCCGACGTCAATACGTCCTACAGACGTACAAAAGCTTAACTATTCGATCGGCTATTGGGCCATTACAGATTTGAGATGAGCGGAACAGTTTTGGTGCGTACAGTAGATCCTATATAATTGTTTTCTTTCTGTATATACAAAACACGAAACCTGTGATAGAATAACAGTGCAAAAGCTGTCGCAATGATGCAATCGTTTTCTGCTAGGGTCTACAGTGTCACCATAAGGTTACCGTAGAGCAAAATCGACAGTGACTGAATCTTACAATACAACGACTTGCGTGACGGAATACGCTGCAGCCTTATATTCGCCAGAGGACGAATAAAATCGAATAAACATTGGATAGTCATAATCAAACAGCTCACGACATGAACAACAGAGATTGAGACATGAGAGATGAACATTGATTTTATAATTTAAAAAAAAACTGGTCAAAAACTGGGTTAATTTGTTCCAAAATTAAGCGGGAACGGTTTTATTGAGATTGCATCAAATCTCACGCCAAAGGACGAAGTTATTCATCCACTGATTCATTTCGGTTCTGGAGTTTGTCGTGAGCTCTTCAATTACGTACGTGCCATGGGAACGCAAGGTGAACGAAGCACTGGGCACACTGGCATGGACCGGTCATGGCACGGGCCTGTACCGGCACTAGCACTGGCACCCTCGCTACACTGACGAGCCACGCTCCGTGTACTGATTCTGTTCACTTACTGATCTATAATAAAATTACATATAGCAGTTAAAAATATTCTCAGCGATCACATTAATTATTTAAATTATCAAATAGAGAATTTAGCTTACTTCAACATTTTTAATCAATGGCCCTCTGTTTACACGTAAAGTCACTCAGTACATTATTTATTTTGTATTAATCAGTTGTTTGTGTTAATCGAGAACACCCTTTGTCTTACAGCTATAATATACCAATAATACAAAAATCCATTCGCTATAATTAAGGTAAATTTTAGATATTTAAACACTAAAATGTAAAATATGAAACATCCTAAATAAACTCTGATATTCCAATTTTAGGCATTAGCTCAATTAAATATATTCTTGAGTGACTATGACAAAAGAGAAATAAATGCAATACAATAATACTACGCAACCATTCCCTTGTAAGTTGTAACATAGACGGGTTCCAAGCTGCCCGGGCCTACCTACTATACCCCTATACCCCTACATCGCTACCGCTACGTCAAAGCCTTCGTTAGTATATTTGGTATTCTCTTATCGCACCACGAAACAGGACTAGAGGAGTGATTGCCTCTTGTGCCGACGTCGATCTGTCACGACCTACGTAATTTAAGGAAGACTAGTTTCTTTGAAGATATCACCTTATATGCTTCTATTGTAGGACGTCAACGTACAAAAATATATATAAACAAAGATAACAAGCAAAACTTCAAAACCTTATCAAATTAAAAAGGCCCTCCTGATTATTGTAAACTATCACTAATGACGACATAAAGCTAATAACGTCATCACAAGTTTATTCTTTTTCGTTAATGGAAAGATAAGTTGTCTTTTTAGCATGCATCGCCGTAAAGCCCAATGGACGTTCAGAGAGAGATAGAAAACATGCCACATCGTATATACTTGGTCCCTATACGAGTATGTCACTGCAAATAAATAATATTCTAGCTATTTCGATTGAGATCGCATCAAAATGCGTTTTTAAAGCCGATGCGGAAGCCGAGCCGTCGTCGTACGTCAAATACCCGGGGTTTTGTATACAGACTTTAGTCTCAAAGGAATTTGAACTGTGTTTGAATGGTGACAACGGTCGGTATCGCCTATCCGATTACACAAAAACGGAGGAACAAAATTTACACCCTAACTGAGATACATTTTAGGCGGTACACGTTTAAATGTACGCAAACACGACGCCATACCTTACAGAGTGGTCCATTTGGTTGAAGAACATTAATAGCTAATTAAAATGTAGTTGGCGAACGTAATTTTAAAAATTTCACCAGTGCGCCAACGAAGAGTTAAACTAATAAAGATAAAAATAATAAAAAATAACAACAATATTATGAGCAAACTACTATTTGAAATACTTGAGCTAAAATAACACCAGAGCAGCTTGGATAGTACACCGGCCCCGGCGGCCGATATAATAAATGGCTCCTATTTTGTACGATCAATAGTTTGTGATGTCAGAGATCCACGCAGATTATATTTTAAGAATGTATAAATATTTTGTGGTCGTTAATGGCAATGAGACATCGACTTTGGCATACGAGTAACATCCGACCGAACCGATCCGGTTTTTGTTAGACGAAAGTTTCGGCAAAATAAAATATTTTTGGCTTTGTTTTTTTTTCGATAAGCAAGCTCAACCCGAGTGTTCGAGTCACACTCGGCTACTCATGGTCACATAACTTTAAATCTCTTTAGCTTGCATTCGTTTTCGCTGTAAATTAAACATTGTAAGCGATCAAATGTTTTAATTGGGTACAGCAAGGCATTTTTTCGGTATTGGCCAAAATCAAAACCGTTGCCGAAATTCGTTTCTGATCGACCTATATCGATCGGTCGAACATTACAAACAAGTTTACGGAACACAAGTAGTACACTCGATGTACGGCCCGCGCGAAACCCTCACGATACCTCCGACGGATCCTAATCCAAATAAATAAACAATATTATTAGTAAGTTACATATTAATTCGGGTAAACTTCATGAAAACCAAATAAATAGATAAAAATATTTACACGTAAAGAATATTATATATATATAATTATAAAATGTTGATTTATGACATAACACTTATAATATAATAAAAGTAAAACGTAGCTAAGCTCATTAATGATTACACAAGGCGAGGGCGCGGGCCCCGCCGCTTGCAGCTAAAGGCCTGGACAGACACGAAAAGCGACCGCAGCGACGCACGACTGAAAACTGATTGACCGCATGTACGGTTTGCACTCGGAACTATAATGCCTAACCGCCACGACGACAGCCGGTAGAAGTAACGGCTTAAGGTCAGCTCTGCAATGTGTAAGTCTTACAGTAACATTTTTTTTTTTTTTTTACAATATTATGTATTATGTCTTACAGTAACATGTTTTAGGGGCCGCGTTAGAAGCGTTGCCGCCGCGTGTCATTTCTGTCCACGCCTTGTTATTGTCAACCGCTGGCGCGGCGTGCGGCGTGCCGACCGCACAATTCATTACACACACAAATGACACAAGTAATCACTTCCAAGGAAACTATTAACCTGCCATCGGTTACGGTAACGTACCACAGTTCATTGAGGCACAATCATTGGTTTTTTATTAATTGCTTTTCTTTTTTTTTCGTTTTTTATAAAAGTTTTTTTTATTTTTTATTTATTTTTTTTCAATTTTATTATTACTTTCTTACATTTACATCTATGATAATTATTATAATTACTTTTAGGTACGTAAATTTATCCTAGATAACAGAAACGAGTCACGAAAAAATGTTAGAAAGTGAAAGCGTGAAGCGTATTAAAAATCTTTTAAGAATATAATTTCACAATATATACATATTACTGTATACGGTGTAAGTTATAAATATACAACAACATAATAATATAACACAGACTAAATTGCACGTGGCGCAATTGTGTGCAGGAAATATGCAGTCCTTGAACCGAGAGGAGATTCAGTTAGTGCGGCGCGAGTCCGCTCACAACCAACGGCGCGGTTCGGCGGCGCGTGCGATGACAACACACTGGCACAGACACGTTACTGGCTTGCGGTGTCGCAACGCAATGTGGCGCGACCATCAAACAAACGGAGCACGCCTTGAGCGCACCAAAACTTCACGTCAAATGATGGATCGCCTTTTGTCGCGAAATAATACACCACAAACCAGTAATGTGTCTGCGATTTAACGCTTTTTCTGATCGCACATTACAACAAACGGGGCAAGAACGCATGTTTCAGTATCCAATACTGAAAAATGCGTTGTATTATGACGTCATCCACATCTCTTCGACCATCTCTGTTTTAAAAAGTTCGTTACTTACATCAAATGCTATCATGTGCGAACAACCAAAAGTGGAGTTTTTCAAACGCCACCGCGTATTTGGATACTATAAGCTACAAAGCCTCTGCCATGAATATTAATTGTAAATCAAAGCTCTGAAAAACAAAACATGACAATATTGCTTGGAATCTTCAGTCACCACTTAGAATGCACCATAAACATTTAAATTGACTTTGGACGCAGCATGCTTTGCTCAAGAGGTTGGTGCTTGGTAGCTATTAGAATCCCTAGTAGTTGAAGCATTTAGTATATTGTCATTGCACGGAAGTAACGCCTAGAAATTTAGCCATATGACTCGCAATCTCAATCCGCTCGCCGCTTTACCGACACCCTACGGCCCCTCCACACTAAGAGCTATCACACACCATACAATATCAATAATATAATCGGCTATTTAAAGAGTACGAAACATCTCTGCAAAGCCTTTAAGTTACACCAATGTGTGATTCACCCGTATGTGAGGGGTGCCCTAACATCGCTACACCACAACGCCTATAATATTATGTCTCTTTATAATAACATACCCATTACTTAAGTACCGTTTACAATTAACTGACTAAAAAACTTCAAGGCATGACTTCTTTCGTCTTTAATCTATGGACAACATACTTCTACAGGGCACTGGATCCTTATATTTTCGGTTACTCGGCTCGTCTAAAATTTTTTTATTGTTTTCATCGTAAAAAATGGAAAATCTTTATAAAAATTAACTCTTGAACTTTATTGCTGTAATAAATTCACAATTACGACCAGACTACTGCGTATGAGGCAATATCGATCGGTGCCTGACCTAAGGCCCAATAGTCTAAGCAAATCGTAATCATTTGACAGCTTAAAACGTAGGTATTACTCGAACGTTTAAGAAGTTCATACATGCTTTTTGTCGTGCAGGCATCTATCAACTCCTTAAACAGGTCGAATTATCTGTTTGACAAACTATTACGATTACGATTTCCTTACACAATCGGGAGGCTGGACAGACGGCACCGGAATATGAAGGTGCAAACAGATTAACGTGTGGCGACTGTATGTGTATGATTTAATAGAGGACTTCGATAGTTTTCGGTCCTCCACACGCGACGCTACGATAGTATGTTTGCACCTTCACCCAAAACGATTGAAAGAAACACCCTTACTTGAATTGAGCTAGACAACAATAGAATTGACATCGGCCCGCTCGAGAGGTAGAACGCGTAACTGTTGCAATCATTGCGATCGTCGCAATCGTTTCTATTCGCCGTTGTTTGGAATCATGCATTAATTACGTCATCGTTAATTCCCCTTCACACAAATTTGACACAGGCTGGCACATTCGCGTGACCGTCCCAGTGTTATATATATATTAATTTAATTAAGTAAGTAGTTTAGCCTAAGTGTTAATAATTAACAAAAAGTAGCATAAAATATTATAATAATGACTTCATCAATCATAATCACTTCTTCCATTGTGACTTAATTAAAGGACAATCCCGTATTGCACTATATAATTATTCATAGATAAATGTTATAATTTATATTATCATAGTACATAGAGAGGATAGAGTCGATTGCGACGATCGTAATGATAAAGTTAAAATGTTACGTAGTCTTAGAGCAAGTGCACTATTGTTGCTTAGACTTCACACGAATGGTATAGGAACATCAGATCAAATAACCCGTACCGAAAACTTAATTTCACAAAACAATTTGGAAGATATGTCTAATTAGAGATGCGACCAATTTTGTTCCAAATACAGTGTCATCAATATCTTTGATACTCATTCTTTGGCACCTTATAATTAAGTCGTTCGCAAAAGATACGCAGTGAGGCCTCTCGACGCGACGAGGCGAAACCGTTAGTTTTACAAGTTGCATACACCGAACCTTTAATAATACTATTCAAAATTTTATAGTAAAAATATCTTTAGACAAATATATCGTAAACTGGTCACGCTAGAACTAGTTATGTGATCTTTTTTTAGTTACAAGCTGTATTTTTTTTTTTATTTCTTTTTTTTTTTTTTCAAAAGGCGATGAAGAATATGCAACAGATAGGAGGTGGCTTCGAAAAACCGTCGAATCGGTCCCACTATAGGTGATAATACGGCAATGAGAAATGCTAATATTGTTACTAATTGAACACATCATACATCGAAACATTAATCACTAGATCTACGGGTTCCAAGCGGCCGAAGAGTACAGACGCGCAACACATTCAACTGCTCAACGTCGCATTCACCAACTTACATCGATAATTTGTGAAGTCATCGAGCGCGCGGCTCGATAAGGTACAGCGATCACTTAACACCTAACTTAGCACTAAATCGTAATGTTTAATTAAAAAGATCACTGGAAGATGTTCAAAATACGTAATGTACATTATTATAGTCGATTGCTTTCCGCGAGCGGTCCGCTCGGCTCGGCTTGGTGGGTGCGGATCCGGACGCGATCCGGCTCGCCTCTACAGCTAATCCTTCCACATATTGGTACTGATATATTTTGGCAGAGTATCTCTGTGGCACACCATCAATAAATTAAAATAGTAAATAAAAATGTAAATAAACTTTTATAGTAACGAACATTTACAAGTGCGATCGTTGCCGTAAATATATCAATAGTACGCTTATCGTATGCTACGATAGGACTTAGGAGTACGCTTATACCTACGATGATGTAATACCGAGAGACCTACGACTACAAGTATATTATTAACAGAATATCTAAAGCATATGTCACTTTGAATAACGTTTAAATTGAGCCTATAGAAAATACCACAAATCTTTTATTAAATAGATATTGATATGGCTAAATTTAAGTTAGAACTTTATCCTTACCTATACACAAAAGTGTAATATTTAAATTACGGTCAATTATAGTACTTTATAACACTTCTCACAAATGTATGTAATATAAAATGATAAAACAATTTTCAATTTAATATATTAGGTTACCCTTACATTAATCGTATAATCTAGATAATCGTTTCATATATTAAACATAAAGTGGCACTTGAATCACAAATACTGGAAAAAATTTGGGGAAACGTTAGCATCGGCGGAGCTCGAGCGCCGGACCGGACCGGCGACGTCCGGCGACTGCGTCCGGCACGGTCCGGCGCCGGCCCGCCCGGCAAGATGCGTCGGCGACCGGCGCCGGGCGCGGCCCCGACCTCCTCCTTCCCTCTCAGACTATACGGCATAAAGGAATTTATCGCTACACGAATGCACTTCGAATCTCATCCATTTAGATTTTTGTTATTCTCATTAAAATTACCAACTAATAATTAATTATTATAATAATAAAAACTTCGATAACCGGGCGAAATGCACTTAAATTTTTTCATATTTTTTTATTGCTGAATATAAATATCACTACTGGAAAACGAGTGCTCATCGCGAGTGAGAATTCTAAAAAAACTGAATTAATAAGTTAAAATATAATAATAGTTAATATACGTTAGGGCGTATGAGACAAAACCACGAATATTAAAAAAAAAAAAAAAACACGAAAGAAACTCGGAACGCAACAGCTCGACGGGCGTAACAGCAACAGCCCGCGAGCGCAACAAAATAAATACAGACTAAACATTAAGGCCACGGGACGAGTGACTGAGGTAGCCCGCGACCACTACTCTATCCGACAGCTTACATTATTTGGTAATTTACAGGAGCCGCGTCCACGGGCGGCGCTGTCATACCGCGCGCCCGTAATGTGACCCTCCGTACATTAAATGTCTGACGTTGTATATGTATAATTCTTATGTACACTAGAATAATCTACATGAACACTTACGAAACAGTAGATAATAGTATTGTGGACAGTTGGCTACGGCGGGCGCGGGACGGCGCGGCGCGTCGCCCCGCGTCCGGCTCGATGTGACTAGGCGAATAAAATTAGTCCGGCCCCGTACGGGGGTCGGCGAAGCGTAATTACAACTAGACGCCTCCGGGCGTGCCCTAACATCACTATACTCACTTTACACAGGCCGTTAAACCACTATACAGAGACCAAGAGCACAAATATTTTGTATCTCAAGTGAAGTAATCATATCGAGTGGAAATTAACCCTAGAACCCTATACTTATTTTGGATAACCGATTTTCCTACAAATAGTACATTGTCAGCCAGCTCTGAGCTTGTACATATCTTAACAGTACTTCAATCGCCCAAAAATCAAAATGGCATGAAAGTAAATGCCATGCTAAGGGGATAATTTAATTGCTCCAGTGCCCCATGTAAAAAAAATCAGTCACCGAAAACAGTGTAGGATTCTAATGCCAAATGTTTGTACTCTGGGCTCTGGTACAAAATCCCAGCTTATATAACTGGTTCCATTATATATTGCTTGGTTCCATATTATAACTGGTTCCATTCTATATTGCTTGGTTCCATGGGATTTGGTATGCGCAGTCAGGTACCTCCGTGTGGTGTGGTGTTGCACGGGGCCGGCGGGTGGGCGTTTAGAGTGACTCCCCGCCGAGCAGGTCCGGCGGCAGGAACGAGTTGAGGGACGAGGGCGTCGCGCGCTGCTCGTGCTGCTCTGGCCAGAGACCGGGGAAACCACCGCCCCAGCCGTCCTGCAACCGACATGCGCCGCTTTACAATTCCGTACAATGTTCATGATAATCATGAAGGTAGTTAACCGATTTCAAATTCTTTACAATCGTGCATGGTCGAGTCATCATCGCCTGAAGATGCTCCGGTGTCGGAGTGAAACATACGTGGAAGATAATTTGGAAGATTTGTGTGGTGTGGTGAATATCGCATGCGACAAGTGCAAGAGACACACTGTACCACATAGATTCACCTAATGTGGCGGATTATAGCGAATTAAATTTCTAGTTCCTTCATTACCATGGATTTCCGCAAAGTAACGCCTGCTTCTATCAAAGATTTCAAATTCTTCAAAGAAAACGTTTATGCCACATTCTAAATGTCTTTAAGGAGTACATTGTGAAAATAACTGGTCTTATGGTCCTCTAGGCATCTTTTTACACGATTGCCCAGAAAAGAAACGTTATGTTTCCAGGGTTAATGCATATTTGTAAGCAATGTACGTGGTTTCTTTATTCCACCATAACTTCTAAATGCCTGAACAGATTTGGATGTATGAGGTATCGTTAGAATCCTTACATCCTGAGCGAGACTGGCTATAAATTGTTTAAAAAATTCAATATGGCAGGACAGGCGTGTTTTTTTTTTAAATTATGTTCACTTATTACCCATTCTAACCGGTCTGAGGAACACGGAACCTGAAAGAAAAAACCATAATAACCTGAAAGAAAAAAAAAAGGTGTATAAACTGACCTTGGCACCGCCCCCACGCCAGGCGCCTCCGCCGCCCGAGCCGAGGTGCTGCAGAATCATCTGCACCTCAGACTCGGCGGGCGATTCCGCGAAGATCGTAGTGTTGCTCAAAACGCAGTTGTTCAACGCCATCTGGGCCTGTTGAACCATTTTTTTTACAATGGGGTGTTTGACTACAATCATATTCAAATAAATTATTTTTTAGGGATTATTAATAGAGCACTCCCAAAAGTCGTAATATCCACGTACCCTGTTAGTTTTATGTTGAATAACCATTTTAAACAATCGATTAAAGTAAAAAAGTGCGTCGAACTTTAATGACGTCACATTTCAGAATTTCATATAAATCTTAGGACGCGTTTTGACGTTTGAAAAAAGTTGCTGATTTGACCTGGATTTGACTATTTGTCAAATACCCAATTAATGTTGTTTCGTGCATCCTCTTGTCCTCAATCAATCGACTTCTAACTCCTAAGCAATATGACTCCTGTACAGTTGGTACACTAAATATACTAATAACTTTTTTTAGAGGAAGCTTTATTCCTGTTTCGTTGAATACTGATTGAATATTAACATTGCAGCAGCTATTCCAATAAGACAGTTAAGGCGCCAGCGGAGAGTGAATTGCTCATACAAACGTAATACCAAAATAATTAGTAATTCGAGCATATTTCCTCCATATTATGCGATTATTAAGATTGAACTTGTATTTATCTAGGTCCCTGGATAATTATTTTTCCAAAATACTTTCCCAAAATTAAATGTAAGCACATTGCGTTTTGCATGTTTTTGCGACATAAACGACGTTTTCTCCTTATTTGTTTCATATTAAAACCAACGATATCTCACGTACTAATTGAACAGGAACATAGCCTATATTGTCAAGTTACAGAATAACAACACGAAGTTAAAAACACAACAATTTTTCATTCATCATTTTTGGTATTCACGGAACAAGACTAAATGTATAACAAATTCTGTACGCTCATATTGCTATCGCGCTTGCACGCGATCATGTGTCTTCAGCCAAATAGGGATAGCAATATACCGGCAAATTTATATTTGCGGTTCGAGTAGAAGTTGCGAGCGGCGGTCGCCGGTCCCTTAAAATAATAAAACTGAATAACTTTCTGACAGTAAGGCCCGCCCATACACGGACAGCTTCTTTTGCCCGTCTGCTATTGGGTCTTTTTCCACTACAAGATTTTTTAAAAATCTACTTCAAGTTAGCCCTTGACTGCGATCTCACCTGATAGTAAGTGATGATGCAGTCTAAGATGGTAGCGGGCTAACCTGTTAGGGGTATGGCAGTTATATTAAACCCATACCCCTAATCGGTTTCTACACGGCATCGTACCGGAACGCTAAATCGCTTGGCGGCACGTCTTTGCCGGTAGGGTGGTAACTAGCCACGGCCGAAGCCTCCCACCAGGCCAGACCAGAGAAAATTGAGAAAATTAAGAAGTTATAAATTTCCAAATTGACCCTGCCAGGGATCGAACCCGGGACCTCCGCACGTTAAGACAACAGCGCTCAACACTGCGCCACGGAGGTCGTCAAGTACGAATAAAAAGCATACTAATGTTAAAGGGAGTTTCTAAAGCTCAGGGAGCTCTAATGGCTCTGATAGTTCCTTAGTTAAGATGATTTATGACATGGCGATAATAAAAAAACCAGCTGAGTTTGTTGTGGGCTCTTGTCAGACCAGGGCGCGTTTGGAACCCTCGTAGCTTTAGTTTTAAGATACCGTAACTGATTATTACCATCATGTTTTATAAGTAAGTAATTGTTAACGTCAATAAGTGTACCTACAGGCTACAGTGTACCTATATTGAATAATTGAATTGAATCTTGAATCTAAAGTCTAGTGTTACCTTAGCAGCCTCCTCGCGCGTCGAGTAGCGTGCCAGCGCCAGTCCCTGGTTCAGGTAGAGGTGGAAGTTCTGCAGAGGCCCGTGCTGCACGCACAGGGTCTTCAGAGTCGAGCCGTCGATCTGTTTGTATCATACGCTATGTTAAAACCTCTGCTGAACTTGCTCATACTCAGGGCCACACATTGTATTATTGAAAAACTGTATTTTTACTGTTATATAAAACATATTATACTAGAAGGATGCTCCGCATACCGTGGACCGCTAAACGAACAAATGTCTCTATATACTGAAGCAACTTCGAATTAGTACAAGACTGTCGACCATTTGTTGCCAAAAGATTCTGGGTTACTTTGGTCACATTGCCCGCCGTCAACCTAGTAATCTGGATAAAATCAAAGTTGTGGGAAGGGTGGAGGGCAAAAGACCGCGCGGCCGATCACCTAGCCGCTGGTCTGACCAGGTCAAGTCGCTCACGGGCCTCCCGCTTACTACTGCATTGCGGAAAGCCGAGGACAGGACGGAGTGGAAGGCTATCGTGTCGAGCGTCACAAGGTCACTTCAATGCGTACACGACCTTCAGAAATAAAGAATGCGACCGAGAAGATAATAGAAAATTAGAGCAAGAACTCACTTGCATCGTTGTGCAATAATCTGGTCGTCGTACAACTATTACAGACACGTTTAACAATTGCGACTGTTCATTTCGTATCTTATTTTTTAGATTAGTGGAAAGATTTAAAAAAGGAAAATCTGTTTAAATAAAACACTAAAATTGTTTCTACCAAACTGGTTTCATTAGAAAGGCAATAATGCAAAGATGATTTTTTTTTCTTTTCTTTATCTAGTCTAGTGTAATGCACACGCCGGGTATCCGTTAGTCTTCTATTTTAAACGATAATTTAAGGTGTTATCTCGATTAGTTATTGAGATATAGTCGTAGTTATGAGCAAATGTATTCAAATTGATAATCCTATTCTCGAATCATAAATTACTCAAACATGATTAAAAGTTCTTATTTCTTACCTGAGCAGTAAGGTTCTTCAACAGCAGCCAAGTGGACGCCTGCCAAGACGGCACAGCGCGCGAGTTCACGTGATGCTGAGGCCACTTGGCCAAACCAGGGGGTGCGGGGCGGGGTTTAGCGCCCCAAGCGTCCGTGGGCTTCAGACCCCCAGCGGAGGTCGCGGGGGGCGCGTAACTCCAGGTGGCCGAGGACAGGGTCCTCTCACCCCCCGGTGGGGATGTCTTGCCCCCGAGCATGTCCGTGTCTTTAATACTGGGCAGAGAGAGTGGGGAGCGGACGACTGAGCCGGGGGTCATTGCCGGGTCGTCTTCCACGTTCTTCATTTGATTGCCCTGTTTACAAACATAATATTGGGTATTTTATCGAAAATTCATGAATCGCAATGAACTATCTGCAATGGAAACGCATCAATAATAATTTCTTTGTATAGAGTACACATGTTCCACATCAGAATTACATCATCATCATCATCATCCATCCAGAAGTGCACACTTCCAGTGAGACCATGAAGCAAACTTCTGTAGAAAAGTGTAAAAAAAAGTGAAGGAAAGTGTAAAAAAAGTGTAAAACAAAGTGAAGGAATGTGTAAAGTATTACCTTCCAGGGTTTGCCGGGCTCAAACTCAGGCACCAGGTCGTAGGCGGGCGGGTGCGAGGCGTGGGACGGCCAGGCGTCCTTGCCGTCAGCCACGTCAGCGCCCGAGTCGCCCCAACCTTCAGACCGGCCCATGCCCCATGTACTGTGAACACATATAATCTATAGTAGAATTTTTAATCGCACAACATTTTTTCACATTTCCAGTGCTACCAGATTTTTATCTATACTCAATATTATAAATGCGAAAGTTTGGATGTATGGAATCCATACATCCAAACTTTCGCATACTATGGAAGGATGTTTGTTACTCAATCACGCCAAAATGTCTGAACGGATCTGGATGAAATTCGGTACAGAGATATACTATAGTCTGGAATAACACTCTCTGTCTCTGCGTCGTATTCCTCATTACTGAGGGTCGTGACCCATTTCTATTAATCAAATAATGGTAGGAGTTTTCTTGATATATATGATATGATAGGCTACTTTTTATCCGGGAAAGTTAAAGAATTCCCGCGGGAACCAAAATACCTCAATCCACGCGGACGAAGTCGCGGGCATCAGCTAGGGAAAAATAAAAACTGCTGGGGACTAAAAAGATTGATAATATCACCCACTCACTAGGTACAGTAGTCACGGGTAACTATAGAAACGTGTCAAATATTGTGAGTCGGGTATGAATATTGAGAGTTTTTCAATCTAAAAAATAGAGGAACAGAAACCGGTTCATTGACTTTTTTTTCTGTCCCTTTAGCCCCATATTGTAGTTTTGACGGAATACAACACGTGGAAGCTGGTTGCCTAATTGCTGGTACGTGGCAGAAAATACTTGGAATAACGAGTGGTAGAAGAGACATGAGACAAGAGACAAGGGGATGCATCAAGATGGCGGGGATCATCATCTGATATACAAAGTTTTATAAGTGTCACGAAAGGAGTAAGAGACCAGTTAAGGAGTAATAGTTAGATTAGTTTATCATTTTCTTTGGAGTCGAATCGCGTCGCTATTGTCACTCACCCAGGACAACGGGTAATACAAACAGGTTTTCGCTAGAAGAATCTCAGGAAATACTCACGACTCAGGTTGCAGCCAAACTGTCCCAGTTGCGGGCTGGTGGGGGCATTAATGTTTTGGGCAGACAGCGGGCGGGACGTAAAGGCGACGCGACGCGAGCATTTGTATGTACTAGGTTAGTATGGAAGACGTCACACAGCCGTCGCGTTCGGCGTGAATACCACCGGAGCTCGGCGGGACGGGACGTGGACGTGACGCGATACGTTGTATTCTAGAGCGTTGTTTTTATTTACAAAAGTCCTCTTGTCCTCTCGTTTTCGTAGAGCTCTGCTGTTTTTGATCCTCTCTGTGTTTCACACCGGTAGAGGTTAAAGTTGGTTAGGTTAGCTTAGGTTTCTTAGATAATGCAAACAAAAGCAACACTTCTTCCATGACAGAATCACTTGACATCTTGTTTCAAAATGAGACAACGGGGAACGCTGCTCTGCACTGCACTTATGTGTAGCAGCACCAATTCGTTTAGAGCAAAAAGAAAGGCAAGAAAAAAAAGTCATTCAGAGTAACGACCTAGCACAGTCTCCGCACGCCATGTTGGAGGAAAAAAGGAAGGAACATATTTTAAAAAAAACGTAGAGCGCCCCGCTCGCTGTCTGACTAGAACTTTAGCGGGCCGGGCGCGCTACTGAAGTCCGTGCCGCCGACCTGAGCGATGGCAGCTTCCACTGCGACTGCTGGTTCCCGGGGCCGTAGCCAGAACTTCAGAAGCTACCAAAGTCTCACAGCAAATACTCACGACTCAGGTTGCAGGCCAATCTGCCCCAGTTGCGGGCTGGTGGCGGATTTAGCGGTGCCGGGCGCGCGGCTGAAGTCCGTGTCTCCGTCCTTGTCTAGCGACGGCAGCTTCCACTGCGTCAGGCGCGACTGCTGGTTGCCGGGACCGTAGGCCTGTTCAAAAGGATACACATTATATCTACAATACTCAAGTATATATTCATACAGTGTGCCCAGTACAGATCGACGCCCCTACAAATGAGACACGGCTACCATGACAGTAGTACCACTTAGTCTGAGATCTATAGAGCATACTTTGACTTGGCTCAGACTTTACTCAGAGTTAAAATGAGATGGACTTATGTGAGTGACATAAATCTCTCGTGTTTTAACCATGTCTTAAGTCTAAGCAAAGTCAAAGTTCGCTGTATAGATCTCACACTCAGAGTTACACTTTACACGAAAATAGATGTCTGAACCCCGAGAAGAAACCTAAAGCCAGAATGTATATTGAAAATCTTAATAAAAATGAAATGTTGTCATGTCATTGGTAGCGCATAACTTGAGAACAGCTAGACCGATTTGGCTTATGGTTTCATTTGATGTTCTCGATAGTCCATTTAAGACTTTTAGGGAAAGGAGAAGTTTTCTGGAAAATTCGGGAAAAACTGAAAGTGCACTTTTCTATGGGATTTTTGTAGAAACTCGATTTATTGTCGGGTTAGCTAGTTAAAAACAAAAATGGGAATAATAAATGAAATTTAAAGATTAAAAATTAAAATGAGAAATGTAAATTAAAGTGCTAAATGAAAATGATAATTTTTAATATAAATTGAAATTAAAAATTAAAATGAAAAATTAAGTACTGGTTGATAGCGGCGAATAGCTGGTAATGAACTTACTGATTGCGTGTCCTTTATGTTCAAGTCGCTGAAGTTGTTGTGCAGCGGCGCGAGCGGGTCGTGGCTCTGCTTGAACAAGTCGCTGCCACCGGTCTGTTGCTTCATGTAGAGAGCTTGCTGGTTCGCTATTTGGTTCTGTACAAAGGATTACACTCATTGGTTTTCAAATTCAACTTGGATTAACCAATCACGTATTTTAGTGCGGTAGAAATCATCCCGCACCCCTTTCGATTCGCCAAAGAGCTCTAGAGATACATAGATACAGTGCATTTGCTTTTGTCTTTTTGACAACAAAGACAGTGCATGGCTGCAATCAGACTTGCTTGCAAGTGGTGATGCAGCCTAAGGTGGAGCGCGCTTGCGCTTGCCTATATTGTATTATAATATGTTGATTATGTCATGGTAATGCGAATTGAATAGTTCAAGGATTTTAAGAAATCACAAACACTCCGTTTTTCATCTTTTTATTGAGGTGGAATAAAGAAGGTTCAATCGCATAAACGAAAGTAGGTATAAAGAAGGGCGGCCCAAACACAAAATCAAAAGCTGCCTGGAAGAAAGATTATCACGTTTGTATCATTCTTATTTTATGACTTCATAAACGAGAGAATGTGTGACCACCACGTTAAGGCGCTCTCAGTTCACGAGATTAAAATACAGGCGTGCGGGGGTGAAATGGTGCAATCGCATGTCGCAAAAAATTGAAGTTTCTTATTTTATTTTACGCTATGACAGCGGAAACCCCTTAGTAAATTACAGACACGTTATAATTGCTTCACGAAGAAAATACAATAAGCAATGACTTACAATGGCTTCACAATCTATTCTCAGATATATCTATAAACATAAGAAATACGTACCTGAAGGGCAGTGATTTGTTGCTTGGCCTTCGTGATCTGCATGGAATACTGCATCGCCATGCTCGAGTTCGGCTTCGGTATGGTCAGCGTGTGCTGCTGGACCAAGTGTTGCAGCACTTTGATCTATGACAAAATAAAAATATTCATATAAATAAATAATAAATAAATAAATAAAATAGCCTTTTATTTCCGAACCTAACTTATACATAGAAGTTTTATATAAAAATATTAGTTTTCTAAATTATGTCTCTAAGTTCGGCGTGCCTGATGGCATAGGCCTCCTCCAACTCTCGCCATTGGGCTCGATCTGCTGCAACCCTTGTCCAAAAAGGGCCCAATGTCCGACGAATGTCGTCTTCCCATCTTCTGGTAGTATTCATATAATAATTATAATTTTTACTTCTGGTACCTTATTATCTACACTAATATTATAAAGAGGAAAGATTTGTTTGGTTGTTTGTTTGTAATGGATAAACTCAAAAACTACTCAACCGATTTTATAAATTGTTTCACCTATAGAAAGCTACATTATCAGCGAGTAACATAGGCTATATTTTATTTTCAAAAAAATTAGAGATCCTTACGAAAATTGCAATAACGAATTGAAAATTGTACGATTGTAAATTGTAAAGTTTAAAATCGTGCATTGTCGAGTCAACATCTCCTGAAGATGCTCCGGTGTCGGAGTGAAACGTACGTTGAGAATAATTTAGAAGATTTATGTGGTGTGGTGATTGGTGAATATTGCAAGCTGCAAGTGCAAGATACACTATACCACATATATTTGCCTATTGTTGCGGATTATAGCAAATTAAATTTCAAGTTCCTTCATAACCATTTTTATGATTTACAAATTTGGTCTAAACCAATGCTTTGTTGTTGTTGTTGTTGAGGCTCCAGTTCCGTACGACCTGTATCACTGCGACCGTCTCCGATCTATTGTGATCACCTCTACTTCAAATTTCCTCGCCAATACTTGTTTCCGCCAGGAATAGCAGCGTTTTCTTGACTGGAATACGGGAAGCGTCCTTTAGGTCAATAATATGTTTGCCCAGATGGATACTTCGTTTATGCATTAAAGCAGGACATTGGCAGATAATATGCAGCGGAGTCTCAAATGGATTCCTGGCATAATCTGCAGATATCCGTGTCCCTGAGCTTAAGGTTAAACATGTGTCTGTTTAGACCGCAGTGACCTGTTAAAGCCCGCGCTATAATGCGTAGGTTTTTCCTGCTGAGCGCTAACGCCTCGCAGGCGGCCTTCTTGTTGAAGGTTTTAACCAGCGCCTTGGAGTGGTTTAGACCACATAAGTAACCACGTAACCAATGCTTTACTTTCCAAGATGTTTTTACCGACATAGTATTAATCCTTATCAAAATAAATATGTTATTCATCTCAAGTATCTAAAAGAACCCGTGCGAAGCCGAGGCGGATCGCTAGTATATTATAATAGCATTGTTTAAAAATACATACATTGCGCTTCCGATTAGCCCGTGACCTCACCAGAAATCCAGCCATGCCAGAAAACCAGCGCTGCAGTCGACTGGCTGCAGCATCAAGCTAAGGCAGCGCCTCGTTTAGCCAATAAATATAGATTCTAAGTTTGTTTTAAGGAGTGAGTGCCCAGGTCTCGTGAACCAAAGTTGGCTTAAATCTTGGTTGGCACCTTGGTTCCATGAGAGCTGTGGTACTCCATGTATGTTTCATTTAGTGTAATTTTTTTTTGGCTAAATAAAAGATTATAACTATACATAATATCCGGATAAACTCACGTGTTCTGTCGGAAAAATGCCCGACTAGTTTCGAACCCGTTCGGGGCCCTTATTCATGAGCCTGTTCGCGCGACGCGGCCGCTACTCGACTCATCCATCATCCATTCGTCCGTGCATTTTCCATTCGTTCCAGTCGGGCATTTTTCCGACAGAACACGTGAGTTTATCCGGATATTATGTATAGTTATAATGAATATCACTCACGATAGTTTAAATGTTAAAATAAAAGATTATTTAATTATTATTTATTTATTATTATTATTCAAAAACAATAAAAAGCCATACTAATATTATAAATGCGAAAGTGTGTCTGTCTGTCTGTCTGTCTGTCTGCTACGCTTTCACGGCCCATCTGTTCAACTGATTTTGATGAAAGTTGGTATAGGGCTAGTTTGTGTCCCGGGGAAGGACATAGGCATAGACTTCGTCCGCGTGGATTAAGGTTTTTAGTTTCCCGCGGAAACTCTTTAATTTTCCGGGATAAGTAGCCCATGTGCTATTCCAGACTATAATCTATCTCTGTGCCAATTTCATGCAGATCCGTTCAGCCATTCTGGCGTGATTGAGTAACAAACATCCATCTATCCATCCATACATCCATCCATCCACTTTCTCATTTATAATAGTAGTATAGATTGTAGTAGATACTGAAGCGCGGTGCGCCCCCCGAAATTTCTTGACAAGTTGCTGATAATACGAATAATAAGTAATTTTTATTTATTTTCCATTAAAACCCTGTCAAACTAAAATCCGTCGTTAATTTCGAACTTTCATTACACAGATAGATTCGGACTTCGAAATTAAGTCATGGTAATATTATGTCAGAGTTATTTACGAATACAAATAACAACATTATAAATAATTCCATCAGCCTGATTTCCGAGGTCAACATAAATCCAAACAACATAGATACGTATCAGCACCATCAACCAAAGTTAGAAATGTAAAATCGTCCTAAGGTGTTTTTCCTTTCGCAGCAGAACGGTCCATAATGTTATTTGCATACAATAGATAATAATTGGCATAACGACCCCAGCGGACGATGAATACCGAATCACGAACGCAGATCTACTTTGAAGTATCGAACTGAATTAAATTGAAACGATAAATAACAAGGCCTCGACACAGGTGGTTTCCTTTCAAATACGGAGACATTGTAAATGCTGGTAATTTTATGCTGTTTTGTTCGACTTACCTTTGTGGTCTATTTTATTTTGCGGTTCACCTGTTTATTTACGATAAATTAATATTATGATGTAGTAAACTTGGGTGTAGAAATATATCAATGGATCGAGGACTGAGTAAATTATATAATATAACTAGCGATCCGCCCCGGCTTCGCACGGGTAGCACTAATAATCCTAATCTATATAATACTAGCGATCCGCCCCGGCTTCGCACGGGTAGCACTAATAATCCTAATCTATATAATATTAAACTATCCTATCTCTCAAGTTAGATCGAACTGCACATGGTGTGCGAATTTTATTATAATCGGTTAAGTGGTTTAGAAGTCCATTGAGGACAAACATTGTGACACGAGATTTATATATATTAAGATAAACTATCCTATCTCTCAAGTTAGATCGAACTGCACATGGTGTGCGAATTTTATTATAATCGGTTAAGTGGTTTAGAAGTCCATTGAGGACAAACATTGTGACACGAGATTTATATATATATAGATAGATGGGGCTGATTCTGTATAACACAATCTCTAAACTAAACTAAAATGGCAGCTTTAAATATAGTTTCGCCCTTTCCGTAGGGCGTATTATGAAAGGGTTAGCAATATTTGTAATGCTCTAGTTTTAGTTTAGTTTACAGATTGTGCACTACAGAATCAGCCCCATTATCTTATAAAATTTTGTCTTTTAGCAACACGCGGCGTTTGCAGGACACAATTCTGCCGCATCCCAATAAGAACTTGAGAACTATACCCACTAATACAATAGTATGCGCTGCAGCCGTCCAAAAACAACGCGGCATTCGGCACGCCGCGCGATTACCGCGCGACTGTTTGGACTGTTTTAAAGTAAGAGCCCGCGCGCACGGGCAACTAACTAAAAGTCAACGTGCAACGTCCATGGAGTTGATATCCCAACTCCAACGACTTTAAAGTTTCCCGTGCGCGCACCTAAAAAGTTGCCCGTGCGCGCCGTATCTAACAAAAACATTTATTTATAAGTTGCGAGCATGATTCTAGTTAACCATAAGTGGACATCCGCAATCACCATTACTCAATATAAGCTGAATATTTGTATACAACATACGTAAATAGGAGTCTATAGCATGCGGTTTGTTTGCTAACAGCTTCCTTTTCACTGGAACTAATGACTCACGCCCGTCATCATTTACTACGCGTAATGTTACGCAACGCCCTTTCAATCTGGGTTTGTTTGTAAACAAATTATTTCATTTATTTTTATATACCTTTATACATGCATTTTTGCACGAGGTTTTGCGAGTACACAATTTGAAATACAGAGGAACAGCGAAGTACACAGTACAGATATTCATATTTCATACAGTACCCAGTACAGATCGACGCCCCTACAAATGAGAGACACGGCTACCATGACAGAAGTAGCACTTAGTCTGAAATCTATAGAGCGCACTTTGACTTAGCTCTGACTTAAGACAGAGTTAAAACGAGATAGATTTATGACACTCGCCATAAGTCCATCCCATTTAAAATCTAAGTAAAGCCTGAGCAAAATCAAAGTACGCTCTATAAATCTCAGCATTAGAGGTACTCTGAACTCTCACTTATGGCTGAGAGAGGTAGAAAACTCTATACGACATTAGAGTGACAGAATTTTTATTGAAAATTCTACTGCAGGGCAATCTGCTAAAAATGACAGCTACAGTGTAACGATCGCAATCACCTCTGATTGGTTAACACTCTTCCACTATTGGACAAAATCCATTGACGCAGCAAGAATACCATAAATTCAGCCAATCACAACAATTGATACTGTAACAATGATTGATGCAGGAATTACACAATCGCCCTGCTGGTTTGATCCGTCACGTGACACGTCCCGGTTACCCCGCAGCATTACAGCCTTGGTCGCCTTCGTCGAACAACTGGTAGGAATGTATGTATGTATGTATATTCTTTATTGTACACCACAAAAACACAAAAGAAACAAGATACAAGGAAACTTAAAATATAGGTACAATAAGGCGGTCTTATCGCTAAACAGCGATCTCTTCCAGACAACCTTAGCGCTAGGGAAAAAATGGAGTAGAGGACAACGGGAGGTGGTGCAAAAATAAAAATAAACTTAAATACTAATATCTAAATAAACTAACCTATACCATTTATATAAAACATAATTATGATACACTAATATATACAAAATAATTATAATAGACATACGTAAGACTAAATAGACTATAACTTAATACATAAATAAATATACTTACAAAAGGAAAAAAAGAAAAATATACATGCCGCTATTAAAGATAACAAAGAGACAGATAATGCTTTTTGACCTCAATTTTAAACTTATTTAAGGTTTTAGCACGGTGAATATGTGAGGGAAGTTCATTCCAAAGACTGAAGGAATGTTAAGAAAAAAAAACTTACTTGCTGTAACAGCTGGTTGAGTAGGACCAACGTTGGTGGCGCCAGCGGTTGGTTCAGGATCTGGTGGTTCAAGTATCCAGCGGACACGGCCATTTGGATCTGTTGCACGAGCATGCGCAGTTGGGCCGTGCTGGGCTGAGCGCTGCTTCCTGATCCGCTGTGGACAATAATGCCTTGAGGTTTTGCCATGGAGGTAATATATTGGGTTCGGTACTTCGGTTTAAATATTAATCAAAAACAAACTTTATTGTTTGGAAATAAAGTTCTTTTTGTAACCAGTAGGTAGATTATCTTTACATAACAGAGCGCATTTAAAAGCATTTGTAACATCCTTATACCCTTATATCTATGATTAAGTAAACTATTAATAGCAAAGTCGGAATGGCAAATTAACCGTTTAGAAAACGTTAGTTAGTTAATTTATTTATGACATCTTTTTTTGTATGAAAATGACAACATAATTGTAGCTAATAAATAAGTCAATGGTGTCAGGGCGATGCGCCCTCTAATAACCGCCGCCCCATATACTTCTACCGTCTATTTAGATCACCCAGTCTAGGCGAAGTCGATAGTATATGTCCGCCCTAATAATTGCCTCAATCAATAACCCGTATGGAGAACCTCAATCAACTACAACGGAATCAGAACTTTAGGATTTCTTGCTCTTTCGATCCTACACGGGCACGACTTTCTAGCTTGCTTAGTACAGACACGAACGACGTAACTATTATTAAATTCTTGCATTCCATGTCCACTGGAATCTTGCTTGGTTAACACAATAAATATAAAATTCCTTTTACGTCTTGGCAAATGTTTTTAGACCCAAGTAGTCGCTTTTGGCCTTCAGAGAACTTGACTTAATAACTTCAAAAGAAAGTTATTAATTTGTCATAGTCGGGAAAATATAATTTGAAATTTCCATAATATCTTCTTCTTTCTCTTTGCCTTTTCCCATTATTTCGGGTCGGCTCTCCTCGTCTGTTTGCGCCAAGACATACAATATAAAGGCAGTTAACCTTAATCTTTTTTTTTGAAACAGGAATCCGCATTTTTTTTTCTAACAAAAGGTGTTGTCACTGATTCATTGATTAAAACAACCCCATGATGAATAAATGAAATCCATTTGACATCTTCAGGTAAAGGCAGATAGCACTAACTCTGGGATTTTATTAGGTATCAAAAAGTCAAAATATGTTTATTCAAAATCGGTACATACACAGAACACTTTATGAATGTCAAGTATACAAAGTATAAGACGTGACGGTATCTTAAAACTAAAGCTATGGGGTATTTTATGATTGTAAGTTGTTACTGTGTATCGATCGCTATCACCTCGATTGGCTACTCTTTCGCTATTGGTCAAAATCAATTGTCCCAGCAAGAATAACAATGATTACAAATAGATTTTTTAGTCAGGCAGCTTTTACAGTCGGGCTACACATCTCCGTGTCAAAGAGGCGTTGGGCGGCGCTGAGGGCTGAGGGAGGGCGTTGACACAGAAAACCCTTACAAAAATGAGAACTTGCCAAAGAGGTATGGGACGCAGCATATCAGGCTATAGTAGAAGAGATAGGAAAAGATGCCAAGATCTAAGACGTATCACTAAGCTCGAAGATGTTCCAAACTAAAAAATTGAAATGGAGATGGACAGGACACATGCTACGAGACAAAAACAAGAAGTGGACCAGAGCATTGACCGAATGGGAAGTTAGGGATGGCTTAAAGCGAAAAAGGGGTAGACAAAGGATACGCTGGGTTGACGACATAAAGCAGACGGCTGGGACCCTATGGACAAGAGAAGCTCAAAACCGAACTGAACACCTGGAGAAGGCCTATGCGCCAGAGGGCGCGCTGATCGCAACGGACGCTAAACTGCAAAGTTTTTAGACTAATCTTATAATATAATGTGTATTGTAAAAATGACTCAGCAATAAAGGCTTTATTTATTTACTAGCTGATGCCCGCGACTTCGTCCGCGTGGATCGAGGTTTTTCGTTTCCCGCGGGAACTCCTTAATTTTCCGGGATAAAAAGTAGCCTATGTGTCATTCCAGACTATAATCTATCTCTGTGCCAAATTTCATCCAGATGCGTTCAGCCGTTGGGGCATGATTGAGTAACAAACATCCATCCATACATCCATCCAAACTTTCGCATTTATAATATTTATTTGATTATTTATTATTATTACACATTTCCGGATTTTAACTTTGAAACTTAACAATCTGGGCACAGGTTTGATACTGAGAATTAGGTCATAACTCTTTTCGCTCATTCACTGATTAAAAAGCCGATGAATGAATGAATAAACCCTTTGAAGAAATTATCGTGCGATGATTTGTCATAATTAATTATGTGAATGGAAATCTTATAACACATGAACATAAAATGAATCGTTATCTAATTAAATATACAACTCTTATCTCTTGTGGTAAAGTTAAAAATATTTTGCAATCAGTATCTGCTTCACTCAGTTGAAGTGATAAACATTATTACATCCATACTAACATAATTAATGCAAAAGTGTGTTAGTCTGTCTGTCTGCTACGCTTTCAGGGACTAGCTGTTCAATCGATTTCAATGAAATTTGGTGCAGAGACAGGTTGCAATCCGGAGAAGGACTCAGGATCAAGTCCTTCTAAGGATTGCAACCTGTCTCAGGATCATTTTTATTCTGGAAAATTACAGTTCCGAGATTCAAAGAATCCCCATGCGGACGATGTCGCGGGTATCATCTAGTATACAATGGGTCAAAATATGCGATTTTACCTAGGTTAGCGACGAAAGCGACACGACGCAATACGACGCTATAGAAGATGAAAAACTTATGTATGCGACAACATGACAGGCCATCTATAACTGTTTGATACTGTCGCGTCACGTCGTATCGAGTCGCGGTTTCGTATTTGTCGCTGACGTAGGAGAGGGCCTAACTCTCTTGTTGGAATTTAGAAAAATGAAGACATACAACAAAGACAAAAAACCAGTACTCCTTCAAGGCAGGTTCCCTCACTCAAGACGACTTTGTCTCTAGTGTATGCTATACTCTCCTACTGCAAGCACTGGAAGGGTCAAGAACTTACCTATTGGGATTGTAAGAGGGATGATGCTGCACAGAGGGCGGTGGTGGCTGGTTGAGCAGTTTCTGCACAACAGCAGGCGGCACCGAAGGCACGGAGGGCTGTGGCTGGAAGGGGCCGTGGTGGAAATGGTCGTCCCGTCTCCAGCCATCGCCGCGTGCTGCTACTAGTATCTCCAAGGCTTCTTCAGCATTCATGTCGCGACTGCGGAGTGCCGCTTCCACGTCTTCTTTCTTGTAACCCAATTCGACGAGATATCTACGACAAGACATAAATATTAGCAATTCTGTACCACACTGTAATGTTTGCAGGCTCTGTAGTCTGGACCTTAAGAAAGATGCGGTTTTTTTAAATCTCTTTTTATTTTTGGGGTTTGGTATTTATTAAATGCGATATGGTAATGATTTATCAAGACCACAAAGAAGTTGATGAATACTGGACTGACCTGAAAGTCATGAAATATAAGCAAGGGAAGTTGTTGTAGTACAATAACTATTTAGCGCCACAAAAACAGCATTGCATTAAGGCTCTAATAAAAATAAATTGTGCAACCCACATGCCAAAAGAGTTGGCGAGTCGATTACTGTGTTGCTCTTTTTGAGGCTTCCCAGAACCTGTTAAGATTAACAATCAGAAAACAGCGAAAAAATAAAGTAAAAAAACCAACCTGAATTGTTTGCTGTTCCACACCATCTCTTTAGGCAGCTGCTTGCCGTGTGACAATGCGCCCTGAGGAGGCTTGGGTCCGCCCCACTCTCCAATATCATCAGGCCAGGCCGCGGGTCCACTGGGCTTCGCCTTAGGTACAGGCCATAGAGCAGGGCCGGACGCATCCGGCCAGGCAGGGACATCTCTCTCCCCCCATCCAGTCGCGTGAGGTTCCTCCCATGAACCGTTCCGTTGAGAATGGGCTCCCCATACTGCATCAGGTTTGGTAGGCGCGGGGGCAATTCTTTGGGAAGCGGGTGGCCCTTGAGGCGCTCCTCGGGACATGCCGCCCATACCGCGTTGCCATAGTGACGTGCCGTCATCGAAACCGGTTCCGGTGCGACGCGACGCCGGTGGGGATGGCTCTTCCCATCCGGATGACTTGATTGGTTCTTTGGGACCCTGATTGAACGAACACATACGTCTGAATTCTGATAATGGATGCAAAGAAGAGGGTGTAACAAACTAATTGGGAAGAAGTATGGTAGCTGTGTTATAGACGATTTATAAATGCGACGTTGCCGCTTCGTGAGCTGTAGGTACTCCTAAGTAAAATTTCTAGTAAGTTACAGCGGGAATTTTTATTCTGTTTTTATAATACACCATGATTTGATTTTAAAAAATCTAGTTAACAATCAACTCAAAGTTGTCCTGTATACAAAGTGACACATTTAATTCAGACAATGTATGGCTATCTGCTGTACACCATCACTTAATTATAGTAAAAGGACAGCTCTAAATATATTGCTTTCCTTTTCATAATACCTACTCCCTGTGGAAAGGGAGAGCACTAGATTTATAACTGTAATTTTAGTTTAGAGATTGTGTGAAACAGAATTGGTAGCAGTGATTAGATTACGAAAAAAAAATTCTTACCTGTGCGCCCCATTGGTTGACACTGCTAGCAGGCATCATCTTGTTAGGTCCACTAGGGTGCTGATGGTGCTGGTTCCACATATCCCCATTGAGACGGCCGGAGATTCCTCCGCGAAGGTCATGACGCGGATCCGCGGGCTGCTGCCTCGGGTCAGGTGTACGGTGAGGGTCCAGTCTAGGATCGGATGGCCTGTGAGGTTCACCCCAAGCATTCCAATCGTCCTTTTTCGGTGCTGGCCATTGCTGAGTATGCTGGGGAGGCCCAGCCGGCCACTGCTGGGGTGGTGGCGCCCCCGTCCAAACATTCGCAGAATCAGCGGCATCGTCATCTTCGCCCCAAGTACCCCCGATATTCGTCGTCGGAGTATGTCCCCATGGAGTTTTAGAAGCGGGCTGCGGCGGAGGCTGTCCCCCGTTCCTCAAATTAGCCTCCCAAAGATCAGTTCCGAGAAAAGCACCATTATTTATACTCGGCTTCCAAGCCGGTTGAGCTCCAGTAGCCGGCTCAACTTTCGAACCTGGTTCCGGAGACCCAGGCACATCCCAATTGGTGTCCTGGTTCACGTGTTGCTAAAAATAAAATTAACGTGTCTCTTTTGATGGAATCTTTGCCAACTTGCAATATAATTCTGTCTTAACATGCTGATTTATGATTATTTAAATTTTAGCGGCGACTATAAAGAAAGATAATTTACAGACACCACCTATATAATATACTTTAGTTAAGTGCTTTCATAAAGTGTAAGAATTTATTAAGTTACGTAATAGAAATACAAGTTTGTATTCAAAGCTCCTGTTGTTTATATTTGGTGATGTGAAATTCAAAGGCGTCAGGTCAGACACGAAACTAGCGACGGCCGAGCGACGGCGACAGCGGGGCGATGGTGTCCAAAAGCTGGTGACTAGCTGAAATTGTGGAAAAATATAATTTCGTTCATCGGTGAATCCAGTTCTGCCAGTCTGGTAGAGCGTTTGCGGTTATTTCGCTACTGCGCAGCATATAACATTCGCAAAAAAAACCGAAATATCATTTTTTTATCTTTAAGTTTTATACTAGAATTCGAAAAAATAAATCCCAGACGTTTTTGTCGGTTAAAAAGTATTACCAGACCTCTTTCAAATTGTTCCCGAAATTCGTCGCCAGCTCTTCGACTAATTGCATCGCTAAATTCGTGCCCGTACACAGAGTAATTTTGGCATTCAAACGTAAATAACCCATGGCATAGCCAATCCTTCGCCCACGACAAACTATTTACATTGTTAAAACGATCCACATTTATATTTCAAATCATAGTCTGTCGTCAGTTAACTGTACAATGTTGCAAATGGAGCTTAGCAAGTGAGGTAGGTCGTCCAGTAAAACGTTAAAAATAGAATTAATGAATATTGCAACTTCAGCCTAGTCGGCGAAAAATCAATGTTCGATACATTGAATTTTCTGTCAGTTGCAAGGGTTTAGAAAAACCTGCACACTATTTTATTACTACAGGGTTAAACGGCTAACCTAAGCCAGCAAATTATTTTAAGTTTAACAGTTCCTGGCTTTTTTAAAACAAAGTCTTTATTTTGATAACAACATAATAGGCTTATCATTAACTATGAGATTTACGCATTGTCCTCATGTAAATAAACATGACTCAGAATCTGATTATTATAAGCGCATATAATTTGATAGGATATAAATAAGTTGGTACTAAAAACTGAACCTATTTTTCTTGATCAAATTTTTGTATGTCACAAACACAACTCACACAGTCATAATGGGTTTGTCATATTCATAATGGTGCAATTGTACCATTATGAAGGCAGAAAAACATTGCGAAATCCACCGAGAGAAACATCTTGCCGCACTGGTGGAATCGCATTTTAACAAAAACATCGCACGTTCATTCTTAGATTAGACGCTAGGATGCCGCGTAGACGGTGTGTAGGCAAGCAGTTTTAAGCCTACTTCTATCGTAGACTACAGACAATCACTTACCATTAGTTTGACGATCTTCCCCCTGGCGCATTGAGCTTCAGCAATATTGAGCGCTGTAGTCGTGGGAGGTCCCGGGTTCGATTCCCGGCAAGGTCAATTTGAGATTTTATAATTTCTGAATTTTCTCGGAGGCTTCGGTCGTGGCTAGTTACCACCCTAACAGCAAAGACGTGCCACCAAGCAATAAAGTGTTCCGGTACGATGCCGTGTAGAAACCGATTAGGGGTATGGGTTTTATATAACTGCAATACCCCTAAAAATACCCCCGGGATTACAGGTGAGATCGCAGTCAAGGGCTAACTACTAGTGAATTTAAAAAAAATTACCACCTATGATAGAATAGTAAAGTCGATCTCTACTGAATCCTTTGCTTTGCTGTAGTCGGATAAATATAGAGGATATTACATTTATTACAATACTAGCTGATGCCCGCGGCTTCATCCGCGTGTAATAAGTTTCTTTTAAATCCAATTTAAGGGAACTACTTTATTTTCCCGGATAAAAGGTAGCCTATGCCCGCGGCTTCATCCGCGTGTAACTTCTTTTAAATCCAATTTAAGGGAACTCCTTTATTTTCCCGGATAAAAGTAGCCTGTCACTCTCCAGGTCCTCAACTATATACCCATGCGAAAAATCACGCCGACCCGTTCTCTGTCGCGGCGTGATTGAAGGACAAACCAACAAACAAACACACTTTCCCATTTATAATGTTAGTATGATAGATACTTACGCCGCCCCAGCCGTCCTGGCTGTACAACGCCTCTCGCATAGAGTTCAACTGTTCTATTTTCGCCGAGGAATTGTTCGAGATGTTCCCGTTGCTACCGGTCGGTGACGGGCCGTTTGTGGTCGCGGGGTTGGCACCATTGCCGTTACCATTGGCGGCATTGTTTGTTCCTACAAAATTTGGTATTTTACTACCGAGGACACCCAATGCGTGCTTTTATAATTTCTATCGTGACGATATTACCGTGCACGTCCAGCCCCCCAATCATGTAAGGATGACCGATGAAATCGTTAAAAATCTGCGGCAAAGTAAATAAACCATAACAGCATTAAATTAGAGCTCAATTTCGTGTACCCATTCTTATACGTTTAGGTATGTACGATACTCAAACGTATAAGAATGGATACGCGAAATTGAGCTCTAATTCAATGCTGTTATGGTTTATTTTACTCTGACGAAAATCTTAAACGTTTGATCGGACATTCTTACATGATTGGGGCCCTGGGCATCACAACAAAGGGAAGTAAAATGTATGGAAACACTTGAAGAGGCTTTTAAATTTCCATCCACGATAACGTTATAAGTTATAACGTGCATGTCCATGTAACACATTTTTGCTGTGGACGTTGACGTCAACGGTAAAATCGAGAACGTCGACGTCCACGATAACGTGACGTTCAGTATTGAAGTAAAACTTCTTTACGCACGATTGACTTGGGGAGTAAGCTGGTGAATGCGTGACGAGAGCGTTACGAAAATTAGTGATTAGTGATTAGTATAATAAGTTAGTGAAGATAGGAAGAGAGAGAGTTACGTTTCGTATATTACTGTAGGGGCGAGAGAGGTGCGAGCACACATTTTCTTTCTCTCTTTCTCTCATAGCCAGCCACTAAGTTTTACTTCAGTCATGTGGTCTAAAGCACACTCGTTTTTTATCCGAAGGCGGACTTATCGGGGTTCGTTCTTAGGCAGGCAATTAGGAGTCTTTAATGCAAACCTGTTCAAGGGTTTAAGGTTTATCAGTACTTTTCCCAGCCGGTGTAGGGATCTCAAGTCATACATTAAATATTAAGAGTTCATTTTAATCTGTCAGAGGTTTTTTTTTTTTTTTTTATTTTATTTGTACTTACCATTACTTTGAGGTGCACCATTGTTGTTCGGCTGTGAGGTTGGCATATTAGGCGGGGAGGTCTGCCAACTCTGCGACGCGGCACTGGTCGGCGGTATCTGATTGCCATTTCCCTTATTGCTGTTCACTATAAGAGATGTTTCAAATGTAATAACATATCTAAATCGCAATTTAGTAGATAACTAAAAATGAAATTTTAGTTCTAGTGATAATTTCGGTTGTAGGCAACAAAACCAACAATTATATTAAAATTATTACTATTACGGCTCCCGCGCTGATCCTGCTCTCAATTTTAATTATATTATAAGTCTTTCTAATAATATATTATTATTCTTAAAATAATGACATACCAAAACGATCGCTTGCCATTTTTACCCAATAATATGTTTTTCACAAGCACTGCGGGATTTTTTGTCAAAGCTAAAAATAAACTTATATTTTTTTGATGTTAAACTAAGTACCTAAATATTTGTTAAGAATTATTATCACCTTTTATATATGACGCCCCTGAGATAGACGGATGGACGGGTCGCGGAGGTTTAGTAATAAATAGGATCCTGTATGATACCTGTGTACCACCACCGCCAACACTACAGCCCATTAACGTCCCACTGTTGGGCACAGGCCTCCACCCTCAAAGGAAAGAGGGCAATTAGAGCTTAGCCCACCACGCTGCTCCAATGCGGGTTGGCGGGCGCTAACGACTATTATCATGTTAGTGATAATAACCGGGACCGACGGCTTAATGTGCTCTCCGAGGCACGGGGGTGAAACACCGCCAACTTCCTAACTCCGAGCTAGTACTGAGAATTTCTAATCAGAAAACCCCAACATTTAATTATGGCCCGACCCGGGATTCGAACCCGGGACCTCGTCAGCCGCAGTCGAAAATGATAACTAGTCTAGCCACTCACAGTCAGCCTGGGAAGTTGGCGGCCGCTGAGTGCTGTTCCACTGTTGAGTATTACTGGTTCCGTTATTGCTTTGGCCACTGGAATTACCACCCCAATTCGCAGCTGATGGGAAAATATAAAATTATTAATAAAACTATCAGCACTTGGCAGCTTTTGGCCTGGTGTGAGGCTTCGGCCGTGGCTAGTTACCACCCTACCGGCAAAGACGTGCCGCCAAGCGATTTAGCGTTCCGGTACGATGCCGTGTAGAAACCGAATAGGGGTATGGGTTTAATATAACTGCCATGCCCCCAACAGGTTAGCCCGCTACCATCTTAGACTGCATCGTCACTTACCATCAGGTGAGATCACAGTCAAGGGCCAACTTGTGGTGGATAATAAAATAAAAAAATATTTTCTTATCACAGTTTAGCAATCATATAGTTGGGCGACGAATGTACCTCACCGTTCGTTCGTATCACGCGTCTGATTTGAATAGTTACCTAGTGCGATAAAGCCTCCTCGTAGATTTGAGTGAGTTTGGAAACATATTTCAAATAAATATAGCAAGCAAAACCTAATTTCAAGTGATTGGCGCTGCCCATCTGCAGCATAGGAACCATCCAACTCTTCTTAGTTCATTGTGATTTTTTATAAGAATAATAATGTTAAGTATTGAAATAAATTTATTTGGCCGAAAAATTAATAATATTAATTTCTAGACTTTCAATTCAGTCAAAGTCTATTTTCCAGGGTTCCACCTTGAGTATAATGCGTGGGGTTTTTCAAGCTCTTGACCTTACGACTCAAACCTGAGCTCAACCATTTTCCCACATAACCCAAACTTTTGCATTAATGACGTTTTCTCACCAATTTTGTGGCAAGTACAGACAGAGACCCATGAATCTGTATGATTGTTAAACTATACTCCTAACACAATGTCAAGAGTAAACTAACTCTGGCTAAATAGTATTTTTAAACTTAATCTAATAGTTGCGAACATTGAGGAATTATTTTATTAATTTGATGACTGAATGTTAACAATGTTGATTATACTGTATGAAAGCTTAACATGACACAGAAAATTATAGTTTATTATTAATATAATAAATTGCAGTAACTATCAAAGAAAGATCATCAGGCTTTCCTATTACTTAGATAATTATTATAGATCTACGTTTAAAAAATCCAAGTAATGAGAAATTAATTATTAATTATTTGTCAGTTAAGGTTTACTTGATTGTGAAACAGGCTCTAAATATTCAGTTGTGTTTATTCTGTAGTACAAAATCTCTAAATCAACAAGTTTAGGTACATCTAGTGCTGTCCTGTTCCACAAGGAGCATTTCGAAAGGGATAGCAATACATTTAGACCTGTCATCTTAATATACCTAGTTTAGAGACTGTGTCTATTCTGTATAACACAATCTCTAAACTAAAATGACAGCTTTAAATCTTTTCTGTCCCATTTCCACAGGGGTATTATGAAAAGGTCAGTAATATTTTTAATGCTGTCATTTTAGTTTAGTTTAGAGATTGTGCACCGCAGAATCAGCCCCAATGTATGTAACAAAGGAATGTGTAAATAATAATTAGTTGAGATAGTTACCATTATTGGATGCAGGTGGGCTTCCCCATCCAGTGGCAGCATTGAGTGAGGTCTCACCGCCACCAATCAGCCGCAATCTATGGGGGACACCCCATGAGTTTGCACCTTCAGTCTTCGTCAATTCTAGGATGATCTCATTCTCCTTACTTAGCAACTCCACCATTCCATCAAATGTTAGCTCACCGTTAGCAAAAGTTTTCACTTTGTGTGATTGCTTTGGTGTTTCAATGCCAACATCCTTCACTTTATTGTCATGATCGGTTTCAACAGACTTGTCGTAAGTCGTATTCATTCGAGTGTTCGTTTTACATATCATTTTATGAGCAGACATATCTTTTAGTAGGGTCTTGTCCGTACAAGGCTCATCTTGTATAATACAAACTGAGGATTTAAAAGCGTAATCAGACTTGTTCATATACTCCGGCGCTCCCAACGCCATCTTATAGTTTAAGTTAAAGCTACTGAAATACGGGTCACTGTATGAGATACCCTGGACTGTTATGGCGTTAATCTTTAAAGGAATGCAGTAGTTAGGCGTATCGCCAATCATTTGGTTTTGTTGGATACTATCAACAAACTCTACATTATAAATATTATTATCTACCATTTTTACACTAACTCGCTGACTTTCATTCTTCTCTTCGACTCGCTTATAAGCACCAAATTTATTTGTGATCACCACCGACATGGAGGTGGAGTAATTACATTGCATTGGTTCGGTAACAGTATCAATATTGGAATAACAATTATCCTTAATTAAATGTGGAACACATAATATTACAGAAACATTAGACATCAGACAATTATTATAAATAGAATAATTTTCTACAATATCCACCTAGTATTATACTTATTTTCACAGATTGCATATTGTTTCAATTAAGACTAAGTAACAATGGTTCATAGTGATGCAGTCATAAGCAGGTAGCAGTGTTTGTGCCTCTGGCGAGGGCGGGTGAGATCACTGCTGAAGCTGCTGCGGACGCGCCTCAAGCCCCGAGTGGCCCAGCCCTACAACAAAACTTGCACTTACACTTCCGAAACCTTGTGTGCCAACTAAGCACTAAAATTTGATGCTTTCAATGCGATAATCACCATCGCTCTATGTTATTGCAACACAACTTGTGTATTGTTCTCGGTTGCCAAAAAGATTGCAACAAACATGGCTACCTCAAAACATGTTTTTTACTCTCCTGTAAAAATTTGTCTATCACACTTACTATTACGTCTAGGTATTGAAATGGGGCAGCTAAACTGTACCTTTATAAAATATCTTACCTTTAAAATTTTTGGTATCTGCAGAAGCAGAAGTTACCACCTAATCGCAACTTTACACAATTATATTTAAATGCAAGTACCTTTGTGTACCTTTCAATGAAATAAAGTTGGTAGTTTTGAAATGAAGTTTACAAGTCGTACTTAATCATGGGAGTTGTGGTCTGTGAGGTTAGAGAGAGAGGTGCAAAACCACACCTATCAGCCTATAACATCACCACAAATTGGGTATTTGACAACTAGTCTCTTTTTTACTTTAATCGATAGTTTAAAATAGTTATTCAATACAAAACTACAGGGGACGTGGATATTACGACTTTTGGGAGATCCTCTATTTAATAATCACTAAAAAATAAATTATTTTAATAGTTGTCAAATACCCAATTCAGTCATACAAATAATAATTATTGAGATAATGGTATTGTCGTTACAATTATGGTGCTAGAGGGAGCCTAAATGGTGATTTTGGCAAATGTCAAATGTGTGATGACCAGTTGGCACAAAAATCAAGGCTAGTAAAATACGATTTTCGCACGTTTTCTGAATAAAGATTCTTTTTGTATTATCACAAAATCATGAATGGTTTATAAAAAAACCAGCTGATGCCCACAACTTTGTCCATGTGAATTGAGGTTTTTTGGTTCCCACCGGAAACTCTTTAATTTTCCGGGATAAAAATGATCCTATGTGTTACTCCAGACTATAATCTACTTCTGTGCCAAATTTCATCCAGATCCGTTCAGCCGTTTTAGTATAGACTATAGATAGAGCTGTTTATTTGTCAAGATATTACACTGACCTAATGTAAACATTATAACCTGACCTGACTAATATAAACATTATAACTTTATAGCTTTCTAAAAAATGCCTGTGACTGACCACACGGATTAAGGTTTTAAAAAATTCTGTGGGAACTCTCTCTTTGATTTTGCAGACTAAAAAATAGCCATTAGATAATCATTCCCTAGATACAATCTAACTCAGTACAAATCATTTCGTCAAAATCGTTTGACCAGACAGCCCGTTATAGTGTAGCAGACAGACAAACTTTCGCATTTATAATATTAGTACATGATTTAATGTTTACATATCCAGTTGGAAGCATAGCATAGCATAGCAAGCAAGTGCGTGTTTCAAACTCACCTTTTAGGACGGACGAGAGGCTGAGCTGTATATCACAGATAATGCGGGCTCGGCAGATCCTTCGAGCAGCTTTGCAGATAGCTCGATCGTTTCACTTTTTCTGTGGCAGAAGAAAATACCGTTTAAATGCATTCCGTACAAAAATGAAAAATAAGTCACAATCGATAAAGATGACACGAAGAACTATAATACTAATATGTACTTTTGAGGTTAGCTCAAGGACTATATCGCGCTGGTAAATATAAATATATTATTAATTTATAACATCACTGGTAAAATTTTGATGTATTCAGATCTAGGATAGTTGACCTGACGCTCATAGGTTTGTTGTTCTAACGTGAAATCGTGAATTGCGTCGCGGTTTGACTCGGTAAGCGCGTTGCAATCACAATCACATCAAAATGGTTTGGTAGGTACTGTACCGCGATTTGCAACATTCCATTCGCCATTTAGATTTTAGGTGCACTTCACATACGGACACACAACACTTTTAGCAAACTTGATTTGACGAATTCTCTACATTTTTACATAAAATTATTCTTTTAGCATCACGTAGACCGTAGTCGCGTATTTCGACCTTGAGACTCGATGTTGAATATCTACAAGCTCGTTTATATCTACTTTAAATTATATTTATCTACTGTACCTATCTATATCTAGAGTGAAAGTTAGCACGACCTATTGCCAATTAATCGAACTGGAAAATGAAATGTACGTGATGAAAAACATTAGAAAACACATTTAGCACCACAATAAACCAAAAATTGGGAAAATATCACAGGTTAGCATGAGAAAATACAAAAAAATCTTACGTGACATGAACGAGCACAACGGTGTTAAATTACTAAATAGAATGAGACAGTAAATTTAGTTTGATACTGACATCCCGTTTATTAGAGCGAGACAAAAGATATGCCTAGAAAGCGATGCCATACATGCAAAATACGTTTCAGGGCGATTTGACCACTTCAATCGAAAATATATAGGGATGGGAGCATACCTTCGTTTTGTGTAGTAGTTGGCACATTAGATAATAAAGATGTTTTTATAAAATTAGAATCCCAAACCCCCAAGAACACGGCTTCAACGGCTGGATGGAATGATTTCGTCGTCGGGGTTCGCACGGAGTTACAAAACGAAGCTTATTCTAGATGAACTCTGTCTCGGTACAAATACGCAATCGCGTACGTCTCTTTTATTTTGTCGGATATTAACAATTTGCGTTGAATACTTACAGTTTATATATCTATCTATGTATTGTACAGTACATAAATACCGTACTATGATGGTACAGACTTCGTATAATTTTGTAGTAAACTGTACGATATGATATAATATTATGTACCTATTTGATATTGCAGTACATTGAAGATACATACAAGTACCTATTCTGTATTGGCTATTTTGCTTGGCATACCTACCTACCTATGGCATAGGTACCTACCTACCTACCTTACTTATTGTAAACTCAAGAAAGGCCAGAATTTGAAAAGTTATTACTAAGGTAGGAATGATGTACCTACCTAGCAGCGATTTAATCCGATGTAGATAAGATTTTCGGCCCATTTTGATTCCTAGAGTAGGTACTTACCTACCTACATACCTAAGTAGGTCTAGCATTTAGCAATAGGTAGTGACCTGACCTAGGTAGGTAGGTACCTACCTACCTAAGTATTGGAAACCACTTTTGTTTTAATCTTATCTCTAAATCCATTTAAATATCTACTTTTGATGAAATTACAGCGTTAAAAGCCAACAACAGGTTTACCCATGTACCTACCCCTGATGATATATTTCACAGATTGGACGAAATAGGTACCTAGGTACAATCTAATTTCCTTACCTGATAAGTAGACGACAATTTTTTTATAATAAGAATTCAATCATTTTATTAAAATCATTGAAACGAAGACGGAAGACAATACGGCTTTGTGATTACAAAAAAGTTTCTTTCACACCACATTATTTTCTAATAGAATAACATATTGAAAAGGTTTTGTACTGGCCTCAGATTTTCTATGAGACATTTATGTAACTAGCTAGGACACAGTGCAACGCGGTGGTTATCGAGCATCGCCAGCTCGACGAGGAACTGGTCGGCCGGCCGCTAGCTGATATTTAAATAGAGATATTTACTCCACACGACAATACTAAGCAACGACTAACTATATCTGACTGTGTACAAGAAAGGCGCTTCCGCATAGCAAACGCCAGTCTAGAAGAAGATAAAGAAGAGAAAGAAAGGAGAAGAAGCAAACACTATAAACCAGAATAATAAACCATCCAGCCTTCAAGAAACCTGCCAGCGTTCAAAATGTTAAACTGGAGTCTAGAAACAGTATTATACCTAGGTAAGTACTTAAAAACGGAAAAAAATTCGCTGATGCCCACCCTGCTATACAATACCCCCTGAGCCTGAGGAGAATGGGAATGTTATTACTTACTGAAACCGATCGTTTTCAAATCAAATCAACAGCTTAACAGCTCTCAAAAGACATGTTCAATAGATAGCTCAATGGAGTCACTGGGTGCTGGTAGAGTCCTGAAATATCATAAGGTGCACAAGTTGTCCTACATTAAATTATTAATTATTAAACATTTCATTACAACTCGACAACTCTTTTTTAATATTTAGAAGTTTAGAAAGGACCGACTGCGTAGATCGCTGGTGGCAGTGTATTTATTTATTTTTTTATTTATTTATTTATTATAATTATCGGAGAATTATTATATGGAGATTGTATTCGGGCCTCTTGTTGCAGCGGATCACCAGCGGACCCTATTGCGGCAAACGGGCACTTAACCAATTACCAGGTATTAGATAGAAGCCCTTAATTGTCGATTTTTGGGGACGTTTCATACCTGAAATCGAGATGTAAGAATGATAAGTAGTGGAGCGTCTGTGTACCTACATCATATCAACCCAGAACATAGGTACCTACTTATAAACTTATAGCATGAAAGATCATACTTGGCCCAACTCTGTGGAATATTTTATTTAAGTGCTTTCAGCTTAAACTGGAAGAGGGCGTAAAACTAGTGGGTTTCGGTGACGATCTAGCCTTGGTAGTGGTGGCCCTAACCGAAGATTCTCTGATGATTCGTGCTAATAGGGCGCTAGAACGAATTCATATAATATGGATGCGAGGAAAGCAGCTAGCCTTAGCACCAGAGAAAACGGAAGTTATTGTTTTTAGCGGAAGGCGAAGACTGGACCCTATAAAATTCAGGATATAAGGCGCAACAGTGATTCCCAAGGAGCACGTTAAATATCTTGGAGTATGGCTTGACAAATGCCTCAATTTCAAGAGGTAGCCAGCAAATCACAAAAAGTCACGGAAGCGCTGTATAGAATAATGCCAACAAAAGGAGGTCCCAGGGCGAGCAAGCGGAGGGTGCTGGCATCAGTCGCCCACTCCGTAATTCTATACGGAGCGCCAGTATTCGAAGGGGCAATGAAGGTAGAGCTGTACCGCAAAAAACTGGAACGCGTGCAGATGCGGCTGGACATAGGGATCTGCGGAGCGTATAGAACAGTTTCTACTGATGCCGTACTGGTGATAGCGGGGCTAGTCCCTATAGCCAAGGCCCAAGCTAGTCAATGAGCGAGCCGTGCTATTTGACAAAAAAGAACAGACGCTCTCAGAAGTGCGGGAGAACACCCTGAAGGAATGGGAAGGCGAATGGTCCGGAGCAGGAAAGGGTACCTGGACCAGATAACTGGTAACTGACCTAAGGAAGCGGCATACAAGGAAATTTGGAGAGGTGGACCGTTGGATAACGCAGGCACTCAGCGGTCACGGGGTGTTTAACACGTACCTCTTCGCAATCGGAAAAGCGCTAAGCGAGAACTGCTACTTTTGTGGAGTGGAAGACACCCCGAGACACGCAATCTTCGAGTGTCCTGGCTGCACGGAATTGAGAGCAAAAGCGCAGGGAACAAACGGTGAGGTGAATGCCCAAAACCTTGTAAAGTGAATGCTGTCGAGCTAAGACATGTGGAGTCGGTACAGCCAAATGCTCAGGGCTATAATGATGAGGAGGGAAGATAGAGAAAAGGAAGAAAAGAAGAAGATCGAAAACTAGGAGATCAGCACGAAGTAATGCCAAGCAGTTCCGTGCTGACCTTGAAGACTGGGGGAGGTTATTTTAGTCCGTGCATCAGGCCATTACGCAGAAGTCCGTAGGGATTTTTTCCTCCCCCAAAGGAAAAAAGAAAAACCGGCCAAGTGCGAGTCGGACTCGCGCACCGAGGGTTCCGTACAAACCTGTAGTAAATTTTAAATTATTAAAAAAAAACTACTTACTAGATCTCGTTCAAACCAATTTTCGGTGGAAGTTTGCATGATAATGTACATCATATATTTTTTTAAGTTTTATCATTCTCTTATTTTAGAAGTTACAGGGGGGGGGGGGGGGGGGGGGACACACACATTTAACCACTTTGGAAGTGTCTCTCGTGCAAACTATTCAGTTTGGAATAAAATGATATTAGAAACCTCAATATCATTTTTGAAGACCTATCCATAGATACCCCACACGTATGGGTTTGATGAAAAAAAAATTTTTGAATTTCAGTTCTAAGTATGGGGACCCCCAAAATTTATTGTTTTTTTTCTAGTTTTGTGTGAAAATCTTAATGCGGTTCACAGAATACATCTACTTACCAAGTTTCAACAGTATAGCTCTTATAGTTTCGGAAAAAAGTGGCTGTGACATACGGACGGACACACAGACAGACAGACAGACAGACATGACGAATCTATAAGGGTTCCGTTTTTGCCAAATTTGGCTACGGAACCCTAAAAAGAGCATGAAAGATCACCAGATTCTATTGGAACAAAAAAATATCAGGCTAGGTATAGCGCCATATAACTAGTTAGCTGTCAGCTGAGTTTGCAGGTTTTCATTTTACAGCTTCGTAGCAGTAAACATCAATCGTATGATGTAAAGAGTACTTGGTTTATAGCTATCTATTTATACCTATCCGTAGAAGCGAGCGAAGCGGTGTTTTCTACATAGTAACAAACGGGCATGCGCAGAGCGTCTCTGTTTTGTAGAGGTAGTTTTGCCAATACAATATGATAGAATAGCAATTCAGGATAACAAAGAGAAAACATGAAGCTCAATGAGTTAACAACTACATTTCGCGCGCGAGTTGAATGCAGAGTAAATGTATGTGTCACCATACATTTGCTCTGCGTTCAACTCGTGCGCGAACTATAGGTAGGTACCTAATATAGTTCCTACCTACCTAATATAATTCGACTACGACTACGATATATAAGGTACTTCAGCAGGTATATTTTGTGTTTTCATAATGCTGTTTAATGCAATGATCCTCATAAACAAAAAAAATTCAAAAAAAAAATAAAAACCGACTTCAAAACCCACTGTTTGTGGTTTTTAAAACCACAAACACTAAAAAGTAAAAAATAATTTAATTTATTATGTATACAAGAGCTAATGTAGTTTTATAATAACATTTTTTGGAGTCGGTACCTACCAATTAGCTGTATGAACCGTCTACCTACCCTTCATTATTGTTGACGTGACTCCACATTGGCACCGACTCCAAAAAATGTTATTATAGAACTACATTAACTCTTGTATACATAATAAATTAAATTATTTTTTACTTTTTAGTGTTTGTGGTTTTTGAAGTCGGTTTTTATTTTTTTTTGAAATTTTTTTATTTCATAATTTTTAGTGGCCCCACTGTTTTAAAATACAGGGTGTAACCAGAACGCTAGTAAAAACTTAGCGTTATTGTTAAACTACCTAAATACAATCCAATACCAATAACCATTTGCATCATTTTGTAGTTAGTGATTTAGTATTTTTCAAATCCGCAATTAGACCGGGAGATGGTCGTAGGTGATAGTCTCCCATTTTCTACTGCATGCCTTTTTAAGAGTTGATAACTAACCCTAAAATATGAAAGATAGAGGGGTTACTAGCCCTTGCGCGCTTGCACGTCATATACAAAATGGCTTCTCTTTGTGACAGAATTTTAGTTTTTGCCGTGACATTATACTGCATGCCTTTGTAATATAACGTAGTTGGAAAAAATTTAAGGAACCACGATCCGCGTGGATCGAGGTTTTTCGGTTCCGTTCTTCGGTTCCCGCGGGAACTCCTTAATTTTCCGGGATAAAAAGTAGCCTATGTGTTATTCCAGACTATAATCTATATCTATGCCAAATTTCATCCAGATCCGTTCATCCGTTGGAGCGTGATTGAGTAACAAACATACATCCATACATCCAAACTTTCGCATTTATAATATTTATTTGATAATATGTTTTTATGAAATGCAAAACGGCATGCAAATTAAAAACACGGAAATTTTTATTAAATTTTTGCAACTTTTGTTATTATTTAAAATATGACGGTGTTATTTAATACGCATGCCATTTTCGGTATATACTTAAAATAATATGTTTTTATGAAATACAAAACGGCATGCAAATTAAAAACACGGAATGTTTATTAAATTTTTTGCAACTTTCATTATTATTTAAAATATGATGGTATTATTTAATACGCATGCCATTTTCGGTATATACTTAAAATAATACGTTTTTATGAAATACAAAACGGCATGCAAATAAAAAACACGGAAATGTTTATTAAATTTTTGCAACTTTTGTTATTATTTATAATATAATGATCATGAGCAACATGCATGCCATTTGTATTTCAGAATTATTTGGTCATTAAATTAATGTTTATCTTTATTAGAAGTAGTTTGAAATCACGGAAAAGCTGTATTGAATTTTCCACCTAATATTTCTAATAATTCCTAATATTTTCCACCCTTGGTCATACGAGGGGTGCATGCCAATTTTCGTAGAGTATATTTGAGATAAAAAAAGTAATTTTTTACAACGGCATGCAATTTGTAAACACGGAAATGTTCTATTTTTTTTTACATTTCTACGTAACCGTTTGAGCCCCGTCGGCCGTTGCGAATTGCATGCCATCAATTATTATAGCTTAAATTTGTTCCAACTACGTTATATTACAAAGGCATGCAGTATAATGTCACGGCAAAAACTAAAATTCTGTCACAAAGAGAAGCCATTTTGTTTATGACGTGCAAGCGCGCAAGGGCTAGTAACCCCTCTATCTTTCATATTTTAGGGTTAGTTATCAACTCTTAAAAAGGCATGCAGTAGAAAATGGGAGACTATCACCTACGACCATCTCCCGGTCTAAATGTATAGCGTGCAAAACTCGGGTCAATTTCCACCTACGACGACTTTTTTAAATTATTTTTTCGCATTTTTTTTGTGGTATCATATCAGTAATCATCAGTACTATCATGTCTTCGTTTTTGCTAGCGTTCTGGTTACACCCTGTATGCTATGCCTGGTTAAAAAAACCAACTGTTTACTACTTAATATCTATTATACTGATCGCGAGCAACTCTATCCATTGTGGAGTTCTGTTCTCCATCTCCGAAGATATTCATCAGATCTTCACCAAATTAAAATGGGACCACCTCTGAAGTATGACCTACCAAACAAAAAAAGAATTATCAAAATCGGTTCATAATTAGCGGACAAATCGCGTAACAAACATACAAAAAAAAAAAAACATACAGTCGAATTGAGAACCTCCTCCTTTTTTTGAAGTCGGTTAAAAATATACCTACAAACAAAACGTGTGAATCAAGTTGGAAGGAAATAGTTATTTGTATTATATGGGGCCAAAGAAAATTTTTGTTCCCCGAGGGCGCTATTTTGAATTCAGAGCGAAGTGAAGGATTCTAAAGTAGAATCCTGAGCGTAGCGAGGAATTCAATATACGCCGCCCGAGATATTTAAGCACCAATCAGAAGCACGAACGCGGACCAACCAGAAGATACTATCTTTTCCGTTTCATAATTCAACTCCGTAGTAGTAGCACGAGGAAGAACTATTCCTCGTGCTCCCATCAATAGGACAAATTGATAGGAGCACGAGGAAACGCCCCACCTATCAACCTTCTATGTATAGACATTATATTTTAGACGTATATTTAAAGTTTAAATAAAACACAAATAAATTATTACTTATTTCCTCTTTGGACTAGCAGCCATAATTCCGTTCGAAATTCAAAAAATGTAAAGACGTATATCCGATCAACAAATTGATCACGTGACTTATCGAAGACAATAGTGAACAGCCACTCAAGCACGAACGCGGACCAATCAGAAGAGAGAAATGAAAAGTCCTATGGGCCTAAAAATTACATTTTGCTCCCGCTATCCTCTGAAGCCAATATTCGTTTTTCGAATAGGTATGATGAAAAAGTTTTTTTTTTCTTTATTTGTTTAGTTGCTTTTATAACTAATTACATGTCAGCCCCATTATTTCTCTAATCTAATAGATAAAACTAAAAACAAAATGGGTATATAACAAAATAAGTAAAATAAACACTAAAAGAACATCAAAATCAAACAAAATAAAACAAATAAACAATGTTCAATAAATCTGATTTATGGACTCAAACAGACTCTAGCATCCTTGTTTATTTGAATAAAATACATTTGAATTAAAAAAACCATGACCATGCAAGCAAAGGCATATTTTTAACATCTTGAGGGGTCCCTAGACGGTCATGCGGCATGACATGCGTTACGTGCTGTCATGCATGCATGACCGTTTAATTGTATTGATTGATGTGAATGACATGCAAACTACGTGCTGACCGTTGATTGGCAAGCTTGACTGACATGCACGCATGATCGTAGATTGGGGCATGTCATGCAACAGTTCCATTTGTTTCACGGCGGCGTCAACGATGGACATGGACTGCGCACCGCAAGAGCTTCCCGACGACGCGACGACGACGTCACGGTCAATGTGAGCCCAGATGCGAAATAATTCATCTTGTTACTAGTGGTTCGCCCCGAACTGAGACCTCGCGGTATCACAGAGCGCCATCTATTGACATGATTGTGAACTTCTGCTATAAATACGGAAGCTCATTAAAAATTAAATAATTTCGTTTCCTTATAATAGATTGCGGTACGGTGGTAGATTCTTTCGACTTATCATAAGTGGCACAAGTTGTCCTACATGAAAAAAAAATTATCTAATTTTAGTATTTGTTGTTCAAGTACAGGATATAATTCAAATAATTGATCAAGTTTCAGCCTTGAGAGTTCAGAAAATTGAGAGTTCTGAGGTCAACTTTGGGCGTTAGAAAATCTCCACTTTGAAAGCCCCCCATTTCGTCAATTTTAGGGGAAAAATTAAAAAAAATATATTTTTGGACTCCATTCCTAATTATCTTTAAAATCATATACCGCAACCCTATGTAACGCTATAAAAAATATTTTACTTCGCATTCGCTTCTATGAGTGCCCCCCTGAAATGAAGATTTTTATAACTTTTTTATAACTTTTAACCAAATTTTTTCTGGACTTATGTTAAATCTAAGTATGGTAGTGTTGATATACCTCAAAAAATGATTTACAATGGCAATATTTTAACACAAGGAAATGATATTTGCTCGGCATTCAACGAATATTTTCACTCTGTTTTTATTCCACATAATAATAATCATAATAATGCTGTAAATAATTTCCCTATTCACTGTGACTATGCCCCTCTTGTGGAAATTAATTCAATTAACCTTAATGATGATATTGTATTAAAAGAGCTTAAATCTGTTAACACTCGCAAAGGAGCTGGCCACGACAATATTCATCCCATTTTAATTTCTAAATGCGCCGAAGAACTGCTAAAACCCGTAGCTAGTATTTACCGCTTATCTATTAATACAGGCGTCTTTCCCAAAATCTGGAAACAAGCACTCGTAACACCTATACCTAAAAACGCACAAAAGAACTTAATTACTCAATACAGGCCTATTTCTAAATTATGTATTCTAGGAAAGCTTTTGGAAAAAATTGTCACCAATCAACTATCTTTAGTCATGAAGAATCATTTTACCGAACATCAGCACGGTTTCATGAAGTCACGTAGTGTTGAGAGTAACTTAGCTGTTTTCACTGACTTTTTATCTCGCTCTATGGACAAAAACATTCAGGTAGATGCTGTGTACACCGATTTTTCTAAAGCCTTCGATAAAATCAACCATGACTTACTTCTTGAGAAACTTTGGAAACTCGGTGTCCACGGCAATCTGCTCAGATGGATAGAATCTTATATCAAAAATCGTAGCCAAGCTGTTTGCCTAAAGGGTTACATGTCGAAATATTTGTCTGTTCCTTCTGGTGTTCCGCAAGGTTCCCATTTGGGTCCAGTACTTTTCTCATTGTACATAAATGACATAGGAGATTCTTTGAATAGTAGTAATTATCTTTTATATGCGGATGACACAAAAATTTTCAGAGCTATTACGACCTTTGAAGACTGTCATAAACTACAAATGGATCTTGATAATTTATTTCACTACTGTGCTCGCAATCAGCTCTTTTTAAATTCAGACAAATGTAGTGTTATATCTTTCACCAGGAAAAAATCCCCTATAAAATTTAATTATAATCTTTGTAATAATACTCTTAAACGTGTCAGCCAGGTTCGCGACCTAGGTATAACCTTGGACGATCATCTAACTTTCAACTTACACATAGATAAAATTGTCCTACGCGCGTTTAGAAATTTGGGATTTATTAATCGAATAACCAAACCGTTCAGTAAGACCATTACACTAAAAATTCTATATTTTGCTTTCGTTCGTTCAATATTAGATTTCAGCTGTGTCATCTGGAGCCCCTCTTATAAACATCATATTAATAGAATCGAAAAAGTCCAACGAAAATTCATTAGAATCCTAAACTTTCGTTGTAATCACCATAGTAACTCCTATGACAATTCTTTAGCATATCATCGCATATTGAGCCTTCATAATCGTCGGAAACTGTTCGATATAGCATTCCTACACAAGATAATTAATGGTAAAATTGATTGCTCTGTATTACTATCCAAACTCAACTTTTTATGCCGAACTAAACTCCCCGTTCGTCCCAACCGTAAAATAAATCTATTCTCGCCCCCTATTCTACATAAAAACTACACACGCAACTGTTACGTTTGTCGTTCGACTACCCTATATAACAAGGAGTTCTCTGATCTAGATCTATTTTGTAGCTCACTAAAAGGAATTAAAACTGCATGTATTAAAAAACTTATATAATCATGTGTACTTAATTGTAATATTCTTGGTATTCATTAATGTGACTATATTGCAAAATTGTTAACACTACATAATTATAATATTTGTATTGTATGCCTTAGTATTAATTTTATGATAAAAATGCTGTTTTAGTGTTGTAATTCTAACTTTGTTTTCTGTTCTGCTCAATCTGTAAACTTAAATGTGACTTATCTCTACTTTAGAAACTTTTCGGCACTGTTTGTCTACTATATTTCTTTATCCTGTAACCATTTAATTATTTCTGTAAGTAATGACTGTTTGTTGCCAAATAAATAAATAAAAAAAAAAAAAAAAAACTTTTTAAGGCATATTCGGCGGGAGGCCATCGATTTACACATTATATTTAAATTTGAAATAATTACGTTCAGTAATTCAGAAGTTATAAGGCTCTGACAGACGGACGGACGGACGGACGGACAAGTGCCAATGGGGGCTATCGCGTATGAATTTGCCGCTAGGGGCGCTGGTGTCGCGTGAGGTCCAATATCATTCACTTTTCACTGGTTTTGGCGGGCTTCGTGACATAAATTATAATTTCTTTAATTTACCTATTGAAAAGTGATCTCCTTCGTGAAATTATCGCAAATATGGATTATTTGGCGATGAATGTGAACGCTTTGAAAGCGGAATTAAGAAAAAGAGGCGCAAAAATAGGCGGCCTCAAAGAGCAGCTAATTCAGAGGTTAGTTTGTTTACTGTTTCCAAACTTATTTTTTGCCAAAAGTATGCTTGTTTGCCGAGGTAACAGCTATGTTTTTTCTTTTTACATATATTTACCTAATATAGGTATTATATATATTTACTTACTAAGACTTCTGCATGAAAGGTTATGGGTTTCATGCACATCAAGGACACACTTACTACATGATATTGAAATATACCTATGTCTCTGGGTATGTACCCACAGTAGGTATCACTAACGAGAACACACCTATCTTGGGATCAGATTACTATGTGTGAGATGACCAGAATTTAATAATAGTAGGTATTTCTCTTGATTAATATTAGATGTTTCATTTCAGGTTTCTCCAGAAGGATTAATTGGAGAACTAACTAACAGTATTGGAAGTGAAATGTACTTTCTCTTTATAAGATGAGTTTATCAGTGTGATAATTATTATAAGCACATAAAAATGATCAATAATGAATACTTATTGTTAGGAGGACTGTACCTTCAGTCTCCATAGCAACAGTTTTTTATTATTTTATAACTTGTCATACAACTGTAAAATAAAAACATTCGTCACAAGTTCCAACAGTATTTATTTTACTTTAACACTTATTGCTTGAAATAAAGTAGCCCCTACTATCATACATACATGATACCTGCTATTGCTAGAAAATTTTCCAGCTTTAATCTAGTATCTACCATTGTTTAGTAGTTTCAACTAACAACTCAACCATCTTTCAGTATCATATCCATTGTATGGATTTAAGTACAATGTTTAATATTTTTTTGTATAGCAGTGTGTTTTAAAGGGAAAGGGAAGGATAAATATAAGTTTAATAAGTAATTAATTTATTTTTATTTTATTTATTAAGTGCCTATATAATTAATTCCTCAGAATCCTGCGAATTCCTGCGAAACGCCACTAGCCACTGTTTTAGAACAGTTTTATCTTTTGGAAACATGTGTTCTCCTTTTTTTCCGAACAAAACGGAACTGCACAACATTGCGGAACTAGCTACTCGATATTATGATGATAGTTATAAATTATTAAACATAATGAGATTCAAGATTTAAAACTTTGTTTCGGCGCCGCTCTTATAAAGTCGCCTTTGACAGCTATACCTCTGGGCCTTAGTCAACAGTGGCGCCAACTGGTGAGCAAAGAAACGATAGTCCCCATTCACTCAAGTAGACTTCAGAGACCTTCGCTTCGCTCGGTCAAAAAGTAAAAAAAAGTTTTTTGCCAGTAAAGTAGTTAATAGTAATTATTTTAAGAAAAAATAAATCTGCTTTTGACAATTCCATATTGTACTAGCGAACTAGCCACAGAGGAACTAGCGGGCGACACTGTTTACTGAACAAGGCACTACCTATACTGCGGCTGGACTGAAAGTGCGATAAAAATGAATGATGTGTTTTTTTTGGACGATCATGCAGCATGATAATTCACGTACATGCATGTCATGCCGCATGACCGTCTAGGGACCCCTTTAGATGCAGGTCGAGCAAGTACCTATATTATGTAGTAAATAATTAATAATCATCTAATATTTTCAAGTAACAAAATTGGTTAGTTGTTAGTTGGCTATAAAATCGAGTGTATGACGAGTAACATGTTATAGTTGGTCGCGGGGTGATTGTTTACCGCTGTGGTTTAACGGGCCATAATCAAAGCTTGCATGTTTACTTGTCTCTGAGGCCTGAGCACCGCAGAAAAGGATGGATCAGAGCAGAGACAAGTTAACCAGAAATCAGAGTCTCTGAGTCAATCAAGTGCTCTGATCATGCTCTGAATCTGATCCACCGACCAGAAAGAAAAGCCAGGGCGTAGGGGCGTATTGTAGACAGAGAAATGCAGCAGGGCGTATAAGTAAAACCTGCATCAATCATTGTTACAGTCCTAATTGTTTTGATTGGCTGAATTTATAGTATTTTGCTGCGTCAATGGATTTTGGCCATTAGTGAACTATTGATAACCAATCAGAGGTGATTGCGATCGTTACACTGTACTTGTCATCACCGACAAACAAAAGCTTGTCATATATCTAATTTGTCTTTACTCTATAGTCTTTAATCCATGGAGGAAGGAATTACGACTGCCGTCTAATCGCCCTGCTGATCGAAAAGAAAACAAAATTCCGAAAAATCAAAATATAGTTTTTTGATAAAAATAATTTCTAATCAATTATCGAAACAATAACAATCATCAATTTGTGATTGATTTGAATAAGTATTTGTGATACGAGCTAATAATTTAAACCTTTATAGAGATATATTTTGTGATAAACTTTAAAAATCGCGTTACACATAATGTGGTGTTTACCTTATTGTTAACATGCCGCGTCGACCGTGGATTTTAAGAAAAATATTCAGGATGCCTCTCACCGAAAACGGGGATCAATATTCTATATGGGTGAGCAATGAGTTATACATAAGTATTCTATTTTTTTTAAGTATATAAGAAATATTCTATAGGTATGTTGATATTTAATACAAGAAATTTAGGTGTGTTGTCTGGCCCTGCAAATGTTCAAGTGAGGTTAATCTTGAGTCTTAACATCAGGTGATCAACCTGTTTGTTTGTTTGCTAAACCTATAAAAAATCTATACTACTTTAATAAAATGTGGAGGTATTTTTGTTGCTTAGTTCTTCAATCACACTATAAATCAATGTGATTTTTTGCATGGGTATAGTCACAATAGTTGAATACCTTGGAGAATGACAAAATCCATATCCATACTAATATCCACACTAATATTATAAATGCAAAAGTGTATGTTGTCTATCTGCTACGCTTTCATGGCCCAACTACTCAACCGATTTTGATGAAATTTGGTACAGAGACAGGTTACATCCCGGGGAAGCACATAGGCATTCATTATCCCGGAAAATTGAAAAGTTCCCGCGTGAATAAAAAAAACCAATCCACGCAGACTAAGTTGGGGGCATCGTCTAGGTAGTATTGTATATTCTGGAATATTAAAACAGTCCCACAGAATTTTTGAAAGCTAAATCTCCAAAATCTAAGAATCATCAGTTGGCATCATGTATTTAAAAAAGTATTTATTAATATTTAATTTCAGGTTGGATTGATATACATATTCAACTTAATAGTTGGTACAGGAGCCCTTACTCTTCCAGCAGCGTTTGCTAGAGCAGGATGGGGACTCAGCACCATATCCCTGGTCTTTCTGGCCTTCATGAGTTTCATGAATGCTACTTATGTGATAGAAACCATGGCATGCGCCAACGCTGTCTTCAAGTGGAAAAGGTTGCAGTTTTTAAAGAGAAGTAGTGTGAGTTGATTACTACCTGTGCTTATGGCCACAATTGCCCTTGTAAGTTTTTCCCTAAGTAGGGTATGTAAGCAACTTACTTACCTAACTAATATTTGCATGCAATACGCTATTTATAAGACAGTTTACATTTATGTAAGTAAAACTTGCAAGTGTAATTGTGGCCTATTAACTAGTATAATGTGCTAACAAGTGTCAACCAAGATGAATATATTCTTTGATGTATGTTGTATGGTAAGTAGATTTTAGCCTTGTTATCACCTCAGAATTCTTCATATCCTCAGGGCATGGTGCTGATTTTAAAATTTGTCGAAGTCTCGCGAGATAATCCATACCAATTTAATAATTATTTGTATTGTCAATATTTCAACCCAGTTGTGATTATAATTCATCTATATTCTGGATGCACAGCAGGATTCAATCATTAAATAGACTGGTGCTGGTCTAAGTTAGTTGCTAATTCATTTTGCTGCTTATCATAAGATTAATATTATTGGGTCAATTTATCATGATATTCTCAATCATCATCATCATAATTTTAACCCATCGGGTGCCCAATGTGTTCCAGTGCACCACCAAATGCAGATTGGCAGACTTTGTACAACTCTCAGACAGGCAGACTTTCTCACAATGTTTTCCTTCACAGCTAAGTGTTAGCAAGTGATATTGCATAAGAAGTGGAAATGCTCAATAGCAGCAGCCTAAAATTATTGGGAAGTCAGCAGTTTAAAGGCCTGCACCTTACTGCAACAATTAAGCTAACTGTGGCAAAAATATCTAGGCCAAAAAAACAAGTAAAATGTAAATAATTGATCAGTTTCTATATTAGCAATAATTGTTATTTAATGCTATCGTGCATTGATGATACTATAAAATAAAAAATCAGGCAATTTTCCTGTATAAATTAGATTTGCACAAAGATGATTTTGAAAGCCAAAACTAAACCCATACCCCTATTCGGTTTCTACACAGCATTGTACTGGAAAACGCTAAATCTCACTGCTGGTAGGGTGGTAACTAGCCAAGGCTGAAGCCTCCCACTCCTCAAGACCCTGACCAGAGAAAATTTAGAAATTATAAATTCCCAAATAGACCCTGCCAGAGATAACCTGGAACCTCCCACATATAAAACAGATGTAAATCTGTCAAAACATCAAATTAATTCGTCAGATAAGATTTACTTGGCGATTGTGTAACAGGCCCTAAATCTAATAGAAATAATCAGATTACAGAAAACGACTCCGACGAAGAACCAACAACTTCCCAAACCAATGATCTAGAAGACCCGCTAGTAAGTGGGGACACAATACCCTCACGGTACTACAGCCTGGATAAGAGAGTAGAGTTGGGAGAGATGGCCAACCTTTTCCTGAATAAGGCCGGCCGGACTATGTTCTATTGTACACTTTGCGTGTATCTGTATGGAGATCTCTCGATATACTCTGCGGCAGTCGCGAAATCCTTGATGGATGTTGTATGGTAAGTAGATTTTAGCCTTTTATCACCTCAGAATTCTACATATCCTCAGGGCATGGTGCTGATTTTAAAATTTGTCGAAGTCTCGCGTGATTTAATCCATACCTAATTTAATAATTTATCTATGCGAAAGTGTTTTTGTCTGCCCGTTTGTCTCACTGTCTATCAGATGATTTGTCAAAAAATACAAAGATAGGTTCCCTAATGGGACATAGACTTTTATTAGTAAATCAAAGAGATCGCGCAGGACTTTCGGCAATCATCAACGCGCGCGTCGCGCAAAGTCGTGGGATCATATAGTTACTTGTAGTTATATTTTAGCGTAAAATATGCGTTATATTTTAACTGACTTCCTAAAGGGTTCTCTCAATCTGTTTTTTTTATACGACTGCCTGAATAAAGGAGTATATTGTTTTCAGGGTTCATGTATGTATGTATGTATGTGAGTTTGTATATTCCACCATAACTTCTATATGCCTGAACGGATATTGATGAATGAGGTATCGTTAGAATCCTTAGCTTATTCCAGGTGACATAGGCTAGTAAAATTAAAAAAAAAAAATTATAGGGTAGCCATGGTCCCGCATCAAAGACTAAAGTTGAATTTTTTTTTTCCAAAATGAGATTAATCAAGGAAATGATGAGTAGATTCCAAAAATATATAAGACTATATTATTTCAATATCCAGTGATTCACAAAAAAATATCATTTAACTATGGCAGTCGTATTTTTTAATTCTTTGAGTTATATTCACTTGTTTGCTTGAATTAAACTTCTCTTTATATTTTTTTCACAGTTCACCAGTACCCGCAAATCTTACGAATACAACCGACTGGGACGTACTGCCGTGCTTCCACAATACATCAGACCGGACGTACACTCGCTTTGACTGCTATAGAGTAGCTTTGTTGACGTTCTTCGGGGCTATGGGACCATTCGTGTTCTTTAATGTGCAGAAAACTAAATACCTGCAGTTGTTCACGTCTGGCATGCGGTGGCTTGGTAAGTAAAAGCGGCGTGCACTTCGTAGAGACAGAAAAGCACTGCATGCCTAAATAAATACTATTATTTTCAATGAAATACTATTAGAGTATAGATGATGCCTGAATCATTATATTCAATGAAATACTTCATATTATATGCCATATTTTTCAATGAAATGAGTATAGATGATGTCTGAATGAATCATCGTCTGTGGATTGAGGTTTTATAAATATTTTGGAGGAACTATATTGTGTATCTCGGTAGACTATGCTCTCAGTTTTTAAAACCGGTCAAGTGCGAGTCAGAATCGCGCACAAAGGGTTCCGTATCATCACAATATAAATTATTTTAGCAAATAACAATAAATATGTCATAACCACATAATCTGTGAAGCTGTGAAATAACTGGCTCACATATGGTGCTTAACTGGTAGCACCTGACAAACAATTCAACACCCTATGAGTGCGGAACCCTAATTATGGATTTTCGGGTTTTTTTCTTAAACTTGTGCTGTGAGACCTTGCTTGCCAAATTTCATGATTGTAGGTCAAAGGAAAGTACCCTATTTATTTATTGGCGCGTGTCAAAATATGCGGCATAAACGGCCGTATCTATTTAATACGTTGACTTAGAAGTTTGATATTTTTGCAGCTCCAAGGGACCGTAGACCTAATGTATAAGTATTTAATATTAATTTCAACTTGATACCTGCACGCGTTGCCGAGAAAAAGGTGGTTGATAGACAAACATACAGACAGACGGACAATAAAGTGATCCTATAAGGTTTCCTTTTTTACTCTTGAGGTACGGAACCCTAAAATCAAGTTGACCCAGTTGCTTTGCTGACCGATGAACAAAAACAGTTTCGCAATCATAATATTCGTTATGTTATTTTATGAGACGTGTATTGTGATTTTAGCATTTTTAGGGATCCGTACCCAAAGGGTAAAAACGGGACCCTATTACTAAGACTCCGCTGTCTGTCTGTCTGTCTGTCTGTCTGTCTGTCTGTCTGTCTGTCTCCAGGCTGTATCTCATAAACCGTGATAGCTAGAAAGCTGAAATTTTCACAAATAATGTATTTCCGTTGCCGCTATAACAACAAATACTAAAAATTAAAAAAATATATATATTAAGGGGGGTCCCCATACAATAAACGTGTTTTTTTCTTATTTTTTTGCTCAATATTAAAAACGGTAACAGGTAGACGGTTCAAATTTTCACAGAATATTAACTTGTATTTTACCTTTCAAAATAAATAATTAAATATCAATAAAGTAAATATTAAAGGGTGGCTCCCATACAACAAACGTAATTTTTATTTTTAATACGTCATAAATCGTAAAACTTACTACAGGTTTGTACGGAACCGTCGGTGCGCGAGTCCGACTCGCACTTGGCCGGTTTTTATTCATAGTCAGGAAATACCTACCATTATAAGTTTAAGACAAGTCAAAGTACATACAAATAATAATAGGGTATTTGACAACTAACTATTCAAATTTTTTTTTTTTTGTGATTATTAAATAGAGGATCTCTCAAAAGTCGTAATATTCATATCCCCTGTTAGTTTTATGTTGAATTACTGTTTTAAACTATCGATTAAAGTAATAAAGTGCGTCGAACTATGATGACCTCACTATGCAATACAAAATCCCATACTAAGAACACGTTTTGACGTTTGAAAAAAAAGTTGCTGATTTGACTAGTTGTCAAATACCCAATTAATGTGATGTTAACTAATGCTCTACTTAAATCACGTAGTGTAATGAACTATAACGCCTGTCTTCTTTTCCAGCATTTGCCATAATGATTACTATGGCAATCCACCTGCTAATATCCAACGGCCCTCAAGGCAAGCCGCCGGCGTTCGACGTCACCGGAATGCCCACTCTATTCGGAGCTTGTGTCTATTCCTTCATGTGCCATCATTCATTACCAGCGCTAATCAGCCCTATTAGAGGGAAGAGCCATTTAGGCTTGCATCTCGCTCTAGACTATGGATTGATAAGCATCTTCTATCTCCTTCTAGCTTTCACGGGCGCGTTCGCATTCGCTCAACTAAACGATTTGTACACATTAAATTTCGTTCCAACAGACAATGAAAATATATTTTTGGAGATTGTAGAGTATTTTTTAGCGCTATTCCCAGTATTTACTTTATCTACTAGCTTCCCTATAATTGCCATTACTTTACGGAATAATCTGCAAAGTTTATTTTTAGACTCTAGTAGAATAGAGTCGTATAATTTTGTTCTGAGGAAATTATTGTTTCCTATCGTAGCTGTTATACCTCCATTGCTGTTGACGTACTTTCTAGAAGATATAAGTATGTTGATTAGGTTTACAGGATCATATGCGGGTACAGGAATACAGTATTTGATGCCCACATGCCTCGTTCTCTCCGCTAGACGCCATTGTACGACTTTGCTCGGTTACGGCGTAGTAAATAAATATAAAAGTCCATTTTCTAATATGGCGTGGGCAATTTTCGTGTTGTTATGGTCTTTTGTTTGTATTATTTTGGTGTCCGTAAATATGTTCGAAAAGAAATCATGACACCACCTTATTTGATTCTGAAGTGTAGGTATAGCACAAAATTTTCTAACTAAACTTTGTAAATGAGAAAGTAATGTCTGCATTTACTCAATAAATATTACTTCATATAATATATTACATTTGATGAAAAGAAAACCTATTGAAGTAACTACTTACCTTTTAAAGTTAGTTTAAGAAAGTTATCGGCTAAGTGAGAGCAGGACTTGACTTCCTAATAGTATAGGAAGTAAAGTAGTATGGAGTTACATACTAATTTGAATTGTAAACAGTTTGGAACAAGCTATCCATGTTGGTTTGTTATATACTTACTTATAATAATATTGAAAATCAACTAGGTTAGGTTAGTTGCTAATGGGGCTGATTCTGTAGTCCACAATCTCTAAACTAAACTAAAATTAGAGCATTACAAATATTGCTAACCCTTTCATAATACTGCCTGCGGAAAGGAACAAAACTACTAGATTTAGAGGTGTCATTTTAGTTTAGTTTAGAGATTGTGCACTACAGAATCAGCCCTAGTGTTTCTTGTTGATCAATAACTATTGCCCTTCATATGGCGCGCTACATTAGCTCGGTTTGGCCGCATTTGACTGCAACTGCCCCCCAATCATGTAAGAATGGCCGATCAAACGTTAAAGATTTTCGTCAAAGTAAAATAAACCATAACTGCATTAAATTAGAGCTCAATTTCGTTTGCCCATTCTTACACGTTTAGGTATGTACGATACCCTAAACGTATAAGAATGGGCAGACGAAATTGAGCTCTAATTCAATGCTGTCATGGTTTATTTTACTTTGACGCCGAACCTTTACCATTTGATCGACAATTCTTACGTAATCGGGGTGCTGTTTTCGGCTACCGACTAATGTACTTAATCAGCCCCCCGATTGTGTAAGGAAATCGTAATCGTAATCTTTTGTCAATCGAATAATACGACCTGTTTAAGCAGTGCATAGATGCCTGCATGTCAAAAAGCATGTAATGAATTCCTTAAAAAATTCGACCTAATACGTTTTAAGCTGTCAAATTATTACGATTTGCTAAGTCAATTGGGCAGTTAATTCGGTTGGCCGCATTTGCATTTAGTGTAAAAGTTGTTAAGCCTTACCTATTCGGTCATAACCTATTTATGGAAACTTTCTGTTGGTCGCAAACCGATTACGGTCAACGCTTTCGGTCACCGACCTAACGTAGAAATGCCAATTCGGTGAACGAATGCGGTTAAACCGAATCCGGCCGGCGCATTCGGTCACCAACCTAAAAACGCGCTAGTACCTATACAGTTGTCATGAAAAGTGTTAACAATAAAATTACTTTATACACACAAATTGTTGTGGTAAATATTTTTTTAATAAAATTGTTATAAATATATAGAAGATTTTTCACCTGTTTCACCCTAACATGTTAGTTTGTTTCGGTCGCCTAAGTACAAAATGTTAATGCATTGCTCTCTATTTCGCACAAAAGTGTCCATGTATCTTTTGCTCATACACAGTGCTCTCTTTTTTTGCACACAAAATCTTCTATATTATTATGGTGCTAACTGTTAAACTATAATTTTTTTACACAGGAAGCATTTATGAATCAAAAACAAAAGCATTGACGCTCAATTTGTTTTTAGTTAAGGTCCTTTTTTTACCCGACTGCGGAACGCACAGGGTTGTGTGGTCATCAGTCTATATATATGTTTGTTTGTTTAATTTATCTGGTGCGAGGTATCGTCTGTGACTAGTTACCACCCTACCGGCAAAGACTTACCGCCAAGCGATTAAGCGTTCCGGTATGATGTGTAGAAACCGATTAGGGGTATGGGTTTAATATAACTGCCACACCCCTAACAGGTTAGCCCGCTACCATCTTAGACTGCAACATCACTTACCATCAGGTGAGAGTGCAGTCAAGGGCTAACTTGTAGTGAATAAAAAAAAACATTGGTAACGGCGATGTAAGATTATTTTTTCCGTACTGTTTACTACTAGGCATGTAGGTACACTATAAAGTTCATACACTTGCTCACGGAGCTGGTCTAATCAAAGCTTTCCATATGCTTATTTTGCCAATTTAGAATAGTTTTCTCGTAATATTATGTGGTATTTTTGATACCCTGCCTGTGTTCATATTGCAATTAAGATATCAGATGTAGGTATTTATGCCTAATGTCGTCAAGAAGCCGGCTGGCAGTTTTGGTGTAACCTTTACATAATATTATTATGATAAGTACTTAATTTAAATAATACAAATATGTACCTACCATTTAAAATCAAAATTTCACACGATCACTTGTTGTAAAATATTTCTTTTAGATACTGAAAAGTGAGAACTAAGTACGTATAGGTCGCGTCGCAATAACATAATTTTACCATAACACCTAATCAGCTTTATATACCTCGCGCTCACTTATGTTCTTTATAATTCGCGTTTCGAGATTTTTGAAACGAAAGTTCCTTAAGGGACGATGCGGAGGGGTACCCAAGACGGCAAAAAACGTCCGTAACGAAAATACGTCAAGTAAGATTTTTATGTATGGTTTATTCGAAATTAAACCTTAACACTAAAGTATTAAAGTTTAATTTCGAATGTAGTTGTAATTTATATGTAAAACCTTTTGTCTTCGTTGTTTTTCTTTTTACCTCGACTATGAACATGGCGCATATTTACACATGCGACCCAGCAGAGCGATCGGCTATAAATTGTCGCAATCATTAAAGGACTGCATCAATGTCAAAACATGGTTTTGGCTTCACGTATCACTGAGACTGTCCGTAAAGGATCGTTGAGGACAAAAAAATGTTTTGACATTGATGCAGTTAACTATCGATAGAATTAATTGCTGAAAATTGGTATCACGTAAGACTTTTGAAGTAAGATGTCGTTTATGGACCATGACAAACGTCACGTCAAACTAGGCTTTCATTGATACATGGTGGGAGGTGTTTTTAGCGGTGACATAAGGTGTCCATTAATCGTTTTACGACTCTTTAATATCTAAAATAAATATAATATAAGGATTAAAAAGCTCGAATAGATTGTTTGTTAGGTAAAAATAGAAAATACTATTATTTCAAGCAAGTAGGTATGCTATATTGAAATGGCTTCAAAATGTTATTTAATAAAAGACATTCTATTGACAATTTACCTATAGAGGTATATTTTATTAGGTATACCGTACTTACCTAGGTCTAGCTAATAAAATATTCTCATTGGCAGTATTGCCAACTCACACTATAAAAAAAATATAAAAATTGTACGACCAAATACATACCAATGTTATTCATTAATAATAAGTAATATTATAACATCCATACTAATATTATAAATGCGAAAGTGTGTCTGTCTGTCTGTTCAATCGATTTTCGTGAAATTTAGTACAGGGGTAGGTTATATCCCGGGGAAGGACATAGGCTATTTTACCCGGAAAATTAAAAAGTTCCCGCGGAAATCAAAATATCTTAATCCACGCGGACGAAGTCGCGGGAATCATCTAGTTATAAAAGAATTAAGTAAGTAGGTAGTAGACTTTATGTACTTACTTTTTTTTAAATCTTTATTGAAAACAATACAATAGAACTTAAAGCTAGAAACATGCCCGCTCACAATTAATTTTAATTAACTTTTATTCTGTGATTAAAATGAAAATATCCATAGACAATTTCGGTATCTCGAGATATCTCTAGCTTATGGTATCTTTGATTGCATCGTAAAAAGAAAATCTACTATCTTAGGCGCATCGCTTCTTATATTAAAGTATTTTGTATTATATTTATTAAAAAACAAAGCCAATTAATAAATAGAAAATCACAAGAAAACACAGACTCTAAAATATTACTTAGTGAAATAGGTAACGCAGTTAAATTTGGAAGACTGTCAAGTCTACTTAATTTGCTAGATTACCACATGATTACCATAGACATTCAAATTTAGTCGGATTATAAATAGGTCTGCACTACCAAAAGATCGATATTCAGAGTTCGTGACTAGTAATCTGTGGTTAGCGACCCATTGCTACAATCCTGAAAAACCTTACGTGAAGCCGGCTATAAGGACTGTAACAATGGATATCCTTTAGGACATTTTTGGATGTGATATTGCGACAATTTATAGCCGATCGCTCTGCTGGTAAAATGACAATAAATAAATATCTAAAAAACTTGTTTAGTTTTTTAATGAAGTACACATTTGAATTGTGAGATATCTAAAACCTTAAGTACTTAATTCTTATGTAATTAAGTAGATTTTACGTGTAGGTTACCTAATAATTGTGTATGAATTAAATTGATTGACTGATGTGTTTACCTACTTAATTTTATAGTGCGATATATTTTTATGGAATAAATTTTTATTTTGCGTGTTGTACTTTTTTGTTTTACTGCTTTTCAACCTTCTATGTATGTAATACATATTACATTCGTCAGACTTGGGACTACCGCGCACTGCAGTGCGTATTTAGGAAATACGGTTTAACCACAAAGATGTGCGCGTGCTGTGCGCTGTGGAAAATGAGCCGGATCATAGGTATTATATGTTAGGGCTAGGCTCAGAGACCGAAAACACTCATTGAGCGAAAAAACAGCTCACAACGCGTTGTGGTCACTGCAAAATACACACATCGAGAAATTCGCGTTATGGCTGTTATCACTAACTATATAGGCCTACTAGTCTTGTCAACAAGTGCTTTTTGGGTCAAACTTTTTTCTCCGCCTCCGAAAAATATGGACGAGGTATCGTTCTATTCGGAATAGCGTGTAGATAATTTTCGAACAAAATTCAAGACCCGCTTGCAAAAGTTATTATAAAATGAATGGGGCTTGGTTTCTTGCTGCAAATATCTCAAAAACTATTTGATATTTTTAAAATTTGAACAAAGGTTCAAAAAGTCCCAAAAAAAAGTTCTGACTCCCGGAACACTTACGAGTGGGTGATTTTTTCCCATTCGTGATTCGATTGCGACGTTTACCTACTGCGATTTGTTTGGAATTGTCAAGCGCTTGACAGCTAGCGCTCGATCAATTCCCAAATGATGCCAACGAATAGGCAAAAAAACTCCCACTCGGCCTGCCGTTGTCCTAGATGAGTGTCAAAACCTGTGGTCAAAACCGACCACTGACGTGACGCGATACTACATTGAAAATCTTATCTACGCGACAACGAAGGCCACATGAAGAGTCCGCTGTCGGATAGCGTCGCGTCGCTGACGAAGGCCTTATTTCGTTGTTCAAATGAAACACGATACGGAGGTTGAAGAATTATTTATTTTTATCATCATTATTACACATAGTTGTCACTTATCGCGTACACAAGCGACGGAGAAGCATTCCATAGCTCAATTGACTTTGGTATGAAGTTACATCGTATTTGTGCAAGCTGTCGTGGCGCAGCGCCTTAGGGCGCCTTCAAATTTGCCGCAAAGTGCCGCGCGGAAGCAGCGCGGCTGCAGCGCTGCGGTCGCGCTGCTTTGTAAATCCATATAAATAAAAAACACGCGACTGCAGCGCTGCACCCGCGCTGCGGCCGCGCATCACTTCATCCATCGACTAGTGACGGGACTGCGCACGTATTTTTGTTCAAGTCTAAACATGAACGAAAATCAGGTAGAAGAATTTATCGATGAGGTTGAGAGTCGTCCAGCAATATGGGATTCGAAGTCCGACAAGTACAGCAATAAAATCGAAAAGAAAAAAAGAAAAAGGCTTGGGAAGAAATATGCATTTTTAGGGTTCCGTAGCCAAATTTGGCAAAAACGGAACCCTTATAGATTCGTCATGTCTGTCTGCCTGTCTGTCTGTGTGTCCGTCCGTATGTCACAGCCACTTTTTTCCGAAACTATAAGAACTATACTGTTGACACTTGGTAAGTAGATGTATTCTATGAACCGCATTAAGATTTTCACACAAAAATAGAAAAAAAAAAATTTTGGGGGTCCCCATACTTAGAGCTGAAACTCAAAAATTTTTTTTTCATCAAACCCATACGTGTGTGGTATCTACGGATAGGTCTTCAAAAATGATATTGAGGTTTCTAATATCATTTTTTTCTAAACTGAATAGTTTGCGCGAAAGACACTTCCAAAGTGGTAAAATGTGTGTCCCCCCCCCCTGTAACTTCTAAAATAAGAGAATGATAAAACTAAAAAAAATATATGATGTACATTACCATGCAAACTTCCACCGAAAATTGGTTTGAACGAGATCTAGTAAGTAGTTTTTTTTTAATAATTTAAAACTTACTACAGGTTTGTGCGGAACCCTCGGTGCGCGAGTCCGACTCGCACTTGGCCGGTTTTTATTGACAATTTCACAAACAACACTCCAAGTGAAATAAAATGAAGCATGTAAACGTATAATATTATGTATTGTTACCACAACTACTTTATATTTTCGTTGTTTCGTATTAATAGTAACACAGAGCAGTGTTTCTTCGTCAGAGTCCATCGTGAAAATAAATATAGGTACAACCCTATGATGTTCGAACCTCGCGACAGGAGCGCGGCCGCAGCGCTGCAGCCGCGCTACGCTTTGCGACAAATTTGAAGGCGCCCTTACACCCAAAAGTAATCCTATATAGCACTAGTGAGTTAACGAACCGTTCCTATTTAAACAAAACAACAGCCCGTGTGTTACCAAACTTAAGAATTGCATTGCGATAATCGTCATTGGGCAAATTTTTACTGCAATACACATTGGATCTATGCGTTCGGCGAGGGAAGGCTAAACGTGTAAACGATATTTACCTACGAGTTGCACCAAGAACCTATGTTACCCTACCCTACACCCTATCTATATGGGCTCCCCCACAAAACTGCGTATTCGCATCGCATCGCAAAAATCTGCGAGCTCGCAGGACGCATCACAAAAACTTCCGATTTGATTCGCATCGCGCATTCCTGCGATGTTACGTCACACTTGGTGACCCCATTTTTAGTCCGCTCTGAGACAGCGTATGGGCAAGACGCCGCCGTCGTTGTGTGGAAAAATGGCAAACGTTGACGTGAATTTTTTAATAACGTTACAATTAACGTCCCAAAAGACCGAAAAAGAAAGAAAAATAAAAAGATCTTCATTTGTCCCAAAAGACGGGGCGCTCCGCAATAGGAGCGCCCAGTCTTTTGGGACAAATGAAGATATACTCATTCTAAAATAATCAAAAAATTTATCTTCCTCTGTTCTCAAACCATCGTATTTTCGAATAATTAATAGTTTCTGGTGGGAGGCTTCGGCCGTGGCTGGTTACCGCCCTACCGGCAAAGACGTGCCGCCAAGCGATTTAGCGTTCCGGTACGATGCCGTGTAGAAACCGAATAGGGGTTTGGGTTAAATACAACTGCCATGCCCCTAACAGGTTAGTCCGCTACCATCTTAGACTGCATCTTCACTTACCATCAGGTGAGATCGCAGTCAAGGACTAACTTGTAGTGGATAAAAAATAAAAAAAAAACGTATGGTCACCAGAATCAACGCTTTGCCGCACGAAATCGCATCGCAGGTTTCTGCGATGCGACGTCGCATCGCATCGCATCGCAGCTTTATGTGGGATCCCTATGTTAGTTCTGTCCCTTCCTGCAGAGAGTATTATGAAAGGGTTAGCAATATTTTTAATTCAGTCATTAGGGCCTATTCTGTATAACACAACAACAAGTTACCCACATTAGCCGAAAAGGCAGCTAGTGCTTGCCGCAATGTACGCTAAGTGGCACTGAACACGTTCGCCGATTGCATGGTCCAATGTGTACTAAGTTCTTTAGGATACCAGCTTTAAGACATGCCGTATCTCAATGGCTATGTAATATCAAGTAATGCACTACTCAGTGTCCAACAAAAAAAGTCAAAGAGTTCTAGTTGGCCAACTATAATAACCAATCGTGACAGCAAAATAACTTCATAAGCACCGAATATGGGACAAATTACGTCTATTCATCTCGATTCAGCTTACGTGCATACAAAATAGTTGTTTCCGCAAAAACTCATCCAAACAGCGTCATCGCTGAACGTACGGGTATGCATCTTCATAGAAAGTCCAGTTCTACATGAGCAAAAGCTGAATAGAGCCCAATTGAGTAGGTATAATAATATAAATAAAAATAAAGTAAGAACTTTTGACATATGCATCATATTGTTATCGATTTATCGCAAAGCATCAAAGTGTAGGAACACTAAAATAGCACAAAATATCACTAATAAAATATGTTACAAATGTTTTACAATTTCAATCCCAGTTGTTGCTCACAAGTTATCTACTGTAAAACTTGGCGCGCAAGACTTTTGCCACTGAGCTGATACAATTATTATTATTGTAACTGTTGTATTCATATTATATACGGTGTAGAATCCGTTATCGCTCATGAGCAAGACAGAAGATACAAAACGCACCAGAGTAAAAGAGTAGCTATCTGCGATCATTGATTGATACAACAGTACAATGTTTATTAATAGTGCCTAAATCGGCGCACGATGTAACGATTTTTATAATGAAAAGCAGATACTGAACTTATTTAAATGGGTTGGGTTAAGTTGAATGCTGCCGATTCTGTTTATATATGTTTAGTGATTGCGTTTAGCTCTAAATCTAGTGCTCTCTTTCCACAGGTAGTATCATGAAAGGGACAGGATAAATAGACCTGTCATTTTAGTTTAGAGATGGTGTTCAACAGAATTGGCTTCATTTATGTTATTAATTTGGTCGTAATCTCTAAACTAAATTACTAAAATACGTTTTACGTTTCCTGAAAATAAGTATAGCAATACTTTATATACGTTGATTTAGTAAAGAGAACTTTACAACCGCCATACGGCCACTGTTAATACAGGATTACTAATATAAAAAGGAACGATCATTGTTTATCAAACTATTTTACAAATTTGCTTTACAACAGCGCCAAATTTTTTATACAATAGTAAATAATAATAACTCATTATTAATCATAATATAAATTAATAGTTTTCATCGTAAAAACAACAACCAAAAATAAAAATAAAAATATAATTACATAAAGACAAGTGAGTGTTCTCATATAACCATACATTTCAAATGCACTAACACACAATAATCATAATATTATTACATATTATATATAAGTATCATTCGTTGGATATATATCAGAATTTGTTATGAAAGTGCTGTAAGCGTTTTAGGCACTGTTTATACAGAATTGGCCAGTGCAGTAATCTTGTTATAATGGCAACATTATTAAGGGCCTGACCCACTATACGCGAAATTACATTAATATGGACTAAGAACTATAATAACTTTACTTTGATAGTTTTACAAATACAATTTTAATAAACTTAAAAATAATATGTTCGGATATCTTGCAGTTAGCGCAACAGTTCATGTGGATTGGCCCTTATTCCAAAAAGGACACGTAACCTACCAAAATAACAAGATATAAAAAAAACAAATTGACATTATCCAACAAAATATATAATAATATTATAATCGTATAGCTATCAATAATAATATAATTAAATTATTAATGATTCTAATAATAGTAAGATCGAACATTCCTATTATGTAATTTATTTATTATTTTATTAAAATTCATTAAATAAAATCTGAGCGGAACTGTTTAGTTTCATATTGTCTAGCAATATGACCAACAAATTCGAAAAGTATCATGCAATACTACGGTATGAGATGAATCGACTCGTTTGTTTAGAAATGGGCAAACAAATAAATTATTATCAATAAAGAAAATTTTGAGGAATAAAATGAAAAACTAGTGGTAGTCTATACAAACGAACAAAACATTGATAAATTAATATTTTAAATAAGCAGATTTTGCGTGACTTTAGAAATTTAAACGAGATTTATGAAGATGATTTTGTACAAATAAAACAATTTGATCTGTTAATTTAGTTATATGTATAATGAAAAACAATACAACAATGTTATCAATTTAATTTTCTAATACTTTCAACGAAATCTCTTCCCCTCGACCAGCACAGGCCCAAACAAGGCTGTATGGAAGAACGACATTCGTCTCATTTGAATTTATTTGTTTACATTTTTGGTCATTTCTAAACAAATCGAACGTGAATGGTATTCATACGCGTGAAAAAAATATCAATAATAACAATAGCGAGACCTATCGCTTGCTTTCGAACATCTAAAATATTCCTACAGTCGAAAAGTACATCACAATAAATACTATAACTACAAAATGTTTTTATGTTTGTTTGTTATGTCTCTTCGCGTGCGAATCGAAACTAGCTGGACTGTCGTGATAACTGGGTATTGTATTAAAAGAGCTGGCGGTCAAGGTATGTATAGGATTTCATCCTCTTTAATAGCAAAACTTTGTTTTAAAAACGGACTTATTTAAGAAGAAAACAGTAAGTACATACAAGTTGAGATTTTAATTTATTATTTTCTTTTTAAAATTGTATTAAAACTGAAAATTCAACCAAATAACTTAGAACCAAAATATTTGTAAGGACTTTTCTTGTATCTGTTTTTTACCATAATAATATCCTCCCGATTTCTGGTCGGAGTCGTAGACAGAATCACTAAATAGGCTTTTATAATAATACCTACATATATTAGGCAATTTAACTTTTATAAGGTAATTAATGAAGGATGATGAATACATTTGAATGTGATTGCCACCAGCTCCTTGGCTATTTTGCGGATAACGTTTACGCTCGGCGCGATTAACTTTAAAATGGGGTTGCCAAATTAAATTATTTTACTTCAAATCGAATAACACTCATATGTTACACACTTAAATTAATAAATATCGATGTCACGTAATCGATTTTGGCTTTGGCCTAATTATAACAAATCGATTATATTTTTGTGCTTTAATTTGTGACCAATTTCAAACTAAAATTTGTTCGATTTGAAGTTGGGATATTGTTTACATTGGTTTATCGTTTCAAGAGTGGTCATAGAAAATGTTAATATAGAATATGACGTTCATGACGTCACGGAAAATTAAACATGGTGGTCAGAAAAACAAAAGTATTAGTGCTGTTTATATACGAAGATTATATAATTTATCTTTGAAAAGAAGTGAACTATTCGGTATTCAATTCAGAGCCGAATTCAGGTAAGCCTTTAAAGCCAATAAGTTCTCAATTCGGCGCTTATTTTTCAAAGTTTTATCTAGTTATGTAATGCATGGCGACTTGCACTAATTGTCGACTGACCCTAAACTTTGATGCGTATACTATGAGTGTATTTGGTATATATGTTGATTTGTAGGAGTTTTGGCAACCCCACAAAGGGTAAAATTAGTTTCTAAAGCTATCTAGTGCTACAAACTGGGCTATAAGGTGGAAGCGGGTACAATAATGTCGTTACGACGGAGAGCGTTACGGAACGACTCGAGAGAGGAACGCAGGGTGAGACAGAACCCTCTAGACGCAGGAATTAGTGGGTAATCGGGGGGAGGTATATCTGTAGGCTCGCCATTGGACAGGGCCACGAGTCCCTCTAAACGGCGGCATAGATCCGCTGAATTGCTGCGCAAATGCTGCAATATCTCTTCGCGGAAAGGTTCAGGCGGGTTCGCGAGCATTTTCGTCATGGATTGGACGAGTTTTAGAAGCACCATCTCGTTGTACATACGGGAGTTTTCCGTTCCTTGTTGTGTGCCTGAAACAATATTACTGATTGGAGTTATTGACATACTGATTGGAAGTAAATAAAGATATAGAAGTCCGAAAATATCATCATTTATTTTGCATATAAATCTTTTTTTATTTTTTATTCTAAGATAGGCTTGCGCTTGACGACAATCATGCTTAGTGCAAAGCAATGATGAGGTCTAGGTTGGAACGCGCTTGCCTAGAAGATGCCTATTATTGCCTTGAAGGTACCTAAGTTATACGTGGCAGGAAACACGTGCGCTGGGAGGGCGTTCCACACCCTAGCGGTTCGGATCAGAAACGTCGAGCAAAAACGTTTCCTGCGAGCAGACTGGACGGCAATCACATAAGGATGCCAACGCTGACGGTTTCTCGCTGTTCTGTGGTGGAACAGAGAAGGAGGAACAAGTTTGTTAAGTTCCTGAGCACACTCCCCATGGTATATCCGATAAAAAACCGATAAGCAGGCCAATCTATGTCAAATCTGAGTATCAGGCACGCATAAAGTCGGAATCGGGAACATAGAAATGGACCACGTGCCCAGTAGAGATACATTGTGTTACATGTGTATTGCTCACCCTTCTGCTTCTCGTAGCCGGCCTCGTTAAAGTAGGGCTCGGCGTTGAGTATGAGCCCCTGCAGAGACACGATGACCTGCAGTAGAGACGAGTCCTTGCCCCACACCTCCACGCCGCGCCCGGACCACGTGCCCAGTAGAGATACATTGTGTTACATGTGTATTGCTCACCCTTCTGCTTCTCGTAGCCGGCCTCGTTAAAGTAGGGCTCGGCGTTGAGTATGAGCCCCTGCAGAGACACGATGACCTGCAGTAGAGACGAGTCCTTGCCCCACACCTCCACGCCGCGCCCGGACCACGTGCCCAGTAGAGATACATTGTGTTACATGTGTATTGCTCACCCTTCTGCTTCTCGTAGCCGGCCTCGTTAAAGTAGGGCTCGGCGTTGAGTATGAGCCCCTGCAGAGACACGATGACCTGCAGTAGAGACGAGTCCTTGCCCCACACCTCCACGCCGCGCCCGGACCACGTGCCCAGTAGAGATACATTGTGTTACATGTGTATTGCTCACCCTTCTGCTTCTCGTAGCCGGCCTCGTTAAAGTAGGGCTCGGCGTTGAGTATGAGCCCCTGCAGAGACACGATGACCTGCAGTAGAGACGAGTCCTTGCCCCACACCTCCACGCCGCGCCCGGACCACGTGCCCAGTAGAGATACATTGTGTTACATGTGTATTGCTCACCCTTCTGCTTCTCGTAGCCGGCCTCGTTAAAGTAGGGCTCGGCGTTGAGTATGAGCCCCTGCAGAGACACGATGACCTGCAGTAGAGACGAGTCCTTGCCCCACACCTCCACGCCGCGCCCGGACCACGTGCCCAGTAGAGATACATTGTGTTACATGTGTATTGCTCACCCTTCTGCTTCTCGTAGCCGGCCTCGTTAAAGTAGGGCTCGGCGTTGAGTATGAGCCCCTGCAGAGACACGATGACCTGCAGTAGAGACGAGTCCTTGCCCCACACCTCCACGCCGCGCCCGGACCACGTGCCCAGTAGAGATACATTGTGTTACATGTGTATTGCTCACCCTTCTGCTTCTCGTAGCCGGCCTCGTTAAAGTAGGGCTCGGCGTTGAGTATGAGCCCCTGCAGAGACACGATGACCTGCAGTAGAGACGAGTCCTTGCCCCACACCTCCACGCCGCGCCCGGACCACGTGCCCAGTAGAGATACGCACACCTGCATACAAAATTTAAAAAAATATTGTAACAGGTTGGTACCCAAGCCGGATGATAGAAAATTACATCGATTGGTATAACGATAAATAAATTAATCATACAAAGACTCATGTACTTTGTTCAGTTTCCAACATAAACCGTTTGGTGAGATACATATTTCATACAAAATCCCATACTAAGCACGCGTTGTGACAAATTGAAAAAAAGTTGCTGATTTGACTAGTTGTCAAATACCCAATTGATTTCAACGCCTTAACTTTTAATGCCTATTAAAAGTATCACATTAGCGGAAAAACGAGGGGTGGGAACTTGGAAATTAAAATCTGGCATCAACAAAAGTGTGATGTTATTCTGAACAGTGCTGACTCTGATACTGTTCACATAAGAACTGCGCATACTTTAATACTATACTAGAATCCGCCTTCCTAGTTATTGTGCATTTTGGTAACCATACATAACACATCTTTGAGCGGCCATATCTAGTGAACGCCCCGATGAATAGCGTCAGTTTTTATACTGTTCACATAGGTACTGCGCATACTTTAATACTATACTAGAATCAGCCTTCCTAGTTATTGTTCATTTTTGGTAACCATAACACGTCTTTGAGCAGCTATAACTTAGTCTACAACGACCTGGCAGGCATATAAATTGGAGGGAGAATGAAGCCTTCGATTCTGCCGATTTAAACGAAATAGTGTCTCGGATCTGCCCCGTAGATTCTTCAGCAAATTGGGAATTCCGTCAGTGGACGGATACCTTGCTCTGAAATACAAATCCGCCACCCACAACCGCACGGCTCAGTGTCGCCAGACAGATTGCCGAGACACAGAAATGGCAGGAGGAAAAAAAAAACCTAAAAACGTGGGTTCCTAACGTACCTTGCCGTCTTCATACAGGTTGGGGTTGAGTCTATCGGAGCAGTAGGAGTGGTAGTGACACAAAGGCGGCGCACGCGGGTACTCCCCGCCCAGTTGAACGTCGAACACGAATAGGCCGCCTTCGTACGGCGTGCGCGCGGGGCCCGCTATCATCACTGATATCAGGTCGATACGATCCTCGTAGCCGCGGACCCACACCTGTTGATTGAAGGATATTTTCATCTCACTAGCTTTCTAGGAAAGGCTGTCTTTCGGCACTAACTATCTTGTATTCAAATTAAATTCATTCAAATTCAAATGTTTTTTATTCAAATAGACTAGTGCTTATGAATAGTCGAATGAATCTGTCAATGTTTTAATCAAATAAACTTTTAAAAGTACTTTTGAATCGACAAGTGAATCTACCACAGATTCGGAATGTCATTCCGAGAAGAGCCAGCACGAAACTAGGCAGTTACATGATAATCTTCTATTAAAAAAAGATAGTGAAACGTTCAGAAATGTAGATTATTTTTCTAAATCCCTACACGTTTATGGCTTTAGTTATATTAAAAAACTCAACTCAAGAGACCTGCTCCCCGATTATGTAAGAATTGCCGATCAAATGGAAAAGGTTCGGCGTCAAAGTAAAATAAACCATAACAAAATTGAATTAGAGCTACATTTCGTCTGCCCATTCTTATACGTTTAGGGTATCGTACATACCTAAACGTATAAGAATGGGCAGACGCAATTGAGCTCTAATTCAATGCAGTTATGGTTTATTTTACTTTGACGAAAATCTTAAACGTTTGATCGGACATTCTTACATGATTGGTGCCCTGATCTAGGAGGTCTAGATTCAATCGCGACAACGTCAACTGCCATTCATATGGAATTGACCGAGGGCCTGCTGTCGAGCGCGTGACAATTCCATACAAATCGTAGTTAACGTTGTCACGATCCAATGGGAAATAAATCTCCCACTAGGCACACTGGTTTTAACCCTTCAGGAGAAAGGCGAAAGGGAAGCACTCACCCCAGGAGGGAGGTCGCTCTTCAACAGCTTGATCTCCCGCTTGACGGCCGAGTAGAATATCCTCGGCTCGGAAGGCTGTAGCATGGACAGGCGGAACCGATGCAACGCGGGGGCGGATTCCAATATACTGAACCCTTCGCCGTCGTTTGGCTTTTCCAGTGTCGCTTCGGGGTCTATGTCACCTTCGGCTGTAGCTAATGGTGCAGTTTCACCGGAAGCTGGAGACGTTGATGGCGCTAAAAGGAGGCACACTTTTATAATGAAGTTAAGCGACGTACCTACTTCAGAAAGACTGTAAACTATTAACTTTTGATCAGTTCTTGCAATTCACAAGTGCGCGTGGCGCATGGTTGTGTTAAAGTCCTATCTGTCTACATTTGCATACGTGTAAATGTGTGCGTGTACGTGATTACGCGCACGATTGACCGCTCCGAGAGGCACGCACACTTACGCAATATGTATAACTACAAGCAAGGTTCACGCGCTCGGAAATTGCAAGAACTATAACGAAAGGTTATTTGTGCAGTCCTATGACACAAATAAGACGCATATTCATCATTATTATCAGTTCAACCGACTGCCGGCTCACTATTGGGCACGAGTTTCTTCTCTTATTGAGGGGTATAGCCAAGTGCGGATTGGCAGACTTCACACACATTTGAGAACATTATGAAGAACACTTCGGGAGTAGGTTTCCTCGCGATTTTTTCCTTTAAAGTTTAAGATATATTTAATTTCTTAACACTAACATATTCAGAGTAGATTTAAATAAGATTTAAGCAATTTTCTTCATGAATTGTGACTCTATTTTAGAGTTACGGCAGCTGTTTTTATATTAAGCTTAATGATACATTTATTTAAGATTTTCTGAGCGAATAAACCTAGAATGAAATGAATTTATAATTCCCTTTTAAATTTTTAGTGCAAGTAATTCTCTAGCTGATAAATAAGCAACTTTTTCAGTTACATCATTGATGAAAATTATTAAGAGTAAGGGTGACAATACACCACCTTGGGGAACCTGGTCATGTTAAAACTAAGAATAACGTAATGTAAAATCTATTTAACATTGGCTACTGACCGTTCCCTTCAGGTTTCGGGGCGGTGATTGTAGTGGAGTATTTGACGTCCGTATTGCTTGTTTTGCCTTCCCCAGCCTCGCCGTCTTGATTCGCTATACTCACTACCAGTGCACCATATTGACTGAAATTAAATGTTTTTCGTTATTTCTGTTGTAGCTTTGGAATGCAAGCATCCATTTTTTATTGCCTGTAAAAGATCCGGGCTATTATAACACCCCATAATTTTTTTAATTGGTGTCAACCAGGGAGAGTTAACACTTAGTTGTGAATATCACTTCGCAATGATCGCAATTTGTGATTGGATTAATTCATGGTCAATGCTTCAACAGTGCATTAATTTAGCAAATAATGGGAGAGTGTCAGATAAACAGGGCTGATTGCGATCATTGCGACATTGTAGATGTGTATTATGTAAAACCTGCATCAATTATTGTTACAATCTCAAGTGTTGTAAGTGGCAAATTTATGATTTAGCTGCGAAAATGGATTCTGGCCAATAGCGGAACAGTGTTAACCAAACAGAGAGGATTGGTATCGTTACACAGTAGCAATCATTTTTACGTAGGTCTTAAGCCATTTATAACGTCATATTCATGCATTATTCATGGACTTACACAAGGGTTCACAAATACGCAAAACTTACATTAAACAAACTTAATATTGACATGTTAGGATACACTACGCGACATTAACTAGGTTTTTATTTTAATTTGGGTTCACTCACAAACTAAGGTATCGAAGGTAGAGAAATTAAATTACCACTTTTTTACTGAGTCATCTACCGTAATGAAAAACAAAAATTAAACTAGTCAGTGGGCCAATGGGATATGTAGTGCTATTGGATATCTAACTACTGGATTAAAAATAACTAAAACAATAAATACTAATTAATGGCTCTAATGATTAATAAAATCTTTTAATAAAATATTTTACTGCAATGCGTGATCTACACCCTCACTTCGCTTATCCGTGACTTTGAAACCATTTTAGTGTTGAAATGTACTAAAGTTACGCACTGCGTATTGAACGATAAAAATTAAACTACTAATGGTGACGTTTAATTAAGCGTAATATACGAGTGGGTTTATGCTTGGACTTTTAATTAGATGCAGTAAGTAAACTGACATTTCGAAATGTCATTTCACTTAGGGTATGTTCCGATATACACTGCGAGCACTGTTCAGTGCTCTTACTGGGGAGAAATTCATTCCGCTATGAACTGACAGTATACTGCTGCAGTAACGTAGAGAAATATATGACGTCATAAATCGTCGCTATTTTTGTACTGTGAGCACTGGTGTTTTCGAGGTAAGGTGCTCTCAGTGCTGACTGCGTTCCGTTTTAAACAGTAACCAGTATAGCTAACTATTAAGGAACGGCTTCGCAGTATACTAAATTGACGTCACACCTTACAGAGTTCGCAGTGTATATCGGAACATACCCTTAGTTTATAGGTGAAATGACATTTTGAAACGTCACTTTACTGCATCTAATTAAAAGTCCAAGTATAGGTCACGCGAGCTACGATACGTGTGATTGGAGCAAGTCCACTATTATTGTACAGCGTGACGCCGTATGCAATAGTGGACTACTTAAGTTACACGTATCGTAATACATATATATTGTATAATATTCAGTTATACAAATAACTGACTATAATTTTATTATATTATTGAATAATATCTAATTAAAACTTAGTATCAATAAATATTACTACAAAAATAAATCAGGTTAGTAAACTTATTTGATTTTCTATATCAAAACATAATCTTTTTAACCCTTTTTGACCATTTGTTTAAACTCATAAAAAATAAATAAAGTTCAATTAACGTATACTTTCTTATCATTCCACTATGTTAATAGCTATTCCGTAACTTATGACAGCTTTACCTTTGTTTAATATAAGTTATGCGAATTTATATTAAAAGGTTAACTATTTTGAAATGTTTGACATTCCAAAATAGTTAAACCTTAACTTTTCCACATAGAATACTGTACATTGCACATTTAAGGACAATACATTACAAAATACAACAAAAACTTACACAAATTAATAAAAAATATAATACAACATAAAATTATAGACATGAAATAATAAAAGCAACATTGAAGGGAATCTGTACATGTACAAACCAGCTTTTTGAAAGTGCAACTTACGCACAGGACGTTCCAGATTTTCTCTAGGAATTCCTTCATAATCAATCTTGTATGATATTAAATGTTTTTCCAACGCTTGATTGCAATCACTCAATATCCGAGGTCATCGGACACTAAATTTTTTCGTATCAATCATCAGATAACCATAGATACGGTACTTATTTAGCGCAAAAGCTTAGCCTTATTATCCATATACTATGTCATTGCACTAATGTTTTGAGAGTCCATAATAGCGCGGCAAACATTACCATGGACTTATAATTATTTTAAACGAAATATAAAAATCATTTCATAGCTTGTGAACTAACTCTGCGGAGTTTAAGTCACAACATGGCATATCCGTGACTTAACTAGTATATTACTGCAAGGTGCACAAACATACTACTAAGTCACGGTTGAGTGTTTCAACGAAATCTTAAAGTCGCGAGGAGAAAAAAGCAAGCATTGGGGCTGATTCTGTTGTACAAAACCTCTAAACTAAACTAAAATGACAGCATTAAAAATATTGCTAACCCTTTCCCTTACGCTCTGCAGAAAGGAACAAAACTACTAGATTTAGAGGTGTCATTTTAGTTAAGTTTAGAAATTGTGTTATACAGAATTGGCCACATTGTATAAAAAAAATTGCCAGTCATAGGGAATGCCGATAGAAGTGAAAACTTATAACTTAGAAAAAAAAACAAAAAAATTTAAAATATAAACCTTAAAACTAAGGCATTCAAGTTTAATTACGAATGTAGTATATTTATACTTAAGACCTTTTGTCTTCGTAACAACGCGAGCATGTCGGTGACGGTGTCGGTGACGCGAATCCACAAGTTTACCCCCTACCAAAAAGTGCTCATGGCGGCTAAAGAAGTTTTCACTTCAACAACTGTTAGTATTATGCTTCTTGTAATGTACAGATTACCCCGAGGAATGCAAAGGATTGGGAGAAAAATAAAAATTGGCGGCTCACATTGAAAAGTGGTAGGGTAAGTTCTCTGCTGTCACGTTTTTCTTTGTCATTAATCGGTTAAGGAAATCGGCCAGCTCTTGCGGCCTTCTCCTGCGGAAACAAATCGCCTCAAGTTATTCCACATTTGACGGTATTCCTAGGATAGCTTAGAACTAGAACTTAGAAGTAGAACTAGAGCCCGTTATCTTGTCGCATTGACGACTCGATAGGGTAGGTAAGAAACAAGATATACCTTGAAACATTTGGTATTTTGGAGTAAAGCTAATCCATACTTACATTAAAAACGTATGCCCGTTTGTTACTTTTTCGTGATCCAGCACCAGCACCAATTTTGACAAAACTTGGCAAAAGGATGAGTTACATTCCGGGGACGAAGTATCGTGTAAGTCACGTATTATGTCCCCGATTCTGTTTTTTGGAAATATTAGTCATACAAACACGCTGGTTCTAGTTTTATAATCAAATAAATATTATAAATGCGAAAGTTTGGACGGATGTATGGATGTGTGGATGTTAGTTACTCAATCACGCCCCAACAGCTGAACGAAATCGATTTTCATATTTTTATTCCAGGTAATTAAAATAATTTTTCTAAAGTTTATAAGTAGGACATTTTATCCCCTAACTACCCTCCAAAGAATCAAGATAACAGGGCGGACATCCAGTTACTAAGGCTAGCGACAAATCAAGTGAATTCCTTGAAAAATGTAATGTGCATATAATTTTTCCGCATGGTAAAGTAAAATTAAACGCAAGCGGCATTTGTTTCTTGGAAACTGGGGGTCTACTCTCTTTCTCTCAAACGAAACTTCGCAAACGAACGTAATTAGTCGGTTATTAGACCCACACAAAATCGTTCAATCCAATCGGTCACGAAAATTTTCTATGGATCCGTACTTCGTCTGCGTGTACGAAAACGAAATAGAGAGGAGCATAGAGATAATATTATGTAGGAGAGGAGTTAACGAAATTTCGTTCGTTTGTTTGCGAAGTTTTGCGTTGCGAAGAGAGTAGACCCCCTAAAACAGCTAACGGTTTTATATCATATCAAAATGTAGAACTTTTAATATTCATTTATAATATTTTTATATATTGCGTCTTATTATTGTGAACTCATGTTTTGAGTTTACAAATTGAAACTGACCCTACAACATTGTACTTATCAGAAAAAATAATAAACAATTTTTATATATTGCGTCATAATATTGTGAATTCAGGTTTCGAGTTTATACTTTATAATTAATTAAAACCGAGCTTATACTATTGTATTTATCATAAATATAATAAACAATAAAGGTAAAGCCTCATAGAATGGTAGTGTTCATACCGACTGACTTCGGCGTGCGCTTTGATAAGTTGTCGGTGTATGAGAGAGCATAGCTTATAGCAAACATTTGGCGTGTTGCCTTCGCCGTCCGCATCGGCGGCACCCGCTGAAAAATAAACACAAGTTTATAAAAAGTTTAGTCGGTTGCGATTGATAAGCAACGTTGACCCATGTCGCTAACTGGATGGGTGACCGAAAGGAGAAGTTATTACAAGAGAAGGTACATATTTAACGCAACGGAAGTTAAATATAGATTAAAACTAACAAATCAGTGTTTTTTTTAAATTCATAAATAAATGACAGAAATTAATTATTTAATAAGTTTAATTATTTAATGTACACCGATTGCTGTACCGATTGCTCGAGTGAGAAATTTTGTGAGTGAGTTTTTATCTAGCAGAGATTTAATACTTCAAAATTATCTTCACACACAAATTAAGTGCTTTTAATTCAATTAAGTCACGTTAAGTCCATTTCTTTCTTTTATTCCGCTTTATAAAGTCGGTTGTTAAGGTCGTGTGACGCCACACGACCGCAATGAAATTATTCTTGCAAGCGCAAATTTAAAGTACTATAACTTTTCCATTTGTTGAGATATTTTAATGATCAATCATCAATGATCTGGTTTCTGGTTTAAGATAATAATCAATCCATATTTTTGTTTTATTTTGTCTTAATTTTCATAATAAATTTAAAAAAAAAAAGGAATCTTCTCCATTTAGTTGAGGTTCGAATTTGGCCATTTCATTTCCTCCGTGCCTCGGAGAGCACGTTAAGCCGTTGGTCCCGGTTATTATCAGTAACATCTGATAATAATCGTTACAAAAACCTAAAAGTTTAAATACTCTTAGTCGAGTCGTATGCGGAAGGACGTGGGAACCCACCGCATTTTTATCCCAAGAAAACTCCTACCATTATTTGATGTAAAGGGGTAATCGACCACGACACTCAGTAATGAGGAATACGACACAGAGAGAGAGATATCAAGCGGCAAAGATCCTTAAGGGGATACGCTTAAAACTTTTAAGTGTTATAGCCAAACTACGGAAGTAGGTCGTGTAATAACTTTTTAACGGATTTAAAAGCTATATTTTGAAATTGTTATGCTTCTTCTAGAAAGAAAAAAAGCTGATAATAATAGTGGTAGGGGTGCCCAAAATGGGGATTTTTGGATTTACTCCAGCGCGTCAGATATTGATAGCTCACGTGTCTCTGTTATCGAATGGTATGTTTGTCTGCCGGTTTGCATGGTGGGGTTGGAAGTAAAAATATTTGTAATAAAACAAAAAAAAAATCGAGCGCGTCAGATTTTCATAGGAGATGTTAAGTGGGCCCAAAGGAAGCTCCTATTTAAAGGACTGACGATTCTGACGTAATGCTAAGTCGCTGCGGTTTTTTAAAAATGCAAAAAAAATTGCCACTTTGAAATACTCGAGCGTGTCAGATTATCATACAGACGGTTCAGCCTTATGTCCCAAACGTGCTGACCCTTAATATGACGATTATCTCGAGGAATTTTCATAATCTGATGATTTAAAAAAAAAACCTGTAGACGCTCCCCCCACCGCGGAAAGCGTAGACTGAGTAAGATATATAGACGCCGCCATATCTCCTTTTCACTCCCACATGAAAGAGATGCAGTGTTGGGATGTTACACAAGATAGAATGAGAAAAAAATATGTGTTTTTCTCTCCCTTTCTGCGTGTCACGGATTTTATGCCTATTGCATACAAACAAACCATATATTGTGCCGACGTTTGTATGACGTTTGGGAGGTGTTTCATAGTATTACCTATCCCTTTCGGTTACACGCTGACCCTGATTCTAGAGATTCCTTCTTCTATGGCGGAAAGGATGTACATCATATAACCTTTTTTTTTCTACCATCTAATCTTCAAATTCCATTAGGTCTCCACGACGCTCGATTAAGTCCAAAAATCCCCTCTTGAGCTCCCCTACTATAGTAAGGAGACATAAACTTATGAATCAAATAATGAAATGAAATAATGGACAAAAATAATACCGTTTTCTCCTGTGGCGTTTTCTTGAGCAAAACTAGTTCCCGAGCAAGACTGTACAGGTTCAATGTCTAAAAAGAGAGATTTCTTTGGTGAATCGATTTCTACCTGAAAATGAGAAAACAATGTTTAATCACAATAGCCTTATAGGTTAAACAAGTGTTATAGAGTAGCTGGGGCGTTTTTTTTTATCCACTACATGTTAGCCCTTGACTGCGATCTCACCTGATGGTAAGTGATAATGCAGTCTAAGATGGTAGCGTGCTAACCTGTTAGGGGCATGGTTATATTAAACATAGTTATATTAAACCCGTACCCCTATTCGGTTTCTACACGGCATCGTACCGGAACGCTAAATCGCTTGGCGGCACGTCTTTACCGGTAGGGTGGTAACTAGCCACGGCCGAAGCCTCCCATTAGGCCAGACCAGGGAAATTCAGAAATTATAAATTTCCAAACCCTGCCGGGGATCGAACCCGGGACCTCCGCACGTTAAGGCAACATCGCTCAACACTGCGCCACGGAGGTCGTCAAACTATAGTGGGACATTCTGACAAAACACGTCAGTTAACAACTGATTAATTCATATAAATGTTTAAAGAGTAGCATTGACTTATATATTAAGGGTTATAATAATTATAATACCTCCAATGAGGCACTAGCTTACTAATCTATAGTATCCTAAGGAATGTCGACGTAATGAGATAGAGTTGTGATTTAGTCGATTTTACGCTATCGATACTAACACATCTTTAGTATCTGTGCGCGTGCATTAGATTAATTATGAAATAATAATTCTATGAGGATAGTATGTGCAATAAGGAAGAAAAAACAGATTGTATCATAAAATTTAATTATAATGAACTGTACAAAAAGAACGTAAAATCGAATTAATCACTGTATCAATCAAAATAATCAGTACTTTAAGGAATTTAAAAATTAAACAGATATTTGCACAAACAAAGAAACTATTAAGTTTAGTACTATTTATAGTACAATATAACACTGCTTTCGCAGAATTAAAAACAGGACTCGATAAATCGTACTCTCGCGTCAAGGGCGGCACTAGTATGCGAGTGTACGGGGTGTGAAGCGACGGTCGGGCGCGGTGCGCACCCGCCCGCTACCTCAGCCCCCTATTCCTCAGAGCTTGCGCGCGGACTATACTTACCTATAACTTTATCAACTATTTCCTCTTAGCTAACAGGGAACCCCAGATAAGAGACTCACCTCCATAGGTTCCACAGTAACATTGGCCGCTATGATGGGCCTGACGGGCCTGTCGTCCACCATGACGGTGTCTAGCTCGTCCAGCAGCGGCTCGGCGAGCGGCTCGTCGTCGGCGTGCTAGTGCACAGACTCACCTCCATAGGTTCCACAGTAACATTGGCCGCTATGATGGGCCTGACGGGCCTGTCGTCCACCATGACGGTGTCTAGCTCGTCCAGCGGCGGCTCGGCGAGCGGCTCGTCGTCGGCGTGCTAGTGCACAGACTCACCTCCATAGGTTCCACAGTAACATTGGCCGCTATGATGGGCCTGACGGGCCTGTCGTCCACCATGACGGTGTCTAGCTCGTCCAGCAGCGGCTCGGCGAGCGGCTCGTCGTCGGCGGGCGCAAAGAGTCGCGCCAACTGCTCGTGCACGCGTCTCTCTCCCGCACGCGGCGTGCTTGCCCCGCGCTCACGGACGCGTTCTAGCAAACCCTGAAAGAGTGATTTTCTGCTATTTATAAGTTTTTTTTTTTTTGATAAAGAATGCCATGGGAACTTTTTGATTTCCTTGGATGAAAACTAGTTTTCTAAATCAATTCAGGTGTTCGACCGGGCAAAGTTTATATCGATTTTAAATGGGCATAATAACAAAAAAGGGCAGCCATTTTTTTAAATATTGATGTTTCCTATGTTATGATTACAGAGAGCTCGAGATAACGATTTTGAAAAAATGGGTCCAATAGCAAAGTTTAAGATTACAATTTTTATTAGAGGTAATTTAAAAGTTACCTCTTTTATGATCACAAAGAACCCCAGATATCAATTTGGAAATAAATGGGTCGCATAGCAAAGAAGTTATAATACACAAGTTAAGATAAGCCAAAATCTATTATTATAACAAAAGCTCACCAAAAAGTGATCTTCATGAAAGAACGTGGTACCCATCAATCGGTCCAAAAATCGACAGTTTTTGTAAAGGTTGAGCAATTTCCGCATTATCTGAAAGGCAAAGTCTTCATTTTGGTAGGTAACAGTTATTTTTGAAAATTCTTAAGCGCTCCTAAAAGGTTTAAGCTTGAGATTTTGCATGCAGATTCCTCATAACGAAGGTATATAAAGGATTCTTTCAAGCTCCAACCAAAGCGAAGCCGTCCGCTATTTCGTGATAATGGCAGCACAAAATTGGGATTGATAACTCCGAAACCGTTTTTCCTCCATTTCTATGTGAGCCATTTCAGGTTCCAGAAACAAAACTATGAAAAAGATGCTCAATTCTATTAAACTGTCAAAACAGAATTTACCGTAACACTTTATTTCGTCTTTAAAAAATTTGAAGGCACATATTAATGAGCACTTAAGAATCCGGCGAAGGCCGCTCGCAACTTCAAAGAGCGTGCAAAAATCAGCCGGTATATTGCTATCTCTATTTGGTTGACGACACATCAGCCCTGTGCAAGCACGATAGCAATATAACAATTTGTTATACATTTGATCTTGATTCGTAAATACCAATAATTATGAATGAAAAGCAGTTGTGTTTTTCAGTTCGTGTTGTTATTATGTAACTTGACAATATAGGCTATGTTCCTGATCAATTAGTAAGTAAGATATCGTTGGTTTTAATATGAAACAAATAAGGAGAAAACATGTCATTTATGTCGTAAAAATATGCAAAACGCAATGAGCTTACATTTAATTTCGGGAAAGTAGGTATTATGAAAACATAATTAATTATCCAGGGACCTAAATACAAGTTCAGTCTAAATAATCGCATAATATGGTGGAATGGTGACTGCCTCGTTGGTCGTGGTTACCACGTTCGACTGCGGCCAACGAGGTCCTGGGTTCGAGTCCCGGGTCATCATCATCATCATCATCGGGTGCCATCTTCAAATTGAAGTTTGGCGGTCAGCAGGTGAAATGTCTTCCGATTTTGAGCAATGTTCTTTAATTCAGTCCCGGGTCGGGCCATAATTAAGTGTTGGGTTTTTCTGACTAGAAATTCTCAGTACTAGCCCGGAGTTAGGAAGTTGGCGGTGTCTCACCCCCGTGCCTCGGAGAGCACGTTAAGCCGTCGGTCCCGGTTATTATCACTAACATGATAATAGTCGTTAAAGCCCGCCAACCCGCATTGGTTCAGCGTGGTGGGTCTAAGCTCTAATTCCCTCTCTCCTACGAGAGTGGAGGCCTGTGCCCAGCAGTGGGACGTTCATATGGACTGTAGTGGTGGATGGTGGAAATATTCTCGATTTACAAATTATTTTGGTATTACATTTGTATGGGCAATTCACCCTCCGCCGCCTTCTTAAAGACAGAAAATTTAACTACAATTACCTCCTGGCTCTGCAAGGTGGGTTGTTTCGCGAAGATTTCCTCGAGGCGTCGCATGGCCACTCGGCCGCGCTCGATATGCGCGGCCACTCGCGGCTCCAGCAATGGAGCAGGGGACGGTACGCCGCCAAAGGACAGCGTACCTTCCGCAGCCACAATCGCCGTTTCCTCGCTTGGACTGCTCGCGAATACTAAAACAATAGCATAATAGCTTGGCAAACTTATATGTGCGTGTTGGAAGCGACACTGTCTATTAAATCTGTTATTAAAAAATCAACATAGAGAAGATTCTTTTAGTTCGGAATTTCGTCAACACGCACAGGAAACGTGTTGGAGTGTAACTAAAGCCGGATCTCCTGTGTCAAAAATCTAACAAAAAAACTACTCATATGTTAGAAAAACATTGTGGTCTCTTACTTGACTTTATAAAGAGTCTACAAGACTTTATAAAGAGAGAGAGAGTTATAAGAGAGTTTAATAATGCTAGAATGCAAATACCTCTGCGTCTCCCACGAGTCTTCTGGCCCGACTCATTTAGTCCAATATTTGCCAAGCATTATTTACCTGACAGAGGGAGTTAGTACAATGTTTGCCATAGTCAGTTACCTGGTTGTGGGGGATGTTCCTCACAAGTGGGCCTCGCAGGGGGCGGCACGTCAGGGGTGCGAGGGTCGGGGACAGAGCTCTGCGTCTCCCACGAGTATTCTGGCCCGGCTCATTTGGTCCAATATTTGCCAAGCAACATTTACCTGGCAGAGGGAGTTAGTACAATGTTTGTTATAGTTAGTTACCTGGTTGTGGGGGATGTTCCTCACAAGTGGGCCTCGCAGGGGGCGGCACGTCAGGGGTGCGAGGGTCGGGGACAGAGCTCTGCGTCTCCCACGAGTCCTCTGACCCCGACCCGTCTGAACCTAACAAGTCGCCATCTTCGGAATCGTATTCGCCAACCTGTAAATCCGTCTAATAAATTTTCAATTTCCAAAATGTATCTTCTATCATTTTGTTATGGCGTTATTGTAACTTAGTTTATTTATCTGTACACTCTACCCAACATTCCTGTCAGTATACGACAGACTGGTACAAATTGTCTAATGGAGAAGTTTCTGAGAAGTGTTAATTGTTGTTAACAAAGTGAAAAATAACAATTTTTTAATTTTTCCAACGGGAATCTCTTCTGAGGCTTTTCCAAAATAAAGCTTTTCATGCTCAAGTAGGAAAAAGTTATTAACTAAGTAATGCATAATTAATAGAAAAATTGCGAAAAAATTTTTTTGACCACGGATTATTGTTCATTCATCTATCCAGTAGATGCCTGAATTTTTTCAATTCATAATTTTCATATTTAATAGGTTTAAATAATATTTATGCATTAAAGGTCCAACGTGGGCGAGGCTTACGCAAGCCGGAGTCCCCGTTTTTGGCCGTATTTTCAACCTTCTGGGTAATTATAAATATTGGAGCTACAGTTCCGGGAAGCAAGACTTTTTTTTGGGAAATTTCCTCCTCTTTTTGAATCTTTTTTCAAATTTGAAAAATGTCAAATGGTTTTTGAGATATTTGCAAGAAACCAAACCCCATTCTTTTTTTCAGTTAATTGTTAATAACTTTTGCACTTTTTGCAAGCGGGTCTTGAATTTTGTTCGAAATCATCTTCACGCTATTCCGAATCGAATGACACCTCGTTCATAATATCTTTCGGAGGCGGAGAAAAAAGTTTGACCCAAAAAGCACTAGTTGACTAGACTATTACGACACAAACATGCAGCGAATGGGTTGCCCAATTCAAAGTTCAAAACCTCTAATGCCTATAGATTTTTATTCATGTGTGTATCAGCATAAAATACCCTATTTAGGCATCATTACCATAGGAGTAGGCCTCTATAGAATTAAGTAGTACCTTATAAAGATCCTGTGGCCAGCACATGCTCGTATGTCCATCGACCCACCAGACCTTGACGCGTCCAGTTGGGAAATTGTCTATGACCTACACAACAAGACGTAAAATTAACAAGTTTTAAAAAACCACGACAAATTGCATATAATATAATATGTAATTATAGTATGTACTGTTATGTAAGTTTATTATATTGTAATACGAGTAGTTAGAGTTAATAGTTAGGAGGATCGTCAAGTGACGAAACGCGACGCGAGTAGGTATTTTCAATAATGCTATCTGTTTCACAACGCTTCGCTGCCTTCTCCGTATCGTGCGATAGAGAGAGTTGCAAGTCCAGTAGGCATATGCCTACATTTTATTCTTGAAATATTGTTTCGGGTGATAACGTTTTTACCCCCCAAACGTTTACGAAATTAGACAATTTTAGTCTCATTAGATTCAGTACACCTTAATCTGGGCTCGTACGTTTTATTTTTTTAGTATTTTAGTTTAGTTAAATTTTAAAAAATTAAAATACTCGAGGAAGTTATTAGGTCAAAAATATGGATATTTAGACGCTAATAACTTTTAACATAAGCAATATTTCTTTAAAATTAAAACGTACGAGCATAGTTCTTCAATGTATCTGCAACATTTCTAAAAATTATGAAAATTGGACAACATTTACGGGAAGAAAAACGTTATCGCTTTTTGTATGGAGATTTACAACTAGACGATCCTCTTAAGTAGTAGGTTGTAATAATTTATTTTTTTAGTTTACACGTGTGCACCGCCCTGTCATCGTGCAACCAATCTCCTTTCTTATAAAGGTTGCCTGGAAGAGATCACTCATAGTGATAAGGCCGCCTTTACACCGTAACAAGTTGTAAATTTCTGTCACGATTCATTTTACCTCTGTTTTGTTATTAGGTTTGTGTGTAATAAAGTGTTTTTACTTACTTACTTAATATATATCCATGGCGGCTCGTAGTTTTAAGAATTATGACATACTAGCTGATGCCCGCAACTTCGTCCGCAATTGAGTTTTTTGGTTCCCGCGGGTTGGTTTAATTATCCGGGATAAAATGTGTCATTCCAGACTATAATCTCTCTCTGTGCCGAATTTCATTCAGATCCGTTCAGCGTTCTGGCGGAATGAGTAACAAACATCCATCGATACATCCAAACTTTCGCATCCATACTAATATTATAAAATGCGAAAGTGTGTCTGTCTGTCTGCTACGATTTCCCGGCCCACCTTTTCAACCGATTCTGCTGAAATTTGGTATAGAGGTAGGTTATATCCCGGGGAAGGACATAGGCTTTTTTATCCCGGAAAATTAGGAAGTTCCCGCGGAAATCATAAAACCTTGATCCACGCGGACGAAGTCGCGGGCATCATCTAGTTTATAATATTAGTATAGATTAGTAGTACGTATTTCGTAGGTAGTGTCTAATATATAAAATTCTCGTGTCACAGTGTTTGATTCAAAATTGTAGTATTTATCTATTCCGTATATCTATGTTATTACCGTGATATCTTTGCGAGTTGATCAATGGTGCATAATTATTTAAGTTCATTTTGTATTACGCATGCATTAGTATAGGTCTACCAGAATCTGATGGCAAAAAGTATACACCGTATACTGGTACTTATAAGCATTGCTTTTAGGTGTCTTTTTCATTGATTTTATATATAAAATCAAAGGTATTTTTTGCCATCAGATTCTGGTAGACCTATAGAACCTAATAAACAGTCAGAGCAAGTGGACGCGTTTCATTGCAATAAAACCAGAAGAGAACCATATACAACCCAAAGTCAACCTTATTACCGAAACACACAGTGTTTGTCACAGAACATATAATAAGAGGTTAGAAAGGCGATGTGGGCGGGTCACGCGCGCCACTATGTTGAGCGAACGATCATCTATGGTTCAAACGTACCAAAACCACACCTCAGTCGGCCGCGGACTGTCTTGGGAAGTTTTACGCGCAAAAAAGTGTTTATAATGCCTTCTTGCGCGGTAATAACCTGCAGAGCTAGAAGCCAAAATGTCAATGTGACTAATGGCAAGATATCTTTTCATCGGTAAGTACATTAAACCTTGATTTTAAATGATTTAATTGAAAATACTAAAGACATTATGTTTTCCTTCACTAGTGTGACTGGATCGCAAATTTGTATGTACATCGCTGGTGCGAACAACGCGCTCCAACAGAGTCATGTACGCGAGCGGCAATGTAAAGCGTAGTGCGTATGAACGATCAACTCCACTTGTTACCTAGTATTACCCAATAAGAGTAACTTGTCGATAGGGCTGAGTAGCATTTTTCCACCGTATCGATAAATAGTTTATTTGTTTCTGAGTTTATTATTATGAACTTTTAATGATAGTTACAGATTTAGATTTTAATCATAAATGTTTGAAATGTTGTTATAGTATTTTGTGTTTGTTGGTTTTGTTGTATAGTGTGTTTTAAATATTGTTGATGTATTCAAATAAAAACCATTTGTACACCATAGTTGTTTTTTTATTTTATTTATTTCTTATAAAGAAACTGTAATTATAAGCAAAAGAAATATCATTATGTCTCCATACATTTTTTAATCTATACTTATAATAAAACTGTAACAGGTCCAATTCTGTACATTGAAGATATTTTGAAAATTTTTTTTGGAGGTCACTCATTATTCGATACTGAAGCCAAATCTGTAATTTTTTTCATTTTTGTCTGTCTGTCTGTCTGTCTGTCTGTCTGTCTGTCTGTCTGTAACTTGGCCGCGCATCACGCCGAAACTACTGAATGAATTCAAACAAAACTTGGCACGATTTGAGCCCATACTTCGAGGTAGGACATAGGATACTTTTTATCCCGAAATTCTACCCCCGAAGGGGTGAAATAGGGGTTGAAAGTTTGTATGAAAGTCCTTAATTACTCAAGTTATAGCCATGAAACTTGGTATATGAGCTGCAGGTTGAAAATAAAAACATATGTGTTTCACAGTTTTTCAAAATTCCACTCCCGAAGGGGTGAAATAGGAATTTGAGAGTTTGTATGAAAATCCTTAATTTCTCAAGTTATAGCCATGAAACAGCATTTGGGCTTTCGTTAAAATATGAAGAAGTACGTGTTTCACCATTATAGGGGGATTATACCGTGGGATAATAATATAGGATACTTTTTATCCTGGAAAATTAACTGAAAAACTTATTCCACGCGGACGAAGGCGGGCATCAGCTATAAAGAATACTAGTATGGCGCGTGGGTGCGCGGCCCGCTACAGCGGACCGCGTAGTGGACCGCGTGGTCCACTGTCTACTTACTCGCTGCCCTACTATCCTGCCCCCCTGCTGCATTAAATTAGAGCTCAATTTCGAAACACGAAATTGAGCTCTAATTCAATGCTGTTATGGTTTATTTTACTTTGACGCCGAACTTTTACGATTTGATCGACAATTCTTACATAATCGGGCAGCTGGTTTACTGTCTACGTGTTCTGATCTGAACAACACACTGCTATGCTAGTGAGCACAGTGGAAGCGCCAGCACGCCAAGCGTCCGACGTAAAAGAAAATTCTCATAAAGGAAAAACATAAAACAAAGACCACCAACCCCCCGCCCCTCCCTTTTTGTTTGAGCAGCCCCTAAGTAAGGTACCTATCTTTAATACCCTGACCGTGCTCCTCACCCATCATCCGAACCTTCGATCATCATCTCTCTCCATATTTTTTCTCCGTACCATTCGTCAAAATGAGAATTCTTCCATAAAAACAAATTTTTAAAAGGAACCGTACACTAATTGTAGCCTCTTCAATATTCGCCATACCTAAATTTTCTATGGAAAAATAAATTCCGCCATCTTGAATTTTTTTACTGTTCATCCGGTAGACCCTCATGTCCTGATCATCTTTTGCCAAGAAACCACTCTTCCATCTTTTATACTCTCCGAGATAGACACCGTCGAAATTTGTATGGCGGCCATCTTAAATCCACCATTTTGAATTTTTTTTTCAACTACCGCCAATTGGATGAGGTTTCGAATGACATTTGGTCGAGCACCCCCCACCTATCTTCGATACCCTGGCTGGTGCTCTTCATCCGTCTTCGAAATCCTCAATCATCAGCTCTCTCCGTATTTTTCCTCTTAATGAATTTTTGTCTTCTATACGAAACGATGAGTGAAAAAAAAAATGTTCATACAAAATTTTACAGGAGAGGTGATCAATGAGTCAGCACGAGCAGCTATATATATATTAACTAGTATGGCGCGTGGTTGCGCGGCCCGCTACAGCGGACCGCGTAGTGGACCGCGTGGTCCACTGTCTACTTACTCGCTGTCCTACTATCCTGCCCCCCGATTATGTAAGAATGGCCGATCAAATCGTCAAAGTTCGGCGTCAAAGTAAAATAAACCATAACAGCATTAAATTAGAGCTCAATTTCGAAACACGAAATTGAGCTCTAATTCAATGCTGTTATGGTTTATTTTACTTTGACGCCGAACTTTTACGATTTGATCGACAATTCTTACATAATCGGGCAGCTGGTTTACTGTCTACGTGTTCTGATCTGAACAACACACTGCTTTGCTAGTGAGCACAGTGGAAGCGCCAGCACGCCAAGCGTCCGACGTAAAAGAAAATTCTCATAAAGGAAAAACATAAAACAAAGACCACCAACCCCCCGCCCCTCCCTTTTTGTTTGAGCAGCCCCTAAGTAGGTACCTATCTTTAATACCCTGACCGTGCTCCTCACCCATCATCCGAACCTTCGATCATCATCTCTGTCCATATTTTTTCTCCGAACCATTCGTCAAAATGAGATTTCTTCCATAAAAACAAATCTTGAAAAGGAACCGTAGTCTTGCATAGTTCTACACTAATTGTAGCCTCTTCAATATTCGCCATACATTTTCTATGGAAAATAAATTCCGCCATGTTCATCAAGTAAGTACCTAGACCTTCATGTTCTGATCATCTTTTGCCACGAAACCATTCTTCCATCTTTTATACTCTCCGAGATAGACACCGACGAAATTTGTATGGCGGCCATCTTAAATCCGCCATTTTGAAATTTTTTTTCAGCTCACTGTCAATTGGATGAAGTTTCGAGTGACATTTGGTCGAGCACCCCCCACCTATCTTCAATACCCTTTTCCATGGAAAAATAAATTCCGCCATCTTGAATTTTTTTCCTGTTCATCAAGTAGACCCTCATGTCCTGATCATCTTTTTCCAAGAAACCATTCTTCCATCTTTTATACTCTCCGAGATAGACACCGTCGAAATTTGTATGGCGGCCATCTTAAATCCGCCATTTTGAATTTTTTTTCAGCTCACTGTCAATTGGATGAAGTTTCGAGTGACATTTGGTCGAGCACCCCCCACCTATCTTCGATACCCTGGCTGGTGCTCTTCATCCGTCTTCGAAATCCTCAATCATCAGCTCTCTCCGTATTTTTCCTCCGGATGAATTTTTGTTTTCTATACGAAACGATGAGTGAAAAAAAAATAGTTCATACAAAATTTTACAGGAGAGGTGATCAATCAGTCAATCAGCACGAGCAGCTATATAATATATACTAGTGTTTCGCTCTGTGCGCGAGCTGCTAAAGCAGCTCACGGGATGTGGTTAGCCCTAAATATCGATTTTGAACGAAATCGGTCCATTAACAAATAATTTCAAAATGGCGCTGATTTTTAAAACTTTGGTATCAGTTTCCTGCTTTGTTATCCCAGGGAGTCCTAAATATCGATTTTGAACGAAATCGGTCAATAATATTAACAAAGAATTTCAAAATGGCACTGATTTTTAAAAACTTTGGTATCAGTTTCCTGTTTTGTGATCCCAGGGAGCCCAATATATCGATTTTGAACGACATCGGTCAATTAGCAAAGAATTTCAAAATGGCGCTGATTTGTTAAAACGTTGGTATCTGTTTCCTGTTTTGTAATCCCAGGGAGCCCTTAATATCGATTTTGAACGACATCGGTCAATATATAAATAATTTCAAAATGGCGCTGATTTTTTAAAATTTTGGTACAAGTTTCCTGTTTTGAATTCCCAGGGATCCCAGGGATTGTAATATATTTAAATAACAGTTTCCTGTTTTGAGATCCCAGGGAGTCCTAAATATCGATTTAGAATGAAATCGGTCAATTAACAAAGAATTTCAAAATGGCGCTGATTTTTTAAAACTTTGGTATCAGTGTCCTGTTTTGTAATCCCAGGTAGCCCTACATATCGATTTTGAACGAAATCGGTAAATTAACAAATAATTTCAAAATGGCGCTGATATTTTTAAATTCTGGTATCAGTTTCCTGTTTTGTGATCCCAGGGAGTCCTAAATATCGATTTTGAACGAAATCGGTCAATTAACAAAGAATTTCAAAATGGCGCTGATTTTTTAAAACTTTGGTAGGTATCAGTTTCCTGTTTTGTAATCCCAGGGAGCCCTAAATATGGATTTTTTCCGAAATGTCATAGTTTTTCCCTACTCCCATCCCACACCCAAACGTACTATCTCTTAGACATGAACCACCCCGTTTCGGATCTGTGGCGCCGCGGTTCGAGGTCGAAAAATCAAAAAATTTAAAACACTACAGCTCGGACGCCATCTTGTTTTTACAATTTTTTTCACTTTTTCTATTGATCGCTTACTAATTTCTTCAATAATTGCGAGTTGTAACGAAATCGGTTAAAAAACAAAAGAGTTGCAAGAATCACGTCGGCCGCCTTCTTGTTTTTCCAAAATGTCATAATTTATCCCCACTCGAATCCCGCACCCGAACACATCTCCCGTACATCAATGTATCGTTTTCTGTCTCTTTCTAAGATAACAATGACGTCTTTTATAGTTCCTAATCGCCATATAATTTGGTATGAAAAAAAATATTCCGCCATCTTGATTTTTTTTTCATTTCGTTAAATAGACCTCCTCGTCCTGGGCCCCAATCATGTAAGAATGGTCGATCAAACGTTAAAGATTTTCGTCAAAGTAAAATAAACCATGACAGCATTGAATTAGAGCTCAATTTCGTCTGCCTATTCTTATACGTTTAGGGTATCGTACATACCCTGATCATCTTTTGCCAAGAAACCACTCTTCCATCTTTTATACTTTCTGAGATAGACGCCAAATAAATAAGTATGGCAGCCATCTTAAATCCGCCATTTTGAATTTTTTTTCAGCTCATTGTCTACTGGATAAAGTTTGGAATGACATTTGGTCGAGCACCCCCACCTATCTTCTATGCTTCGATCGGTTCATTTCGGCAAATCAGCCGCCATCTTGTTTTCCCGAAATGTCATAATTTTTCCCTACTCCCATCCCACACCCAAACATAATGTGTGTGTTCCGTTATAAGCACTGCGAGCACTGGCAGTGCTCTTTACTGGGGACTTCCAGTGCTCTCAGTGTATTTCGGAACGCACCCTTTATCTCTTAGACATAAACTACCTCGTTTCGGATCTGTGGCGCCGGGGTTCGAGGTCGAAAAATCAAAAATTTGAAAACAATACAGCTCGGCCACCATCTTATTTTTCGAATTTTTCTATTTTTTTTTATTGATCATTTATTAATTTGTTAAATAATTGCGAGTTGTAACGAAATTGGTTGGAAAACAAAAGAGTTGCAAGAATCACGTCGGCCGCCATTTTGTTTTTCCGAAATGTCATAATTTTTCCCTACTCGAATCCCGCACCCGAACACATCTCCCCTACATCATTGTATCGTGTTTTGTCTCTTTCTAGGAGAACAATGACGTCTTTTATAGTTCCTAATAGAATAGAATAGAATAGAATAGAATAGAAAAATCTTTATTGGCAGCAATAAACACAGATGCACAAAATTTCAAAAAATAAAACAGTTACATACACATTATTATAAGATGTAAGTTTGTACAGCAGTGCAACGCTACCAACAGGTGAGTCACTCAGCTTGTGTTGGGGCTCCTGGCCTCTCAGACTTAAAACTGGTGATGCCGCCAGGACTCGCGTCTGAGGTGCCAGGTGTCCCAACGCTGATTTTCAGTGACCGCCTTTCGATGCGAACGTCAATGGCCTTTATATTTTTGGCAGATCATGATAATAACTTATGTTGGTATAAAAGGAAAATCTTTAGAGAAAACTGAATCATAGATAGGTTTTGTAGATACAAGTAAATTGTGAATAATAAATTAAACTTATGACTTAATGATGTAAGAGTATAACTAAACTAGAATAAAATAGTAATCATGATTATGTACACAGCTTAAAGAATCCTTAAAATAATTTATTTAAAATCATATTAATAATAAAATAGTACGCTCTCACTGGATAAAGTATAAAATCTAAATAATAATGAAATAAAATAAAGTACTTTATAAATAAAATAAAAATAAAAAGGTATTTATTGATATTGAATATTTAAAAGAAACTTTTTATATTTGTGTTTAAAACTGCTAATCGTTCTAATCGCCATTTAATTTAATTTAATTTGGTATGAAAAAAAAATATTCCGCCATCTTGAAATTTTTTCATTTCGCTAAATAGACCTCCTCGTCTTGATCATCTCTTGCCGAGAAACCACAATTCCATCTCTAATACTCTCCGAGACAGACACTGATGAAATTTGTATGGCGGCCATCTTGAATCCGCCATTTTGGAGATTTTTCAACTCAACGCCAATTGGATGAGGTTTCGAGTGACATTTGTTTGAGAACCCCCCACCTATCTTCAATACCTTGGCCGTGCTCTTTACCCGTCTCCGAAATCCTCAATCATCAGCTGTCCCCATATTTTTCTTCAAGTTATATTTTCTGATTTATATACGAAGCCACCAGTGAAAAAAAAATTTGTCATGCAAAATTTTACAGGAGGGAGTTTATAGGGAAAATCTCGAAAACTACCCCAAATGCAGCAACACTGTTAAGATATCTCGATACTGCCGGTCGAGTTACACAATCGATCCATACATGTCAACTTTCCCAAATGTTGCCAATTGCCTCAAAAACGTGATCGAAGTTTTCAAAATCACAAAAAGAATACAAAATGGCCGCCACCTGGTTTCACAGAAACATTTTGCATAGTTTTATAATGTTCCCGTGAACTACAGGATATACCGCTTCTGATGACGTTTCAATTTTTCATCTCGCTTGCACCCAGCCGAGATGATCGCCCCTGAAAAAAGACCATTTCAGAAAGAAAAGAAAATCACTTTTACTTTGATAAATTCCAGTGTTGCCAGACCTCGGCGACGAAAATACCTAAATGGCATTTGTACAAGTGGGACACGTGGTTGCTCGTACTCGAATTTTGCAAAAAATACGAATTTCGATTTTTTTATTTTTGGGGTTAATCTTGAAATTTTCTTGGGAAATGGGGTATTTTTTTCCCCCAATCCATACCTCGAGTCCGTACACACAATCGCCCTATAGAAGTCGAAACGCTCCGACGTTGCCAACTGTGAGAAATTTGAATTTTAAAATTGCGTTTTTTCGTACCTCAAGTCGAACGGCCGCCGCGACAGCCGTCATCTTGAATTTTTAGAAACCACTCCCATTCTGACAACATACAGGATATTGGCAGGCGAAAAAATAAAAAAAATATTATGCTCGACCACACCGTTTCGGATCTGTGGCGCCGCGGTTCGGGATCGAAAAATCAAAAATTTGAAAACACTACAGCTCGGCTGCCATCTTGTTTTTCCAATTTTTTCCACTTTTTCTATTGATTATTTACTAATTTCTTCAATCGTTGCGAGTTTTAATGAAATCGGTTGGAAAAGAAAAGAGTTGCAAGAATCATGTTGGCCGCCATCTTGTTTTTCCGAAATGTCATAATTTTTCCCTACTCGAATCCCGCACTCGAACACATCTCCCGTACATCATTGTATCGTTTTCTGTCTCTTTCTAGGAGAACAATTAATTATGTCAATGAGTCCTAATCGCCATATAATTTGGTATGAAAAAAAACATTCCGCCATCTTGAAATTTTTTTCATTTCGCTAAATAGACCTCCTCGTCCTGATCATCTCTTGCCAAGAAACCACTCTTCCATCTTTTATACTTTCTGAGATAGACACCAAATAAATTTGTACGGCGGCCATCTTAAATCCGCCATTTTGAATTTTTTTCCAGCTCATTGTCTATTGGATGAAGTGTCGAATGACATTTGGTCGAGCACCCCCCACCTATCTTCAATACCTCGGCCGTGCTCTTTACCCGTCTCCGAAATCCTCAATCATCAGCTGTCTCCATATTTTGTTCAAGTTTAATTTTCTAACGAGTATACGAAGCCATCAGTGAAAAAAAAATTTTTCATACAAAATTTTACAGGAGGAGTTTTTGGGGAAAATCTCGAAAACTACCCCAAATGTGGCAACACTGTTTATATCTCGATACTGCCGGTCGAGTTACACAATCGATCCATACATGTCAACTTTCCCAAATGTTGCCAACTATCTCAAAAACGTGATCGAAATTTTGAAAAACACAAAAAGAATACAAAATGGCCGCCACCTCGTTCTACAGAAACATTTTACATAGTTTCATAATTTTCCCGTAAACTACAGGATATACCGCTCCTGATGACGTTTAAATTTTTCATCTCGCTCGCACGCAGCCGAAATGATGACCCCTGAAAAAAGACCATGTCGAAAATCACTTTTCCTTTGATAAATTCCAGTGTTGCCAGACCTCGGCGACGAAAATACCCAAATGTCATTCGCACAAGTGAGACACGTGGTTGCTCGTACTCAAATTTTGCAAAAAGTCCGTATTTCGATTTTTTTGTTTTTGGGGTAAATCTTGAAAATTTCCCGAAAAATGGGGTGATTTTTTTTCCCCAATCCATACCTCCAGTCTGTCCACACAATCGCCCCATAGAAGTCAAAACGCTCCGGCGTTGCCAACTGTGAGAAATTTGAATTTTAAAATTGCGTTTTTTCGTACCTCAAACCGAACCGTCGCCGCGACAGCCGCCATCTTGGATTTTTAAAAACCACTCCCATTCTGTCAAAATAGAGGATAATTGTAGGCGAAAAAAGAAAAAAATATTATGCTCGACCTAGCCGTTTCGGATCTGTGGCGCCGCGGTTCGGGGTCGAAAAATCAAAAATTTGAAAACACTACAGCTCGGCCGCCATCTTGTTTTTCCAATTTTTTCCACTTTTTCTATTGATCGTTTGCTAATTTCTTCAATAATTGCTAGTTGTAACAAAATCGGTTGGAAAACAAAAGAGTTGCGAGAATCACGTCGGCCGCCATCTTGTTTTTCCGAAATGTCATAATTTTTCCCCACTCGAATCCCGCACCCGAACACATCCCCCATACATCATTATATCGTTTTCTGTCTCTTTCTAGGAGAACAATTATGTCAATGAGTCAGTCAGTCAGTCAGTCAGTCAGTCAGTCAGTGGTAATCGAGCTATATATAGTATAATTAATACATACATACATACTTTTCATGGCGGAAAATTAATGAGTTCCCGCGGCAATCGAAAAAACTAAGTCCACGCGGACGAAGTCGCGGGCATCAGCTAGTTTAAAATAAAATAGTAAAATCTACAGACATAGAGTCCAACTTAAGTTAACAATATGAATATTGACATGCTGTCGACCCATGGAAGAAGGAATTACGACTGCCGTCTGTCGACCGTACGAAAAATAAACATCGATAAAAAATATTTTAGTCAATCCCTAGCGTATGTTGCTGTTTTACACGACAACACGCGCAAGTTTAAAGTTTCGCTAGTGTGCTTAGCTTCGCCAATCGCAGCGCTTTTTTCTGCCTCTCGCACACATGGTAACTCTCGTGTGTATTCGTTTAGATTAGTAGTAGTGAAGAATGGTGGGATCAAAACGGCGACAGCGGTTTTCGTACAAAATTTGCACTAGGGCCTTTCTAACCTCTTATTATATGTTCTGTGGTGTTTGTAACAAAACTCCTCCGAAACGGCTTGACCGATTCTTATGAAAATTTTTGTGTATATTTGGTAGGTTTGAGAATAGGACGTACAGTATTCCCAAATTAATAATGCACATGCAGAACACCCGAATTATTGAATCGTAAGAGCGCTAAACAATGCACTTGCATTTTGCACCTTGTTCGAAAGAAATAGGAGTCAATATCATGTGTAAACAATCGAAAACAATTCGGGCTGTCGGCGGTCAGTCAAAGGTAAATCAGTCGTCTTTATATATTGGTGGTGACTGCACGTGTTCTCTCTGTGTGGAATTATATGGAGCTGCTATTACACACCCTTCTTGGTACATTTTCGAAGTAAATCAATGCTACAAAGATTGTAGCATATTCGCAATCGTGTGGTTTTCTTCGCTATTTACTTACATGGAATTATCGAATCAAATTTTGTTACTGATAAGTCAATATTTATCTCTTTTAGCACAAAACACATAACTCTACTTAATTATGCATGAAGAAAATGCACTTAACCACTCTATATACATATCGTCTTCCGATGCTCGGGGAATACGACCGTTGCCGAACAGTGACGAAGATTTCTATGCGCATTATTAATTTGGGAATACTGTAAACTATTTTTCATACCCCTAAAACACCTCAATCCACGCGGACGGAGTCGCGGGCATTAGCTAGTATTAGTATAATATTAGTATAGTGACCTGGCCCGCAGTACAGTGGGCGTCTTCGCCGGTGAAGTTGGCGACGCGGATGACGACCGTCCCGGGCCGGTACTGGAAGTCCGGGTGGTCCTTCAGATCGTACACACTCATCTCGCTCTCGTACAACAATTGCGGACTAGGAAAAACAAGGCAACTTTTTTTTTTTTTTAATCCACTACAAGTTAGCCCTTGACTGCGATCTCACCTGATGGTAAGTGATGATGCAGTCTAAGATGGTAGCGGGCTAACCTGTTAGGGGCATGGCAGTTAATTAAACCCATACCCCTATTTGGTTTCTACACGGCATCGTACCGGAACGCTAAATCGCTTGGCGGCACGTCTTTGCCGGTAGGGTGGTAACTAGCCACGGCCGAAGCCTCCCACCAGGCCAAACCAGGGAAATTTCAGAAATTATAAATTTCCAAACCCTGCCGGGGATCGAACCCAGGACCTCCGCACGTTAAGGCAACAGGCCTCAACACTACGTCAGTAAATCTTCATTTCCAATACAAATCTTTGTTACCAAATTAACTTAATACAAAAATACAGTGAATTCCTGGCCCCTAAACTAGGAGGACCCGTATCTTAGGGGCCAGTTCCTTCCCAAACGTTTATTAAAAATAAATATTTCTCAAAATGTGTTGAGATTTCTAATAAGGTAACATTTTTTCCTTATTTTACATTTAAGTTTATCATTAGGTTAAGTTATTACATTATTTAGGTTATATGCATAGTTTTAGGATTGGTCTCCGCCGCGCTACAACTAGATACCGTCGGCGTACTAGCGAATTGCGACCATTTATGATCTGCCTGAGCCTGGCATATGCGTGTTAGTCTAGTAGCAACAGATGTTCTAGAAGGAGAAAGAAGAAATACTATTTATTCTCACCATTGTGCCACACATTACAATACCTTAAAGTAAATGTTACCATGGCGCCTCCAGCCCTTGAGCATTCATAACCATACTCATAATCATATCATAATATCTCATTCTTCATGGTAGGAATGGCATTCCGAACCAGTGGTAGATTCACTCGACGGACGATTCAAAACCACTTCTTAAAGTTTATTTGAATAAAAAAATATATTTTTAAAACAGAGTAACTGCCGAGTTCCTTGCCGGCTCTTCTCAGCAGAACCTCCTTTCCGAACCGGTTGTAGAGTCAAAACATGACGTAACATAAGATACACCTGTATGTCCTTGTTATAAATAGAGTTTATCGAGATTATAAAAGAAAGAGAGTTTGAGTTTAAACCTGTACTAAAATTATACTCACACACACACATAAATATAATACACTCACACGGGATCCTCAGAGCTGGTGTATGTGCGGTACCAGTTGACGATGGCCGTGCGGCCGTGGTGGTCCACGCGCTGCACCACTCCGTACTCGCGGTGTTTTAGCTGAAACAACATTTTTAATAGATCGACACCTACATTAAAATAGACCTGAATGAAGGAGATATAATAGGGATCAACAACTCAATCAAATCAGCAACTCTTTATCAAACTTAAAAACGCACTTCTAGTATTTCAACGCACCTTTTTTCTTTAATCTATATTTTTAAATGGTAATCAAACTTAAAACTAGCCGAGGATTTGAATTTTAGGTCTTTTGGAAGACCCTCTATTTAATAACCAGTTGGAAATAATTTATTTTTGATATAGGCATCATCCCTATTAGACGACCTCTCGGCAGGGTCAATTTGGGAATTTATTATTTCTGAATTTTCTCTGGTCTGATCTGGTGGGAGGCTTCGGCCGCGGCTAGGTACCACCCTACCAGCAAAGACGTACCGCCAAGCGGTACGATGCCGTGTAGAAACCGACTAGGGATATGGGTTTAATATAACTGCCATACCCCTAACAGGTTGCCCGCTACCATCTTAGACTACATCCATCACTTACCATTATCAGGCGAGATCGCAAGGCTAACTTATAGTGGAATAAAAAAAAGGTAGTATTCACTAAAACATAGAGCCTCTTCTAGACAATATATGGACTCGTGATGCCATTTTTATTTTATTTTTGCTTGGACTACTAACAAAATTACTTGTAAATTAAACGTAGACATACATAAATTAAACTTAGGGTAACGAAACACACATAATTTCACTTATAGGCCGCCACACACCATGCGCAATCTTCTTCTTCTAACTTACTTAAACATATTACAAAAGAAATACATTATATAAACGAACTAATTACTAAATAATTTAAACTAGGCTCATAATTAAAAAACTAAACTTAAAATTAATTAAATTAAATTTAAAAAGTTTAAATTTGAATTTTAAAAGTATTGATGTTTTTTTTGGTATATTTTGGTATCATTCATATCAATTAACAATATAGAAGCAATTAACTCAACCTACTTGGTTTTCTTCGACGTTAGCTGCTCCATTGATGACAAAGTCGCCCGGAAAACACTCTTGTCCATCCAAATGGTGTATTGGATACAGCTGAGTTGATGGTATACCCATTTCTATTGTTCCATCCTGCAAGTAAAGAAATATGCTGTGAAAAACTATTCAGATGGTCGGTTCCTAAAATAATATAAAATATCCGAAATACCGAAATGACTATTTTCTAATTCCCTCAAGAGAAGGCAGTATATTTATAATAGTGGGTCAATATTATATAGTAGTTAGAGATGTAACTGTATGCAGTTATGCACTTCACTACAATAAGTGGGCGGTACCCATCAACGAAGAACATTATCTGTAGTATACTTTACCAAACTTAACATTTCGTATTTTTTTTCGTAAAAAAATACGAAACTTCATGGACGTGAACTGTCACAATTATCATCAAACTCATACTAATATTATAAATACGAAAGTGTGCTTGTTTGTTGGTTTATTGGTTTGTCCTTTAATCACGCCGCAATGGAGCAACGGATCGACGTGAATTTTGGCATGGGTTTAGTTGTTTTAAAAAATTAAGAAAAAAAAGTAGTAGTAGTAGTAGTAGTAGTAAAAGTAGTAGGAAAATTAAGTAGTTCCCGCGGGGATCGAAAAGCTTAAACCACACGGACGAAGTCGCGGGCATCAGCTTATTCCTAAATAAGACAGAGCATAATATAAATGAGCTAAAATAATCATCATCATCATCATCATTGCCGCTACAGCCCCTTGTGGGCCCGGGCCTGGTCCAGAAGATTTCTCCATCTGTCTCTTTCCTTTGCGCTCGTTTTCTAATTTTTTATTCCAAGTCGCTTGGCGTCTCGGTTAACTCCATCTAACCATCGAAGTTTTGGCCGCCCAATGCTTCTACGTCCATCTGGGTGCGACGACATTAGTTTTTTTGGTGGTCAATGCTCATCCATACCACAGTAAACAGATACAACCAGTACTGAAACTACCTAGAAACGTTCGAACACAACACGTCATGACGCGGCACTCACTACTGACGGCACTTCGACGAGCACTGTCTCGTGGATGCGCACGTTTGTGTTAGTGAGCTGTTCCGAACGTTTCTAGGTAGTTTCAGTACTGGTTGTATCTGTTTACTGTGTCCATATGCTGTACGTGTCCAGCTAAAACAATACAAACATCCTACGCGGCTTACCTGCCACACAACGTTGGCTCGGCTGGTGGTGTGCAGAGTCTCGACCACGACGCGGGCGCTGCGCCTCGGCGGCGGCGCGGGCGGCGCCCTACGCGCGGCTCGCTTGAGCCTCTTGCCTCTGAGCAGGCGCACGGCCAGCTGTGGAGACCTGGCGCCCCTACCAGAACCTGAGGCTGCGGACGAGCAACGGGAGGACCACGTCGCACCACTGCGTATGAAAAATTAAGTTTTCTAAACCGAATTCATAATTAAGAAAGCTATTTATTATAGAATAGACTTGCGCTTGGCGACAATCATACTTAAGACGATACGGGAGGGCGGTTTCCCCATACTTTTTTTTTTTTTTTTTTAATCCACTACAAGTTAGCCCTTGACTGCTATCAGACCTAATGGGAAGTGATGATGCAGTCTAAGATGGTAGCGGGCTAACCTGTTAGGGGCATGGCAGTTATATTAAACCCATACCCCTATTCAGTTTCTACACGGCATCGTACCGGAACGCTAAATCGCTTGGCGGCACGTCTTTGCCGGTAGGGTGGTAACTAGCCACGGCCGAAGCCTCCCACCAGGCCTGACCAGGGAAAATTCAGAAATCATAAATTCCCAAATTTCGACCCTGCCGGGAATCGAACCCGGGACCTCCGCACGTTAAGACAACAGCGCTCAACACTGCGCCACGGAGGTCGTCAAATACAACACGTTGGTAATACAATCGTATTAGTCTGTTTTCGCTGTGCATAATTACAATAGAGAAAATATTTTTGCACCATAAAATCTATATGTGTCCGTGCCATGTCCCTATGTTTTGCTTTTTTCGATAAATTAATAATTTTAAGAATATGGAACCTACAAAAAATGCAAAAATCCAGTTTTCGTGTCATCATCAGATATTCTGCAAATAAATTTGACGAATATAATAAAGAAGAGAGACTTAAGTTATATATGGCTAAGTTATATGTGTTATAGGAAATACATACGATGTAAAAAAAAAAAAAAAACAAGACACGTTTTGTATTACCGAGTTGGTTATCATAATCAGGTTATACATAAATATATGACTTGATTATGATAACCGAATCGGTAATAAAAAGTGCTTTTTAGTTAAAAGAAGGGATGTTCTAAAACATTGGCACAAAGTACATCAAAGTAGTTTAGAGGAGATCGTGTGACGTCACCTGTCAGTGTCGCTGCCGTCGCTGCTGGTGTTCTCCCAGTTGTCGGAGTCGTCGTCGTTGAGGTCCGCGCGCTCGCCGTTGAGCACGCCCTTGTCGCCCGCCTCGCGCGCCGGCTCCGGGCTGCGGGTGTGGGGTTTGCTCTAACACTGCAGTACAACGGTCGTGTGACGTCACCTGTCAGTGTCGCTGCCGTCGCTGCTGGTGTTCTCCCAGTTGTCGGAGTCGTCGTCGTTGAGGTCCGCGCGCTCGCCGTTGAGCACGCCCTTGTCGCCCGCCTCGCGCGCCGGCTCCGGGCTGCGGGTGTGGGGTTTGCTCTAACACTGCAGTACAACGGTCGTGTGACGTCACCTGTCAGTGTCGCTGCCGTCGCTGCTGGTGTTCTCCCAGTTGTCGGAGTCGTCGTCGTTGAGGTCCGCGCGCTCGCCGTTGAGCACGCCCTTGTCGCCCGCCTCGCGCGCCGGCTCCGGGCTGCGGGTGTGGGGTTTGCTCTAACACTGCAGTACAACGGTCGTGTGACGTCACCTGTCAGTGTCGCTGCCGTCGCTGCTGGTGTTCTCCCAGTTGTCGGAGTCGTCGTCGTTGAGGTCCGCGCGCTCGCCGTTGAGCACGCCCTTGTCGCCCGCCTCGCGCGCCGGCTCCGGGCTGCGGGTGTGGGGTTTGCTCTAACACTGCAGTACAACGGTCGTGTGACGTCACCTGTCAGTGTCGCTGCCGTCGCTGCTGGTGTTCTCCCAGTTGTCGGAGTCGTCGTCGTTGAGGTCCGCGCGCTCGCCGTTGAGCACGCCCTTGTCGCCCGCCTCGCGCGCCGGCTCCGGGCTGCGGGTGTGGGGTTTGCTCTAACACTGCAGTACAACGGTCGTGTGACGTCACCTGTCAGTGTCGCTGCCGTCGCTGCTGGTGTTCTCCCAGTTGTCGGAGTCGTCGTCGTTGAGGTCCGCGCGCTCGCCGTTGAGCACGCCCTTGTCGCCCGCCTCGCGCGCCGGCTCCGGGCTGCGGGTGTGGGGTTTGCTCTAACACTGCAGTACAACGGTCGTGTGACGTCACCTGTCAGTGTCGCTGCCGTCGCTGCTGGTGTTCTCCCAGTTGTCGGAGTCGTCGTCGTTGAGGTCCGCGCGCTCGCCGTTGAGCACGCCCTTGTCGCCCGCCTCGCGCGCCGGCTCCGGGCTGCGGGTGTGGGGTTTGCTCTAACACTGCAGTACAACGGTCGTGTGACGTCACCTGTCAGTGTCGCTGCCGTCGCTGCTGGTGTTCTCCCAGTTGTCGGAGTCGTCGTCGTTGAGGTCCGCGCGCTCGCCGTTGAGCACGCCCTTGTCGCCCGCCTCGCGCGCCGGCTCCGGGCTGCGGGTGTGGGATTTGCTTAGCCCACTTAGCACAATGGTCTTTTGTTATTCAATAACTACAGGATGTAGGATAATAATTATTTGAAAGTAGTGAAATAGCCTAATAGTTAAAACATTGGCCGACAATTTGGAATTCGAATCCACGGCATACACCTGTCATATTGAGTTATAATTTTAGGACTTTTAGGCATTGACTTACCAATACCTTAGACGCACCATCGAAACGCAAAAAAACGGCACGGTCAAATTGTGCACAAATAGATATTGTGAACAATTTTCGCCTCAGTCGCGCATGAGTACACTAGGCGACAAAATGTCGTATGTGTCGAATTGTTATTACAAAATTGAACCCTAAATATAAAGTTATATGGTTGGTTTTTGTGAACCGTTTGGTGTCTCAGTCTATATTATCTATAGCTGTGTTTGTTTAAGCGATTGTGGACGCTTTTTGAGTATTAATTTGTAGGTAATGTTGTATCCTTAGTTGGTAAATCGATGCTTTTAGGTAAATATATATTAACATTGAAGGTACAAATTGTAAGGAAACCTGCATGACAAATTACAAAGTTCATCATTACCTGAGACTATGGCCTAAAATCATTCTTAAAGGAGACCCGTGCTTAGTAGCGCCGACAATAGGTTGAGATAACAATTATGAATTGATCAATTGGCCCATCTGCTCTTGAGCTTGAAATGGTTGGATAACTATTTGTTCCAAATGTGCACAAGTCTATTGGCTAAGAAGTGTTTCAAAAGAATTGATGATGCCAATTGTGACTGAGGATGTGCAATCCTGGGTGGCGCTTTTCAGAAATATTTATCTGACTACGGCAAAGCTAAAAGGGTAATGATTTTAGCGGTTTATGTATGTATGTATGTACGTTTGTATTTATGTATGTTCCACCGTAGCGCTTAAGCTACTGAGCCGATTCTGATAAAATTAATGACGTGTCAATAGATTCATTATTATGGTCCGGGTGAATAGGTTACATTTTCACAAACAAAATCGATATGATGATGTTACATCCAAAAAAGTCGTAAAAAGTGTAATTTTTTCGTAGTCAAGTTGCATTTTTAACCGACTTCCAAAAGAGGAGGAGGTTCTCAATTCGGCGCGTATCTTTTTTAAATTAATACTTCACTGCTTGCTTTATTAAGCTCGTTTGCAGAAAAGCCGGGTTATTCTTTTAACCCAGAGCTAGCTGCTACTTTGACCAAATTCATATAAAACTTATTTCAAAATTCCAAATTGATTACTGGGTTAAACATAACCCAGCATCTCTGCAAGCGGTCCTTATGGGCATAGTATCATACTAATATTATAAATGCGAAAGTGTGTTTGTTTGTTGGTTTGTCTGCAATGGATTGACGTGATTTTTGGCACGTGTATAGTTGAGGACCTGGAGAGTGGCAATCCCGAAAAATTAAGGAGTATTCCCGCGGGAATAACCACGCGGACGTAGTCGCGGGCATCTGCTAGTGATAATATTATGATGCTGATTGCTGCTTACCTGATGCCAGAGTCGTTCTTCTCCTCAGTGGCAGTATCCTCCTGGCTGCTGCTCACAACGGGCACCGACACATCCCCCGTGCGCTCGATCTTGATGCTGGGACAGTTGGCCACTTCCCGCAGAGCGTAGTCCAGAGACTCCAGTTTCTCATCGCGAACGTCCACCTCCATATCGTTCTGTACCAAGTTTTGCTTTCAAAATGGAATGCGTTTCATTTTGTAGCTTTAGATTTAAGATATTCAATCTAAAGCTACGAAGGTTCCAAACGCGCCCTGGTCTGAGAAGAGCCCACAACAAACTTAGCCGGGGGTTTTTTTTAATTATCACCATCTCACAAATCATCTTAGCTAAGGAACTATCAGAGCCATTAGAGCAAATTATGTCGGTCACTTTAGAAGTATTTTAGAAGTACCATTCGCGTTTCTTCCGTCTTACTAACCTACTCTGAAGACAATAAACGAAGGTTTTATTCAAACTTACATTAACTTCAGCAGTTTTGAGTTTTCTATGTGACGAGGCGCGCTTCTTGGGTCTCGATGGTATTTGCTCCGAAGAGTTGGTATCAGTCTTTGAAGATTTCTTAAAGGGGCGAGTTTGTTTACGGAGATTCCTGTAGTATTTATCTACAAAGGAAAAACAAGAAACCATTATAATGTAGTTTTTTTTTCTTACGGGTAGATTGTGTTCAATCCTATCATTGTCAAAATTGTCCAAAATTGTCATATCTAAAAACAATATATTATAAAAAACTAGCTGATGCCCGCGACTTCGTCCACGTGGATTGATGTTTTTTGGTTCCCGCGGGATCTCTTCAATTTTCCGGGATAAAAAGTAGCCTATGTCTTATTCCAGAGATCATCTTCATCATCATCATTCAGATTATCTATCTTTTTTTTATCCACTATCAGTTAGCCCTTGACTGCGATCACCTGATGGTAAGTGACAGGTTACCTTTAGCCCGCGCCCCGCGGGCTAACCTGGTTAGGGGCATGGCAGTTATAATTAACCCATGCCCCTAATCGGTTTCTACACGGCAACGTAGCGGAACGCTAAATCGCTTGGCGGCACGTCTTTGCCAATAGGGTGGTAACTAGTCACGGCCGAAGCGTCCCACCAGGCAAATCTAATCCGTCTGTAAATAATATCTCTGCGACATCCATCCATCCAAACTTAAAATTAGTATAGATGTACTCACTCTGTTGTTTCCTCCACTGCTTCTTGCTGATGAAAGTGTCCTCTGAACCGATGGTGAGGAAGTTGCGGTCACCGACCTGCAGCGTGCAAGGCTCGAACACGTTCAGAAGTTTCAGCTTCTTCAGTTCATCACCTGGAATAAATTATTATTATTATAAACAAAATAAAAAATAAATTATAGCTTTATTTCCCACACATTACAACTTTTTGAAATGAAACTTCTTTAGAATCGTTGTGATTTGAAAATTCGATGAAACCAAAAACCGACACTAAAAAGAGACAAACATATTCATAATAGGATTTAGCCTGCGAGAGAATGAGATAGAATACAAGTTATATTTGTCTGATGCTCTCGTAGGCTACTTTTCTGAAGTGTCACTTCTGCCGTGTGTGAATTGCACACATACACTTTTTTAAAGTGTTTATGATAATATGGTTTAATTTCTTTTGATGCGTTTAATGGAAAAGGCTGCAGGGGCTTTTACCCTCACGGGACCTGAAACAAATGCCAACCTGAAAATCTGAACGATCTTTGCACATCATTTTTTTCTTCTTCATCTAATTTGCTTGTAGTTGGACTTGGGACTGATTGAAGATAAATATGAGAAAAAATCGAAAATTTCATATTTAGGCTAGCTACCGGTAAACTTGATAATTAGATTTAAAGAAATAACGAACCTACTTTTTAATTTCTTACTGTTTTTGCTCACAAATGTATGGTAAAACGTATAATACTGCATTAAAACCTAAACTCTCACGTTATTTATTACTAGATGATGCTCGCGACTTTGTCTGCGTGAATTAAGTTTTTTCATTCCCGCGGAAATTGTTTAATTTTCCGGGATAAAAAGTAGCCTATGTCCCCAGGATATAACCAAATTTCATCAAAATCGGGGTCAAACAGATGAACCGTGAAAGCGTAGCAGACAGACACACTTTCGCATTTATAATATTAGTATAGTATGGATATTTTTTCATCATGCCACACTTGTAGCACAAATAAGAAAGAAAGAAAGAAAAACTATTTATTCGACAGTGGTGTCACAGACAAAACATAGTATACAGATGTAACATTTTCGTTTGTGACACCACATGGAATGGGTGTACAACTCAGCCCTGCTTTGTATGCCAATAAATTGCATACAAAGCAAGGCGCTGGTTTAAATAACTATTAATTTCACCTTCGACCAAGATCTTGGGCTGCAGAGGCGCGGTCGCTTCGGGGAAGTGAGTGCAGAGCGCGCGACACTGCCAGTGCACGCTCACACTCTCCGTCACTACTGCCTCCACCGTGAACTGCGGACAAGCAATCACTTTAAATAAATAATATTTAATATTTATTTGCTCCAATATGGGTACAAATTAGGTCTTAAAGTGGTAACTCCCTTAACATATTCTACCATACAATGGTGTGCAAATTGTTTGTTGTTAAAGTAATTAAATTAAATTAGTTCATAAAATCATTGAATTAAAAATAAAATTTGCGATTAAATTACATTGCACTTGATAAAAATAGCAAAAATACTTATTTAAAATGATTAAATGTAACATGTGAATATCTGAAATCCATGAGCACCTTAAAATAAACACAGTAAAGGAAGAAATTAGGAGCTACAGCTGCAACTACAAAACAAGGCTTGGCAACCATCCAAATCACCTGGCATGGCAATTGACAATGCCACAAGCGATTCGTCGTTTAAAGCGAAGGCATATACTTGACAATGTACTCATGGAGTGCTTCCCGCTGGGGAAGTTTTCCCTGCGCGCCAATCTGTCCATCAAATCTGCTCATAGTACATCGACTGATCGCATGATAAAAAAAAAATGTAAACAGCCTTGTAAGTCGCGTATCATTTGCAAATTTGAGAAAGAAAAAACGAAAGAAAAATCTTTATTTGAGGCAATTCTGCACAGAAATAAACTTAAACTAAACACATACGAAATCAACTGTATTGTATACAGCAGAGCAACACACATTATAATGGCGCATATCTGAGGTACCAGGTGCCCCAACGCTGATTTTCAGTGGCCGCCTTTTTGCGAACGTCACAGGCATAGTAGAATAATATAATATAAACTGTTTTTTATGTGTCTTTCAAAAGACGTTAATTTTTTTTAATCTACTACAAGTTATCGATACGATACGAAGTATACGATGTTAAGTGATGATGCAGTCAAATATGGTAGCGGGCTAACCTGTTAGGGGCATGGCAGTTATATTAAACTCATACCCCTATTCGATTTCTACACGGCAGCGTACCGGAACGCTAAATCGCTTGGCGGCACGACTTTGCCGGTAGGCAACTAGCCACGGCCGAAGCCTCCCACCAGGCCAGAGCAGTGAAAATTCGGAAATCATAAATTCCCAAATTGACTTTGCCGGGGATCGAGCTCGGGACCTCCGCGTTAAGACAACAGCGCTCAACACTGCACCACGGAGGTCGCCAATTCCATATAAAGTAACTTGATAACCATTTTAAGTCCAAAATTTACATTGAAAAATTAATTTAAAGTTTCAAGTATTGCATACAAGATCGTATAATATGCGCGTGTTTTTGAAATTAGATAAGAGTTGCTGATTTAACTAGCAGTCAAATCAAAGGTCAAAGAATCTGACTCGCTCCAGCAATGCTAAGGACATTGGTTACTTTTGTATTAATGTAATTGTAAATTAATATTTTCAAAAGAGCAATTACCAAGTTTCTTGCTGGTTCTTCTCGGCAGGAATGACATTCCGAACCAGTGGTAGATTCACGCTATTCAAGAGCTCTTGTCAAAGTCAACTTGAATAAAAAAGATTTGAAGTTTGAATTTCAATTAGGACACCTTTATGCATGTCTTGGAGCTAGGGTGGAAAGCACCAAGGCTCAAAGCAAGCTTACCTTATGATCATGCATCTTATGTTTCCGAGCAGCCTTCATTTCCTTGGTCATGTGCAACCAGTTGGCATTATCCAACGTCCCCAAAGGTCCGTACACCACCTGCCCAGGGTAGAACTCTGATGACGAATAGGTTGTAGCACGACGACGACGCATGGAGTAGTCTTCCAGTGGGCACGTGTCCAGATCTGGGTATTCCAAGCGAGAACCATCAGCTGATACTAGGCGGAGCTTACTGTGGACAGCCTGGAACAAAATAGGATTATATTAATCTCTAAAGTCTAAACCAACCTTTATGTTACTCTGATATATTGGTATTTGGGATCAATTCTGTTGTACACAATCTTTAAACTAAACTAAAATGGAACTCTATTTATATTGCTATCCCTTTCATAATATTCCCTGTGAAAAGGGGCAGCACTAGATTTAGGGCTGTCATTTTAGTTTAAAATTATTGTGTTTAACAGAATTGGCCACATAGTGTGTTAGCCACTTATAGTAGAATCAATAATTCAGTAGAGTGAAATTACAGTTGCTAATGTCACTTTGTAAAATAATATTGCCATATTTATTGTAATAGTGATGTTCTAGTTGAGTAGGTAGTGGTACCATTAGTACATTTTATGTACTCTGGGGTAGTGATTCCGATCATTTGCACAAAGGCAATGGAAAAATACCCAATAATAATAATTCTAAATAGGTACCTATTATATTTAAGTGTCACTAATAACAATTTTATAAATAACTGATTGCAATAGGGATATTAATTATTTGTAAAGAATTATTAATAATGCAGAATTACTTAATGAAATTGACGAACAACAACGCTGTATATTCTTTTCGTACGACACACAAACACATAGGTACCTACGACGGAGTTGACAATAAGGGTAACAGACAGTGATAGTGAAGAGTCTGATGACGAAGAATTAATACAGTAATAAATGTCACATTTTTTAAGCTGTTAAAATTTTGTTGCTGTGTAGTTTTTTATTAAAATACCCATGATAAAATTCCATGAATAGGAAAATTTAAAATCTATTGTTAGTACTAAAATTTGTTTTATCTCTTTAGTATAATAGGCTGACGAAAATGAGATCAGATTTTCCCTATGATCATAATTGCTATTCAAAATATTTTTATATTGATTATAATATACACAATTTGGGAATTTTCTTAGTAAATAAAAAAATATGTGTTCTGGTACACGACGTAATGAGTAAGTGATTGATGTGGATCCTTTAGTCACAACACTATTTCATTTTCATCAGAAACTGACAACATTGTAAAAGTCAATTCTCTCTACTGAATTATTGATTCTACTTTAATATCTTGCTGGCTTTTATCAGTAGGAATGACATTCCAAACCAGTGGTAAATTCACTGTTTTTCAAAAGCACTAGTAAAAGTTTATTTGAATAAAAACATTTGAATTTGAAGATTTTGGGTTGATTGGTAGGTACAGCTTAGTAAACCAGGGACCCCCTATGGTAAATAACTGGTTAATACTCTTTAGCTATTGCTCAGAATCCATTGTCGCAGGAAGAATACCATAAATTCAGCCAATAACAAAAATCAAGACCACAACAATAATAATTGATGCAGCTTTTTTATATTATATAAGCCCGCCAACCCGCATTGGAGCAGCGTGGTGGGTCTAAGCTCTAATTCCCCCTCTCCTATGAGAGTGGAGGCCTTTGCCCAGCAGTGGGACGTTAATGGGCTGTTGTGGTAGTGGTTTTTTATATTTGAAAAAAAAGGGTTTTCTCTTGAAGAATCCTGTCCTTTTCCCAATGATTTTAAAGTCTGCAGTAGACTGGATGTCGTAGTTTGTGATCATACCTATTGATATAAATCAGTTTAAACTCAAAATTTTCCGCCTAATTACTGACCTTAGAAGTTCCAACCCAAGATTCAAGGCACACAGCTAGATCTGGTGTGAACTCTTCTAATGGCTGTAGTCTCTCGCTGGCTACGTTCTGGATCACATGCTTAGTGCCCACAATCTGTAAAGCAGCCGTCATGACTATATCTCTGCAGTAACCGCGCTGGGTGTCCTTGCCTGCGATGAGACGACGCACTACATCGCCTGGCATAAGGGAACGGTCTGCTAGTCCCACCTGTAAATAAAATTACAGTATAACCCGCTTAGTATATTACTATCGATAAGTATGGTCAAAATCAGTTACAATGACAGAGGAGCTGTAGATGAGTTGGCACACCCCAACTCATCTTGTAAAGCTAATACATATAATAATTCAGTATTAATATATATTGATAAATGCAACAATAGCTTAACTACTTCATTAATTTAAGATCAAGAACGCTAAATCCATACTAATATTAAAAATGCAAAAGTGTGTCTGTCTGTCTGTGTGCTACGCTTTCACGGCCCACTTAACCGATTTTGATGAAATTTGGTACAGGGTAGGTTATATCCCGGGGAAGGACATAGGCTACTTTTTATCCTAGAAAATTGAAGAGTTCCTGCGGGAATCAAAAATCTTTATCCACGCAGACGAAGTTGCGGGCATCATCTAGTAGAATATTATATGAATTGTTCATCTTAAAAACTGTAATAAGCAAACATACATAATTTGTTTATAAAATAAAATATTGTAATATTAATAATCTCCTACTGACCAAATTTTGGCACAAGCAGTAAAACCTATAATATAAACGAGCCATTTGTGCACAATATAATATTATTATAGTGATGAATGTATATAAGGCAAGCAAGTTGAAATTTCAGGTCTCTTTTTGACTATTTCACTTAGTATTTCTTTAATTTGCAGACCAAATATTTAACAATATTTCTAAGAAAAATGTGTGGCAGCATAAGTTTTGAAGCACATGGCAGTGCAACAACTCCAATATTGGCACATTTTACATACCTACCACAAGACGTATTCCAGTCTTGAACACTTCTAATGATTGAAGATGATTGTGAATTTTTTTCATAGAAATTACAATATCAATTATCTCACATGTGGAGATCCTTAAATGCTTCTATTTATACCTATATATCGCAAAAACTGTCAAGCCCCTTTCAAATTTCATAATACCCTCATTTTATTTAGATATTCAACGATTTAAACCTAAATTACATGAAGATTTGGCAATGAATTTTAATAAAATGAATTGTTCAGTTTCATAAAAAAACGCAGCAGAGCGCAATTACGTGGTTTTGCGTATTTAAAAAGTGATTGTAACTTATAACGATTGATTGATGCTTACAGACTTTTCCGAAATCACCCGCTCGGTGCCTGAAGGATGCCAGACAACGCGAATTTCTCCTTTCTGTATAGGCGTTTCAATGTCGCTCTCCTGATCACTTGAGTTGGCTTCATAGTTCTCCAAAACCAGACCGAAGACCACTTGACCACGGTTGTTGATTTTATACACTTCATCCTCGTAAAAATATTGAAAGTCAGTCGGCGATCCTGGATTTTGCCCCGCCATATTGACGGGAAATATCTAAAGACACAAATAATTTTGTTTTTTCGTGAAGAAGTTCTTTCTGACAGCTGATTGCAATGTGTGGCGCATGCGTCAAATAATTCTGCAACTGAAGCGCCATCGTGCGGCTTTGAAGCATAAACAATATTGACCGTTTCGTAATACGCAATTGTATTGGAAAAAATATTTAATAATTTTCATAAAAATATGAAAAATATATTCATTTCTTTAACCTATTTCATCAAGCACAGTAAATTCTAAGGTTAAATATTATGTTTAAAGTCAGTCAATTAAATATAATATAAACTCTCTTTTTGCTATATCAATAAAATAAAATCAAACGAAAAGGAACGATAAGATATATCAGTACGTTGGCAGCCTTGAGCAGGTGTTACTGCAGAGCGATCGGCTATAAATTGTCGCAATCATTAAAGGACTGCATCAATGTCAAAACATGGTTTTGGCTTCACTTATCACTGAGACTGTCCGTAAAGGATCGTTGAGGACAAAAAATGTTTTGACATTGATGCAGTAACTATCGAAAGAAATAATGTATGGACATTGCTGAAAATCGGTATCACACGTAAGACTTTTGAAGTAAGATGTCGTTTACGGACCATGACAAAAGTGACCTCAAACTAGGCTTTCATTGATACATGGTGGGAGGTGTTTTTAGCGGTGACATAAGGTGTCCAATAATCGTTTTACGACTCTTTAATAACTAAAATAAATATAATATAAGGATTAAAAAGCTCGAATAGATTGTTAATTGTTTGGTAAAAATAGAAAATACTATTATTTCAAGTAAGTAGGTATGCTATATTGGAATGGCTTCAAAATGTTATTTAATTTAGACAGTCTATTGACAATTTACCGGAATATTTTATTAGACCGTTTAAATAAGTTTTCATTGGCAGTATTGCCAACTCACGCTATTAAAAAAATATAATAATTGTACGACCAAATACATAGAAGCTATTCATTAATATTAAGTAATAATATTACATCCATACTAATATTATAAATGCGAAAGTGTGTCTGTCTGTCTGTCTGTCTGCTACGCTTTCATGGTTCATCTGTTCAACCGATTTTGGTGAAATTTGGTACAGGGGTAGGTTGTATCCCGGGGAAGGACATAGGCTATTTTACTAGGAAAATTAAAAAGTTCCCGCGGGAATCAAAACATCTTAATCCACACGGACGAAGACGCGGGAATCATCTATATTCTAGTTATTTAAAATTAAAATTAACGTTAAAAAAGAATTAAGTAAGTAGGTAGACTTTACGTAGCTACTTACTTTTTTTTTTAAATCTTTATTGAAAACAATACACTTTAACTTTAAGCTAGAAACATGCCCGCGTGGAATGGTTGGGAATGGTGGCAAGAATGCTGGCTGCATTTCCGCGTTGATTCTTTGGGCATTCAATTATAATCCGTGATTAAAATGAAAATATCCATAGACAATTTCAGTATCTCTAGATATCTCTAGCATCACACCATAGGGCCCTTGAGTGGGAAAGAGAGCGAAACACTCGATTGATTTATGGCCCAGTCTGCAGCGACATAATAACACTACTATCACAGCCGTCTCTATCCCCTATAGTACATGATAGTACTTTGTCCACAAGTTGTCTTGTATTTCGCAGGCGACGCGCTCGGGCGGCACGGTGGTGGTGGTGGGGATAGGCGCATAGTCGGTGGAAGTGCCACTGACGGCCGCGATCACAGACTACAGTGTATAAACGGAGATAGACTGGTAAGTCAAGCCGTCAAATGGCCGCTTTGAAAAGCGCCATCTAGGAGACGGTTAAACAAATAAAGGTAGATATATTAGTGATATATTACCACTTTGAGTTATTTTTTAAAAAGCAACATTCTGTTAAATATGGTAACACTAGAGGTGTCATTGGGTGCATTCCGAAATACACTGAGAGCACTGAAAGTCCCCAGTAAAGAGCACTGCCAGTGCTCGCAGTGCTTATAACGGAACACACACATTGTCAATAATTTATATTTTTTAATATTTTTTCATTTATGTCATCTTTCAATCTGTCAACGTCATTTGTCGGTTATGTCAAAATTGACGAAACGGTTTTAGTGTGAAAAAAAATTCAAATAAATCGCGCTTCTTCGCACTATTTTTGAAACTTTGTTCAACAAAAATTCTGGTAAGTGGTTTTTCGATTCAAATTCCTAAACTGTAACATTTTTTTACCTATGCTCACTTGTTAGCAGAATCCACAATTGATATTTTGATATGATTTAGATATCTCAAATATGTGGTAAATAATTTTTCTTTCATACAAACCTTGACATGACAAGGTGCCGCCGTTCTGAAGTGATGCGCTTACATACATTCAGCAATTGATTTTTATTTATATATAGATAGATATACCTATAATAGCGACGCTGTCATCGGGCCGATAAGTTTGTGGAACTATAGCAAGAACTTTAGCGGCTGGAAGTTCTCTATATTTAAGTTTTGCAATAGGTTTTTTAAAAAGTTGTTTGTATCCTGATTTTATCAAAAGAATTTTCGTTTATAGCTAGATTTTTAGGGTTCCGTACCAAAATGGTAAAAATGGAACCCTTATGGTGCGACTTTCTCCGTCCGTCCGTCCGTCCGTCCGACTGTCACAGTCGATTATTTTAGTAACTATTAAAGCTATCGACATGACATTTGGAATAGTTGTGTATAATAGTGGCCTAACATCATTAAAATACAAAAAAATCGAAAATTATTTTTAGCTTAATTAAAAAAGGGGGAAAATCGGGGGTTTGAAATTTCAAAGTATGATAACTATACTGAGTGGGATATCATATGAAAGGGCTATACTTCTACATTCTAAAACAGATTTTTATTTATTTTTATGCATAATAGTTTTTGATTTATCGGGCAAAATGTCGAAAAAAATACCGTTCCCCCCCTTAACTCCGAAGTTTACCAATTGATAAATCTGAAATAATTATGGCCAATAGAAGCTTATGTATATTTTGCAGGAAAAATAAAACTAACGCTCTAACTAGCATAGTTTTTTTGATATTAAAAATAAACCTCTACAAACAAAGTTAGTTTTGTGGTTCATTAAATTCATTAATCGTAAAACTTACTACAGGTTTGTACGGAACCCTCGGTGCGCGAGTCCGACTCGCACTTGGCCGCTTTTATTATTTGGCTTCGTAGAACAATGTTTTTGTGAACAGCCATTAATTACAGTCGAAGATAATCTCATACCAAAAAGTATAATAGAACTCTACCACAATATCTTTATAAATTTTTGTCTTAGATTTTTGTACTTAAATAAAACTATTTTTTCATATGAAAATAACAATTATTATTTATTTACAATCACTATTACTTATTAATAATTGTAATCACTGATTTTATATTTTTAATATTAATTATTAGAATTATTAATCAGATATCTAGAACTGAAATTATAAAACAAACAAATAGATCAACAATAAAACTAAATAATTTATCACTTTACAATCACGAAAATAACTCGGAATTAAATTTTTTTAAACTTTAATTTCAACTCTCATTAAAGGCATTTAAAATTGTTAGGACTAAGTTTTGCCAGCATTTACTCAAACAAAAATGAAATTCACTATACATATAACCCAAAATCCAGATGCTATTAGAATGATAATAATAGGTTTATCTCTTTTCCTCTTCTGATTACAGTCACGCATAGAGAAAAGGATAGAATGCTAACTGTCATCTTAATAGCATCTGATATTGGATATGATACTCGTAGTAATAAAAATAAATATTAAAAAGTTCGCTTTTAATTCCCGCCTAGGTTTTTTTTATTCAACTAAAAGTTAGCCCTTGACTGCTATTTCATCTGGTGGTAAGTGATGCAGTCTAAGATGGTAGCGGGTTAATCTGTTAGGGGTACGGCAGCAGTGGCGTGCACAGGACTCGAACCTAGGGTAGGCATTAGTTAGTCAGAATACCTATTTACTGACTGTTATAATGAAAATTCAGCATTGACCTATTTCCACTGGGGTAAGCAGTGCTTTTATGCCTCTATGAACTGCACGCCACTGTACGGCAGTAATATTAAACCCATACCCCAAATCGGTATCTACGCGGCATCGTACAGGAACACTAATTCGCTTGGCGGTACGTCTTTGTCGGTAGGGTGGTAAATTAGACTCCCACCAGACATAAGAAAATTCAGCAACTATAAATTCGCTAATTAACGCTGCCGGGGATCAAACCCGGGGCTTTGCGCTTTTAAAACAACGGCGTTCAACACAACACAGGGAGGTTTTCAAACAAATGAGATTTACTTACTTTGGTTTACTTTTCGCTACAAATTTGTTTTCCTAGCTAATATAAAGTGAATTTTCATCGACAATTCATTGAACTTACTTCTTATCAGTTTAAAGGGCCTGCCTTAGAATAACTACCTATAGAAACCTAGTACACTCGCGAAATGTAAGCCGTTCAATTGGTGCCATAAATGGCATCGTACGACGCTCGCGCAGTCCGAAAAAAGCTGGTTAACAAAAAAACTAACCAATTACTTACCCAACTTTTAGGTGGAAAACATTTAAACTGGCAACATTATGTTTGCGTTTACGAGGCAAGTAAACACAGCACACATAGCGAATTTGTAGCTTGCGTTTTGAGAAGGCGTTGTTTGGAAACATACTCGTACCTTCTATAGGTAGTTATTCTAAGGGGCCTGCCTTTTTACAATTTAAATAATTATTCAATAAGATAAAAATAAAATATACAAAGAGATACATTCAAATACATTACTAAAATCTGTTTTTTAAATTACAATATATATCTATAAACTGAGGTTAAGCAACAAAGAATTGGCAGAAAATAATTTAATAAAACGTTATGGCACTTGTAAGATAATAATGCTTTTATTGTCTATATCAGGTTCAGTCTGGACGGTTTAAAGATGCCAGCTGCTTTGTGCCTATACCTGTATAATAACACTAGTGCGATAATAATGCTTTTATTGTCTATTACGGTAATAGATATATCAGCAATAGCGTGCACAGGGCTTGAAGCTAGGGTAGGCATTAGTTAGTCAGAATACCTATTTACTGACTGTTACAATGAAAAAATTTAAAAAAAATAAATAAAAACCGACTTCAAAAACCACAAACACTAAAAAGTAAAAAATAATTTAATTTATTATGTATACAAGAGTTAATTTAGTTCTATAATAACATTTTTTGGAGTCGGTACCAATTAGCCGCATGAACCGTCTACTTACTCTTCATTACTGTTGACGTGACTCCACATTGGCAGTCGGCACAGTTTTTGAAGTCGGTTAAAAATGAACATTGACCTATTTCCATTAGGGTAAGCAGTGCCTCTATGAACTGCACGCCACTGGATATATGGTTATAAAATGGTTTTACCCCAAGGATTAGAAGACGCTGGTTCATAACTGCGCCATTTGCACAAGGCATCCAAGTTTTACCACTTGTACTGGTTATATATTATGTTGTATAAAAGCACTAGTGCGATAATAATGCTATTATTGTCTATATCAGGTTCAGTTTTGAGGGGTTGTAGACGCCGGGCCTCGTGTTCAGAACTGCATTGTTGGGGCGAGGCATCGGCATAGTTCCCAATGTATTGCCGCTTGAACTTGCGCCTGTAAGAAGACAAAGTTCCAAAACATTATTAATATTTTCCGTGTCTCGCATAATGTTGGAAGTCCGCGTGCAGACATTGGTTTCGGGTCTAAACCACATCAGCCCCCCTAGCATGGGCCGAGACAATTTTCTCCCCGAGGAAAAGATACAATTTTTATTCCTAAATAAATAAATAAAAACGCTAAATAACGGTGGATAAATAGTCCTCCGAGTCCCCGTGAAATGTCAAACGGGGATAAACTTCTCTCCCCCAGGTTGCCGTGCTCTGAGAAGTGGTTATGTAAAAAGGGTGTGTTCCGAAATACACTGCGAGCACTGTAAGGTGTGACGTCAATTCAGTACACTGCGAAGCCGTTCCTTTATAGTTAGGTATACTGGGTACTGCTTAAAACGGAACGCAGTCAGCACTGAGACAAACACTGAGAGCACCTTACCTCGAAAACGCCAGTGCTCACAGTACAAAAATGGCGTCGATTAATGACGTCATATATTTCCCTAGGATACTGCGGCAGTTTACTGTCAGTCTTAACGGAACGAATTTCTCCACTGTAAAGAGCACTGAACAGTGCTCTGTCTATAACGGAACGCACGGTTTATCTCTTGTCAGTGGATAAAATCGGGGGATAAATTTTTTATCTCCGGCCCATGCTGGCCCTGCAGGCAGGGTATAATGATGGGAGCAGCGTTTCGGTCAGCCAGCGTCGAACGGGATGTCGAAATATAGTTTTCTCGTGAGTGAGAAATACAGAGCGATAGACGCGCAACGTACTTTTTAACGACGTAAGCGTCAAAGCTGTTTTTACCTAATTACAAGTTTAAATTAAACAACCAATCGAAAAATACAAAGAAGTAACTGAAGAAATACTTACTTATTTTTGTTAGGTTTTTTGACAAAACAAAAACCAACAAAAATAGTGTTCTCTTCAATGTGATAAATAGCAAAATGTGTTTTACACACATTTTGCTATTTATCACATTACATAGTATTTTTCAAAAAAATATAATATGATGGAGAAAATCGTGATTATAAAACATGCAATCCAAGATAATAGTCCGAAGTATCATTTCCCCAAATATTAAGGTGGTAACTTTTACAATAAGACTAGCTGATGCTGAAGATTTAGATATTTTGGTTCCCGCGGGAACCCCTCCGTTTTCCAGGATAAAAAGTAGCTATGTGTTATTCAAGACTATAATCTACCCTCACATCTCTGTGCCAAATTTCATCCAGATCCGTTCAGCCGTTCTGGCGTGATTGAGTAACAAACATCCATGCATACATCCATCCAAACTTTCGCATTTATAATATTAAGTATAGATAAATAACGATTTCAAACAACAAAAAAAAAACGCGCCGAATTGAGATCCTTCTCCTTTTTTTGGAAGTCGGTTAAAAATAGCATATTACACACTGTAAGAGAGCGTTACCTGTTCTGCCGCGCGCGGCCGCCTGCCCCCGGCCGCAGCCGCGCGCCGCGTACGCACCGCGCGCCGCCTTCGTCTTGGCCGCCGAACCGCCTTTGCGCTTGTAGCTGCAAAGAAACTTCAACTAATCAAAATATAATAGAATTTGTAAACAATTTTTAAATGGGTATACATATTTAAAAAATTGGGGAACCGGCAGGATTATAACCTCGCGAATCGCAGAGAGACGCAAGTATATTAAGTGTGGAATAAAAATTATAAAATTAGAACATAATTTGTTTCATTTGGATAGAAGAAGGCGTTACTTGGTGGAAGTAAAATAATTAATTGATAACTAAGGAACACGTTCACTTTTTTTCAAACGTCAAAACGCGCGCTTGGTATGGGATTTTGTATAATAATAGTTTAAAATGGTAATCAAACTTAAAACTAGCCGAGGGTGTGAATTTTAGGTCTTTAGGAAGACCCTATATTTAGTAATAAGTAAGAAATAATTTATTTTTAACATAAGCATCATCGATTTACCAACTAAGGATACAACATTACCTACAAATGAATACTCAAAAAGCGTCCACAATCGCTTATACAAACACACCTATAGATAATATAGACTGAGACCATCGATTTACCAACTAAGGATACAACATTACCTACAAATTAATACTCAAAAAGCGTCCACAATCGCTTATACAAACACAACTATAGATAATATAGAATGAGCCACCAAACGGTTCACAAAAACCAACCATATAGCTTTATATTTAGGGTTCAATTTTGTAATAACAATTCGACACATACGACATTTTGTCGCCTAGTGTACTCATGCACGACTGAGGCGAAAATTGTTCACAACACCTATTTGTGCACAATTTGACCGTGCCGTTTTTTGCGTTTCGATGGTGCGTCTAATGTATTGGTAAGTCAATGACTGAGACACCAAACGGTTCACAAAAACCAACCATATAGCTTTATATTTAGGGTTCAATTATGTAATAACAATTCGACACATACGACATTTTGTCGTCTAGTGTACTCATGCGCGACTGAGGCGAAAATTGTTCACAATATCTATTTGTGCACAATTTGACCGTGCCGTGTTTTGCGTTTCGATGGTGCGTGTAAGGTATTGGTAAGTCAATGATAAGCATCATCAATATTACCGCGGAAAGTCTTCCTCCCTCTGAAGCTACTGCTACTGGAGCGATTCCTCTGCGCCAGGCTGCCCAGTCAGTCTCCGAGCCGCTGTGGTCTCCAACGGAACGCAAACGGCACCCCAGACTATCCTTGTCTATGTCGCATATGAGGCCCCGTTTGACATTTAACGTTCCTAAAGTTTTTCGCGCGTTTTTGGAGTGACAGCTATTGAAAGAGAACCGGCTCGCGGAATAGTCTGGAGATTGATGTTTTATATAGATTGATTTGTCGTTTTATATTAGTTAGTTATTACCGTTTCCTGACTCCGCCGCGGAAGGTCTTCCTGCCCCTGAAGCTGCCGCTGCTAGATCGATTGCTCTGTGCGCTCTGCGCCACGCTGCCCCAGTCTGTCTCCGAGTCATTTTCTCCTTCTCCTTCGAAGTCATTCTGCTTCTCCGCCTTCTGCTTCTCTTCGAGCTCATCCTCGTACTGCATCAGGAGGCCTGTAAACATTATGTTATTATTAAACTGGCTGGTGCCCGCGACGACTAAGTTTTTTTGGTTCCCAGTCTTTATTTTTCCGGTATAAAAAGTAGCCTATATCACTCTCAAGGTTCTTAAATACACCCGTACTAAAAAGATCGTCCATCCGTTGCTCTGTTGCAGCGTGACTGAAGGACAAACCAACCAACAAACACACTTTCGCATTTAAAAGTATAATGATCACTCATTGATGACTCATTGATGACTCAGCGGGCGATGGAGATTTTTTACGCGATTATATCATTGAGGAGATCCTCAGAAAGTTCTAAAGAAATCGATATAGTTGCGAAGGTGAAGTGGCAACGGGCGGGGCACATAGTTCGAAGAACCGATAGACATCGAGGTCCCAAAGTGCAGGAATGGGGAAGCACTCACACTGGAAAGCGCACCGTTGTACCCCCCATTAGGTGGACGGATTATCTCAAGCAAGTAGCTGGGCGCCACTGGGAGCAAGCGGCACCAGACCGTGTTCCGTGGAGATCCAAGCAGGAGATAGCAGTCCAGCAGTGGACGTCTATTGGTTAAAACGATGACTACGGTGAAATGATGCAAGGCTAGCATTTATCACTCACCCATCTTCTCGACAGCATATACAGAGGTGATCTCCAGTAGGCGCACCGCGTACTTGTCGTAGTTGGCGCGAGTCACGTGCGGCAGGGCTAGCATGGCCGCGGGGTTATCAGGCAGGCTGGTAGCCATAGCGCGTAGCGCGGCCTGAGGGAACAGGGCGCCTAGAGACGCCCCGCGAGACGATGCCATCTCCCTGCGAATATAGCTCTTCATTTTTGCAAGAGGCTTTTGTGCAAGTAGCAAGTTAAGCCGTCAGTCCCGGTTATTATCACTAATATGATAATAGTCGTTAAAACCCGCCAACCCGCATTGGAGCAGTGTGGTAGGTCTAAGCTCTAATTCCCTCTGTGCCCAGAACGTTAATGGGCTGTAGTGGTTTGTGCAAAAAGCCTCAGTATCACTAAGACCCTTGCCAATCTATTGTGATCGACGTCATCTACAGTTCCATTTTGTGTTCCACCTAGTGAAAGTTTGTGGGGTGCTGTTCTTTAGGTGATAAAATTATAAATATTATGATAGTTTAAGTGGACTGTATTTTTACTGATAAATGATGATGACATAATGATAAATGATAATTATAGTAATGATAAAAAATTTGAGTAGATATTGACTACTATCCGCGCGGACAATCGAACCGTACTGATTTTACCGCATTGTCCTCCTTAACATAAGGCAGTTGTGTAAAGTGCTGACTACGTGGTGTTCGGTTACACGCAGTGCCCCGAACATACATTAGTGTGTGACCTAGATGGGAAAGTGACCTTCAACGGAAATTGACCTTCATAAGAAACTGACCTGCAAGCTTCCACAAGGTCAGCGTAGCAGCGATCTTCGAGGCGCTTGACAAGCGCGCCGATGTGAGAGTCGTTGGTCTGGGCCGGAGTCACTGTGCTGACTAGTGCCGCCTTGCGCTCCACCTTCATTGGGAACACGATACGCCACTTGCCTGACATTAGCCTGTGAGATTGATAGGTTTTTTATGGTTATTATCAATAATAACAAGATATAGTCACCTATAGTTTGATGCCTGTTTCTGCATCCACGTGGATTTGGGTTTTTAAAAATCTAGTGTATGCTCCTGGATTTTTCGATATAAAAAGCCTACGCTAATATCCAGTATTTGAAGCATTATTACATTAATATTAAAACTAGTGGTTCGCCCCGAACTGAGACCTCGCGGTATCCATAAACTTGTACAGAGCGCCATCTATTGACATAATTGTGAAGTTCTGTTAATAATACTGGATCACATTAAAAATTAAATAATTTCGTTTCCTTATAATATTTATCTAATTTTAGTATTTGTTGTTCATGTAAGTACAGGATATAATTCAAATAATTGATAAGTTTCAGGCTCAGCTTTTCAGAAAATTGAGAGTTCTGAGGTCAACTTTGGACGTTAGAAAATCGCCACTTTGAAAGCCCCCCATTTCGTCAATTTTAGGGGAAAAATTAAAAAAAAAATATTTTTGGACTCTATTCCTAATTATCTTTAAAATGATATACCGCAACCCTATGTAACGCTATAAAAAATATTTTACTTCGCATTCGCTTCTATGAGAGCCCCCCTGAAATAAAGATTTTTATAACTTTTTAAGCCATATTCGGCTGGAGGCCACCGGTATTATATTTAAATTTGAAGTAATTACGTTCAGTAATTCAGGAGTTATAAGGCTCTGACAGACGGACGGACGGACGGACGGACGGACGGACGGACGGACGGAAAAGTGCAAATTCACTCAAGTAGACTCAGAGTTCAGTCAGTTCAGTTCAGTGTGTTCATATATTTTTATGTCAGGGTAAGCAGAGCTTTTCTGCTTGTAGCGCGCGCACGCCACTGACTGTGAACCCTCGATAAGTGAATCTCGCTGGATTCCTGCAGGACAGAACAAAATTACATAACACTAGACTCACTTGTCGACGCTGGGCCCGAGCGTGACGTAAGCGCTGGCGATGTCGTTGTTGACGACGAGTCGCTCCGCCAGCAGCTGGCGCACGATCATTTGCCGCAGAAGCCTCTGAGCGTCGCCGCGCGGCCACGACTTGCATCTGCACACAATATACAGGATACAATTTAAAATTCTAATAACTTCATAAAGGTAACTTCTGTATAATATTGAACAACTTTCATTCCATGACTTTTAAAAATTCTGATAAAACATTATTTTTTCTTTTCAAGCTTCTGCAATGAAAAGGAACAGCTAGAATTACGATTTGCGGGTATACGAGACCTTCCGTGCAGTGGGCTTTTCTGCAGCGCGGCGAGGCGTTGGGCGTTCGAGCCGCGGAGCGCCTCCGCGATGTGCAGAAGCGTGAAGGGCGAGCGCCCCATGTCGCGTATACACCTCACAATCAGTTTGCAGTCGTCTGTTACGTCCACCGGCTGTCAGTGCAAAAAAATATGTTAATTATGCAATCCTAGGTGTTGGCTGTCAGTGCAAAAAAAAAAGTTAATTATTGTGGCGTTGATCCCACTTCTGATTTTCAAGATTGCTACTTGGATTTTTAGACGCCAAATATTGTGATTTCGTCAAACTTATAAAAAAACTCACTCCTCTCCTCTACACTACACACATGACACACCTCACACTACTCACACCACCACAGCACACACCTACACCACATTCACCCACCACTTCACACACACGCCTCCACTCACACGCTTCCACTCACACGTTACACACAGTATACACACCTCACTCTATACTACACTATGGTCACCTTAACTCTTAGATTAACTCCACATACTTCCATCCTATGCTACACACACCTCTACCTCACACTACTCACACCACCGCTATTCCACACTACACACCGCTACTCCACACAAAGACACCTCCACTTCACACGCCTACACACCTTATATTCGCGAATGGCGCGACACAGTTCCTCCGGGAAACGCCCTTACTCCACACTACACACACCATTACTCCACACCCCTCCACTCCACTCCGCTCCGCACGTGTACACACCTTGTAGTCGTGGTCGTTGAGGCAGCTGTCGCAGGCGGTGAGGCGGTTGGCGCGACACTGCTCCTTGGGGAAGCGCTCGCCCAAGTACGCGAGCACTTGCGCGCGCCGACACTCGGTCACGCTCTCGCACACTTCCACCATACGCAGCAGGTTCTCCTCGTGCACGCGCCGCGCGTCCGCTGTGGTGTTGCGCTCCACTGCCAACCAATAAAATAGCTTCAGTCACGTCAATAGAAAAGCCCCACACACTTTATTGACCCTGTGACAGCGTCGCTAGTAAATACATTAAAAATAAAACCGGCCAAGTGCGAGTCGGACTCGCGCACCGAGGGTTCCGTACAAACCTGTAGTAAGTTTTACGATTTATGACGTATTAAAAACAAGACGAAATGAACCGCAAAACTAACTTTGTTTGTAGAGGTTTATTGTTAATATCAAAAAAACTATGCTAGTTAGAGCGTTGGTTTTATTTTTCCTGTAAAATATACATAAGCTTCTATTGACCATAATTATTTCAGATTTTTCAATTGGTAAACTTCGGTGATAAGGGGGGGGGGGGGGGGGGGACGGTATTTTTTTCGACATTTTGCCCGATAAATCAAAAACTATTATGCATAAAAATAAATAAAAATCTGTTTTAGAATGTAGAAGTATAGCCCTTTCATATGATATCCCACTCAGTATAGTTATCATACTTTGAAATTTCAAACCCCCGATTTTCCCCCTTTTTTAAAAATAATTTTCAATTTTTTTTTTTTTAATGATGTTAGGCCACTATTATACACAACTACTCAGTCGATATTTCAGTAACTATTTACTAGTTACTGAAATATCGACTGTGACAGACGGACGGACGGACGGACGGACGGACGGACGGCGAAAGTCGCACCATAAGGGTTCCATTTTAACCATTTTGGTACGGAACTCTAAAAACTATAAAATTGTAAATTATTCATGAAACACCACCGCAAGGTCACTGACAACTAGAGCCGCCGGTAGCGCACCACGTCGCCATAGCTATAGTACAGGAGACAGGTGACAGGCTCGCCGTCTCGCCCCGCCGCCTGTGTGTTAATTATTAACACCTAGGTACGCGACCTATCTGACACCTAGCGCCACCTGTCGATGGAACTACTACTCACTGTCAAGGAGCCGCCGGTAGCGCACCACGTCGCCGTAGCTATAGTACAGGAGACAGGTGACAGGCTCGCCGTCTCGCCCCGCCACATGTGTGTTTAGTAACACCTACGCGGCGTAACTGACAACTAGCGCCACCTAACAACGGAACTACTACTCACTGTCAAGGAGCCGCCGGTAGCGCACCACGTCGCCGTAGCTATAGTACAGGAGACAGGTGGCAGGCTCGCCGTCTCGCCCCGCCACATGTGTGTTTAGTAACACCTACGCGACGTAACTGACAACTAGCGCCACCTAACAACGGAACTACTACTCACTGTCAAGGAGCCGCCGGTAGCGCACCACGTCGCCGTAGCTATAGTACAGGAGACAGGTGGCAGGCTCGCCGTCTCGCCCCGCCACATGTGTGTTTAGTAACACCTACGCGACGTAACTGACAACTAGCGCCACCTAACAACGGAACTACTACTCACTGTCAAGGAGCCGCCGGTAGCGCACCACGTCGCCGTAGCTATAGTACAGGAGACAGGTGGCAGGCTCGCCGTCTCGCCCCGCCACATGTGTGTTTAGTAACACCTACGCGACATAACTGACAACTAGCGCCACCTGTCGACGGAACTACTACTCACTGTCAAGCAGCCGCCGGTAGCGCACCACGTCGCCGTAGCTATAGTACAGGAGACAGGTGGCAGTTTCACCGTCTCGGCCGGCGCGGCCTGCCTCTTGGTAGTAGCCCTCCACAGACTTAGGCATACTGTGGTGGATGACATAGCGCACGTCAGCCTTATCCACGCCCATGCCGAATGCGATCGTCGCGCAGATCTATGAACAAACAAATACACTACTCGTCTAAGGCCCTAGGGTTAAGGCCCTATTTTCAAGTTAATATTACTTGTAGTAGGTATAGACGGAATGTATCGAATATAAACGCCGTAGTTTCAGTAAAGGCAAACTCCTAGTTGGTCTATAATTGTGCAGTGTATGGACCATGAGACCATGTGCATTTTAGTGAAATGGTTAGAGTTGAAACCTGTTGAGGGTCCTAAATAAATAAAAATCTACACTAATATTTGAAATTCAAGTGTTCTGACTAGCTATTGGTTACATTTTCACGGCCTATCTTTAACCGCGCATCACCTTTTATTTATAAAGATTCAGGCCCAAACGTAATTTGAATAGTTATTTATAATAATATGATGATTTTTACCATACAATGCAATGGTTTTAAAAACTAATTAATATTAATCATTCATAAATATAATCACGGCATACATAATCAGGGGAAAGGGAATCTATAATAATATTATAAAATATTATATTTAATACTAATATTATAAAATATGCGATAGTTTGGATGTATGTTTGTTACTCAATCACGCCAGAACGGCTGAAAGTATCTGAATGAAATTTGGCACAGAGATAGATTATAGTCTGGAATAACACACTTTTTATCCCGGAATATTAAAGATAACCAAAAGAATCTATCTACGCGCACAAAGTCGCGGGCATCAGCTAGTACCACTATCTTAACCAACTCTTCTATAATCCAGTAGAGGTGGTTAATATAACACGTAGCGCAATATCATAGCGCGCTATTGTTTCATAGGGCAGATAACGTGCTATGTGAGGAGCCGCCATGACGCTACGGCGTTATGAATATCACGCGATCGCGTGCGGCGCCTCGAAGCACTTGTAGCGGCGCCCGCCTGCCGGTAGCGCGCTGCCGCTGGCCGATGGTTAGTCTCGCGTAACGCGCTGTTGTGATTGAACTTCATCTTTGCGTGTTACGAAATTTAGCGTGCTGCAAGACATATCGCGCCTGCCGGCCGCCCACACGCTTTCTTATAACATAGCGTATTTAAAAGCATGTTAAAAAATTATAGTTTATAGTCCGTAGCGTGTTATGGATATAAAGCAGTTTTGAACAACTACAATACAGACCACTTTGTACCGGTCGGCCAGCCATCCGGTCTGCACCTCCTCTCGCTTCTTGTCCGACAGTCCGGCGTGGTACGCGGCGGCCTGGATGCCCGTCTTGCGCAGGTCTAGAGCTAGACTCTCGCATTCTTTACGCGATAGGCAGTAAACTATGCCCGATTCTCTGCACGACACAAAGTTGAAAGATAAATAAATAGGAAGTAGCTAGGAAATTATAAACTTTATATTCTATCCAACCATTTATTTTACTTTTGACATGAGCAAGCCTATGAAGTTTCATACAGGCAACCATCGACAAAAAAATACTCATCGACGCAGATTTTTTTACAATAGTGAAGCGACGTTCCCTTTTATCAGATATTTCGCAACTCGTATACTCATCTAGCAATTAGCAGTACGAATTTCCTTTTCAAAATAATCACAAAGCTGCAACACAAGCTCTCTTGGTTGTCCTTCATCGTTGGCGATGGATGGTTTCTATGACCTGCCTGATTAATATTACATTTACTGTACTGTTTTACTTAAATTATTTATTTTAATACATATATTAATATATTTAGTCATTGAACCCTTTGGTATGTTTATAAAACAATAAAATATTATGGTGAGCAAACATAAATATCAATGTGTCAAATCGATTAAAACTTCTTAATAAAGAAAGTCGATTGTTAACGAAAATCAAATCAGTAACGCATCAGAACATTGTTGACTCGAGCTGCCAATAGTAAAATAAATGATTGGACAGAGAATATTTAACGTAATATAAATGGGGGTACTTGAAAAACTTCTGCTTTATAATGTTGGCGACATCCTGGTTGACGGCTTTGGGCTTTTTCTCCAGGATGCGGTACGCGAGGTTGGGCCGGTTGAAGCTGCACAGGAACCATTTGCAGTCCCTCACCTGTGGGCAAGGCAAGGTCCGGTGGAATGACGCTCGTTCCATGGCAGATGGTTGGTATTGTTAGGTGGATAATGGACATATAATGCGGAAGCAATAGGGTACCCTTTTGCTGGGTAAAGGTCTTTAGGTAAAGGACATCACACAGACTCGACGTCGCGTCGACTCCACTTCGATTCAACCCACAGTAAAGCATGGAAATGTGAGCTTTATAATTTGTTACTCACGGTGGAATATTCAACATTTAATTGAAAGAAGTGGACCATACGTCGTAAGGCTATCTTTACTAAATACTAAAATTGACCAATTTGTCCACTAAATACTAATCTACCGTAAGGAACACAATACAAAGCTTTACTGTGAATTGTCGAGTGTGTATAATGTGCGAAGACCTTGCCCTACCTTACCACCTTATGTGTTTTGTCTTTTAGTGCAGTTTTCAAACTAGGTTTTAGTTTTAAAACTTTACTAAAAAAACTTTTCTTAAAAGATGTTTACGTGTTTTAACCTTAAGCCTGATTCCGGCCCCGTTGTAGAAGAGACTAATAAACAATTAATCGGTTAAAAAATTCGGAGAGCGAAATATCTCTATCACATCTACAGTCGCAATTAATTTGCTATTTTTGCTCTCACTGTGTGACAACAGAAGTGATTGCGGTCGTGACCACAGTAACTATCAAAATATGTCGATAGTGATACTGTTTCTTTCTGCACCTGTTAGATTAAACAACAACAACGACGCCGATAATGGAACTGGATCGGGCATACACTGCGTCGAGCACCTAGTGACCATATACCCAAGCAGGCGTTGGATTGGAACCCGCAAGGTCAAAGAAAACGCGGGCGGCCAAACAAACTTGGCGGCGTACTTGATGAGGCGAAAAAGATCGGCCTTATGTGGGGCGAGCTAAAGCATAGAGCGTCCGACAGATCGGCTTGGAAAAGAGTAGTGTGCCCTCTGCCCCGAAGGGGGGGACATATGACTTAATGATGATGAAGACCATACGTGGTTTTGCATATTTTTATGAAAGATCCTACCTTGAGCTGATGCAAGATGTCGAGGCGCACCCTGGGCGTGGCCGTGGCGGTAAGTGCCATGATGGTTGTGCGCGGGAACCGGTCGCGCAGCATGTGCAGCCGCTTGTAGTCGGGCCGGAAGTCGTGGCCCCACTGAGACACGCAATGCGCCTCGTCCACTACGAACCTGCACACATTGATTTGGACAACTTTGACGCTCGATCTCTATCCAAATGGAAAGAAAGAAAGAACAATCTTTATTTGAGGCAACTTCTGCACAAAAATGCACTTAAAATAAGCAAATCAACAATCATTTAGCTCATTCTTCATTCGAAAAGGGCATCTATTTAAACTTCTACTATCTTTTATATTTTATTCACTACAAGTTAGCCTTGACTGCGATCTCAACATATGGTAAGTGATGATGCAGTCTAAGATGATAGCGGGCTGACCTATTAGGGGCATGACAGTTACATTAAACCCATACCCCTATTCGGTTTCTACACGGCATCGTACCGGTGGTTGGTGGGTTGGTTTGGTTTGGTGGCTTGGTTGGTTTGGTTTGGTTGGTCTTGGTTGGTTGGTTTGTTGGTTGGTTGGTGGGAGAGGCACTAACCTTGCAATCTTATCCCTGGAGTACAGCATATCCAGCATGTCCTGGAACTTGGGGGAGCCGCTGATCTTCTCAGGAGTGACGTACAGCAGTTTGATGAGCGGTTCCTTCATACACAGCTTATGGTAGATTTCGTCCGCCTCGGCTAAAGACACACTGCCGGAAAGGTGGGCGGCCGATATCTAATTATATAATAGAAAGAAAAACAGAATTACAAACATGAGCAATACAATTATAACCAATTATACACTGGTATTTGCTATCTGTACTTTTTGTATCGAATTAAAATTCAAATGGTTTTCATTCCAATAAACATTTACTCGTACAAGTGCCTTTGAATCGTCAAATGAATAATGGTTCGGAGCCAGTAATAAACTCTGTGGTTGCTCATTTCAATCAAAATTTAAGTAATAATGAATTATTACTCGCTTATTTATACAGGCAACAATGTGCGCTGCCCAGCCAAATGTGAATACCGAACCAGTGGTAGAGATTCTGAAGCCTTTATTCTGTAAATTTTATTTTAAAAAAACATTTACGCCACACTACTCCCATGAATTTTTTCACAAATCCAAAAACAATCGTTTAGCTGGCAAAGGGGACACTGGACTCGTTAACAAAAATAATCACTTAAGCATAATATTTCGCAAACGGATCCCTGAATCGAAAAATGGTTTTCGCATATTTTTGAACGACCTATCCAAACCAGCCATGGGATGGACCCTTTACGCCCTAAACAATTTTTTTTAATTTTTATTTTACCACTGTTGGCGTAATTAATATGTAAACCCATGCCAAATTACAGCTTTCAAGTATTTTTTTTTTTTAATAATTTTAATTTTAATAATTTTTTTAATAACATTAAGGCATGAAAGTTTAATTACGAATGCTGTATATTTATATTTAAGACCTTTTGTCTTCGTAACAACGCGAGCATGTCTCTGTTCGCGAGCATGTCGATCACGCGAATCCACAAGTTTATCCCCTACAAAAAGTGATCAACGCGGGTAAAGAAGTTCTCACTTCAAAAGTTTGAAGTTGGCGGAGGCCCTTAGGTTCTCGTACGTCAGAAATGGTACTCACATCTAGCGAGAGCAGCTTGTTGACTTGGTCCAGGATGAGCGACTTGAGCGGCGATATGACGATAGTGACGCCTGGAGTCAGCAGAGCCGGCAGTTGGTAGCACAGCGACTTGCCTGCGACGACAACATACATCTGATTACGATGTTGCGGTCTTCGCAGTCCACACATAATCCTATAGATGGCACTTAATAGTAAGATGCACGCAAACACGAAGAGCCCAACTCACGCTTACGAAGTTTTCTCTTAATTATATATATACGACCTCCAAAGATGAACGGTTGGATCAGTGGTCCCCGAGCACAACAACCGCTCGGAGGATGATCATCCTATTGTTACGGTCGAGCCATATCACCTGCTCCCGTACAACTCACTCGCTTTGCGTCGTATTCCTCATTGCTGAGGGTCATGACCCCTTTACATTAATCACATAATGGCAGGGGATTAAAAAAAACAAAAGACAACAAACGGATCATAATATTACGGTGTTGAAATATCGACTTCGCACCAGCAATCTCAGCGTTGGTAGATCTATAAGGCCCGCTTGCAGACACGCCGGGTTAACCTTTTAACCCAGAGATAGCTGCTACTTTGACAGAATTCGTATAAAACTTCTGTCAAAATAATTTCAAATTGATTCCTGCGTTAAACGTAACCCGGCGTCTCTGCAAGCGGGCCTAAGGGAAAGAGTACTACTTGATCGCTTCCATGTGAATGACGTCATCTAACGCCGCACCGCTCGGATGACGTCTCTCATTTTCAACGTATACTTATGACATCACTAGAATGACTACATTTACTTACATTTGGCGCGTGAATGGTTATCAGTCATCAAATCAAGAAACAAAAGACAAGAATCAGATAATAATATAGTGCTGAAATAGCGCACAAGTAATCGCAGTGTTAGTAGACCTCTTATAAAAAGACGAGTATATATCAAACAAGCCGCTAGATTGCAGCATTCCTGTAAGACAGCTACGCCCAGCGGTGGGCGTGGAGTCACCGCCGCCCGTGGGCATGAGCACGAAGCAGTCGTGCCTCAACAACGTAGCGTTGATCACTTGCAGATGGTTGGGGCGGAAGGACTTCAGACCGAACTTCTTGAACGCTTCCATGTGAATGAAGTAAACAGCGCGTACCGAACGTGAATGACGCCATCTAACGCCGCATCGCTCAGATGACATCATTCATATTCAACGCGCACTTATAACGTAAATAGAATTCCTGAATTTGGTTACCAGAAACGCGTTTTTAAGTTTGATAAAGAGTTGCTGATTTGTTTCAGTTGTCATCAATCAATCGTTTATTTGCAAGAAACATACAACTAAGATGTCAAACTAATAAGAAGAACAAACATGTTTCGTCATTGCTGACGTGCAAATTTACAAAGTAACTAGGTAATACAATTGATAAATCATTAAGTCAATGTTAACCATGAAAATTTATATAATTATTTCTAAAACAGCACTTATCATCATCAGCATCATCCCTATTATCTAGAGAGTTATGCCCAGCGGTGGGCGTGCACTCACCGCCGCCCGTGGGCATGAGCACGAAGCAGTCGTGCCTCAGCAGCGTAGCGTTGATCACTTGCAGCTGGTTGGGGCGGAAGGACTTCAGACCGAACTTCTCCTTGAACGTTTCCATCATGGGAGCAGAGTGCGGGTAGTTGAAACCGTCGAATTCGCCTGCAAGTGCGGAAAAGTTGGTGCAAGATCTTGCCAGCAAATCGATTGCTGCCAAGCGCAATACTATAAATTTAAAAACAAATATATACTAATATTATAAATGCGAAAGTTCAGATGGATGGATGTTTGTTACTCACACCCCAGAACGGCTGAACGGATCCGGATGAAATTTGGCACAGAGATAGATTACAGTCTAGAATAACACATATGCTACTTTTTATCCCGGAAAATTAAAGAGTTCCCGCGGGAACCAAACAACCTTAATCCACGCAGACGAAGTCGCGGGCATCAGCTAAACGAATAGTAAAAGAGTAGCAGACAGTGACATAAGCATACTTGCGCATTTACAATATTAGTATGGATATTGGACATACGTTAAAATGTTTAAATGCATTAAGATGCATTCAAACAAGCGACTTTAATTTTCAGACAAAAAGTAATGTAAAAACAAGACTCTTGCCTGTTATTCCATCATTTTGTGTTTTCGCGTCAAAATTGCCCATGCCTTCATATTTTTTGCCCGTATGAATAGTTTGATCTCCTAAATTGACTTCTTCTGTCTCCTTGGTCATACAAACTATGTCGCCTTCGAAATCTTCTGGGTTGTATTCGGGGAATCCTTAAAATATAATAAGTGAAGGCTAAAATTACTACCACAGAAGAATAGTTCATATATTTACGTATACGAGTTTTATTCAACGTGAAATCTGCAACTTTTGACGACGAAACTTGGCAGGGTTGTAGTATGTTGTAGTATGGTATGAACCAAAACTTATAAAAAAAATCCAAAAAATAATTTAGATATTTAGGTATGCCCAAAACTTAATATTTTTGACTAGACATATTTACACTCAAAAACCGAAATATCAAAAGAAATAATCATGCAGAACATCGATATTTAAACCCATTATAATTATCAAAATTAAACTGCGTTTACACGATAATGTACTTTCAATCTTTAAGTATAGGGTATAGTATAAAAATGGGGCTGATTCTGTATAACACAATCTCTAAACTAAACTAAAATGGCAACTTTAAATCTAGTTCTGTCCCTTTCCGTAGGGAGTATTATGAAAGGGTTATATTTGTAATGATCTAATTTTAGTTTAGTTTAGAGATTGTGCACTACAGAATCAGCCCCAATACCTAACTTCCTTTCAAATATTTTTTTTGGATATTTATGAAATATTACTCAGTATACTTTATCATACTAATACTTCAAGTTGTCTTTTATTCAAGTTGACTTTGACAAGTGCTTTTGGATAGTCGAGTGAATCTACCACTGGTTCGGAATGACATTCCTACAGAGAAGAACCAGCAAGATACTGTAAAGTTTCGTCCCCTGAGGAAGTAGTTGGGTTCCACTAGCTTTCTTGATTGGGCTAGGTAGACAAATAGTCAAATAGTGGTTACCTTCATCATCGATTTTTAATTGTTTATCAGTAAAATCAATATTATTGGTGCTAGTGCTTGGTATGGAATCGTCGACGGTGATCGCGCTTTCATTGTAATTTTCAGGAAATATATCTGTATCGTCGTCCAAGTTGAGAGGCACTTCATAGTCATCTATAAAAGATAAATAAAATATTTCTATAAAAAAGTGTGTGTACAATTCACACACGGCACAAGTGAAACTTCAGAAAAGTAGCCTACGAGAGAATGAGATAAATATAACTTGTATTCTATCTCATTCTCTCGCAGGCTTAAATATCCTGTTTGTCTCTTTTTGGTGTCGCTTTTTCGTTTCATCGAATTTTCAAATTACAACGATTCTAAAGAAGTTTCACTTCAAAACTTCAATAGCTGCCGAAAAAATTTCTATAAAGATTCAGTTTTCAGTTCAGAATTCAGGTCTAACAGAAAATTAGCTGGCAAGGAATTAATTACACATCACCTCAACCCAACGTGGAGAAATTGCGAAAACAGCCAGTATTTTTCTTATTATTATTATTATTATTATACTTACACTTTATTTGTACCACCACAAGTAAAAATAACAAAGAAAAAAATTGGAAAAAAAGAATAACACAGACAGAAGTAGGATACAAAAGGCGGCCTTATCGCTTAGGTAGCGATCTCTACCAGGCAACCTTAGGAAGAGGAGAAAATAAAGGAAAAAAGACTGCAGGTGGAACTATAATAAACTTACATTCAAATAACTACATACTAATACATAAACCAATAATAAACATATTATCAAAATAAAAATAATATATAATATAGCTAATTATAAAATATACTAATATATGTATATGAATTATAATATATAAGTATTTCAACTAAGTATAGAGATTAATTTTTGTTGTCGTCTTTAGTTTGCAAGATAATGATTCTTAACAGCATTTTTGAATATGTCCAGTGACTTAGATTGGCGTATGGTCAGTGGAAGTGCATTCCAAAGCTGAACTTCGCCATTTCTCTCATCAAAAACTAGGTAATATATAATAATACAGTAAAAATTTGGCTAAAATGTCCATAATTTTACTGTCAAGACTTGGATCGCCACATTTCCTAAAATGATAATGAGGAGAATTTTCAGTAATTCTCTCTTTATATTATAAATACTCTATTATAAATATGATTTTAAATCTGTCCCCACTATTTTAATAGCTTAACTGGAAGAGAATACCTTTAGGTATTAAGTTCGCTTTTGTACATTGTATTTTATGTGCAATAAAGACTTTAAGCAAACAAATAATTGAAAATGTTAGAATGTGCTAGAGAAAGCGAAAGTCTGGTCACCACACCGCCTTAAAGCAAGTGATATTTAAATAAATAAATAAATAAATAAAGTCTTTATTTGGGATTTGAACACAAAAACAAAGAACAAACTAAAATTACAAAAAACAAAATTAAAACTAGAACTAAACTAACTAAACTTTTTTTTTATTGTGTCACAAATAATCCCAAAAAGGGCATCGCCTCAGCATTAGCTAAAGTGGTGTTTGAGCACCACTCCAGCGCTATTCTTCCGGCGACCACCAGTAGTTTCCGACGTCCCGGACCTGCCCAGACTGCCCGTCAACCTACTTCGCTTTATATCTACTTAATTATCTAATGACTTATGAGCTATATTTCTCAAATAGTGCAGACATTAATTAGTTTATCTAAATTATATATTTAAAAACTACAGAAAAACAATGTGATCTACCTATTTATAATGCCTCTCCAGGTATTTGGATAAACCGCGATGCAAATTAACCATGTGTAAGTGCATTTCCGCTTATCCCTGTTTTTGTTTGTCTAACAGAATCTTTTTGAGTTTCGATCTAAAAGTAAACACTGATTGTAGGTTTTGCACTGGCGGCGGGATTACATTCCAAATCCTGGAGAAAGCAAGCCTAAAACTGCCTCGAAAAGCGGCGGTCCTGTGTCTTGGCACAGCCATTGGACACGCCAACCTTCTCGGTGCATATTTACTGTGCTGCCTTGCCCACTTAATCTTTGTGAAGAGATATTCCGGTTTACCAGTAGAGATAACACCAAATAACAATGTTGCCAGATGCAAGTTTCTTCGGGCTGACATATTTAGTAAGTTTGCCTGGTTAAGATATGGACTGATATGTGATCGAGGAGGAACAGGAAAACAGAACCGAGCGCAAGCATTTTGAACCCTCTGTATTAACTTTTTAGTTCTTTCCAACAAACAGTGCTTAAAACAAACGCATATAATGTAACGCCGAAAAGTTAGAGCGAATAGACATAGCTTACCTAATATATCCTCAAAGTCTTCACATGGGCTATGTCTCTGGATTTCCTCTTCATTGAGTTGCAATGAGGATTTGCTCAAAATCGGTGCTTGGAAATGTACAGAACTAGCAGGTAACGGCGAAATCTTCACCGGCACTTCAGTTCGCAACGGCTGCAACTTTTCAGATGCATTCCTAACTCTGTCTAAAGTACTTGAAGGCACTTGTAGGGAATCATTAGAACTATTGCAATCGTCTATAGTTATTCTTGACGGTCTCTTGAAAACAAATTTTCCTTTACCCTTTTTAGTATCAGATATGTTCAAATCTGTACCATTGCCAGATTGATTTGGGGAATCTATAATTTTAGTTGAACCATTGCATGGGGAAAATGTATTGTTAAATGATAGTGATAAGTTTTTAGTTATATTGTCTGTATATATTGTGTTATTTGGTTTTGGTTTATTGAATGTTATATCAGTAGTAGGTGTAGACGTGTTTGGTTTATTTACTATAGTTTTATCAACTGGATTTATATTAGCTTCACTATATTTAGTATAAAAGTAATCGTCATCACAGAATGTTGGCATATCTTGGGTATCCTGACTATCATTAACATTATTAATAAACTTACTATCAGAATTAGAATAATTTTTTTTTTTATTAATTTTATTACTTGAATTGTTTTGTATTAGTGTTTTAAGTTTAACTTTTAAATGGTTCATTTTGCTGTAAGTTTGTTTGTCGTAGCCAGGGAATTTCTCTTTCATATAGTTTGGTATTCTGTTGAAAGCATCACTTATTTTTTCCAAAATTTCTATGTACATTTTACTGCATTCATCTATTTCTTTGGTTGAAAATTTCTTATCCTAAAACAAAGGACACACAAGTATGTGAAAAATACTGCAAAATATTATGTAAAAATTATAGTAAATCCTGTTTTAGGGTTCCGTAGCCAAATTTGGCAAAAACGGAACCCTTATAGATTCGTCATGTCTGTCTGTCTGTCCGTCCGTATGTCACAGCCACTTTTTTCCGAAACTATAAGAACTATACTGTTGAAACTTGGTAAGTAGATGTATTCTGTGAACCGCATTAAGATTTTCACACAAAAATAGAAAAAAAACAATAAATTTTGGGGGTCCCCATACTTAGAACTGAAACTGAAAAATTTTTTTTTCATCAAACCCATACGTGTGGGGTATCTATGGATAGGTCTTCAAAAATTATATTGAGGTTTCTTATATCATTTTTTTCTAAACTGAATAGTTTGCGCGAGAGACACTTCCAAAGTGGTAAAATGTGTGTCCCCCCCCCCCCCCCCCCCTGTAACTTCTAAAATAAATGATAAAACTAAAAAAAAGAACCCTCGGTGCGCGAGTCCGACTCGCACTTGGCCGGTTTTTTTTTTAAATTTATAGACTAGCGCTTGGCTGCAATCAGTTATCAGACTATACGATATCAGGATACTATATCCTGTACACAAATACTAATGTGGCAATGGATGGGGCACACGTAATTCGAAGAATCGATGGACGTTGGGGTCCCGAGGTGCTGGTATGGCAACCCCGGGGCTCGCACCGGAAAGGGGAGCGTTGGCCTCACTAGGTGGCCGGATGACATCAACCGAGGCGCATGGAGCCGCTGGATAGCGGCGACGTCCCTACAAGAAATCAAGACCCAGCAGTGGACCTTGTGGAAAAAAGCGGAAACATAAATATACTCACTCTATCTTGCTTCTTCAAAAGATCATGTTGCGAAATTTTCGACAGGAATCCTGATATGGAACTATCTAAATGCAAATTCTTCAAAGGATCTTTGTCTTTGGGACTTGATTTTTCCGGCGTCCTGTAATTTTTGTCTCTCGGGGACTTCGAGTTACTTTTGGACGGACTTGGTGTAGAGTTTAATGATATAGTCATATTATTAGTTCCAGATGAAGGTGGTGTTCTAGGCATATCTCTAACTGGTGAGGCTTGATCATTTAACTCGTCCTTAAATGAGGAAAGTATATTTTTATTTGGTAAGTTGAAATATTAAGGTTCAGTTACTGTTTATAAGCAGCAATAGCCAAGTGGTTCAAACATTCGACCTCCTGTTCATGCGGTCCAGGGTTCGGCTCTCTGACACGCACACTATTATAACTTTTCTGAATTGTGTGCGTTTTAAGCATTTAAAATAGGGAAGGAAAACATCGTGAAGAAACCTACATGCCCGAGAGTTCTTCCGTGTTCTCAAAGGTATATGAAGTCTGCCAAACTGGACTTGGATGGTGGATGGCCTAACCCTTTTCAATCTAAGAGGAGACTCATGCCCAATGGGCTTGAGGTGGGTTGAAATGCATATGCAAACAACCAGTATAAAACACAAAATATTATCTATGGACAAAACCTGAATCAAACTGAATAAGTGTAATGAGTCCCTTGGGGTGCGTACACATCTGGCGAATGCGTACACATGACACGCGCGCGCGGTTACTGCACATTGAAGTAATATGTACTTAGTACATTATATCTCAATGTTAGTGCACCAGTAGGGCTAGCATGAGCACAATGAGTAAAATTATGTCCACCCGTTATCTCTATTTGTTTACTGAAGCTAACATGGTTACTTGTCTCGTTACGTCAAAAGTAGAGATCAAAGTAATAATTCTTATCTGCGGTATTTTTCTCTACGAACCCTTACATGCCGAATATTTTTTTCTTGTAATATGCCTGATTTTTTGCATGTTAGGTTAAACGAGAAATTAACCGGCATCGACAACATCAGTCTTTCTCTCGTCGCGAGATATCTCGTTGTGCGCATGTTAGCCCTACTGTTCGTGCGCCTCATACGCAAGGCTCGCATAATAGCAACATCTAGCAACGCCCTGACAGGGCCTCTTGTCCATACATGCTAATCGCAATTGTATGCAATATAATGTAATACAAGTAGTAAATAAGACATGAAAGCTATCAATAAATAAATGACTAAATGACATAACTAATGCGTGCGGCACGTGCTGCACGCGAGCCTTTCAAAAACAGGCGCATTCGCGGCGCATTCACCAGATGTGTACGCACCCTTATAACAAAAACTCACCACATCCATGGCGTCAAACAAATCGTCACTGTCATTTCCAGCCAGTTGATCACTTTTTATTGTATTGATTGGTGTATTTGTAACTTTTGTAGAATAGGGCGATGATTCAGCTGCAGAATTTGTTAGTCTATTTACATATTTGGATGCCTAAAAAAATTATCTTCTTTTTAACCGACTTCCAAAAAAGGAGGAGGTAATAAAGCCTAAATGATGCCTGGAGGCTTTTACCCGCAGGTCACACATTAAAATAAATCAAACCATTTCATAAACATTGTAAATAAGTTGTAATGTGTGGGAAATAAAGCTATAATAATAATTGATGCCTGCAACTTCATTCGCAATATGTATTGAGATTTTTTTAATTGCACAAGAGCTCTCTTAATTTCTGAGATAAAAAACTTTTTAGCTATGCTCAGCCAGTTGAACAAATGGACTGTGAAAGCGTAGCGAACAGACAGACAAATTTATAATATTAAGTATAAATACAGTATACAGTATTCATACTTAGTATGGATTGCAAATCTTTCTAACATATTTTTGGACTAGCTGATGCCTGCGACTTCATCCCGGTAGATTGAGGTTTTCCGTTCCCACAGGAACTCTCATAAAGAGTTTAATGTAGCCTTTGTGTTATCCACTGTTTGTGTCATACACAAACAGTGGATAAACTTTGTGTTATACATTGTTTTTATCCACTACAAGTTAGCCCTTGACTGCAATCTCATCTGATGGTAAGTGATGATGCAGTCTAAGATGGCCGTTAAGCCGTTCTGGTGTAATTGAGTACCAAACATCCACCCATCCATCCAAACTGTCACATTTATAATATTAAGTATAGATTTTTACTTTCAGTGAAAATCTGAAAACTAGGTACTTACAGCAAGAAGTTTATTATCTGTTGTTGAAGTGCTTTTATAAGGTGGAGTGACTGAAACATACAAAATAATACAATTGAAGCATTCTAAGCTACACTTACAAAGTTGTTGTATGTACATTGTATGACTAGCTACAATCACCTTTTATAAAGTGATAAACACTCCATAAAAGTGGTTGTCATTTTTTTTTTTCATAAACACAAATTGAAAATAAAGTAAACCATAAGCTCCCCATGGAAGATAGCTCAAGATGATAAATTACTTGGGCTAAGAATGTTTGCCCACTCACAGTATCATGCCTTTTAGGTAGATTCACTCGACAAATCAAAAGCACTTGTCAAAGTGTACTTATAAAAGATTTGAGTTGAGATGGCTTTATGCCTTGGCCCAATGATTTCATGTCATTAAAATGTCAGGACACCATTGACTAAAGCTGTGGATTTTGGTGAGTGGTCAAATTTTGGTTTTATTACACGAATTTAGGCAAATTATTTATTGTGAATTGTTAAGGTACACCTATGTCCATACATCGTCTTTCTGTCATGTTTGTACATTTCAGTAACTACTTATGATAATCACTTGAAATCTAGAATGATTTTAGTTAAGGTTTTTCCTACATTAAGTACCTAATGCAAAATGTAAAAATAAAATTTCAACTTTTAACTAATTTATCTTTTTATTTGTTTGTATTTATTTGTTTCTTTTTTGTGAATAAAACAAAGAAACCAAGTTTTGCTGTTGTAAATATAAATAAACCAAGTAATTTAACCAAGTAACTATTTATATGTATCATTCCGACCGACAGAAACCACAGGTCAGTCTGACTCACACTTTATTTTAACTAAGTACAACTCTAAATATGGGGAAATCCAAAACTATGGCAGATACAGGAAAACTGTCATAGAGGCAATTGGGTATTTTAAGGGAACAAATTTGGCATACTGAACTTTATATCGGTATTTGATAAAAACAAATACACAATACAAACACAAACAACCAAGGACAATTTGGGAATCCATGCTACTAATATTATAAATGCGAAAGTGTCTGTCTGTCTGCTACGCTTTCAGGGTCCATCTGTTAAACCGATTTTGATGAAATTTGGTACAGGGATAGTTTGTATCCCGGGGAAGGACGTAGGCTACTTTTTATCCCGGAAAATTCAAAAGTTCCCGCGGGAATCAAAAAATCTTAATCCACGCGGACGAAGTCGCGGGCATCATCTCGTTCAATATAATTTCTGCATTTTCTAAGCCTGCTACCATCTTAGACGGCATCGTCATCACCACAGGTGTGATCACAGTCAAGGGCTAACTTGTAATGGAAAAAAAATGCAGTCTCCCCATCCTCATTTAATCACTTAGGTACTGCATGATAAGATACATGGTCGTTGACTTGTACTTACAAGTGGAACCAGATTTAGTCTTATAGACGAATTTCGATCGCTTTTCCGTAGTTTCATTGGTACAGTCACCGTTTCTGAAAATTGATTAAAGTTGTTTAAATTTTTTAAACTTCACAATTCTTATACATTTAAAAAATATTACCCACCCAGGCGCTTTTTTTATGAAGTCACTAATCGAACTCTGTTTACTGATAGATAGATTCTTTTTTGAAGCCATTTTTATTATTTTGAGTTTTAACGAAAAAGCAACTTTATTTTGTAATCCCGCTCGAATCTATCGCATTGCAAAGAAAGAGTTTATCAGTGAGAAGATAATCACTAATACAAATAACAATCCCTATTCATGTACTCTGTGCCCTATTCACATTCACTACTGTGCTAACTGCTACTGTCATATTCCTTGCTACTACTGTCGCATTGTTATTTGCTTTATATTGTGTGTGTCCGTTCTAGGCACTGCGAGCACTGGCAGGTAAAATACAAATTATAGCGTGTGTTCCGCATGTGTTCCGTTATAAGCACTGCGAGCACTGGCAGTGCTCTTTACTGGGGACTTCCAGTGCTCTCAGTGTATTTCGGAACGCACCCATAATATTTTCATTGGCAGTATTGCCAACTCACGCTATTAAAAAAATATAGTACTTACGACCAAATACATACCAATGCTATTCATTAATAATATGTAATAAATAATATTACATCCATACTAATATTATAAATGCGAAAGTGTGTCTGTCTGTCTGTCTGTCTGCTACGCTTTCATGGTTCATCTGTTCAACCGATTTTGGTGAAATTTGGTACAGGGGTAGGTTCCCCTGTACCAAATTTCACCAAAATCGTAGGTTGTATCCCGGGGAAGGACATAGGCTATTTTACCCGGAAAATTAAAAAGTTCCCGCGGGAATCAAAATATCTTAATCCACGCGGACGAAGTCGCGGGAATCATCTAGATTCTAGTTATTGAAAATTAAAATTAACGTTAAAAAATAATTAAGTATAATGCCCGCGTGAAATGGTGGCAAGAATGCTGGCTGCATTTCCGCGTTGATTCTTTGGGCATTCAAATAAAATCTGAAAAATGAAAATATCCATAGACAATTTCGGTATCTCGAGATATCTCTAGCTTATGGTATCTTTGATTGCATCTCTCTGGTTACTAGTCTCTGGATTGCATTGTAAAAAGAAAATTTACTAACATGCGCGCATGGCTTCTTAAATTAAAGTATTTTGTATTAAATTTACTATTATACAAAGCCAAATAATTAATTGAAAATCACAAGACATCACAGACTAAAATATTACTTAGTGAAATAGGTAACGCAGTTAAATTTGGAAGACTGTCAAGTCTACTTAAATTGCTAGATTACCTACCACATGATTACCATAGATGGACATTCAAATTAGTCGGATTATAAATATGTCTGCACTACCAAAATATCGAATAATCAGCGTTCGTGACTAGTAATCTGTGGTTTGCAACCCATTGCTACAATCCTGAAAAAGCTTACGTGAAGCCGGCTATAAGGACTGTAACAATGGATATCCTTTAAGACATTTTTGGATGTGATATTGCGACAATATTTAGCCGATCGCTGATCATCTGCCAAGAGTAGTATATTCCTTGTCTGCCACTGTCAATGTCATTCTTAACAGTGTTGACATTTTTTTACAACCAATTTTTACCATATTTTAAACACCAATGTTTGTTTTACTAAAGTCCCAGGAATACGCCAGTTAAATCGTTCATATGCGTCGGGTCCTTTAATCAGCTTCACCTTTGTACGTAGTAATATAATGAGTCTATACCTAGTATTCACCGAGACTGCCTTGTAATCGTTGGTCTAGTCACTAGTGGTTAGCATGTTCGACTGCGGCTGACGAGGTCCCGGGTTCAAGTAACGGGTCGGGCCATAATTATTAAGTGTTGGGTTTTCCGATTAGAAATTCTCAGTACTAGCCCGGAGTTAGGAAGGTAGCGGTGTTTCACCCCCGTGCCTCGGAGAGCACGCTAAGCCGTCGGTCCCGGTTATTATCACTAACACTTAGAATAACTACATATAGAAGGTGTGTTTCCAAAGAACGCCTTCTCAAAACGCAAGCTACAAATTCGCTATTATTGCTGTGTTTACTTGCCTTGTCACGCACACAGACACAAACATGATGTTTCCAGTTTAAATGTTTTCCCCCCTAAAAGTTGGGTAAGTAATTGGTTAGTTTGTTTGTAGCATTGTAGCTTCTAAAACTAAGTTAACCAGCTTTTTTCGGACTTGACGATGCCATTTATGGCACCAATTTAACGGCTTACATTTCGCGAGTGTACTTGGTTTCTATAGGTAGTTATTCTAAGCACTAACATGATAATAGTCGTTAAAGTCCGCCAACCCGCATTGGAGCAGGCCTCCGCTCTCCTATGAGAGCGGAGGCCTGCCCAACAGTGGGACGCTAAAGGGCTGTAGTGGTGGTAGTATTCACCGACCAGATAGTACCTATTTTACTTACTTAGTAAGTTACTTAGTGTACTTTTGTATGAACTACTTAACTAAAAAAACCGGGCCATGTACCATGAAAATAGCTCCATACACCATAGTGTCGAAAGCGCGGTGTGGGCTCGGGCCGACACGGCTAGGCCCAGCCCTGTCGGCAGTTGCGGGACGGTGCATCAGAAGCTCCAAATCGGCAACGCATGTCAGCAAAAAGAATGTCTTATCGTAATGAAGTCGTTTTCAAATCGAATCAATTTTGATAAAATTGTTAGGTAGGTATTTATAGATGAGAGGAACCTTCCCAAGGTAGGTAGCAGAAAAGTAGTTCCTTAGGTAGCAGAAAAGGATGATTAGGTGAAATGCTACTGTAGTTTCTGCTTTTATTCTTTTAAACATACGTAAAGGTAAAGATGTTGAATTTTAAAGCTGTCCATATTTTATCAAAGGAAAACAAATGTGTGCTAATTCTCTCGTACTCGCTTAATATTAAAAACTAGATTACCGCAACATCGTCCTCGTTGAATAACTTTTTATTATTCCCGCGGGAACTCCTTAATTTTCCGGGATAAAATACCAGACCCTTCCCCGGGATGCAACCTACCTCTATACCATATTTTATCAAAATCGGCAAAAAAAAATGGCCTGTTTATGCGTAGCAGACATACAGACACACTTTCGCATTAATAATATTAGTATGGACATCTTATCTTAGTTTAGAATAAGTACGAGTAGGTAATTAGAATTACCTATCTACATTTTAGTCATTTATTCAATTTAAACACTAATAGGTCAAAGCAAGGGTCAAAGCATTGCTTGTAGCAATGAGCAAATTGTGTCACAACTGACGTTAGCGAGCATCGCGGTCGGCTTTACCGATCAATACCGCGTTATCAACTTAGGTATTTCACTCAGTGTGGGTGTTTACATGCGCGCCGCGTAGTAAGTACTCCCACTGTGTTTAAAAGGGTTCGACGCGAGTGAGCGGTAACACCAAGTCATAATATCAGCAATGTAAACCGCTATGCCTCTGCCCGAGCTTATAAAACGCGCTTCGAGCTACTTCCTCGGCCTCGAGTTCGATGATAACGAAGAACCCCCCGATTACGTGGACAATGAAATTTTATTTTGCAAGAATAACGTGTGCGTCCATCCGCCGACGATCGCAAGACACGAATTGGACATCGTACACCATCCAGGATACTTGACAGTAACAACAAAAGTGTTTACAGACCAACACAACAAAACCAAACGACCAACGTTATTCCTCAACTGGATACCGAACTCTACTCTAAAGAGATGTCCTTCTGCCGTCGAAACTAGCCCCAGCGATGAGCTCTGCTGCGGCGTGAAACCTACTAACCCACAGGACATTCCACGACAAAAATCTACACCAGAAAAGACGAGGAAATACGCAAATAATAATGAAAACGCATTTTCGGACTCCTCAGACACGACCAGCATTAATTCCAATTCTGATAAACAGAGCATTAAATCTAGTGACACACGGTACACACAAAATGACACGACACAGGAATTATCTTCGAGTTCTAAGCCAACAGTAAAGTCAGCGGATTCCAGTAAGGATGAAGTATTTGTGTCGTTGGACAAAGACGACTCCAAGGAGCCGGTATACGAATTTGAACGGCACGTGCGTTCGCAGTCAATGACGTCAGTTAACATTACAATTTCCAACCCGAACGTTGAGAACGTCGATTTGACCCCTGATTCGGTTTCCGGGAGCTTCATGAGGTCTCTGTCGCTAAGTTCATGCGACGAGGGAAACCCTAATTGGATGAGCACACCAGAATTCTTAGCATTGAAACACAATCTGGTGTTTCCGGATAGCGTCCACAGTTCGCCTGTGCCACAAAGACGGCAGCCTTTAAAATGTCGAAGGTGAGTACTGAGTTCACAATCAATATGCATTTTAATAACTCTTCAAATTGTTTTTAGCAGCTGGCATAGCATTCATTATGTAACTGGGCTTGCAGACGTACGTATATCATATTTTATGATGCAATATTTTAACTATTGCTATTAGCTGGATTATTCTGAAGGATATTAAGTAGGTACTTCGGTACTTTTTTCATTTTTGTATACCTACTTATATGATATATAATTCTTTACGAAACCGGTAGAATCTGTTGTGAATCAAATTAATGACTCCTATTAAGCTTAATTATTGACGCCGGTAAAACATCTATACTTACTTATTAATAATTTCGTGACGGGGTACGGTAGACTCGATCGAAACCTTACCTGAATAATAAAACATAAAAAAATCAAGATTTCGAGTCGACAACGTACTTATTATATCCGCAAAATTCGGATTGTCGAGTATTTTGTTAAATTGTACCGTTAGAATTTAACAAAATTCTGCTGACAGATGATGCAGTCTAAGATGGTAGCGGGCTAACCTGGGTACCAATCATGTAAGAATGTCCGATCAAAACGTTAAAGTTCGTCGTCAAAGTTTATAAACCCTAACGGCATTAAATTAGAGCTCAATTTCGTGTATCCATTCTTATACGTTCGAGTATCGTTCATACCTAAACGTATAAGAATGGGCAAACGAAATTGAGCTCTAATTCAATGCAGTTATGGTTTATTTTACTTTGACAAAAATCTTAAACGTTTGATGAACAATTCTTACGTAATAGGGGGGCTGTTAGGGGCATGGCAGTTATATTAAACCCATAACCCCTATTCGGTTTCTACACGGCATCGTACCGGAACGCTAAATCGCTTAGCGGCACGTCTTGCCGGTAGGGTGGTAACTAGCCACGACCGAAGCCTCCCACCAGGCCAGACCAGGGAAAATTCAGAAATTATAAATTCCCAAATTGACCCTGCCGGGGATCGAACCCAGGACCTCCGCATGTTAAGACAACAGCGCTAAACACTGCGCCACGGAGGTCGTCTAATAAATCCAGTTATCTATAAATTTACTGGCAAAGCTGTCTAAAACCAAAAATAGGTACATACTTTATCTTTCGCTTTGCATATTACGTGCCAAATACCTACGCAGCTCAACCCCGCAACCCTAAGTAAGTATATCATTATCCTCACATTCCGTCAGGTCTCGTTCCCTCTGGTATGCCTTTATTGCGGTCTAATGACCTCCCACGCGGGGATATTTTCAGCTCTATGATAAATAAAGCTCACAAGTCACACTAATTTTACTTGTGTAATGTCTTCGCTGTTTATATCCTTTTATTTGTACCCGAAGCAATGATCTTTTATATGTATAGTCAGAATCATAGATTAATATGTCACCTACTTAGGAACCTTTTATTTTTATTTGTAACTGCCTCGTTGGTCCAGTGGTTATCATGTTCGACTGCGGATGACGAGGTCCCGGGGTCAATTCTCGATTAATTTTTTAGATCATGATGCCCGCGACGACATACACGTGCGGGAACTCCAATTTCCCGGGATAAAAAGTAGCCTAAGTATGTCCTTCACCGGGATACAACCTACCTCTATACCCACCTTTTTAGGGTTCCGTAGCCAAATTTGGCAAAAACGGAACCCTTATAGATTCGTCATGTCTGTCTGTCTGTCTGTCTGTCTGTCTGTCCGTCCGTATGTCACAGCCACTTTTTTCCGAAACTATACTGTTGAAACTTGGTAAGTAGATGTATTCTGTGAACCGCATTAAGATTTTCACACAAAAATAGAAAAAAAACAATAAATTTTGGGGGTCCCCATACTTAGAATTGAAACTCAAAAATTTTTTTTTCATCAAACCCATACGTGTGGGGTATATCTATGGATAGGTCTTCAAAAATGATATTGAGGTTTCTAATATCATTTTTTTCTAAACTGAATAGTTTGCGCGAGAGACACTTCCAAAGTGGTAAAATGTTGGTCCCCCCCCGTAACTTCTAAAATAAGAGAATGATAAAACTAAAAAAAATATATGATGTACATTACCATGCAAACTTCCACCGAAAATTGGTTTGAACGAGATCTAGTAAGTAGTTTTTTTTTAATAATTTAAAACTTACTACAGGTTTGTACGGAACCCTCGGTGCGCGAGTCCGACTCGCACTTGGCCGGTTTTTTTCAAAAGAGCAACCGCCGAGTTTCTTGCTGGTTCTTCTCGGTAGGAATGGCATTCCGAACCAGTGGTAAATTCATTCGACGATTCGAAAGCACTTGTAAAAGTTTATTTGAATAAAAAACATTTGAATTGAATTGAATTTTAGAACTCGGTTGAAAAGATGGGCCATGACAGACAGACACACTTTCGCATTTATAATATTATGTACTTATACCCATGGTTTTTCTGACAAGAAATTCTCAGTACGAGCTCGGAGTTAGGAAATTGGCGGTGTTTTACCCCCTTTTCACACCCGTGCCTCGCCACACGCGCCTGATCTCTCTCCGGCATAGAGGTAATAGGTACGTACTACGTACATATCTATACCTCTCCAGCCCATAAGAGTAAGGGAATAGCTGCTATTTGCATTTATGCACCTGTGTTTGCGCACATCTGTGCACTTTAATGTCTAGTGCGTAAGTAGGTGGACCGACGACATTAAGAGGGTGGCGGGAAGTGGCTGGATGAGGAAGGCTGAGGACCGGGTGTGGTGGCGTTCTTTGGGAAAGGCCTATGTTCAGCAGTGGACGTCCGCAGGCTGAAATGATGACGATTATGATGATGAAGTAGGTGGCTGATCTCTGCGGAGATTGGCCGCCGTGGCCGAAATTCGGTCGTGAGGACATATAATATTATATGGTAGTCATAGATGTGTTTGTTAGTCGGTTGGTCGGTGCTCTCATTCTTACCAAATTAAGTTCATGATAATAAGAAGTATCGATGTCTTAACGTTAGGGGTACTATGTGACGTCATGACAATTCCAATATGGCAGAAATGGGTTTCAGTTTTTGAACTTTATTTATTGTTAAAACAGGTTCTCAGTAGACCTCAGTCAGATGAGGTCACTCCGGCTGTTCTTCAACGATGACAACTGCACGTGCGGGCAACTGGTGGTCGCGTCACGGGAATCCCAGTACAAAATACTACATTTCCATCATGGAGGGCTGGATCATCTCGCTCAAGTGCTGCACAGGTGGCATTCCTTGCTGCACAATATTAAACTAACTCCAGGTATATTTTATTGTTAAATATTAAGATATAAAATATTATTACTGCAGAGTAATGACCGTCTATGCTCAGTCTATGGGCCCGACCTAATTTTTAAAATTTCTCGCTTTTTGCACTTCCAGCTTTCGCGTAGACAGTACTTTAATATATTTTGCTACTTCGTTTCATAAGACATAAGAAGTATAAGAAAAGAATAATTTTTAAACCAAGTATTTAATAAAGCTCTTTCAGGTTCTGAAGAGCCTAATTTACCCTATCGTCACTTCATGGTGTGCCGACCTGAGGTTCAAAAGTCCGAGCAGCATCCTGAAGAAGGGAAACCGCCAAAAATAACACCAGAACTTTTCTATGGCAAATTCATGAACTCTAAAGGGGTCATTGAAGACGACTTGTTTCTAAGGAAATGCGTATTTTTCGGTGGGCTCGACAAAGAGCTGAGGAGGGAAGTTTGGCCGTTCCTTTTACATTGTTACCCGTATAATTCCACTTATGACGAAAGAGAAGTTATACTTCAGATCAGGACAAGAGAGTATGAGGAAGTAATGAGGAGACGGTTAGAAAAAATGACGCCAGAACAGCATGCGGTGTTCTGGAAAAATGTTCAGAGCGTTATCGAGAAAGATGTAGTAAGAACTGATAGAGGGAACCCGTTTTTTGCCGGGGATAACAACTATAATTTGGAGATTATGAAAAATATTTTGCTGAATTACGCTGTCTACAATCCAGCATTAGGGTAAGTTCTTCGGAATTAATGTTCTTATTTCGAAATTAGTCTTTATCAGCATAGTTATGTTAATAATACACAAGGGCGTCTGTTGGTAACCTTATCGGCAGCTCAAACGTTGAGTAGGTAAATCTTGCTATCAGTTAGCAGTTTAACTTTCATCTAAGTAGGAATACACAAGGATTCACTGACACCAAATAATAAAAGGATGGTGGGGAGTCGTAGTAGATAATACCCAGCAGAAGCGAAAATTCCCAGCTATAGCCAGTAATTTGCTCGTTATTTTTCCACTTTTTTCATTTAGGTCCCTATCCGTTATATTTTATAGGTATACGCAAGGCATGAGTGACCTTCTGGCGCCGGTTCTCTGTGAAATTAAATGCGAAGCTGAGGCGTTCTGGTGCTTTGTTGGTCTCATGCAGCGAGCGATATTCGTATGCACACCCACCGATAACGATATGGATAATAACTTGGTAAATATCACTTTTATCATAAGCACTCAATAAATGTTCTCTTTTTTCCACTTCCAAGTACCTATAATTATATAATCATTGTGGTTGCTTATGCCAGTGGTCTGTGGTTGTTTTTGAGTTTCCTCATAAAGTTATACATATACCTACCTACCTAATATCACATAAAAGCACATAATAAGACGATGAGGCTAATAAAGTTCCGTAGAACTTCTTTTTTAAGTTGAACGCTCGTTTGCATTTTAATTATCTGTCGCAAGCATAGTTATAGGAAATTCCCTACTTCGTGGTCGCAAGCCTACCGCAGTAGCTTTACAAAGAAACCTGCACGACTGAATAGCCATCTTAATGAAAGCGTAGTTAGGTTTCATTCTATAGAAATGTTAACTTTTTAGTACTCAACTCTAACTGACATAGAGATAAAAGTTTATCAGCTCTTATACTCAACTAGCATATGCCCGCGACTTCGTCCGCGTGAGTCCGAGTTTGTTAAATTCCCACGGGAACTGCCTAATTTTTATTTTTTAAATCGGTTCAGTACCTAGATCCATAGATATATCTAGTTCAATCCACGAAGACGCGCCCCACTCTTTTCCGCAATCGCTTACAGTGCAAGTGTGCAATACGTAAACTACAAGAATGTGAGTTCTATTACTACGCACTACGCAGCGAGTAGCAATGTCACACACGCACACAAAATTAAATAGCGAAAAATTCCCCCGAACCCCGAACCCCGTTGTTTCCCCTCGCGATAAATAGTGGGGCGCGTCTTCGTGGATTGAACTAGCATAACCCCCTTTGATTATATAGGTACCTACTCTACAACGGCACAAACTCACAAACTTTACCGCTTTATAATATTAGTATAGATATGTTTTAATGAGACAAAAAAAACTAAGTAGTTAACATAAAAAATCACCAATTTCAGAGCTACTTGCGCGAGTTGATAAGGATCATGCTGCCACATTTCTACAAGCACTTGGAGAAGCACGTTGACGCTATGGAACTTCTCTTTTGTCATCGATGGATTCTATTGTAAGTACCTAGGCATATAAACCTTCTTGGCTCTTTTTGAAGTAGTTTTTTACGCAATTCTGCTGATTTTACTTGTGTAAGTACAAAGATATATACCTATATAGAGATTAGAGAACTGGGTTAGTGTTTAGACAAACTGTATGGTTGTAAATTGTATATTGGTAGACACACTTAGGGATCATCCATAAAGTACGTCACACGTTAAGGGGTGGGAGGGGGTCAAGGAAGTGTGACAATGTGTGACAAGGGGTGGGAGGGGTCCTAAGTTTCGTGACATTTCAAAATCTTAAACATACATCTTATGTGTTAAAATGCCTTGAACTATTAATGAAAAACTTAAAAATATTTCTAACTCTTTCTATATCTGTAAAGTTTTGTTGGCGAGTTGTCTAGATGTTTCTAGATGTAAAATTGCAAGATATGTGACGTCACACTAGGGAGGGGAGGTCTCACAGATGTGACCAACTGTGACAAGTGACAACTGTGACTGTGGCAAATTAGTGTGATGTACCTAGTACCTACTTTATGGATGACCCGTTAGTTTATAGCTGTGTAAATATGCAAATATATCGTCAACTAAGTGAGTGGATATTGTAAAGAATCATATTATTTGGACTAGGTGTTTCAAACGTGAGTTCACTGAAGCGGTGGCTTTACGTATGTGGGAAGCGTGCTGGGCCAACTACCAGACTGACTACTTCCATCTGTTCCTCTGCCTCGCGATCATTGCCGTGTACGCTGATGACGTCATCGCACAAGATCTCAATACAGATGAAATGTTGCTACACTTCAGCTCATTAGGTATGACAAAAATATACTAGCTGATGCCCGCGACTTCGTCCGCGTGGAATATCTAAGTTTTTTCAAATCCCACGGGAACTCCTGAATTTTCCGGAATAAAATCTAGGTCCTCGACTATACCCATGCAAAAAATCACGTTGATCCATTGCTCCGTTGCGGCGTGAATGAAGGAACCAACAAATCAACAAACAAACACACTTTCGCATTTATTGATATTACACTGACGAATACTTATTGAGGGCCATAATATATGCAATTTTGAAGTTTTTCTTAAAAAATCTTTGCACAACCACTTAATTTTATCTAACCCAGTTTCAACATTGAATATTTCTCTTTTACAGCGATGTACATGGATGGTCGACTGATTCTGCGAAAGGCTCGCGGTCTACTCTACCAGTTCAGGCAATTGGTCCGTATCCCTTGCACATTAGTTGGGATGTGTCAGAGATGCGGTCCTGGCATATGGGACTCCACACATAGGCCGAGTGTTGAATGCACGGGAGCTCATGACTTTTGCGAGTACGCTGTACAGTAAAAAAAATATTTATATGACAAAATACATATCGATATACTATTTGAGTTAGGGTTATCTGACCAGAGATTCAGAAATTATAAATTTCCAAATCAACCCCGCCAGGAATCGAACCCAGGACCTCCCACTATAAGTCCATAGCACCACTGCGCCAGGGAGGTCGTCAAAAGATAGATTTGGCTTAACCATAAGCAAGAACTATATGCATACCTACTGTATGTTTTAACTAGTTGCAAGGCATTTTTCCTTCATTTTCCGTGCCGTATTCGATATGTATTTTGATTTTAACCAACCCAAGTTTCAAATTGCTGCAGAGTTAAATTAGTATTTTTGAAGTGAAACTTCTTTAGAAAAGATAAACATTCATAATAGGATTTAGCCTGCGAGAGAATGAGATAGAATACAAGTTATGTTTATCTCATTCTCTCGTAGACTACTTAGCCTGCGAGAGAATGACATAGAATACAAGTAATATTTATCTCATTCTCTCTTAAGCTACTTTTCTGAAGTTACACTTCTGCCGTGTGTGAATTGCACACACACGCTTTTTTTAATGAATTTTCTAGTCAAGTTTTGATAGACGATCTCAGTCAAATAGAATATCCGTTAATCGTGTTGTCTTCTTTTCTCAATGTAATAACTTTAATCAAACCAGCTCGATGTCAATTTAAATGAAAATGTAAATATGTTAAAACTATTTCTCATGAAAAGATCTTAGACACTCAAACGCACTGTTAACTTTTGAACCAAATGACATGGTTTCATAATATAAGTACCTACCTACAGTTCGCGCGCGAGTTGAATGCAGAGTAAATGTAGGTATGTATCACCATACATTTGCTCTGCATTCAACTCGTGCGCGCATTATAGATAAACTGTAAAAAAACACGTAAAATAATAAGATGGTTTGAAAGGTAAAATATTAGGTACAATGAATATATTGTGCAAAGTTTTACGAACAATTTATTTATTGCTTTTAAGTTACCTATTCATATAGTTTTTATGAGTACCTACTACACTAGGTAAATACTAAGTACCTAATTAATATATTTATTAGAATAATAATTATAACATGCATTATTATTCATTCGTTTTATAAAGAAAACGAATAATTTTAATGAAAATAAACGTAATTTTTGGACAAATTATAGATAAAGTTATATACACATACTTATCATGTTCATAATAATTATTGTCATTTATTTGATTATTAGTACCAAATACAGTATTATCTCTTGTATTTAATATTACTTAGTTGTGTATAATTTCGATTTGTCGTAATGATATAGGTATTTTCGGTTAGGTACCTACTAATCTTGTAATTTTCAGTTCATATTGTTAGAGGAAAAAACAAATACAGCGTACTAACATGGTATCACTGCTATGGTTTTGTAGAGTGGCAACACTGGTCTGGGAACTCTATGATTTATCGTTTAAATATGGCGGCCGTGTTTTCTGTGTATAGACTATGGGTTGCTAAAAAAGTACTGATTAAATGGTTAACGAGTGTTTCGTCTTATTAATAACTAGTTATGATATTTTTTGTACACCATTACACGACGCAACGCCACAGAATAATAACTAGTACTAGCAATGCATAGAAGTTAGAACGCTGTAGATTTTTTTTTTCTTTTATCCACTACAAGTTAGCCCTTGACTGCGATCTCACCTGATGGTAAGTGAAGATCCAGTCTAAGATGGTAGCGGGCTAACCTGTTAGGGGCATGGCAGTTATATTTAACCCAAACCCCTATTCGGTTTCTACACAGCATCGTACCGGAACGCTAAATCGCTTGGCGACACGTCTTTGTCGGTAGGGTGGTAACTAGCCACGGCCGAAGCCTCCCACCAGGCCAGACCAGGGAAAATTCAGAAATTATAAATTCCCAAATTGACCCTGCCGGGGATCGAACCCGGGACCTCCGCACGTTAAGGCAACAGCGCTCAACACTGCGCCACGGAGGTCGTCAAAACCATACCACACCAACTAACCATACCACGTTTACCATATTAACCCCATTTTTTAATCTATTTTAATTTCTCTAGATGAATAGCTATAAAAAATATTATCAATTTTATATATATTATGTTAACACGGACATTCAGCCAGCCAACCTTACAGCCAAAGGTGAAATAACATGGAATAAACCAATAATAAACTGCCTCGTTGGTCTAACTCTAGTGGTTATCATATTCGACTGCTGCCGACGAGGTCCTGGGTTCGAGTCCCGGGTCGGGCCATAATTAATTAGTGTTGGATTTTTCGACGAGATATTCTCAGTAAGTACTAGCCTGGAGTTAGGAAGCTGGCGGTGTTTCACCGCCGTGCCTCGGAGAGCATGTGAAGCCGTCGGTCCCGGTTATTATCACTAACATGATAATAGCCCGCCAACCCGCATTGGAGCAGCGTGGTGGGTCTAAGCTCTAATTCCCTCTCTCCTATGAGAGTGGAGGCCTGTGCCCAGCAGGGGGACGTTAATAGGTTGTAGTGGTGGTGGTGGTGGAAACCAAAAATATACACTTCACAGTTCACAGCATAGAATACTTAATATTATACCCAGAGATTATATTACCTACTATTCTCTGTCTACGCTTCCAGTACCTCTCTCTGTAAAGTCATATGAAAAGCTTATTTTACCTCTCTCTGTAATAGCTAACCTGCGAGTACGTTTTTTCCATGTGAGTTTATTCTGCAGTTCAAGCATTTAGTTAGTCCATTCTAATTTAATACTTTTGAAGGTTCTTTAAAAGATATGTTTGAACTGCAGAATCATGGTTTTTATAGGTCCATGTGCAGAATAAATTCATGAGAAAACAGGGACGTTAGCCAACATTACAGAGAGATATTTATTTAAATAACTGTGAACGGAGAACGGTTGATACGAAATATTATTATCGAGAAAACTATGTGATGTGTGTTCCGTACATATTAAACATAATATTAAATAAGTTTTTAATTATTGAATTCTGCGAAAAGCTCGCTAAATTGCAATCTATGCTGATTAAGAATCTGCCAAAAAATATGGATATTGGGCAAATAGGTAGTTATACTTAGCCATAATATCATTTTCAAAATACGTATACGTATATAATAGGTTTTTAAAGTAGGTACCTACCTATTTGTTACGATAAAGGCGGCGCGGCGCTAATATTCGTATGTTTATTGATGTTTATGCATTTTGTAGGTCAAAATGCGTCAAAATGTTTGAGTTCCACAAATTGCCACGGGACTTCTTTCGTGACACGGACTGTACCTAGGTACCTATTTTGGTTGCATTTCATATCCTGCAGATAGGTATCTTCTGGAAGGTTTTCTGTGTAAAGTAGTCCAAAATAAAATTTAAGTTATACTTACTTGGTTACCTATTTAAAGAGAAATATTTTATTACTAGCTGATGCCCGCAGCGTCGTCCGCGTGCAGTACCTAAGTTTTTTAAATTCCCCCTTGATTTTCTGTGATAAAAAGTAGACTAACTACAAGTATGTCACTCTTCAGGTCCAAGTATGCCCATGCAAAAAATCACGTCGATCCGTGACTCTGTTGCGACGTGAATAAAGGAAACAAACACACTTTCGCAATAATATACGAAATTCTGTATGAACCGCACAAGCTTTTTTAAATTCGACCGAATTTTATTGTTGAATTAAGACAATTACAGTACAGTAGTAAGTAGGTAGTCTAATCAAGTCAATCAAGATTAAATATGGCATTACAATTTCTAAAGACAAGATCTAGATCACTTTACTATTGCAATAGATATTCTGCAGAGAATACGTATTGGCAAACCTGAAAAAGACACAATAATTTAAATTTTTAAAAAACCGTTTTTACTTAGACGTGTGGTTGTATTATTTTCTAATTATTGGCCATTGAATTATATGTACAAGTACGTTAGTACATAATACCTCAATGTTATTGGCACACTGTGAATTGTTATGCCTATATTCTGTGATAAGTATATTAATCTGCTTGTACCGGGTTGAGATAAGGGAAATACAAAAACTGTATAGTCATATCTTATAATATGATGAGTACTTAATTAATTATATTATTAAATGTACTATTATTGCAGCATGTTAAAATGTGTTTCATTTCATTTTATCTTTCTTTTTTCATACTAGCTGATGGCCGCGAATGAGGTTTTTCGGTTCCTGCGGGAACTCTTTGATTTTCCGGGATAATAAGTACCTAGCTTAAGTATGTGTTAATCCACTATAATCTCTCTGAGTCTTTCATCTTCAACTGTTCTGGCGTGATTGATGCGACGTGATGAGTAAAAATTTTCAAAAAAAAAAAAACCGACTTCAAAAACCACAAACACTAAAAAGTAAAATATAATTTAATTTATTATGTTAATTTAGTTCTATAATAACATTTTTTGGAGTCGGTACCAATTAGCCGCATGAACCGTCTACCTACGTGACCTACTCTTCATTATTGTTGACGTGACTCCACATTGGCACCGACTCCAAAGAATGTTAATAAAGAACTAAATTAACTCTTGTATACATAATAAATCAAATTATTTTTTACTTTTTAGTGTTTGTGGTTTTTGAAGTCAGTTTTTATTTTTTTTTTGAAAATTTTTTATTTCACAATTTTTAGTGGCCCCACTGTTTTAAAATACAGGATGTAACCAGAACGAGATATGCTATGCATGGTTAAAACATACTGTTTACCAGACTATCACACTGATATATAAAAGAATATTAAGTTTTGAATAAATATTAAATAGACGATATAGAGGTTTTTCGGCCATCGTGGATGGATTAGGGAACCAAGAGAAGAGGTAACCAACCTTCAGTGCTACCAACTTCTACGCAACTGTTGCCAAATGTCAGTATTTTCAGTTGTCACACAGGGACACAGGTGACAGAAATGCCGCCAAGTACCCAACAAGTACCGCGAAAAAGATTGTACTTTAATCATTACAAATAAAGTTTTTTTGTTATCACTATATAAATAACTTGTTTGTTCAAGAATCTGCAATTCATGTTTAAACGTTCATAATCATATTAAGTTTAGGATGATAAACGTTAATTACTGACCTTCATGAAAGTATAATTTGAATAAGTACAGCATTGTTGTAGAGTAGGTAGGTACCTTTATACAATGATTAATCCAATTTTTCGTAGCTTATCTTTCATTACGTGTTTCATTAATGTAATCGTAAGCGTGTGTGGTACAAGTGTATTACAAGAAAATTCATCCGCAATGGCAAGATTTTTACCGAAAACAATGCGGGCTGTAGGCCTTTACAAATACCTACCGATTTCGGATCCTAGTTGCTTGCTCGATTTAGAAGTGGCTCTGCCGACTGTGCAGAAGAATGATGTTTTAGTGGAAGTGAAGGCAACAGCAGTCAATCCTATCGATACGAAGCTACGAGCACCGAAACCGACGATTGAAACAACACCGCGAATTTTAGGATTCGACGGATCCGGCGTCGTAGTGGCTAAAGGTGATGCATCAAAAAACTTCAATATTGGAGATGAAGTATTCTTCACTGGCGATTTTAGAAGAAGCGGCTCAAATGCTCAATATGTTGCTCTTGATGAAGTTTTAGTTGGGCTAAAGCCAAAGAATCTGTCATTCGAACAAGCAGCTGCTATGCCTTTGACTGGAGTCACTGCTTATGAATCTTTATATGATCGCTTATTGCTCACAAAGAAAGATGCAGGTAAATCATTGTTAATAATAAACAGTGCAGGAGGTGTTGGATCGGTTGCTTCTCAATTGGCAAAAAATTTAGGCCTAAATGTTATTGGGACTGCTTCACGTAAAGAAACACAAGAATTTTCTTTAGCCCATGGGGCAGATATAGTCCTTAATCACACTAAAGACTTGATTCCACAGCTGGAAGCTAATGGTTATGGTAATGGAGTAGATTACATATTAGTGAACTATGATCCATATCCTTACTGGAACACAATGATGCAAGTGATCAAACCTCAGGGAAAGATCTGTTTGATTGTAGACAGTAGTGGTTTGATAGATATGAAACCGTTGAAAGAAAAAAGTTTGACTGTTACATCAGAAATGATGCTAACAAGGATTATTTACAATACTGATGATAAGTATAGGCATCATGAGATACTTCAAGAAATCTCCAAGATGTTAGACAATGGTCAACTGAAAACTACACTTACTAAAGTTATGTCCCCTATTAATGCTGCGAATTTGAAAGAGGCTCATAGACTTTTGGAAGAAAAACATATGATTGGAAAAATTGTTGTCACTAAGTTTGAAGAAAAAGAAAAGATCTAAATTTTACCATGCACATTTTTAATTTTGAATATTAATGATTTACAACCAATATGTACCTACTTATGTATATTTTTGTAGGAATGTATCAATAAAGCATTTTTTTACTTTTTAATTAGTACATTCGGATTGAATTCTTTGCCCTGGAAAGGAGAGCCAGGTGCATTCCATGCCTTCTTGAGGGTTTCAATATTTCTTATTTCGTCACTGGTAGGCAGGCCTTTCAGCTTTTGTTCTTGATTCCATTGTAGTTCATGGATCTAAAAACAGAATCATACTAACATTATAAATTCAAAAGTGTGTTTGTTCTTTAATCATGTGGCAATAGAGCAACAGATCGTGATTTTTCGCATGGGTATAGTTGAGGATACTTTTTATCTTTCAGTGGGAATTAAAAAAAAATTATTCCACACCAATGAAGTGTAGGCATCAGGTAGTTAATATTAATATTTAAACTGGGGGAACTGTTTGATTTTAAGGGATAAAGAGTAGCAAGTCTCCAGGTCCACCACCAAACCCATGCACAACAATCTGTTGCACTGTTTCCAGTGTGGTTGAGGGACAAACCAACAAACAAACACTTTATTTATTATTTAAATGGATAGTGTAAAAACATGATGTCTTCAATACATTGCAACAGATCTTCCATACTAAATTAAAAACAAATTATACCTTAGCAATATGGTCTTCAGGCAATTCGTTTAATGGTCTTGAACAGTCAATTTTTGAAATATCTATTTCATCTTCTCCACTTAGTAATTTATTCCACCAGCGTTCTTGAACTTTTTCTGTGAAGAAATAAAATTCAATATTTCTCATCTTCTTCATTTCATTGATCACTTTCTAACTTGTTGGTCTAGTGGTTAGCATGTTCGACTGCGGCCGATGGATCTTGGGTTAAGTCCCGGGTCGGCCCATAGCAGGTATTGGTTGGTCCTGCGCCTGATCTCTGGTTGTCAGATTTTCCAACAGGAACAGAGAATGCACCTGTATATTCTGTGCACTTGTGTGTACACACATGTGCACTATGATATCTCCCGCACAGATAGCTAATCTCTCTGGAGATAGGCCTCCATGGCCGAAATTAGGTCAGGAGAACGTTATTATTGTTAATTAATATTTAAGGTATGTAGTTGATTGTTTGAATAAGATACCTCTGCCAAGTTATTTGGAACAACTTAAAGATTGCATTGAAATAATATTATCACATGTACCTATTATCACACAGAGGGATTATTATTAACTAGCTGATGCCTGCAACTTCGTCCACGTGGTTAAAGTTTTTTTGATTCCCGCAGGAACTCCTTAATTTTCCGGGATAAAAGGTAGCCTATGTCACTCTTCAGGTCCTCAACTATACCCATGTCAAAAATCACGTCGATCCGATGCTCGGTTGGGGCATAATTGAAGAACAAACAAACACACTTTTGCATTTATAATATTAGTATGATATGTACTAAGTCGTTCAAAAGAATTTTTAAAACTGTACCCAAATGTATCAGCAATCTCCCCTCACTGATGCTCCAAAAACTATCCATTGTCTTGACTTTATATGGCAATGTGTCTCTTATGATTATATCACCATTGCGACAAGCTATGCATAGGTCCCCAGGATTTATGAATACTTTCAGCTCTTTTGCAGATTTTATGTCAGGTGGCAGCTTCACTGTGATATCTAGAAGAACCAAATAGTTACGATAAAATATACCATTATCATTTGATTATACAGTTCATAATATTTTATAAGTATTGGGAGATTTTGAAAGTCTCGATTTAGTTTTTCGAATTATTTTATTTCAATTTAAGTACCATAAGAAGTCCCAACTGATTAAACTAACTAACTGTAACATATTTCGTTTTTAAAACCCGTAATAATTAATAGTGTACTACTCAAATGCTAAGTTCCCAGTTAGGTGCTTAAAGCTCCCCCAGAGTATGTCTTAAATGGAAAATTGATTTCATAGAATACTCTTACCTAAATCCATGATAGTTTGTGCCCATGAGTACTTTTCTCTTACAGCTCCATTATAGGATTCACTGTTTTTCTGAGTTGGTATTATTGGGGGTTCATAATCTTCAGGAAACATTGTTTTATTATCTTTATTAGCTTTACTGCTTTGAACTGTAGCGGCACCTTGTTTATTCTGAACATTACTGTTATCAGCTGTCTCTGTATCGTGTAAAGTAGTATCTTGTAATGTTTCGCTAATATCGTTCATATCTTCATCAGCTACAACCTCAACTTCTTGGGCAACAGTGGAACACATTATCTCGTTCATATCTGTTGATGTGTCTGTGTTACATTGCCAGTTTTTAGGGTCGCATCTACGTAATACTTTAAGAACGAGCTCTTCTGCAACTCCCGGAGGAAAACCCATGTTCTTATACTCACTATCGACGGGAACGTAGTAGAAATCCGTTCTGCAAATAAATAATTAAGTACATTCAGAGTTTTCCCAACAGGTAGGTAATCTTCATTAATTAATAGTTTGGCCTTACCGTCTCGCTAGAAAATTGAATATTGTAGACAGAAACCCTAGTATTGATTTTTCGTTGACCAAAATAGATGTGAGAACGTCGTCGTATTTGGTATACTCGGCAGGATCCGCCATATCTAAATCTAATGAATAATGATGTCGCTTGTTTGCCTCTTTTCACTTACTAGAAATACACACAATTTATGTAAATAAATTAAAACATACAAACAAAATAGTCAGAAATCGCCTGAGATTTTAAACTTTTTAGTGTTGTTGTTTTTTTTATAACGTAGTGATTGTATACTCTTTGGTTTTTTTCACTGACGTTTTTTTTTCTTTTTTGACATTGACATTAAAGACCGCCACATATAAAAAACTAGAAAACGTTTTAAAACTAGTTCAGTTCACAGAGTTATAAAAGTGAACTAGTTTGACCTGCCTAATATACCTAATCAATAGATTACGTATTATAAATGATTATTTCCTCAAATTGATAGTTAGATCGTCATTTTGTTATTAATATAAAATAAAAATAAGTTTTGCTCAATCATTGCTTAGATTTCTACCTATATAGAAGGTTTATTGAGGCTGGTATCACCGAACCGGTTATTGTAATTTGAATTCCTGCCACTTGAGGGAGTTGGCTCGCTTTCGAAAGTTTCACATCCGCAAGAGAGCGGCAAGGCAAGACGGAGCGAAGTAGGCGAAGAACCAACAAGTCTCGCGCGCGAACTCGGTACGCTGTAGGCGATGACCGCATTCATATGAGTTTTTATTAAATTGTGAGAGTGCTGTCGTGTTTTCCGTCCCGTTAAGTGTTTACGAAAATGCTGTATAGGTGAACTTCCCGAATAAACATAGTGTTGTGTTTGTGTCGATATACCCTATTCCTTCAACTTTTTACTGTCACTTGAAGGTTGTAAAAATGCCTTGCTCAGCGGTAACTTTGTCTATAGCGACCATTACAGCGATCGTGGCCGCTGCTTTAATGGCAATAGCATTCTCCACAGACAACTGGCTGTATGTTGAAGTTAAACGCAACAGTATACAGGTATTTTTTTCTATTTAACCACGTATTTTTAAAACGCTTTATAATATTTTTTCGCTTGTGTCTCTATGTGCCTACTTACTTTATTAATTTTTTGTCAAGTAGAATTTTTTGACCGTTGAAAAAAATACTTATTTAAAAATGTTCGTTAAATAAGAGTTAAATATTTTGAATTATACCTTGAATCAAACAAGTCTAAAATCATGAAGAGCTACCTGTTTAACTAAAAACAGAAGGAAGAAAAACATACTTGATCCAATGCCTACAAGGAAGTTGAAGTTGAAAACGTCGCAAAAACTAAACAAGTGGAAATACCTAACAACATAAGTCCATATGCGCAGCGCAAGCATTTTCAGGATATATTGCAACTTTTTCATCAATTGTTTTAAAATCTTGGTTAACAACCAACACCAAGTCAAAATATAATGAAAATATAATGAAAAATGTAGGTAGGTAGTTACTTAATGAAAATACGTAAGTCGTAATTCCTAATTCCATGATGAAAATACTACATAAGTAACTATGAAGAGATCAAATGCGTCAAATGTAACAAAACCAGTTTAATAAAGGTAAGTACTTAGGTCATTATGATACAATATTGAAAAAAAATATTTATGTTGAATTAATTATCTTCACTAAAAATGTAGCTTCTGCCTTAATTCTGTTATTTTCCATGTTATGTAAAACAATGTTGATGTGCGTGGACGAAGTGGTTAGCAGCAGACATTGTTGTATACTTATTATGTATATTGATTTTTCATGACATATAAGTAATACATATACTTAATAATATACTGACACGTTTTTATTTCAAGTCCTTTCGAGCACCGTTAGAGTAGACACGTTACGCATAAATATGCACGTATTTAATAGCACGAACATGTGTGGATAACTGTACTATTCCGTGAGCGACTCCTGCGCATCCATTCGTGCACATAAAGAAACACTGAATCGATAAAAGTAGAAAAAAACCTTATGTGAGTTTCTGGGAAGAAATGAGGCTTTAAATTATAAAATTAATTGACGATATACGATGTAGAAAATAGTCGTTATAGTCGTACTTAAGTAAATTATAAGAATATGAAATTAAGTACTAGACTAAATACCCGGAACCTCGTCGGTGTGGAAATCCTGTGGGAGCTCTTTGATTGGGATCAGCCGCCTCGTTGCCAAGGTGGTCAAAGTTGGCACTGCGTTTAGAATAAGATTGAAACGAGTCATCATATATGACTGATATGAGACATACCTATTACCTACCTACATCTTGTTTAAAATGCCTCATTTAAAGATGTTACAATTTTTCGAGTTATAAAGTACCCCATCTCGTCCGTCCGACCTAGTCCGTCTCGAGGCTGCATGCAAGCTTGAACTGTACAAAATTACTTACGTCAAAATTGGGTGAAAGGATCGTCAAAGGGTAACAGATGGATAGAATATTGGGTTAAAAATATTGACTCAATAATTTACTAAGTAATTCAACAAAGTGATAAACTAGTAGGTGTTACGCATTGAATGAGAAAATTCGTCGAATCAATGACCTAATAAGTATAATTAACACTACAGTCTACAACTACATAATAATAAGTAGAAAAGATAAGCAGGCAGTGTCGATTGACATTATTTGACACAAATGCAATATTTTAATGGAAAAATTTCCGAATCAATATAACTATTTGAAGATTTAAGAGGTATTCTCCCGGCGATTTCTCCATACAAAAACATTTGTCTGTTTCCTCCGTGGATAATTACAATAGAGAAAATATTCTTGCTCCATAAAATCCATATGTGTCCGTGCCATGCTCCTATGTTTTGCTTTTTTCAATAAATTAATTATTTTAAGAACAAGGAACCTTCAAAAATGGCAAAAAATGGCCCAGTTTTCGTGCCATCATCAGAGATCCTGGAAATAAATTTGACGGATATAATCAAAAAAAGAAAAACATACCGGCATAGCCAAAGTCCTTCTTAAATTATTCGTAAAAAAAGAATTAAAATCGGTTCTGTTTTGGAGGAGGAAACAGAAAAATACGAGAGTAAGAATTCGACTGTTTTTCATAGGTATTATCGGTCCAAGCTGCAGTTGTCCCTATCGGGTGTTATGGAATTCTATTCGAGGAGCAGCGCGACGGCAATATAACTGTTCAATACCTATTCTCAAAGTTTCCCGTTCATGCCATATCCTCTTAAGTGAGTAAGTAAGTAATTGAACTTACAAATTGTTTTCTAAAATGAAAAAAAACCAACCCGCAAAATATGAGCATAGAATAAAAAAAAGACCCTGAAGATTCTGCTACATAATGTAGCAGAATAGGTAGGTGGTAGGGCGAAGAAGATGCAAAGGGGAAACACGACGTGTAACATATTTTTTTTTTAATCTACCTGCTTTTGAACGGTCTACCTGCGGTTGTTATTGTTTCGCGGAAAATGTTCTCAGAATTGACTTGTTGGAATTTGGATTGTCCGAAATTTTTTCTATTACAACATGAGAGTTCCAAGTCCCAATTATTGGTCTGCAAATTACCTTATTATCTTGTTGCCATTAACCTAATTTACCTGTTACTAGCAATATAAGCATTAAACTAATTATTATACATGGTATATAAATTGTAGGTTTATTTAAGTATATTTACAAAAACGTATCGTTTCCATAAAAACGTTCTGTCCATATGGCGAAGCCTCAATAGTTTCTCATGTATCCATCTCGCATTATTTCCTTTGCATCACACACACGTCTAACACATCCGGTCTAAGCTGCAACCTGCTGCTATTGATGGATTTCTAATAAATAATGGATTTAAATTTCAAATAATATCCACTTTCCGCTTTAGAAAGTGCTAATTTGATCACACAATTCGACGATGTCGTTATCCAAATTTTTATTTTCTACTTAGTTAATAATTTTATTCAAATGCAAATAAGTAATTAATATTTATTATTGAATTTTAATAGGGGTTACGCAACATTGGTGCAATCGTTTGATTTTTGTAGGTGCAATTATTGAGATTACCGCAATTATTTCTATTGACTGTGTTAAAATTATTGTAAGTTCCACCATTCAGTTCGCGCTACGTAAGATACGATACGCTACGTATCTTTCTCTGCAATAACAAAATACTTGAAACTTCGCACAGCATTATGTACTTACTTGCAAATCGGTCCACATATTCTAGTTAACGCAAATGGTACTTTCTTTTGCCGTTTATTGCTATTTCTTTGAATGTTAGTAGTTGAATTGTTACGCAAACGCAAAGAAAGTTGTTATAATGGTACGAAGATGCAGTCTCTACCAAAGTTTTGCTTATTTGTGGAATGTTATGTTTAACATAAGAACGCAATGACAGATTTCTTTAGAAACCTAAACGTTGATAGTTAAAAGCTCTATGTTGATGCGTTCATAATTTTGTACGTATAACATGTATAATATGACAATTTAAGCATTAAGGAAGGTTAGCGCTGCGGAAAAATGGCGATTCAAACGATTTTAGAAGTTTCATACAGCAACACGGGGGTGTAACTTCCAGTGAAGATGCTATGATGCTACTTCGTAGAATCTTCCATAAGAGCCTCTCTAAAACTAAAAGTCAACTGTCACTAAACTTCTATACTTGGCTGGGCGGAATATTTCTACTTATTTATTCCAGTCTTTTCCCTTATATTTGGTCGCCACGCAGGAAATCTTTAGCGATTTTACCCACCACACTTATTACTGTGATTTACTGTCTGCAGCAACCGGTACCACTATCGAGTAGTAAAATAGGGCATAAGTAGGCACTAGTTCAAGATTTTATTCTTTGATGGTTCAGCCTAACTCAAGCTAAAGTCAAGTTTCAAATCGCATAGTTTATATTTAGTAAATATCAAAAGGAGTGACCTAGACACAGTTTGATTATACCCCACGCTTGCGCTGACAAAAGAAAACATGATGACTAGTTATTTCCTACCAACGTAGATTTCCAATACGGTTCTTTTTATTTATAAACATCGTTTATGTTTGTTTTATCGACATGTCGGAATTTTGCTGTAGTTTTCTAATATTATAAACAGAATATTATCAACAGACAATTTTATTTGTAAGTAAGTAAGTATTTCTTCTGTTGTAACTTGTAAGCTAATACAGCACATACTTAGTATGATTAAAAAACTATTATCGATTCCAAATAAAGAAGTAATAACTAGTTAATACTTAAAAGTATACTTAATTGAATATAAATTGAATAGTCGTTGTGGAAGTTGATTAATTTTGAAGGCGGAAGTTACATAAGTATAGGTAATATTTTCAAAACTTCGTTACATCTACTCTCTGATGTAACACTAGTGTCTACTATGCTATTTCTCTCTGGCTCGTATTCCTCATTACTGAGGGTCGTGACCTTTCCATTGATCATAATGTTAGGAGTTTTCTTAGGATAATAATGCGGTGGGTTCCCACGTCCTTTTCCGCATACGACTCTACCAATAGTTCTTAAATTCTTAGGTTTTTGTAACGATTATTATCAGATGTTAGTGATAATAACCGGGACCGACGGCTTAACGTGCTTTCCGAGGCACTTAGAAAGCGAAAGAACCTCCAAATTCGGTCACCCACCCAATTACCTGACTTGGGTCAACGTTACTTAACATTCGCAATCGACTGATATGCGTTGTCACAACTAGGCCACTCGTCCCTCAAATCTTGCTATATATACCTCTATTAATTCGTATTGATAATTTTAGGGGTTTCCCATCGATATTTTTCCCAAAACTTGTCAGAATTCCCCCTAACTAGGACGTTTCTCACCACAATTTGTTTCACCAAGTTAAAGAGGCCTCCCAACATTAAACGATTAAAAGACAACCTGCTTTCTTGTACACACCCACTTCTCACGACTTCCTACAGAGGTGTTTGTTCTATTCCGCTTTCTTGATGCGTTAGTGACATTCGTACGGTGCAGTTTACTACCATTACTACAGTAAATTTATTTTACCTTCCTATACTTAAGTGCGAATCATTTACAGCGTCGTGTTCTCCACCGATAGACAGATTTCCACTGCTAAATATTATTATTTACGGCGATTACGGAAAAGCTGCATCCATCATTGCTACAAACTCAATTGTTGTTATTATTATACTGCTAAAATGCTGCGACATTGGATTTCGGTCAATAGCGAAGCGTGCTGGCTAATCATAGGTGATTGCAATCGTTGCACTGTAGTTCTCATTTGACCGTAACATATGTACTAAATATTCTATTGTAGAGACCCAAAACAAACTAAAAACCACAATACGACTTGTGGGTTTACTCTAACTTTTGAGATTTTGTTTGTAAGTTTTCTCATCTTAGTTAAAAATGAAAGCTGACCCTCGAAGTTCCTGAAAGTCCCCCTAAAGCCAAAGCCGAAGTCAGGTCAACAGTATTCTAATAAAATTCAACAATATCATACAGGAAGGTGAATCATTTTAAGTAAATTCAACTGTTCCAGGCACATATTGTACTCAGTACTAACTAAGTAGGTAAGTTAACAAGAGTTCCAACTATCGAGGCCAAACCACAATCTTATACAATTCATGTTCCTATTCTTAATTATCATTTTGGCCGACTTAAACCGAAATAACTGCAAACTTGCCTAGTTTAATGACAAATTTTCATGTGGAATTGTGGTTTTACAATTTAGCCTAACTGGTTAGTTATATACAGGTTTCTGTTGAGTTGAATATCACGGATTTTACCTACCACGAGTGGGTTTATTAATTGTTTATGACAACGATATTATTCGTATAAAAATACAGTTACGATAAGCTCGCTGGGCTTTTCTTTGCAAAATACTTTTAAGTAAGCAAAACAAATAGATTTCATTGATAACGACAAAGAAAGTATTTCATTTACGTAGACAATATTATACTTTATTATTTGTGTAACGGTGGTGGGGGGAAAATCATCTTAGGAAAAAGATACCCAATTTCTTAAGGGACAAATTCGGGCTATGTACTTAGGACTTTTTTTTGATGACGGTGAGGAAAAATCATCCTAAGGTATCCAATTTTTGGAGGGACTCAAAACACCCTGGCATCTCAAATGAACGTATCGGAGCATCCATTCTGCATAGTAGGTAAAATCTCGTAGTCGTAGTCTAGTCCGTCATTAGACTTCTAACACCTCAATAAACCGCTAATATCACTAGGTATACCACCTCAAATAAACTTATTAAAAGTGCCTTTGAATCGTCGAATGAATTTACCACTGGTTCGGAATAACATATACACTCCAGTAACATACCTAAACATTAACCACTAACGAAGTTACCAAAAGTTACATAAACGTTATGTTAACGGTTACGGCAAATGGGGATTGTCATAACGCAAATAGAGATTCAAATTCTTGGAAAGTGTGAATAATTTTCCTGCGTTCGATCATTATCACCTTTCACGATCGCTTGTGTTGAGTTTTATAGTTTTCCGGCCTTTCACTAGACTGCTCTGACCATTAATGAAGCACGGCATAAAGTTAATGGATAGTAAAATATGCTATTGTTCAGAATTAAGTTTGTAGGTAAAGTTTATTATGAAGCTGCTGCCTGCCACCTGTAGCCGTACAACTATGGCATAAAGCAGTATTATTTTGAAATTGAAGTTTCATTTGACGTAGGTACCTTGACGTCCCTAAAAAATAAGTTTACAATAATAATGTTTTAAGTGATGGTAGTAGCGCCCTGGTAGCAGCCTAACTAACAATACTAAATCGAATGCTGTCACAGCTCTCAGATATTCTGTCCTCCATCAATAAAATTAACAGAAGCTAGGCAAGTCAACTTGCACCGTCTACACGCGCAAGAAGCCAATTCTGCAAGTTTTGTACTTACATAAAAATCTTTGACATTGACATGAGAATCGCAGCTGACCATTTTACATGATTTCGCATTTTCATATCCAATATCTTTACAGCTGACTTAAGCACTTTCGAAAGTTTTTATTTACCTTACGCCACTCCGAAATTCCGAATATTTGTATCATTTGGTTCTTTCTACATTTCGTATTTCTTATAGGTTTTATCATTGTCCTCTTTATCAGTGTGAACTATTTCTCTAATTTTCCAACGAGATTTTGAAGAGCGCTTAACGTATTTACTGTTTTTCTATGATTTTGCTTAGGCTCTTCCTTAGTTACATTTGTGATCTTTCTAATCTGCCCATTCAGGATTTGGTCTCCAACCAATCAATGAAGTCTCAATCATTCAATGAATTAGTTTGCTAAGTACTAATTTATTGCATAGGTGTTCGAAATACACGCGTAGCAAAAGAATTTGCAAAAAGTTATATTCCACTTTCTCACCAATCGCACATATATTATCTACTGCTTGTAGGTTGCGAAAGTCTAATTTGTGTAATAACGTTTGCTTCGCTACAATAGGGTCACCTGGTCGCGTGTTTCAACACAAACCAGTTGCTAATGTAGACGACGTCGTTCGGTTATTATCAATTGAATATTTATCATGCGGATTCTTGTACCTAGGAAGGTACCTACTATCCAAGTAAACTGCTGCCTATTATCATGGCGGCGATCGAATCTCGTCTAGATTTTGTCATAAATGAATTGATTCATGGAACTTTTATGTGGCGTGATTATCTAATTGATAATATTATAAATGCGAAAGTTTAGATGGATGGATGTATCGATGGATGTTTGTCACTCAATCACGCCAGAACAAATGAACGGATCCGGATGAAATTTGGCAAAGAGATACATTATAGTCTGGTATAACACAGGCTACTTTTATCCCGGAAAATTAAAGAATTCCCGCAGGAACCAAAAAAAAAAACGATCCAAGGGGACGAAGTCGCGAGCAGCAGCTAGTGTACTATATTTATTCTGTATGAAAGTACTTACTTAATAAAAGTTTTTGATTTTAGTGTATTTGCTTCGTACAATCCAAGGAAATGCTCTAATTTGACGATTTAAGTACATCTATCCCATTCCCAAACTTATAAGTTTGGTCCCAACGGTTGGCCGGTCGTAGAAATAAAGTCTGTAAACGTAATGAAAAAAATGGATCGTAGTTTTCAATGATAGATATCATGTCCCTGTTAAGATTTTGAAGTAAGACCTTGAAGTAGAAGACGCAATCCTCATCTCAAGCAATGATATTTATATGCTGATCTCAAGTCTCAACGCATCGTGAGCGCACTACCTACTGAGCACAGGTCTCCTCTCAGAATGAGGAGGGTCTAGTCCACCACGCTGTTCAAGGACTTCACATATTATCTTTGAGAACAGTAAAGAAAACTCACAACCATGCAAGTTTCCTCATGATGTTTTTTTTCACAGTCACACAACAAGGGATCTTTTATTGTTGAAAACGCGTAAATAGGTAGCTCTAAATAGCTTAAGGTGCCTGGGATTCGCACCCCAGTTAGTTTGTATAATAGTTAATTGTTGAAAAAACTAACGGGTTCTTGACTCTTGCTTCTTGCCAAATGTTAACTAATCTTTGTGTTCGCGCATTGACTCCCATCATTGTTCTCTTGCGCTATTTCAGGCGACTTTCGTAATTTCGTAAGTAAATAAATGTAATATTTTAATTAATTAAGTAGTGAAACTAGAATTTGAGAGGCTCTACAGCTGGTTTTTATGGTTTAAATTGCAATATTACTAACTACCTAATATTTAGTCTAGAACCTATTTCTTCTGCGTACTTAATTTGTAAAGCTTTGAAGCTATTAGTTGATCGCATCATGCAATCTCTAGCGGACGAGTGGGTTATAAACACTGTCGAAGACTATATGGTCTAACTCTAACCAATACCTATGTTTTTTATAGTTTTTCGACGTTGTACCTGAGCCTCATCCGAACATAGCAAGTTACATGTGTGATGCAGCGTCTTATCAGTCCCTATGCACGATTTTGACCCCATTTAGTTATCAAAAAACCAATGCAGCAACAATACTGTTTAAACTCAGATTACTGACGCTAAAAGTAGTGCCAGCCATAAGGCCGTACCTGCCTATGCAATATGGTAAAGATGGTGGCCCGTAGGTAATAATTTGGTTCATGCCACGTCTCCACTTCTGTATAAATTGCGCAAAACGCGCGGAAGGCCTAAAGTTAATAAGTCGGAAATTCTGTTATGGTAAAGTAAAGTTTATCCAAATAAAGCCTTTGTATCCTACTACTGGACGGCGGCGCGGCGTACGGACGATCAGATAAATATTAAATTACAAATTAGCAGATGTTGCGGAACACGTTCGCAGGTGGCTTCTATTTTTATACTGTATTGTATACAGTAGATACAATGCCTGAGATGAAACTAGTTTTATGTAGGTAGGTACTAGTACCCATTATGTGGTCTTTAAGTTATTGTAACTAGGTAGTTCCTTTTGGAATTCAGTTTTACTCAGCTTATAGAAATGTTGGTTTCCAACACTCTTAATAGAAACAAGAATTTTGCATAACCTTCAAATTATAATTGGCTTCTAAAATAAAACATTAAAAAAACCTTTAGCGGTTTTTTTGATTAACCTATACATGTATGTTTTAGCTTGTATGTTTTTCATAAGATTAATTATGAATCTTTACTCGGATTTTACCACTAGAATATTTGTATACATAATAATAAGTATATACTTACTCATATCAAGACCATCTGACTCTCATCTAAATACAATGTCAGGAAGTAATTTTATAATACAGAAAAGTCAATGTCGTTTTTTATAGGTACCTATGTAATGTACCCATGATATAAAGAGGGTGGTGAGAAGTGGGAAAGTGGCTAGATGAAGACTGGGTTTACTGCCGCACTCAGAATCGCTTAATCATTACTTAAGAGGATATGGGATGAACGGGAAACTTCGAGAATAGGTATTGAACAATTATATTGCCGTCGCGCTGCTCCTCGAATAGAATTCCGTAACACCCGATAGGGACAACTGCAACTTGGACCGATAATACCTATGAAAAACAGTCGAATTCTTACTCTCGTATTTTTCTGTTTCCTCCTCCAAAACAGAACCGATTTTAATTTTTTTTTCAAGAACAATTTAAGAAGGACTCAGGCTATGTCGGTATGTTTTTCTTTTTTTGATTTTATTCGTCAAATTTATATGCGGGATATCTGATGATGACGCAAAAACTGGGCCATTTTTTGCAGTTTTTGAAGGTTCCAAATTCTTAAAATTATTAATTTATTGAAAAAAGCAAAACATAGGGACATGGCACGGACTCGTATAAATTTTATGGTGCAAAAATATTTTCTCTATTGTAATTATTCACGGAGAAAACAGACTAATACGATTGTATGGGGGAAACCGCCCTCCCGTATCGTCTTAAGGAGCTCCTTAGTATAGATTTCAACACAAAATATATTTCTTAAGAAGCTGCTGAAGTAATGATTACCGACAGTGCAGCAGTTAGGACCGGGAATGTCAATGACGAGGGATTGCAGAACTAAAAGGTAATAAAACTAAAATTCAATTAGGTACCTACTTGCTTACTTAAAAGTTACGGCTTTTGTCGTATGTCGTACATCCCTATATTCGAGCTCGTAAAAAACTTGAAAGCATTGTATACGCACATAGTGAACAAGGTTTTTGAACTTGATTCTCGAGTAGGTACGTGGTAATAAGGACCGGTGAGGTCCCAACACAACATGGAAGTGTGTGTGTGTTTATCGTTGTGTGCATCGTCTGTGTGAAGGAAGAGCGGCGGCATTGCAAGGTGATCGGGATTTGGGAGTGGTCCCGACGAGATTTCGACCCTAAGCCGTATCTCTATAGATTATATTGCAGGTATATCGGCTAGTAGATTCATGGTAGATTCATTCAGATTATGGTAGATTCATTCGACGATTCGAAAGTTGTAAAAGTTTATTTCAATATTTTTTATTCAAATAAACTTTTACAATTGTTTTTTACTTTTACATTTGAATTTTGAAGTATTGGCTCGAATAAAAAAAGATTTGTCTAGATTTAATAAACTATCTTAGTTATAGGACTTAGATAGTAGGCACTGAAAGCTAAGGTAGACCTAGGGAGATCCACAGGTTAGGGAATCCGATTAATATTATGTTCATGGGGGAAAAAAAACTTAATAGTAACTTTATTTGTGCGAATTTGACTATAGAAACATAGTTAATCTTACTTAGTTTTGAATACGTATTGATGTATTGAGAAGTTTATAGAAAATATTCTGTGAAGCAAATAGGTACTCAAGAAAAGAATCACAAATTACATGATAAAGTCAAGGTATAAAGTCTTCAAATCACTTCCGTAGGTACTTCTGATATAATGGCGACAATAAAACGGAAATTGATTTATACCTGGCATAAAATATGGAAATACCGACACATCATAGTTGCAGCGTATGTGTTTGGTTGTGTGTGTAAAGTGTAAAGGATCATCGGCATTGCAAGGTGATCAAGACGGGTCCGGTCGCGGCGCGCTCCGCCGTAACCTCAGAAGGCAGAGCATTATTTTTAAACGGGTCGAGAAGCGTTCGATAAATTAACGTAAATAATGGTCTGTACTCTGTACTTGTGCGCTAATTTGTGACCAATGCTGTCCAAACAATCCCTAAACGAAACTAAAATGACAGCTTTAAATCTAGTTTTGTCCCTTTCCGGAGGGAGTATTATGAAAGCGTTAGCAATATTTTTAATGCCGTCATTTTAGTTTAGAGATTGTGCACTACATAATCAGCCCCATTACTGTTAATGTTATCCTCTTTGCCTATACGCGTGTAGCAAGAAGCTGTGTATACGTAAGCTTCTCAATGCGAGATATGATCCTTATTGTCCATTGTTTGGGGATTAATCTTAGCAAAATCCAAACCACATTACAATAAGCTGAATCACAAATGTTTGCAGAGTTCATCTAAAGTTCTTTTGTACGGTTTTTACACTGATCTATAGTTATTTTTTCCATTTTTTAATAGCTGATCAAAATATGTAGACCTATATTAGTCTTGATTGCAATTATTATAATTAAATAGTTTCCAATATTTCAATGACACATTTTATTTAACTTGATAATAATTATTTATTTTGTAAACTTATGAGCTAAATTGGAGAATATTTATTTTTTGAACAACTGTAATCTAAAACTGTACTGTACTGTATCATGACGTGTTAAATACTGTGAGTCATACAAAAGACATCAACGGGATCACATGCTTTCATGTTTCGGCCAATTTCATTTGTCATATTTTAGTTGAAGCAACTTTACATACAGTAGTATAGGTTAACTCTTACATATAAATAACATTACATAAAATAAATTAATTACGGTAAATGAATGCGCGAAGATAAATAAATTAATAAATAAATTTTAGGTATGTAGGTTCTTAGTTCTTACTACCATAGTATCTGAATCACTATTCAATTCTTTGTAGTAATACGGTTAAAAATAGTTCTATTATCTCGTTATACATTGGTTTCAGAGCGAATAGTTACTAATTAGGTATGTAGTTTTTTTTCTTTTTTCACCAATAACCGGCAGCGTGTGGTATTTACTTGCGTGTATCTACCGTCGAGTATTTTACGTTATTTTTTGTAGGTATATAAACCGTTATGTATCTGACCCATTTAGTAGGTACGTATTTGTGTTAAGATTTTCAGTATATACTATATACCTACCTAATAAGTATATTCAGTATAATATATTTTTTATTTTGTTATTGCGATTTTAGTTTGACCTGTTATGCTTTCTCCGCCTAACTTACAACTATTTTCGTAAATCAAATATTTTTCAAGTATTTTAAATATGTTTTTCGTAGGTAATAATGTAACAACCGTTAGATTACAAAAAAAAGTCTTATCATGTTTTGTTCATAATTCCAAGAATTCCAGTACTACGATAACGCAAGGGATGTGCAATGCATCATCACCTGAGTGTAGAGACAAGATATAATAGTATAGATATATAATATGTACTTCATAAGCACGTTTTTATCTCGGTTACGTTGTTAGGGCGACGCGACGCGACGCCAGAGAGACGGGCTCATGTCTGTAGTACGTTATAAGAGGCAAGAGCTAGTGTTTTTGCGGTGTATCTGGTTTCTTGCGGGCTTCTTACAAATTAAATAATATCGTGATGTTCTTCGCACTGAAGAAAAAGACTATCAACGTTTATTAGCTTCCTTTATTCAATTGATATACTTTCACGTTTACAACACTGAAGAAAATATTTTAGCTACTTACTTACTTAAATATATACTTATAAGTTACGTTGTGTTACCTAACTTGTTTTGATGTAGTAGGTAAACTTATAGCAGTCATCCACCACCACCAATATAGCCCATTAACCTCCCACTGCTGGGCACAGGCCTCCACTCTCATAGGAGAGTAGGAATTAGAACTTAGACCCACCACGCTGCTCCAATGCGGGTTGGCGAGCTTTAACGACTATTATAATGTTAGTGATAATAACCGGGACCGACGGCTTAACGTGCTCTCCGAGGCACGGGGGTGAAACACCACCAACTTCCTAACTCCGGGCTAGTACCACAGAATAGGTAATAGTAGTAACAGAAGAGTTACTCCGCGAAGACCTTTTAACCATCAGCGACTCAGGTTACGTCGTAATAAAGTGCAATTCAGCTCGCACAGCGCTGCGAGTGAAAATAATTAAATACCTACACTATATATCTCTTTCTATCGCGTAACTCTTATCCCTTCAGACGCGGCGCGTGTAGCCTTAGGGTTGACTACTTCTAAATTCTTACTATCGGTATAATTACTATGGGTCGGTAATCGGTTGCAATGATGACGACAATTACTTTAAAAATAGATAAAAGATATATTATTATTATTCATAGATTTTGTAGAAACCAAATAGGGTGATGGGTTTAACATGCTGCCATGCCCCTAACTGGTTAGCCCGCTACCATCTTAGACTGCGTCATCACTTACCATCAGGTGAGATTGCAGTCAAGGGCTAACTTGTAGTGGATAAAAAAAAGTCGTTATATATTCCACAAGTAGTGAAATATCAATGAATATTTTACACTTATATGGGGTGGAAGGGGGCCCATGCCAGAGTTTACGAGACAAAATAATATACCCACATTATGGATTAATCATCATCGACTCATCGGCGGCCCACTAGTCTAAGCACGACTTACGAGGCTCTTCTCATAATGAGAAGGGTTTAAGCCATATATTCCTCGACACTGGCCAATTTCTTGTTGGCAGACATATTAGAGTTTTTTATAATGATTATAGAACTTCAGGCATGTTTTCAGCTTTACACACGATTTTTGTTCACCGTAAATGATATATTTTAATTAATTAAGTTGGAGGTGCGTTCCCAGGATCGAACCCCAGACTTGGAGGCTGAAGTCTACCCATTAGGCTATCACTATAATATTGGATACTACCTATGGTTTATATTTACTTTTGTTTAAAACTGTATCTTGTGTGGATATAAATATAAAACTACCCACATTATGTATTAATATTAGTTTTGTTTAGAACTCTAAGTAGGTACGTATGTACTATGTACCTAGATAGGCAAATAATACAAACTTACCTTTCAGGGTCCTTAGGAAGTGCAAAGAGCGATAAGTTAGGTCTTAATAATTAGAGTTTAAACGACCTAATGTGATACGATATCGTTTACTGATCTTTCTTTGTTTATCCATAACGAGAACTTGAGTAAAAGTCAAACGTATAACTACGGTCCGCGCGCAACACTCGACTGATACGAGTGCCGTCGAGCGTCCACGCAGCAGTAGTTAAATATCTCAGGTCACGTGACAAGTGAGCCAGGCCTGCTAGTACTGAGAATTTCTAGACAGAAAAACCCAATACTTAATTATGGCCCGAGCCGACCCGGGACTCGAACCCGGGACCTCGTCGGCCGCAGTTGAACATGCTAACCACTAGACCAACGAGGCAGCTACAGAACAAATAGCAGTCATCATAGTAGCTTAAAATTTGAAAAATAGATTTTAAATGTCATTGTAAGTATGATCACTAAATACCAATAAAATGATTCAAAAGACCTAATTTATCTCTACCTAAATAGAGTCAGGATTTCAATTTGACCTCAGAAAAAGGAGCTAGTTTTTTTGAATGATGTTTTAAGGCCCCCTCGCCTTATTAATCTTCAAAAAATTCACTTTTATTAAAACTTAATTTATAGGCTTTGTTCAGTAGAAAACTTTTTAATGATTAACAAACGCTATATATATTTATAATAGATCATATCAGTTTGTTCTGTAGTCTGCAATTTTATCGTAATTTTTTACCCACATTTGATTGCATTATAAAATAAGGCAATAATTTTCCAGTTTTAAGCAATGACAAACGCTTAATCGAAGTAAAAGACATTAAAGTGTTCTCTCGCACATGAAGATGTAATAAATGTTGTTCGACGGAGCCATAGAATTTGACTTTCGCCCAGTGCGTGTGAGGTGTAATTATTTAAAGAGACTGACCATTGTCTACTGACTTTCGCTCAGAAGTCAGACAAGGCTCACGTCCGTTCTTATTACGACCAACTTATATTTGGTCAAGCCGCTAACACGGCTAACGGATACTGTTAATAAGGTTACTTATTGTTATTTTTTAATTTTTTATTTTGTGTTTTTGTTTGACTTATTTTACTTAATTCATGACAAGTCAGCTCTTTATTAGGTACTATCTCATTATATACAGTAGGTATATATAACACCAATACCCCTTAATCAGTTTCTTAAATCGCTTTGCGGCCTCTTTGCCTTCGCTCTTTAAAAACAATTTGTGCTTAAACTGTGGTTTTCATCTGCCAATTAGTTCGAATCCGACTGTTCACTTTATTTTTAAAAACGATCTCTTTATAGGTACCTACTAAGCAAATTAAATGACGGTGTTAAGTAAATGTACAAATTAAATTACAGAATTAAGTGTTTTCCAAACCAGTCGACATTACATATATCAAATGTGGATTATTAGATACATACTTAATATTCACAGACCATATAATATTAGAAAAGCGACTACCTACCCATCAACTATAGGTGCCACTGCCTACCTAGGTATACCTATCTATGTAGTTTGATACTACTTAAAACATAATCAAATGCAAATTACTTAGAAAAAGGAGAAAACATGTATTAACAAGTGAAATTATTTTCACTTTACGACTCGTTTAAGTAAACAAATTTTCTCTTCTTAGTCAAATGGGTTTTCATCTTGGTAGACGCACTGCATAAAACTAGGTGGTTAATTCGTCTAAGACTAGCACACACCAATACTAATTACTTACTTAATTAGGACTAGATGACGCTTGCGGATTTTTCTTAATTGTAAATCAAAAAACCGGCCAAGTGCGAGTCGGACTCGCGCACCGAGGGTTCCGTACAAACCTGTAGTAAGTTTTAAATTATTTAAAAAAACTACTTACTAGATCTCGTTCAAACCAATTTTCGGTGGAAGTTTGCATGGTAATGTACATGATATATTTTTTTTAGTTTTATCATTCTCTTATTTTAGAAGTTACGGGGGGGGGGGGGGACCAACATTTTACCACTTTGGAAGTGTCTCTCGCGCAAACTATTCAGTTTAGAAAAAAATGATATTAGAAACCTCAATATCATTTTTGAAGACCTATCCATAGATAACCCACACGTATGGGTTTGATGAAAAAAAATTTATTGAGTTTCAGTTCTAAGTATGGGGACCCCCAAAATTTATTGTTTTTTTTCTATTTTTGTGTGAAAATCTTAATGCGGTTCACAGAATACATCTACTTACCTAGTTTCAACAGTATAGTTCTTATAGTTTCGGAAAAAAGTGGCTGTGACATACGGACGGACAGACAGACAGACATGACGAATCTATAAGGGTTCCGTTTTTGCCAAATTTGGCTACGGAACCCTAAAAAGACGTAAGTAGGTATATTATATATTGTAAGTCCCTGGGATGGGACCTATCTCTTTTCTAAATTTCGTCAAAATCAGTTCAACGGATATGTTTTGGAAAGGTATCAGACCGACTGAAACACTTTCGTATACTTTACAATACTAGATGATGACCGGGACTTCTCCGCGTAACTTTTTAAAAAAATCCCATCGATGGAAACTCATTGCTTTTCCAGGATGTAAATTAACCTATGTCCTTCACCTGGAGGCTATCTCTGTGTCTTAGAACCTCTATAATTCTTCTCTAACTTGTAAAAAATCCTCATTCCCTTCCTTCCCTTCAAGCCCAAAAACCTCCATTACTCGAATTATAAGGCTTCTGTTACTCGACTTAGTCGAGTTTCGACTTACTGAGGTTCCACTATGAACTACATAGTATGGAAGTATGGATTATACGAGTACATATTGAAAAGCACGTGTTCAACAATATGGATCATTGTAAGTTTTCTCGTTAATGATTTCAATTCAATTGTAGAGAGATAAAAACTACGTGCGATGAACTCGGGTTGAAGGAACGTCTCGCTCCGGTAGCTGATCACTGTCGACTTAGTATTTAGCAAAAAGTCATTCGCAACAAGTATTGAATCTCTTTGAAGTCTCGTACAGATCACTATACAAATATTATTGTGCGATATGCAAACTGTTTTTTTAAATGAATTTGTTTACTGAAATAATATAAAGTTGGATATATAAAGCTCGAGGAATTTGTAATGGGATTTGATATACCATTGTATAGAAGAAACTACACTGCATTCAGTGTAGTTTCTTCTAGACTTTTAAACTTTAAAAAGGGTTTTAAAATTGCCCGAACCTAACATACTTACTTAATATCGTGGTAATTATGGAAGTAGTGAAAAATTTATTTGTTTATTTCATGCCGGCTTACCCGCTTCGGCTTCGTTCGAAAGGAACCACTGAAAATCTTTTACTTAAACTAATAATTTTTTACCACAGCCTGCAAACTCAAACTCAAATCTTTTGAAACGAAACATTAAGAGAATCGTCGAGTGAATCTACCACTAGTTCGGAATGCCGTTCCTACCGAGAAAAACCAGCGCGAAATTCGCAAGCCCTACCAATTTTCATAGAATGGAAAACGAGTATCATACAAACTTTCAATCCGCTAACTTTCAAGCTCCGCTGCTCAATGTGAATTTTCGAAAGAAAACCCAATAGGTAAGTATTGGGTTTTCTTTCGAAAATTATTATTTGACCCGGGATTCCAAGCCAGGACCTCGTCATCCGCAGTTGAATATGATTAACCACTGGACTAAAATGACGAAATGCATCAGTCCCTAAAAAAAACTTGTAGTAACGCGGCTTTACGTTACTACCACCACCACTACAACCCATTAACGTCCCACTGCTGGGCACAGGCCTCCACTCTCATAGGAGAGTGAGAATTAGAGCTTAGACTCACCACGCTGCTCCAATGCGGGTTGACGGGCTTTAAAGACTATTATCATGTTAGTGATAATAACCGTGACCGACGCGACGGCTGAACCTGCTCTCCGAGGCACGGAGGTGAAACACCACCAACTTCCTAACTCCGGGCTAGTACTGAAAATTTCTAGACAGAAAAACCCAAAACTTAATTATGGCCCGACCCGGGACTCGAACCAGGGACCTCGTCGGCCGCAGTTGAACATGCTAACCACTAGACCAACGAGGCAGTTACATCACAAGCAAATAGACGACAATGTTGTGAGATGCGTATATCATTCGTGGGAATCGATAATTGCTTACCAAGTATATAAGCTATCGATAAAAATGTTGAAATTGGCTCTTGCACATACCTAATTAAGAAGATTGAGCAGTCGTTTTTGTAGGAAATTAAAGCAATAATGCTAATTAGATCGCGTTATTACATTTTTTGTTGAATCGCTCGTTTTATGTGTCATATTATGATATTTATTGTGTAAATGTAACAGGTAGAGTGAGTTTACATGATTTTATTGCACTACTTTTCTGACTCTAGGAGTCTAGATAGATTTGGCAGGTACTTAAATGGTAAATATTTTTTGAACGAGTTAAAGCGATAAGATAACCATGTAATACTACCTACCTGTTAAAAGATAAACTCTATTATACATACCAATCCATATTCTTAGTATATAAAACACCAAACCCTTAGACCTATAATACTTAGACCAGAGGTTGCCATTAAAATGTAGACAAGCCTGAATTTTTTCGGAATATCAAAGCGATACCGCGAGCGGTCGATAACTAACATTATACATGCAAAAGTGCGCTGTCTGTCTGTTACCATTCTGAATCATTTTGACAATAGACAGAAATATAGAAATTGAAAACACCGAAATCCACGCGGACAAAGTCGCGCGTATCTACTAGTACCTACTTAAGTAATATTTTTAAATCCAAATGCAACTGCAAGTATAACCCTACATCTAGTTAACTGCGTCGTTTATCCTGTTTACCTACTTAACTAATTAATTTGATATCATACTAATATTATAAATGCGAAAGTGTGTTTGTTTGTTGGTTTGTCCTTCAATCACGCCGCAACGGATCGACGTGATTTTTGGCATGGGTATAGTTGAAGACCTGAAGAGTGACATGGGCTACTTTTTATCCCGGAAAATTAAGGAGTTCCTGCGGGAATTAAAAAAACTTAAACCACGCGGACGGAGTCGCGGGCATCAGCTAGTTAGTTATATTATGGTTTATGTGTTAAGTGTTTATAACCTTGCTCTGAAAATAGACATGTGGCACGATAAACAAAACACCACTAGCCCGTAGGTATTTTCCTGTTGATGCACCTAACATAGGTACCTATTCAAGAGGTAGGTAGCATATTACAAAATAATTACAGCATTCTTACCTCCTAACCTCTTAGGGAGGTCCATACTCCCGATATGGTGGCGATAGAAGTTATATTTTTTAGAAGAAATAAAATAGAAATACTACTGGTAATACCTAATACAAACGCACGTTTCAGGGATGCAAGGATATGTTCAGATGGTAGTAAAAGGTAACAGTGGTAGTAATGGTCGTAAAAAGGTAGAAGACAGACACACTTTCGCATAATTTATTATCTCGTATGGATTATTAAAGAAGATAGTAACAAAAATGTCTTAATTGCGTTTGTAGATTTCCTACAGAACTCGTACAAAATAACATTTCTGTGTTTTTCCCCTTCGGAAAATCCCAGCTATTTAAACAGGTTTAATGTTTCTCGTCATAAAATGATTTCTACGTAACTGTACGTATTGCATTCCAATTTAAGTGTAGAAAATAATTTTATTACGAGATAGGTCTGTGGGTGACAAAACTAGTCTATCTATAAGTAACTAATCTACCTATCTACTTTTTTCACCTTTTCATAAATATTTAAGGTACTTAGAGTAGATGAGTATTTATGTAACTCTAACTACTTGCCTACCTAGTTTCAACATTCTACGATATATAGGTATTAGGTACCTACCATGTACCACCTATAACTTTTCGAACAACAAAGTACCCTACTTAGTCATGTTCAAGTTACTTATTAAAGTAAACCATATTTGGTGTGCTACTGGTTTTTACGTGGAGTGATTGATATTGTTATGTAGTTAGTAGTTACTGGCCATATACATTATTTTATGAATTATATTATTACTAGCTGATGCCTGCGACTTCATCCGCGTGGTTAAAGTTTTTTTGATTCCCGCAGGAACTGCTTAGTTTTCCGGGATAAAAAGTAGCCTATGTCAATCTCCGGATCCTGAACTATACCCATGCCAAAAATCGTGTCGATCCGTTGCTTCGTTGCGGCGTGATTGAAGGACAAACCAACAAATCAACAAACCAATAAACAAATGCACTTTCGCATTTATGATATTAGTATGATCAGTAAATTATAAACATTCGATGGACGTTGGTAACTATTCGTTGTTAGTAGCCATGATGTTATGACTAGGTATGCTTGTCAATCGTTCGATCTTCTATCACGCAGGTGAAGTCACGAGCGCCACCCAGGTCACCACAAATTATAATGCACGTTACACAGCGACGCAGCGGCTGCACGGCTACTTTCTTTTCCACGTAAAGCTGTGAAGGCATACGTAATACGTGTGTTTACTACTCGTGACAGCCAATTTGGAATCGGACGATAACCAAACGGAATAAATTAAATTTAATATTTTGAGAAAGTATATCGAATTGTGGGGGGAACTCCAAATCGCTAGGTTGTTGCATTTCACCGAACTTAATAAGTAGGTAGGTACTGGAAAGAATTAAGGTGCATCATTCTTTCTTTGACTCGAATTTGAGGGATGCAGATTATGACCGTGAATCAGTTACTTAGTTAAGCGCTAGGTCATAGGTGCTCTAAGAAAAACAAGAAATATGCTCTAGAAATATGGATGAACTAGTATATTTGATCTTGTAAGCTTCTTTTTATCAGTCAAAACAATCCTTGTAATAATAGAGATTAAAATATTGGTTTGAAATTTGAATGTAGAGTCACACAACTAATGCCAGCTAGGTTCTATTCCTCCCAAATTTTAATTTAATACTTACCAATACCAACCTATTAATAATCTAAATAAATCACTAGAATAGCACGTGTTTTAGACATGGTAAAATATCAAGTAAAATAGGTACCTAAGTAGTTTGTCTTGGTAACGTAAGTTTTTTGAAAGAACTGAGTAAGTAAGTAAGATTTTGTAAACAATAGTATCATGTATCTACGAATAATTGGCAAAGATAATCAGATATTGACGGGGGGTGTTACCAATTTGAATCTTGAAACATTGTAAAGCTTTACTATTAAAAGCTGTGCAGGGAAGCTTATTTTTAGGTATGATTTTAAAATATTATTAAGTACCTAACTTGTTCTTAACAAAGATAGTGCTATATCTGCACTTTGACGTCACTAGGTACAAAGAGTAAAGACCTACTCCCACTCAGAGCTCAATAATGGAATTCGCATAATTTCTATTCTATCGAAGCCCATTTATAATGTTAATCATTACCGGTTTCTCACGGCTAATGTACCTACCCGCCTGTTTGTTACGTTCCGGTGTTCTACAAATTCCGATGACAAAGCTATCGGAAGAATCCGGCAGACAATGGTATCGACGTAAATGTTGTATTGTCTTAGTGCGATTAAATAAACGGAACAGCTATTTGAGAAAATATACGACATTATAACCGACTTTTGTAATACTTTAAATGTCCGCATAAGAACTAAAGGAAAGAACGGACAGACAGACGGACATTATTGCGATACGATATGGGAGCCTTTTTACACGACTGCCCAAAAAAAAGTACAGGGTTCAGGTATGAGTTCCTTTATTTCACTATAACTTCTAAATTATTCCTAAACAGATTTTGAAGCATGGGGTATCGTTAGAATTCTTACATCCTCTCGAGAGACACTGGTTAAACATTTTTTGAAAAAAAATTAACATGTCAGGGCGGTCGTGTTTTTTATTTTTTTAATAATTATGCTCACTTGTTGGTTTTGGTACGCAAAGTGAAGAGCGACGCGACGACGTATCAACTAGGCATACAATTTTAGTGCTTAGATAGGTACTAACTACTAATGTGTTAATCTTCATATTATATAAAACAAAGTCGGGTTTGTTCGAACACTTATAACTCTAGAACGGCTGGACCGATTTTCATGGTTTTTAAATTTGTTGCATTTGTCTCCGTCCCGAATAGCAAAATAACTATTAAAAACGTTGGACAATTGACGAAAAAATAAAATAAAATAAAAAACATTTTCCCTTGATTTTCCAATACAAAATGTTCATGGGTTTCGTAACGTGATTTTTGGCATGGGTATAGTTGAGGACCGGAGAGTGACATAGGCTACTTTTTATACCGGAAAATTAAGGAGATCCCGCGGGAATCCAAAAAACTTAAACCACGCGGACGAAGTCGCGGGCATCAGTAGGATATTAAGTAAATGCAAAAATCTGGTAATTTTCGCGTAGGTATAGGTATAGTTTCTAATATAACAATAAACAGTAATGTTACTTACCACTCGATTGTAATTAATAGCGATTGTTGTGTAATTAGTTTTGAAAGTTGAGGATATTTGGTATGTTATAACTATTTGCAAGTTGAAAACGGATATCTTGCATTGCGTAAAGCTGCATAATATTTGGTTATGTATAATATACAGTGTTATTTGGCGTAACAAAATATTATTATTATTAACTTACTAGCTGATGCCCGCGACTTCGTCCGCGTGGAATAAGTTTTTTCAATTCCCGCGGGAACTCCTTAGTTTTCCGGGATTAAAAGTAGCCTATGTCACTCTCCCTGCTACATATATCCATGCAAAAAAATCACGTCAATCCGATGCTCTGTTGCGGCGTGATTAAAAGGCAAACAACATACAAAAGTCAAGTTCCTACTACCTTTATATTTCTGGCTAGTTTGGTTTTTTTGGATTGGATCTAGAAGGATCCCTTGGTTAGAAGGGATAATTTAGGCGAGTTGTACAAGGCCTCACAGGCTCTAATGGTCCCCGTCTACACTGAGCAACACTGAACTCTATTATATATTTTTGTGTGATGGCGGCCGTGTTTTGTAAATTGCTAATGTGCCGTGTTTTGTAAAACTATAATAAAATTATGTGGATAAACAGTGTTCGTTTTAGTAGTACTAATTACTAACAACTATTAAGTACTTATCTCTTGTTCCAGACATACGTGACGGAGAACACGGACATCAACTCGCAGGCGATCCTCGAGAACCTCAACACAAAGTACTACTACTTCACGAGGACGCGCGGCCTGTTCCGGATCTGCTATCCTAAGGAACGACCTCCTACGGGTAAGTTACATTAACGTAGTCGCTTTGGACGCCCGGAGATAAATAATTTAAGGGTAAGATTCTATGGATGAGTCATTCATAGAAGGCTCTACCAGCTCATAATGGCAAATGTTCATACCATTTTGAGCTGGTATAGAGCCTTCTAAATGTGTATAGGAACTTGGGACCTAGTGGGAGATTTCTTTACCTATTTGATATCATTTAATTTAACTACTTTTTGTACTTATGGAGTTGTCAAGCGCTTGATAACAGCTGATGACAGTTGGCGCTCGATCAATTCCTAACAAATGGTAGGTAACTTTAACACATTCGATTAGGTTTAAAATATCCCACTAGGCCTGTCTAAGTGTGCTTCGATATGTTAAATAATAACAACCCTATGTAGTTAATTGTCTGCGCTATAGGCAAAATATATGCCTAGCACCAAATTTTGTTAGGAACAATGTGACGACAGCAATCGCCTCTGAGTGGCACAGGTACTATCTTATTATTGGCTGAAATGCAGCAAAAAATACCGTATTCAGTCATTTGAATTTTTGCAATATGGTGGTTTGCATTTGGTCTTGTTATCTTTTAGAGCTTTTGGACAAAAAAAATCACGGATAAAGAGTTACAAAGTCTCCTTTCTCACTTCTATCCTTTGAAGTTCTAAGAATTATAATATTAGCCGTCGTCTGCGTTGTCACTAATAGGCGAGAATTATAGAGGTACGATGTCGTGTAGAAACCGATTAGGGGTATGGGTTTAATATACCCATGCCTGTTAGGGGTATGGCCCATATATATGGGCTATACCCCTAACAGGTAACCCGCTACCATCTTAGACTTGCATCATCACTTACTATCAGGTGATATTTCAGTCATGAGTCAAGGGCTAACTTGTAGGCGATAAAAAAAAACTGACAAAAAAGATTTAAATACGCAAGTTTAGTTGTAAATAAATAAAACTAATTTGATTGGGAAACCAGAGAAGTCAAGGCGATCTTTCTTATAATAACTTTTGCCTAACTAAAGAAATCATTGAAAGTGTCCAATTCAATGTTTTCTTTAGTAGATTTCTATGTTATTCATCAATTAAATTCTTGTGCTTTATTACCCGGCAGGCGTTTATCTACTTTATCGTGAACATAATAAAGTTTATATTACTTGTGGTATATTGGAGTAAGGTCAATAGCTCTATCGAAACTAGGAATTAAGTTAAAAAAAAACGAATTGCTCTTTAAACGACCTATACGCATGTATTTTGAGTTTGTTTTACTTGACAAACAAGCAGCTAAAAAAAGGATGTGGATCTAATACATGTACTATATACAAACTATAGTAATATTTTTAATAGCTCCGATATGAATTCTAAATGATCTTGTTTCACTAAACTTTAATTATTTAATTGCTCAATAAGTCATAAGTTCATAACACAAGACAGACTTGAGCGAACCACAAAAACTTGACTAGACTTTGTTTTTTGTTATATCTACTTATGAAGATGTAACAAGATCCTATATGAATATGATGTAACAAAAAAACCGGCCAAGTGCGAGTCGGACTCGCGCACCGAGGGTTCCGTACAAACCTGTAGTAAGTTTTACGATTTATGACTTATTAAAAAAAATTTTTGTATGGGAGCCCCCCTTTAATATTTACTTTATTGATATTTAATTATTTATTTTGAAAGGTAATATACAAGTTAATATTCTGTGAAAATTTTAACCGTCTACCTGTTACCGTTTTTAATATTGAGCAAAAAAATACGAAAAAAACACGTTTATTGTATGGGGACCCCCCTTAATATATATATATTTTTAATTTTTAGTATTTGTTGTTATAGCGGCAACGGAAATACATCATTTGTGAAAATTTCAGCTTTCTAGCTATCACGGTTTATGAGATACAGCCTGGAGACAGACAGACAGACAGACAGACAGACAGACAGACAGACAGACAGACAGACAGACAGACAGACAGACAGACAGACAGACAGACAGACAGACAGACAGACAGACAGACAGCGGAGTCTTAGTAATAGGGTCCCGTTTTTACCCTTTGGGTACGGAACCCTAAAAATAAGAAATATGAATAGGTACGTAGACCGTATAGTTAGAGTTAAAATTATAAAGTTGAAAGATACATTTGGTGTATTTTTTAGACCACATGTATAAATAAAAATAAGAATACATATTTAATATATTAAATTTGGATTTGGATATTTTAGCTCCTATTAACCTATCTCGTAGCGATTTCTTCAAACAATAATAAACTCTGGAGAAAATTTAGCTAGATCTACGTACTTGTAAAGTGTATTGCCTCCAACTTGTAGACTGAAGTAGACGTTTAAATTACAAATCGTAAAGTAGCGCATAATTTTTACCCCAATTACCTTTACTTACACATACTTTCATGGTAACAATTAGAACCTATTGGAGCAAGGCGTTGCGTGATTTATTGACGGGGGAAATTAGCCACACTGATACTTAAATTAATGTCTATATTTGCGTGTCAAGGATGCGGTGGTCAGAAGTAGTGTATACGGTATAAGACAGGTGTCTAACTGCACAATAAGCATTGTGTTAGCAAAGCGTCATGTTTATGAGTAGGTAGGTTTTATTTCTATTCTGTATTCTATTGTGCTCATCATCTTAACCAAAACCCAAATTAATTGGTGTAATTTTAACAGAATCAGGGAATTGGGAATCAGCTTATTACCTAGGATCAGAGGATCAAATTTCTATATTCATATACCTAAATACTATATAATAATAAAGATTTGTCTATAATTTTTTGCAAGGTATCTAAAACGTCTTCGTCGGTGTAAATTGTGGTACTGGTATGACATAGGCACATGATCCCTTCAGTTAGTCTGACCATATACCTAGTCTGTGAACAGCCTCAGCCTTGGTAGCCGGTTTTGTATCAACTATCAACGTAATTATAAAAGGGATATGAACTAATTTCAGATCGAATCTATTTTTTAATCTGGTAATGATGCTAATTTACTTACATTTTATGAAACGAACAAGTAGATGAAAATACAAAATTTATGATCCGTTAACACACATAATTCTTAATGAGATCTACAATCTACAATTGTAAGATTAAAAGGAATGAAATAATTAGGGTTGAGAGATGAGACATCATAAAGATTACTTAAATTAATTTTCGTAGCATAGGATACTGTGTAAGCTTTGATAAAGGATGTTCGGTACCTTTTTAATGGCCTGAAATTCAATAGCAGCTTAATCCAGAGTCCTAACTATCCAGAGTCCTAACTAAGTACCTATCTCAAAAAACATTTAAAATAAATAAAACTTAAAATCAGAACACATAAAATGGGAAAGTTAACTACAAAGCGAAGTTTTATTAATTTAATCTATCTCACATAAATCAATTAATCATCATCAAACCTATTACTTATCAATAATCTTAAACGCTAATCAATGTCTACACTGTCGCAGATACAGCTTTTAAATAGAAGTGATGTAGACTCGACTACCATATGTGTGGATTAGACGAGCGATTTATTTGGTGTCATGCAAAATTTCTCCGCGGAAACCGGTGTGAAAGGCTTGCTTTGAAATTTAACCTGCTGAACTGCCTAGAACTACGCACTTTGAATGGAAAATGATCTGTCGGTTATTTTGATGGATTTACACGAACCATAGAGATTTTACTCTCTGTGAGCAATCCAGCGTTCAATATACCTACTGTTATACTCTTTGAAAGTGTAGTTCTCCTTTCCGATTTTAATGAAATTTGCTATGAGGAAAATTATATAATAGGTAGCTACTTATTTAATATCTAATTGGATATTATCTAGTTCTTGTTATATTACAATATTTTCACATGATTTTATTTTCTGTCTGGCATACTTTATTCATATTTCATACCTATGCCGCTATGATAGTATGATTATTTTGAAACTGCTACCACAGGTTAATGAAACTTTGAATTTGATTTAAAAAAAATTAAATTTCTCTTGTAATGTGTATTTAATAGTTAAAACAGTTTTTAACACATTCATAAATTTTTGTTCATTTTATCCTTTAACTATAAACTTTCTATATTTACTGTTACAGCTAGGTATCTATTATCGTTACTTTTATAGTGTAATATTATAGCTAACGTAAATATTTAAAAGAAATTATCATGCTTTGATTTTCCTTGTTGTGAGATATTATCATTTCTACGGTTTCAATCAATCCATTAACTCGCGTCTGATCTGCCTGACCTGACAGACAGGTCCTGACCTGCATCAGAAGCAAGTTTACTCTTGCTTTGTGAAAATAAAAATGTCACATTATCATTAATTATGTTTCCATTCTTCGCTACTATTTCTCAGTCTACATCCGTTAATGACTTTAGAATTTTCCAATCTGTTTTAACACTAATTTCAAATGCGTTAAAGATGGAATTGGCTAAATTAACTTTGTAGATCTTGTGTTTTCGTATGACCTCTTCTCAACAGCCTTTTCAATGTTACGCCGTCCTGCAATTTCCTCTAGGTCGTTTAAAGGTTGATTCGAAAGTAAGGCCCTAATGACCGATCATATATTCAGTACAAGTATCCATTCCTTATGCAAGACATCGCGACATTGCTATTTGGGACAATTTGAATATAATTTTAATGCGTAGCTGAAGGTCTAGGCCGATCGTGATTAGTATAACAAAGTAGCTCTATCAATAATAGTATCATTTCTAAAATTACAATGTGATTCATATGAATTATAATCGATAAGACCAAGCGTCATTTTCATCTATTTATCGTAATTTGTATCCCATCTTAGTAGAAGTAAGTCAAATACCTATTTGAATTATTTGCATTTTTCAATTGTGTTATAAAATTTGAAGTTCCTATGTTCTAAAAAGTTTGCATTTATTTTTATAATTTTAACAAATTATAAAAATAAAATTTAAATAATAATTAAAGCTATCATTTCAATAATTGTCATTTCTGTGTACTCAAGTAACTAAGTATTCATTCATAATCATACTTTAAGTAATTTGCTTCTAAGTACGCCTACTGACCATTTTTGTCATTGCTCTTCTAACAGTTGTTTAAAAATATTTATGTTCGCTGACCATTAAAGCCGCTGATTATTTATTTATTAAAGCCTACTTGCGAGCTCTAGTCTGGGTTCAATTATTTACGTGATTGCTACGTAACCAAGGCTGTACGTTCCCAGATTAGTCACGTTTACATTGTCACTACTACGATAAGTGATACGACATTCATAAGATGCTAAGCATTACACTGATCATTGAAGGAAACACGCGAATTCATTCTTTATTACCTTGTAGGCAAGGTTAAAAACCTTAAATAAGTAATTCAGTTATATCAACTTCCTGCATTTACACAGTATTTTTATCACAAGACTAGATAAGTTTTATAAATCTATTTTTAATTGGTATCCATAGCCTAATTGCCTTAATAACGCTAATGTTGATTTTGAGTTAAGGATACTGATTACTGAGCTTACGACATTGTTCGATCCTGCTTATGATTGAAACTGACTGACTATTTGGACCTTCTTGCATAATCTTTCAAATTGACTGCCTAAAAACAACCCACATCTTCAGGTCATCCAGCAGTTTAGGTTGATCTTTCAGTTCTCTATCTATACTTCACGCGCGAGTTGAATGCAGAGCTTATGTATGGTGACAGATACATAAGCTCTGCATTCAACATTCAACTCGCGCGCGAACTATACCTTTGGAGGTATAGTACCTTTCTTCTTTTTTTTTTATTTTTTATACTGCTGGAGATAGGACTCTTGTAGGGACTTGCGCCATACACCACGGCCTTGCGCCGCCTCAACAGGACAGTAATCTGTCGCAATTATGTAAAAACAATAAGAACTGTTATATACTCATATTATCTTCATCTTAATTCGTTTCACACAATTGATTTTATTGATTGTTTGTTCGATATTAGCATTGATTCTAGCTACATTTGTTAGGCAAACAATAACAGGAACTAGGTAGGCCTTCGCCCACTCTTTCCGAATTTACACCTCGACACCGACCTTGACATCAACCAGGATTATATACCTCATTATGCCTTTACGGATTTTCCAATTTCAATAATGAATGGAATGTTTGAGGTGACACAGATGACTCTATTGTAAAAGGTTGGAACTTGGAAGTGAAGACCGTGATGTTAAAGTTACTACTGAATGGTAGGTTGAACTTGGAAGACAATTATTGTTTAAAGTAAGCATGAAAAATTTAATGAAAAACACCCATGCATTAGTGCGAAAGTGTGTCTGCCTGTTAACTTTTCAGAGCACATCTGATTTTGACAAGCCATACTAGCATCCTGACATCTCGGAGCCTGACAAATTGAGTAGGTATTAATTTATTCCGGAAAGGGCAAGGAAATTCCACAGGTCTCAAAAAGATCTATGTAACCACGCAGGCGAATACGAGGGCATCGTGAAATTGAAAAATCGTGAATCGCGGCACAAGCTTGCTTAGACAATTGGATCACTATTTGGGCACTGGAACCCTTTTTGGCCTCCTTGATTCTGTACCCTTTCAAAACGGTGTGAGGTAAAATCTAAACGTGAGCAAAACTAAGAATGCCCTAATTGGCTCTATCGTCAATTTCAAATCGATTTAACAGTCGCATGAATTTCGATTACAGATCCGATGCTACTTTCTCGATGATCGAAGAATTTACGTTTAGTAGGTACTCACTACTCACCACTGTCAGGTGAAATCTTTGTTCCACAAACCGATGAGACCGGTCCTACGAGAATAGTTCCAGCTCCACTATATGCATCTCGCTCATGTGAAATGGGGATGAGTAAGACACAAGATAATATATTTTTTCATGTTAGAAAGGTCGCGAGACCCATGGGTAAATAATGAGCAAAAAAGCTTTAGGCCTTAAAACTCTCGAGAGGATGTTTGTCTTTTTTCTGTGGATCAAAAAAATGTAAACCGACCAGACACGCAGCTTAAGAGATTGTAAATAGATTAGATAAGTAGGTAAAGTTTTCGAGCAGTATCTTTTTGTTACCGTTTTGAAACAATAAATATTTAGAAAAAAAAACTTTGCAATGGAACCCGGCTTGCTTGAAGTTCTCCGTATATATCTTATATTCACAAAGGTATTACATATATCTATGTGAAGTCTGCCAATCTGCACCTCGCCAGATTGGTGGTTTACGGCCTTAGACAGATAAACCACTAACCTTCTCAAACACAAATACACTAACAAATAAACCATTAACCTTCTCTGAAAGGGAATCCGTGGTTTGATATTGATAATGAAATACATATTTAGAGTAAGTATAATAAACTGCATCTTTATGCATATGCGCGGATCATCGTCTCTAGCACGATTTACCCCAAATAAACTGTCCTCGTCTTTGTGGGGACTGGGGAACAACGTAATAAGTCGTTGGCAACAACGTGAACGTACGGTGTAACGTGGATTTGATTGGATTGCCCCTTTCCTTCAAATATTCCCATGACCAGGCATTAAGTACTCAAGGTTTCTGGGTTTCACCAGACTTGAACGATTGCGATCTGTAGAATCATTATAGGTAGGTAATATAAAAAGGGCTAGGAATTTTAAAGTTCTGGCTAATTAGGTAATTCTGTAAATCATTTGACGGTTTACCACTCCTTATACAAGTGTCTGGTTTGGTATTTAGAACGCATAAAAAATCTCGTATTGATAGCTTAGTAGTGCAGTTTACCTACTAGTCGCAAACTTTAGACTATCCGTAGGGTTGAGTATGACTATCCGTCTGGAGTAGACGCATAATATAAGCTATCAATTCAGGTATTAATTAATCAATTAATTAGCTATCAATTCAGTTCATTTTCTAAAGATCTGAACCTCTTGCCCTTTATTGTTTATATACAAGATCTACGATCACGTATGCAAAACACGACACAGGTCAGCAAGACTAGGAAGTAAGCACTGTCTTACAGTAGCATATCCTAAAGGCTTTTGATACGCCTACAACTTTCAGTTTCATACAGCACCTAATGTAAAGCTAGAGACAGATCATTTTTGTGACCATGACGCCTGGGAAGAGTTTTTTAACATTCCCAATTAGTTTATAAGTTTTATGTATTAGGTAGAATTCATTATTTAGGAAGTAGTCACTTTTATTTTATTTTATTGTTTACTATTTTAAATTAATTAATTATTGTTTACTTAATTGTATTGTGTGTATTGTATACTGGGCCCTTTTGCCTTTAATAAAAACGTATATATATAGGTCCTAGATTTAGATCTTGCGTTGGTTGTTACTCCATAGCCATGTGCTTTTTGGCGTGAACCTGTAGTGCAAGTAGCTACGTTTAGCTTCGCTAAACAGTAATTAGTACCAAGTTGGGTGTCTTGTGTCTGCGTTATCCAAATCCTTAATATATTTTAATAGTCTCAGCAATTAACACGGCAATTCAAATGGCGTCATGTGGATAGTAGACCCAAATTATCTGCCAGCCCCCCTAGCATGGGCCGAGACAATTTTGTCCCCGAGGATAGGATAAATTTTTTATTCCTAAATAAATAAATAAAAACGCTTAATAACGGTGGATAAATAGTCCCCCGAGTCCCCGTGAAATGTCAAACGGGGATAAACTTCTCCTCTCCCCTGTAGGGCTAGCATGGGCCGGAGATAAAATTTTTATCCCCCGATTATATCCACTGACAAGAGATAAAATTAACTTATCCACCCCTCAGAGCACGGCAACAGGGGAGAGGAGAAGTTTATCCCCGTTTGACATTTCACGGGGACTCGGGGGACTATTATCCACCGTTATTTAGCGTTTTTATTTATTTATTTAGGAATAAAAATTGTATCCTTTCCTCGGGGAGAAAATTGTCTCGGCCCATGCTAGGGGGGCTGCAGTTGTCGTGCTCTGAGAAGCGGATAAGTTAATTTCTCCGGCCCATGCTAGCCCTGCAGGTGGTTATCTACTTAATCCTGAACATGTAAAGCTTAAATTACGCAGCTCTTGTGATATTAGAGTAAGGTCAATAGCTCTATAGAAATTTCCAAATAAAGTTAAAATATTTACTAATAGCAGACACTGTATAAATTTCGACCTACACAATATATTGTATTTCGAGTTAGGTTTTACTCGACTGCGGCCACGCAGCGAAGCAATTTTCTATAAAACCCTCAACAAAAATCTTCTCGACGTCACTGAAGATTGCATTAAAACCCGTTAACTCCGAAAGGAGAAAATTGAATTCAATCATACATAAGCAATAAGTACTTACAGTTCGCGCGCGAGTTGAATGCAGAGTAAATGTATGTGTCACCATACATTTGCTTTGCACTCAACTCGTGCGCGAACTTATGCATAGATAAAACTTATCGACAAGTCTAATAATTCAGAACCTTCTATTTTGTTATGTAAGTACTGGCTAAACAGTTCATATAATAATAACAGTTCATATAATAATAACAGTTCAGTTAATATAGGCCCGTTAAATTTATTGCAAAGTATAGAAAACTTGTAAAGGTTTAAAAATAACCCTATAAACATTGTCAGCAGCTATTTTACAATAGGATTGAAGGCCTTATCAACAAGGCCAACTTTGCTTAAGATTATCCGTTATAAAAAATTGCGTGTTGTTTGAGGTCTTATTACTGCATCATCTATTATTATAAACACGATGATGCCATGGCTTATACGCCTTAAAATTACTACGACTTCGTGGATTGCATTTTTTTAAATCTCGGAATTTCTCATAAACCCATACTAAAATTCTCAGTACTTATTCGTCGATAGGCTTCCGAAAGTTAGGTGGGTATAGGTATCAGTGATCTACGTTACAGAATAGTTAGGAGAATCTTCAAACGAAATTTCAAGATTCTTGTTTCACCTATACCTATTGCAAGATTCTTGTTTCACCTATATTGTCTCACCGTTTTTATTTTATGAGTTACTAGATGATGCCCGCGACTTCGTCCGCGTGTCTTAAGTTTTCTGATTCCCGCGGGAACTCTTTAACTATCCGGGATATAAGCTATCCCTGTACCGAATTTCATCAAAATCGGTTGGGTATAATTATGGACCGTGAAAGCATAGCAGAGAGACAGACAGACAGACACACTTTCGCATTTATAATATTAGTATGTGACTGATAGTGATGAGTTATGAGTTTATGACCATGGCTATAAACTATATAATCCTTAAAAGCCTGTTCATAGCTGTATGATATCATTAGAGCAATCAAGGTATATAACTATAATTTGATGGATATTTCTGGCACGTTTTCGGCGAAATTGGGGAATAACTTTTCTAGTTTCTTTCCTTCTTTCACCTATCGAATATATATGGTCTATATCATCATTATTTCAACCCACCGCCGCCAGCACTCATTCTTGAAGCGTGGATCCCCTAGAAGAGACTGACTTTGGCTATAACTAGTCCATAGACTGACCAAGTTAGGCTTCACACACCTTTGTGAACATTATGGAGAACTGTCAGACGTTCACATCCTCGCGATGTTTTCTTTCACAGTTAAAGCAGGGGGCTTGCCTCTAAAGAAATTCTGCTAATCATAACAATTGCGATTGTTGGAGACAATTACAATTCCAAGTTAAAGGTATTAAATGAAGGTGTATATTGTACAGTGAGAATTAGCAACGCTGTTTATATTCGTGGTTTAGCAAGCTGTCGGCCCCAGTGTATCTGAATTCTGAACCCATATCATGTAAAATACGTTTTGTAACCGGCCAACGTACCGTGAAGGAATGCCGACCTCATACTTCGGATGTGCGATAGGTGAGACCTCGGACTATTTACATGCGCATTAGCTTCGTACAGTCTCTTAATATTTTTAATGTTTTCTTGAAACGGTAGTTAAAATATTGAGTAACTGCTGATGTTTCGGTAACCACTATAACCTTAACGAAATAATATTATGTATTAACTACTAACTAAATAAAATGAAACGTTTAGAAGCCACTGTTTAAAATACCTGTCCTAATGTAGAGAAGAAGATAACAAACAAAAAGAAAAATAACATAATATATGTTCAGAAATGACAGGCAATCTAAAGATGGCATGATCTAATTGCATGGCGGTAGATTTCCAAAAGTAACCAAAGACTAAGGCGCAAATGTAAACAAGTAGAGTCAATCGTAGTAAGTAACAGGGATGATGCCTATATCAAAAATAAATTATTTCTAACTGATTATTAAATAGAGGATCTTCCAAAAGACCTAAAATTCACATTTTCGGTTAGTTTTAAGTTTGATATCCATTTTAAAACATGGATTAAAGAAAAAAATTGCGTTGAGATTTTATGACGCCACAACTGTGAATTTCATACAACTTCCATAATAGTGCGTTTGGAGTTGCTGATTTGATTGAGTTGTCATCATTCCAATTAGGTGTCAATATGTAAGTAGGAACAGTAGTCTGTTGATCCTACTTGTTGTTGTCAACAGATTTGTTCGTATTAATCGCTATTTAAGAATGTGTTGGTATTTATGTTAATAACTAGTAAGATATTTTCGTGTGATGTTCGTGACTTCATAAGGCAGGCATCAAACGTGTTTGGTCATCGACTTTATTATTCAGCTGGTGATCGCGCACGCTATTTTTAATAAGATCATTATTTAAGATGTGTCACTCAGTCGATGTTATTTATTATTGTTTTTTTTGTTATTATGTAGTGTTAATTGTTGTGGATAACATAATTGTTAAATAGAGCTTATCAAATTTTCCGTTTAATTTAAGAACAAAAGTCACCGAGGTATTTATATAGTGCACTCACATTCCATTGTTTGACAGTTGACACTGAGAGTTCCCTCACGTTTTTTCTAATTTTCTTCTTCCAAAAGTGTTTTCTGCCCTTCGGGAAATTTTTCTGCTTTAATCGGTTCACTAACTTAATCTGAAAAATGCGAAAGTCCCATCGAAATTTGGAAAGGAAAAATTCTCCCCTTAAATAGTAACTTTTATACCTATACAATAAAATAATATATTAACCTTAAAAATATGTATTCTTTGCGTCTTGTTGTAGGTACAGGAAATAATTACAGTTCATAAATACTTACTTATGAACTGTTAATTGATATCTATATATAATTGTAAAGTAAATAAACAGGAAAAACTATGTAAATTGAACTAAACTACCTACCTATATAGAAACCTAAGAATACTAATTACAAAGTATATCCTAATTGTAGATTATATGAAGTTCACAAATATCGTGAAGCTTGTGTTTCAAAGTTAGGAGTAGATGGAAACGACACAGGTTTTACTAATTAGATAGAATTTATTACTTTCATCCAAGTCAGAGAAGGTAATTTTACTTATTATATCAAATCTCTCATACTGTTTCTGTGTTTTGTTAACTATGGGTTTGTAAAATTGCCTGAAATAAAAAATATTTATTATTTTTAATATGTTTAGATAAATTATTACTCTCATTTATTTGTAAGTACATATTTTTATAGAATTATTTCTAAACACGTTTTACATAAATATATATAAAAATACTATACAAAACACATTTAAAAATAATCTTATTATTATTATTAAATGTATGGAAAAGCGATAGCAACGTTATAAGTGTAAATATTTAAGCGGCACACGCCAGTAGTCTAATCCCGTTGTTCGACCGCATAGCTTGTACATATTTTGTATGTTTAGTGTAATTTACACATGGGAGCGTGCCACATATTATTACAATTTACGTCTTATCTTTCACTATTACAGTTTACGTTGTGTAGGACTATTTTTCTGCTTAAACGCCCAAGGGTTTCCACATTTTGTTGAAAGTCACAAAAATAATGTAGTTTTTATGTAATAACAGCTACATAAATACTGTAATCATGTACATGTTTGTAAGTGTAAAAATGTAATAATGCAGTAAGTAGGTAAATCAAGGCTTACTTTACTTGTGTATTTTGATCCGAATTGTCAGAAATGTCCCTAAACTCAATAAGTACAAAATTTTCTTCATCAGCTGTATTCTCTCAAATTCGAATCGGACAATCGTCAATCAGCGTAGTTCGCTGACAGTTTCGGGTCAACAAGTCACGTAGTACCTACTATAGGAATAGATTTTCAAAAGTTTAGTAGTATTAAGTAATCAGATACACTCTATTGATATCTATAAAACAATTAGTGTAGGCGATCAAACTAACCCACCTATCAATGAATGCGTGACGCGTAATCAGCGTGTGATGACGAAAAACATGCTCGATCACCAACTCACGACTGTCTCACTTGTTACTCGTAGGTACCTACTTAAAATGTTCACTTTAATACGATTACGTCAAAAGTCAAGACGTCTATAAATAAAAGTTAAATATATTACTTACAAAGTTTTTGTGACTGCTAATTGCTTCTTCGTATCTATTTTTCTTAAGTCTTAACAATGTACCTACATTCTGTCAAAAAAGTACCAGGAATTCATCATTTGTTTCTAATTCCAAATTCAATTCAAAAATTATTTTTTGTCGCTAAGTTGACACAACTGTCGTCTATATTGCCGCGAAGTTTGAGCGTCAATTGTTATTTACTTTGTTTACAGTGCGCCATTTTGTCAGTTCATCTCAATAGTGTTTTGCGATTTTTACAATGAATGAAAATATCGAACAAAGAGTTTGTCTCAAATTTTGCATCGCAAATGGAATTTCGTGTCCAGAATCGCTGAAAATGTTGCGGAAAGCTTACGGGGAATCGACTTTATCAAAAACACGTGCATACGAGTGGTAACATGCATTCAAAAGTGGTCGCGATGTGGTGGAAGATTTGCCTCGCTCTGGTCGGCCATCAACGTCTTCAACTAAAAGGCACAAGGCCATCATTGTGAATGAATTTTTGACCAAAAACTCAACAAATACCATCGAACAACTACCGTATTCACAGGATATGGCTCCGGCCGACTTTTTTCTCTTTCCAAAACTCAAATTACCACTTCGTGGCACCCGTTTTCGATCGATAGAAGACATGTAAAAGATAATTCGCGGCAAGAACTGAAGTCGATTCCGAAAAATGCCTATAAAAAATGCTTTGAAAATTGGATTATTCGTTGGCGTAAGTGTATTAAGTATTTCCGAAGGGGCCTACTTTGAAGGAGATACAATAAATTGGGAATAATAATTAACATTTTGTATATTATAGACCTTTTCCCGGTACTTTCTTGACAGAGTAGTATATAAGCTAAGTACCTACTTAAATGATTTTATTAGGTATATACAAATAACGAAGCATTACGTAGGACATAAATATGCAATTTATGTGCTATGGACATAATCATTAATATTTGTTGGTGATATAAGCACTACTTCCTATCGGAAGTCGGAATAAGTAGATAGAGTTGATTGAAACTTCTTGTTTCTAAACAACTTTGGTAATTTTTTTTTTTCCATTCCATCCATATACCTAAAGGAAACCAGTTTCCAACAGCATGCCAAAAGGGTACTGTAATTAGCAGTTGCCTCGGAAAAGTAAAGTGAAAGTGACTTGTCAATAATTGGCGGGAAAAGTGAGGTGGTCACCGCAGGCCGTCGCCATCTTGAATTTTCTTTCCGGACCTACCCTAGTTAAGTAGCCATTAGCGCTTGTAGTTTTTTTACAATACAATACAATACAATATCCTTTATTTGCATGAATACAGGTATAGTGGGTGATACTTATATTATATGTATTATGATCCAATGTAATCAGCCATTTCTGGCATGCAAATTGTTAAATTTTACAAACAGGTCAGTTAAAATTGATTTATTCGTTACATATATGACAATATAATTTTTACAAAAACATAATTCAAAACACAGACGCAAACAGTAGGTATTTCAATTCCAATAAATTAGGTACAATATAATAATTATCTATTATTTAATTTAGTTAAAGTAATGTCCAAATTAAATCAAAATGTCAATATTAAAATTATAGATTTTTTAAACTCTGTCAGCATGTCATTTATTGAATAATAGTACATTATGGTACTAGTGTGTAATGTTGGTGATTACCGCTGAGGCGCCATTGAGACCCGAGCCGTTAGGTGAGGATCTTAAGATAGCCGAGGATGGTAATCATCAATACACACGTGTATCATACGACGTTTTTCAACACACTTGTGAAGAAAATAATACTAAAAAATAATTTTTCCTTGGAGTTTTCGGGTAGTAAACTTTTTCACATCTTATATCGGGCGGTGTACAACATAAATCATTTTCTTCATAATTAGTACTTGTAGACATTTTAATTAATAAATAACTGTAATTTAAACAGTGAAAACGAGTTGTGAAAAAATTTTCGCAATGGGGGGAAAAATTAACCAGTTTTCCTATGCGCGCGCATCTTACAATGGCGATCTGCCATAGACTAAAAGAATGAGGTTTCTGTTTTTGGCTTTTCGCGGATAGCGTTTTAGCCACGTACAAAATGGGGAATTTCAACACAATACAACAAAATAAAATAAATACGAAGTTGCATGAAACGAGCAAGCAATAGGTACATTAATTTATTTGTACTATTGAACACGATCTTTTTTGTATCGAAACTTTTTTAAGAACAAAACAACTCTACCAATAAAATAAAAAAAACTCTATAACTCACTAGTGAATAATAGCAATGAAAAAGTCACAGTTTGATTATAGGTGTCATTATGTGCCTAATTGCGGTGAACTAGAGCCACTTTATGAGCAAGTGTGTTGAAAAAACATTTATTTAACAACCACGAGAAAAGATCTTTCTTAAAGCTGTGTAAAGCTAGCTGACGTAAGCCTGGGGGCAGTTTTTATCAAATTATGTTAAAATACAAATTATAAAAGCAAAAGTGTGTCTGTGATCTTGTCACGGCCCATACGTTACGCTGATTTTGACGAAATTTTGGCGTAAAGGTAGCTCTTGCATCCCGTAGCAAACGGAAATACTTTTTATCCCGGAATACACAATAGGTACATAGACAACTATCATGAAATTGTTCCTCTGTATCGTTCGGACTTCAAACCATAATAATTATTGATAGCAATAAAAAGCATCTTAGGTAGCTTGTAATATAAACAAAATAAGCACTGTTGAACCTATCCAAGCATTAAATCCTATACCTACTTCCGTATGGGAAAAGCAAGTCACGGTTGACAACATGACACCAAATTGCAACACAGCAATAGCAATATGTACAAAACATAACCTAACTATGTTACCTAAACTCACACAACTATTAGGTAGGCACATTCAAATTAATGCTTTCGCAACCTGTTATAACGATTTCTGCAGTAAATTGCTCGTTATTGGAACGTTGATGACAATTACTTAACATGCAGTATAAGAATCTTATTATTATACTTAGGTCTAGGTTAGATACGTATCTACTCATAAGTATTATCTACTCATAGTAAAATTTACGGTACAAGATTATTATTATTATTATTGAATTATTTTTTGACACAAACATGGAAACATATAAATACAAAAAAAGAAGTTTAATCTTAGTGAAGCGTGCAAAGGCGGTCTTATCGCGACTAAAGCGATCTCTCCCAGACAACCTTTGGTGATCGGAATGGCGAAATCACGAGTTGTGTGGCAAACAATTTAGTTTTTATAGAAAAAGATAGACTACATAAACACTACGTACTAATAATACACATATAGATATCTAACATAAATAACTATTAAAGATTATTAAAGATTATATTGTTGGCTGCATTATATTGTAATTTTAATAATGCAGCCAGTAAGTACCCTTGCCGCCATTTCTTGATTTGTACATTACGATAATTGCCTTATGTAGGTAACATTGAGAAATGTTTTTTTTGGCTCTAAATGCTAATCTACCAATCATTGCTTAATTTTTTACTGCATGTATTTCCTGTAGGTATGTCGATAATCTGTAGTAAGTATCATCCTGTTTTTGGTACATCCTTCCTTAATCCATAACAACGATCCATAAGTGTTTTAAAATCAGAACATTGCAAAACTTCAAGTAAGACATGGTTTATCATAAACGGGTTTAGTTACTTTTTCTTCCTGTCATAAATGTTTTTCCTCAGCCTTGTTTAAATCCAACAAAAACAGATAAAGCGTTTTATTTTGTATAACTTTCATAGTGTTTCGTAATGAAACGCAACAATGTTTCACGCACACAACATTTACGCATGTGCTCAGTTAGTGAGTACTGCGTTAACTGCTTTCTTTTGCGTATAATTTTATTCCGCATCGCTTCAATTGATTTAAAGTTGGGTGTTTTCTAGCACGTAAAACAGTTAAAAGCTAATTTAAGAATACTTCTAGATTAAAATTATCACTATTGCTTTCTTTTGCTTAGATTTTTTTCCGCATCGCTTCAATAATTGATTTAAAGTTGGGTGTTTTCTACCAGCAGCAGCTAAAAGCAGTCTAATTTAAGTCTAATTTTGTAATAAACTACTTCTAGATTAAACATCATCACTAAAAGATATAGCTTTCTGTCAGTCTAATTGCACTTCCAAGTCAAATATTGCACAAAACTTTGCATTCGACTGAAGTAAGTAAGACTTAAGAAAGCATTTTCTTTCAAAAGGGAGCACGGAAAATTATGAAATTCCCACTAAAATTGGGAAAGGCAAAGTTCTCCCCTTTGGAAAGAAGGGGAATCATAAGGAACATCAAGAGTTTTTCCAGTTTTTTTTTAATTACTTAGTAAGAGTTTTTATATTCGGTATTCTTATTATCGTATCCGTATCATGTACTTTATAAAATTAGGATCTACCTAACGTCAAACTTGAAATTGGTTGTATGAAAATGAGAGGGTGTCTAATGTGACATACCTAAAGATATGGCACTCCTTGGCACAGAATAGGGAATCCGATCTTATTACTCAGTTAATGCTAGGGAAGAAAATACCGCAAGTTATAGTAAATAAATGTTTAATGTAATGAGTTGAGATTAGGTATAAAGCAAGTAGAAGCTACAAAACCTTAGGTAATAGATATTGCAACTTGCAAGGGAATATACATACTTCTGAATAGGTAACTAAATTATAGAAAAGATCATATTATACATACCTAACTATATTTTATTAACCGACTTCAAAAAAAGGAGGAGGTTCTCAATTCGACTGTATTTTTTTTACATTTGTTACGTTCATCCCGTGTTACTTTCATCCCTGGTCTCCCCTATGTTTTAACCATGCATAGCATATCTCGTTCTGGTTACATCCTGTATTTTAAAACAGTGGGGCCACTAAAAATTGTGAAATAAAATATTTTCAAAAAAAAAAAAACCGACTTCAAAAACCACAAACACTAAAAAGTAAAAAATAATTTAATTTATTATGTATACAAGAGTTAATTTAGTTCTATAATAACATTCTTTGGAGTCGGTGCCAATGTGGAGTCACGTCAACAATAATGAAGAGTAGGTAGACGGTTCATGCGGCTAATTGGTACCGACTCCAAAAAATGTTATTATAGAACTAAATTAACTCTTGTATACATAATAAATTAAATTATTTTTTACTTTTTAGTGTTTGTGGTTTTTGAAGTCGGTTTTTATTTTTTTTTTGAAAATTTTTTCTGTAAATGTTTCCGTTTGGAAACCAATTCATAAATTATATGCAGAAAGACTAAGGAAATATTTATGCATAACGTTCATTTAAACGCGGAAGCGATTTGTAATTGTAGTTCTACACCATTTACAGATTTATTTATACCTACGTTTTTTTTAAAAGTGTTAGATACTTACATTCATAAAAATTTGCCATGAAGCACAATATTGCTATCGTTTAATGCTTTTTATGTAAGAATTGCATAACCGCGGAGCAAGCTAATTTTGATGTTTGATGTTCTCACAAACGGATGTGATGATATTAGATACCTACCTCATTCGTGCAGGTGTGAATTTAACCTAGATATAGACATAATGTAACATAACATAACAGAAATAAATGATAAAATAGATAATGTTTTTGCTAAATAAAAATTTTGAAGGGAGACGGTCTATGGCTGCATTTATAGCTTTTTCCGTAGTCGAACCTTTTTATTGTTTGGATGCATCTTCATAAGCTTTAGCAATATCGCTGAAAAAAAAATCGCCCTTTTATTTTTAACTAGCCGATGCCCGCGACTGCGTGGATTGAGGTTTTTGGTTTCCGCGGGAAATCTTTCATTTTCTGGGATAAAAAGTAGCTTAGTGCTATTCTAGACTATAATCTATCTCTGTGCCAAAATTCACCCAGATCCGTTTAGCTGTTCAGGCGTGATTGAATAACAAACATCCATCCATCCAAACTTTCGCATTTATAATAATGTTAGCATAGATTTCTTATTTCTATCTTTAGATAGTAAGCATTTCTCATACAATTATTAATTGGCTAGTTTAGAAATCAATAGGTGTCTTCTATCTTTTATAACACAGGGAGTTCCTACAGTAACTAAGTTGGTTGTGTTTATTCTTTGTTTTAAGTATTACTTACTGATTTCAATATCATGCCACAACTCACAGCACAAGTTAAAGTCTCAAATCTCATTACACGAATTGAGTGGTGCAGTTGTTTCATAATCATATTTGGTTACTGTCCTAATATTTCGTTTCAACGGGCTCATGTTTTAGGGTATTTAACAGCGACATTCGCTTTTACTTATGTTCCATATTATGACTTATGATGTGTGCTTTTTTTGTCAACAATCATAATTTGAAATTGAATACTTGCCTCCATTGCCGTCTTACCTGAAATTATGGTTTTTGTTAATTTCTAACATAGTTAATGCTGATTGAACACATCACTCCGAAAGACATTTTAGGAGGTTTCATACATTTACTCAAATTTTCATTCATCGAACTTGTGACAGCATCGCTTACTAAATTAAGCAAAGTTGATCTCTTACCTGATGCACTGAACCAGTCTAATGGTATTTAAGCATGGTCTAGCTTAGATAACTTTGATTTCCTACTTCTTGACTTAACTTTACCTAGTTTTACAAATGAACTTCCATGCTCTATCGTTTTTAGGTCTACTTATAGTTTTCATCTTTAAAAACCATTAATTATTAACTCTTCTTTGTATTCGTTGTATCGATGTTGACGAGCGCGTCTATGTACCTAGCCACAGGTCCTGTTGCAGTCGATGCTGTCATCTATAACCTTATCCATTTTAGAAGATCTTTAAACTGATTGACTGCTTTTTCGAAAGCATGTATTGGTACCTTAACCGATATAAACATATTAATATCATTCTCTTTAACAGTGTCTAGTTGCTTACGCCGAACACTTTTTGATTGACAATTCGAGTGTCAAGTGGAAGCCACTGGATACAACAAGTGTCTACGTTGGCGTAGTTGTTGGTTGATTTCATATTATTGATTAAGTATATGAAAAATAAAATATTCAATGGTGCCAAGGCACCAAGGTGTTGAGTGTCGTATACTTGCAAGCAAGTATACGACACTCAACACAAAAATGTTAACGTTTGCGCAGCGCCTTGAGACCATTTTTTACCCTCTTCTTCAAATCAATCGCTAAACAATTGGTTTTATCGTTGGACATATTGTATTAAACATGACGCCATGTCAAGCACCTGCATCGGCAACTTATTGGCTCGATAGTCACGCACAAGGACGTCCTCACGGTCGCCGAAGACTTTCTCTAATACCGCGCCCACTTCTCAAATGTTGCGAACCGGGTTACCCATTTTTGTATGTCTACTTATCATATCTGGGTAGAACACTGAGTTTTGGATGAGCTAAACAGCTAAGGGATTGCACTGAATCTATCTTTCTCATAATATATTCTTCAATGCGATAGTGTGTCTGTTAACTTTTAATGACCCAACCTCTTTATATATCGATCATGACGAAACTTGGTAAGGAGATAACTTGTGTCCTGGATAGGGACAGGGGATTTTACCCTTGAAAAACGAAGAACTCCCACGACATTTTTAGAAAAAATACATCTTTTTTAGGGTTCCGTACCCAAAGGGTAAAAACGGGACCCTATTACTAAGACTCCGCTGTCTGTCTGTCTGTCTGTCTGTCTGTCTGTCTCCAGGCTGTATCTCATAAACCGTGATAGCTAGAAAGCTGAAATTTTCACAAATGATGTATTTCCGTTGCCGCTATAACAACAAATACTAAAAATTAAAAAAATATATATATTAAGGGGGGTCCCCATACAATAAACGTGTTTTTTTCGTATTTTTTTGCTCAATATTAAAAACGGTAACAGGTAGACGGTTCAAATTTTCACAGAATATTAACTTGTATATTACCTTTCAAAATAAATAATTAAATATCAATAAAGTAAATATTAAAGGGGGGCTCCCATACAACAAACGTAATTTTTTGATATTAACAATAAACCTCTACAAACAAAGTTAGTTTTGCGGTTCATTTCGTCTTGTTTTTAATACGTCATAAATCGTAAAACTTACTACAGGTTTGTACGGAACCCTCGGTGCGCGAGTCCGACTCGCACTTGGCCAGTTTTAAAATATTTTAATTGGCGAAGATTTAGTGAGATCCGCATTGGTAGATATAACCTAGGGAATCCCTAGTAGGGATATACTTACTTCATAGTCACTCGTGAATGTACAGCTACGTAGAGGTTTACGAGCTTTATAATATAGGTACTTAAAGGCTTTATACAAAATGTTCATTGCTTATTCATGTCTTATGCATATAAGTATACCTACTTAATGATACATCGATTGTCTCCAACTCTCGATCTCTCGATGTTTCACTCAGGTGAAGCGATATCAACAGAACTAATATAACTAGCAAGTGCGCGATTAAAATAGATTGACTTGTCATCTTAACGTACTAACTACTTAGGTACCTTTAGAGAAGTTTCTAAAGATATGAAAGATTACTTTCAAGACTTTTTATTATGGATTTTATGCAAATGGGACCATAATTATTATAGAGATAAATAAGATGTTATGAACTATTTAATGAGTTTTTATATAATGGTCATTAAATAAAGCTATCAAATCGACAACTCTTTCCGTCGTTTCTATTTTATTTCTTACATAAAAAATAAAGGCTTTTAATAGGTACATATATAACTTTAAACGCTATAACGTGTACCGGCCGGGCTCAAATAGACAAAAGTGAAAGAAAAGAAAATGATCAAAATATGTTGACCTAGCCTAAGATGTTAGATACAAGTTAGGTGCCTACAGAGTTTTGTATGAATTAGGTATATCTATTCCTAAATGCTGACTGGCCGATCCTCGTGGGCACATCGAAATAATTGATAATTGGATTATTTTATTATAACCGCCACTTTCTGTGAAGAAGAGAATTTGTCTACCTACCATCTGTGACCTGTGTTAGATAAACACAGTAGACCGACAACGTTTAATAGGTACCTACGGGTTCTGCTAGGGCCCTGCCGCCTCTCATAAGAAGAGTCTGTATTAGCACAGAATACGTAAATGAGTAGTACCTTTCATGAGATAGTAACCCGGTCACTATCTAAGTAAGTAATTGGTCTATGGATAGAAACCTTTCCACCACAGACCTTCATCTGAGTAACCGAAGTCTGTACCTGTTTCATTACAAGGTCTGCTTGTTGAAACTTGAATTAATCAAGAGATCTAGATAGCAGATCGCTCGCTTAGAAAGTCTTAGCGGCGGACCATTAATCAACAGAGTTACACCATTCTTTGAGAAGATTAAGATTAAACGATAACTATATTTACATGCCACTAGAAATAAGATTAAGCTGTAGGTACCTATACCTAAATTTATTGTGCAGGTTGACGAAACATATAATGGGGAGTGGATAAGGGTTAATAGAAGTGTCCTAAATTTTGTTTCCTTTGTTGCCAAACAAAGTTGCCAAGAATTACTTTCTAGTTCTTATGTTCTGCTTTTTTGTTTTAAAAGATGATCCTGAGAAATTGGTATAAGAAGGAAGAGGCTTGAAGAAATAAAATCAGCAAAGCTACAAATGCCTCAATTTTGAACCAAGTAACTTTTCGACATGACTTTCACTTTTAGGTATTAATTTCAGGTATAGGAATAATAAGCAGTGATTTTAGCCGTAAATGCGAGTGGATAGGAAGACCAATCTGTCTGAGATTTATCAATAAAGCGTACCTTCTAAACTTTGCTCGTATAACTTCACAGAGTTTATACGAACAAGTACCTACGAGTACATAGTTGATAGGCCAAAACACCTATGCATAATATAATAATTAATTACTTATTCTATCAAGTGCCACCGTATAAACGTTTCATATGGCTCGACAATGGATTCCAGGCTGTGTGGGCAGAACAATGCTTGAATATTGTTGGGCTATTAAATATTCATCGTCAAAACACTGCACTTATGATTGTTACCAGCCTTGGGGCCGTTTGATTCATTATTGGTTTGCATTATAAGTAAGTTCCACTATGCCAATCAAATTAAGAGATCACAGAACTACGAGATCATTCATTATTTATCTCTGTAGAAGCTGCTTTCCGCACCAGTGGTAGAGTCCTGACTCCTGACATCAAATAAATCAAATATATTATAATAAATATTATAAATGCGAAAGTTTGGATGTATGGATGTTTGTTACTCAATCACTTCCGAACGGCTAATCGGATCTGGATGAAATTTGGCACAGAGGTAGATTATTGTATGGAATAACACATAGGCTACTTTTTATCCCGGAAAACGAAGGAGTTCCCGCGGGAACCAAAAAACCTCAATCCAAGCGGACGAAGTCGCGGGCATCAGCTATTCAGCTAGTATTATAAATGCGAAAGTTTGGATGGATGTATGGATGTATAGATGTTTGTTACTTAATCACGCTCGAACGGCTGAACGGATCTGGATGAAATTTGTCACAGAGATAGATTATAGTCTGGAATAACACATAATATATAGGCTACTTTTTATCCCGGAAAACTAAGGAGTTCCCGCGGGAACCAAAAAATTATTATCATAAGTGACACAAGTTTTCTTATATGAAATAAACTATGGAAATACCTAAATCATTTCATTTCATCCAATCGCCAGCCCACTAAGCACAAATCTTTTCTTAGAATATGAAGGGTTTCGATAGAAAGTGAAAATTGCACAGAGTTACTATTATATTAATATATACAAGTAAGTACCTCATACTTCTAGGAAGCGGTCGATGATGTCAATATTCACATCGCGTTTTATTCGTAAACTAGAATCATCCGTGAGAAGTCTGCGAATAGTAGGAAGCCAGTAACAATGGCACTATTGCATTAAAATTGTGTGCCTATCTGAGTAGGTACCTAATCTGCAGATCTATAGTTTTAGAAATCTAGGCCTTTTCAATTAACTTACGATCAATTTTTAGTAGCTACAAAAAAAAAAAAGTGGCTGTGACATACGGACGGACACACAGACAGACAGACAGACAGACATGACGAATCTATAAGGGTTCCGTTTTTGCCAAATTTGGCTATGGAACCCTAATTATGATACTTAATAAGTAAATTTTGCGTCGTCACTTCACATCGTAAGTACCTAAACATACGTAGGTACATGAGACATTACTTAGGTACGTTTTCATAAGATAGTTAGGTGAAGAGAAGGGAATCAAGAGAATACACACATGAACATACTTACCTGCATTCCGTTAACTCCTTTTTATTTGGGAAAAACGTCGAAGTAAATACGAATTTATTAAGTATGCTGTAGGGCGTAGGCTACCAATAGATGTGTAGTTTTCTCACAAGTAACTTAGTCATTTGGAAACGGATGCTGTGAGCGAATAATATGACTCAATATGTTGGCATTTATAAACATGAAGTTGAATATTATTTAAATTGTCTTAATCAATTGGTAAATTGATCGGATAGGTCAACATAATGACACTTAATTATGACCTTCTCTTATTAACTTAACTGTAGGTTCTTAGTACTTAAAGTTGCAGTAGTTTTTTGCAAGCAAGAAGCCCTTGGCTTTTATTACCTACCGGTAATAATATTATTAGATTACAAAAAATAGTTCAAATCCGAAATGAGAAAGCTCACTAGCTATTTATGCAAGCTTTATATGGTAAACCTCCAAAAGAATAATGTAAAGCTGATTTTTCCCACAAGTGTTCTTTAGGGTCTTAGAACTATTTCCTACTCATCATTTTTGCCATTGCCGGCCTTTACCTAAGTCTTTTAGGTTTTGTGTAAATTACAAAACACCGCGTTCGGGGAGATATTTTAGGGGGGAGAGGGAGAAGCCCACATCCTAGGAATGGGGATTTTTGAGGAATTACTTCTAAGACCCTAAAGAACACTTGTGCCCAAAATTTGCTTTAGGTACATTATTTTTTTGGAGGTAAATGTTTATTATTCCCGTACTACACGTACTTACTACTTACCTATACTTAGTTGTTTCAAGAAAATGAAAATTTTGTAGGTACAAGTTGGATCTATCTGTTTGTTTTTGTTATTTCTTAAAAAAGTTTCCATACTAAGGTTCTTGTTTTAAAAAAAATATTTTCTCCTCTTTCCAGTTGAAATATACCTGTCACCGGTGGAGACGCACTGCAGCAATGTGGACTACTTCATTCCCGACGAGAACAACGAGACAAAAGGGCTGTCCGACGATGCGATGAACAGGTAAATCCTTACTATTCCATACTATGTTATTATAAATGCGAAAGTGTGTCTGTCTGCCTGCTACGCTTGCACGGCCCATCTGTTCAATCGATTTTGATGAAATTCGGTATAGACCTAGGTTACATCCCGGGGAAGGACATAGGCTACATTTTATGCCGGTTAATTAAAGAGTTCCCGTGGACGAAGTCGCGGGCATCAGCTAGTTATTAATATGCTTACCTTTTTACGATTGAAATTTTTTCACTTTTCATGTTACGAGTAGCTAAGCGTGGGGCGGACTAAACTCTAAGTTGACCTCTAGGGACAACAGTTTCCTTTTTAATTCTCGGCCGTCTTGCACAATGGGGGCTATCGCGTATGAATTTGCCGCTAGGGGCGCTGGTGTCGCGTGAGGTCCAATATCATTCACTTTTCACTGGTTTTGGCGGGCTTCGTGACATAAATTATAATTTCTTTAATTTACCTGTTGAAAAGTGATCTCCTTCGTGAAATTATCGCAAATATGGATTATTTGGCGATGAATGTGAACGCTTTGAAAGCGGAATTAAGAAAAAGAGGCGCAAAAATAGGCGGCCTCAAAGAGCAGCTAATTCAGAGGTTAGTTTGTTTACTGTTTCCAAACTTATTTTTTGCCAAAAGTATGCTTGTTTGCCGAGGTAACAGCTATGTTTTTTCTTTTTACATATATTTACCTAATTTAAGTATTATATATATTTACTTACTAAGACTTCTGCATGAAAGGTTATGGGTTTCATGCACATCAAGGACACACTTACTACATGATATTGAAATATACCTATGTCTCTGGTTATGTACCCACAGTAGGTATCACTAACGAGAACACACCTATCTTGGGATCAGATTACTATGTGTGAGATGACCAGAATTTAATAATAGTAGGTATTTCTCTTGATTAATATTAGATGTTTCATTTCAGGTTTCTCCAGAAGGATTAATTGGAGAACTAACTAACAGTAATGGAAGTGAAATGTACTTTCTCTTTATAAGATGAGTTTATCAGTGTGATAATTATTATAAGCACATAAAAATGATCAATAATGAATACTTATTGCTTGAAAGAAAGTAGCCCCTACTATCATACATACATGATACCTGCTATTGCTAGAAAATTTTCCAGCTTAATCTAGTATCTACCATTGTTTAGTAGTTTCAACTAACAACTCAACCATCTTTCAGTATCATATCCATTGTATGGATTTAAGTACAATGTTTAATATTTTTTTGTATAGCAGTGTGTTTTAAAGGGAAAGGGAAGGATAAATATAAGTTTAATAAGTAATTAATTTATTTTTATTTTATTTATTAAGTGCCTATATAATTAATTCCTCAGAATCCTGCGAATTCCTGCGAAACGCCACTAGCCACTGTTTTAGAACAGTTTTATCTTTTGGAAACATGTGTTCTCCTTTTTTTCCGAACAAAACGGAACTGCACAACATTGCGGAACTAGCTACTCGATATTATGATGATAGTTATAAATTATTAAACATAATGAGATTCAAGATTTAAAACTTTGTTTCGGCGCCGATCTTATAAAGTCGCCTTTGACAGCTATACCTCTGGGCCTTAGTCAACAGTGGCGCCAACTGGTGAGCAAAGAAACGATAGTCCCCATTGCCTAAAGTGATTTAAATTGTGATGCCGTCACTTTTTGATAAGTTTATTTCAGGGTAGACATGAAAAGGACAAGTATAGAAAATTTAACTCGCAACACAAGGCCCACGGCCTTTGTGGTTATTATCAACAGTCTAAAAAGTTAATAAGATCCCAACTTTTCGATGTTCCATTTTGAAAGTTTCTAAGATTTTTTAAATTTCAATTTACTGTAGAAAATCCATTGATGTATAATTTTATGAGAAAATGGAACTGAATACAACTTACACTGCTGCACTGGAGATCCTTGATGATCGTAGGTCAATTTCTAGTATTTACTAAAAAAAGTGAATACCTAATAGTCCAGGCGAATTAGCTTGTATTGAAACGAAAAAAAACAAAATTGTTAACAGGATGGGAACAGTTGGAAATGGTAAAGTGGCGTATAATAAACGTAAAAAAAATAAATGCGTGAGCAGGGGCGTTTCCAGATAAACATGGGGGATGAAAAGGGGTGGAATTTTGGATTATTGCGATTTCCGGCAAAAGTTGAAGTTGGAGAGAAAAGTGTACAATAGAAAAGTGGTAGATCATAAAAAGATCTACAACTTTTGTATTAATAATTTTTTCACATAACCTCAAAATCTCCGAGTAAAATGCGAAAAACCGCTTTTATCGTTTTTTATTTTTCATTTACACAAAAATAATTTTATTTCGACGAAACTTGGTGAAAGTATACCTTTTTGTGTCTGAAATATCCACAAATTTTTTCAGATAAAAATATTAAGAGACTTCCGAGATAATCACGATTTTCGGCCCAAAAAAATATTTTTCAAATTAAAATTCTCCTTAGGAAAATTGTCGTAGAGACTTCTTTCAGGTCGCAATTTATTCGTTTTGAGTTATACTTTCTTGTGAAATAATAAAAAAATACAGTCCCCATTTAGAAACATGCTCAAAAATTGGAAAAATCAAAAACTGAATTTTGCAACCATCGTTTTTTTACTAAATGTTAATAATTTGTTTAAATTTTCAAATAATTCTTAAAAACTAATTGCACTATTCAATTGTACGGAAAAAAATAGATCCTTAGTTTTATTATTTGATAAAAAACTTAATTTTATATTTACATTAACAATTAGTAAATGAATGTAGTTTACATTAATCGAGATTTTTTTTAATACATTTGTAAATTGATCATCCCTTTCTTCAATATCGCTTCTATTTGTAATTTCATTATCTTCTTCTTCTTCAATATCGCTCGGATAACCTGAGGATTCTTCTGATAATTGATTTTCAGTGATTAAGCAAAGGCCCGGCTGCTCCTTTCCTTTTAAAAAACATTAAAGGGGGACATAACCTAATAACTAACTAATTAACATAACCTTAAAATGACAGATTTTAACTGAATATATACTGCACTGCGAATGACTGTTTCTTTTCGCACAAAATCTTTACATTTATGAATTCCTAACCTACAAAAGTAAAATTTGAGAATGCATGACAAGAACGCGCGAAGTAGCTAGTAAATACAATACTTTACAATGTATGTACATGAGTATATCAAGTATATATAAAGCATATAAAGTGTCACAACTACAACAAAAACAAAATAGTATATATAATAAAGTGTCGCAATAACAAAGCTTATATTGACTGTGAAGACGCTACACGTTCAGTTATTTAATTCAAATAATAATTTTATTTATCATACCTGTTACTCCAAATTTGTATGCTTGTATCAATAAAATGCCTTGTTGTATCAATGAAATGCCGTATTGGGAATAATGGCGTCTTCTGCGTCTCCAGCTGGCTTGTAAAGTGATGCGTACGTGCGCATCGTACGCGAGATGTGGTTGTCGAAAGCACGGGCTTCGATGTACTGATTTATGTACAAAAATTGTGTGGTTCAGACAATTGTTTGAATGTTGAAAAAATTTCAGAAGATTTCGATGAATCCGAAGATAATTCTGCTGAAAAGGAGCAGCCGGGCCTTTGCTTAATCACTGAAAATCAATTATCAGAAGAATCCTCAGGTTATCCGAGCGATATTGAAGAAGAAGAAGACAATGAAATTACAAATAGAAGCGATATTGAAGAAAGAGATGATCAATTTACAAATGTATTCAAAAATCCTCGATTAATGTAAACTACATTCATTTATTAATTGTTAATGTAAATATAAAATTAAGTTTTTTATCAAATAAAAAAACTAAGGATCCCTTGTATTTTTTCCGTACAATTGAATAGTGCAATTAGTTTTTAAGAATTATTTGAAAATTTAAACAAATTATTAACATTTAGTAAAAAAAGGATGGTTGCAAAATTCATTTTTTGATTTTTCCAAGTTTTGAGCATGTTTCTAAATGGGCACTGTATTTTTTTATTATTTCATAAGAAAGTATAACTCAAGACGAATAAATTGCGACCTGAAAGAAGTCTCTACGACAATTTTCCTAAGGAGAATTTTAATTTGAAAAATATTTTTTTGGGCCGAAAATCGTGATTATCTCGAAAGTCTCTTAATATTTTTATTTGAAAAAATTTGTGGATATTTCAGACACAAAAAGGTATACTTTCAAGAAGTTTCGTTAAAATGAAATTATTTTTGTGTAAATGAAAAATAAAAAACGATAAAAGTGGTTTTTCGCATTTTACTCGGAGATTTTGAGGTTATGTGAAAAAATCATTCACACAAAAGTTGTAGATCTTTTTATGATCTACCAGTTTTCTTTTGTACACTTTTCTCTCCGACTTCAACTTTCGCCGGAAATCGCAGTAATCCAAAATTCCACCTCTTTTCATCCCCCATGTATATCTGGAAACACCCCTGCTCACACATTTTTTTTTTTATGTGTATTATACGCCACTTTACCATTTCCAACTGTTCCCATCCTGTTAACAATTTTTTCCTAGTAATAGTGTACCTTGCCTGGTCTATAATAGTCAAATATCCAAATGTCTAACGGGTAATTTAATAACAAATTCACACTTTATGAAAGTAACGGTCACATGTCGACGCAACAAGGCCTTGCAATAAAGAGAATAAGTGGGCCGGAGTCGCCAATCTGATCAATTGGTTTAAATCAATCGCAATAGGTATTAGGGACACATTGTTTTTGCTCGCGCAATTTATTGTTTCGTATTGGTTATTGTTGCGGGGCAAACGATGACCTAGTTAAGATAACAGCTTTATTATATCAAGAGTTTGTATACATTTTTTTTTTGCAAGATAGGCTTGCGCTTGGCGACAATCACGCCTTATACAAAGCAATGATGAGGTCTAGGTTGAAGCACGCCCGCCTAGAAGAGGCCTATTCACTCTTGCTTTGAAGGTACTTAAGTTATACGTGGCAGGGAATACATGCATTGGTTTGTTAGGTTATTAGATAAACCTTTGCTGCAATTGAATCAATTTCTTTCTCATAATTTCATAAGTTTCTGCGGAAGTTTTTTGCCATACCTCAAAAAGATTAGCCCGCTACCATTTTAAACTGCATCATCACTTACCACTAGGTGAGATCGCAGTCAAGGGCTAACTACTTATGTTCCAACTAGCTATTACCCGCGGCTTCGCTCGCGTGGCTCAAGGGAACAATAACTGAGTTTTATGTGAAAGATTGTCAATTGTCAACTTAACTGTGACTGCCTGTTTGAGACATTTCACTCAGCGCTCTGAACTCTGAACTCTGCACTCTGAACTCTGAACCCTGCACTCCGAACTCTGAACTCTGAACTCTATACTCTGAAGTCTGCACTCTGAACTCTAAACTCTGCACTCTAAACTCTGCACTCTGAACTCTGCACTCTGAACTCTGCACTCTGAACTGTGCACTCTGAACTCTGCACTCTGAACTCTAAACTCTGCACTCTGAACTCTGACCTCTGCACTCTGAACTCTGCACTCTGAAGTCTGAACTCTCCATTCTGAACTCTGAACTCTGCACTCTGAACTCTGCACTCTGAACTCTGAACTCTGCACTCTGAATTCTTAACTCTGCACTTTGAACTCTGAACTCTGCACTCTGAACTCTGAACTCTGAACTCTATACTCTGAACTCTGAACTCTGCAATCCGAACTCTTAACTCTGCACTCTGAACTCTTCACTCTGAACTCTGCACTCTGTACTCTGAACTCTGAACTATGCACTCTGAACTCTGACCTCTGCACTCTGAACTCTGCAATCTGAAGTCTGAACTCTGCACTCTTAACTATGGACTCTGAACTCTGCACTCTTAACTATGGACTCTGAACTCTGCACTCTGAACCCTGAACTCTGCACTCTGAACTATGACCTCTGCACTCTGAACTCTGCACTCTGCACTCTGAACTCTGCACTCTGAATTCTGCACTCTGAACTCTGCACTCTGAACTTTGCACTCTGAAGTCTGAACTCTGCACTCTGAACTCTGAACTCTGCACTCTGAATTCTGAACCCGAATATCTCTTCTATTCTATTTCTATTTTTTAGTCATTCTTATACTTACTATTTAACCCCCAAATCACAAATCAAATCAAAATAAAATCAAATCGGGTCACAACAAGTCTGGGTTTTTCTGACAAGAAATTCTCAGTGCTAGCCCGGAGTTAGGAAGTGGGCGGTGTTGCACCCCCGTGCCTCGGAGAGCACGTTAAGCCGTCGGTCCTGCGCCTGATCTCTCTCCGGTCGTGTCGGATTTTCCGTCCCATCGGGCTATGAGAGTAAAGGAACAGAGAGTGCCCCTGTGTTTGCGCACACACTTGTGCACTATAATATCTCCTGCGCAGATGGCTAATCTCTCTGGAGATTGGCCGCCGTGGCCGAAATTCGGTCGGGAGGACATTATTATTATTTAACCCCCAAAAAGAAAATTTTTGTTTTTTTTCGTCTGCAAACTAAAGGGTTAATGCCTTTGTTTTAAGGTTTATATTTAAAAGTGATGTGTAATCGTGACTGACACCACGTGTTGTTACGAAGACAAAAGGTCTTAAATATAAATATAGTACATTCGTAATTAAACTATAATGCCTTAGTTTTACGGTTTATATTTTAATATTAGTTTTCACTTCTATCGGCAGTCCTGACTGCCAATTTTTTTTACTTACTGAAAGCGTAGCAGACAGACAGACAGGCAGACAGACAGAAACACTTTCGCATTTATAATATTAGTATGGATATGGATTAGTATGATACGATGTTACTAACACACAGACACTTACAGACAGATGTTACTGACAGACAGACAGACAGACAGACAGACAGACAAACAGACACACTTTCGCATTTATAATATTAGTATGGATTAGTATGGATAAGTATGGATTAGTATTTAGTATGATACGATGTTACTAAGGTAGCACATGTTACTTTCCTTGTCCTAAAATAAATCTTAACGTCGGCTAACCTGAATGTGGGCTAACCTGAACGTGGGCTAACTTGAATATCAGGTAACGTGGACGTCGGCTAACTTGAACGTCGGCTAAATTGAACGACAGCTAACCTGACCGACAACTAACCTGAACTTCTGCTAACCTGAACGTCGGCTAACATGAACGTGGGCTAACCGGACGGGTATGATAACCTGAACGTGGGCTAACCTAAACGTCGGCTGACCTGAACGTGGGCTAACCGGAAGGTTATGATAACCTGAACGTGGGCTAATCTGAACGTGTGAACGTGGTAACGGTGAAAAAAATGCGAGAAAAAGAGCATACTATCCCACAGGATCTGTTAGTCTTTCCAGGATGAAAAGTGGCCTGTGTCACTCTCCAGGTTCTCAAATATACCCATGCCAAAAATCACGTCGATCCGTTGCGCCGTTGCCACCTAATTGAAGAAAAATGCGAGAAAAAGAGTATGTTATCCCACAGGAACTGTTTGTTTTTCCGGGATAAAAAGTGGCCTATGTCACTCTCCAGGTCCTCAAATATACCCATGCAAAAAATCACGTCGATCCGTTGCGCCGTTGAAGCGTGATTGAAGAAAAATGCGAGAAAAAGAGCCTGTTATCCCACAGGAACTGTTTGTTTTTCCGGGATAAAAAGTAGCCTATGTCCTTCCCCGGGATGCAACCTATCCCTGTACCAAATTTTATCAAAATCGGTTAAACGGTTGGGCCGTGAAAGCGTAGCAGACAGACAGACAGACAGACAGACAGACAGACACACTTTCGCATTTATAATATTAGTATGGAAGTATGGATATGGATAGTATGGATATGGATATGGAAGTATGGATGGATGATACGATGTTACTAAGGTAGCACATGTTACTTTCCTTGTCCTAAAATAAATCTTAACGTCGGCTAACCTGAATGTGGGCTAACCTGAACGTGGGCTAACTTGAATATCAGGTAACGTGGACGTCGGATAACTTGAACGTCGGCTAAATTGAACGACAGCTAACCTGACCGACAACTAACCTGAACTTCTGCTAACCTGAACGTCGGCTAACATGAACGTGGGCTAACCGGACGGGTATGATAACCTGAACGTGGGCTAACCTAAACGTCGGCTGACCTGAACGTGGGCTAACCGGAAGGTTATGATAACCTGAACGTGGGCTAATCTGAACGTGTGAACGTGGTAACGGTGAAAAAAATGCGAGAAAAAGAGCATACTATCCCACAGGATCTGTTAGTCTTTCCGGGATGAAAAGTGGCCTGTGTCACTCTCCAGGTTCTCAAATATACCCATGCAAAAAATCACGTCGATCCGTTGCGCCGTTGCCACCTAATTGAAGAAAAATGCGACAAAAAGAGCCTGTTATCCCACAGAAACTGTTTGTTTTTCCGGGATAAAAAGTAGCCTATGTCCTTCTTCGGGATGCAACCTATCCCTGTACCAAATTTCATCAAAATCGGTTAAACGGTTAGGCCGTGAAAGCGTAGCAGACAGACAGACAGACATACAGACAGACACACTTTCGCATTTATAATATTAGTATGGATATGGATTAGTATGATACGATGTTACTAACACACAGACACTTACAGACAGATGTTACTGACAGACAGACAGACAGACAGACAGACAAACAGACACACTTTCGCATTTATAATATTAGTATGGATTAGTATGGATAAGTATGGATTAGTATTTAGTATGATACGATGTTACTAAGGTAGCACATGTTACTTTCCTTGTCCTAAAATAAATCTTAACGTCGGCTAACCTGAATGTGGGCTAACCTGAACGTGGGCTAACTTGAATATCAGGTAACGTGGACGTCGGCTAACTTGAACGTCGGCTAAATTGAACGACAGCTAACCTGACCGACAACGAACCTGAACTTCTGCTAATCTGAACGTCGGCTAACATGAACGTGGGCTAACCGGACGGGTATGATAACCTGAACGTGGGCTTACCTAAACGTCGGCTGACCTGAACGTGGGCTAACCGGAAGGTTATGATAACCTGAACGTGGGCTAATCTGAACGTGTGAACGTGGTAACGGTGAAAAAAATGCGAGAAAAAGAGCATACTATCCCACAGGATCTGTTAGTCTTTCCAGGATGAAAAGTGGCCTGTGTCACTCTCCAGGTTCTCAAATATACCCATGCAAAAAATCACGTCGATCCGTTGCGCCGTTGCCACCTAATTGAAGAAAAATGCGAGAAAAAGAGCCTGTTATCCCACAGGAACTGTTTGTTTTTCCGGGATAAAAAGTAGCCTATGTCCTTTTTCGGGATGCAACCTATCCCTGTACCAAATTTCATCAAAATCGGTTAAACGGTTGGGCCGTGAAAGCGTAGCAGACAGACAGACAGACAGACAGACAGACAGACAGACACACTTTCGCATTTATAATATTAGTATGGAAGTATGGATTTATAAATTTATAAAATTTATAAATTTATAAATTTATAATATTAGTATGAATTAGTATGGATAAGTATGGATTAGTATTTAGTATGATACGATGTTACTAAGGTAGCACATGTTACTTTCCTTGTCCTAAAATAAATCTTAACGTCGGCTAACCTGAATGTGGGCTAACCTGAAGGTGGGCTAACTTGAATATCAGGTAACCTGGACGTCGGCTAACTTGAACGTCGGCTAAATTGAACGACAGCTAACCTGACCGACAACTAACCTGAACTTCTGCTAACCTGAACGTCGGCTAACATGAACGTGGGCTAACCGGACGGGTATGATAACCTGAACGTGGGCTAACCTAAACGTCGGCTGACCTGAACGTGGGCTAACCGGAAGGTTATGATAACCTGAACGTGGGCTAATCTGAACGTGTGAACGTGGTAACGGTGAAAAAAATGCGAGAAAAAGAGCATACTATCCCACAGGATCTGTTAGTCTTTCCAGGATGAAAAGTGGCCTGTGTCACTCTCCGGGTTCTCAAATATACCCATGCAAAAAATCACGTCGATCCGTTGCGCCGTTGCCACCTAATTGAAGAAAAATGCGAGAAAAAGAGTATGTCATCCCACAGGAACTGTTTCTTTTTCCGGGATAAAAAGTAGCCTATGTCACTCTCCAGGTTCTCAAATATACCCATGCAAAAAATCACGTCGATCCGTTGCGCCGTTGCCACCTAATTGAAGAAAAATGCGAGAAAAAGAGTATGTTATCCCACAGGAACTGTTTGTTTTTCCGGGATAAAAAGTGGCCTATGTCACTCTACAGGTCCTCAAATATACCCATGCAAAAAATCACGTCGATCCGTTGCGCCGTTGAAGCGTGATTGAAGAAAAATGCGAGAAAAAGAGCCTGTTATCCCACAGGAACTGTTTGTTTTTCCGGGATAAAAAGTAGCCTATGTCCTTCCCCGGGATGCAACCTATCCCTGTACCAAATTTCATCAAAATCGGTTAAACGGTTGGGCCGTGAAAGCGTAGCAGACAGACAGACAGACAGACAGACAGACAGACAGACACACTTTCGCATTTATAATATTAGTATGGATTAGTATGGATATGGAAGTATGGATATGGAAGTATGGATATGGATGATACGATGTTACTAAGGTAGCACATGTTACTTTCCTTGTCCTAAAATAAATCTTAACGTCGGCTAACCTGAATGTGGGCTAACCTGAACGTGGGCTAACTTGAATATCAGGTAACGTGGACGTCGGCTAACTTGAACGTCGGCTAAATTGAACGACAGCTAACCTGACCGACAACTAACCTGAACTTCTGCTAACCTGAACGTCGGCTAACATGAACGTGGGCTAACCGGACGGGTATGATAACCTGAACGTGGGCTAACCTAAAAACGTCGGCTGACCTGAACGTGGGCTAACCGGAAGGTTATGATAACCTGAACGTGGGCTAATCTGAACGTGTGAACGTGGTAACGGTGAAAAAAATGCGAGAAAAAGAGCATACTATCCCACAGGATCTGTTTGTCTTTCCAGGATGAAAAGTGGCCTGTGTCACTCTCCAGGTTCTCAAATATACCCATGCAAAAAATCACGTCGATCCGTTGCGCCGTTGCCACCTAATTGAAGAAAAATGCGAGAAAAAGAGCCTGTTATCCCACAGGAACTGTTTGTTTTTCCGGGATAAAAAGTAGCCTATGTCCTTTTTTGGGATGCAACCTATCCCTGTGCCAAATTTCATCAAAATCGGTTAAACGGTTGGGCCGTGAAAGCGTAGCAGACAGACAGACAGACAGACAGACAGACAGACAGACACACTTTCGCATTTATAATATTAGTATGGAGTATGGATATGGATATGGAAGTATGGATATGGATGATACGATGTTACTAAGGTAGCACATGTTACTTTCCTTGTCCTAAAATAAATCTTAACGTCGGCTAACCTGAATGTGGGCTAACCTGAACGTGGGCTAACTTGAATATCAGGTAACGTGGACGTCGGCTAACTTGAACGTCGGCTAAATTGAACGACAGCTAACCTGACCGACAACTAACCTGAACTTCTGCTAACCTGAACGTCGGCTAACATGAACGTGGGCTAACCGGACGGGTATGATAACCTGAACGTGGGCTAACCTAAACGTCGGCTGACCTGAACGTGGGCTAATCTGAACGTGTGAACGTGGTAACGGTGAAAAAAATGCGAGAAAAAGAGCATACTATCCCACAGGATCTGTTAGTCTTTCCAGGATGAAAAGATGCCTGTGTCACTCTCCAGGTTCTCAAATATACCCATGCAAAAAATCACGTCGATCCGTTGCGCCGTTGCCACCTAATTGAAGAAAAATGCGAGAAAAAGAGTATGTTATCCCACAGGAACTGTTTGTTTTTCCGGGATAAAATGTGGCCGATGTCACTCTCCAGGTCCTTAAATATACCCATGCAAAAAATCACGTCGATCCGTTGCGCCGTTGAAGCGTGATTGAAGAAAAATGCGAGAAAATGAGCCTGTTATCCCACAGGAACTGTTTGTTTTTCCGGGATAAAAAGTAGCCTATGTCCTTCCCCGGGATGCAACCTATCCCTGTACCAAATTTCATCAAAATCGGTTAAACGGTTGGGCCGTGAAAGCGTAGCAGACAGACAGACAGACAGACAGACAGACAGACAGACAGACAGACAGACAGACAGACACACTTTCGCATTTATAATATTAGTATGGAGTATGGATATGGATATGGAAGTATGGATATGGATGATACGATGTTACTAAGGTAGCACATGTTACTTTCCTTGTCCTAAAATAAATCTTAACGTCGGCTAACCTGAATGTGGGCTAACCTGAAGGTGGGCTAACTTGAATATCAGGTAACGTGGACGTCGGCTGACTTGAACGTCGGCTAAATTGAACGACAGCTAACCTGACCGACAACTAACCTGAACTTCTGCTAACCTGAACGTCGGCTAACATGAACGTGGGCTAACCGGACGGGTATGATAACCTGAACGTGGGCTAACCTAAACGTCGGCTGACCTGAACGTGGGCTAACCGGAAGGTTATGATAACCTGAACGTGGGCTAATCTGAACGTGTGAACGTGGTAACGGTGAAAAAAATGCGAGAAAAAGAGCATACTATCCCACAGGATCTGTTAGTCTTTCCAGGATGAAAAGTGGCCTGTGTCACTCTCCGGGTTCTCAAATATACCCATGCAAAAAATCACGTCGATCCGTTGCGCCGTTGCCACCTAATTGAAGAAAAATGCGAGAAAAAGAGTATGTCATCCCACAGGAACTGTTTCTTTTTCCGGGATAAAAAGTAGCCTATGTCACTCTCCAGGTTCTCAAATATACCCATGCAAAAAATCACGTCGATCCGTTGCGCCGTTGCCACCTAATTGAAGAAAAATGCGAGAAAAAGAGTATGTTATCCCACAGGAACTGTTTGTTTTTCCGGGATAAAAAGTGGCCTATGTCACTCTACAGGTCCTCAAATATACCCATGCAAAAAATCACGTCGATCCGTTGCGCCGTTGAAGCGTGATTGAAGAAAAATGCGAGAAAAAGAGCCTGTTATCCCACAGGAACTGTTTGTTTTTCCGGGATAAAAAGTAGCCTATGTCCTTCCCCGGGATGCAACCTATCCCTGTACCAAATTTCATCAAAATCGGTTAAACGGTTGGGCCGTGAAAGCGTAGCAGACAGACAGACAGACAGACAGACAGACAGACAGACACACTTTCGCATTTATAATATTAGTATGGATTAGTATGGATATGGAAGTATGGATATGGAAGTATGGATATGGATGATACGATGTTACTAAGGTAGCACATGTTACTTTCCTTGTCCTAAAATAAATCTTAACGTCGGCTAACCTGAATGTGGGCTAACCTGAACGTGGGCTAACTTGAATATCAGGTAACGTGGACGTCGGCTAACTTGAACGTCGGCTAAATTGAACGACAGCTAACCTGACCGACAACTAACCTGAACTTCTGCTAACCTGAACGTCGGCTAACATGAACGTGGGCTAACCGGACGGGTATGATAACCTGAACGTGGGCTAACCTAAAAACGTCGGCTGACCTGAACGTGGGCTAACCGGAAGGTTATGATAACCTGAACGTGGGCTAATCTGAACGTGTGAACGTGGTAACGGTGAAAAAAATGCGAGAAAAAGAGCATACTATCCCACAGGATCTGTTTGTCTTTCCAGGATGAAAAGTGGCCTGTGTCACTCTCCAGGTTCTCAAATATACCCATGCAAAAAATCACGTCGATCCGTTGCGCCGTTGCCACCTAATTGAAGAAAAATGCGAGAAAAAGAGCCTGTTATCCCACAGGAACTGTTTGTTTTTCCGGGATAAAAAGTAGCCTATGTCCTTTTTTGGGATGCAACCTATCCCTGTGCCAAATTTCATCAAAATCGGTTAAACGGTTGGGCCGTGAAAGCGTAGCAGACAGACAGACAGACAGACAGACAGACAGACAGACACACTTTCGCATTTATAATATTAGTATGGAGTATGGATATGGATATGGAAGTATGGATATGGATGATACGATGTTACTAAGGTAGCACATGTTACTTTCCTTGTCCTAAAATAATCTTAACGTCGGCTAACCTGAATGTGGGCTAACCTGAACGTGGGCTAACTTGAATATCAGGTAACGTGGACGTCGGCTAACTTGAACGTCGGCTAAATTGAACGACAGCTAACCTGACCGACAACTAACCTGAACTTCTGCTAACCTGAACGTCGGCTAACATGAACGTGGGCTAACCGGACGGGTATGATAACCTGAACGTGGGCTAACCTAAACGTCGGCTGACCTGAACGTGGGCTAATCTGAACGTGTGAACGTGGTAACGGTGAAAAAAATGCGAGAAAAAGAGCATACTATCCCACAGGATCTGTTAGTCTTTCCAGGATGAAAAGATGCCTGTGTCACTCTCCAGGTTCTCAAATATACCCATGCAAAAAATCACGTCGATCCGTTGCGCCGTTGCCACCTAATTGAAGAAAAATGTGAGAAAAAGAGTATGTTATCCCACAGGAACTGTTTGTTTTTCCGGGATAAAAAGTGGCCTATGTCACTCTCCAGGTCCTTAAATATACCCATGCAAAAAATCACGTCGATCCGTTGCGCCGTTGAAGCGTGATTGAAGAAAAATGCGAGAAAATGAGCCTGTTATCCCACAGGAACTGTTTGTTTTTCCGGGATAAAAAGTAGCCTATGTCCTTCCCCGGGATGCAACCTATCCCTGTACCAAATTTCATCAAAATCGGTTAAACGGTTGGGCCGTGAAAGCGTAGCAGACAGACAGACAGACAGACAGACAGACAGACAGACAGACAGACAGACAGACAGACACACTTTCGCATTTATAATATTAGTATGGAGTATGGATATGGATATGGAAGTATGGATATGGATGATACGATGTTACTAAGGTAGCACATGTTACTTTCCTTGTCCTAAAATAAATCTTAACGTCGGCTAACCTGAATGTGGGCTAACCTGAAGGTGGGCTAACTTGAATATCAGGTAACGTGGACGTCGGCTGACTTGAACGTCGGCTAAATTGAACGACAGCTAACCTGACCGACAACTAACCTGAACTTCTGCTAACCTGAACGTCGGCTAACATGAACGTGGGCTAACCGGACGGGTATGATAACCTGAACGTGGGCTAACCTAAACGTCGGCTGACCTGAACGTGGGCTAACCGGAAGGTTATGATAACCTGAACGTGGGCTAATCTGAACGTGTGAACGTGGTAACGGTGAAAAAAATGCGAGAAAAAGAGCATACTATCCCACAGGATCTGTTAGTCTTTCCAGGATGAAAAGTGGCCTGTGTCACTCTCCAGGTTCTCAAATATACCCATGCAAAAAATCACGTCGATCCGTTGCGCCGTTGCCACCTAATTGAAGAAAAATGCGAGAAAAAGAGTATGTCATCCCACAGGAACTGTTTGTTTTTCCGGGATAAAAAGTGGCCTATGTCACTCTCCAGGTTCTCAAATATACCCATGCAAAAAATCACGTCGATCCGTTGCGCCGTTGCCACCTAATTGAAGAAAAATGCGAGAAAAAGAGTATGTTATCCCACAGGAACTGTTTGTTTTTCCGGGATAAAAAGTGGCCTATGTCACTCTCCAGGTCCTCAAATATACCCATGCAAAAAATCACGTCGATCCGTTGCGCCGTTGAAGCGTGATTGAAGAAAAATGCGAGAAAAAGAGCCTGTTATCCCACAGGAACTGTTTGTTTTTCCGGGATAAAAAGTAGCCTATGTCCTTCCCCGGGATGCAACCTATCCCTGTACCAAATTTCATCAAAATCGGTTAAACGGTTGGGCCGTGAAAGCGTAGCAGACAGACAGACAGACAGACAGACAGACAGACAGACACACTTTCGCATTTATAATATTAGTATGGAAGTATGGATGTTATAAGCATGGAGCTTGTAGATCTTTCTTGGCTGAAAACTGGAAGAAGAACGTTCAATAGTGACTGTTTTAGGGTCCCGTACCTCTCGTGCAAAAAAATCGGTGAAGTGCGAGTTAGGCTCGCGCACAAAGGGTTCCCAACCACCACACAATATAAATTATTTTAGTTAATAACAAGAAAGATGTCATAACATCACGTAATCACCTGCGAAATAAATGAACACTGAAAGTTCTACTTATTTAACTATGGTTTCCAGGCTACACATGGCGCGGTCCACGGTGGCACTGTTCATCGTGGCGTTCCTGTCCCTGTTCATCGCGTTCTGGACCGGCGTGGTCGGCTGCTGGAAGCGTAGTCCGGGCAACATCACTGCCACGGCCATTTTGATGCTCGTCACATGTTAGTATATTATAAATCAAAGACAAAAGCTACACATGGCGCGACCCACGGTGGCGCTGTTCATAGTAGCGTTTCTTTTCCTGTTCATCGCGTTCTGGACCGGCGTGGTCGGCTGCTGGAAGCGTAGTCCGGGAAACATCACTGCCACGGCCATTTTAATGCTCGTCACATGTTAGTATATTATAAATCAAAGACCCTATGCTAAACATGGCGCGGCCCACGGTGGCGCTGTACCTACATAATAGCGTTCCTTTCTCTGTTCATCGCGTTGTGGAGCAGCGTGGTCGGCTGCTCGAAGCGTAGTCCGGGAAACATCACCGCCACGACCATTTTGATGCTCGTCAGGTCATGTTAGTAGGTATATGCTTTAAGTGCACATTCACACCAAAGGTCCGTATTTACAGGAACGTTTTAAACGGATTTATCGCTTATGCTCGCATCACTACGGAGGTTATTGTTCACTGTAGATATTACAGGACACATATAGGATACATTAATAATAACGCATTGGGTTGTGTGTTACCGCCATACAGATTAGGTACATTAAAAATAACGCATTGGGTTGTAGTTTTACCGGATCTGGAATACCGTCGTATTTGTGAACTCGCTCCTGTAACTACATACGCTTAACAGAGCGTCGTATTTGCATAAGCGACCAAGCAGTTAAAATAAAGATTTTAAATAACGCTACATTCGCCATCGCCTAATAGAATCCGATAAAAAGGACCGCTGTATATTTTGTCAAATCGGTAATCTTCTTCATTGTAATTTTCAGGTTTGCTATCAGCTGGTGCAATGGCGTTATGGCACGGCGTGGAGTTTTACGAGAAGGAAAAACTTGTAGGAGAAGAATACTTTCAGCAGTGGCCTAATGTAAGTTTCGTCCACCACCACTACAGCCCATTAACGTCCTACTGCTGGGCACAGGCTTCCACTCTCATAGGAGAGAGGGAATAAGAGCTTAGACCCACCACGCTGCTCCATTGCGGGCTGGCGGGCTTTAACGAATATTATCATGTTAGTGATAATAACCGGGACCGACGGCTATTAAAACTAAACTAAATTCCTAAGAATCAGCCGAATGAATTCATAAGAATAATATACGATGGACGTTTCATTGAACAATCGGTTCTTTTTTACGAGCAATGCTATTGCTCTGAATTTAACAGATCATTGCGAAGGTTTTCTCTTATTTTTAGGGACATAAAATCCTAACTCTGTGTAAATAGAGGATCTTGTTCAATTCCAATGGAGTCCAGCCTCATGAAAACTGGGATGGTATTTAGTACCTACCATGTACCTATGGAACCTAGTCATGAGACATTATACGCTTTGTCAAGACGATTAATAGGTTTATCTATCGGTAGATGTACCCGTATATTATGTGCCATAAATAGTATATTATGATATTATCTATGGGTAGATGTCTTAAGTATAAACGCCGATACCTAATGAGATGAAAAAAGGAATCATAACGTTTCGCAACTAAATTCCAATTAGCAGATATAAATTAACATTTTCTATTGTCATTATGATCACATGATTAAGTAGTTGAACAAAACAAAACAGGTATTAAAAGACTACTCTTCGATATGGTACGACTGGTCCTACATCTTGGCTTGGTTATCCGTTGGTGTATCCTTCGGAAGCTCCATACTTTTCTTCTCCGCGGCTGTTTGCCTCAGCAAAGAAAAGCGACGAGAACAGCAGAATAACGTGCAGTATATAATGCCAGGTTAGAGGGCCGACGACATTTTAGACGACATTTTGTTTGTCCGCCATTTTGTGGAAGCGGTGATTGATTAACGCTTAGCGGTTAAGGATTTATTTTAATTTAAGGCCCGAACTCTTGTATATTTTTATATGCCTTCATTTTTAATTGTGTATAATTATTTATTTTATTTTTATGTAAGTAAGTAAGTAGGTATATATATTTTAGCGACATTTATTTATTTATTTATAGGAGCTACGATTTCAATGAAAAAACTTAACGTATTAATTATTAGGTACTTATTATAGTTATTATATATAAAATTATTTTAAGTATAACTATGTATATCTTATTTGTATAAAGATATCTACCTACCCGAGACCTTCTGAATTTCCTGTTCTGAAGCAATTATTATTTAAATATTTCTTATTTATGTACTTTATCAGTGTAACGATTTCGTTAATATTTATTAAGCATATCAAACATAGATAATACATACCTATATATTTTTATTACTTGTATAGTAAAGATTTTATCGTATAGGTACCTACTTAGTTACTTACCTAACTTTAATTTAATAATAATAGTTATTATGAAGGCAATTTTAACTTACTTAGTTCTAAGTAATAATATATTATCTACGGTAAGTCTCATACTAACAAAATGCTTTCTTTTTCTTTTCATGTTTCTTCTGAAACGTGGCTACTGCGTATAACGGACTACGGATATGCGACCGAAAAAATTATTCATTTTAATAAAATAAAATGCGCTATCTTAATATCTGGTTTACGCCAACGCCATAATACTAACTCGCTTTCCAAATTATTAACATATGGGATTTGTATATACCTACATAATCAACTATTTTCACTAATTTTTAAATTCATTCATTAATTTTGTCTTACGAGATTTTTCTACTCTATACATATCTTGGTCACGCCAAATACCTACTCTACGTCAAATAAATTGTATAAAAATGAAACACACCATTACAATATTATTGTACCTATTAAAATTGATTTTATGTTTGTCGTAACAATTGTTATTTTTTACTTTGTAAATATATCTTCATTCTCTGAACTGAACGGGTGAAAATATTAAAAAAACTGGAATGACAAAAACAATGACTAATACAAATTGAAAATATTTTATTTAATCCAATTTTACTCTACACAAAAAATATGCAACATTATTTTAATTTGGCAACTGAAATTCATGCAAACTACCTTAATTCTTACCAAAACAATACATCCCTGCCACAATTGAAACCAACTAAATGAAAACGTCTTCGTTACACCAATTTAAAAACCCCATATTAAACCCCAATCTCTTTGGCCTTTCTTATTAAAAAAAAACAATCAACGTGCCATTTTTACACACACCCAACTCGACCACGGTCATACTAATAAACATAAACCTACTACATAAATCCTACCTATAAATCCTAAACACGGTTCTGATAACACATCTCAATCAATTTGGCCAACACGCACAAAACCACACCCCGCTGTGTATGGTAAACCGGTATAAACCAGATATTGCGTGAGAGCGTGCGCGTGTGGTACGACTGGTCGTACATAGTGGCGTGGTGCGGCGTGGCGCTGTCGCTGCTGTCCGCCATCTTGTTCTCGTCGGCCGCCATTTGCTTGCGCGGCGAGCGCGAGAGGGAGGAAGCGCTTAATATGCAGTACCTCATGCCGGGTAAACGCTTTTCTCATTAAGGTTGAGGCCAAACGATCGTACCTAATCTTATAGAACGTGTAGGGGTCTCCTCAAATCCATCGACGGATAGTAGGTAGGTCAGGGGCCTTATTAGTTATGTAACAATGATTGGCAATTACTTTTGATTAATTAAATACTCTTCTGCTATTGGCCAAAATCCATTGTCGCAGCACGAATATAACGCATTCAGCCAATCAAAACAATTGAGACTGTAACAATGACGATTTATGCAATTTTTACATATCTTATTAGAATGTGCTTACTGATGCTAGAGTTAATAGAACATTTCATTATGAGAGACAATAAATTGTCCTACATGAAATAAAGACAATCGAGTTACTGATAAAACTACATACTTACTCATTTAACCACTTTTGGCCTCTGCACGTCTACTTACACCAATAAAAAAATTCGTTGTGCGTCCTGTTCAGAAAACTAAGAAGTTACTCATAAAGTCAGTATCTCTAAGAAAATTTCTACGCGACTTCGATTTTTCCGAGCACGTCGCACAACAAAAAATGTCATTATTAGTGGACGCGGAAAGTTTCATTAAAAAAAAATCATTGCTCCATTGGCTTTACTACCACTAATATATTGATTGGCTTCAAAATTCACTGCTTCGGTTGTACAGGAAAGTGGTAACTAAGTTGACAGGGTTGACTGCAAAATCTCAACTGTCTGGTGATTGCACAAGAGATGTCATGTCAAGGAGCGCTCTACCTCTTTTAAACCGACTTCCAAAAAGGAAGAGTTATCTACTCCCATCTATGCGTACCTGCTTTTTGTTTAATAAAATGATAATGCCAGAATCAGCCACATTAGCGCGTTGGTAATATACGGATAACGTACGTTCATTTTTAGTACATCATTTAATATTTTTTTTTGAAAAATACACCTTGCGAGTGTGATATGACCTAACGCCATATTGTTTAGCGCCAAAAACGTATAAAAGTTTCAGAGCTGTCAATTCAGTTTAAGCCTCACCTACAACCGAATTGGCACCAATTTATTTTGAGTGAACAAATATTTAGTAATGGGTACGAGTTAAAATCCAAAAATTGATTGGGTTAACACATTGATACATAATTACAAAGTCTAGTCCGTTAAAAGCTCCTAAAGGAAAACACAATCTTTTGTACATATTTGTCTCTAATGAATGGTTTTCTGGGTGCATGATGTATGTGGAATGTTATTTTAAAGGTGAACGGAGGAATCCTTAACGATCTCTAATATATTTTTTTAATTTTCTAAAGTACTCAGGTATTATTTCGTTTCTTAACTTGCAAGGTTAAAAATTCCAAGGATTTCATTTATTAGAGTCCCGTGCTTCTCAAAGGTTAACCCACGATGAATTCTGGTGCTTTTTTATTGCAAGATAAAAATGGTTGCGCCTGACGCGCTTGCCTAGAAGATGCCTATTCACTCTTACCTGGAAGGTATTTAATACGTAACAAATAATAAGAAAGTAGCAAGGAAGGGCATTCTATAATTTGTTTTGAGCAGTATTTTTATCATCTAAGTACAGAATAGATTCTCATCTGGTGTGTACAGTCACTTTAAAACTATACTGGGTACTAATCGATATTTTACGCGTTCCACAGTGTATCCGCAGAAGCAACAGTACGCCTACGCCGGGTACCCGCCACCTCAGGCCTACCCCGGACCTTACTACCACGGCTCCCAATACGGGCCCTACAACTACTGAGCATGCGACCAGATGAGGGACCTCGTGGCGGCGCACTTCGCCAACGCCCCCGCCCCGCAGGCACCCGCGCGAAACCCCTCCCCGAACCCCTATCCCTGCAACAACCCCTATCGACAACCCTCCACCTCCTCCGTCGAAACATACAACTCCCACCGGAAAATAAAAAGACCCAAACTCGGTGACAAAAAGGTCTACAGACCCGTCAGACGTCACACGCTATCGCGGATAGACGAGACCCCCCCGCAGACTTTGAACCGACCGAGATCAAAATCCCTCCAGCATTCCGCGGATTTCTCGTCCACTAGACCCATGATACGATCTAGATCGAACGTGTCTGCAGATACGAGTCGAAGCGTACCCGTTTGTAACCAAAGTCAGGATATAGAAAATCAGATAGAAAGCATTAGTCCTCAATACGCTGAGCCAAAAGGTTTCGACTCTGGTTCTTCGGACGAAAGACCAGCTTCTATGATGGACTTGCCGATTATGGTCCCTTTAGACCCTGTCACGGGCGCGTACATACCCTACCCGGAATACGCGTATTACCACGACGACGATAGCAGATTAAACCGTTTCAAGTGGAGGTGCAATAAGAAAAAACCGTCTTCCAAAGCCAACAACCTGTTTCTAGCTTTCATGTACTGAGCGCGGATGTTTGCAAGGAGTTATACGAAATGGTTTACGAGTTTCGAACGAATGCCGTTACAGTGTATGACGCCACACCCATGGTTTTTTTTCTGTAAAAGTTTTTCGGACTGTTGAGATCAAATTAATTATGACCAAAGGTATGTAGGACAACAAGCTGTTAATATAGGTGATTATACATTTTTTTGCACGATGAAAATTACATATAAACATGAAGGCTTTCAAAACTAATTAATTTTATTTCAACAAAATCCTCATCGCGGAAATCTTCGTAGACTGTGAAACAATCATACACTGCTTTTGTAATGGGTGGCCCGAATCTGGTAGAATATGATTTAAAGTAGTACTTATTGGCACATTTTATAACGGCTAAAGCAAAGGTTGTTCGGGGGTGATAAGATGCTACGAACTAAATTTTCAACTAATTTAAGGTAGTCAAATGCTCAAATAGGTATGTCGGAATCAATAAGCAAAAAACTAAGCGAGAAGCTTACATATCAAAAGAATAATTCCATTATTAGTATGATCTACAGAATCAAAACAAGAAATTACTTATTACCTATACGTGTAAATTGTACAAAATAGTTGGTTCTGTAAAAACTACAGTAAGTATGATTTGGCTTGATTCTCGACTCTAGTAGTACCTACGTGTAGAAATGTGGACCAGTATGGATAGTGTAGTAAAAACGTAGCATCGAACATACTTTTGCTTTGCCTCTGATCACGGCTATACGAAACTCTAACACCACCGTCTTCGAAACTTGATGCGTTTTCCATTTTTTTTTCGAACAAAATGTTACGAATTTAGTAAATAATATAATATAGTTAAGTATGTATATCGAGAAGAGTAGGTACTTTTAAATTAGGAGTAAGTCGTCCACGACTCCGCCATAAGTTTATCGAAAAAAAAACAAATCTTTTAGTGTTTAAGATCTTCGTAAGATGTTTTATTTTATTGAGAGAGTAAAGGGTGAATGTTTGAATGTTTTGTATCAGTGCCTTGGGACAAAAAAATGCTCATTATACTTATATGTATACATATTGAATAAGAATAAAACATATCTTTATAGTAGTATCTTGATAAAACTCTTTGGATAAACGATTAAAATCAAAATGGCGCTGATATTTTTTTTATTCCGACAGGTCTTTAAGTTATAAATCAAGATTTCCTTTTCTGTACAGAACATTGTGAAAATAATAGAATAGTACATTACATCGCGAGACCGGGAAGTACGCGTTTTCTGGTCGAGTGTTAGTTAGATGTAATCGGGGGGCAGAAATGCTCTCCCGGTCGATGTGTGTACTTATAGTGCTTTTCTAAAAAATGAAACAAGTGACTTTTTTTTAAATATATTTAAATAGTAATGTAATTAAAATAAAGTAAATAAAAAAGCAACCTACATATGAAATATTAAAAGTTAAATTAGTTATATTTGAATTACTAATTGAAATTGGTTTTCCGGGTACATTTATGTTTGTTTAGCTAATTCGGCCTCCGCTCTCAGAAAAGGAGGCGTACAATCTAAATCCATAATATCATCCTCACTCGAACTCATTTTTTCGTCACTTTTAAATAATAAATTATAACGATTAGGTATGTAGTTAATTCCCGCCTTTCAAAATTATAAAGATAAAAAATAAATATTATACTTTTAATTATTTTTTTTGCGCTGTGAGTGCTGAACGCGTAATACGGTAGAGTTCCAAATTTAAACTATTTAGGCCAAAGAACATTATAACAAGTTACAAGATATTCAGGAAGAAAGATTCCAAATTCAAAACTTATGATATGTAATGAAAATACATACATTCTTTACTGGCCTAGGCCGGGAAGTTTAACTTTCGAACTCATTTACAGGGTATGAAATGTGCACATTTCATATCATTTTTTAGAAAATACATAAACAGATTATGAATGTTCTTGCCTATCCCCCATTTTTATAATGAACAAGCGAGAGGCAATAGAATCAGCGCCATCTTGAATTAATTTGTTGAATATGGAGTATTTAATACTTACCTAGTTAATTTTGTTCCAATTGTATTTTAAGGTAAAACAAAAATCCAAAAGAAATAAGTTTGTATAATTTTAGTATTTTGTACAATAGATATTAAAAAAATATAATTTCTTTTCGTTTGATTGAATTCCGACTGATATTGATTATAATCGTCCTTTTTATGACATATTGAAATCAAAATTCGCCGATTTCCTCATTACTGTATTTTATCACATTATAATATTACGTTTATAGTCACTTCGAATAAATAATTCTTTTAGTTAAGCGACACTGTAAATTAATCAATTTAGATTTATATTGGTACTATTATGATTATTGGAGATTTTTGTGTATTTTCAACTTGAACAAGAATTTGTATTTATAATTTCAAAAATAAAAATAGTAAAATTAAACAAGTCTTTTTTTCTGAACCCATTGAGTTATAAATCATAGAGGTTATAAACCTTAGAAGTTTAGATATCTATTTTTTCTTCAGAGTACCTACCTAAAATAAGATAGAAGAGGTAACCAAATTTAAAAAAACCGGCCAAGTGCGAGTCGGACTCGCGCACCGAGGGTTCCGTACAAACCTGTAGTAAGTTTTACGATTTATGACGTATTAAAAATAAAAATTACGTTTGTTGTATGGGAGCCCCCCTTTAATATTTACTTTATTGATATTTAATTATTTATTTTGAAAGGTAATATACAAGTTAATATTCTGTGAAAATATGAACCGTCTACCTGTTACCGTTTTTAATATTGAGCAAAAAAATACGAAAAAAACACGTTTATTGTATGGGGACCCCCCTTAATATATATATTTTTTTAATTTTTAGTATTTGTTGTTATAGCGGCAACGGAAATACATCATTTGTGAAAATTTCAGCTTTCTAGCTATCACGGTTTATGAGATACAGCCTGGAGACAGACAGACAGCGGAGTCTTAGTAATAGGGTCCCGTTTTTACCCTTTGGGTACGGAACCCTAAAAAACAGACTAGAGAAAACTTTGCCTCACTGCTCAGACCTTTCTTAGAGTTTAGCTTCAGTTTTCATACTTAAGTCTATGATTTTAACGGCTGATGTTTAGCAAAGTCAAAGTACAGACCTCAGCCTTAGGTACAATAGGTGGCAAAACAACGCCCGCAATCACCAAGGATTATTTTCTTAGGCAATTCCGATCCATTAGTCTGAGCAGTGTAACCAACGAGTGTATCAGACGAACGGCCCGATTGTCTAAACAAATCGTAATCATTTGACAGCTTAAAACGTATTACTCGAACAGCAGGGCGATTATGTAAAACCTGCACCAACCATTGTTACAGTATCAATTGTGATTGGCTGAATTTATGGTATTCTCGCTACGTCAATGGATATTGTCCGATAGCGGAAGAGTGTTAACCAATCAGAGGTGATTGCGATCGTTACACTGTAGCTGTCATTTTTAGCCGATCGCCCTCCTGCAGAGCGATCGGCTATAAATTGTCGCAATATCACATCCAAAAATGTCCTAAAGGATATCCATTGTTACAGTCCTTATAGCCGGCTTCACGTAAGGTTTTTCAGGATTGTAGCAATGGGTCGCTAACCACAGATTACTAGTCACGAACTCTGAATATCGATATTTTGGTAGTGCAGACCTATTTATAATCCGACTAAATTTGAATGTCTATGGTAATCATGTGGTAATCTAGCAAATTAAGTAGACTTGACAGTCTTCCAAATTTAACTGCGTTACCTATTTCACTAAGTAATATTTTAGAGTCTGTGTTTTCTTGTGATTTTCTATTTATTAATTGGCTTTGTTTTATAATAAATATAATACAAAATACTTAAATATAAGAAGCGATGCGCCTAAGATAGTAGATTTTCTTTTTACGATGCAATCAAAGATACCATAAGCTAGAGATATCTCGAGATACCGAAATTGTCTATGGATATTTTCATTTTAATCACAGAATAAAAGTTAATTAAAATTAATTGTGAGCGGGCAATGTTTCTAGCTTTATGTTCTATTGTATTGTTTTCAATAAAGATTTAAAAAAAAAGTAAGTACATAAAGTCTACTACCTACTTACTTAATTCTTTTATAACTAGATGATTCCCGCGACTTCGTCCGCGTGGATTAAGATATTTTGATTTCCGCGGGAACTTTTTAATTTTCCGGGTAAAATAGCCTATGTCCTTCCCCGGGATATAACCTACCCCTGTACTAAATTTCACCAAAATCGATTGAACAGACAGACAGACACACTTTCGCATTTATAATATTAGTATGGACGTTATAATATTACTTATTATTAATGAATTGCATTGGTATGTATTTGGTCGTACAATTTTTATATTTTTTTTTATAGTGTGAGTTGGCAATACTGCCAATGAGAATATTTTATTAGCTAGACGGTAGCTAGTAAGTACGGTATACCTAATAAAATATACCTCTATAGGTAAATTGTCAATAGAATGTCTTATATTAAATAACATTTTGAAGCCATTTCAATATAGCATACCTACTTGCTTGAAATAATAGTATTTTCTATTTTTACCTAACAAACAATCTATTCGAGCCTTTTAATCCTTATATTATATTTATTTTAGCTATTAAAGAGTCGTAAAACGATTAATGGACACCTTATGTCACCGCTAAAAACACCTCCCACCATGTATCAATGAAAGCCTAGTTTGACGTGACGTTTGTCATGGTCCGTAAACGACATCTTACTTCAAAAGTCTTACGTGATACCAATTTTCAGCAATTAATTCTATCGATAGTTAACTGCATCAATGTCAAAACATTTTTTTGTCCTCAACGATCCTTCACGGACAGCCTCAGTGATACGTGAAGCCAAAACCATGTTTTGACATTGATGCAGTCCTTTAATGATTGCGACAATTTATAGCCGATCGCTCTGCTGTTCATTTTCAGGAGTTCATACATGCTTTTTGACATGCAAGCATTGACTTACCAATACCTTAGACGCACCATCGAAACGCAAAAAACGGCACGGTAAAATTGTCCACAAACAGATATTGTGAACAATTTTCGCCTCAGTCGCGCTTGAGTACACTAGGCGACAAAAAGTCGTTTGTGTCGAATTGTTATTACAAAATTGAACCCTAAATATAAAGCTATATGGTTGGTTTTTGTGGACCGTTTGGTGTCTCAGTCTATATTATCTATAAATAGCTGTGTTTGTTTAAGCGATTGTGGACGCTTTTTGAGTATTAATTTGTAGGTAATGTTGTATCCTTAGTTGGTAAATCGATGCATGCAGGCATCTATGAATTCCTTAAACAGGCCGAATTATACGTTTGACAAACGATTACGATTACGATTTCCTTACACAATCGGGGGACAGAGCCTTGTGTGTGCACATGTGTGCCGCACACTGCAGAACAATGCCGCACAGTGGTGGAATCGCACCTTACAGTTGTGACAAGTAATATACGAGGTAATCTAGCAGAGGTCAGGTAAATTCTAAATGAAAACCCATATTAAAAATTTAAAAAAAAATTATATATTTGGTCTCTATAAAAATATTTAATATGGCGTATGGATGGAATGGAATGTTTGCAATTATCACATATGCTTAATATTAAAATGACTTTATTACTGAATTAATACTTAAATTACCTTTATTATTTGAACACTTCAAAAACTCACACAGGCACACAAAAAAGGAATTCTTAAAAAAAAGCCTCCATTAGGAAGAAAAACCAATGAAAATGATCGAAAAGAGAGAGCTGTCAAAGTTACACCACAAAGAACTTACTATGTCCAAATGTCGATAGGTAATCGCACGTTCAACATTTTTTAATGAAAGATAACAATTAATGCAGAAATCTGATCATCATTATTTTGTTTTGACATTATAGTTCAAATATTTATTTAATTATGTAGGGTGCGTTCCGAAATACACTGAGAGCACTGAAAGTCCCCAGTAAAGAGCACTGCCAGTGCTCGCAGTGCTTATAACGGAACGCACACGTAACTATCTATGGATTAGTTATAACTATTATATACGTCCATGCTGTAAAAGCCTTTCTTAGTTTAACATAATATCGATACTTTATATATTGTTCGGTAGATAAGTACTTTCTGAATCGAAGCTTCACAATTTGTAAAAGCTTGCAATTATATTTTAATTACCTATATAAAAAGAATTGAATAAAATTTACTTAGATCCATTTGCTTAGGTAAAAATACAGAAAATTTATTGGTAGGTAGGTACTACGTCAGAAAGAAATAAAAGTTACAAAAAAATATATGACAAATATAGCCAAAATGAATTGAAGTATCCTACATATCAGTATCAATCATAGGTCCCGGGTGTGACAACGCATATTTCCTTTCTTGAACAGCTGTTACTTTTTAAACGGCTCTAGTGCGAAAGGATTTCATATCGCTCTCAGTGACAAGCATAAGGGCGTATATATCGATCTGTTCTCTTTGAGCTTCTGGGATAGAATATGAGAAACCTACCTATATAGCAGTATCGATCATAGGTCCCGGGTGAGACAACGCATGTTTCCTTTCTTGCACAGCAGTTACCAACTTTCTATACGGCCCTAGCGGTAAGCCAAGGGATTTCATGTCGCTCTCAGTGAGAAGCATAAGGGCGTCCAGGTCGATCTGTTCGTCTTTAAGTTTCTGTGCGTATTGTGCGAGGCCCCATGCTGTGAGGAACCGTTCTAGGGATGAGAAACCATTTTCATCCGCTTCGCCTTCTTCGTCCGATGTTAAGGTTGAACTTCCTGTAACAACAACGACTGGTCAAGTGCTTGACACAACATGAATTACGATGCGTCTGTTCCGTCGTTATGCTTGTGAAACCGTCACCGTAAGTCCAGGGAATATTACAAGATGAAGAAGCTAGAAATATAATAAAAAACCATCATATTTACTACCCCGTGCATGAGTGTTTTGAACGATAGGATTAATTATAACTGTTCTAAGTACCCTTAAATTCCTGGTATTTTTAAACCATTTCTCTATCGTACTTTTCATATTTCGAGACAGTTTGAATATCGGCTAAAGAAAGTGTAAAGCAAGGTAAGGCCTCGTGTTCACCACGGGACAAATGTCCCGCAACGCGTGTCGCTAGAGATGTCGTCTGTATAAGACTTTTTTTGACGCCATAACGTCTTATAAATCCATGAACACCGGCTGCACGCACGAAAAAGTGTCACGTTCCGCCTGAGCCTGAGCGTGCAAGTGAGAGCGCGGAACAAGCGATAGAGAGGCACGATCGGCCCAAGCGTTGGCTTGTGACACATTTATCTCTCTTCTCGCGTGACGTCAGAGCTAGCAGTTCGAATAGTTCTGCTACTGGAACGCCGCCACGCGAGCTCCTTCGAGAACTTCTAGTTATCACGTAAAACTAACCGACTTTATCAGACAACCAATTTTTTTAAATATTTTATGATATCGACAATAGGGAGTCAACAAACATGCAATCCCTTTGACATTTTTTTAATTCTCCTACAAGTTAGCCCTTGACTGCGATCTCACCTGATGGTAAGTGACGATGCAGCTAAGCTGGTAGTGGGCTAACCTTATTTACGGAGTATGGCAGTTACCGCTAGTCGGTTTCAACACAGCATCGTACCGGAACACTAAATCGCTTGGCGGTACGTCTTTGCCGGTAGGGTGGTAACTAGCCACAGCCGAAGCCAGACCAGACCAGAGAAAATTCACAAATTATAAATTCTCAAATTGACCCTGCCGGGAATCGAACCCGGGACCATAGAGTAGGATCCCACGTTAAGGCAACAGCGCTCAACACTGCGCTAGGGAGGTCATCATCGAATTTACGTAGCACTTTTAATCTGACAAATTAAAAGTGTTACGTAAATTCGAGACTCTGATCATGATAATGACGAAGCTCACCAGATTGTGTGGAGTTCCATTCGGCGGGCTGGTAAGCGTGTCTGGCGGCCAAGGAACCCGCTGAGCCTATAGACAGCTCTTCGCTCGCGGGTAACGCGCTAAAGGTAGCTGTTATGGATCGCCTGGAAAAGACAGATAACTTTGGATAAAACTTTACACGCTTGGATATTGTGTTGATGATACCAGCATTAAACATTTTTAGTAAATCATTTTAAGAGTCCTCGTGCAAGTGGGCCTTAGTGAAGTTTTTTGATGCTGTCAATTTTTGTTACGTTTATTCTGGGGTTGACATAAAATGAAAATAGCCGTAGAGACAATTTAACTGCCTTGTGCAAGCGGGCCTTAATAGTTATTTTTTGAGATGATCATGGAGTGTAACGCTGGAATTTTAGTTTTTGTTTTGAAGCCTCGGGCGACTTTAATAAAAAGTAAAAAAGAAACTGTACTTAATTTAAAAATAAATGCATAATTCAAACGAATAATACCTAAAAGCGACACTTCCGAAGCCAGGCCTGTCGAATATGCTGGCTGGTTCCTGCAATAGCACTTCTTGTCCGATACCGCTGTCTTCATTCTGTGCCGCCAAGAAGTCCGGTTGACTCGCTGACCTGTGAGGAATAGTGCATAGTGCAGGTGATATTGTGGAGTATTGTATGACGTGAGTGAGTTTTGGGTTTTTCTGACTAGAAATTCTCAGAACTAGCCCGGAGTTAGGAAGTTGGTGGTGTTTCACCCCCGTGTGCCTCGGAGAGCACGTCAAGCCGTCGGTCCCGGTTATTATCACTAACACGATAATAGTCGTTAAAGCTCGCTAACCCGCATTGGAGCAGCGTGGTGGGTGTAAGCTCTAATTCCCTCTCTCCTATGAGAGCGGAGGCCTGTGCCCAGCAGTGGGACGTTCATGGGCTGTAGTGGTGGGTATGACGAGAACGACGTGTCGAAGCTTTGGGAGTCAGGGTATTACCACAGCTCCACAGCTAAGCAACTAACTAACAAAGGATCTCAGAGTAGGTGCACTAATAGAAACTGTACACTAATAGATGCACTTGCACACAAATAGATTTTGTATTGAAAATTCGGACAGCTTAGAAATACCCTGCTCAATCACGCCCCTGTCACCACGTCAACCATTTTCTTCTGAAGTAAGGATGAAGGTATGCCCAAGTATTGGATAGAAGCAGGCAAGTTCAAGATACGCACCCTTATAGATAGATTTACCTTATAGATAGATTTACCTTATAGATAGATTTACCTTCTGTGGCGGATTATAGCGAATTAAACTTCTAGTTTTTTCAATGGTATGCCCAAGCAATGAACTAACTACAAAGGATCTTAGAGTAGGTGCGCTAATATAAACTGGGGTAAAAAACTGAATTCGACCTTTGGGATTTCAGACCTGAGACATAGGTATCCCCCAGAAGTTAAACCCCTGACGCATACAAGATGTTTGCTGAGCCTACCTCGTGAGCGCGGGTTTCTTCGGTACGGCCTCAGAGAACACGCCCGCAACGGCGCCGCATTCATATCGTACACCTCGAAGTCGCGATGCAGGCCGCTCAGCGAGATTATTGATTACCCCTTGTTGTTTCTATGTCCCTCTTTACCTCGTTTTTCTAATTGCGAGAGTCCATGACTCTGTCTTATAATTTGGCAGGGATAAAAATGCGATGGGGCTTCTGAGACTTCTACTGAACCTAAAGAGGGTAGCAGGAAAAAGGTGGTTGAGGAAGGCGTAGGCGGTAGGACGGTGTTTGCTGGCGCGCTCTGCCCAGCAGTGGACGCATGTTACGTCCTCCGTACGTACGTACGTACGTGTTATGTGTGTTATGTAAGCGTACCTCGTGAGCGTGGGTTTCCTCGGCTCGGCCTCAGAGCGTTGCTGCGGGCCCGCGCCGAAAGTGCCCACGTACATCAATTCCGAGTCGCGACGCAGACCGCTCAGCGAGGTTATCGATTACGCCCTGTGGTTTCTATGTCCTTCTTTACCTCGTATTTCCCATTGCGAGAGTCCATGACTCTTTCTTATGATTTGGCAGGGATAAAAATGCAATGGGGCTTCTGAGACTCATACACTACTTAAGCTATTTGAAGCTAAACCTAAAGAGGGTAAAGGGTGTATGAGAAAGATGGAGCACGGTGTTTACTGGCGCGGTATACCCAGCCGTGGACGCATGTTATGTATAGTGACGTACCTCGTGAGCGCGGGTTTCCTCGGCTCGGCCTCAGAGAACACGTCCGCGACGGCGCCGCGTTGCTGCGGGCCCGCGCCGAACGTGCCCACGTACATCACTTCAGAGTCGCGACGCAGACCGCTCAACGAGGTTATCGATTACGCCCTGTGGTTTCTATGTCCTTCTTTACCTCGTATTTCTCATTGCGAGAGTCCATGACTCTTTCTTATGATTTGGCAGGGATAAAAATGCAATGGAGCTTCTGAGACGTATACACTACTTAAGCTATTTGAAGCTAAACCTAAAGACGGTAAAGGATGTATGAGAAAGATGGAACACGGTGTTTACTGGCGCGGTATACCCAGCCGTGGACGCATGTTATGTATAGTGACGTACCTCGTGAGCGCGGGTTTCCTCGGCTCGGCCTCAGAGAACACGTCCGCGACGGCGCCGCGTTGCTGCGGGCCCGCGCCGAACGTGCCCACGTACATCACTTCAGAGTCGCGACGCAGACCGCTCAACGAGGTTATCGATTACGCCCTGTGGTTTCTATGTCCTTCTTTACCTCGTATTTCTCATTGCGAGAGTCCATGACTCTTTCTTATGATTTGGCAGGGATAAAAATGCAATGGAGCTTCTGAGACTTATACACTACTTAAGCTATTTGAAGCTAAACATAAAGACGGAAAAGGATGTATGAGAAAGATGGAACACGGTGTTTACTGGCGCGGTATACCCAGCCGTGGACGCATGTTATGTATAGTGACGTACCTCGTGAGCGCGGGTTTCCTCGGCTCGGCCTCAGAGAACACGTCCGCGACGGCGCCGCGTTGCTGCGGGCCCGCGCCGAACGTGCCCACGTACATCACTTCAGAGTCGCGACGTAAACCGCTCAGCGAGGTTATCGACCGGCGCCCTGTGGTCTCCACCTCGCCGACCTATAATAAAGTAAGGAAAATGACATCCATACTAATATCACAGCTAATATTATATTGCTTGCTACACTTTTACGGTCCATTTGTTCAACAGATTTTGACGAAATAGTCGAAATTTCGAATCCACGCGAAGATGAGGACGATGCGATGTTTTCACCGCGCGAATCAGCAGTGTATTACGTTATTTACAAAAATTAATTATAACAAAACAAACATATATCTACCTATTTGAAATTATTAGCTTTCAAATCAAATCAAATCAAATCATCTTTATTCAAAATTGGTACCTACAAAGTACACCTTCTGAACGTCATATTTATAAAGAATAAGAATTGATGGTGATAATTAACAACGGTATCTTAAGACTAAAGCTACGAGGGTTCCAAACGCGCCCTGGTCTGAGAAGAGCCCACAACAAACTCAGCCGGGGGGTTTTTTTTTTTTACTTTTTGAGTAAATGAACCAAGTTACCTCCAAAACTGCCCTAAAATGGTGATTTTCAATTAATATAATTTTACTATATTATTTCATTGTAGTAAGGCTTAAATAATGGGGACATAAATCGATATCTAGTTCAGTTTTAGTAGCACTGTAATTTAAGTTTGTATCGAAAAGCAAGTAAGAAGTCTAACGTTGGCCGCATTTATATTACTTTAAAATCATCTTTAGCGGCAGTGCTCTTCCCCAAGGTGCCGTTGCGCAGTTTGCTCGCTAGTGCCTTCTTGTACACCGCGCCTCGGCCTCGAGCACCCGAATTTACAGTGCCTACCAACGCGCTGTACGTCGGCCTAGGCTGCTCTTCTAGAAGATTACCTGGAAAAAGATCATTCATAAAGATTATGATCATTAAGTTAATCTTAGTTTTCTACCTTTTCACTGCGATCACCCTAAACTATAGATGGGTACCATCCTAATTACGTGAAATTACGGAACCAGCGTTCACCTGTGTGTGCAGGGCGATTGTGTAAAACCTGCATCAATCATTGTTACAGTCTCAATTGTTTTGATTGGCTTGAATTTATAGTATTTTTGCTGCTTCGAAATCCGATGACCGCTGTTATAAAGCACATGATATTTCATTGCTTTAAAACACACCACCCGAATAGGGGGAACTTAATATAAATAATAATAAATATTATTTTATTTGCAGGAATAGGCCTTAAAAATAATATTTCCCTTACATATTCTAATTTCCACCATGTACCATGGTGTGCAAATAATTATGTATTTTTAAGTTTAAATTTCATTAGATTTATATGATATTATTGGTCGAATGGCAGAGGAGATAGCGTGATCAGACGTTAAAGAAGTTGAAAAAATAATCTCTATTCGAACAGACTATACGACTTACGTTTATGGGATGTGCGCTGGGAGTGCGTTCATAAGGTGCGTACACAAAACGCAACGTTAGTGAAATAGCAATAAGTTCCTGCGGTTACATACCTTGACTGGTCGATCGTATCATCTTCTGCTTCAAAGCCATCAGGACGTTGCTGGGTCTATGCGGCATCGTCGAAATCTCTTCATTGTAACTGTGATCCCATTCCTTCGTCAGTTTCTTTAATTCCTTTTCCGCCATAACCTCAGCTTTACTTTGTCTCTTTGTGTATTGTTTTTGTAACTTTTCGTGGTCCTTTTTCGCCTTTTCCTTAAGAGATTTAGCTTTTTTTCTGTAAAAGAAACAGCATTCAGCTGTAGACATATTTTTGAGGTTAAGTATTGTTTTATTACCCCATATAATTTCCCTTTTTCGTAGATTATCGCGTTTCACCGAAATATTAACGGTAACGGGTTTAGCAGCTCAGTTAACCTCATACGTGAGATTTACAGAAAATATAATTCCAGTGTTGAAATCTAGTTTAAGATAAAATTATTCGTAACACGTTTTTGTCACACAAACTTATGTATTGGATTGCCACAGTGTTCTAAATAAATTCTTGATACGGAGATGAGATTTCAATAATAATGATAGTGATGACTTATCATCGGCTATGGCTGATAAAAGTAGTTGTTTGAAAACAAGCAAGTTAAATAAGAACGCTGCTATTAATTACACCTATGTCTTGAAATGTAAACATCAAAATTAATGAGGAAACAGGTATTTTAGCCTACATTATTCCCTAGTGCCCCCATTGCTTGCTCTAGGAAGTGCAGAAGGTATATCGTTTCTGCCGTTAAATGCACATATTTCTTGAGACGCATGTCCGTACGTCCATCGCATACATGTCAGCACCGAAGATCCATAAAGCTTGGTACTAGAATGCGCAGTATATCGTCTATGCTGTTGATAAGCGCAAGTTCTCGAGCGATAATATGTTATCAGCTAAATTAATAGGGAAATTCTGTAACTTACTTATCATTATTCTCTAGTTTCCCCGTCGCTTGGTCTAGGAAGCGCAGTATGTCGTCTCGGCCATTGATTGCAGCTAGTTCTTGAGCACTATGTCCGTCTACGTCCATCGCGTACATGTTAGCACCGAAGTTTATGAGGAATGTCACACATTCTTTGTGACCCCTGGCCGCAGAGAGATGAAGTGCCGTGTTGCCGAAATAATCAGCTTTGTCGGGCTCGCCTCTATAAAATAAAACAGGCATTTATGTATTTAAAAGGATAGGTAAGAGAGGCTAGGTAGTTTTAAAATAGATTAGATAGTTACTAGAATTTAGATTTAAATGTATTAAGTAGTTAATTTATTAATAGGGTAACAAAATATATAAAATAAAATGTCACTCAGTATAATAAATTAGGGATGCCCCTCTAAAAGTTTTGTTTGATATAATTGAATAAGAGTGACGTCAAATATAAAGTGAACAAATTAAATAAAACCATAAAAACAGTATAATTATCGTCATGAATACTTACGAGAACTACTTCTATATTGACGTCAATAGCATTAATATTTTCCTTTTTGCTTTTAGATTACGCCTGATGGCTTAGTTTAGTTACCAGAACGTATTAATATTTGAATGTGTAAGTACCTAATTCATTTGCTTGTTAACGAAAATTGTTTATCTAAAGTATAACTATATGTACCTAGTGTACATGTGTAAGTAAGTATTTTGCTTAAATCATAAACAATTCTTGCATTCTTTTGCTATTTGCCGTGTGTCTCATTGTGTTATCTTCGAAGTCTACAATAAAATAATAATTGATAAGAGTCATAAAAATAAATTAATCAATGGCCATCAAATTACGTATTAACTGATAAAGGAAATTTCTTTCGGAAAATAAACCACATAGAATACAATAAAGTAGTAAGTAAATGAGCAGTAACATGTTGATTTCAACAACCTAAAGGCTAGAAGTAAAGCTAGAAAGTTATGTATAGAAGTATTACTCCTGTCCTAACTCCTGTCTTCTCAGTTTAGGGCCGATTTCTCCATCTCTGAGTAACGTTTAACCAATGAATAAAGTTGATATTTTGCCAGATGTTGTAAATAAATTCTGTCACAAATAAATTCGTCGGTTAAACGTTACTGGGAGACGGTCCAGTCATGATCGTTGCTATTGATATCGCTTACCCCCTTCCACATAGTAATCTCAAGGCTTCTATATGTCCCTCGAAGGCAGCCCACAGCGTCGGCGTCATCCCTGATTCGTCCTTGTTGTTGCACTCCTTCCTCGTCGCCTCCCGGAGGACCTCCAGTAGGCCATCTTTGGCTGCTCTGTAATGAAAGGATACTTATTAGTTCTATGTTTTGACGACCTCCCTGACACGGGTGCAATAGTGAGCGCTGTTTTTAAGCGGGAAGCGGAGGTTACGGATTCGATCCCCGGTAGGGTCAATTTTGATTTTTTTCTGGTCTGGCCTGGCCTGGTGGGAAGGCTTCTGCCGTGGCTAGTTAGGTACAGTTGCTAGCTACAGTCAAAAATGTGCCGCCCTTGACGTTGGCAATTCGGGGACGTAGTATATACTTAACTAACACTAAAAAAATAAATTACTTAATAGAAACGGCTGCTGCAGGCTGAAATAATTAAGAAGATGTGAAAAGTACAGAAATATAGCATGCTATATAATTTACAAAATTTCCTATATCTGGCTTTTTTTTTACCAAATTTCAGAACAGCCAGAAATCTTGGGAGTTGGCATCCTCATGTGGTCGACATCAAATCAAGTCGCAATAAACGTTCTTATACAACGTTCCCTATACTAAACGCTAAGGAACGGAACGTCTTACCAGCGTGTAATGTATGCTTCGGAAACAAAAAACCTTAATTCACGAAGACCTACGTCTTCGTGAATTAAGGTTTTTTGATCTTGATTTCGCGGGCATCATCTAGTAGTCAAAATTATTTCAACATGATTCATGGCAGATAAATACCTAGTATCAAACACGCGGAAGTACCCAATGAAAAGTGAAGCATGGCGCGGCGGTCGTTCGCAGCTACAATGGCTAATGACTTTCACCGAGATGAGGCAATGTCGCTGTGTGAACTAGACTTATTTACGCGGCCTGAATCACGCAGATTACACGCTCAGATTAACATCTCAACATTCTGAAGGCGTGAACTGGAGTTAGAATAAATACAGTACCCTTACTCTGAGATTGATCGAATTTAAAATACGGTCTCACTAAGTGAGGTGAATCACATTTGCGTCAAACTAAAATGGACCTTAAATCTCTTGATTTAAAGCAACCAGTGTAAATTCAGAAAAATAGTAAATTCAGTGCAACCGATTCAAATTTCGAAACGTATCGTTTGGAGCGCTAGCTGTGAATGCATACACGAAATTGAGCTCTAAATTAATAATATTAAGATTCATTTTAGTTTGATGCAAATGTAATTCACCTCACTTAGTGAGACCGTATTTTAAATTCGATCAATCTCAGAGTAAGGGTACAGGGGTCTATAGGCTCCGAATATGATTTTGTCCCATTCGGTGTCGAGACCCTTGGTCCGTGGGGCCCTAGCGCTATCAAAAAGGTAAGTCGACATCACAGGAGACCGAAGAGCTGGCAGCTACCTAGGACAAAGAATTCGTCTAGCTATTCAAAGGGGGAACGCTGCTAGTATCTTCGGAACCTTGCCTAAAGGGACTACTTTTAATATCTAATATATTTTTGTTATTATATTATATTTTTATTTGTTAACTAATTAAATAAAATACTATTCTTAAATAAAAGTACATAATAATATTAGAACTACAATAAATAAATAGAGCAGGTATTGAATAGGAAATGAGGTCAGAAGCGATAACCGAGATGCGAGATGGAGATATGCCCCCCGATTGTGTAAGGAAATAGTAATCGTAATCGTTTGTCAAACGTATAATTCTACCTGTTTAAGGAGTTCATAGATGCCTGCTCGTCAAAAAGCATGTATGAACTCCTTAAACCGTTCGAGTACCTAATATAGTTCACGCACGAGTTGAATGCAGAGCAAATGTATGGTGACACATACATTTACTCTGCATTCAACTCGCGTGCGAACTGTACGTTTTAAGCTGTCAAATGATTACGATTTGCCTAAGACAATTGGGCCTATGGTACCCAATTTCAGCTTTTTTTGCCAGCCAGTACAGAAATGCTAGTAACATTTCTATTAAGACTCGTAGACTGATTATGTAACCGGTTAAAAAAACCCGATGAATTGAGAACCTCCTCCTTTTTTGGAAGTCGGTTAAAAATAGCGTGGATTTGAATCGATTGAATTATGCTTGGGATTGCAGTTACTTAAGTATTTTTATAAAAATTGTAATTTTTGTTTTTTTTTTTAAAGAGAGCAACCACCGAGTTTCTTGCCGGCTCTTCTCGGTAGGAACTAGGAATGGCATTCCGAACCAGCGCGAGCGACGGTCTAAAAGCACTTGTTTAGCATACCTACTGTAAAACCGCCATAGTTCTGCTACGGTAACTAAGTACCTACTACCAAAAAGATATTGAGTGTAAAATAGTACTTCGGAGCCTCATTTCAGCTTTGCTAGCCGTTAATTGTTAAGTAATATTATGTATGACACATTAATAACTTATCGCGTTGCTAGAAAAATTTAATAAAACAACCACTGCTATCAGCTTTTACGATATTAATTTACCTACTATCTACTTCCTTAGTCATACCTTTAGCATTTTGTGATAATCTTAACAACATATAGGTATTTCATAATTTTTTTACCTATTATCGTGGTCTCAATTCATGACCGTCCTAAAAGAAAGACCGTCACTTGTTTCTTAGACTTTTTCTATAGGTATTTAAAGTTCTTACTTATTTGTGGCATGGAAACCGTAGCTTTAACCAAAAAAGCTGCATCTGGTTTCATGCTACGATCATAATCATGTTGCGATTGGATGAATTTATGGTTTTCTTACTGCGACAATGAATTTTGTCCATCAGCGATAGACTGCGGTGATTATAAACTTTCCTTTACTTGAGTTTAAGAAATCCATTAAAAATATGCTCCTGAAAAAAGCTTATTATACCTACTGTTGAATCAAATAAATATTATAAATGCGAAAGTTTGGATGGATGTATGGATGGATGTTTGTTACTCAATCACGCCGGAACGGCTGAACGGATCTGGATGAAATTTAGCACAGAGATAGTTTATAGTCTGGAATAGCACATAGGCTACTTTTTATCCCGGAAAATTAAGAAGTTCCCGCGGGAATCAAAAAACTTATTCCACGCGGACGAAGTCGCGGGCATCAGCTAGTATTATAATAATTATATATAAACTAGCTATTACCCGCGGCTTCGCTTCGCGTGGCTCAGGGGAACAATAACTGAGTTTTTGTTGAGAATACTTGGTTTATTATTTTCTTGAAATACCTATAGCCTATGTCACTCTCCAGGTTCTCAAATATACCCATGCAAAAAATCACGTCGATCCGTTGCGCCGTTGAAGACATTTCACTCGGCGCTCTGAACACTGAACTTTGCACTCTGAACTCTGCACTCTGAACTCTGCACTCTGAACTCTGCACTCTGAACTCTGCACTCTGAACTCTGCACTCTGAACTCTGCACTCTGAACTCTGCACTCTGAACTATGCACTCTGAACTCTGCACTCTGAACTCTGAACTCTGCACTCTGAACTCTGACCTCTGCACTCTGCACTCTGAACTATGCACTCTGAACTGTGCACTCTGAACTCTGAATTCTGCACTCTGAACTCTGCACTCTGAACTCTGCACTCTGACCTCTGAACTCTGCACTCTGAACTCTGAACTTTGAACTTTGAACTCTGCACTCTGAACTCTGACCTCTGAACTCTGACCTCTGCACTCTGACCTCTGAACGCTGAACTTTGAACTCTGAACTCTGACCTCTGCACTCTGACCTCTGAACTCTGACCTCTGAACTCTGAACTCTGAACTCTGCACTCTGAACTCTGAACTCTGAACTCTGAACTCTGCACTCTGAACTCTGCACTCTGAACTCTGCACTCTGAACTCTGACCTCTGCACTCTGACTTCTGAACTCTGAAGTCTAAACTCTGAACTCTGTACTCTGACCTCTGCACTCCACACTCTGCACTCTGAACTCTGACCTCTGCACTCTGAACTCTGTACTCTGAACTCTGCATTCTGCACTCTGAAGTCTGAACTCTGCACTCTGAACTCTGAATTCTGCACTCTGAACTCTGAACTCTGCACTCTGACATCTGCACTCTGACCTCTGAACTCTGCACCCTGAACTCTGAACTTTGAACTCTGAACTCTGACCTCTGCACTCTGACCTCTGACCTCTGCACTCTGACCTCTGAACGCTGAACTTTGAACTCTGAACTCTGACCTCTGCACTCTGAACTCTGCACTCTGAACTCTGCACTCTGAACTCTGCACTCTGAACTCTGACCTCTGCACTCTGACCTCTGAACTCTGAAGTCTAAACTCTGAACTCTGAACTCTGCACTCTGACCTCTGCACTCTGCACTCTGTACTCTGACCTCTTCACTCTGAACACTGCACTCTGATTTTTTTCTATTTTTTAGTCATTCTTATACTTACTATTTACCCCCCAAAAAGCAAAAAAAGAAAATTTTTGATTTTTTTTCACCTGCGAACTAAAGGGTTAATGCCTTTGTTTTTTACTTTAATGAGAACAACTTCCAAGAACACTTTCGCATTTATAAAATATATTAGGATATTAGGATTATAGGATGTTACTAAGGTAGCACATGTTACTTTCCTGGTCCTAAAATAAATCTGAACGACGGCTAACCTGAACGTGGGCTAACCTGAACGTGGGCTAACTTGGACGTCGGATAACTTGAACGTCGGCTAATTTAAACGACGGCGTATCTGAACGTCGGCTAACCTGAACGTGGGCTAACCTGAACGTGGGCTAACCTGAACGTGGGCTAACCTGAACGTGGGATAACCTGAACGTGGGCTAACTTGGACGTCGGATAACTTGAACGTCGGCTAACTTAAACGACGGTGTATCTGAACGTCGGCTAACCTGAACGTCGGCTAACCGGACGGTTATGATAACCTGAACGTGGGCTAACCTGAACGTGGGAACGGTGAAACAAATGCGAGAAAAAGAGCATACTATCCCACAGGAATTGTTGGTTACGGGATAAAAAGTTACAATCACTTTCCAGCTATTCAACTATACCTGTGCAAAAAATCACGTCAATCTGTAACTCCGTTGCCGCCTAATTAAAGAACAAATGCGAGAAAAAGAGCATTATATCCCACAGGAACTGTACGTTTTTCCGGGATAAAAAGTGGCCTTTGTCACTCTAGGGGTCCTCAAATATACCGATGCAAAAAATCACGTCGATCCGTTGCGCCGTTGCCGCCTGATTGACGAAAAATGCGAAAAAAAAGAGCATGCTATCCCACAGGAACTGTTTGTTTTTCCGGGATAAAAAGTAGCCTATGTCACTCTCCAGGTCCTCAAATATACCCTTGCAAAAAATCACTTCGATCCGTTGCGCCGTTAAAGCGTGATTGAAAAACAAATTCGAGAAAAAGAGCATTATATCCCACAGGAACTGTTAATTTTTCCGGGATAAAAAGTAGCCTATGTCACTCTTCGGGTCCTCAAATATACCGATGCAAAAAATCACGTCGATCCGTTGCGCCGTTGCCGCCTAATTGACGAAAAATGCGAAAAAAAGAGCATGCTATCCCACAGGAACTGTTTGTTTTTCCGGGATAAAAAGTAGCCTATGTCACTCTCCAGGTCCTCAAATATACCCATGCAAAAAATCACGTCGATCCGTTGCGCCGTTGAAGCGTGATTGAAGGACAAACCAACAAACCAACAAACAAACTGACTTTCGCATTTATAATATTAGTATGGATGATAAAAAAGCATGGATTTGAATCGCTCCAGCAATGCTTACTTATGTATCTTGAATCTTCACATTAATGAAATTGTAAATACATCATTGAGGTATTATTTGTACATAATATAATTCAATGAAGTACATATACATTTTTTTTCAAAACAGCAACTATCAAGTTTCTTGCTGGTTCTTCTCGGTAGGAACGGCATTCTGAACCAGTGGTAGATTCATTCGACTATTTAAAAGCACTTGTAAAAAGTCTACTTGAATAAAAATTGTAACATGATGATGTATCGTGATTCGTGAGCATCATCTAGTAATGAATTAGTACAACTTTAGATGGCTAGATAATTTTATTAGATAACATCGAGCCCTCGGTTATTGACCTTAAATAATTGCACGCACCTACTCGCGCCTAGTAAGCTAATACTAGTTCGCGATACTAGACTAGACAATCGTTACAAACTTCATGCTTACTGGTTGATTCATTCAAAAAAAAAAAAATTATACATTTAAACTAATATTATATACCTATTTTATACCTATCTATAGTCAAATTAGTCTCTGCGCAAAAACCCTGCGCGGTTTATGCGGAGGCTTTTACAAGTATTTAAAATTGTAACAGTTCCACTTTTATATTGAATAAAGAAAAATAAAAAAAAATAAAAAAAAATCGTATACATTTGTTAAGCGTATATTTCGACCGGAGGAGTTCATAGATGTCTATACGTCAAAAAGCATGTGTGAACTACCTACTAAAGGCTAAAACAGTTCGAGTAATACGTTTTAGGCTTTTTTTTTTTTTAATCCACTACAAGTTAGCCCTTGACTGCGATCTCACCTGATGGTAAATGACGATGTCAGTTATATGAAACCCATACCCCTATTCGGTTTTACACGGCATCGTACCGGAACGCTAAATCGCTTGGCGGCACGTCTTTGCCGGTAGGGTGGTAACTAGCCACGGCCGAAGCCTTCCACCAGGGCAGACCAGGGAAAATTCAGAAATTATAAGTTCCCAAATTGACCCTGCCGGGGATCGAACCCGGGACCTCCGCACGTTAAGGCGACAGCGCTCAACACTGCGCCACGGAGGTCGTCAAAACGGACGCTGTCAAATGATTACAATTTGCTTAGGTCTAATTTTCAAACCGGTACAGTGGTAGAGTCAAAACAAATCGTGGCTAACTGCCTAGGAAGTTAGAGACACCTGTATTTCCTAATGAAAAAAAACTTTGAGTTTGAGTTAGTTAGTTATTTTCTGCATATCAACATTCAAACAATACCCAGTCACCAGCACCGGTAAACTAACACCTGTGTTGATAATCGATAAGGTAGAGCATGTGAATTTGACATCTAATTCTAATGTGGTTAGGTTCTAAGCTGTTTGTTAGTTTGGTTGCAATTCGTTTCCCTCATAGTTAGTGGAATAGTTACTGAAGCATAAAAGTGCAGGGTGGTATTGTTATTACATATAACCAGCTATCGTGCAATGTGAAGTTATAGAAGATAATAATTTCAATATTGTTCGCTCAGAATGTGAGTAAATTAAGGTTGACTAACGGTCGAAATTAATAAAATCAATCTATGTCGATGATTTGCTTGCAACGTTGTTATTTGACAAAGTTCAGCCATGTGGATCATAAACATAATCCAATAAAGCTCAAATCAACGCAAAACTTATGAGAGAAATCGGTACATTTTGTTCATATGTTTAAGAGGATGCCATTTTTCTCCACTCACATCAAGTCATGTAATATATTGAAACTTTTTGAACCTCAATAAGTACAGAATTGTTGAATCCAACAACTAATTAGAACTAGGGCGTGAACTGTGATAGTAATAATTTCATTTAATTATGGTATCTTGAATCATAAGCTATTATACCTCATAAGTATCTGGTGCGAGACGAAGTTTACGGCACACTCAGCCTGATATTTTTAAAGAACTTAGTATACCTATCAGAGCTCTAATAGCTAACAAAAAAATAAAAATTGGCAGTCATAGGGGCCGATAAAAGTGAAAACTTAAAAAAAAATATATTAAAATTTAGTATAGTAGTAACGTATATTTATATTTAAGACCTTTTTGCCCGTTTGCACTAAACTCAAGTTAGGCTTGTCCTAGTTAAGATACACCTAGGCTTAAGAACGGCCTAGCAAAAAAATTCGTTTGCACTGACAGTCTTGTCCTTGCTGTGTCGTAACTTAAGCATTGCCTAGTTAGGCATCTCTAGGAACGAATGGAATGAATGATTGTTTATGGTTTTTTTTTAAAAATATATCTTGCAAAGTAATGTAAACACTAGAATATTTTTTTACCTTATCTTGTCATAACCTCAGGCATGAGTTGAATAGAGACAAAAGCTAAAACATTGGTGTATTTTATTTTATTGGTTTATATATTGCACAGGTGACATTATGTAGGTACGTGGAGTTGAAGGTTATTTATTTTACGGGATTTTATAAATCAGCAATTAAAATGGAAAGACAAATAAATAAACGAAAAAGAACTGCCAATTTTACGGCAGAGGAGAAGTTGCGGTTTGTACGGTTGTTGTGCGAAGAGGGGCAGTGCATTATTTCCAAAGTAACAGCACACGATACTGCATCAAATAAAGAGAAAGAACAGGCTTGGGCAAAAATCACCCAAATTCACAATTCCAGTGGTGACATAATGAGAAAGAAGGAGAAAGAATCTAATAAATCTTGTGCCATTTTGCTTGTGATCAGTGTAGTGTTCTACCTAAATAACAATCACAATAACAATGTAGGTACTCTGTGGTTGTGATACCTATCAACCACAGAGTAGGTACATATCAACCGTGAGACCAATCAAAATGGTCCACAGACTACAAAAAATTCAACTTAAGTATCGCCTAACGCTTGGGCGCTTACTAATCGGGCTCATAAAGTTAGGCATCTCCTAAGTGGATTTAAGAATGGCCTAAGGTTAGTGCAAGCTTTTTAAACGCTAGGATAAGCCTAAACAAGTTGGGCAGGAAATTAGGCGATTCCTAAGTTTAGTGCAAACGGGCATTAAGTCTTCGTAATAACGCGAGCATGTCGGTGACGCAAATCCACAAGTTTACCCCCTACCAAAAAGTGCTCAATGCGGCTAAAGAAGTTTTCACTTCAACTACCTATCAGCTAAAAGCTTTCTTGCCGAGATGACAACGCCCTCGTTCAAAGTTCAGGGCCAGGGCCGATGTTTCACGACCCTGGCTTCTCCAACGCCCTCGTTCAAAGTTCAGGGCCAGGGCCGATGTTTCACGACCCTGGCTTCTCAGTAGTCAGTGCCATGCAATGCGTCGACATTGGCACCGCACGGAAGTGTAAGGCTGTAGGAGATACGCTCTGTCACATTAAAACGGTTCAACGTCCTGAATTCGAGATAGGCGACGAGTTCATTAGTCAAATTCTATCAAACTAGATACCGGTTCACACGGACATGTCCAAAATATTTAGAACTAGATGATGATTGCGACTTCGTTCGCGTGGACTAAGTTTTTTCGATTCCCGCGGGAACTCCTCAATTTCCTGGGATAAAAAGCCTAAGTCCTTCCCCGGGATATAACCTATCCCAGTACCAAATTTCATCAAAATCAGTTGAACAGGTGGGCTATGAAAGCGTAGCAGACAGACACACTTTCGCATTTATAATAATAGTATGGACTAGGAAAGGCAAATAATAATTAATTATTATTCGCCATTGATATTTTTCAGTATTTATTTGATTAGATTAGAAAAATATAATAAAATAAAAATTTCAATTGGAAATTTACCAAATTAGAGCATGCGGAAAAGTTGGATCTTCGAGTTTCCCTTTAAATTAGTTAGGTATTTGTGGCCTTTTTGGTCTGCTGGCACTTTAGTTAGTTGAGTGTAGTTTAGCTCTAGCTGAATATTTGCGCAATCTGCATCTTATTTTCCTGAATCAAGATAAGCCCACAGGGAGTTTATAAACAGTACAAGCTGCTACAAGAATTTTGAATAGAACCTATAGTACGCGCGCGAGTTGAATGCAGTCGAACCTGAGGTTACACATACATAAGCTCTGCATTCAACTCGCGCGCGAACTATAGGCATGTTTTAAGTAATGTCCTTTTTCGTCATCTACATAGCTCATGAATCAGTCAATCGCGGTCCATTCACGATAGCGAAATAACCGCGATTTTTTATTTTAATTTAATAAAAACAATTATTATCAATTAAGTTTAAATTTTTCGGCCTTGGTGTTTTGTGACTCTAGAATATGAGCACCTACTTTCAATCCAATTTAGCTCAATTTCTAGAGTAAGATCGTATTTAAAACCTATGTTTGCTATTTCTTTCTCTAACTTTAGTTGGGATCACGGTAGCTGACGACGATGGCGAAAGAAGCCGTAGTTAAGTAGTTGATCAGTTTTGTTTTTGCTTCCTCAGGAGTTACTTAGCGGTTTTTTTCAACAAGATGTAATCTTTTTGTCAGACTATAGTTACTTAGTTTCGACGTTGTAATTAGTTTTTCAACAAAATTGTTGCTGAAACACTGATACAATCTAATTACATAAGTAATTATTGAATTAAAGTTGTTGCTTTTTGAACTGCATCCGTAAGAAGGCTGTCGGAACATCTAGCTGCTTAATTATAGAAATTGGATATCACTTCCAGTACTTAGCGAGAGAGAATTTCCGATTTCTACGTAGCATGCACTTCAATTCAAAGCTGTTGAGGAAAATAGCACCTTAAATTTATTTACAGAAGGGTTATTTTTATTTAAATGTACTTTAAGGATGTGCCCTACTTTTTTACGGTTTGTGTACATTTCTTATCTGGTTTGGTATTTGATAGGAACTGGGAACGTTTCTAATGTGGATGAGCAGGTAACTAATCTTTCCGTGATTGATAATATTATGTTGTAAGGGTTTCTAACATAGGTATAATAGACTAGGCTAGGCTAGATTAGAAACTATAATAATATATTTATTAGTACTTAATAGTAATAAGTTATTAAATACTTCAATAGGTAGGTACTAGGTAGGTACTTAAATAAATAAAATAAAAAATACTTTACTTTAACGAGATTTAAGAACCAGCTAATCAAAAAATGATTTCTAACAGTATGTACACTTTTTTTTCTTTTCATCAGTGAAGTACCTACCTAACTATTTAAATATGTACTTATAATATATTTTACCAAAAAAATGAATAAGTAAGTAAGTACTTACTTAAAATTTAAATGTAGCGCTAAGTGAGATCCCGTGAAGCAATAAACTTGATCTTAATTAAGTACCTACTTACAAGTTACGACGTAAAATAGAAAAAAAACCTCAATGATGTTTTTATGAATAAGTAGAATATTATCATAATAAAGTAGTTATGTCTGTCATTTTTATTATCCAAACTCTTTACCTTATTTACTTATATAAAGAACGATCAACACGTACGCATTTGTGGCAATGAACTTCTTTTAGGTATTTACTTAGTTACTTAGTTATTTTAGAAATTATCCTAACATCCTACGTCGTCAAAGCTAAAAGTCGAAAACATGTCGTTTCTAGGTTTCCCTAGGCAATAGCAGTATACATACACCTTGTCTCCCTGTGTCGCCCCATTACGTCGGAAGACGGGTCCGCTGGGTTTTAGTGGGTATTCTGCTTCGGCAGCGAGTCCCACATACCCCCCCGGAAAGAGCGCAGTTTTCTTGCGCTATTTCCGGGGGGGATGCCTAAACGCATTTCCCAGCGAAAAAAAAAAAAAAAAAAAAAAGGCAATAGGGATGATGACAACTCAATCAAATCAGCAACTCTTTATCAAACTTAAAAACGCACTCCGTATATGGAAGTTGTATGGAATTCATAGTTGTGACGTGCGACATCAATTAATTTCAACGCCCTTTTTTTCTTTAATCTTTATTTTAAAATGTTTATCAAACTTAAAACTAACCGAGGATGTGAATTTTAGGTCTTTTGAAAGACCCTCTATTTATTAATCAGTTAGAAATAATTTATTTTTGATATAGGCATCATCCATATTATTATTCCAAAGAGATATTTGAGCATCGTTCGGCTGTCGGCAAGCTTCGCGAAATGTCTTCGCGTCCAATATTCCTCAGTGGCTTCGGAGTTCGGACAGTGCATGTTGCCCTAAGTAGGTATATTGTGCTGTCCGAGACAGGAAGCAACCGTTTTCGACCATGACCATGGTAAGAAGACTTAGGTCACTGAGTGCGACGGAGAGAGCTACATGCTCGGAGTATCCTTACCTGATCTTATCAGAAGTGAGGATATCCTTAAGAGAACCACAGATACCGACATTGTTAGGTCTAACAATAGTAGTTTAAACATACAACCTACAAAATGTACCTATGTAAAAAAGGAAAATACATAGGTACGTACTACGTAGATAAGTACCTATCTAATTAGGTACGATTTGCCTGTTGCAATTATTTTATCGATGAATTTAATCTTATCTTCTGCCGTATTAATAACTACGACGATAATGTTCGTACTAAATAACCTAGGTAGTAGGTACCTAGGTTTTTTACCTAGGTAGGTATGTAGCTCTTACCAATCGCCCCCACAATGAGACGGGTGTATCGAGGTTTTATCATTAATCATGGATTTGGTGATTAGTGATTGCAATCACGTCTTCTTCTTCGTGGATTCTAGTTTTAATGACAATGGGAATCAAAAAGTTCTGTAATTTTGCCGTTCCCGGACAAGTTCTCCTACTCATTTCGGATCTCATCTTTCAGGGAAACGCCTAAATATCTCACTGTGTGACTTTGGATTTGTGGATCAGGACGCTTATTATTACCTAAGAGTCCACGTTTCAGCTCCATTAAGTCCCTAGGTAGGTAGTTGGTTAGGAGTTAGGACTTAGTAGCGGAACACACGGGTTTTCGACTTTTGACTCAATTTGAATTTACCAAAAGGCGCACAGCCAGCCGTATATTATGTGCTTCCCTTTTTTATCCATTACAAGTAAGGGATCATCCATAAAGTACGTCACACGTTAAAGTGGGGGGAGGGGGTCGACGAAGTGTGACATTGTGTGACAAGGGGTGGGAAAGGTCCTAAGTTTTATGACGTCACATTTCAAAATCTCATACGTCTGTGGCATTACTATTAACAAAAAACCGGCCAAGTGCGAGTCGGACTCGCGCACCGAGGGTTCCGTACAAACCTGTAGTAAGCTTTACGATTAATGAATTTAATGAACCGCAAAACTAACTTTGTTTGTAGAGGTTTATTGTTAATATAAAAAAAACTATGCTAGTTAGAGCGTTGGTTTTATTTTTCCTGTAAAATATACATAAGTTTCTATTGACCATAATTATTTCAGATTTTTCAATTGATAAACTTCGGAGATAAGATTTTTTTCGTTTTGCCCGAAAAATCAAAAACACGCATAAAAATAAATAAAAATCTGTTTTAGAATGTAGAAGTATAGCCCTTTCCTACGATATCCCACTCAGTATAGTTCATCATACTTTGAAATTTCAAACCCCCGATTTTCCCCCTTTTTTAATTAAACTAAAAATAATTTTCGATTTTTTTTTTATTTTAATGATGTTAGGCCACTATTATACACAACTATTCCAAATTTTATGTCTATAGCTTTAATAGTTACTGAAATAATCGACTGTGACAGACGGACGGACGGACAGACGGACGGACGGACGGACGGACGGAGACAGTCGCACCATAAGGGTTCCATTTTTACCATTTTGGTACGGAACCCTAAAAACTTAAAAATATTTCCAACTAAATCTGTATCTGTAAGGTTTAAATTGTTTTGTTGGCGAGTTTCCAGACGTTTCAAGATGTAAAATTGCAAGATATATGACGTCACACTAGGGAGGGGGGGTCTCACAAATGTGACCAACTGTGACAAGGACGGGGGAGGGGTCAAATAATCACGAAATTAGTGTGACGTACTTAGGTACTTTATGGATGACCCCCTGACCCTGACTGCGATCTCTCGGCTCACCTGATGGTGGTCTGAGACTAAGATGGTAGGTAGCTGGTCTACCTTTTAGGGGTAACTACTTAACTAACAAGTTTGTAGCAAGTGATACCTAGCTATTTAATTTCATAACGAACTTTGAAAAGTTGAAGGTGGAAAACATCATGGGGAAACCTGCACGCCCGAGAGTTCTTCAAAATGTTGTCGAAGGTGTGTGAAGTCTGCTAATCGGCACTTGGCCAGCGTGGTGGACTATGGATAAACTCTTCTCATTCCGAGAGGAGACTCATGTTCAGTAGTAAGCCGGCTATGGGTTGATAAGAGAGTTTTACTCAGGTTTTTATTAAGTAACTACTTAGGTACTTAAGTAGGCAGTGTAGGCAGGTACTTAAAACTTTAAAGTACAGTAGGTACTTACTTAGCTACAAAGACTTACTTGTGAAATCTATCTGTAGTCATATTGTTTGTATTCCAGGCAAGATACAAATAGTCCAAAGAAACTCCAGTACAAGTTGTTCAAGTCATTTTCGAGAAACACTTCTATGTACCATGTTTATTTACTTCTTGTAGGTACTTTGTTTTTAAACACTTATAACTTAGTTCACGTTAGCAACTAGCACCGTGTATTTTTTATTTTATTAATTGTATTCGCAATTCTATCAGAGTTTACACTTCAATTCTTCTGAATTAAAAGTATTTTTTTCTAGCTTATTTTCTCGTAAAACTTAAGTTTTTTCACACTATCCACACAAGTCAGAATAATACCTATTTATTTATGCTGTTATTAACACTTATACCTATTATAGTTTTGTATTATTTCAATAAATAGATACCTAATGCTTAATTTAACTTGTAACTTTCAAAAACACTACAAGTTGTCAACAACACCTGCTTTCTGGGAAAATGTGAATATCTTCTGAACCAGTGTGAAGTTAGCTGCGATACGATTCAATGACCTTACTGAACCCTAGCGCCATCTATTGAATGGTTGTATAATTAAGACGGAATTAAAATACTGGCAACCCTAGACAACTAGAACCTTTTTGCAGACAGCGTGCAGCGACATCTGTTGTTGAGTAGAAAACAAATAAAAATTCTTCTTAGCAACAGATGGCGCTACATGTCTTAAACGTAAAAGTAAACTTAAAGTTTTTAAAAGTACAGTCGTTTGCATAAGAAGTTATATTTTAAATAGAATAATTTATTATGAAATGGTTAGTAAGTAGTGTGCTAATAAAAAAAATTGCACTTTTTGTAGACCTATATAAATTCACTAAATTCACACACAACCACACGGTTAAGTTACGGTTCGTCATATACATAGCTTACTATTTCGTGCTATTTATATTCAGTAGGTAGGTACCTACCTAGTCAAAGTTATGGTAAAACATAATTTTTGATGATTGACCGTACTTTTTTGACTGAATATTATTATCATAATGGCTCTTAATAACTCAGTTTTACGGTCTTTCGGCGTAGAATCAAATTATAAATAAGGCATAGACCTATCATCACCTACCTACTTACCTACCTATTAAGTCCAAATGAAGGGTACAGGGGAAAAAAAAGAAATGTCACAAAAACGAAAAGTTATGTAATTAACATTTAAATTTTTCAAAGTTAAAAACATTCTTAAGTGTCACTTAAAATTATAAACTCTTATTAGGAACTTTAGTTTACTTTTTATAGTCTTATTTTTAGGAACATAAAATATTGAAATGAAAATATTTTTTTTTTAATAATTAAAAAATTAAAGTAATTCACTTTTGGAACATGCAAAAACTAGTAATGTCCACTGTGTCCCATACAAGGAAAGTCCAACTTATTATTTTTTTACTAATTATACATGAGGAATGCCTTCAAAGTAGGATTGAGCCCCCTCAGAACAGAATCTTTTTAAATCCATTAAGTCTTTGTACTTTTCTGCACTAATGGGTAAAAAATTTGATAGGAAAATTCTGGCAATTCAAATTCATTTGATGTGTCTGATCCAGTTCCCTTTTTTGCCACTATGGGTGATTTCTCCCATATACCATTATAATTACTTCTGTGTAAAATAACTCTAGGGTGTTCTCTTATACACATTATTTCTCTTTGGGATTTTTTCAGATATTGATTTTGAAAAAATTCTGAAAATTTTCTGATTAGTTCGCCTATTCCTACCTCAGTCACCTCAAAGGGTTTGGGTCTTTGGCGACTAACTCTCAGCAAATCATACCACTGGTATGGAACTTCCATGTGGCTTTTTAGATTGATAAGGCCCATATTTTTGTCGCATTCTAAGTATGAATGCCCTCGGATTGGATATGTAATTTTGATGGAATCCAAAAGTTTCATTTTATGGACAACAAAATGAATGAATCTTATCACTGTGTAGTTCTTATTCTGTCCACCTGCTGAATCACAATATATTTCTAAATGCTTAATACGGCTATCCAGGTGGTTAGTTAAATAATGAAACAGAAATGAAACCACTTCATCTGATCCCTTGCACAGGTTTCAGGATAGGTATAAAAGTAGGAGCTTGCATCTCCCAATGCATGGACATTAAAAGAGTACATTGATAACTGACGCTTGTAATACACATCGTTCGTGGTAATGTTTGGCAAGGATACATTCTTCTGGTAGTCCATGACAATTGCTTGAAATTCCACATCTCTTTTGCTCTTCATTCTTGCATTCTTCTTGCGATCATAAAATGTTTGAGCCTTTTCCTTATACAAATTGTTGTTGCTCTGATGATATTCTATCAAAACATTTTAATCTTTTACACCTGCAATCATCTCCTGGTTCGTGCGTAGGAACTCTCATCTTTTCATCACTTCCCGCATTCTTCCTGTTTTCTTTCGTTTCTTTGTTTTATGCACAAAGCTGTTATTATTTTCTTCGTCACTATCACTCATTTTACTAACGATAGACCAAAAAAACAACTATCTCTTCGAAATCATACACAGCCGCGGCTCCAAATAAACACTCGACATAACCTCAAAGTTGACATATGTATTTTGACAGCTTGGACATTCCTTCTTACGTTCCGTTACACTATGGACCTTCCCTGTTTTGTTCCTGTATACAGTTTTGAGACTTGATAAATACAACTGACTATACTTGTTTTTACGCTTTTTGTTTAATGCCATAGAATAACGTAATTCCTTCCTCCATGTTTAATGCCAAATAAAAATACGCGGGAAAATGAAAATAATGCCATCAAAAATAAACTTTTTGAATTTTAGTGACATTCCTGGTTTTGTTCCTGTACTCTTCAAATATTATGTTATGGAAAATATCACAGCATCTTTAGGTACCTACTTGACTATATTTATAACGTATTGTAGTCAAAACAATAAACTATAGGTAAATTAAAAGGATTATTGATAAAAGGCAATATTGATAGCGAGTCGCGATTTACCGTAGGTACCTAGGTACTCAGCGATAGATAAACTGTAACGATACACAAATATTTGTGATCCATTAAGTTATTATCGGCTAATGCGTTTCACATGTTCCTCTTCAGTGATCCATCGCCGACAATATGCTGAAACAATCACGATTTGTTAGGCTTTATCTTTGATGCCATGCAAATCAAACAAAATAAGAAAGGTTAGTAGGTAGGTACTAGGTAGGTACAGTAGATATGGGTGATTTATCGGAATTTGAAGGATTTTCTTAATTATTTTGCAGTTCCGTGGGTAGGTACCTACCTACTTACCTACTTTTCAGTTTTAGATTCTACTTATAGTAGGACTTATCTTAGTTATGTGCTAAGGCTCGCATATTCGTTGATTACATAATCTTAACCTAGCTCTTCAGTAAGTAATCCATTGCCGACAATATTATCTACCTATATTGAAAGTCATTTATTGAAAACAATCTATCTAAGTACAATAGAACTTAAAGCTAGTTAGCCTAACCAATTACTATACAAATCATGCCCACCTGGAATGGTGGCAAGAATGCTGGCTGCATTTCCGCGTTGGACATCCAGTGTGTGTTCCGAAATACACTGCGAGCACTGTAAGTCCCCAGTAAAGAGCACTGACAGTGCTCGCAGTGCTTATATCGGAACACCCACCCAGGCTGATCCTTTGCGCAAAAATGAGCCTGCCTTTCTGTCACCAGATGAGGCAATTATTGAAAGTTGAAACCATTTATGTACATATTACATACCTACTTAGCGAAGATATGTCTTACTGACGATTGAAACAATCACGATTGGACTTCATTTTAGACATAGTAGGTAAGTAGTTAGGTAGTTAGGTACCTAAATAGGTACCTAGTTAGAAAATATGGGCGAATTATTTTTAAATTAGAATTTGGTGAATTTTCTCGGATCTTTGTGCGAGGCTTCTTTTCATTATACAATACGCGCCGAACTTAGAAGCTAGGTAGGTAGGTAATTAAGTAGGTACTTGATAGGCACTTCTTTTTGGAAGTCGTAAAAAAATTATCAAAACAAAAGGTAGGTTTCACTAAAATCTGGCCATTTATCTTGTTACGAGTAGGCACGGTAAAAAAGTCAATGCAAAAAGATCAATGCAAACTGATATTTTGTCCATTCACTCACTAATCTAAGATTTTACCTCAGTGGATCACTCCACGCAGTTTTGTCTGTCTATTAGAGGCAAAGCGAGCTATCCTACCTTTTTATTAAGGACTTTCGTAGTTAGAGCTTCTACCTTTTCGGTACCTATGACCTCTAAATACTCGTAGGTATTCCAAATACCTACTAAATACTCGTTGGTAGGGAGGTAGGTAGGTTAATACTCGTTAGGGTCGTAACTTCTCTTAATTAATTCAATATGAATTGACACAAAGCAATAAAATAAAAAAGTAATCATCACGAGCCCTTATTGGGGTAAAATGACTGCTGCAGTGCAACGATCGTAGTTAATTGGCTAACGCTCTTTTGCTATTGGCCAAAATCCATTGTCGTATAGCAAGACTAACATAAATATACACAGCTATTGTTGCAATGATTCATGCAACTTTTGGAAATAGAGCTAATTGGTACTTAATATTAGTTAATGTAGGTAACGGACTTTGCTATTTCCATTCACATGGATGATGAAGGTACTCGTATAACCAAATCCTATTACCACTTGATCCTCTCCTAAGCCTCAAAAGCAAGATTTATCGTCTCCCTACACATCAGAAACCTAATTAGTAGAGCAAACCCGATAAAATACGAAACTCCGTAATAAGTGTAATGACGTCATAATCCCATATGATTGCCTGATATATATCTTTTTTTTATGCTCGTTTATCGCCCGATAATATAATAATCATATCAAGCTGACAATAATGGCATGCCAAATAAAATCTACCTACCCTATATTCTGATCGACATAATGTTACGAATTTTATCGTAACAAGGTTCAGACTAAAATAAACTTTAATGTAATAGGGTAAAGTTGATATTTTGTTGGTGGTTAAAAATCGTGTCGGTCGTATTCGATTATCCAAAAATACCGAAGCTTGGAACGGAACACATACAAATTGGATAAGTTCGGGACGCGCGGGGAAGCAATATGTTTTTATTTCTTTTTAATTTCCGGTCCGCTTTAATGGCGTCGAAATCAATATAATGGTGAGGCGGGCAGCGCCATTTTAGCATTTTGTGGTTTTGCTCATTTGCCGTCATTGAGCTTAACCGAGCACCCCAATTACCTAACGCTACATGCGTATTTGCTTTTTGGCTCTGAGTTATAGCTACAGATCATAGAGACACAGCTCATCTCAGAGATTCATACCTAGAGACGGCACGGGCATAGGCATAACATGCATAAAAAGATCGCTACTTAGGTACAAAACTAGTGCTTCTTTTAATAAGCAGCAAGGTCTCATGGGAACCCTGCAGATGTGAAGCTTCTAATGCCATGTAGGTACCTACTAGGTACCCATCTCCGTAACCTACCTAAATAAAATGTTATACTCTGAATAATAATAATATGTAGTATTTAGTAATGCGCTACCCAGCCAATGAAGTGCGTTTCATGATTTCATCATAGTACCTATTTATGCATATTAATTTTTTCATATAGGTACCTACTTAATTTAGAAAACAGAATATACCTTCTTAATTTACCTTTCACTACCTACCTATCTTATATTTCTTAATTAAGTGATACAATACCTACATAGAGCTGTTTGAAGTGACATAATAAAATAAAAACCGGCAAAGTGCGAGTCGGACTCGCGCACCGAGGGTTCCGTACAAACTTGTAGCAAGTTTTACGATTAATGAATTTAATGAACCGCAAAACTAACTTTGTTTGTAGAGGTTTTCTGTTAATATCAAAAAAACTATGCTAGTTAGAGCATTGGCTATAGTTTTCCTGTAAAATATACATAAATTCCTATTGACCATAATTATTTCAGATTTTTCGATTGGTAAACTCCGGAGATAAGGGGGGGGGAACGGTATTTTTTTTGACTTTTTCCCCGATAAATCAAAAACTATCATGACTAAAAATAATAAAAAATCTGTTTTAGAATGTACAAAGTAAACCCTTTCATATGATACCCCACACAGTACAGTTGTCTCACTTTTAAATTTCAACCCTCCGATTTTCCCCCCTTTTCAAATAAGAACAAAAATAATTTCCAATTTTTTTTAATTCCAGTGTCTTTGGGCCACTAATATACACAACTATTCCAAATTTCATGTCGATAGCTTCGGTAGTTACTGAAATAATCGAGTGTGACGGACGGACAGACAGACAGACAGACAGACAGACAGACGGAGAAAGTCGCACCATAAGGGTTCCATTTTTACCATTTTGGTACGGAACCCTAAAAACGTCAAAGAAAATAGCGCTAACTAAAATAAAGTAAAATGAAATGGGTAGATTAGTTCGCGAATTTACTGAATGTCATTTTTGAGTTTTTACTCTACTTACTGGTCTTTTTTTTCTAAAGACAAGTAGGCATAGGATGTTTTGTAAGACATAATCGCCTCTAGAATATGGCATCTCTATGCTTTTTGGAGATTATCTTTCAATCGGATTTCAAATGTTTACTTTTACTTAAATTTTACATTAATTTTCATTACTGTGAAAGTTTTTGGGTGCTACTCTGACGGCTACATTTCTCATGTACCTAAGTAATATTTTTTAAATCACATTATGGATATCTACGATGAGAAATTTCGGTTTTATACATTTTTCTTCTTGATCTAGTGATCAAGGAATTAATAACATGATATCGATTATTCTCACGTATCAGAATTGAAACTTTTTAATCTTACTTTGCCCAACAAATGCATACTAAACTTCATTATTAATTTAAGTAGGTAGGTACCTACCTATTAGGATTTAGGACGTCCTCGCTCAATACTATTCACTCTTATAAAGTGTTTGTTATGTTTTTGCAAAACGGATGGGTATCTTACAGAGATCATTTAGAATGAGATAAATAGGTAAAAAACTACGCAATCGGAATTATTTTTGGTACCTACTTACTTAGGTTACATGCAGTGAAAACGTTGACCTGTGTTCGGTAAAATTACTTGCCTATTGGGTGATTCTTTGAAAGCGAGGGTAAATGACTAATTCGTCTGGTTAAAAAATATTTTTAGTATTAGATATAAGTTTAAATATTAGTTTGTCTAGGTCATTAAAATAGTTAATCATTTTATTTAATTACAACTAGGAAATAAACAAACTATAAATGAAATCTAAATTAAAACTAATATTACAAACACTATGAAATTAAAACTAAGTAAAATAAATTAAATTAAATCTAAAACCTCATCGAGACCACCGCAGCGAGGCATTGTACCCAAGATGCTGGCAGCATTACCCCTTTGGATGGCCAAACTAATTCTTTGACCAAGGTAGCTGCCAGCTCTCGGGTCCCCGGTTGACTCGATAACCCTTTTAGAAATTTCCTCAAAAAGAGCTCGAGCCCCCGGGCCCCACGGCCCCAAGGTCTCCACACCAAAAGGCACGAATATGAAGCTCGAATCGAGGTTTTCATATTTGCGCCTCTTGGCCTGTTCGGCGCTGATGGCCGCTGCACCCGCCGTAGAGGAGGTCGCCTGAATGTGGGATGCAGCTAAAGTGTCTGCACACGTTGCATCCCAAACAAGCGACCTGCCCATCTTCCAAGGTATGAGCGTCATACCATCAGGTCTCTTGCCATCGCTACGCGCCAAACCAATAGGTTCCAGTACAGCTGGCACATGGGCGGTGGCAAGGGACCTCCGGATGACGTCATTAATGGAACTATGACGGGAGAAGCGACCAGCGCTTCTCGAACAGGATAGCCCATGGTGGCCGAAGGCGTCAACACAGTCACCGCAGTGGCAACGGTGAGGCTGGTTTATTGTGGCGCCAAGTCTAAGACCAATTAAAACAGAGAGTGTGGTATGGTCCAACATAGTGCCCAGGTTGGCCGAGGGAAGAGCATGTAGCCAGTAGCCGGACTCTTTTGCAGAGACAGCGAGAAGACGAGCACGGTCTTTTTTAGAATTTGTCTCAGCTAATAAAGTGTCAAAAGTTTTTTTGCAAAGAATGTCGTCCCACTGTCTCTGGGAAGAAAGAGAAACCGGCACTTGGCTGGCACTAAGTATGGACCATTCATTTCTTGCCTCTGCTAAGCAAGACACCTCCATGGATCCTAAAGAATTGGATATAATCTTGCCATAGAGAGTGTGTGTACTGTAAACAGAGGAAAGAAATGCTGGCAACGAAACACAAGAAATTTTGCGAATTCCCAGACCACCATACCTGATTGGAAGAGAAGCCTGGGACCATCCTTGATTACTTATTGGACAATTTAAAATATTTGTGAGAATATTTTTAACAAATGCATCCAAATTGTCCAATAAAGTATTAAATTTCCAAAGTGGAGAACATCTTAAATAATAAGTAAATTTTGGAACAAATAAACAAAACCGCAATATTGTAAGAGCCATATGTGGATTAATTTCAAACAGGCGGTGGGAGTTATTACTAAATTTTGAAATAGTATTTTCAACAAACTGAGGAACTGATGCTTCTAGTACAGGAGCCCCTAGGAGATGAAGTGACTCATCATTTAATATTTTAATACCAGGAGCCAAACTTTTGAATTGCTCTAAAATATCTAATTTATAAACAGCCGAAAACGAATTTGGAACATATATTTCGCATTTATCAAAGTTAAGTTCTAGGCCAATAGATGCAAATTTTGATATAATACTGCTTAGATCGTCCAAAACTGTGTTCACTTCGCCACCTAAGGTCCCATCATCTAAATACCAAACATTAAATTTTGAATTTAGCGTCGAAATGATAGGATGGATAGCCAAACTAAAAACTGCGGGTCCAAGTGGATCTCCTTGCTGACAGCCCACAGCGGAGCTCAGTAATTTTTTTTTATAAACAAGTTTGGATGGATTCCGGTAGCACTGCGCTAAATATGGATACAGCTGTGGAAATTTATTTTTTACTTCTGAGAGGAGGACACCACGATCTATTGAGTTAAAAGCATTCTTGACATCAATTTTAAGGAGTACCTTCTCCCGGGAACTAAGAAGGAAAGTGCGAGCCGCATGAACAGCTGCCTCACATCCCCCCTTAACTCCAAAACCTAATTGTACAGGGACAAATGTAGATGAAATTAAAGGTAATATTTTTTTACAGCAAATTTTTGAAACGACGCGCCGAATCGTCGAACCCACTGCTATGGGACGTATACCACCATCCTTTTTTTTTAGGGCACATAGATTGGCACCATATAAAGTTTCAACTATTTCTTGAGGTACTCTTCCAGATAGCATCAGGTTCACCAGATCAGTGATGGCTTTGAGGAGTGTTCCGTCTGCGTCGATATTGGGACCACAAACCAAATCTTTGAAGTGTTGTGGGGACAAACCATCGAGCCCTGCAGCCGAACCACTCCTGAAAGCCAACAGAGCTCCCAGCACGTCGTTTGTAGTGGCCTGAAAAACCAAATCGTCACTGCTCGGTGCGTCCGGAAAAGAAGAATTATGAGATGGGGATGGATGTTTGGAACGCAGTGCTTCCAGAGTCTCCTCCGTGTCAGGGGCAACAGTGTCACTAGAAAATAAAATCCGAGCCGCTCCCTTAAGATCACCATCACCTATTTTATTTTCAATTAATTTGTTTAAAGTAACACTGCGTTTTAAGGGAGGATGGGAAGGGGAAGGAAAGTTGCTGTAATTGTTGTCATTATTAGTGCAGTTATTTTTTATTTTTTGTGTAAGGGAGAGGCTCTGACCTTTGTCAACGTGTAGCGTACGGTACGCGAACGTGAGCAAGAGTTCCCAGCTATGGTAGGAGTTATGACATAAAACATTTTGTATGGATTTTTTAAGAGATGAGCAAACTGAATGACGTGAACCTCGTGGAATGCGTCTGATTACAGGGATTGAGTTTTTAAATGTGCTTAAAGATTCCCATAGGGGGGCAGCAGGTGAGTTGATTGGAATAGAGGAGAATGAAATGGGTGGTACCGATGATGGATCTAAGGTTTTATGTACTTTTCCTACATGTATTTTCAGGCCTTTGTGATTTTTGAAGAAACGAGGGTTGGAACACTGCTCACACCGAAAGCTATCTTGTGACATGTCACCCCGACTGTCTCATCCTGGCACAGTAGCTTGGCGCCACAACAAAACAAAAACAAAAAAACAAAAAAAAAAACATATCACAAAAAAACACTTGCAAACTTGAAACAAGGACTATTTTCTCTGAGGGTTGTTTTATAATATTTAAAATCCGCACTGGACACAATCCGATAAATAAGGAGTAAGGGTCGTTTAAGTAGAATGAGCTCAGACTACTCCTTATCCTTTTTTAAACTTCACAAACTGTTCATAAAGGATTCCTCCAAATATACAAATGCGGTTATACCATATGACCAGCACTATTCACAGGAATCCTGAGGAATCGCAGTCACCAGGGATTGTTATGCTGTTTATCTATATGCAATCAACTTCAGAATTATCAATTCGGGTATAAAACTGGCTTCCCATATGCACAGGGAATCCTTTCCAGGGATTAGTTTGTGGGCCAGGAACTTTGTTTGTTAATATCATTATTTCCTGTATTATTTCACCATAGTTTATTTAGTGCACGAATACAACCTTGTAACTTTACCAAATAGTGATTTATTTACTTATTTTTATTTAATATTGATTAAGATATTTAAAATTTATGTTGTTTATATTGTGACATTTTTGACATTTTTAAATAATTAAAATATGTATTTAAATTATTTAAAACGCACTGCTTTGCTCCCAGTAACTTATGATTTAGAGTGAGCTGATGAATTATCAGTCAGAAGAATGAGATTTTGCAGACTTTTTAACTAGATAAGGTGTAAATGAGACTCTTTTAAATTAATTCAATCAACTTTATTGCATGCAGAAAAAGTAAATACGCACCACCACAACACCACACCACACAAATCTTCTATCAGCACTGTCAACGTATCATGCGTATTGCCTGCTTGGTTGCTTGCTTATCCCACAGAACACATGTATGTTTAGAAGCGGGAGGGTAATCGGTGCATATCGCATGCAGGCACGTTGTACCTACCACATAAATTTGACTATTTTAATTCTAATTCTAATTTTGAATTCATCTGGTCTTATGAGCCAGATAAATCCAGACTAATGAGGGCCAGATTAATGAAGAATTTGAAGATAATCGAATCCTGACCAGTTATTTATCAAATTTTAAAGTCACAGAAGTAATTAACATTAATATACAACCTGATAAGGGAAACTGGTTCTTACAAAACATTAAAATACACTTGAATATTATTCATTAACAATGCCAGATTAATTATTCTACTTACCTTACAAATACCAGATCAAGCAGGTTGATATCGTAAATTTCGCCAAAATACGCGTCATGAACGTCCGCTTCGTATGATAGACCGGCATTTCACTCGCGCGAAACATCAAGAGTCGGTTTACAATGGAAAAATTTAGAGTTAACGTTGAATTCCCTTGTAGACTTATTGGGCCAGATGAATGATAACTTTAGTCACGGTCAATTTTTAAAGTACTATAATTTCAAGATTATTTAGTTATTTTGTTTTTTGATTTGGAAATATTAACTAATATATATTGGAATATCGATATAACTTGTTGATTTTATTATATTGCGACAATTTATTGCAAAAAATAGTATAATTGAACACAAAAGCGTCATTCGGACGCGCCAGATTAATTAGTTTTAACTATTTTCTGAAGGCTTAAATTTTTTATTTATTTAGAACTGCAATTAGTTAAAAATCTGAAATTTATGTCCAAAAAGAAGATTATTTTGATGTGTTCTTCAGTGAAAATCATGCCACAACTGTGTTTCAAAGAATCACCCGTATCTTAATCTACCTACCTACCTAAAATAAAATTCTATCTAGTAAGACAATATTTTGTACTTGAAACTGTACCAACATTTTTTGTAGCTTGTGTTAACCTACAGCTAATTTTCTATGCAATTTTTCAGGTTCAGCCGTGCGATGAGGGGAAATAAATATAAACGACTCGGTGCAGGCGGTGCAACCGGGCGCGTCATTTACCGAAACACGACGGAATTTTAAAAGGCTTAGGGCATAGAGATAATAATATGTACCTATCTCTATGGCTTAGGGACTTCAAGACTTCTTCTCTATCTATAGAATCTAAATCAGAGCTTTATTTCAGTAGGCAGGGTCAAAACTTATAGGTACTTACTAAATGAATGAAATAAATGAAATACCTATTCATTATTGTACACTAAAAACAAGAGAAATACATTTTAACAACAACATTAAATTAACAAATGAAAAAGGTATCGCTTTGAAGAAATCTCTTCCAGGCAACCACGTTACCTACATACCTACAAAATATTATAAATGCGAAAGTTTGGATGGATGGATGTATGTTTGTTACTCAATCATGCCAGAACGGCTAAACGGATCTGGATGAAAGGCACAGAGATAAATTATAGTCTGGAATAACACATATAGTTTATGCCGGAAAATGGAAGAGTTCCCGCGGGAACCAAAATACCTTAATACATGTGGACGTAGTCGCGGGCATTTTTTTATCCACTACAAGTTAGCTCTTGGCTGCGATCTCACCTGATGGTAAGTGATGATGCAGCCTATAAGATGGTAGCGGGCTAATCTGTTAGAGGCATGGCAGTTACATTAAACCCATACCCCTATTCGGTTTCTAAATCACATCGTACCGGAACTCTAAATCGCTTGGCGGCATGTCTTGGCCGGGAGGGTGGTAACTACTAACTAGTCACGGCCGAAGCCTCCCACCAGGCCAGCCCAGGCAAAATTCAGAAATTATAAATTCCCAAATTGTCCCTGTCGAGGATCGAACCCGGGACCTCCGCACGTTAAGACAACAGCGCACAACACTGCGCCAGGGAGGTCATCAGCTAGTAAGTACTTAGTCTATAACGAAGCGGAACAAACACAATCCCTCTTCGATAGTGGATTATAGCAATATCGAGAGCCAGTTCCTGTGCGCTAATGGAGTTAGCGACTATACAAACAACGCTAAGTGGCGGAAGTCGATAGATCGATTGCTGCTCGATGACTGGCGTATATCTATCTGTGGTTAGCCATAATATTATTACGACAGCTGATGCCCGTGACTTCGTCAGCGTGGATTTTATATATAAATCCAACAGGTTAAGCCATTTTCGCTACCTTGGTTATTCGCTCATTTCGGTTTTTCGTTTCAATCTTGAATTTTCTGGACATATGTCACTCCCCAAGTCCTCAACTATTTCCATGCAAAAAATCACTTCGACCCGTTGCTTTGTTGCGGCGTAATTGAAGGACGAACCAACAACCAAACACTCTTTTGCATTTACTTACTTATAATATTAAAATATTAAGTAGGTTCCTTGACTTTTTTCGCGTGGATTGGGGATTTTTGTATCCCGCGGGAACTCGTTATTTTTCCATGATAAAGTAGTCTGTGTGTTATTCCAGACTATACCTACTTAATCTATCTCTGTACAATATTTCATCCAGATCCGTTCAGCCGTTTTGGCGTGATCCATCCATCCAAACTTTCGCATTTATAATATTAGTATAGAAGTATAGATGATTAAAGAGCATTCTGCATCTCAACTGCTCTGTACGTGACACCTCGATTGATTGGCCTCGATGACTCGTAAATGAGCATGATGGCGTCATTTCATATCGCCAATTACCGCGCGCTCGTTAGCGCGGCGGTTATGCCCGCCGTGCTACCGGGCACCGGCGATAACTTGACAAATGACGTGAAAAAAACTGTACATAATGGAACTGTAGAGGAAAGGGGGGACTATCACTTTCCTTTGCCATTTAAGAGGATACGGCATGAGCGAGAAACTTTGAGAATAGGTATTGAACAATTATATTGCCGTCGCGCTGCTCCTCGAATAGAACTCCATAACACCCGATACGGACAACTGCAGCTTGGACCGATAATACCTATGAAAAACAGTCGAATTCTTAGGTACTCTCGTATTTTTCTGTTTCTTCCACCAAAACAGAACCGATATTTTTTTTTTAATTTAAGAAGGACTCATGCTTTGTCGGTATGTTTTCTTTTTTTGAATATATATTCGTCGAATTTATTTGCGGAATATCTGATGATGACGCAAAAACTGGGCCATTTTTTGCAATTTTTGAAGGTTCCGTATTCTTAAAATTGTTAATTTATCGAAAAAAGCAAAACATAGGGACATGGCACGGACACAATATATAGATTTTATGGTGCAAAAATATTTTCTCTATTGTAATTATGCACGGAGAAAACAGACTAATACGATTGTATGGGGAAACCGCCCACCCGTATCGTCTTATGGCGCCCGGTATGCCTACGTGGATCGATCAGCGATGTGCACAATGCAGAGTAGATTGACGTTGGATTAACTCTATTTGACCGTCAGTCCACCCTGTACATTAATTTCATATTGACTGTGTACTGGGCGCCTAAGCTTTGAATGAAAATGAAAATGAAAATGAAAATGAAAATGAAAATGAAAATGAAAATGAAAATGAAAATGAAAATGAAAATGAAAATGAAAATGAAAATGATTTATTTCATGTAGGACCACTTGTGCCGCTTATGATAAGTCGTAAGAATCTACCACCGGTTCGGAAAACTGATTCTACTGAGAAGAACCGGCAAGAAACTCAGCAGTTTCTCTTTTAAAAATCAGAAAAATGTAACAATTTGTATATACATACTTAATATAAAATACATACGCTACGTAAAAAGTAGGTATTACACTGACTTGTGGGTTGCTGGATGCGAAGCCGGTTGCTTCCATGCAACTTTGTCATCGAGAAAATCATCTATACCTACTATAATACCCTCGACTTAACAGATGCTGTTTAACACAGTCTTTAAATGAGAATGATTTTATTATTATTCAACTCAAGTTAGCTCTTGACTGAAATAAAATAAAAAGACATTTCATTTACTTAAGTAGGTAATTATATTTATAAAGTAATGTAATTAGGTATATTAAGATTCTGAAAATACATAAGTAAGTACTATTACATTATTAGTATACTTAGTGCAAAAATCTTTACCTACATTACGTTTATGTTATGACATCGCAGGCGCAGACTGCACATTCCTTTGATTATAAAGATATTTTATAATAAGGTATAGATATTTTTATGAGTGTAAAACAAACAGGAAACTGGGCCCCAATCATGTAAGAATTGTTCATCAAACGTTAAAGATTTTTGTCAAAGTAAAATAAACAATGACATTATTGAATTAGAGCTCAATTTCGTCTGCCCATTCTTATACGTTTAGGGTATCGTACATACCTAAACGTATAAGAATGGGCAGACGAAATTGAGCTCTAATTCAATGCAGTTATGGTTTATTTTACTTTGACAAAAATCTTTAACGTTTGATGAACAATTCTTACGTAATCGGGGGGCAGGTTGGCAAAATAATTAACGTTTTGGTTTGCAGATAAAATTATGCTAATTAAGTAGCTAGTTTTGTATAGAACTAAACTTTCCAAAGACTGAAAAAGTTTAATGAAATCTATCGTTTTTAAGAGTATCCAAAATCAGGATTTCGTTTCCACGATGATAATAAATAAAAGTTATTTAGGTATGCCTTGTTTCTACTAAACTTAAAAATTACCTAAATAAGTTTATGAGTTATCAGATAAATAAGTAGGTAAATATATTTTAGTTCTGTTGTTATGTTGTGGGTATCGGCAAGTTATTTATGTCTCAGTATTGTTATCTTAATCATATTTTACGCTTTGGCTTAAAAGTTCCGTGCAAACTTCACAATAAATAACTCTTGCTGACAATTTTCATCCGTCTCCCGCAAAGTTCACCGAAGTTCACCAATAAATCCTGTTCTAAGTTCAAGTGAAAAGGATTTGGGTAGGATTTTCTATGCTAGTGGCGTATTCGACACGATTTCTTCACGATTTATATCTGTTTCTAAATATATTTTGTGCGCTATAACATAAGTTGACCTAAATCCAACTTTAAGTTGAAAGCGAAAACCAAAACGAAGCAGTATCGAAAAGGACCTTACTTCGCGAAACGTGTTGGAAGGGTTAACTATAGTTAGTGCGGTTCCATATAAAAGTGCGTTCTAAAAAAGGGAGTGAGGTACAGCGAATTAAAAATGGGTTACAGTGAGGGCTTTTATATGAATAAAAGTAACCCTTCTTTATCAATACCTAATGGGATTTCGTTTTAAAAACTGTGTGTGTGGGGTTTTTCCTCACTAAGTATGGTTTTCTTTAGCCTTACTGCAAGTGATATTTAATTGTTTTTACGGCAGGTAGGTAATAATTCTAAAATACCTCCTGATTAGAAGGCCGAAGACTAAACCACTATTTATAATTATGTATCACCGTTAAAAAGTCGGGTGTTGTAAATTAGCGTGCAGCAAAGATTCTCCGTCTGTAACGAGTTTCAAATTGGAAAATCTACTTAGGGACCGAGTTCGGAACTTCCACTCCCTTCTTTTTCCAATTTTCTCTCTCCAGTACAAATCTGTGGAAAGCTCCATCTTGGGGGTGTAATTACGTGTGGTTAACGTGAAATACGTTTTACTTTTTAATTAGTCTTCACTTGAGTTTTATGGTTTTAAGAGTTTTTAGGATGAATCCGTACCTAAATAAGATACCTACGTAGTTACGCCATCTGCTATAGGTACCTATTATGCCATGGCAAGTTCATACAGAGACTATTAGTATTTTGAACTCAGTGTTGAGCTGATAGGTTTCATAACTATCAACTCAATACTTATATTAGTTTAGTAGATAGTATTTTACACTGGATTGGCCCATTAATGGGACTACGGTTAATTTTATTTACCGTAGACCTATGTACTATAATATGTAGATAGGTATAGGTTTATAAACTTAGGTATACTTTAATATAGGTACCAAGTCAGTAGTACGATAGAATATTAAAATCTGTTTCTTAATAACTACATCAGGAAGGTAGGTAGTTGGTAGGATTTTTTATTATCGCTGAAAAAAAAAGCTTGCTGACACATTTCAAGAATGAAATCTCGTGCGAGTTATTTATTAGATTTAAACTTTAATTGAATTTTTTAGTAGGTACCGTATACTTATAATGTACTTTTTGTAAATCGTTGTATGTTTCACGTGCGCATTAAAAATTTAACTCTTGGCGCTATTAGTTCATATACCTACCTACCCTCGCCTGTGGCTAAGCCTGCTTGCTATAAAGTTATTTAATTAGCGCCTCGAGTGCACCTAATTTTCATCATGCTGCACTTGTATTTATATTTGATTCATAAATCTACGTTTAACTCTACCCACCTACTCTATCATTAACCTGGTTTGTAAATAGAGTGCAACAAAAACCGCTGTGTACATAGCATTTCCATGAAACTATGCATTACGTACAAAAATGCATTACGCTGGCACGACAAATGTTTATAGTTTTAATTTATCGCAGTAGTGTGATTGCGATTTCAACAATAACACAATATGTGTGAAACACGAGTGATGTAGGCACAGATTAAAGGTTTAGCCATACATACAGCGCGACGATAACGTGTCCAACAAATCTGCTAGAACTTATACCCTTCTATTAACGGTATGAATGAGGCATTTACACTGCGAAGTGCGTCTTGGTGCCGGACACCTGCTTTCGAAGTTTCGGGTGATAGCACCGCTTTGGTGTCCGGTCCTTGGGTGATGGGTCCATAGCAGTTTGCTTTCTGTGACGTGAATAAAAAATAACGTCTTTTAAGGCGATTATTTCGTCAAAGGGTTGTCCACTTTGACGTGTCAGGTACTGTTGATGCTGTTGGGTTCAAGAATAACGTCTTGTAAGTCGATTATTTAGTTAAAGGGGTGTGACTGACTTGGGGCCTCGACGTTAAGTGTACTGTAAATGCCAGTTCCCGGAGCTGTGCTTTAGATTCGCAATCAAGCGCAATAGAGTCGATGCTGTCCTCCTCTTCGCTGTCTTAACCTGCGGGTTGCCGCGATGCTGAGACCAATTGTAGAAGCTCACGAAATAGTGGACGTTCGTTCGTTGGTTTAGTTAACAGCGTTATATTCCGAGGAGGTTCTCATAGTCATACGCTCCGTTGTCTACGTAGGCACGCTTTGCGTCTGTCCGAGCCTTAAGTGTGAAACTAGCATACGCAGTAGGGAGAGGGCACAGATTAAAAAATCATCCAGGATAATAAAGAACTTATCGGCTGTGAGATCTGACGCCGGTGCCTAGCGAATGGAAAATAAAAAAAAGCAAAAAGGCGGGAACTTGATTCATAATGGCATCAAACATGGCCGCACTGATTGCGATCTCGGATGGAGATAAGAACGGGGTGGTAGCTTTGTCCAAAGACTATAGGAAAAAGATGGACGGAGTCCTTGCAAAATCTGCAAGCAAGGACTCGGGCCGCAATGTACCTACTTACCTATAGTACATAAAACAGATGCAGCTTGCACTATTCAGAAAATTCTTGTTTAAATCAGCTTCTCAGAAATTTTTAAACTCTAGCACGTAGGTACATGAAAACTATGAATAAAAGTATATACAAAAAAAACTAAACTAAAATCGGTTCATCCACACAGACAGAGTGGCACAGACAGACACGTTAAACTTATAACACCCCTTCTAATAATCCCTAATCTTTATGCGTCGGGGGTTAAAAATGAGTAAGAATTGATAAAAAAAAATATGAATAAAACTTCTCTTATATGTAGGTACACAGACACGACGTAAGTAGGCACTATGCAGTAATTTGAACATTTAGTTTTAAAATAAATAAATCAAAATTACTAGTAAAAAAAACTTAAGAACTAGACTGACATAAAATGGCATCGGCTCAGCGTGCAATGCTTTTTTTTGTAATGACAGTTTTCACACAAAAATAATTAAGTAGGTGTAAATAAATATTCATTAGAGTTTCTTGCCTATATTAAAAGAAACTCGTTAACCATCTATAATTTTAATTTAGTCCGCGTAGTTTTCTTGCGGTTGACTATTACTAGATTATAAATAAACATCTGGTGTTATTATTTGCATTGTTCAAAGGTGTTAATGTGTTGGGCTTAATGTATGCGAGTTGTAATGAAGCAATTATGTGCAGTCATTAAGCTCATGTATTGGGGCTGGGGTCCATTCACATTTGCGTAACTACCTACTTATTTAGGTAGGTTTAGAAGTGACTTTTAGACTCTACGAACTTGCTTTTCTTGAAACTTCCGTAGACCGTCTGTTATATTATAGGTTACGTCTTAGAACAGTGAGGTACATTTACGGAAAATTAAATACTTATGAGATGACATCATAAGCTAGAGTGATACAGTAGGTCTTGATGAAAGACTACGATAGAGATATCGAAGTTATTAATTCTTTTCGGCGCTAATTTTCTTCTAATTTACATCTAGGAATTCGCACAATATACGCTATAACACTATTTTTTTTATAACCACATAGGTAGAGTTTAGTATCTAGGTACTGTTTGTGGCCATTGGAATATACGCAATAGACAAATTCCAGCAAATTGCGAATCAATACTTACTAGGTACCTACCTACTTAGATGATACCTACCCGCAAAATACTGAATCCGCGCGGATTTAAGTTTCTCTCTTTGGAAGGGAGTCTGCTCATAACCTGAATCAAACATAGGCTAAATTTTATCCCGGAAAATTACAGAAGTCTCGCGGGAATCTAAAAAGTCGCGGGGTCTTTATCCAGTAAAATTATAAATGCGTGTGCCAAAATTACCTATTCGTATGGAGGATTTCTCGCAATCCTGTACCTAATAAAAACGGTATTCTTATAGGCGAAAGATAAAAGAGCGATGGCGGGAAAATTGTTCAAAGGGCGGGAGCTCGATATTTCGCCGAAGAGACCGAGAAAATAAAGAAGCAGCCATGATAGAACACCTCAATTCGTTCACCACTTTACTACCTCCCCTCTAGGGTCTATATTTTAGAGAACCAGCAAAATGGGTCGCCGAATCCGATAGCTGGAGAGCTTGTGGGAGTATTGAAAGGAACCTATTAGACGAAAGCTCAAAGAAATGTGTATTACATCATACTTAATATTAGGTATAAATGCGAAAGTGTGTTTGTTTGTTGGTTTATTGGTTTGTCTTTCAATTACGCCGCAACGGAGCTACGGATCGAGGTGATTTTTGGCATGGATATAGTTGAGTACCTGTAGAGTGACTGAAAAAGGCTACTTTTTATCCCGGAAAATTTAGGAGTTCCCGCGGGAATCAAAAAAATTTAACCATGAGGACGAAGTCGCGGGCATCAGCTAGTAGTAAGTACATAATATAAAAAGGCTAATTGATTAAATCAATAAATATAACCCATCAATATTTAGAGATACCTACGTGAAATATTATGAATCCATACCTACTAATATTAGGTATAAATGCGAAAGTGTGTCCGTCTGTCTGTCTGCTACGCTTTCCCGGTCCATCTGTTCAACCGATTTTGACGAAATTAGGAATAGGTTGTATCCCGGGAAAATAAAGTTCCCGCGGGAATTGAAAACACTTTATCCACACGGACAAAGTCGCGGGCACCATCTAGTTACTAGGTATATATTTCCTTCAAAGTTTCCTTATAGACGCAACTTACTAGTTATGTTCAAGTACCTGCTTGAATAGACACAACAGCTCTTAAACGCAACGTTTTCTGTGGATATTTGAATACAATAAAAACTGTAATAAAATAAACTGGCCGCAATAATTTTTATTGTAAGAAGGACCCCCGAATTATCATTTAGATGGGGTAGCCCGTGGCCGGCAATATGGCGTGAATTCGCGCCAAAAAAATAGATCGAAAGCCGACAATTGACGGTTTGGTTGGGGGCGATCTTTTTAGTTTTGGAAAATTGCTTGTACTTACACGAATCAGTTTTGAGTGGGGCCTTCCCTTCTATTGGTGATGGGCGATATTGTCAGTTTCTGTTTCATTTGTTTTTATTGTTTTTTTAATGGGCATATATATGTATTTATTATTTACATTATAAATAAATTGAAATATTTTTTTAAAACAGCTAAAAGAGTAGGTAGTAGTAAAAGAGTAGTAACAAAAATGGTTCTTTAAGGGCAATATCTTAGCAGCAAAGATAGGGCATAATATAACAGGGAAATACGAGTAGGTACATCCTATATAATATTTAAGTATATAGTTTTATGTACCTACTCACAATCATACAATATGCAGAATCTATTATTTATAACGAAAAAATAAGCAGTCGTTAGGGAGCTGCCGGAATTAAATTTTTTTACGCCAAAAGAAATGCAACAAAGTCCTAGAAAAGAACTTGTTCGTAATTTTGATCTCAACTTTAAATAGCTAATATTTTTGGTAGAATGTTGGCCATATTTAGTAAGTCTAATGTTTTTGTTTGGGTTACGGTAACGTATCGAAATTAAAGAAAAACCACACGCAATAAAATAACGCTTTTGTGTAAATAAAAATGAAATTATTGCAAACTATTTGAGTATTCATAACAAGTGTCGGGATTTAATACAAGTATTAAATTTTAATGTAAACGTCGTCACCAACGAGTATTAATGACGAGCTCCCCACAAAGATGCTATTCCCCTGAAACACATTAGTTACGCCTGCCTCATGTTCACGTGTGCGGATGATAGCGTTAGCGGGTATAGACTGTCTAAGCTAAGTCTGCAGCAGTAAGAAAATGGTAGAATTTGAAAATCTGTTGATGACAACACAGAGTGTAATGCGAAAAAACGCACTTGATACTTGTGTTTTTTGTTTTCAATCTGCTTTCCTGGGAGTGTGGTCATTGTTCGTTTTAGTACATTTCAAAGAATAAAATGTAAATAGAGGGCACAATTTTGACAGCGTAATAAGGTAGAGCATACATGATCCCCGTATTTATATAAATTTTATATATAATATTTGCCGTGAATTCGTCTGGGTGGATTTCGGCTATAAACTCACGCAGAAACCATATGTTTTTGTTCAGGGGATGAGTCAAAAAAAGGTAACAGACAAACGGTTACTTTCGCTAACTACTCTTCGCTACTACTAATATTAGTATGAATCTACTGACGCTAAAGATTCACAACAAATTATTACTTGATCAGGGAAGATCTTTTGAATTACTTAAGGAGAGCATAAATGAATTAAAACATAAAATGAAATGAATAAAATATTCTTTATTGTACACCAAAGACATAACATTAATAATCAGAATCAATAAAACAAAAAATAAAATAAAACAATAAAAATTATCAATATTGACTTTTGTTTCCCGTGCTGCACGCTTTTTGCCGGGAGTCCTCCAGATTCCCTGATTAGTTTGGCCCTCATTTTTAATAACTCTTATGGTTCGTTCGCTTACCTGGAAATAAATGAAAATAATTTATTTTTTTCGCATTTTCGGCAAAAAATAATTATGTTGGGGGTTCCGTCTAGACTCTCTTGACCCCTCCTTAGACGCGACAGCTTCTGATCAAGGCAGCACGTTTCTAAATCTAAAATCCCAATTTGAGATGGAAGATGACTTATTCCAAGTTTCTGAAGGACATCCTGGAGATGAGGCTTTAACTCTTCGCTTATTCCACCTTGAATTTATACAATAATTAATAAAAAGTATAAAAACTTGATAGGATTTTGCTGTCAGTTTTTTTCGCATATTATCCATCATAATTCTACGATATGAACAGGCGAATATAAACCGTTTAAACGTTTTATATAAATAATCTAGAATTGTATTCAAAGATCGAAAGGCAAAATATCAAAACCGTTTGGTCAACTTACTTGTCGACTCTTCAATTTCTTGTAAACATTGTTGTTTTTGGCTTAGGGCAGCATCGTGATCTTCCTTTACTTCTTAGAATTTAAGAATCATGTTATAAAATAACTCGCACACATTATTTTGAATAGGTTTATCCATTATTTCACTATTTTCACTTTTATTTTCGAAATATTAAAACGAACTTAAACAACCTGATAGCTGAATTGACAAATCAGTGACAAATGTAAGAACACAGATTAGACGCATGTTTTTACTTTGTTTTAAGTGTTGCCCTTTTATTCCGTGGCAGAGTTAGCGTGGCCAGACTCTAGCGATTTTAGAAAAACAAAAACAAAGGAAATTATTTCCCGTGAGGTCCACATATATACTACTAATTTTAAAAACAATCTGATGACACCCGCGATTTCCGTGGACTTTGGATTTTAGGAAACTCTATGGGAGATCTTTGATTTTCCGGGATAAGAAGTAGCCTATGCCTATACCCGGGGTGCAACTTAATCCTGTAAAAAAATTCATCAATATCGGTTGAGCAGATGGGTCGTTAAAGCGTAGCAGACGGACAGACACACCTTTACATGTAGGTATAATAGTTATTATAGTAATGCGAAAGTGTGTCTTTATCTATCTATCTCCTGTCTATCTATCAGCCTGTTTATTTGTCTATCTATCAGCCTGGGCAATACTGCCAGCGCTTAAAGCAAAACTTAAGCAATACAGTTTGATGACACTTACCTAGAAGTTCACAAAATAAGATAATAATAATGGATAATAATAATTCTAAACACACTACACGAAAGAACTACACGAAAGTCAACAATAATGAAACAATATGGTGCAGTATATGGCTCTTCCGCTTTATAACCGATTTTGATGAAAGGTACGGATACCATATTTTGCATCCCGGAAAAGGAAGAAATGCAGCTACTTTTTATTCTGTAAAATACAAGAGTTCCAACGAGTTTCTTAGGCACACGTCATGCAGGCTAAGCAAAGTTTTTGCACATAGTAGAGTCAACATCTGACTATGCTACGGTGTCGGAGTAAAGCGTATTGCTTGCTTTTCCTGTATGTACTTAGCCGTAGGTAGGTATGTCTTTGATGATAGGGTGGTAACTAGCCACGGCCGAGAGCTTTCCGTTATGTACTTATTACTATAACGTTCTTGTATATGAATTAGATAAACGAAATTAAATCGCTACTCTCTTATAATGTGCCACAACCCAACAAATTCGGCTGACTCGGTGCTCGACGTTAGCCGGGGGACGCCAAATGGAAAGAGAATCAGCCCTGATAAATGATTTCGGTACAAATGTTATTTTGATCTTTAGCGATACCACGGGATTTGTTTGGGGCGCGATCACAATTTGTACGGTGCGCCTTTTGATTGCATTGTTATGGCGTGGATGATCAAGCAATTAATAGAGATTTCTGTACTGAGATTGGTTTATTTTGTAGTGATTCTGTGGTGGTATTATGCATTGGATAAATATTAGAATGGTAGATTCATTCGACTATTCATAAGCACTTGTAAAAAGTATATTTGAATAAAAAATGAATTTGAATAAACAGTCACTTTAATGTTTGAGATCTGTGTTATTGTTTATTAGCTTTTGTAGTTTAACTGCGGTACTGAAGCTACACTAAGTACGGACTGACTATGCCTCTAAATTATTATCCAAGGGTTATTGATAACTAATAGGTATCAAACAAAGAACAGTAACAAAAGTAGGTAATACTTACGTAAACAAAATTGGTAGATTCACTCGACGATTCAAAAGCACCTGTATTTTAAGCAAACTGTTTATTTGCATTAAAACATTTGAGTTTGAGTATTGAATTGTATAAAAAAAAACCGGCCAAGTGCGAGTCGGACTCGCGCACCGAGGGTTCCGTACAAACCTGTAGTAAGTTTTAAATTATTAAAAAAAAACTACTTACTAGATCTCGTTCAAACCAATTTTCGGTGGAAGTTTGCGTGGTAATGTACATCATATATTTTTTTTAGTTTTATCATTCCCTTATTTTAGAAGTTACGGGGGGGGGACACACATTTTACCACTTTGGAAGTGTCTCTCGCGCAAACTATTCAGTTTAGAAAAAAATGATATTAGAAACCTCAATATCATTTTTGAAGACCTATCCATAGATACCCCACACGTATGGGTTTGATGAAAAAAAATTTTTTGAGTGTCAGTTCTAAGTATGGGGACCCCCAAAATTTTTTTTTTTTTTTTTTGTGTGAAAATCTTAATGCGGTTCACAGAATACATCTACTTACCAAGTTTCAACAGTATAGTTCTTATAGTTTCGGAAAAAAGTGGCTGTGACATACGGACGGACAGACAGACAGACAGACATGACGAATCTATAAGGGTTCCGTTTTTGCCAAATTTGGCTACGGAACCCTAAAAAGAGGTAAAAAAATAAACTAATTTCACGAATTAAATCATGTTTATTATCTTAAAAGAACATTTTATTAACAAAATAAAACTTAAAATGACTTTTGAACCAATTTTAATTACCTATCAGCAATAAAAGAATTTCACTGTCGAACTTCCATAAAAGCCAATCACTAGGTTTTGAATGGTTTACCCTGAAACATGCAACAAAACACATTAGCTCAAATTGCTCAAAAGTACCTACTCTGCAAACACGCGCCTGCACTTGCCAGAACTCTTCTTCTCTTCTTTCTCCTATAGCCTTTTCCCATTATTTGGGGTTGGTTATATCTTGGGTTGGACTGCACTTGTCAGAGACAAGTGTGATAAATGTCTACTGGAGCGATTAGAGCAGATGTTTTCATCAAGAAGTGATACAAAATGGATGAAAATATATTCGCAACCTGCGTATGTCTATCTTTCGCTTATAACTTCTGACTGATTTACCTACATATCTAAGAAACGATCACTATTAGATCCCACTTAGAAAGAATTTCAGCAATTATTATTGTCGATCGAAGCCGGTGCAAGTGATCTGGTAGGTATATAATATGTATGAAAAATAATCGATATATGAATTGCTAACCAATTTGTATGCAATCCAAGCGACAGTCGTGTTTTCTAGACGTGGCCCCATTAGTGGATTCATTTGGCCAAAGTATATTGTGAACCAGCTGAAAACATCAAAAATAGATCAGGGAAATTTCATTAGCAGTAGAACTCAAGGGGTTCGATTCCCTGGCAAGTACACTGTGGGAATTTATGGTGTCTAAATTGGTTTTGATCTAGTTCAATTCCTGTCGTGGCTAGTTGCCACTCTACCTGAAAGGCTGAAAGGATGTTTTTAGGGTTCCGTAGCCAAATTTGGCAAAAACGGAACCCTTATAGATTCGTCATGTCTGTCTGTCTGTCTGTGTGTCCGTCCGTATGTCACAGCCACTTTTTTCCGAAACTATAAGAACTATACTGTTGAAACTTGGTAAGTAGATGTATTCTGTGAACCGCATTAAGATTTTCACACAAAACTAGAAAAAAAACAATAAATTTTGGGGGTCCCCATACTTAGAACTGAAACTCAAAAAAATTTTTTTCATCAAACCCATACGTGTGGGGTATCTATGGATAGGTCTTCAAAAATGATATTGAGGTTTCTAATATCATTTTTTTCTAAACTGAATAGTTTTCGCGAGAGACACTTCCAAAGTGGTAAAATGTGTGTCCCCCCCCTGTAACTTCTAAAATAAGAGAATAATAAAACTAAAAAAAATATATGATGTACATTATCATGCAAACTTCCACCGAAAATTAGTTTGAACGAGATCTAGTAAGTAGTTTTTTTTTAATAATTTAAAACTTACTACAGGTTTGTACGGAACCCTCGGTGCGCGAGTCCGACTCGCACTTGGCCGGTTTTTTTATCCACTACAAGTTAGCCCTTGACTGCGATCTCACCTGGTAGTAAGTGATGATGCAGTCTAAGATGATAGCGGGCTAACCTGTTAGGGGCATGGCAGCTATATTAAACCCATACCCCAATTCGGTTTCTAGTTTCTACACGGCATCGTACCGGAACGCTAAATCGCTTGGCGGCACGTCTTTGCCGGTAGGGTGGTAACTAGCCACGGCCGAAGCCTCCCACCAGGCCAGACCAAGGAAAATTCAGAAATTATAAATTCCCTAATGTATAAATGTGCCGGCAAGTGATTAGACAAGCTTTCCGCAACATGTAGAAACCAATTATATTTTTACTATTTTATTTCGTCGCTTCATTCTTCAGATATAATTTTTACATTGTAGTTTCCTCAATCATGCAGCAACAATCGCACGATTTTTAGAGATGTTTTATTTTAGTATAATGATAAAATTCTCCCGCTTAAGGCATCCCTACCTGGTTACACATTCAATATTTGTTCGTCATTCTTTTTTCGTGCGTAGCAACGATCGGACGTTCCCACTTTCAACAAAGTTAATATTATTATTTTATATCTAAATAAAAAATATTGAAAAAGAAACAGCCGCTGCTTCTTACAGGAAAACGGTGAGTCTTTAATCTTTCAATTTCAGCAATTTATTTCATGCCTGACAGGCTTAAGAAATTATACTTAAATTATATTTTCATGCAGTGTCAAATTACACTATGTTGTATGTGGGTACTTAAACAAAACAGTTCTGTCACTTTTATTGTGGCTCTTGCGTATTTATTACATTAATAATTATAATATCTAACTCACTAAAGGTTTTCCTAGGGTTTACCCGAGAGGTACCAACGAAGGAGAGTAAACTTTTCAGCATAAAACACGCTTATGAAATTATTCTTTTATGCAGCGTTTAATTATTCTAAATGTCCATCCGGCGGGTTGCCCAAGAGGCACCATGAAGAAGGTTAAGCCCTTCAGCATGGCTCGCCTAAGTAATTATAGTTACTTAGTACTTACACGAAGTACGTGTTAAAGTACGCTAATCCACTGGGAGGTTACTAGCGAAGTAACACGACGCAAATCAAACCTTCCAGCTAGACACTCCTAGCGACAGCAGGATAAGGAGAAATATTGGCGCCCGTTAGACTCGTCTGATGACGAGAACTTTGCAGGTTAGTCGAAAATTCTATTACTAAGTGTTAAAAAGTGTTTTTAACTCGGGATTGACTGCGAGTCAATTGCGAGATCATAATTGGCTGCGAGCCAATTATGAGTCATATTCTTATGACACTCATGCAGTGAATATGTGCCACCTGGACTAGATAATATGCACATTAACTGCAAACTAAAAAAGTGTTTTTAACTCGGGATTGACTGCGAGTCAATTGCGAGATCATAATTAGCTGCGAGCTAATTATGAGTCATATTCTTATGACACTCATGCAGTGAATATATACTTATCACCTTGACTAGATATGCACATTAACTGCAAGCTTTTGTCCGCGAGACAAAATTAACGCAAAATGCGTACATACTCGTACATACTACCTCCATATTCGTCCGCTCACTTATTGTATTCTTTAGAGATACAAATGAGGTTGAGCACCATGCACAAGACGAATTCACCATTCTCTGAACAAGGGGGAAGTCGTGAAGAGTCAAAGACGACCAACTATATCAGATTCGTCACTAAGGACCGGCTTAGCAAGCCTAACACAAATTGATTTCGTTTCGTTCACAAATACTCGAGAAGTATCCGGAACACAGGTAAATTAATTATTTACCTACTTATAAAGAAGGTTACTTTTTACTCTTATTATATTTTTTTCGTGCCACGTAGCAAACGCACGTGCACTGTTTGTTAAAACTTTTAAAAGTGAATATTTAAGTGAAATGCCGAAACGAAAACGCGAACAACAGAAACGTAATCGTCGAAGGATTATTATAGAATCCTCATCAGACTCCCGGTATGCATTCATAATTCAACCTACCCTCGCATAAAAATAATTTTTCACTATCATAATATTGCATTAAAATACAGCTAAATTATATCGCTTTCAAAGCAGAAAACCGGCTTATTCGAACGTACAAACGCCTGATGGTTGACCAAGAGTTAAAACGATGGCCGTCTACCTTACTTTTCATCATACCTGTGTAAGAAAAACATACAACAAACATTTTTCTCTAGAAATCACAAATTATTGTGTAACTGAACAACCTGGCGATTCACAGAGTGTTAACACAAAGGTTTCACAGAGACTAAAACTTTATAGTCTCGTACCTACATTTTCAGACTGTAATATTATGTAACAAAACAACATGGCGGTTAACCGAGAGTTAACACGAGGGTTTAAATACACGCTAAAAGTTTCGTCTTGTACGTTCCATACAACAATGGGGTGTAGGCGAACAACCTGGTGGTTAACCGAGAGTTATCACGAAGGTTTAACAGAGGCTAGAAGTTACGCCTTGTATATTTCATACGATAATATTATGTAACCGAAAAACCTGGCGGTTAACCGGGGGTTAACACGCAGATTTAATAGATGCTCTAAGTTTGTCCAGAGCTCGATCCAGAACTCCTCGGGGTACTCGGAGATAGAAGAGACAGGAAATGATCCAAAATTTGGTGAAAAATATAATAAATGAATAGACCTGAAAGAAATGTAAATCATTCAGTGAATGAAATAGTCAAGATCTCAGGTTCAAAATTTCCAGATGTAGGTAATTGTTCACAATATAAAACCTCTCAGTATCAAACGTACATACACCGTCAGAGAGGTAACAAAAGGTCTGAGATAATGAATATATCCTTTTTATCAGTTATCTAGGTACTTTAGCGTTATATAAATTCAATTTATTTACGAATACTGTAGATACAGAAAACGAAAATAAAAGCGGCTAGTATCTTGCCTCATAGTGGTGTGCAAAGAAAATTTGCAACAAAAATGTGTGGTAAAATTGCAAAAATTACCCACAAGTTTTACGTTTTTCCTACCCACATGTTCTTGGGCTCAAATCTCTAGTTTTATATCTCCATCGTGCTGGAAGCATAATATATCATACATCCGATGACGCGTAAGAATGGTTGACTAAACTTAGAAGACGGCAGAAAAATAAAAACCTAATTGAGAACCTTTTACGTTTTGGAAGTCGGTTAAACGGCGAGTATTTTTACGACCGGAAGTAGACTTCGTATGATGTACCTAACAATGTAAAATTTTATCGTATTATTGTTTTTTTAAAAAAGATTTTTCGCGGGCTAGCGGGCAAGCATTACTGCAAACTCGGGATAATGCATAGTTCATGCTGCCCGAAGCGGGATCTTAACTTTAGTATCTATGCATCGTCCATATATTGGAAACAATCTTTGAAAAACCGTCATGACACTGTCGTTATTATAATACCTACATCGTTATCACTCGTGGAAAACATACAATTTACTCCGCCTTAACATACTCCATAATAACTCGCTTAATGCAAAATTAAAATACTTTGTTTTTTGTAAAAAGAGTAAAGAGTATAGATCCACGCTCTCAGCGCGTCTACCTTAATAATTGACGGAGGGAAATGATTTAACGCATTCATTCAAAAATAAGTAGGTACTTATGAATATTAAATAATGTATAATGACTGATGACACATGTTTTTAGCGACATGAACAACTAGGTTGTCCATTGTTAAAAAAGTATAGTAGCCTGATATCTCACTTAATTTAAAGCTTCTAACGTCAGTGGGGTTTAAAGCCCAAACCGACCGACTTACACCTCCAAGTCGACATTAGTACTACCTAGTAGTCAGTGGCGTAACTATACCATTTGAGGTCCGTGGCAAATTTTTCGGATGGGGCCCTCCGGCGTCCCAGTAAAAATAGTCACGTTAGAATTTAATTTTAATAAACCACTGATGTTATTTCTGAGCTCGTGGCCTCTTGGGCCGGGGCCCTCTTTGGTCGGGGGCCCGTGGCATTTTGCCAGTCCTGCCACCCTATAGTTACGCCACTGCTAGTAGTCTGGGCCGGTTTCTGAATTAAGCATTCAAGCAAAAATCAGCTAAGTTTTGTTCAAATACTTGAGTAAGACTTCAGTTTTTTGTGTTTCACACTATAAAATTAGAATTTCCCAAATTGTAATTAGCTAAGTATTTCTCCAGTCGTCCCTGAGTATTCTCCAACATTGCATTTGCGTTTCGCTACACGTAGAAAAACCGGTATTGACCGAAAATAATATTAATTTCTAATTTTGTTAAATTTTATTATTAAATATGATTCAAAAAAATAATTTTTATAGAATTTTATTTAGAAAATTATGAATTTCAAATATTTCAGGCTATTATCTCATAAAAAACTCTGATGTGCGTTTGATTTCAAATAACCGGGAAAGAGAAATGGAACGTACGACATAACATTGTGATTTGTGTCAGAAGCGTCAAAAGTTTGACAAACGGTTTTGTTTACAAAATTTTCCAAATCTTGACTTCTGTTTTTATTTGTAATTATTCTTACAAATATTTATAAAATGGACAGAGAAAAGAAAAAAAAATATCCCAACTTCACTAACTTGGGGAAAGAAAACCTCGCACTGGTAGCAAAGTAAGTACCTAATCTTTATATCATCCCCTTACTCGAAGGCCAGCTTTTCTCCTGGTTCAGTACTATATTTTAGGGTTAATTTTACATGGCCACAATTAGTAGTTAGTTCGTATATGTAATTCTACTTAGAAATAGAAATTTGTCCAGTCACAAGATAACCAAACCAACTGGCAACGAACTTCGAATAATGTCATTGTTTTCTTTGAATAACAAGGTATAGGTACCTACTAAAATTCTACATCAATGATAAAAGGCATATTATTTATGTGTTTTATATGTAAGTCATCAATAAATGTTCTATCCACAGATTACAAGGTGTGATAGAATGCATAAAGACAGGGGCATTCTACTTGCAAAAAAAGAAGGAAGAGCGGATTGTAATAATTAAACAATACAATATAGCCTATAGGCCACAGGACCAAGAGATGAAGAGTAAAGCTGCCTGGTGGATGTTCAATTATCGCCACAACTGATGATAATGTGATAATATCATATTATATTTATTACCCAGAAATGTTATATTATGCTGAGTTATTTGTAAAATAAAACAAAATTAAAAAATCCAACAAAGAGTTCCTAATTTGTAACAAAATATTATTTATTACAGGAGTTTATTGTTATGTAGTTATTTGTAAAATAACTTTCTACTAATGAGCTTGGGGCAAAGACAGGACATCATTTCGTTCTTCAACAAGTTCATCATCTTGTACCACGTAGGCATCTGGATCTACCTCAGGCTTCTCCAAAGATTTTTTAAATCCCACTACAAATTAGCCCAACTGCGATCTCACCTGATGATAAGTGATGATGCAATCTAAGATGGTGGCGGGCTAAATTGTTAGTGGTATGGCAGTTATATTAAACTCATAGATTTCTACACCTATGAAGGAAGCCTCCCACAATTCAGAAATTGATCACACCACACCACAATCGAATTGCCGGAAATCGAACCCGGGAACTCCCTTAATCAGCCACCACAGCGATCGCCACTGCGCCAGGGAGCGTCAAAAGATGCCAACGAAGAATCTTCACTAGAAATCGCAAATCCATGCTAATATTATAAATTCGAGAGTGTGTCTGTCTGTCTGTCTGCTACGCTTTCACGGCCCATTTGTTTCACCGATTTTGATGAAATTTGGTATAGGGATTGTTTATATCCCGGAAAATTAAAGAGTTAAGTAACACGTGGGAATTCAAAAAACTTTAATCCACGGACCAAGTCGCGTGCATTATCTAGTGTGAATATAGTTTAAGTAGCCGAAATTCGTTACTTAAATATCACGCACTCAACTTTGGGATTAGAGGACTTTGAGCGCTGCAAAAAGCGCTCTGAAACGCAATTTTGCTGTTAAGCAGAGATTTAAGTTTCGAAACTGTCAAATTTGAAATTTCTCAAGCTCCAATTCTCAAACCTTACAAAATATCAATTCAGAAACAAACATTTCCTTAATTAGTACTTAATTCACACTTATGTGGTCTTTGAGACAGACTCAACGTAAAATTCTCAATTCAGAAACCGGCCGTATCACAATATCGACCGAGTATATTCATCATTTTTCATTTATATTCTGCGGGGAACTTATACACAAATAGGTATTTGTCGTATTCCATAATCTTGATTATGGCATAATTTTTTGACAAACATCATAAAATGGTACCATTATTAATAATTTTATTAAATATGTGCCTGTTACTACAGGCACATAATTTACCTCTACAACAATAAAGGACCTCTACAACAGGACCGGAATAACCCGTTCCTTTCCCGCCGCGTTTTGAAAAATAATAATTTTCTCCCCCCTTCTGGGTAGGTTTCCAAACGTTCAAACGTCCCATTGGACGTCTGTTGTGTGTAAATACAACCAAGTATTGGGCCGGCTAATATACTTTTGATTAGATTATAAATCTTGCAGCATTAACATCAATAATTATTGGTTTCATTTGCTTGCATCCAACCTGTAAGCTTGTTACTCAGGCGCGGATGTAAAAAGCGCAACATTGTATTTCTAAAGTAAAATGAATACTTAAGAAAAATCTTAGACTCATGAACTATACATATGATATAACTATACGTAGATGAGAATATCAAGAAATCCGCACATGATTCCAACCTTAAGCATAAAGCTGCTTAAAACATTACGACTCAAATAAGAGATTGAAAAAAAATAAAAAAAAATTGACAACAATAATTAGTATCTATTCAACATGGATACAGTTCTTGCAAAAATAGATATTTTCTGTATCTCTAAACATCTACAATGTAAAAATTATATCTGAAGAATGACGCGACGAAATATAATAGATGATCAAACGAACTTCCTGAAGTGAAGTTCGATCATTATTATATGAGTCGCTTCATTCGAAGATATATAAATAAATTCCCAACCCACCCAACCCGAAATATATTTTTGCAATAACATTAGGTACTTATATATCTCTAAAAAGAATGACGAACAAATATTGAATGTGTAACCAGGTAGGGATGCCTTAAGCGGGAGAATTTTATCATTATACTAAAATAAAACATCTCTAAAAATCGTGCGATTGTTGCTGCATGATTGAGGAAACTACAATGTAAAAATTATATCTTCGAATGAAGCGACTCATATAATAATGATCGAACTTCACTTCAGGAAGTTCGTTTGATCATCTATTATACCTACCTACCTTAGCCTTCGCCTGTTGCACTTGCAATTGGCTATTTGACAGTTTTCGGAAAAATACTTAAAAATGTACGTGGGTTCATTTTATACCTCTTACAATGATTTTTTTCTCAAAAACAGCGTTATTTATTAGAAAAAATTACATTTTTAATACAATAATTTTACATTCGCGCGAAAACAGCCGGTCACGTGATATTTGCTAGCTGTGACGTCATAGCTCTAAATAAAACAAAGCTAACTACGACGCTCCAAGTCTTAAGTAATTTCGAGTGGAAAGTTTACAGCTTTTTTAATGAAATTGTGAAAATTACAAGCTACAAGACGTGTGTAGAAATACTACTCGTATAAATAAAATAATTAATTAATATCCTGACAAATTGTATACTATAAACACATACCTACAAAAGTACCTATATCATAAACGTCCAAAGCAGTGGTTACAGTCAATCTGCCGAGACCCGGAATTTAAAACGGATAAATCTGCGATATTACTTTGTGAAGACCACTTTGATTTTAGTAGTTATTTAGGAAGAAATCAACTTATGACTCGATCTAGCAAAAATAAACATGATCTAACATTTTTTTCTAACATGACATAAAATTAAAATAAATTATTTTTCTGTCACTTTACAGCAGTACTTTCTTAGGTCTTAAACACGAGACCTAAGTAATATTACTTTGTTTATTTCGGTACTTAAGTAGGTACATGGAAGTTTTAACATTACGAAACTCGGCAGAGCAAAAGTTAGGATTACACTGTGGATTACACCCAAATAAATTTGCAACCATAAATGAATCGACTTTAGGCAGCTTTGCACTATCAGCTTTTGTATAGCCTGACTCCATTTCGTGAAACCTTTCATAAGCTCAAATCGAAATATTTTATGTTAATTTTCTCAACAAAACGAAAACGATTTATAGGTATAACACACGACCTCACAGTGACGTTTGTATGAGATAAAAAGTAGGTACCCTGTCTGTGGTTTACGAGTTGTGACGTCACACGATGCTAAATCAATGGCGTCCGCGTTTCGGGTCTGGCAATCCACAGATAAAAAATATCAAATTTGTTTTGCTTAAATAAAATATATACAATTTATTTTAATGCAAAATACATATTGCATAATTATTGTTAACCTACAAGCTACCAAATCTAACATATTTCATATTTTATAGTTACAGCTGTCAAGTAGCCAATTAGGTTAGACTGCAAATAAAACGGATAAGATTCTGAAATTACTTACAAAATCCACATACAAAACGCTGTCATCAAGATGCTAGCCTGTATAATTCTGAAAGCAATAACAAGTAAAAATTATAGTATTGTATACGGAATTATAATATTATCAATTTGGGAATTTATAATTTCTGAATTTTCCCTACCGGCAAAGACGTGCCGCCAAGCGATTTAGCGTTCCGGTACGATGCCGTGTAGAAACCGAATAGGGGTAGGTACGGGTTTAATATAACTGCCATGCCCCTAACAGGTTAGCCCGCTATCATCTTAGACTGCATCATAACTTACCATCAGGTGAGATCGCAGTCAAGGGCTAACTTGTAGTGGATAAATAAAAAAAAAACTAATTACTGATTTAACTAACCCCCTATTAGGTCCTTGCTTCACTAAAAACGGTCCAACAATCATAAGGGCAGCGAAAATAGCAGTGATACAATAAAGCGGAGTAAGAAACTTCTCATGCGTAGCGTCTTCACTCAGTGGAATGAAGTCACTCTCTCTTCTGTCACGGACACGCTCAATCTCTTGCTGGGCATAGTCGTAGACTTTGTAGTCATGTGCATCTGACAGTTCCACCTTGAATGAAATGGAATTTGCGGTTGGTTCATCTGGAATTTATGAGTATAAGGATTATTTCTATATTTTCAGCAGTAGGTATATGTTTATTGTTTAGCAATTGTACCTTTGCTATAAATGTTACTAGCTTTTTCCAGGACTTTGTCCGCATTTCAATTTCAATTTAATTATTTCAGATAACACAATCCATATATAATACAATTTTATGTCAATATCATCATCAAATTTTATATTATTTTAAAAATTTAGATTAGAAAAACAAATTACCTACATTACAATTAATATATAAGGCATTAATGTAGGTTTTTTTAATTATCTTTAAATTCCTCAAAATCTTTTTTTACAACCATCATATTGCTTTGACGTCAATGATGAGGTCTAGCTTGGTATATTTGTCTAAGAATTCTATATTTTAGCGAGCCTATCATAAAATGAAATGTGTTTATGAAATCTCAAGTTTCTGCACCAAAATTGTCGTCATGTGAATGCATAATTTGTTACAGTCAGTCAGTCTCTTCTTTATTAAGTGTGTAGGTACAAGAAAGGTCGCAAAGACTAGCTAAGGTAAGTTTGAATTGTTGAATCCAAAGTGATACATAGGTAGGTATAGGTACATGATGTGTTTGGCTCATGTTTGGACAGTGAACGTTGGATGAATGTGCATGGTCATGGATCTATTGCATGGTTTGTAATTTGTATCTACTCACTGCCTTGTTGGTCTAGTGGTTAGCATGTTCGACTGCGGCCGACGAGGTCCTGGGTTCGAATCTCGGGTCGGCCTATTGGGTTTTTCTGGCAAGAAATTCTCAGTAAGTACTAGCCCGGAGTTAGGAAGTTGGCGGTGTTTCACCCCCGTGCCTCGGAGAGCACGTAAAGCCGTCGGTCCGGCGCCTGATCTCTCTCCGGTTGTGTCGGATTTGCCGTCCCATCAGGCTAAGAGAGTAAAGGAACGGAGAGTGCCCCTGTGTATGCGCACACACTTGTGCACTATAATATCTCCCGCGCAGATGGCTAAATAATATCTCTCTGGAGATAGGCCGCCGTGGCCGAAATTTGGTCGGGAGGCCATTATTATTATTATTAGACATATCTACTCACAACTTTTTGCTGTTTCTTCAACTAAGAGTCCATCTATCTCGTTGTCATCAAATCCTTGAAATGCACCTGACATCTTTTCTATATTTATCTAAGTCTAAGCTACGATTGTTATTAAGTTCTCGTTAAAATTAACTAAAATGAGTTTCATGGAAACAGTTCTTGACTTTTCTTGTCATATAATATTTTTCTATTTACTTCATGGCTTTTTACGATAAAGTTTCCATAGATACGTATGTAGGTACCTATTAAACTTTATTTTGGTTGATGCGTAATAGAGTATATAAGTATGATAATTATATTTTTAGAGTCACTTTAATTTCCTAGCCTTAGTTTATTGAACCTCATTCCACAAAAGCTTTACATACATACTCCAAACCTACTAAAATCACTAAAACACATTAAGTACACGACCGACTACAATTAACGAAAGCGTGTCTTTTGGTCTGTTATGCCATAACTTTTACCCCTCAACCCCTGAGCCGTTTGATGCATAGGTACCTATAATGCCTAGGTACCTAATAAGCGGGTATCCTGGAGATGGACAGGTAAATATTCGGGAAAATTCAAGAGTTCTCAGATTTTAAATAACAAAAATGATTGCAAACGAATTTGTGGGTCTCAGCTAGGTAGGTCGTCGTCGTCGTCAACCGATGGACGTCCACTGCTGGACATAGGTCTCCTGTAGGGTCCTCCACAAGCCACGGTCTTGCGCCGCCTGGATCCAGCGACTCCCTGCGACTCAGGTAGGCTAGGAAGTAAGTTATAAAAGAGCAACTTTAAGTATTGGTGGGTTGGTAGTTGCTACACATCCTCGTATGTAGCTACATCCCTGGTGAAAAGGCAGACTAATTCTACGATACTAAAATGTTCTGCCTCTATAAAAAAATTAAAATATTACGTAAATTTTTAAATAACTTTATCATTAAAAGAAGACCATAAAAAGGAGTACTGTACTTAAATTTGATGCCCATCGTGTTCACTAAATAAAATAAGCTCAAGATAAATAATCTATAATGTTCAACGTAACCCGACATCGGTGCCCGGAGCTGTATCGGTATCGCGTGTAAGAGATTATACTCAGGGTTGCAAGATATTTGGAAAACCGAAAAGTCTGTTCAGTTTTCCAAATTTGGACAGTCAGTTTGACGACCTCCGTGGCGCAGTGTGTAGCGCTGGGTTCGATCCCCGGCGGGGTCAATTTGGAATCTTATAATTTCTGAATTTTCCCTGGTCTGGCCTGGTGGGAGGCTTCGGCCGTGGCTGGTTACCACCCTATACCGGCAAAGACGTGCCGCCAAGCGATTTAGCGTTCCGGTACGATGTCGTGTAGAAACCGAATAGGGGTATGGGTTCAATATAACTGCCATGCCCCTAACAGGTTAGCCCGCTACCATCTTAGACTGCATCATCACTTACCATCAGGTGAGATCGCAGTCAAGGGTTAAGTTGTAGTGGTTAAAAAAAAAAGTTTTCAAAAGTTTAAGCTTTTTATTTGTCTTGACAAATAAGAAGAATCAACAACACAAGACTACAGAAATTACACCAACCCACACAAACTGTGTCCAATTTTGAGTCAAACTTGTTGGTTTTTGGGGAGAACCAGCGGCTAAAATGCAAAGCCCACGAGCGTATAGAAAGCGTGAATTTCTATTATTAACTTTAAAAGTATAGAGCTTTCAACGTACGCTAGGAAATTGAAGTTTATTAAAGACTAGATGGTGCCCGCGACTTCGTCCGAGTCGTATCGAGTTTTTTAATTTCCTCCTCAATTTTTCGGGTTAAATGTAGCATAAATGTCCTTCCCTGCCCTACAACAGCTTATCCCTGTACCAAATTTCATCAAAAAGGTTGAAAAGATGTGCTAGGTACACATAGGAAGGTAGGTGCAGATAGGAAAGATGGGATAGGTAATGATAAAGCGTGACAGACAGACAGACCGACGGACAGATAGACAGACGGACATACTTTCGCATGTATAATATTACTTAGTATGGATATGGCTTAAAGAAGTAAGAAGGTCATACATACTGCACAGAAGGATGCAGACGAAGAAAACTATAGTATAGCCAATACTTACGGTCTAATCGTCTGCATTACCGTGGTATAGCTATTTACCAGAAGAGTGACGATGTGATTGTCACTCTGCAGGGTATCGATATTATATCGGTAGACCTCCTGCGCTAGGATTTTAGGATAATATTTTATCCTTATTTTATCCCCTCGGCAACCCTATGTACGGTGCGCGCGCGCAACATAATGACTCAATTATCCGCTTACGGGGGCGTGTCCTGCTCTATGTCTTCATTACTAGAGATCGCTTGTTAAGGAGATGGTTTATAAGGATCTGAACCTGGAGAGGAGGTTACCGGATGACTAGTATAACCTTTCAAGTAAACTAACGCGACATTGAGCCTTTGTGGATGTGCCATACCTACAGTGGACGAGCCAGTAGATTTGAAAACTCCATACATTGATAGATTAACGTTGCTGCAGAGTACCAGCACTAAATGGATCTTCGTAATAAATGAGTCTTCGTGCTTGATGAATTTGTCTAAACATATCACTTGGCTTAGTGGCTTAGTTATCAATACTAATTGACATGGATCTCAATTCTCAGTTATCAGATCAGATTAATTTGACTTACGAGTAGGTATACTTAGGAAGGTGTCGCCCAGTTGAGTCATATGTAGGCGGCACAGATTGGCCTACATTAATTACAGATATTTAAATTTGATGGATAGACAGAAATGTTCTGATACTGCAACCAGAAAAGTCTAAGGACTACCTACTGATTCTGAACTCCTTGACAATTACTAGAAGCAGGTGTCTTTGATCGTATTACTTTAGTCAAATATACCTACTTTAAAAAGGTGGTTGAAGTGTGATGGTGGTGAGTGGTAAGTAACAGAATGTAAATTTTAAGGTTGCCCAACCAACAATGCCCATGTATTTTTGAAGTGAAAACTTCTTTAGCCGCGTTGAGCACTTTTTGGTAGGGGGTAAAACTTGTGGATTCGCGTCACCGACACCGTCACCGACACCTCGCTGCCCCATGCTCGCGTTGTTACGAAGACAAAAGGTCTTAAATATAAATATACTACGTTAGTAATTAAACTTTAATGCCTTAGTTAAAGTAAATTTAACTATACTATTATTATAATTATTTTAATTTTAATTTTTTTTTAATTACTGTTTTTTTTAATTATTTTAAATATTCGTTTTCACTTCTATCGGCAGTCTCTATGACTGCCAATTTTTTATTTTATTTACACATTTAACCAGTCCATTTCCATTCCGTTTAGCCTCGATAGATACGCGGCGATCTAGGAAACTATCGGTGCTGGGAAATACACCAGATTTATTGGTATATCGATACAGTCGTGATGGGTACTTACGGCGCAATCCCACCATCAAACCATAGTCTGCTAAACGATATCTCCTGCGATCTCGAGTTAGTGTGACCTTATAGGTCATGAATTGATTTTTAAAGTCCGTTTTATGAGATTGGCCACACAGCTTGGTGAATTTTGAATGTAGAGTCCATTTTGCGTTCCGGCACTTGTTTTATTTGTACTGTTAGATGGAAACTTAAATACAATTTAGGTATGGTATCCCTACTAAGGTTTTGTAGAGTGGCAACACTGAATTCTGGGAACTCTATTATTATCATCTAAGATGACGGATGTGTGTCCGTGTAAATTGCTGAAAAGTAAAGTATTTTAAATGGATAAAACAGTGTTTGGATTTAATATCTCAGAAGAGGGATAATGTATTTCACGTGCTAATTAATTGTTTATCCGGACCTATCCTGAAAATGGTACAAATTGTAATTCAAGATGTTATGACGCCATGACCGTGACGTAATACGTGAAGCAAAAAAAAAAGAAAAGAATTATTAATTGTTGTCATGACGGAAGGTTGAACTATAAAATACAAGAAGGATAATTAATGAGTGCTAAAACTCGTATTGTGAAATGATCGTAAGTACATAAATACCTACGTGGGTTGGCAATCGGAATTGCATTGGAAAGTTGGCATGGAAAACTTAAAAAGAGGTATCAATGGAATAGTTAGTACTTATCAAGTACTTGCATACAAATTACCAAAGGTCAATGAGGTATGAGGTTTTACTACTAAGTATATCAATTCCATTCAGCATGTAAAGTGCCTGGAGAGAGACCTACCTAGTGGTACTGTGTGTAGGGTACATGGAAACGGTGAGTTTATTAAAATATTTATTTGAAAGAAATGATTAAAGGTTATAAAGGTATCTACCATTATGACTACAGCCCATTAACGTCCCGCTGTTGGGCACAGGCCTCCACTTTCATAGGAGAGAGGGAATTAGAGCTTAGACCCACCACTCTGATCCAATGCGGGTTGGCGGGCTAAAGGTCTAAAGATAACTAGTATAATAAATAGATAGACCATACCTACAGAGGGAGATAAGTAAGTATTTGCAGGTTGTACTTGCTTACATTAAGTACTTAAGTATCTAAGTTTTATGTGAAAGATCATAGTGAATTACACTGGTAGGTAGTTCATAACATGATCTACCTATGAGATATTTAAAGAGTTAAGTCAAAGCTATAATAGGTTGGTATGGTAGTTGGTCGACTACATAACATGGTATAAGTATTATGTAACTTATTGAAGAGGTATTTACTAATTTATTTAGTTGGAAATTAGTTTAATTGATAATCTTGTACCTAAATTGATAGTGAATATTCAATTTATTCTGAGAGTTATGTGAATCATATATACCTAATATTGTTTGAGTAAATGAACAGAGGTCAAAAGTAACTGTAATATTATACATTCCATTAAAGCAAGTATAACCCATTAAAGGTCCTTACAAGTGAAAATTGCATTTGTAGAGTGAACGGATACCCAGTTAAAATAATAAGTAAGGTACAGTTTAGCCGTTTAGTATAAATAATATCAGAGCTATACATGTTTGAAGGGCTAAAGTATATAATTGAGTAAGTACATTATATATAAATATTGGGTGGCATAGATAGGTACCTTTGTTCGGAAAATGTGAATTGAAATAATATCAAATCTGCCTGGATGAAGAATGGGTTAGCGGATTTGGGTGTGAATTATGATGGTGATATGACAGGTTTTGAGACCCGGTTCAACTGAAGTTGGTATTTAATAATAAGTGTGTTGTCTGTCTCAAGTATTGCACAGTGGCTGTTTGGAGCGGTGTGCTTTATTGCCTGATAGAGCATATGATTTCTCATTATGCGGAGAGACTGAAGGAAAAGAGAGATATCACATCAGTGATTGTACTCACACCTGGGGTACCATGGTTATGGTGCTGTGTACGGGCTAATGTCTGTTAAGATAGCCGAGGTTTTGCCAAGATAATAATATTTTTTAATTTTACAGGTGTAATTAATAAATTAATTCTTGAGTTTTAGTGTGGTCTTCGCAATGTTCTCTGGCCAAGAACAAAAGCTAGTGGCATATTATGTTATGGTGGTTGCATAACCTGCACCTTAATAACAATGGTATGGAATGATGTCTATATAACATATGGACCGAGTCCGGGTCGCATATCTTGCAGTCATGTTAGCAAATAAATGCAAAAAGAACTAAGTGGTAATTTTGGTAAATTCAAATTTAATTGTAATGGATGATGACTCTAAAGTCAAAAAGGATAAGTGGCAAAAAAATAAAGGAGGATGCCACATTTTTGAAAAAAAAAAGGAAAATTATAATTTTTGTTTAGAGGGAAAATAAAGGAGATTGGCAAGTTTGTAAAAGGCAATGGTACCTTTTAGTGCAAGGAGATTTATATACAGTCATCTTATGTGGTGCAAGGAGTTACAAGAATGATGCAAAGTTTAAGATTTAACTTTTATAGTTAAAGAGTCAAAGTCAAAATATATTTATTCAAAGTAGGTACTTACACAGTACACTTAATGAACGTCAAATATACAAAGTATAAGACGTGGTGGTGATGATTAACATAGGTACCTTTAAACTAAAGTTACGAGGGTTCCAAACACGCCCTGGTCTGAGAAGAGTAAAATTGTTTCTTATGAATTTGGGAGCTAAAGCCCGGCTGTTGAATAAAGATTTAAATGTTACTCTGGAGAAAAATAACATAAAGAGGATGTCGGGGTGGAATGGTACTGGTGGACCGGTAATGATAATATTGCAAATATGTAATTCATATGGTGGAGATGAACAGGGTGTATAATATGAGAACATAACGGTATTTTGGGAGTGACTCATTTGTGATATTTTGGTTTGATATTTGTTGAGGTAAAAACAAAATAGAAATAAATATGCCTGCGGGGCCATGGGTCAGCTTCGGGAAAATACCTAAAGGTGAAGTACACTTATTGTAAATGTCACATGCCTGAGGGGCTTCAGAAAAAATTGATGCATGCACCAGCAGGGCTGCACAACAGATCAGTTTTAGCTAAATACCTAAAGTGGGGTACACTTACTGTATATGTCACATGCCTAAGGGGCTTTCATACAAATTAACGCATATTGGCGCAGGGCTGCACGGCAGAACAGTGCAGAGTACAGGACAGTAAATGTGACATGCCTTAGGGGCTTCAGTACACACTAATACATTGACTTGCAGGGTTGCAGATTAGTTTCAGGGAAATGCCTAACAGGGGCCTATGGCACAGTGGTAAGACACGCCTAAGGGGCTTCAGTGCCAATTCATGCATATGCCTGCGGGGCTACTGGTCAGTTTCAAAATATGCCTAAAGGGCCTACAGAGCGCATACCTTAAGGGGCTGCAGTACGTATAGCGTATGCCTACTGCGTAACGGATCAGCTTGTAGGGCACACAGCTGATAGAACATGCCTGAGGAGTTACATTATGTGTTATGTGTTACAGCACTTGCCTTCGGGGCCTACGCACTTGCCTTCGGGGCCTACGCACTTGCCTTCGGGGCCAACGCACTTGCCTTCGGGGCCTACGCACTTGCCTTCGGGGCCTACGCACTTGCCTTCGGGGCCTACGCACTTGCCTTCGGGGCCAACGCACTTGCCTTCGGGGCCTACGCACTTGCCTTCGGGGCCTACGCACTTGCCTTCGGGGCCAACGCACTTGCCTTCGGGGCCAACGCAATTGCCTTTGGGGCCAAAGTACTTGCCTTCGGGGCCTACGTACTTGCCTTCGGGGCCTACGTACTTGCCTTCGGGGCCGACGTACTTGCCTTCGGGGCCTACGTACTTGCCTTCGGGGCCTACGTACTTGCCTTCGGGGCCTACGCACTTGCCTTCGGGGCCTACGCATTTGCCTTCGGGGCCAACGCACTTGCCTTCGGGGCCAACGCACTTGCCTTCGGGGCCAATGCACTTGCCTTCGGGGCTAACGAACCTTGCCTTCGGGGCCGACATACCTTGCCTTCGGGGCCGATGAACCTTGCCTTCGGGGCCGATGAACCTTGCCTTCGGGGCCGACACACCTCGCCTTCGGGGCTTATATGATATACTTTCAAGTGTGGACATTAGCGCCCTCGGGGCTGGGACTGTAAAGCCTATCGGATTCTGATGAGCAGATGGTGAATCACTAGTAAGTTACCAGTGGAGCTGTACGCTGACCGCATAACTCATGTGGTTGTTCCTTGCCCGTGGGGCTCACCGCTCATGTAAGTTAATTCCGTACGTCTTATATTTTACAACATTTTGAATATATCGCTGGTGTGGAAAATAGGGGCCATGATGCCAGTAGACTTCGAAAGTCTAGCCTGCGGGGCTGCTACGTTTCGATTTCCGGTAGCGAGAGTTGCAAAATAAAGCAAAGCTTAGGTAAATTGCCCGCGGGGCTAGCCAGATTAGTACAGGTAATCTATTACTCGCCGTTGGGGGCATGATAGTAAGCAAGTAGCAAAACAGCTGTGTTTCAGGCGAAAGCGCAATGATGATGATGTTCAGTGAGTGTCACGGTTAGGTGACATAAAGGCTTAATAGGTCTGTATAATACGCAGATGATATTCCAGATGATATTCACTGATATCAACTATTGTTTTAAATGCGAGGCACTGAGTGGCAAACAAGTAATATACCCGCCGCGTAAGTTGAACTATGCACAGAATCACATTTCGGGTGTCAAACGAAGTGCGGTATGAGGTGCGCCGCGAGGGGCCGCACGTTACCATACCCTTACTTCCCGCGCATGCTCCGCATAGTCCTGTAGTACGCTGTACCTGCGCAGACGATCGCCATTTTGGGTCAAGTTATGGGACGCGATTTATATCGGTGTTATGTTTTGATGCTATTTGGGGTTCACTAAGATTCATGTGAGAGTGACAATATTTCTCTGCAGGTTGAGCGATGTAACAAAATATCGTGCAAAGAGACTCGCTCTATGATGTTCCTTGGGATATTCATGCATGAAAGTGATATGAATACCATAATTAGATTGAGGAGGAACAGTGGGAAGTAAATTACCAAAATATTGAACAACCAAGTAGGTACACTATTACACAATTATATTTTATTAGTATTATATTATATTTATATTATGATATTAAATTATATTATATTATATTATATTACGTTTTCACCACATTATCACGACTGCACAAATCCAATTGATATAAGTTGCCAAGCAGATGCCAAAGTATGTTGTATGGAATAGTATCAACATTTGAGTTCGGTTTTACGAAACGTTGAAATTTGGCAAGAGCTGATGAAGGCGTTACCGGGCAGTTGAGTTGCCTGTTGTGTTAAGTTAAAACGAACAATACAATGCAGGGCCACGGTATAAGGTTAATCTATTCTTCCGGTGGGAATAAGGTGCTTTTGAAACTTCAACATTTTAAATGAAATTAGGAACGTAGAGATTTGCTCAAAAGATGGAGCATGTGCAAAGTATACAAAATGGCTCATTGTAGAGAACGTAGCTCAGGTCTTCGGGTTTTATTGAGTTTTGTAACCAATTGTAACCGATTGTCAGATAAAGTTCTGGAGGTGAATTGTAACATAAGCTAGCCTGGCTAAGGCTTACAGAGAAGGTATATGTCATTTATGCCATGTGTAAAGAGGAAAGTATAATTAAGTGTAATGAATGAGTAATAATAACCATTCTGGAAAATAACAAAGTGAACATGAGTATACTCATAGGAGAATTAATTATAGGTGTATATTAGCACCAGTAGACTATAAGAATCTTATCTATCATTTAATCAAATGATTGTGGTCTCATCTCCGTGAGAATGTCGAAATTGTTACAAATTGCACTTATAGAATTGAAACTTTGTGTTATGAGTAAGCAAGTGTGTGATGGTATAGACCAGACAGAGTTAGTTTCTCCCATTTCACTGATTAATACCTAAAGATTAATTATTGTCATTAACTTGCACTGAGTTAACTAAAGTAAGTAAGGCAAAGTTATTAAACATCATGTTTTCGGGTAATTAACGGAAAACTCTGTGTAATGCTGGAAAGCTACTTCTGAATAAGGTTATGTTTACAAAATGAACATGTGTAGGAAGCTTTTGTTGTTTGTGAAATATGGCGATTCAGTTACTTCAGTATCTTGCTACACGTGAATTCACCAGAGTTAAAATAATATTATGAGATGTGTCATGGGTGATAAATCCATATTTACTTATTAGGTGATGTTTTGTAACGCGAAAAGACGATGGAGACTGATGCTCTTTTAACCTAAAACATAGTCTTGTTATCTGTAAACTGTACTTGGCTAAGGTTTATAATGCCAGTGCTTTAACATTGGAGTGTCAGGCGTTAAAAGCTAAGCGTTAATACTACAAATGGCAGAGTAGCATCAGCAATCATCGTGATTTTAATTAAGTGTTCAAATTATGTAAACTTCGGGACGAAGTTTGGGTCAGGATGACCGAACTGTTAGATGGAAACTTAAATACAATTTAGGTATGGTATCCCTACTAAGGTTTTGTAGAGTGGCAACACTGAATTCTGGGAACTCTATTATTATCATCTAAGATGACGGATGTGTGTCCGTGTAAATTGCTGAAAAGTAAAGTATTTTAAATGGATAAAACAGTGTTTGGATTTAATAGTACGTACCAAGTACATATCTAGATACTGATATTATAAAGAAGTAAAGTTTGTGAGTTTGTGAGGTTGTAGGGGATAATCTCTGGATCTACTGAACCGATTTTGAAAATTCTGGTACCAATAGAAAGCCACATTATTTGTGAGTGTCATATATTAACCCGAAAAATTAGGGAGTTCCCGTGGGAATTTAAAAAACTTATTTCACGCGGACGAAGTCGCGGGCATCTGCTATTAATGATATAATAGTACCTATGTATTTGTATGGTTTTCTGTATCCGACTGTTGGTGTAAGACATAACCAATGTATAACTATGATTAGTAAACCTGTGAATAACAACTAATTAAAAATTTTGCAAAACAGTCTCAAGATCGCAATTACCTACACTAAAATCAACCAAATACTATCTTTAGTTATTTCAGCGATAAAAAACACTAATAACAATAATATTATGCAGTATCAGAAATGGCATCATCCAAAATAGCGGATCGTTTTGACAGCTGTCAGTCCCAGGGCCACGGTCAAGCGAGCGTCACTGAGTTCAATTTCCGGACCGAAAGGGATGTGATGGTATTTGAATTTTGATTCTGCGATGACATCGGATTTTCAATGGGGGTTAAACGCTTACCATTAAGTACCTACACATTCTCAAATTCGAGATTTCAGAGCAGTGGGAGGTGTTGGTTTAAACGAGCAATTATTTTATTTAAACTATGAATACTTTTATCTATACTTAATATTATAAATGCGAAAGTGTGTCTGTCTGTCTGTCTGCTACGCTTTTCCGGCCCATCTTTTCAACCGATTTTGCTGAAATTTGGTACAGAGGTAGGTTATATCCCGGGGAAGGATTTAGGCTGCTTTTATCCCGGAAAATTAAGGAGTTCTCGCGGGAATCAAAAATTCTTGATCCACGCGGACAAGGTCGTGGGCATCATCTAGTTCATAATTAAAATATCACAAGGTAGAATAGATATGTATACATATATCTGTTTTGTATCTAAAGTTTTAAAGGTTTTTATATTACTACAGTACCTATACCTACTACCTACCTACTTATTTACGACCTTTATGAATCTCTAGACCAATACAAAATGATAACCATTGTAGCTCTTATCACAAAGTCTTAAAGATCAGGATCTCGTAAGCACAGCTTGAATTGCCCAGAATGCAGAGGCGTCATACATTGCACTGTAGCAACGGCCCGGAACAACTTGGCTAACATAAATCACGGGTGATTTATTTTTATTCGCATGCCACTTCTGCTCGACTGCATACTCTGCGATACATTTTTACGTTCTTTATTCTTTAAAATTATTGTTCGTGCTATCATTGTAATAAAGATTTTTGCAAAATGTCACAACTAAGGTCTCCGCGAAAATAGCTCGACGCGTCGACGCGAACGGTTCAAAAATCTTGATTTTCAAGTTCAACCCCTATCCTTTGAACTATTGTCAAACTTAAAGTATTCTATTGGTATTTTTAATTTAATCCTGAACATACTTACAAGTTAAGAGACCAAAAATGACTAATTATTAATTACTTAATGTACAACCTGAAAAGTTGTTTCATGTAGTTGTAGTAACTCTACCACCGGTTCAGACAACAGATTCTTTCGAAAAGAGCTTGCATGAACTCAATAGGTGCTCTTTTCAAGATAGTTTTGATTAGTTACTTCTTAAAGCAAAACTAAATAATTATGCCAAAGGATTTGGGAGCACACCGCATATTAACCTAAGAGAATTAAGTATGTGAATAATGGAAAGAGTATAATATATCCACCCCCAGAAATGTGAAATAAGATACAGGCGAAGAGAAATAAGTCGAAAACTTAGCAAAGATTTTGTACAGGTATTTAATCTTCTAAGTACCTAGTTAGTGTTGATATTTTTTGTGCACAAGCTAGTGCCGATATAAGTACAATGTGGATGTTGACAGATTTTGATGTCAGAATAAAATAAAACAGTGTGTTGAGCCACTGAGGTTATATGGTGGTTGTCTCATTGTCTGTAACGACAATACCGTACAATGAACAACAAATCATGTAGGAGGCGTTGACGGACTAACTACTTATACCTACTTGGTTTCACCTGTACGACTGATTTGTTGTATGGAAGTTGTTGTTTTGTCATTTAGTTCCTACCTGTTAACTGTAAAGGCATCTGGTGCTCAGGAACTTAGTAATAATTTTCGTCCTTTATTTTTTGTCAGATCTCATTGCCAAAGTAGGTACCTAAGTAGTAAGTAGTAAGTACGGTCTGAAAAATTGGTAATATATTAACACTAGCTGATGCCCGCGACTTCGTTCGCGTGGATCGAGGTTTTTCGGTTCCCGCGGGAACTCCTTAATTTTCCGGGATAAAAAGTAGCCTATGTGCTATTCCAGACTATAATCTATATCTCTATGCCAAATTTCATCCAGATCCGTTCAGCCGTTGGGGCGTGATTGAGTAACAAACATCCACACATCCATACATCCAATACATCCATACATCCATCCAAACTTTCGCGTTTATAATATTTATTTGATTTGATTACCAATTAGCGGTTTGTTTGATTTAAAGTCTTTATTGCACATAAAATACAATGTAGGTACATAGGTAAACTTAATACCTAGAGGTATTCTCTTCCAGTTAACCTTGTGTTGTGGTAGTAGGGAAGTTAAAATATTACCATTATAAATGCGAAAGTTTGGATGGATGTATGGATGTATGTTTGTTACTCAATCACGGCCCAACGGCTGAACGGATTTGGATGAAATTTGGCACAGAGATAGATTATACTAAGGAATAACACATAGGCTACATTTTATCCCGGAAAATTAAACCGCGGGAACCGAAAAACCTTAATCCACGCGAACGAAGTCGCGGGCATTGGCTAGTATAATATAAAGAGAGAAGTTAGGGAAAGAAGATACATATTTAGGTAGTAGGTAAGTAATATAGTGAAGTATGATTATATTATGCAATTCAGTGTTAGATAGTAGTCAAAGTTATTGAAAACTCTGGAGGAACAGTGTGATATCCTATAGGTTGGCTGTACAAACCCCACCCCATTTAGATGTTACTACTCACATATAACGGAAACCAAGGTTTTTTCCTATAAATCTGTGTTACAATTGTATTTACTCCTTACATTTGCAGTAAGTTGTTATGCTTACCTATAAGGAGAGGAATATTAGTCATGTTTGACCCACCTAATGTTCTCTTTAAAAAAGTTATCAAGGATTTTAATTGGTCTCAAAATCGACGCAGTCAACACTTAAAGTTATCTCCCGCCTCATAAACAGTTCAACCTACTTTTAATTGCGTCGAAATAGTTATTAATAATCATATTTATCGTAGTTATTTCAATAAATAAATTTATCGTTAGCGGTGACTTAAAAAACCAAAGCCGCTGTAATGATTTAGGAGACATTCTGTTTTGGATAACCTTCTGATAACAGAATCGCTACAGACGCTAATTTAATACTTATATCAATAGACGGTTTTGTAAGTTGCTTATTTTGTATCAGTAGTTTTTGTATTTAAGCTTACTTTTGCACTGGCAATTAAACTGCAGTTCAAGTAGAGACAATACTTACCTATTACTTAGCTTTTGCATCAACAACATTTTGAGGCCACGAAGAACGTGTGTATTCGAGACGTACCTACGTATTTTCAGCCTGAAAAGAAGCTTTGTAGCAAAATAAATTTTCCAGTTTGCTATTTGGCTTGCCTTGCTTATTTTGTCGTATCCTCCATCATTACTGAGGATCCTGACCCCTTTCTAATAATCACATAATGGTAGGAATTTTCTTGGGATCATCCATTAAGCTTACGCTTAATGAATTTGGCAAAGACATACCAGTTTCGGAAAAATAGGGCAAGAGACATGTTTGTGAATGAGTTGTAGCTATTTATGTAACTCATATTGTTATAGGCATCCAGAATAAAAATGCCAAAATTCATTGCTAAAATTATAATAAGATGGATTGGCCTGTTATTGGCATCCCTAGCCGTTTGCACATTTCATAAAAAAAACAACAATGGGAAATTGACTCTTGGAGAATGCCAAAAATTTCAAGTCGTATTCTAGTGATCTGCAGTAGAAATATAAATAAATATGCACCTAGCCTACCTACTTACCGGCAAAGACTTGCCGCCAAGCGATTAAGAGTTGCAGGGAAGAAGAAGCCGATAAGGGGCATGGTTTTAAATTTTAATTTATCTACCACACCTCTAAGGTTAGCCCAATAATCTAAGGTAGACTTCATCATCAATTAGGTACCTTTTGACCTTTTGTCTTCGTAACAACGCGAGCATGTCGGTGTACGCGAATATGTCGGTCACGCGAATCCACAAGTTTACCCCCTACCAAAAAGTGCTCAACGCGGCTAAAGAAGTTTTCACTTTAAAATTTATCACACGAGTCTACGTCTTACCCGTAGCCCTGTTTAATACGTAGGCAAATTAATACATCTGACTTATCTCGAGCACCTCTGCCCCCAGCTTGTTTTTTGTTATATCTATTAATAAAACATGATGTTACCTAGTTTATCTCTTACTTAGTTGTTTTTTTGTTCGCTCGTTAATTATTAGCTTGTTCTTTTCTTATCTATTAATTTTCTTGATGAGCTTACAAATACACCAAATAAAAAGTTTATTCGAGAATTCTAAAGTGAGAAGAAAGTGCGAGAAGTGCAAAGTTACGTTGGTACCTACCTAATTCTAAAAAACGTTTGGTGTCGTGGGACACCAGATAGGAACAAAGTTCCTTATTACATAAATATTAATTATTTCAAGTTGTAGTCGAGTAAAAAAAAAATTATTCAGATTTTCTTTTTTTTTAAATAAAATAAAATTATTACAATATAAACATGTATGAATGTAGTATATTTATATTTAAGACCTTTTTTCTTCGTAAAAAAATCTTACTCCACGCATTTTCCTTACGGACGTTTTTTTCATCTTACGCATTTTCGTTACGGACGTTTTTGGCCGGCTAGGGTACCCCTCCGCAGTCCGCATCGTCCCATAAGGAACTTTGTTCCAAAAATAAAATAAAATTGTATTCGTAAGAAGCAATGAGAAGAACTAATGAGATGGAAGTTGATGACAATATCAGAACAAGATAGGAGAATGTAAGTATACATAATATTATATTGAAAATCCTTTTTCCCTAAATTGAAATAATTAGTTATTGTCATTAGGTATATCCGCACGCGTCTTGAGTCTGTCAATTAAAGTTTTTTTTCTATCTTATATTGTATTTTCCTATTTATAGTATATTTTACATACCTATAGTTAAAAACCCAGCTGTGATCGTGTCGTGTCGGATTTCTTATCCCACCGGGTCATGAGAGGGAATATAGAGACTGCACCTCTATTTGCGCACATACTTGTGCACTGTCAATGAATCAATTAATTAAATAATTTTATTTGCTCAAAGTAAATGCAAAAGTAGCTAAATTAATGAGTGAAATGCTATTGCGCAAACTTAAAACTATCCTGAAGTAATTTACATTGATTTTGAGAGATAAATAAAAGTCCTCTGCATAGAATTATTAAAAAAAAAATCAATCAATCAATATTTATTTATTTAAATTAGGTAGATACACTGCACACTTATTGACGTCCAATTACATAAATGATGGTGACAATCAGTTACGGTATCTTAAAACTAAAGCTACGAGGGTTCCAAACGCGCCCTGGTCTGAGAAGAGCCCATAACAAACTCAGCCGGTTTTTTAAAAATTATCACCATCTCACAAATCATCTTACACTAAGGAGCCATTGGAGTAAATTATTGCCAAGGTTCCTTGTTTTAAGTAATCCTTTACATGGTAATAATTGATTTTTCAGTGGGTTTACGTTTTACATTAAATTCGAAATTATTGGGCGACATCTTCAACACGTCTTCTGGGAGCTTATTTTATAAAAGCGGACGCTGTTTCCAACAAATGAATTTGCAAGTTGCTAGCTGTAATGTAGATGTGGCCAAAATTCGACTGAGAGAACATTATTATAAGTACTTCTGATTTCTAAATCCTAAAGAATTTTATTATTCACCGATATCAAAGCATGTCGATACAATAAAGATGCCGCAGCCATTGAAATAAAAAGATAGCAAACTACTCTGCCCTTTATAAAATGACCTCTCTGTCTTCATGTGCCGACTGCTGGTGATGCATTATCTTCCGTTTTTGGGTCACGAATCAATACCACGAACAGTCTGCCGACTTTGTCAAAGCGTTCAGGGGTCACCGATTTGACACCCGGTTGGTCATTGGGACAAATATTTATCGCGGTAAGTGTGTTTTATGTTATATTGACAGTTTTCTAAGTTGTTTTTTTTTAAATCCACTACAAGTTAGCCCTTAACTGCGATCTCACCTGATGGTAAGTGATGATGCAGTCTAAGATGGTAGCGGGCTAACCTGTTAAGGGTGGCACATACCCCTATTCGGTTTCTACACGGCATCGTACCGGAAAGCTAAATCGCCTGGCGGCACGTCTTTGCCGGTAGGGTGGTAACTAGCCACGGCTGAAACCTCCCACCAGGCCAGACCAAGGAAAATTCAGAAATTATAAATTCCCAAATTGTCCCTGCCGGGAATCGAACCCGGGACCTCCGCACGTTAAAACAACGGCACTCAGCACTGCGCCAGAGAGGTCGTTAAAAATCTCCTCGAAATGACAGACTTCGTACACCTTTATAAGGACCTTAAGAACTTTCAGGCACGCAAGTTTCCTCATGATGTTTTCCTTCACAGTCAAAGGAAGTGACATTTAATTGCATAAAACGCATAAACCTAGCTCAGTATCACCGCTAGAACTATTATAGGTACAAGCACAATTATTGGGTATTTGACAAATAGTCAAATCAGCAACTTTTCAGTCAAAACGCGTCCTAAGTATGAGTTATATGAAATTCAGAAATGTGACTTCAATATAAAGTTCGACGCAGTTTTTTACTTTAATCGATTGTTTCAAATGGTTATTCAACATAAAACTATCAGGGGACGTGGATATTACGACTTTTGGGAGCTCCTCTATTTAATAATCACAAAAAAACAACTTATTTGAATAGTAGTCAAATACCTTAGAATAACTACCTATAGAAGGTGTTTCCAAACAACGCTTTCTCGCAAAACGCAAGCTACAAATTCGCTATGTGTGCTGTGTTTACTTGCCTCGTAAACGCAAACATAATGTTGCCAGTTTAAATGTTTTCCCCCTAAAAGTTGGGTAAGTAATTGGTTAGTTTGTTTGTAGCATTGTAGCTTAAAAAAACTGCTTAACTTAGTAAAACTAAGTTAACCAGCTTTTATCAGACTGCGCGAGCGTCGTACGATGCCATTTATGGCACCAATTGAACGGCTTACATTTCGCGAGTGTACTACATAGGTTTCTATAGGTAGTTAGGTAGTCTAAGTCAAATACCCAATTTGTGCTCAAGCTGCATACAATGAATGGTAGAGTAATATGTATGTATGATAAGTGATAGCGGAGTGATGGAGATGTTATTCAATGAACACATAATAAATAAATAATAATTAATGGGTCAATTTCAACAAAGGCGTTTTTTTGTTTCATTTCGGTGAACTTTCGTATTATCAAGTTTTCTCAAATTTAAACAGTAGTTTATTGTACTTACTTCTTGATATTCTTCATGCTCTTATTTAATGCCATCAAAATATACCGTAATAAACTAATGAAAAATCGTGTTTAAATTTGTGATGCCACTGAAATGAAAAATTCGTTCACCGATATGAAATAACTAGCCACCGAAATGAAAAAACCTATCCACCGAAATTAAAATCCACCGAAAACGAATATAAGCATTCTTTCTTTTCTTCTCTGCTCACATAATCTTCTTCTTTCCTTTCTTTCATTTGAAGTCAATGCTAGCCTCGGCATTCTAAAAAAATATGTCAATTATAGTTGATAGATCGCGTTTCAACTTTGCATTCACCTGGTACTTCAAAATAAATAAATCGGATTATATTTAATCAAATCTCGTTATAGTCGGTTGAAATCATATGCGAAAGTGTGTTTGTTAGTTGGTTTATTGGTTTGTTAGTTTGTTGGTTTGTCGAACAAAAGAACAAGCAGGATTCAGATGCAATTACTCCACAACTGATCATATACATTGAAAAATGCAATGAATATAACAAAGAATACTACCTAGGCTTTGTCAACTATAACAAAGCTTAAGACTCAATAAAACACTACCACCTATGGCAGGCACTTGAAGAACAGGGAGTACCAACTAAGTTCATTAGATTAATAAAAGAGATAAATAGAAAATGTTCAGCACGAGTCAGACTAGAGGAAGAAGGATTTACAAATAAAAAAGGGAGTCAGACAGGGAGACCCTCTATCCCCTAAACTGTTCTCAGCCATTTTAGAGAAGGTTTTTCAAAATCTAGATTGGGATAACTATGGACTTAACTTAACCATCTCAGGTTTGCAGATGACCTTATTCTAATATCCAACAATCCTAACACACTAGAAATAATGTTACAACAACTGGAAAAAGAGAGTGCTGTGGTAGGTCTAACTATGAATACAGAGAAAACTAAATTGATGACAAATGGAGACCAAATTACTATAAAAGTAAATAACAAACCAATAGAATATGTTGAAGATTATGTGTATCTGGGACAAGTTATCTCTCCACACAATCAGATGACTAAAGAAGTTAACCAAAGAATAATTAACGCATGGAAACGATACTGGTCTTTAAAGGAAAATATGAAAAGTAAAGAACTTCCAGTAAATGCAAAGCAAAAAGTATTTGATACTTGCATAATACCGTGTATAACTTACGGATGCCAAACTTGGTCACTTACGAAAGCGAACACACAGAAACTAGAAACTTGTCAACATAATATGGAGAGAAGTATGATAAACATAATAAAGAAAGACAGAATAAACCTAAAACTATTAGAAAACGCAGCAAAGTGAAAGATGTAACAGAGCATATAAGAAGGCTAAAGTGGCGTTGGACTGGACACATGATTTTTTTTTTATTGCAAGATAGGCTTGCGCTTGACGACAATCACGCTTAATACAAAGCAATGATGAGGTCTAGGTTGAAGCGCGCCCGCCTAGAAGATGCCTATTCACTCTTGCCTTGAAGGTACTTAAGTTATACGTGGTAGGGAATACAATATGTGCTGGAAGGGCATTCCACATCCTAGCGGTTCGAATTAGAAACGTAGAACAGAACCGTTTCGTTCGAGCTGACTGGACGTCAACCACATAAGGATGCCAACGCAAACGGTTTCTTGCTGTTCTGTGGTAGAACGGTGACGGGGGGAACAAGGTTGAAAAGATCCTGAGCACACTCTCCAAAGACCGATAAGCAAACGACATTGCGTCGGTGCTGTAAGCAATGCAGTTTCGCCTGCGTGAGTGAAGTACCGCCTCACCTTGTTCAAGATGCCAAGTTTTTTGGCAGCTGTTTTGGCCTTTAACTCGATGCATTTCCCGAAATTGAGATTGGATGAGATTTCAATACCCAAGAGCTCAATATGATCACTGATCGGGACGGATATACTTTGGAAAGTTGGAGCCAAGGTGAAGGGGCTCTTTTTCGCGGTGAATAAACACGCCTGTGTTTTGGTGGCATTAAACTTGACTAAATTGGCGTCACACCAATCGGAGACCTCCTCAAGAGTCAAGCTAACGCGATTCACCAACGCCTCTCTTTGCTCAAGTATCTCAGTAGCACTGGCTCTAGAACTGGACATGTATCTCTCCGTAACAGTGCTGTCATCAGCGTACCCAAAGATACCGGGTTTGAGGAGATCGTTGATGTGCAGCAGGAAAAGTGTTGCGGAGAGAACAGACGCTTGAGGGACACCGGCATTAATAGCCATTAGGTCAGATGAGCTGCCGTCAACGACAACCCGAAATGACCTTTCCCTCAGAAAGTCAGATATCCAGTTACAGAAACCAGTAGGTATCCCGTACGGCAGTCTTCTCAGTAAGCTACCAGAGCTTTCTGCGAAGACTGCCGTGCCAGACCCGGTCAAATGCCTTAGATATGTCCAGAGATATGGCGAGTGCCTCGCCGTGTTTCTCAATGGCTTCACCCCAAGTGTGCGTGGCATACACCAGAAGATCTCCTGTAGACCGATTTTTCCGAAAAACGTACTGCCGGTCCGACAGAAGAAGATGATGAGAGACAGTGGTGGAAAATGGACTAAGGATGTGACCGAGTGGTATCCGAAGGATGGGAAAAGGTGTAAAGGAAGGCAAAGGAAAAGATGGGAAGATGATTTAAGAGTGGTGGCTGGTGCTACATGGCGCCGAACAACACAGGAGAGGAAGATCTGGAAGGCTCTGGAGCAGGCCTATGTCGCAGGACAAGCTGATGTTCAGAAATAAATTTTTAAAAAAATAAAACAACATAACATTGTAAAATATTTATTCAGCAATAAAGGCTATGATTATGATTATGGTTTGTCCTTCAATCACGCTGCAACGGAGAAACGGATCGACAATAAATCGCACAAAAGTACAGGTCTTGGAAACACATTAGCAAAATGTATTCAAAGATTGTGAAATATTCACCTCCTAGCTTGGATTTTCACCGAAATGAAATAATAATCAACCGAAATGATAAAAACATCCACCGAAATGAAACAATTATACACCGAAATGATAAAAACTCACCGAAATGAGAATTTTTATCATTTCGGTGAGTATTTTGTCATTTCGGTGGTCAGTTTAGGCCACCGAATCAACCGAAATGAAAACACCGAAATTAAAATCAAGGAAAAGAATTAACATTACGAGAAAACTATTTATTATAGGATGTAAGCAATACTACACAAATAAACGTAGTACCATTAGCCCATTCATGAATACTTAAATAAATTTACTAGCTTATTGCAAGACAAGTTATACCTATACACGGAAATGAAAAGAAATGTGTTCCATGTCACCGATATGACATACTTATGTGTTTGGCGGGAACACGCAGGCAAGGGGCGCACGTCCCCCCACGATCAACATCTAGAGGCCACAGTTGCGTACGTTTTAAGCGCACGCGGGGGGAGCTAGAGTTGTTTTAAGCAAAAATATACTTGATAAACTTTTTGTCACCGAAATTAAAGAACTTTCAGTGACACATGCATTTTTACTTTTCTGTTATTAAACTGGGTAGATGTTATTAAAAAAAAACTTTGGGATTATACTATCACTATTCATGATTAAAATAAAGGTAGCCATAAACCTCAGTATAACCAATACTTTTTGTTTTATGAGGAAAATTACACAGAAACATGTTGCAGTGACAGCCACTGAAATGAAAAATTCGGAGCTTTACCATTTTTTTTTTAAAACTGTAATCCTAATCAAGAAATATTTACAGCCTCGTACATAGGTAACTACCCCTTCTACCTAGAAAAAAATATTAGAACTGTATAGTAACGTTCTGCACTACCGATTTCATCCATGCCGCATAAATTTTGCTGTTGGGAAATTCACCCTAATAGTAATACGCTGCAATTGCGTTCACAATCGTTAAGATAGACTGTTTGTTTCTAACATAACTACTATTATAGCTAATAACTAATAAGTATTATTGTGATAGCAATACATACTTATTTGTGACTGTGATCTCACTACAAAATCATAGATAGATCATCGTTTATAGCAGATGGTGATAAAATAACATGTTCACGGACTATCACTCTTTTAGATTACCCGACTGAGTTGAATTTCCAAAAACCCTTTTCTAGTGAGTGCCTACGTCCTAAAAGGAATCTACAGCTAAAATTGGAAGTATTGAACTGCAATGGATTAGGCTCTGCGTTGATAGTCAGTCAGTCAGGATAAGCCTTGTTATACTTAGGTATGTGTAGACTTTATGTTATTTAAGCACCTAAGTCATCCTCATCATACTAATTCGTGAATGCGTTGAAGTTAAGAAAATAAATACTTGTCAATATAATGTCCCTACCTCCTTGAAAGTATGGACAAATAACTTGTTTAATAGCATTACCGTGAGAAGCTAGTAATGTGACGTCATCTTTTTTAACATTCGCAAAAGGTTATCAGTCTGTTTCCAGCAAATACATCAATCTAGCACCACATCCTGACTAGATACTGCTATCATTAACCTACGATAGACTCAACAATATTGTACAATTTACCTACTTATCAGACTATAGGTAGGTATGCAAACACTTTGTCTAGTTCAAACAGAACTGAGGATTTTTTATTCATGTGCTTTTGAATCTTCCAGTGAATCTACCACTGGTTTAAAATGCTCTTCCTTAGTTCAACGGTTTCTTTTTACTTTTTGCTTCTTGTAATAGATAGCCAATCTTTAATTTATTTATATAGTTTGCAGTTTTCGATCATCAAAATGATTAAGTAGATCACCATTATCAATTTGGATAGTTTCTGAATTCTCTCTGGTCTGGGCTGGTGGGAGGTCGACCGTGGCTATAGTTGCCACCCTACCGGCAAAGATATGCCAGTAAGGCACGTCTTTGCCGCCTTTGTCGTAAGGTATGTAAAGTAATTATGTTCACTAATTCTAAAACTACGAGTATGAGGCTATGACCGATGGACGGACGAAAAAGTGCAATTCATGCACCCAAGTAGACTCATGCCCGTTTGCACTAAACTCAAGTTAGGCTTGTCCTAGTTAAGATACACCTAGGCTTAAGAACGGCCTAGCAAAAAAATTCGTTTGCACTGACAGTCTTGTCCTTGCTGTGTCGTAACTTAAGCATTGCCTAGTTAGGCATCTCTAGGAACGAATGGAATGAATGATTGTTTATGGTTTTTTTAAAAAAATATATCTTGCAAAGTAATGTAAACACTAGAATATTTTTTTACCTTATCTTGTCATAACCTCAGGCATGAGTTGAATAGAGACAAAAGCTAAAACATTGGTGTATTTTATTTTATTGGTTTATATATTGCACAGGTGACATTATGTACGTGGAGTTGAAGGTTATTTATTTTACGGGATTTTATAAATCAGCAATTAAAATGGAAAGACAAATAAATAAACGAAAAAGAACTGCCAATTTTACGGCAGAGGAGAAGTTGCGGTTTGTAACTTTGTACGGTTGTTGTGCGAAGAGGGGCAGTGCATTATTTCCAAAGTAACAGCACACGATACTGCATCAAATAAAGAGAAAGAACAGGCTTGGGCAAAAATCACCCAAATTTACAATTCCAGTGGTGACATAATGAGAAAGAAGGAGAAAGAATCTAATAAATCTTGTGCCATTTTGCTTGTGATCAGTGTAGTGTTCTACCTAAATAACAATCACAATAACAATGTAGGTACTCTGTGGTTGTGATACCTATCAACCACAGAGTAGGTACATATCAACCGTGAGACCAATAATAATGACAACAAAATGGTCCACAGACTACAAAAAATTCAACTTAAGTATCGCCTAACGCTTGGGCGCTTACTAATCGGGCTCATAAAGTTAGGCATCTCCTAAGTGGATTTAGGAATGGCCTAAGGTTAGTGCAAGCTTTTTAAACGCTAGGATAAGCCTAAACAAGTTGGGCAGGAAATTAGGCGATTCCTAAGTTTAGTGCAAACGGGCATCAGAGACCTTCGCTTAACTCAGTTTTTTCGGACCCTAAGTACATTAAGTAATCTCTAACGCAAAGGAAAATCTAGCTATCAAATATTTACGCCACCTCAATAGCCGTATAAAGTCGTAGCCATTATTTTTCACTACACGGACTATCGTGCTATCTCGCAGCCTATATAAATCGCGCCGTCCATCGCCTCCGGCGCTTTTGATCTGGCACGTCCGCTTAAGTTATGGGCCCCTGGTGGCTGTCCAGCCTTTTGGTGATACATGCTCTGTTTACTTGCTTGCGCTGATTGCCGTATTGGTCCAGTGGCTAGCTTATTTAACTGCAAATAATGTCATTCTGAACACTTTAGGGCAAGTGTTTCGGTAAGAGCAAACATTTGGTTTTGCTAACAAAAAAATCGAAATAAACACAGGTACAAACAAAAATAACAAAACAAGACAAGAAAATGCGAATGACGTCCTTCCAGATTAGTCCCCTGTCGGGCAAAAAACTTGGTTTTGCTGTCAGTAAGCACAGAAGTTGGTTAACTCTCCATACTAAGACGTAGTCCCTTAATTTGCGATCCGCTTGATGCTATCCTTCCAACGAGTGAGGATCTGCCAATGCTGCACTTTCCAGTCTACGTAGGGATACCAACGTGAATCGGTTCATCGAACTATGCGCCCCACCCATTACCACCAACTTCGCAACGAGTTATACCGGCCACTCTGTAGGGTCTCAGCTAAGAAGGGCAGAAGCCCCGTGTCATTTAGACCGCAATAAAATTCAACTTCTGTAAAAGTCATCAAATAAATTCCACTTGAACAAAGCCACAACAATAAAACACCGTTCCAAATAAAGTCCCACATACATAGTAAGAGTAGGTAATACATTAAAACTATTGGTGTATTTGGACGCAATGTGTCATCTTTATGGGCCATTTCAGCGTGAGTTTCTGCGATCCCGTGAAATACGGCGGAGGAGCGGTCTCAAGACGCTGCTCTATTGCCGTCTGGGGGCGGGTGGATATTGCAAAATATTTCATTAAAATGTCTAGCTCAAAATATAAAATCATAGGTAGGTACTTAAAACGTAAAACAAAAGAGAGCAAAACGTCTTACTCAAACACAGACATAGTGTACTCAAACTGTTTAAGGAGTTCATGCGTGCTTTTTGAGTTTTGACACGCAGGCATATATGAACTCCTGAAACAGTTTTTATACGATTGACAAACGTTTATGATAACGATTTTCTTACACAATTGGGGGGCAGATGTTAATTCATTACCTCCGCCCATGAACATTAGCAGCACCAGAGGAAAAGCCAATTAGACCAGGGTAGAAGCCTTTAAAAATAATAAAAAGTGAAAAAAAATAATAGTAGGATGAAACCCATTAGAAAAGGAGGGGAATATTATAAAAATGAAAGGAAAAATAATTTACGGGCGATCTGAGGTCGGGAAGGGGATGGGGGGGGGGGGGGGGTTTTAAGGGTAAAAAACGGTTTTTCTCGATTTCCGGCAAAACTAAAAGTCCTATCGAAAAAAGTCAGATGGCAAAGTTGTAGGTAATAAAAAGATCTAAAACTTGTGTATTTACACTTTTTTCACATAACCTCAAAATTTATGTGAAAAATTCAAAAAACCAAGTTTTTGATTTTTTTTATCTTTTACAAATAATTTTTTTTTTTTAACGAAATTTGGTGAAAACTTACCTTTTTATGTCCCAAATACGCTGTAATTTATTTGAGTAAAAACATTTATTTTTTCACCTTATTTTGAATTAATATCGAAAAAGCACCCTAATTTTCAATCGAAAATTCACCCGTCAAAATATCAGCTTTTTTCAAAAAGTTGGTATGTTTTCTGTTCGTTGAAATCTCTACTTTCCGATGGTGAAAAAAAAAATATATGTTACAATAGTAAATCTTCTCAGAAAATGCAAAAATCGAAAATCGAAAACTCGAATTCGATTTTTTTTTTAATTATTATAAATCATTTTGAGCTATTTATTAAAATTTACACTTTAATTACTCGAAAAACGTTAGATTACATGTTAAATTGATAAAAAAAAAATTGCAAATCAAAATATACTACTATAATTAACAAACAAATAAGTTAATAAAATTAATATTTATGTAATCTAACGTTTTTCGAGTAATTAAAGTGTAAATTTTAATAAATAGCTCAAAATTATTTATAATAATTTAAAAAAAAATTTCGAATTCGAGTTTTCGATTTTCGATTTTTGCATTTTCTGAGAAGATTTACTATAGTAACATATATATTTTTTTTCACCATCGGAAAGTAGAGATTTCAACGAACAGAAAACATACCAACTTTTTGAAAAAAGCTGATATTTTGACGGGTGAATTTTCGATTGAAAATTAGGGTGCTTTTTCGATATTAATTCAAAATAAGGTGAAAAAATAAATATTTTTACTCAAATAAATTACAGCGTATTTGGGACATAAAAAGGTAAGTTTTCACCAAATTTCGTTTAAAAAAAAAATTATTTGTAAAAGATAAAAATAAAAAATCAAAAACTTGGTTTTTTGAATTTTTCACATAAATTTTGAGGTTATGTGAAAAAAGTGTAAATACACAAGTTTTAGATCTTTTTATTACCTACAACTTTGCCATCTGACTTTTTTCGATAGGACTTTTAGTTTTGCCGGAAATCGAGAAAAACCGTTTTTTACCCTTAAAACCCCCCCCCCCCCCCATCCCCTTCCCGACCTCAGATCGCCCGTAAATTATTTTTCCTTTCATTTTTATAATATTCCCCTCCTTTTCTAATGGGTTTCATCCTACTATTATTTTTTTTGGTTTTAAAAATTATCGACCCTGGTCTAAATGCGATGCCGGCTTTTGAGATTTTTTTTATCCGACTTTTAAGAGCCCCATATTGTAAGAACACAGAAGATGGAAGCTGGGTACATAATTTGCAGGTATACGTGGCAGAAAAAACCCGAGAGGGCGTGGGATGGATTTAAGTTGAGAAAATCCTCTGGAAACTTGTTGATTTTTTGTGATAAAAAGTAGCCTATGTCCGTAGCTTTTCTGGGCACAGGTCTTGTCTTAAAATAGGCCACCACCACCACACTCGCTAAGTGCGAATTTATAAACTTTACAAACCTTTGTGAGAATCTTATAGAGAATTTTCTCAAACTTGCATGTTTTCTCACGATGTTTTCTTTCACCGTTACTTCGCCCTTAACAACTAGGTATAGGGCTACACATATTATTATGGCTAGGATTTTGTAATATTAGATGCGAATTTTTTGATTTTCAGAGATACATTACGCGTAGGAGTGGTATCGACGTATTGTATTAGAAAATTTCGAATTGTGTTAGAAAATGCGCTGTGGCGAGAAAACCACCGGACTGACAAATTAAGTAATTGTTCTTTAATATATCCCCTTACGGGATAAACTTCCTAAAGCGCCTTACAGTAATAATTCACAGAAGTTACTTTATTCGTTTACTTTAAAATTAAAAAGATGAGAGAAATATACATATACTTAACCACATTTTGGCTTTTCTATATAACAGTTCGAGTTTCTCATAAATAATAAATTGCAGAGATTTTAATTAAACCCATTCATTAAAAGAACACACTTAATAATTAATGATAACCGAATCAATTTTCCTTAAACACCGCCTTAACAACACTCTTCTCCTTAATTAAACAACAGATTAAAAAAAATCAACCAACTCGATTAATACCCGCCAAAAACAACTTGCATTTTAACGAATAAATAATGAGTAAGTTTCACACCTTTATTTATTTGATCGTTATATCTTTATTAAAGAGTATCGAGAATTCAATAATTGTTTGTAACAGATAGGACAAAACTATAAAAGTTAACTAAGGAAGACAGGCCACTTGGCTCCTTTCCCTATCAGTTAACTAACGAGTAATACAGCCGAGCGATCGCGTAACTTCTGCATCAATCATTGTTACAGTATCAATTGTTGTAATTGGCTGAATTTATGGCATTCTTGCTGCGTCAATGGATTATGTCCAATAGTGGAAGAGTGTTAACCAATCAGAGGTGATTGCGATGTATCAATGATTGATGCAGAAGTTACGCGATCGCTCGGCAGGTAGTCTAGTCGAAGTCAGAGACTTACAAAGATGTCTATACGTCCGATGTAGGTACGTAGCACGTACTACATCAGCTGTTGTTGCATTCAGGTAGCAAACGTGATTCCGTTATATGTGAAAACCGCTACATCTGATGCATTTAAATAACCAAATCTAGTACTATACTTACCTGCTAAATTTTAACCTATGGTAATTCACATTGTTAAAGACTATGAGTCAGCAATGAGAATTAAGCACCAGGTCTCTACCATTACACTCTACGTAGAAGGAGGTAATTATGAAATAAATAAAAGAATGACAAATATTACCAATACCCGCTCTATTCCTTAACTGAAACTCTTTGGTAGAAATACAACCAAATTATAATACGTAGGTGTGAAACGGCTGTCTTTTTGGTATTAAAAATAGCGCCATTCGTTTCGGGGCTACAGCTTTTTTCTTTTTTGGTACACTTTTTTCGTTTCTTTTTATGCCAAAGAAGGACGGGTTACATGAAATTTAGGGGGTTAGAAAGAGCGAAGGATATTAATATAAAACATGGCTGTGGTCTTAATAATTTACACATTATCTTAAAGCATCTTCTTTGTAAAGCTGATCGCATATTCAACAGACGTGATGTGATGCTTGCACCACAATAGCCACACGCACCAAACGAAGCGCATTATTCAAATGATTCAACCAACAACCTGCAACATCGACCGCATAAGATGCTGCACCAATGACTGCACCTGCAACTGACAAAGTATTTTTTTAGTATAAAATCATGTCTGATATAGAAAAGGTTATTCAAATAAACTTTTAGTAAAGTGTGTTATTAAAATCTGTTTAATCTATCGATCTTCTATCGGATACTAACTTTGGAGAGCATGATTAGGAATTATGAGATCGATTTCTAATCTATTCGCAAGATGCGTTTCTGATACATAATTATATTATAAGAGATGGCATAAGGCTATCAGATTTGGTATAAGACCAAGGTAACTAATATCTATAGAACGTCCTTCGGTGTCCGTGTTTTCCGCCACGTATAACTTTTAAGTTCCTTCAAGGCATCTTCTAGAAAAGCCATGATTGTCTTCAAGCGCTGAAATAATATTATGTACGACCAGAAAAATAAATGAAAATATGAATCTATGAAAGGATGTTCTTAATCTGACTTGTAAGTGAAATATTGTGATTGCAAGTTTTCAGTAAGAAAAGCGCCAGGCTACTTGGCATTGTATTAGAAAACCTTTAATCAAGTGGGAATTGGTTTGCCAAAAAAACGGTGATGACATCAATCTGAGCACAAAAGGGATACATGAGTAAAATCGGAAACCGATACACACAAAATTTAATTAGTTGAAGATTTCACTTGTTTGTTAATGTGAACGTATCAACCTTGTTACCTTTTGAAAACATTTTGAAAATAAAGCATTTGTATTGTATTGTATTGTTAGCTAGCTTTTACGGCTCACCTCTGTGTCTATAGTGTGCGACCAGTTTTATTTTATACATCTCGTTTTTAATTATTGAGAATGTGTTTTGGGTGCACGCGTTCATTAACGATTGATTAATGGACGCCCGCTAGGCTACTGACAATGTTCTTTTGATTAATTCGAAATTGCGAGTAGGTATTATAGGTCACAGGACCAGGTGGTCAATTGGCTACGTTCTTGACATTTTTTTGAGTGTCCTTCATAATCTCATATACTGTAGATATACTTTATATTATAAATGCGAAAGTTTGGATGGATGTATGGATGTTTGTTACTCAATCACGCCACAACGGCTGAACGGATCTGGATGAAATTTGGCACAGAGATAGATTATAGACTGGAATAGCACATAGGCTACTTTTTATCCCGGAAAATTAAAGAGTTCCAAAAATGCGGGAACCAAAAACCTCAATCCACGCGGAAAGTTATAAAAACATCCATCCTGGATGAATGGATCCAAACAACATCCATCCAAAGTTTCGAATTTATAATACTAGTGGTTCGCCCGAACTGAGACCTCGCGGTATCCATAAACTTGTACAGAGCGCCATCTATTGACATCATTGTGAAGTTCTGTTAAAAATACTGGAGCTCATTAAAAATTAAATAATTTCGTTTCCTTATAATATTTATCTAATTTTAGTATTTGTTGTTCAAGTACAGGATATAATTCAAATAACTGATCAAGTTTCAGGGTCAGCCTTTCAGAAAATTGAGAGTTCTCAACTTTGGACTTTAGAAAATCTCCACTTTGAAAGCCCCCCATTTCGTCAGTTTTAGGGGAAAAATTAAGAAAAAAAATATTTTTGGACGCTATTCCTAATTATCTTTAAAATGATATACCGCAACCTTATGTAACGCTATAAAAAATATTTTACTTCGCATTCGCTTCTATGAGAGCCCCCCTGAAATATAGATTTTTATAACTATTTAAGCCATATTCGGCGGGAGGCCATCGGTTTACATATTATATTCGAACTTGAAGTAATTACGTTCAGTAATTCAGAAGTTATAAGGCTCTGACAGACGGACGGACGGACGGACGGACGGACGGACAAGTGCAAATTCACTCAAGTAGACTCAGAGACCTTCGCTTCGCTCGGTCAATTAGTATAGAAGTATAGATGGATATAGGTTGCCGGGGGAGGGCATAGGATTTTTGCCCCGGAAAATCAAGGAGTTCCCTAGGTATTTTGACAAAACCTAAATCCCCGCGGACAAAATCGCGGGCATTAGCTAGTTGTCCATAATTATGATAGTGTTATCTTAAGTTATTAGATGTTATTTAATAGACAATATGAATGAATCGGTTTGCTCGCAATCAAAGGGCGGCCATCACACTCGAGTCAATGGAACGGAAGCGTGAGGCAGGTCGCGACACTAAACACTAGCGCAGACTATAACTAAGGCCACAATTACACATAAGTTTTTACGCAAGTAGAACACGTAAGTAGCTTACATAACTAACATTTGTTACATACGATACGCGACTTACGAGACTCTTTACATTTCGTACTTAATTATAAGCTACTTAAAGTACGTGAGTAAAACCACGTAAAACTTAAAAGGACCAGCTACCTACTTAGTACTTAGTAATAACTACTAACGTATCCATACTTCCATATCAATACTTCCATATCCATACTTCCATATCCATACTTCCAAGTTCCATACTAATTCCATACTAATATTATAAATGCGAAAGTGTGTCTGTCTGTCTGTCTGTCCGTCTGTCTGTCTGCTCCGCTTTCACGGCGCATCTGTTCTACCGATTTTGATGAAATTTGGTACATGCATAGTTTGTATCTCGGGGAAGGACATAGGCTACTTTTTATCCCGGAAAATTAAGGAATTCCCACGGGACTCGAAAAAACTTGGTCCACGCGGACGAAGTCGCGTGCATCATCTAGTAATATCATAAGTGTAGATGCGCTTTAATATATCAGGCACATTAGGTATATATTTCTGCGACTTGGTCCATGTGTGTTTTAGGTTTTCTCGCAGAATTCCAAGTTGAATTTTCTAAAAATATTTTCATAACTAGCTGATGCTGATGATGGAATAAGTTTTTTCTAATTCCCACGGGAACTCTTTAATTTTCCAGGATAAAAGTAGACTATGTCACTCTCCGTTCCCATTATTTCCCAAGTATAGCGACCGTATGCCTAGTTGACTTTATTATTGAAATAGGACATAATAAATAATAATATTATAATGCATTCAATACTAAATCAATTAATATGGTACTTTACACTATTGATTTAAAGACCAAATTGGTGTGATATGGCCTTTTCAGATTTATATTAGTGCAAGCTTATTTGTGCGTAGCAGGAATATTTTAACACAAAGAAATAAGGTTAATAATGCTTTGTCTTGATGCTGGATAAAGTAGTGCAGCGGTGTTTTTGAGTTGTTGACAATGTGCAAATTAAGTAGCATGATTTATTGACACAATATATTGTGAAATAATAATAGGTACCTACTACCTACCTTACATATTGTTGTTTTGATGATAACAGATCGCTTGCAAATTGTGCTAAGAATAATTGTTGTACTGTACCTATGCTACTGGTAGGTAGATACTTCTGTGGGTATGACCTACTTAGTAGGTACTTACCTCCTATACAATCATTATTATTCTATGATGATCTTAGTCCGCGCGCGAGCTCTGAGGAATCCTATGGAATGTATAAAGTAATGAGCTAGAGTTGTTTAAAGTACAAAATAATACCACAGTAAACAGATGCAACCAGTATGGAAACTACCTAGAAACGTTCGAAACAGCTCACTCACACAAACATGCTCATCCTACGAGACCCATAAGCACGGGTCGCGGTGCCGTCAGTACTGAGTGCCGCGTCATGACGTGTCGGGGATGCGCATGTGTGTGAGTGAGCTGTTTCAAACGTTTCTAGGGAGTTTCCATACTGGTTGTATCTGTTTACTGTGATAATACTGCTATATCGCAAAATTACTCGCGTCAAGCTCGAAAGTATTGCTGGGAGCGAGCTGGCTAAGGAGCGACGATCGGGGGTGGCGTACAGCCGTCGCTTCTTCAGACCCCAATTCCTCGGAGCTCGTGCGCGGACTATACCTACTTATTCAACATTCATTTCATATCGATTATTTTCTTAAAACCATGTAAATCTAAGAAGGTATTTTATAACATTTCCAGACGTCTCAACCCAATTTACTCTGATATAAATTAAACTTTAAATTGAATGACATATCGGAATTTCCTATAGTCATTCAAACATCGATATCCCGATTCGATACGGACTAATAAAATTGAAATCAATTTGTTGGATTCCGTAAAGACGTCCTTTACCCACTCTGTGTAGGAACTCCAAGTGTTTTGATAATTTTAGGATAAGTTCAGGAGATCCCGCAGTGGTTTATGATACTGTCTACTACGCCTTTACGGCCCTTCTGTTCAATGGATTTTGCCTAAATTTGGCACTAAGATAAATTGCATCCCGGGGAAAATTAAATAGCTGATAATTATTATTCCAGAAAATCAAAGAATTCCCGTAGGGCCATAAAAACTTAATAAGACACGGTTCAGATAATAGGCCTATGTTAGAAAATATACTGACTCACTACTGAGCACGAGTCTCCTCTCGGAACGAGAAGGGTTTAGCCATAGTTCACCACGCTGACCAAGTGCAGATTGGCAGACTTCACACACCTTCAAAACCATTATGAAGAACTTTCATGCATGCAGGTTTCCTCACGATGTTTTTATTCAACGTTTCATGAAGCAAGTTTGATTTCTTAAAACGCACATTTCGAAAAAAATAAAACTTCGAAAAGTTTATAGGTGCGTGCCCAAGGATCGAACCCGCGACCCCGCACAAGAAGTCGGGTGTCTTAACCGCACCAGTCGAATCACCGTCCAAAAAAAGTTAGCTACTTAAAATCAAGCTTGTTATCCTGGAAAAGACGAAAAGATGGTGTTCTTAAAACGGCTAAAGATATTTTTGATTCCACCCAGGGCCCCATGCTGTCTCAAGGATCAAGCGCGGCAGGATACCTACACCGACAATAATTAATACTTTCAACACGAAAGGATGAGGTAGTAAAATCGACAAATAAAATATACCTAGTTATATTGAATCGAAGCAGGCGTTACTTTGCGGAAGTCCATGATAATGAATGAACCAGAAGCTTAATTCGCTATAATCCGCCACAGTATTTGTGATTGTCTTCACAATCGTGCATTGTCGAGTCAACATCTCCTGAGGATGCTCCGGTTTCGGAGTGAAACGTACGTAGAGAGTGATTTGGAGGATTTGTGTAGGTAGTGTAGTGCTGTGCCGGTGCGAATTGCTGGGTGGTGGGTGTTCGCATGTTGTCGGTGGAAGAAACGCACTACACCACATAGATTTATCTACTGTGGCGGATTAGGTATAGCGAATTAAGCTTCTGGTTCATTCAATACCTAGTTATGTATATTACATACTAGCTGAGGCCAGCGACTCCGTTCACGTGAATTAAGTTTTTCTATTCGCGCCAGAACTCCTTAATTTTCCGGGATAAAAATTAGTTTATGTCCTTCTCCGGGATGCAACCCATCTCTGTACCAAATTTTACCGAAATTGGTTGGTTGAAAACATGGACCGTGAAAGCGTAGCAGACAGACAGACACACTTTCGCATTTATAAAATCACTAGATGATACCCGCGACTTCGTCCGTGTGGATTAAGTTTTTTTGATTCCCGCGGAACTCTAATTTTCCGGAATAAAACGTAGCCCGTGAAAGCGTAACAGACAAACAGACGCACAAACGGACAGACACACTTTCGCATAATATAATATTGTACTTAAGTAGATATGGATAGCATGGATTATTGATGCGTAGTATTTTGATAAATTATTGTACCTAGGTAAGTATTTCTGTTCTTCAGAAAAATATTTACTAAAGTAGATGATTAATAATATCTTAGTAGGTACTAGGTAGGTAAACTAAGTACGTATTGTACTATTTTTATTATGAGGAAAATTTTAAATAAAGTAGGTACAATCAGCACATACTTACCTAGTTATTTAAAGTATTTCCCTATTTTTACTAAGTATTCTTATTAAATACATAGATAATGTGAGAAAATACCAGTGTCTGTAGTAGTAGGTATATCATACTTATAGATAACATAATGAGGAAAATGCAATAATGTAAAGAAGACGTAATTCTACGCATAAGTTGAAAAAAATGACATGATACCACAGAATAGGTGTATCTATATAGTACAGGTACCTATTATTAAGAAGGTATTATGAATCTCACCATCATTTTTGTGTGGTTTTTGTAACTATAAAGTAAATCGGTTTGTCAATTTTAAATAATACCAAAGCGAGATTCACTTACTCAAATAAATTGAAAAAAATACATTTCGTGTTTCTGGATTTGTAGCAAATCTATTTCATTTTAACATTTGTACAATCAATCGTTTTCCAATTTAAACGTTTGGAATGTGCGTGTCCAATCGGTCAGGGTATCGACATCCATTGAGTTAAAAAACCTGGTCAAGAGCGAGTCGAGTTAGCGCGATGTTGGTTCCGTACCAAAAGAGTGAGATATACCTAATATTAAAGAGTATTTTGTTCTTAGACTAACATAATATTATTGTAATATTATTTTATTCTGTTGTAATAAAATAATATTCTGTTAATATACATTTTTTACTTTTACTTTTACATAGCCTGGGTAGGTAGGTAAGTACATAGCTACATACCTATGTTAATTTCTTAAAAAGCTTCCAGAAGCTAAGCTAGATTATGGTATGGTAATGTCTGTTTCTAATAATGAATACTGAAATAAAAAACAGATTTTAGCTCTTGTATCCAGGTCCTCATCCAAAAAAAAGGCTTCGATAGAAGACGGGCACCAGAATGGAAGGATGGAAGGATCCTCTGGGGTAAGTGCGGATTCCTAAAAAGTGTAAAAAAATATGTATATAAGAAATTGAACGGAAACACAGTAGTAGGTAATAATAGCTCCCGAAATTGAATAAATCCAAATCACCAAAGTTCGAATTGATAGATGAGCTACCGAAAAAAGTTTTGACGATTCACTGCGTTAGTTTGTTCGGTTTCTGGCTGTGAAAAATTGATCTCAGTCATTTGCTACGTTGTTAGATGATTAGAAATGCACTACAAAACCATTAATTATTGCCTAGGTACCTATCTTGTATCAAATTGACTCTCTAGTTAGTGCTCATTGAAATTGTAAGAACTCCTGTAACCATATTAATATTATGTTGTTGCCTGTTGCCTTTTTAAAGCTCATCTGTTTTTATTTTTTACCGATTTGATGCAAAGGTACAGGAATAGCTCGCATTCCGGAAAAGGACAATAAGCTATTTTTATCCCGGAAAATCAGAGGCCCTACGAAATTTCAAAATCCTAACTAAATCCATGCTCGTCCATGCAGGGACAGTTACCAACCAGGACCGGGGTAAATTTATCTTTGCGACGGAGTGCTCTCATTTTTTTTATCGTTTCATTGGGCACATGAATTTCGTTCCTCTGAAGTCTGAAAATGTAAAATTTGTAGGTTACAAATTATTCCCCAGTCCTAAAGTCCACTTAACCATAAGTAAGAACTTAGTCCACGTACCTAACCACCGTCCACGGCTACCTATCCGTGAAGACGGATAAGTAGGTGTAGACTATGGTTAAGTGGACAAGGGCACTGATGGCAATTTATGAATTAATAAAAATAAAAAAAATAAGTAAGTACTTAAAAGATTTTTTTCTTTTTGAAAAGGTAAGATCATGTTTTTTTCACTATTTCGATATCGACAAATCGACGTATCAAGCACAATCAGGTGGAACGGTGGGGAATGACATTTAGAAACGGTAGCCGCCTGCCCGGCAGGGGGCAGTGCTGGTCGGCCATCTTTATTATCTTTTTTTTTTAATTTTTAGCCCTTGTTTTGTTTATCCAGCGTTGCGGCTCACTGGTCGACGCAATCAATAAAATGTGATGCTGTAGTAGGTAGGTACCTACCGGTAAGGGTCATTTCACATAGGCGATGCGAAGCGATCCATCTTGGCATTGATAATAATTATTGTATTTAGAGTTTAGAAACGGTGGTAGCCCGAACATAGTCAGCCCGAACATAGTCAGTGGGAACTGGGACGCATTCCTCTAAGGCGTTTGCGGCATTTGCATCGCAACGTTGAAAAAACCGCGAGGTAAGTCACTTGACGTTATCACTTAATGTACTTGGGCTGCAATAATTTATTTCACTTCTAATATTATTTAGTGTATAAGTTTTCCTGCCCGACACATAATCACTACAGAGATAAGCGGAGGAGATAGTTAAACTAAAAGTGAAACAACGTACCTAAGTATTTGAAGTTGTATTGAATTTTATATCGAATGTTGTGTACACATACATAAGGTTGTTACTTAGATCCTGATCAGAAGTTCTTATAATATTTTGTCGATGTTTTACAATTTGTTTTGTGTGCCTTTTCAATAAAATAAGATCTCTCTCTCTCAGTCACGTTCGTACGGCAGTCTCAAATAAATACAAAGCGGTTCAATACTACCGAAGAGATTGCAGTACAATCTCGCTGGTTTCTGGTTTTAGTACAGAGCCAAGTGTGTATTTCACCAACTTGTGCCACAAGTAATGTGCATAAACACAGGTGCACTCTCTATTTATTCCCTTAAACCTGCTCTACTCTCTAGTCACGCTTACAGACGTTTTCTTCAAAAATTCATCCTTTGAGCCGTGCATAGTTACAGGGCCGGCCTTAGCCATCTAGGTATACTTATTTCATTACAATTTTGAAAAAAACTTATTTTGAACTAGCTGATGCCCGCTACTTCGCTCGCGTGGAATAAGTTGTTTTTGATTCCCACGGGAACTCCTCAATTTTCCGGGATAAAAAGTAGCCTATGTCACTCTCCAAGTCCTCAACTATATCCATGCAAAAAATCACGTCGATCCGTTGCTCCGTTGCAGCGTGATTGAAGGACAAACCAACAAACCAAAAAACCAATATTCCAAGAAACCAACAAACAAACACACTTTCGCATTTATAATATTAGTATGATGATTTGTACCATATCTTTTATTGAATTAATAAAACCCAGAAACATGACATGTATTCATTTTAACCATTAATTCTCTAAACAATGCACCTTAACTATCTATATTGTCTGTCAGTCACGTCAAGGACCATTAAAAAAAATTAAAATCTTATTTTTCTAGTTTTTTTGTCAGCAAATTCTCTGATAAGACTGGCAAAATCTAGATTAAGCTAAGCTGACGCACGCGGCGCCCTGTAGTACCTGGCGCCCGCCCCTAAAACCAGCACTGCATAGTTACGCTACCACTGGAAGTGCACCATAATGGGAAGCTGTACAGCGTTAAACCACGCCGGAATTAAATACGGCTACCTTTGTTGTAGGACGGTTAGCGTTCCGCTCCGTGGCGGTCGCATGGTCGGCGGTTTAATTATTTATTTGTAGTAGGTAAAAGCTCTGAAGTTCTATCAAAGGTATTTAGGCAATAAGCATGCTAGGTTATTTAGGTTAGAACTAATTATTAATTTTTCCTTTTTAAGTAACGTACACCCTTGAAGCTTTCTCATTAGGTTAATCCGTTGTTTGCATGGTTGCCTGGTAGAGATCGCTTTAAAGCGATAAGGCCGCCACTTGTACCATAGCTTAGTTTTATTGTTATTGTTTATAAGTATGTGTTTCTTGGTGTACAATAAAGAATTTTTCATTCATTTTCATTCATTCATTCATTCATGCTAAGTAAGGAGGTAGATATATACTAGCTATACCAAAAACAAAATAAATAAGAACAGCCTAGCCTCTACTTACCTACGTGTTCTTAAAATGAACTAGTACGACCTTTCTGACGCAGTGTTGAGCGCTGTTGTCTTATCATGCGGAGGTCCCGGGTTTGATCCCCGGCAGGGTAATTTAGACATTTATAATTTCTGAATTTTCCCTGGTCTTGTCTGGTGGGAGGCTTCGGCCGTGGCTAGTTACCACCCTACCGGCAAAGACGTACCACCAAGCGATTTAGCATTCCGGTACGATGCCGTGTAGAAACCGACTAAGTAGGCTGTACCTATTCAAATATTTATTATTTCATCCTTTATTCAATTTTTTGTGTACACCCTAATCCAATATTTCTATTATTATTTCCTCTTTAGGTTGCTGGAAGAGATCTCATACTAGCGATAAGGCTGCCTATTGTACAGCTTCTTCCCTTAAGTAATGTATGTCTTCTGTTTTGTAACCAAGTTGTGTGGTGTAAGATAAAATAAAATAAAATAAAAATAAGATCAAAGAATCAATAAGAATTATAAACCTTGAATGCTCAAGATATAGCAATGTGAGTAAAAGCAGTCACAGAATATACGCTTACTAGTCACAGAATATACAGGTGATACGCTTCATTTTTTTTTCCATTTACTACAAGTTAGCCCTTGGCTGCGATCTCACCTGATGGTAAGTGATGATGCAGTCTAAGATGGTAGCGGGCTAACCTGTTGGGGGCATGGCAGTTATATTAAACCCATACCCCTAAATGGTTTCTACATGGCATCGTACCGGAACGCTAAATCGTTTGGCAGCACCTCTTTGCCAGACCAGACCAGAGAAAATTCAGAAATTATAATTTCCCAAATTGACTCTGCTGATAATCGAACCCGGGATTTACCACTTTAAGGCAACAGCGCTCAACACTGCGCCAGGAGGTCCTCCAATTTGGGCAGTGCGAGGCGTATTGAAATCCAGAAATCCTACCCAGCACGCCTACCGGTTGACGGTGTAGTAGACGATAATATCCTTTTTTATTAACTTAAATATGGATCTCAAAAAATGCAATTTAAAAATGAGCAACTCAAATCAACTCAAACTAATTTCGAGGGGGCTTAAAAAGGCCAATAAGAAAATTATAACAAACACGGCCCGCCGGTGGCAATTTCACACTTTATTAATGCAAGTATTGGGGCTAATTCCATCGGTTGACACGTGCCGAATTTGCTTTTCCCATAAACCGAGCACCCTCTGTACCAAAGTCTTCCATCACGCAATTTTAATCTCTAATCCGCTGTGATATAAACTATTTTAATTTGCGATTCGATGCAAAAATCAAATAATGAAGTATAACACAAATATTGTGTCCTACAAATAAACAAGTTAAAGTTCAATTTACGGTACGCGAAAAGTACAGTCGCGTACCAAAAGCTTTCATTTCCCGCTGAATTTTGACATATAAAGATTTTTATAGATAAAATTGCACAAAAGCATAGATCACGGAGTAATGTGGTCACGCTCTATGGTATTAAGTGTCAGTTATCGTCTCCACGGGGCTTAGGCTCTGTATAATACATTTTTATGTCCGTACGCTCCCCCTTGTTGTAATAACAACATGAAGTGAGGTTTACTCGGATTGAATACGGCATTATAATGAAATGATTCATATTTAAGTGAGTCCTCCCCTTCGTAATTCGATGGTGTCAGGGTTTGGAAGCAATGTTTCTTATTAAACTGTAGCGATATTTTTTTCTTAAAGACGTTTTTGTTTGGCATCCTTTATTGCTTGCATAAAAAATCATGTTTTTGTAAGAGTTTTAGAGTAATAATTTTAACTCGACTTAAAGCCTCTAAAGCACTGCATAAGGCTGAGATTTCAACTGTTACACAGTTATATACCCAGATACAGTTTTAATCCAAGTTTTATAAAAATACTGTAACTTTATTTAAAGATTTAATTAACTATTTATTTAATTTGCTGAAAGTACAACACTTTGCGCCTTTAAACATTTATATCTCAGAATTCAATCCTATTCAAACTTTATGACCGGAACATCGTGCGTTTCGATGCGCAGAATACACGCGTAGACTAATTATCAGCGGGACTAGCGGAACGGTGTCAGTTGCCTGTACCTCCGCGAACCTTTTTTTTTTTTTGTTGATGGGGGGGAAATCTCCTTGAGATACCCAATCTCCGGGGGAAGAGATCAGGTTAATATGTGGGATTTTTACCCACTAAAACCCCCCCGGTGGCCACCTTCTGCACATTATGAGAAGCTCCGGAGCTTCGCTTGCGCGACGCCTATTGGGCTCGTCCTTGTGGATATAATCCTCTTATCGACTAGGTACGGCAGCTTGTCTCCTACTCCGCGAACCTACAATCCCTGCTAACTTCCGAGACGTCATGATGTTTGATTTTTGAATCGGACTGTACCTACCTACCTTGCATCCATGATTAGGTACGATGAACCGATAGCACCCGATATTTGTTAATTGTATAGCATATTATCTTGATATCTATAGCTATCTATTTGAAATGTCTTCTAAATTGTACTTTACAAGCTACGTGAATTGTCTTGTGTCATTTTAGTCTACCACCGGTTTTGCTAGTGATTTTACTGAGAGCCGCCCGATTTTCTATTTTCATTGATGGTAACAGGAATTAAATTCTGTCTAAATTATTTAGATATAGCTTAAACTTTTCGCGTTCATACCTATTTACCTGCAGATTGCATATATATTGTGTTTAAAATGCGCCACTTATTTAAGGAGAGCACTGTCGCCTAAAACACAGGTTTATACCTTCTTTATGGACAGTTGGTTTTCTGTATGTACTGTAGTAATATTAGTAGGTTCTATATCTAAGAATTTTACGTAAGATTGTAAAATTCAGAGGATATTTGTTTGTTCTTTGATCAATAAACATTTTATTTATTTATTTATCTCAACAGTCACTCTTTTCTGGAATTCGCATATCTTCAGTGATTTTCTTTCTGTTTGATTTGGGCAACGGCCTTTAATTAATTGGATAAATATAAAACCATTCACCATCCCATTCTCAGAGTCAACCTAATCCGGGATGAACCGATGCCAATGATAACGCGATAACAGTATCTAATAGTGGATTTATCTCCTTAATGTGTATGTGATTGCACGGCACGTGGCAACCACGTGCCGGCACGCTGTCAGATTGTTTGTAACCGGGGAATTACCGGGATTAGCACTTTACGTTGAGAATGATGTGGTCTAGTACCTACTAGAAAAACTGATATATTGGTAAACCATTTCCAAGATGAGAATTTGATCTTTTGGTGCCTTGGAGAGCACGCTAAACCATACTGGGACAGTGTGATATTACTCCCGTCTACTTATAGGACTATTTTAAATCTTTCTTAGTGGTACTAAGTCAGAGAGAACCTAGGTATATGCAAATTCCACTAAATATTTCTAGACCCAGTTGTTTCAGTTGAACGCTGTTAGTCAGTCTATTTATACTCTTAGATTAATAATAATATATCGTATAGTTTACATTATAGGTCTAAGAAAATATACAGCAAGACGTATTCAAACTCTAAGCAAGAGTCGCTAAAAAACGTACTTGTACCTCTATTCCATGCAAAATCCCAAGTTTGTAAGCTCAGTGGTTTTTTGCTTTACGTTGATAAGTCGGTCAGTTCCTCCTTTGATATATTTAAATAGATCAAGACACGTGACCCGCGCGTGTCGTCCCGCCGTCAGATTGTTTGTGCCCGGGGAATTACCGGGATTAGCACTTTAGCTCGCGCCTGTACCGTTGTTGTTATTCGGTTTTAATTACTGATTGATCCCGAAGATATGGCCGCTCGTAAATTAGACAAAGGGATTTGCGGATATGAATAGATCTGATACGATTGTATCGATGTTGTTTTGGTTGATAGCTACACAACTAGCTAGTAGCTAGCTACTAGTTGAAATTGTCTCGCAAGTGCTATTAAATATTTACCAAGTAAGTACCTACTTACTTACTTTTCTGTCAGTTGGTTCCGTGTATCACTATTAGGTACCTAATCTATTTCTCTTCGAAATGAAACGATAAGTATTTCAAATCAATGGTAGGTAGCTTCATTTAACTATGAGGTAAGTAAAATGAGCTCTACTATAAATTACTAGCGGATGCCCGCGAATTTATTCGCGTGGCATAAGTTTTTTTTCACCTCTCATGCTCTAAAAAGGTGTCATTATAGCTTAGCGTAGGCGGACTAAAGTTAGCATTTAGTAGGGTCTAGGGATTAAAGTAATTTTTTTTTAATAATTGCTGGCGTTATAGGTAGTAAATGGCCAGTAAAAAATTATAGTCTATGGTTAATATCAACAGCCCCAACTAATGTCACAGACACAGTCTAATAAGATACGTTCTTTTCTACCAGCCGTTCAACGAAGGCATCTAGACAAAGCAAAGCGGCGGGGTGACAGGAGCGTAGGTAACGAATGAATCTAGCAGAATTTTTATAATACAAAATTCTATCACTCTGTCTTTCATGGTATGATGGTAGTTAGGTCTCACATTTGTGTGAGCGTCGACCCACTGTATGAAAAGAGTAAATAGTTACGCTATGTTAATACGATCCACACAGAATCTACTTTTTTTATGTTCCATTTTTGAAAATGTATTTTTTTTAATTCCTTCTTGTTAACATTATAGAGAAAAATAAAGTTTGTACCTATTGCCGATTGCCGCGAAATCTCTAATATTTTTATTGTAATTATTAATACATTTATTTAAAGGGATGTTTATTTAATCCATTTCGGATTTCGATGCACAATACGTAATACAAGGTGAAGGCATAGGGTAAAGTGAATGTGACTATTTATTTGTTAATATCAACAAGTGAAAATAAAAATCTTACTCCTACTATTAAAATGTAACAATAGAATGGCAAAAAAATAATTAAAAATCGTTATTTATTTTATTTTCTCGCAATCGAAGTGAAAAGTAGAGTGTTTACCACGGGACTAAAAGCCATTCTACTCGACACTATATAGCATACCTCGCTACGCTCGGTAGGTAAGCTAAACATCTCGTATGAAATGGCTCATAATTTTAGTCCCTTGCTGAACAATCTACTATTAATTCCCAGTTATTTTCATGTGCGTTGATATTATACATATAAGACAGTCAGTCAGTCAGTCAGGACTTTGAATTTTATATAATAGATTACTGCCTATAAATGGCAGGTAACAAAAAAAACAAACAATTAGGTAGGAACTGGTAGGTAGGTACTTTTTAAATGTCAAGGAAGGTAATTTGAATTCGAAACATGGATTCCAGGCTTCAGACAGGGTTCGGTAAGCAAAGGCGGGGAAAAAATATTTTATTGGGCTAAAAAGCGCACGAAAATGATAAAATATGGCCGTCCCTACCGATCCGCGCCTCGTTCGCTTGGCGTCATTAGCCGACGAAAAGTTCCTCGTTTTTATGATGGGCATTTTACGTAACTACCTACTTGTACCTACTCAATATTTAAATATATAAAAACTAGCTTATACCCGCGACATCGTCCGCGTGGTTTAAGTTTTTTTTTTCCCCACAGGCACTCCATAATTTTCCGGCATAAAAAGTAGTCTATGTCACTCTCCAGGTACCTCAACTATACCCATGCAAAAAATCACGTTGATCCGTTGCTGCAGTGTGATTGAAGGACAAACTCTATTTAACGGCCTTGGGGGTCGAATTTTTAAAAATGGTGAATTACGTAGGTACTTCTTCATATTTAACTGGAAGTCCAAGTGCTAAGTTTCACGGCTATAACTTAACTTTCATACAAACTTTCAACCCTTATTTTAACCCTTTGGGGGTAGAATTTTGAAAAACTGTGACACATGATCTTCTTTATTTTTTAACGAAAGCCAAAATACCAAGTTTCGTTGATATAATTTGAAAAACGTTCCTACAAACTTTCATCCCCTATTTCAGCCCTTTGGGAATTTTCAAAAATGTTGAAACACGTACTTCTTCATATTTAACCAAAAGCCCAAATGCTAAGTATCATGGCTATAACTTGAGAAATAAAGGACTTTCATACAAACTTTCAACCCCTGTTTTACCCCTTTGGGGGTGGAATTTTGAAAAACTGTGACACACGTACTTCTTTATTTTTTATTGGTAGCTCATATACCAAGTTTCATGGATATAACTTGAGAAATGACGGACTTTCATACAAACTTTAACCCCCTATTTCACCCCTTTAGGGGTGAAATTTGGAAAAATCCTTCCTTAGTGAGCGCCTACGTTACTAAAGGAACCTACTGTCAAAATTTCAAGTTTCTAACTCCAGCGGTTTAGGCTGTGCGTTGATATATAAGTCAGTCAGTCAGTCAGTCAGTCAGTCAGTACTTTGAATTTTATATATATAGATATCCACCACTACCACCACTACAGGCCATTAACGTCCCACTGCTGGGCACAGGCCTCCACTCTCATAGGAGAGTGGGAATTAGAGCTTAGACCCACCACGCTGCTCCAATGCGTGTTGCTTTAACGACTATTATCATGTTAGTGATAATAACCGGGACCGACGGCTTAACGTGCTCTCCGAGGCACGGGGGTGAAACACCACCAACTTCCTAACTCCGGGCTACTACTGAGAATTTCTAGACAGAAAAACCCAATACTTAATATGGCCCGACCCGGGACTCGAACCCGGGACCTCGTCGGCCGCAGTTGAACATGCTAACCACTAGACCAACGAGACAGTTAAAAATATCAGTGAAGGATTAATAAATAATTTTTTCTTGCACTGTTCACCCAACTTTGAGGATCGAAGCACTCCTTCGATATTCACTCTTTTAAATAAATAAATAAATTGTTTATTTGCTTGAAACATGGTACAATTAGTACAATTAAAAGATAACACATACAAAATTTGACCAAACATGTTTCGTCATTACTGACATGCAAATGTAAATATGAGTTGAAATTATTATCAAAAGTAATTCATAAAACTATTAATCAGTTCCTAGTTATCCACAATATAATTTTTACATGAATACATAATAATTAATAAGAAATGTCTAAGATGTCTATAAACTCAAATGTCCATAAAAATAATGTCCTATTAAATTATTAAACAAACAATTAATATAAAATATAGATCAACTAAATTACGAGATTTAGGTACTAATTCATTCTACAAAATATTCTTTGAGCGAGTAAAAACACCTGTCTATGAGCCATTCATGCAGCTTTCTTTTAAATACACTGAAGTCTGAATGGTAATTCTTTTAAGTTTTCAGGCAATCTGTTATATATTAATTGAAAGGACATACCATAACAGTTTCGGTTAAAAAGCGCAGTTCTGGATGAAGATAACAGAAGTCTATCGGGATATCTCGTATTAGGTAAAGTTTAAATATCTATCTCTTTTTTTCACAAATAAATCAGACATATTTTTTTTGACAAATAGGCTAACCTCGTAGATATATAAGCACGGTAATGCAAGGATTTTGATGATGTTCTTCCATGTCGGCATCTGTTTAAGTGTGAAGATCGCTCCCCATATCTGGACTGACCAACAACGTCAGAGGCTACGTCGTTTCCTCTGATCTTACCAGTGACCACGAGTTTTACAATACCTGAATTGTCTCATCATTGTAATATGTAATGTATTTTCCTTGGAATTGTATACAAAACTTAGTTTTCACACATTTCCGGTGACATGTAAATATAAAGAAACACAATTTATGGTAGGTAGGTAGGTATCATTTAATTTTTCCGGAACGACCGCTCAGCCTGTCCCTCCCCCGTTTTTATTATTTATTTTTCATCGCCCCAGGCTTAAGCCGATATTGTATCGCCCATTTTGCCTATTTTTATTATGATACACGTAATATATTTCCTTAAACCGATGTATTTAGATGGGTGAGGTACGAGTTTGGAATACCTTATAAGTTGATAAACATATAGGTACGACATCAGATAGAAGAAAACTTAAAACAGGCAGGATTTCGTACCATAACCATTCATGCATACTAATATTATATATTATGCGAAAGTGTGTCTGTCTGTCTGCTGTTCACGGTCCAATAGTCCAACCGATTTTTAGGAAATTTGGTAACGAGTTAAATAATCCTATTATCAAACAAACATGCTCATTACTTTTGGAACGCTCAACTAGGGTTGCCAACTTTTTTTACAAGAAATAAAGTATATTCAGGTCTATGAAGAATATTAAACAGTATTTTAGAAAAATGAACAGTATTTTATTTATTTATTGTTTTAAATACAGTCGTGGTCAACTAATTAGGGACACTCTCTAGTTAAACCAAATTGTGAATTTATTTTTTATTTTCCAACGAGTCTTAACAATATTCCATATCTTTTACATGTAAGTATAATCAGTCATTTATGTGCCCGATTATACAAACAATAACAACTTCTTAAACATTAAACCTCTTTACAGTATAGCTGATAGATTATCACAGTGCTATTTGTTCAAAGGATGCTGGCTGGCCATTTAATTAGGGACACTTAAGATATTGCGTTCTATTTTCTAAATCTGAATCTCAATATTTTTTTATTTCTTCTCCTATTGTTTCGTGGTAGTTTTGGCGGCAATCCAGATTTTTAATTTAAAGTTTTGAGAATTATTTTGAAGAAAAATGGGCAAAAATAAAAGATGCGATGCAACACTACGAAAAATTATCATGAATTTTGTCCAGCGTGGTTGGTCATACCGAAGAATATTTAAATTGTTCAAAAACTATGGTATGCAATGCAAATTTGTGTGAGCGTCTAAGTATTTAACACTTAATTAATGTGTTTGCATTTTGATGCTGAAAACAGTATTTTGTATACTTTATTTTTGTTCAACAGTAAAAAGTATAATTTAGTGAAAAACAGTATAATACTGTTTAAAACAGTATAGTTGGCAACCCTACGCTCAACGTACGTCTCAGACCTTAAGTACGCGGTCGTTGGTTATAGTACAACGTACCTACTATTACCTATTCTATGGTTATTGTTGCATTTCTTTTACCAATAGGAAGAATATTTTTGAATTTGAATTGACCGAACGGTTTGGTACAGTTAAGTAATATAGGTATGTAGAGTTTCATTAAATTAAAAACTCTTTAAAAGTACGTCATACCTAACAATAGAAAAAGTAATTTAATAAAACAAAAAACCCGACTGCTGGGATATCAAAAAGTATAAAACAAGACATGAATTGAAGTATTTCATTATTATCAATTTACATCGTATAATATTAATAAAATTGATCAAGGCGCAGTCGCACGTCCAATAGCTAACCTTATCCTTAACGTGCGACTGCGCCTTGATAAATTTTATTTATATTATACGATGTAAATTGATAATAATGAAATACTTCAATTCATGTCTTGTTTTATACTTTTTGATATCCCAGCAGTCGGGTTTTTTGTTTTATTAAATTACTTTTTTATTTCAAACTTTTTAGTTCAGTAAGTATTTATTGTAAACAGGCGACGTTTTATCGGCCCGAAGTTGCACCAAATCAAATTCGGCCTCCATAGTGACACTCGGAAGATTAAAACAAATCTAGTAGTAGTAGTACTATCAAAATTGTTTCAGCCGTTTTTTCTGTAGTGCGACACAAAGGAATACAACCTTTGAAACCTCGTAAATCCTAAATGATCGTTAAAATGAAATAATGATCAAGGGAATCTAACTATGATTTTACAAGACCTATTCATCGATACCCCACTTGCCATAGTTTATTGACTTTCATTTTTAAATTTGTTACAATATGGCTTCCAGTGGGCGCCATTTTGTTTTTTCTCAAATTCGGCTTCCGTTATGACACTCGGAAAATTAAGACAAATCTAGTGGTGCAAGTATCATCAAAATCGGTTCAGCCGTTCTGTCTGTAGTGCGACACAAAGGAATACACTAAAAATGAAGCTTTGAAACCTCGTAAATCCTAAATGATCGTTAACATGAGAAAATGATCTAGGGAACGTAACTATGATTTTACAAGACCTATTAATCGATACCCCACTTGCCATAGTTTATTGACTTTCATTTTTAAATTTATTACAATATGGTTTCTAGTGGGCGCCATTTTGTTTTTTCTCAAATTCGGCTTCCGTTATGACACTCGGAAGATTAAGACAAATCTAGTGGTGCAAGTATCATCAAAATCGGGTCAGCCGTTTTGTCTGTAGTGCGACACAAAGGAAATATACATATATAGACTGATGAACACATAACCCTGTGCGTTCCGCAGTCGGGTAAAAAACACGGCACATTGTCTACCCTCCCGGACATGTAGTTGAACAGTTTGTACAGAATTCCGTTGGCATAGGAGACATAAAACAAAATTGAACAGCCAGGTTTTGCTGAGCCGCATACGCCCAATGTTTACGGTTTTCCACTTACGTTTAGTTTGGTTAGCTATATTGGAGTGCGTTATGCAGGACGCTGTCAAGAATATATAATATATGTATATTTTAACTTTACTGCGTAAAAAAGGACACATACAAACGACATTATTGTAAAAGAACGGATAAAAGGTGACCTTATCATTTAAGACGTGATCTATACTAGTCAGAAGTCGGTTAAAAATCAAATATTTATCTCATTTGGACAAATCACTTCCACATGAAAATACTCGCGAAAACTTCTACGACTTTGTAAACTAAAACACCGACTTATTAACTGACATTGACTGCCAGCTAACTTCTTCAAGTTTTATTGCTAATGGATGAGCATTATAAATAGGTTAATTTAGATATTATGACAGATTTAGTAATGGAAACCCGACAAATGGCAATGTGTAAAAACTCAAAATATTCGTCAAGGTTCATATTTTGACGAATGGACACAGCTGAGTGGCCGTAAAATCAAGGCAACAAACTTTTTTTTTTTTGGAACATCATTCAAACTCTATGACTATTTATTAAATTTGAATTATTCTTTATTATAATCCATATAAATATTATAAATGCGAAAGTTTGGATGGATGGATGTATGTATGGATGTATGTTTGTTACTCAATCACGCTCCAACGGATGAACGGATCTGGATGAAATTTGGCACAGAGATAGATTATAGTCTGGAATAGCACATAGGCTACTTTTTATCCCGGAAAATTAAGGAGTTCCCGCGGGAACCGAAAAACCTCAATCCACGCGGACGAAGTCGCGGGCATCAGCTAGTGTAAAAATAAAAATACTTAATAGTTACTATAAATAAATCTTGGTTCTTTATTACAAATGTTATCCTTAACAGTTTCGTTTAGTCATCGGCTATCAAAATAGTAGGTATCCAATCCTTCTCAATTCGTTTGTTGCTATTGCTTTCACACCTCTTTCATGTTGTATATAATATGTTTTCATACCTATTTTGTATCAATAGGCTTTAAACAATAATATTATCTATTATAATTTTATTACGTAACATCCACCACCACTACAGCCCATTAACCTCCCACTGCTGGGCACAGGCCTCCACTCTCATAGGAGAGAGGGAATTAGAGCTTAGACCCACCACGCTGCTCCAATGCGGGTTGGCGGGCTTTAACGACTATTATCATGTTAGTGATAATAACCGGGACCGACGGCTTAACGTGCTCTCCGAGGCACGGGGGTGAAGCCACAGAATAGGTAATAGTAGTAAACTTCCTACTCCGGGCTAGGTGCTAGTAGGTACCTACTGAGAATTTCTAGTCAGAAAAACCCAATACTCAATTATGACCCGACCCGGGACTCGAACCCGGGACCTCGTCGGCCGCAGTCGAACATGCCAACCACTGGACCAACGAGGCAGATTACGTAAACATAATAATAATTAATTAATAGTTTTTTTCTTGTAGGTGACTTTGTCATAATTCTTGTTATTGTGGTTGCTTGGTAAGCATGATTCGAGCCTAGGAGTCCTTAGGACACCCCGAATACTCCCCAGATCAAAGGTACACCAATTTCTATGTTCAATGCAAATGGACTTATATGGTTCAATGGTAGGTAAGTAGGTATATACCAAGACTAATTTTTATGTTCATCGGTAGATATATTGTGATGTGCGTTGTCTTCTGCAGTCACTCCAGATTACAACATTATTTTATAGTATTAGATAGAAATCAGTAGATACAATTTATCACAAAAAATATCATCTCGAAATTTATAACCCTTGACTTACCGTGGTGGTATCAGAACGACCCCTCTAACAATAAAAGCAGGGCGCAAGTACCTACATATTTTGGCAGATGTGACAATTATAACAAAAGTCGGTTTCGATTGCGGCTGAATGCGGACAGATAATGTTTATAAATGATTCAACAATTCTTTCAACCCGTCACTGCTTTAACTCTCTCTGCTCTTTTTTTTTTGGTCTCTTTACAACACCTTTTGTGGGTTTCTGACAACTTTTTATTTTGAATGTTTTTAATTTTTTTTTTTAATTATCCAAATGAAAATTGTTACAGTTTTGGTGGATAGCACTGCGAAAAACCACGTAGGTTTAAATTGCGTGCTCTTCCGTCAGGATATAATTTTAAACTACTTAATAAAAGCTAGCTAACTTAGTAAAAATACATGAAAAAAAAACTAAAACTAAACTACCTACAATTTGCTTAAGAAATAGGTACTATTTTAATTTATATTTTAAATTCTTAGTCAATTCCATTCTAAAATTATTATCGAGACTATTAATTAATAAGCGAGGGAAGCATGTATGCGCTAGTGCGCTCACCATATTAACATTATTGTTTCATGGAAAACGTTATAGCTCAACATTTCAAGGACATATAATAAGATATTTTCGTAACTGAGTATTGTCAAATTGTTAGGATTAGAGCAGACAAACTATAATACTTACCTCTTTAAAAGTTCCCGGGAAAATATGAATCAGTCGCAAATACATTATTAACTTTTTTTCTTTAAATTTTAAGCGCCTTTAATGGTTGAACTGTCTATAAACTTTAGAGTAATAACACCCTACAAAGCGATGGTGAATGGTGATGCAGCCACAGGATTACAACGGGACAAATGTACCCGAAATAAAAGATAACCGATAAGAATAATTGAAACATGTGGCGGTGTTAGCGACAATAGGGCATTGTCTAACAGAACGGTTACCGGACTTATCTTTGACGCAATAAAAACTGTTAACCTGGCACCTGCCACTCACAATAAAGTGAAGTGTTTAATTTTAGTAATGTCTATATTACGTCGGTAGGCTCTCGGATAACTTCTATGGAAGCTATGCGAGATCATTTATGGAGTTAAAAATGGAAAGGCATCTTCTTATTTTAACTTTTATTAGAAAATATTGTGTATAAAAGTATCTAGTAATATAGAGTTTGGTTAAACATGTTTGATTATTATTATTTCTCTTACTACTTGTAAGAACAGTTATCGTTTTCTCCTTAGGTTAAAATTTAACTCGACAGTAAAATTACATTGTAAGTATGTTTTCTATCGAGTGAGATCATATAGGTAGGTTAATCTTATAATGAGCTTTAATATGACGCAAGCAAGGGCCTTTTCGACCGCCCCTCAGTTACTTAAAATAATATGTAGTTAAGTTTAACTCTTCTAAACCTACTTATAGCTAATTTTGAATTTCTAGAGGGGAATCCCATAGTTTAAGGACAAAGTCAATAAGTTCCATCAGCTGGTCTTGGGTAGTGTCCGACCGATAGGTACAGAATTTTCAGCCGAAACTGACACCGAACTTACTTAAGTACTTATGCATAATGTATATCCAGGAAATGGACATTTTTTTTATTCACTACAAGTTAGCCCTTGACTGCGATCTCACGTCCTGATGCAGTTAGTGTAAGATGGTAGCGGGCTAACCTGTTAGGGGCATGCCAGTTATAAATTAAACCCATACCTACCCCTAATCGGACATTCCAGAAAACCAATTTAATTCCATGGCATTTATATGTTAGATACCTAAATCGATGCGTACAGTCACAGGCATCAACTACACTAGCGGCACGCTATGATGGCCGGTTGACACATTACAATAGGTCAATTTATTCTCGAACAAAAAACAATTAAGTTTTTTTAAATTTATGAATCTCTGCACATCACTATCGTCATAGCTATCGTCAATAAAGTAATACAATTATTTCCTTCAAAGTCGTTATCAATTAATACGGAACGTTTGTCCAACCGGCCATCATAGCGTGCCGCTAGTGTAGTAACACATAGAATGTTGTCTAAAAAGCAACAATCGTCAAGTGATTGTACAACAGGTCAGAGTGTCGCCATCTCCCTAGCGACCCATCTTCTCTAACTGGCGCATCTGCCGCTATGCCGCCATTAACTTGTGTGTAGTTATGAATTTAGAGTTATGACCTCTTAGATTCAATGGGCCATTTATAATAAAATTAGTTAGTGCCCCGTCCGTATGGATTTAGATTTTCAAAAATCATGCGGTTTTCAGGAATCATGCTTTTTGATTATCAGAAGTAGGTACCTACAAGATTAGCAAAAAGTACCTAAGTCCTTCCAGGGACGTCTATCTATCTTTAGACCAAATTTCAGATTTTCGCATTTATATCTAAACTAGATGATGCCCGCGACTTCGTCCGCGTCGACTAAGTTTTTTCGATTCCCGCGAGAACTCCTTAATTTTCCGAGATAAAAAGTAGCCTATGTCCTTCACCTATCCCTGTACCAAATTTCATCAAAATCGGTTGAACAGGTGGGCCGTGAAAGCGTAGCAGACAGACAGATAGACAGACGGACGGTCAGACAGACAGACAGACATTTCCGGATTTATAATATTAGTATGGATATTAGTATGGATATGGATTGTGTACCTATGCTGTTACCTTTATCCTTCTCAGTCGTGCACTCTTGACACAGAGGTCCTGGCTGCTGGGATGATGGAGGTACACTCGTCATCGATCTTCTTTAACTTGGGCCGCACAGATCAGAGTGTTGGGCCGCACCGCCTTCCGCGCGATGCTCCTCCACTAGTCTCGGTTGGTAACGTTGCGGGACCACTCCAGTTCCACCACAGTTGTCTGGGTCACAGTTTTTATCAGGTCTGTCTATCGAGTAGGTGAACGTCGCTCCTTCCACATGAACCTGCACGACCGTTACCTTTATAACTGTACCTACTTATAGCTGATACCCGCGACTTCGTCCGCGTGGTTTAAGTTTTTTTGATCCCCGCGGGAACTCCTTAATTTTCCGTGATAAAAAGTAGCCTATATGTCACTCTCCAGGTCCTCAACTATACCTACCTACCCATGCAAAAAATCACGTCGATCCGTTGCTCCGTTGCGGCGCGATTGAAGGACAAACCAACAAACCAATAAACCAACAAACAAACACAATTTCGCATTTATAATATTAAGTATGATAGGTAGGTAGGTACTATTACTCGTAAGTAGGTATGGTAGGTATATTCTGTGACACAATAGGTAGGTACAATTGAATTAACCGCAGTGCATGGATAGGGTTAAAATATGATCTACTATATCTTACATTACAGCCCATTAACGTCCCACTGCTGGGCACAGGCCTCCACTCTCATAGGAGAAAGGGAATTAGAGCTTAGACCCACCACGCTGCTCCAATGCGGGTTGGCGGGCTTTAACGACTATTATCATGTTAGTGATAATAACCGGGACCGACGGCTTAACGTGCTCTCCGAGGCACGGGGGTAAAACACCGCCAACTTCCTAACTCCGGGCTAGTACTGAGAATTTCTAATCAGAAAAACCCAACACTTAATTATGGCCCGACCCGGGACTCGAACCCGGGACCTCGTCAGCTGCAATCGAACATGATAACCACTAGACCAACGAGGCAGTTAATATCTTACTGCCACTTAATCTTATGGAATTCCCGAATACACATAGTCATCATATTTTCAAGTATAATAGTGAGCTCATTAATAATGTGTGGTGTTTAAATCAACACAAATAATTACCTTCTGCGGTGCCAGAGGCGAGCGAGAGCGTCATTTCGTCTATTTACCCTAACAGGCTGGGGCGTGCTTATTCTGTAAGCATGTGTACGCAAATACTTTATTGCATACATACCTAATAATAATAAATAATTTTATCTAAGTATTATTAAAATATATTAATATAATAGTGCACCTCTCGACACGAACTTCGGTCACGGCGGCCAATCTCCAGAGAGAATAGCACGCGCGATTAGCAGGTGTGCTATTCTCTTACTTATACTCTCATAACCCGATGGGACGGGAAATCCGACACGACTGGAGAGAGATCAGGCACGGGACCGACGTCTTTACGTGCTCTCCGAGGCATATATTGATGGAAAACTGCCAACTTCTTACTCCGGGCTAGTGCTTACAATTTCTTGTCAGAAAAACCCAATAGGTAGGTACTAGGTAGGTACTTCATAATGGCCTGACCTAGGAATCGAACCGAGGATCTCGCCATCCGCAGTCGAACGATGGTAACCACTACACCATTAGACAAGGCAGTTCCAGTTCCATACATTTTATTATTAAATTATTTATCTACTTAGTACATAGTTAAGTACCTATATATAGGCAAGTGTTGGGCATTGAAAAGAAAAATTAAAAACGAATAAAGAAGCTTGACGAAAATAACCATTCGACTTACAGAATACTTTCCCTAAAGTTAATTTAGTGCTGCGACATCCCCTCTGACACTCTGAGTTAAGATACCTTTAGAAAAAAAAACCATCATGTCCATACTCTTTTTGTTTTGTGTATGAGATTTTGAGAGCGCACAAGTTAAAAAAAACTACAAAGTACTTAAAGACGTAAATAACAAATTAGCAATTAACAGGAACCTAAAAAACCTGGGCAGTGAAAAGGGGAACTAAAAACTAAGAGAGCACGTCGAAAATAATTAGGTATTCGACTTCCAGAATACTTCCCCTGGAGTGAAGCCACATCCCCCTGAAAACCCCCCTTCCCACCCGGGGCGGGGGAAGCTATTAAGCCAAGCCAAAACTAATTTAAATTAAATCCTAGTGAATTACCCGAGGAGGAAATTGTCGAGCGTACCCTCGGTGCTCTCAGAGATGTACGGACGAGTGGAAAAGACTTTTGCACGATTTTATTTATTCGTAAAATAAAGAGCTTAGGTACTACCATCGTTTAAAGCAGTATTTGAAGTTTATTTTGACGACCCCGGTGGCAAATTGTTGAACACTGTAGTCTTAACGTGTAGGCTTCGATCCCCGGCAGGGTCAATTTGGGAATTTATAATTTCTCGATTTTCCGTGGTCTGGTCTGGTGGGAGGCTTCGGCCGTGGCTAGTTACCACCCTACCGGCAAAGACGTGCCGCCAAGCAATTTAGCGTTCCGGTACGATGCCGTGTAGAAACCGAATAGGGGGGTTTAATATACCTAACTGCCGTCTGCCGTGCCCCTAACAGGTTAGCCTGCTACCATCTTAGACTGCATCATCACTTACAATCAGGTGAGATCGCAGTCAAGGGCTAACTTGTAGTGGATAAAAAAAACGAAATGACAGTTTTATGTCACGTATACCTTGACTTCCCTAAAACTTAGGATCAGTCAACAATATTGAAACAATACGGCATAAATCGATGGTAGTTTGGCCCCTAGAGCCACACTGACTTTCGTGTTTTAGAATTATAATCGTTATTTTAGGTACAGTTTTTTTGAGTAATATTGCTTAAGTATTGCTTTAAGTGTTGCCAGTATAGCCCCTGATTTTGTCTATCGCTAAATAATCTTTATATCCTTAGATAAAGAACATCAAGAGTATCTAATTCAAAATGGTTAAATGTAAGTATGTTTTTCACCACCTGAATGTTTTCTTCCAACTCCCGTTGTTCCAGGTCATTTCTGCCACGTACCTGCAAATTATGGAACCAGCCTCCATCTTCTGAGTTCCGTCATGATTATAATATGGGGTTCATCAAAGGGCGGATAAAAAAACTCTCAAACGCCGGCAACGCATTGGCGGTTCCTCTGGTGCTGCAAATTTTTCGTGGGTGACGGTAATCCCTTACATGAAGCGATCCACCTGCTCGCTTGCTCGCTATATTTTTTTTTAAACTGGGCAATATAACATATTTGTCTCTCAGGAAAATATCGGGAACACCTAACGCTTTCCATCGTGACAGTCCAGGCTATATTGCTTGCGGGCGGCGTGGCCCGAGCTTGGGGCGCTCGTTATATGTACCATTTGAATATTATCTAACTCTCCTTCACCCTGACACCCCCTCTCCCCCCACAGGAGTTAGACAAGCGAGCCTCAACCTTAATTAATGCAAATTTGAGTGCTAACAAGATTATGAATCCAACCGCTTTTTGAGAGCACACTTAAGCTACGTGTTACTTAAATGCCTCTATCTGCATATTAAGGGTGAAAAACTTGAATAATTTTCCACCTTTTGTACCTATCTTGGCGGAAATTTCATACGAGTTGCTGGAATACGGCCTATTATGAAAAAAGTTTTATTTAAAGAACTTTAAGGCGTACCTACCTGTACATTCATACTTATACTTATACCTAGTACCAAAACAATATTTGCGGTAAAATCAAGGTAAAGAGAGTACCTATTAAACATATTTTTTATTTTATTTTGTCTACAAAGCGTAGTCGAAGAATAGTAGAATAGGTAGGTAGAAGCGTATATACCTACGTAGAGTCGTGAACTGTGGCGCAGAGTTAAGAGGCCGAAATGAAATGTCGTTGCTTTACTTGTGAATTGTGATGTGACCCTTTTAAAATGTTATCTTGCCTATAATCTACCTTTATCTAGGTACCTGCTTATTAGGTACTAAATTATTAAAATTACCTATAATTAAAGTCTCTTATCAGATCTTTTTATATTTTATACTTAAGTCATTGAATTATATGTACAAGTACTAATACCTCAATGACTTAAGTAGATAAATAAATTGATACAAACAGACACAATACAAAATAGCCAAAGCTCTGTGTGCTCACGAGATATGACTCACAGAACAATCAGAATCAGATTAATATCACGAAAAGCGATTTAGCGAGCGCTTTAACCCTTCGATTCCCAGAAAGTTTGGGCGTGATCCTACACCGTCGCATCAATCATAGCTATTTTAATTTTAAATCAATTGGAGCCGCGCGTGGCCGCCATCCATCTTGCTTTATCAATAAAAAAACAAACATTAGCAGCGAACCGGTTAAAGTGACGAACGGAAATTAGAAACGTGATGTTCCTATTAAGAGGAAGCGTTTAGCGAACTTCATAATTGAATGCCGATTGAAGTTGAAATTTTCACTTTGAATTGACATAGGTACCTAGTACCTACCTACCTACTTACGCTCATTCACTGCATATTGGTAAAATCCATTTATACCTATCTCCAGATGTTTTTTTATGATCTAGTTAGGTAGGTATATAAACTTATATAATATAGAATGACGATTTTGTTAATCAACAAGAATGATATCTGTAGGTACCTACTAGTCGAAATTATCGCATTTATTGACTGACCAGAATTTTATTAATTAAGACCTATAGAACTAGAAAAAATGAAAAGTTTTCCTCCTAAACTTGGTATCTGGGCGGTTTTCAAATAAGTTGCCACTAGAGAAAAGTCAGTGTCCACTACTTTCACGATCAAATATCTAGAATTTTATAACGAATTTTATCACATAATTTATTATTTAACGATGCAGTAACATCCAAACTTCTAGATCACTTCAAAATTAGGCATGAATTTATTATAAATCTAAAATAAAGTCAAAAATAGTCAAAATAGGGAGACATTTTTACTATGTCCTACACCACCCATGTCAAGTTTGGAGTAAAATTTTATGGTCTTGTTTTCATTTCTAAAACTTTGTAAACATCTTAGTCAACTATGAACCAATATTACAATTTAAAACCTTAAAACACACTGGTTACTATTGAAAATTATACATAAAAACAAATTTTGTATTGTCCTGCGAAATAGCGTATGATGGAATTTCCTCTTACGCGACCGCATTTTCGACTATTCCCGACAAACAAACTACCAATTAGGGCACATATTCCCATTCATGGCAGCATTTGTAGTCTATGGAAGTCGCCATAGTTGTTTATTTGACAGTAGTTCGCCAGCAATACGCAAAGAAAGTCGTCAGGCCCATCAGTCCGAAAATAATAATTCCACCAACGATACTGTTTTTCTCCAGGTACCGTATTACTGTGTTTATTCGATTATTTCTTGTTCCGTTTGTTAATTTATTGTTATTTTGAATGTTAAACTAAAGTGGCCGAAAGTTTGATATTTAATTTGTTATTTAATTTTAAAATATAACTGGCATCATTACGTTACCTCCATTACGCTACTATCGCGTGAATGGAACTCAAAAGTAACGTAATGGAATCATAAAGGTCTTTCCACTATGCATGTAATCATGTGTTTGTTTGAGTGTGTCATGTCATGGTGTGATTTTTTAAAATGCGCAATATTATCAAATTTGGACTTTTTTTTAAACAAAAGGCCAGTATATCTATAGGTACATAAACCCGGATAAAGGTCTTGAGAGTGATGATTAGTGTTAACTGTGGCTTAAAGCATTTTTTTATTTCAAATTTTTTTTACGCTTCTTGGATTTTTTATTGAATATTTCATAAACTTATCTATAAATTTATTTTAATTACATTCGGCAACTGATGTTTAGTTTAATCTTGTTTAAAACGATGCCATACATTAAAATGCTAAAATATAAATATTAAACTAACAATAAAATAAATTAAAAAGAAATCCTTAAATACCTACTAAAATAATATTGTTGTCACTCGTTTAAATGTGTAAATGTTTTAGTTTAGACTATAAATTATATTCCTAAGTAGTGCCATTATTGATACCATATAGACGTTACTTTATGGTTCCTAAACGTGACTTGAAGTTCCATTATACGTCACTGTCCTATTGTTGCTGTGATTTAATTATTAAGGTAAATTAATGGATCTCAAAGAAATTTTAACTATTTTTGGTTATTATAGTTTATTATTAATTTGTTTTTTTGGTATTATTAAACAATTATTAAAAATGTGTCTCATTTGTCGTTATACAAAGAAAAAGATATAGTACAAAGTATCCAAAAGTAGCGTTATTGTTTTGTTTTGTTTTAACACCTTTATTGTTTTATTTTAATAAGCTCTATTATCAATATTTTTAGAAGACTTCTTTTGTTTAACATTAATTAAATAAATTTAAGAAATACTGAATCCTTTGTAGTTCTTTAAAATCCAGTTCAAAATTAGTAACGTAATGGAATTTTTTTAGAACAGACTTCAATTAAAATTGTTGTTATTCTCAAAATTAAATATTTTTTTCATTAAAAAATGCTTTTTTATACAGTTGATGCTTCATTCTATCAATTAATTACATTTTGAATATAAATTTTAAAATTCATAAATGTGGATCCATCCACGTTCCATTTACGTTACCGGCAACTTTTTTGAAAACCGGAAAAAGGATGCACAAAATACTTACTTTGATTAATTATGTACAGTAGAACTAGGTAGATACCTATAGCTAAATATTTGTAAACTAGCTCATGCCCGCGACTACGTCCGCGTGGAAAAAGGATTTTGGTTCCCGTGGGAACTCTTTAATTTTTCGGAATAAAAAGTAGCCTATGTGTTATTCCAGAGATTATCTACCTCTGTGCCAAATTTCATCCAGATCCGTTCAGCCGTTCGGGCCTGATTTAGTAACAAACATCCATCCATCCATCCATCCATACATCGATGACGATCCATCCATCCAAACTTTCGCATTTATAATATTAGTAGATATAGAAGTACCTACTTAATTATTTTTTTCAGTAACTAAGTAAGGTATTGTAATATTAAATGCTTTGTACTGACATAGATCTGAGAAAATAGATCGTAGAGCGAGAATTAAAATCGTGATGAAGAGTTTTTACGGAATTTAATTGAATAGGTACCTACGAATAATAAAAGCTAAAATCGTCACGTTTAGTCAATAATGTTGGTAAAAGTGATTATTTTTTAAGTAAGCCAATAATTTAAAAAATGCTGGCTGGGGAATTGGTACCTACCTACTTGAATGAAAAACGAAATAATTGTGATGAAAAGTTTTTGCGAAATTCTCAATTATTGAATGCGAATTTTGTACTGAAATTGCCAGACAGTGAAATTAGGTAATGTTGATGATTGATTTTATTGAAGAAATATTCAATTAAAAATATCAGTTACAAGGTCAATGACTCTGGTCAAGGTCAAGGTTTGTCAAATAAGTATATAGGATGATAATTTTGGCAGATGTCGTTTGCATAGTAGACTGCAGCTACAGCACGGTTATATACATAATACCTATTACCGTGGCTACAGTCTGCCTTAGGGCTGATTTTTCAATCGTCAGATAAAGTTTATCGGAGGAATACCTAAATTTGACGTTTTGACAGGTTTTGTATTGAAAATCTGCCAAAACGTCAAATTTATTCCTCCGATAAAATTTATCTGAAGATTGAAAAATTAGCCCTTAGTCTATTGCTTCAGTAATTTTGTATACCTACACTTCTCATCTGTCAAAATTATCATCCTAAATTTGACAAACTACCTATAGGTATGAGGTGACAAATGGAAATTATAGAATCGTGATTCGTGATATCCTATCATCAAGAGGAACTTTTTTAGAAAAAGTTGATTGAATAAAAGTTTATGAGTTGTTAAGGCCATAAAATAATTGGTCCCGAAATATTGAAAGAGATTAATTAATTTTTTTACGTTTAGCCAAAATTATGAGGAAAGTTGTTAGATTTAGATAGGTACGATTGTACTTACCGTAGTTCTCACTTCTCACGGTAGAAGCAATTTTTTTTAACCTTTTAAGAGTTTTTCTAATTTTCGTTGACTTTAGATCCCGCGATCGATTGCGATTTTGCGGGATCAAAGTCACGTTATTTAGAAAAAAATTCAACTACAAAATAATCTTTAAAAGGTTTAATGTACCTACATAAGGCGGGTTCTGGAAGTTGAACGAACAATAATTCGTATATAAGAACGGGTGAAGTTAGTACAAGGCGAATGATACAGCATCAATAAAACAACTGAAGCGCTCCATTCTTGGCAGACAATAAACGTTTCGCGTCTCGCTGTAAGCCGCGGCGTAATGAGGAGTAACGGCGGGAGCGTGCATAGCCCGCCTAATGTGTTGAAGCGGGAAATACATATATTTTTTCATACGGGGAACGGAGAAAGAAGATGTGCCTAAACTGAATTGGAGATGGATGTTTCATACGGTTTTGCTAAGGAATGGGTTTTCGCTTGTTTATTGGGATGTAGATTTTCTGAAAGAGTTCTAAAGTTTTTTTAAACAAATACTTAGGTAAGTAGGTATAATATTTTTGTAGATTGTAAAGGTAGATAGGTATAACTATATACCGTTATGAAGATATTTACAGGATCTTACAATATAAACCTATCAACTTAGTTACCTACCATATCTAGGTAGTGGTACCTACTACCTACCTCTACCTATATGGTTTGTTAAATTTAAGATGATAATATTGACAGACGGGAGGTGCATAGGTAGGTACTGCATAGTAATAGTGAAGGGCTAAATTTATACAGATTGAAGCAGAAGGTACCTAAGTAAGTACCTAGTACCTACATATGTATCTACACACCGAATAGGCACTTAGAAAAAACGAACGGTAAACTTAAAAATAAGTAGGTACCTAGATAATAGCTAATAGGTAGATTGCTTATTTATTTTCTTTCACAAGCGTTACATAATAAGTATTTCGCAAAACGTATAAATAAATTATATCTCTATAAATTAATCATTATTTCAATTACAAAAACAATTTAACCGAACACTTAGAAACAATGTCCATTTTTAAAGTGGAAAGTGCAAATACTAATCTTGAAAGAATCTCATTAAGAGTGTTCTAATTAAAGAGTAATTAAATTGGCGGAGAAAAAGAGACCGCGACATTAACTGATACTAATAAGATCGTCAAACAATTACGCTCATCCGAGCAGGACAGAGAGGGCTGTATACCTCTCTTTCCCTCTCGCGTTCTCTATTTAACTTTTAATTTATACTCATTCCTTTATATCTTTTATTGCTTCGCCCATCGCAACTCCTAATGCGCCCGAGGTGCTCCTCACACTAATTAAATTCATGCAACACTAAGTTTCCAAACACCCTCTGTAAACGACCCCACCCACTTCCCCCCTCTCCACGCTCGACCGGCCAATCACAAGCCGCAGCGGCGTGTGTACAATGGGCATGGGGCGTGGAAGCGAGTACAGTCAGTGTGAGATTTCTGATAGAGCTGTCACGTCGTGTCCGGGCGGATCGTTACGCTGTCTTGACATATTTTATTATTATTTATGTCAATTAGGTTATTACTTTTTTGTTTAATGGAATAAGGAATCGCTTGTGAAATTGATTGCCTTTCGGTCGCTTATGATTCATCAATGTCAGGAATATATTTTGTAACGTGTTAATTTCGTTGTTTGTGGGTCATTAAAGAGCCTCTCCGCAATCTAGTTTTACGTAACATCTATTGTGCCGCCCAATAATCTTCAGTTTTTAACTCTATTTTTTAAATAGATTGGCTGTCACATTAACAACGTATAGAAATTCTGTATTAGGTATTTCTAATAATTTATTTTGTTTTATATATTTACCTACGGTCATGGTAATTAGAATAAATGAAAATTAGATAGGTAGGTACCTTTTTAAGTTAAAAAAATCACGTAAGATTATGAAAAAGCAACTAAACTCTAACATTTTTTTTTGTAGGTAAGTATATAGTATTAAAATTGCTAAAATACGTACCTAAGTATCTACATACCTAGATATAGGTAATTAAAATTATATGTACCTATCTTAATATAACATATAAATAAGAATGACATAATTACCTAACAATAATATATTAAACATTAAGCGTGGACTTCAAAAGACCTATTGCTTATTGTTTAGGTAGGTACATTGTCAGAAACCTGTTGTCATTAAGAAAGTTTCTGTTTACCAATTTCACAATTTCACTATATGCTATTTATATTGCATCTGCTAGAGAAACATGTGTTTACGAAACGCAAATGTTAACAACAATCTATAATAAAACTTCTTGTCGATTATCTATGTCTTGCCAAAGCGGCGCGCCATGCGGCTAAAAAAGATTATGACGGCCCCGTATAAACGTACGACGGCCTTATAAATCCACTGAACACCCGCTAATCAGGCAATAATAGACTCTACAGTTCAAACAACAAAGTTTGTTACAGAATAACGTTGCTCGCCGTCTACGATATCGTTAATTCCACGTATGGCAAGCCTTAATTTATTGCCCTCTATTCAATATCCATCTGTAACTGCGAGACATAAGGTTTAATATTGTTTAGCGACGCCGTACGTTGTACTGTCGGAGGAATAAATCTATAATATGAAAGAGGCGGGGAATTAATTTGTATACAGGTGGGGGTAGGGGGGGGTGTCGCTCCGCCCTGCGTCGGGCGCGCCATCTCAGTGCCGGGTAGCCGAGCCGCGGGAGCACACTTTCGCATACACGATGTGTGATATTATATCTAAAATATTTGACTAAGTGACAGTGACTAAGGAGTTTTGGTGTTGATTGTACATAAATGACTGTCAAGAATGCACGCGCTCGTTTGTAGTGTTGTCGATTGTCGATAGTCAAGATATCGAGTGCAAATCGGACCATGGTTTTGGAAGGCGGGCTGCCGGCGCCCTTGCAGTTGTATGCGGCGGCGGCGGCGGGCCTCGCACCGAGGCCAGCCTGGCCCCCTTTCCTGCCTTTCTTTGGAGTTCCTCCCCCATTTTTGACCCGTCCGAGGCTTCCTCATCCGTTGCCAACGAGAGCGCCCCATGGACCTCCAAGTGAGGATTCCAATGAAGACGGAGGGAGCAGTAAAGGTAGGTGAATTAGATGCACAAAGTAACGTAAAGTAATTTAGACAAGATCTAAAAAGTAACCCAGTACCTAGGTAGGTACCTATACCATAATAACTGAGTCAAAGAAATACAATGAACAATAAGAGAAATGTAGAGTTGGTAGGTAAAATGGCTACATCTATGGCTACCTAACTTTAAAATCACACTTCATTTTATCTACTTACCTTAGTAGCTAGTTACTTACTGTAATTAGACAAGGCGTGCCTTAGGTATGACCTAATAAAGAAAGCAGTACCTAAATAAAATCACTCTACATTTTAAGTAGATACCTACCTATCTACTCTAATTAGACAAGGCGTGCCTTATGACCTAATAAAGAAAGGTAGGTAAGCAGAAAATAAACATTAAATAGATTCAACAGTGACATAAATTTCTATAAAACATTCAAAAAAACATAGGTAGTTTAACTATATAGACCTAATTTAACTATAGATAGATTTAAGGTAACTATGACCCGTTAGATACTTAGGTACCTACCTACCTATTAAAGAAATAAGTATAATATTAGGAATCTATGCATTGGTATTTAATTTCTTTAAATTTCTTTGGTATTAATTCACTTTGAATGTATTGAAATAAATTAAATTCTTAATTAAAAATTAAATATAACTTCCATAATAAAATTTCTGATTGAGATAGGTAATAGGTAGATAATATAACTTAATTTTTGACTCTACCAAGCATCATAAAAAAATTTCTTATTAATAAATTACAGATTCGTTCAAATTTCAGTGTCACGGAAGTAGTTTGAGGCCTTAGATAATTAATCATTAAGACCTGCAGGGGGCTTAGATACTTAGATATTAGCAATATTAGGTAGGTAGGTACTACCTACTAGATAGATTTTAAGGGCGTCAAGGTACGTCATAAAAATTGCATTTTAAAATAATACTGATTTAAGTGATGGTAGTAATCGCACTGGCCATTGAACATCCATAAAAAGCTTTTAGGTACAAAAATTGGCGAGTATCTAGATATGAACCTTATAAAACTACAAATGTACCTAATTATTGTGGCCAAACCAAGAATTGCGGAAGCTATTTAGGTAATTTTTAAGCAACGAATAAAATTAAAGAATAAAAATTCAATTAACTTGAAGTTAGAGTCAATTTTAGATTAAATAATGGCTCACTAAAAACATATTAATTAGTACCTAACCTACCAGAACCTGTAATTAAGCTGGCTGTAAAAATAGATAGAATGGTTTTATAATTGTTACTAACACTTTAAGAGGTGGTTGAACTTTAAAGAGAAAAAAGCTAGTTAATGTGCTATAAGGGAACTGAAATGTATATAGCAAAATTGTGATTAATACTAAATAAGTAAATATAATAGGTATGTATTCACTGTAGTATACAGAGAAAGATTAAAGCACGTTGGCCCTACGACGCGACGGGCGTAAAAATTCAAATTAGGTATACTTTACTATTTTTTGTTATTGTGGATTTATTGTTTTTTTAAAATTAACTTAGTTGATCTTTCTTAATTTTTTTGAAATGAAGTTTTTGGAAAGTGTTATTAGACACGTAATGGGTAGGTAGGTTCTTAGATACCTACATTAAATAAATAAAAAACTTTCCGATGTAAACAAAAGACATTTGAGCAGAGCAGATTTTTTATTTAAAAAAATTTCAATCCTTTATTACCATTTCCTAATTTTTCATTTCGAATTTTGAAAAATTCACAAAAAGCACAAATTCAATAATATCTAAGGTTTTCAAATAATGACTTTACAAAAGTCGCAAAGTTTTTAAATTTCAATCTCATGGGGCCTTAATTGAGATCTACGTACGATGGATACTTAGCTAAGAAGGCAAGAACATTGGGTAAAGATCATTCTTTCTTTCTTTCTTAGATATGGTAATTAAATTGGTTGTTACTTAAGTTACTAAGTAGTTAGGTTTATTAATAATTGGATTTTTGCACACAAAAACTAAATTCCGTGACATTGAAAATTCAACTAGTCATGGGAGTTAGAATTATTTTAATTTTTTAATATCAGCTTCTAAAATGCTCAAGTAAATTCGATTTTATATTATGTTACAAAGGATGTTATGATTTATATCTAAGTCCGAAGTTGTATTACGGAAGTTATATTTAATTTTTACGACACAATAAATTACAAACCTATCTACCCCTTAATGACTAAATTAATTTTTAATTGTGTGTTAACTTTGTAACAATCTAATAAATAAAATGCAAGCTTTTATGGTTATTTTTGGACCTTTAAAATATAAAATATTTTGGAAGTTTACGACAGACCTACCTAATTAACAGGTTAATGGACTCATTTTACTTTAAATTAAATAAATGTTTTTTAAAAAGTGTAAATTACAAACGTATATTGAAACTGTTTTGTATAATTTTAGTTAGGTATGTATCTAGGTAAAATTTTGGTACTCTTATTTTTAAGTAGGTACTTAACTACTTACTTATGTAATAATATTATCTATTTATTGCGATTTTGTAAACTTAACGATTTAGGTACCTAGGTAGTTTTTTTAAATGTAATCTTTTTAACAATCTATCATAGATTGGTACCTATTTATCTAGATAAAGCTGTAGTCTATGCTTTAAAGTTTATTGAATAAAATATTAAATTAATTTAGAATCCACCTACTTGCCCACTTTCTAAAAAAATTGGACCAAACCGTCCGACGGCTTATTACCTACTTAAGTCCATCTTTCCAGGATGTTTTATATTAAGATGCTAGGCTCTACCTACCCACCTTTACGTATCAGGGTAAAAGTAAGTAAGTATAATACGTAATTGTTTCGACATCATAATCAAATATAAATATTATAAATGCGAAAGTTTGGATGGATGTATGGATGTATGGATGTTTGTTACTCAATCACGCTGCAACGGCTAAACGGATCTGGATGAAATTTGGCACAGAGATAGATTATAGTCTGAAATAGCACATAGGCTACTTTTTATCCCGGAAAATTAAAGAGTTCCCGCGGGAACCGAAAAACCTCAATCCACGCGGACGAAGTCGCGGGCATCAGCTAGTAAAATAATAATAGGTATAAGTATGTACCTACCTACCCAGGTACCTCAGTAAGGAAAATGTTTTAATATAAATAGAAAATATTTTCTTAGAACTTTTTCAAAATTAAAAAATTTAAAATTCAGATGTTTTTTATTCAAATAAACTTTTACTAAGTAGTGCTTTTGAATCGTCGAGTGAATCTACCCCGGTTCGGAATGACATTCCTACCGAGAAGAACCAGCAAGAAACTCGGTGGTTGCTCTTTTCACCTTGGAAACTAAAGTTTACTTTGTTAAAAAAAATAATTTATTTAAAATCTATTACAGTTTCGAAAACAAAATAGGTACTTACTTACAGTCATGCTTACAATTTAGATGTAAGTGCTTACATACCTATAATAATAATAATAAATTTAAGAACACGTGGTAGGTGTTCTTTCTCTACGGTAACACGTTTCTATTGGTAAGTACCTAACTTCAACTTTACAGTTCTTTAAGTTTTTTTTTAATGTCTGTGACATACAGACAGAGAAACTATTAGTTCCTTGTTTTGCTATACTGAACTCTTAATTTTTAAAACTTAGATCTTTCAAATGGCACCATCGGGGACTTGGATTGACAAATCATATTACCGTGACAAAAAAACGTGAAAATTTTCCGTAAATTAACCGGAGAAGACCCACATCGTAAGCAAAAAGTCGCAAGTTCGAATCCAACTCACGAAATTTGTTTTTGTGTTTATTCATTTTTTTATTAGTTTTTTTTAAAGCAGTAATGAGCGCTTATACCTAGTTAGCTATACTCCACAACAAATTAGCCCAGGCTTGACTGCGATCTCACCTAGCGGTTATTTTAAACCTAGTAATACAATAGGTTATTTTAAACCTAGTAATCTCGGTTTCTTCACGACATAGTTTTTTTTTTTTTTTATACACTACAAGTTAGCCCTTGACTGCGCTCTCACCTGATGGTAAGTGATGATGCAGTCTAAGATGGTAGCGGGCTAACCTGTTAGGGGAATGGCAGTTGTATTAAACCCATACCCCTATCCGGTTTCTACACGGCATCGTACCGGAACGCTAAATCGCTTGGCGGCACGTCTTTGCCGGTAGGGTGGTAACTAGCTACGGCCGAAGCCTCCCACCAGGCCAGACCAGGGAAAATTCAGAAATTATAAATTCCCAAATTGACCCTGCCGGGGATCGAACCCGGGACCTCCGCACGTTAAGACAACAGCGCTACAAACTGGGCCACGGAGGTCGTCAACCTCCGGAACACTACCTACATCACTTGGGTGCACGTCTTTGCCGATAGAGCGAAGCCTCTCAAGGCCCACCAGATCAGAGAAAATTATAAAATTCCACATTGACCATTGCAGTGAATTGAACCCGGAACGGCGTCATACCATATTACCTATTCTGTGTATCAAATATCAAGTAATAAATATTATAAATGTGAAAGTTTGGATGGATGTATGGATGTATGGATGTATGGATGTATGGATGTATGGATGTATGGATGTTTGTTACTCAATCACGCCCCAACGGCTGAACGGATCTGGATGAAATTTGGCACAGAGATAGATTATAGTCTGGAATAACACATAGGCTACTTTTTATTCCGGAAAATGAAGGAGTTCCCGCGGGAACCGAAAAACCTCGACCCACGCGGACGAAGTCGCGGGCATCAGCTAGTGCTTCATAACACGGAATCGACGAAACTGTAGGTATATTCCTTGTTTTCCAACGGAACCCTTAAAAGTGGAAAAGGAGCTCCGTCAGAATTAGTACCATTATCGGCCACAATTTTGTGAGTCATGACGAAACAGCAATAACCAAAAATTGCCGAAAATCGCGTGCCCTCCATTCGATGTGCTCTTTCTTCCCAATTCGATTTGCAGTAGCGCTAAACGACAATTGATTCATAGCGTTTCTGCCATTATATCTGTATAATCTTCAGAAAAGACGTTACATATTAGGTACCTACGAGACACGACCAAATGCAATGATGCATTTGGTCTTGCAGTATAATATGATATAATAATTATATCGTCTAGCTTGCGTCCTTAGTCTTGGACTACAGACTGCTAGTCTAGTTAGACACGAAATCCTTTAGATCAATTTTTTCTAAATAAATAAATAAATAAAATCTTTATTTGAGATTTAAAATACACAGAACACAAACATGTTTGTGTTCTGTGTATTTTAAACTGTGCACAGTTAATTAAAAGATACAGAAAGAACTTATGGACCCACCTAAATCTTAGGTAGGGACTTTAGGTAGAGTCGTTTGCGCAGGATTCTGGGGGCCTACCACATTAGATAATTTCCCAAGATAGTCCCTCACTATACTGGAATAGACTGGAAGGGGTCACAACCTGCGGCATTGAGGAAAGTCACTGCGAGAGATAATATACCTGACTTATACTGATACAAATAATATAACAGTTTTAACTTTTAAGCCATCAGAACTATATATAATAGGGCAGTACCAATATATTTAAGTTTGTAATTTATCGATAACACTATTTTTTAAAGTTAATTTGAGACCATAGAATTTCAATGAACACCTTTTTGTTGATAGGTTGGTATTTTATTTACTTTTTGCCTTTACAAAAATTAGACCACTAGGTACTTACAATTAAATTAAATCTTAAATTCATGTACCTATAGCGAAATTGTGCAGCAGTCCAAGTTTTAAGTGGTTTATAAATCATTGGAATTATTATTTTCGTAAGTTGTAATTTGTAAAATTTGTCAGAATGAAAGGATTTAATAGTGTTAGTGTATGATATTACAAAACAGGTTGTATAACTTGCAAAGCCCTAAGCTCCGCGGGAATCGGGAATGACATCCTAAATACAGGCAACTAGTTAGGAGTCAGCCCCCCAATCATGTAAGAATGGCCGATAAAATCGTTAAAGTTCTGCGGCAAAGTAAATAAACTATAACATCATTAAATTAGAGCTCAATTTCGTTTACCCATTCTTATACGTTTAGGTATGTACGATACTCAAACGTATAAGAATGGATACACGAAATTGAGCTTTAATTCAATGCAGTTATTGTTTATATTACTTTGACACTGAACCTTTACCATTTGATGGAAAATTCTTACATAATCGGGGGGCTGACCTACCACCCACGCAATTAATGGAAAAATTATTATGCAAGTCTAACTTTCATGTTATTTTTATGTTATTTTATTACTTTTATTTACATGATCTTAGTAGTTTCTAGTGAGTGTATTATATTTGTGTGGTTTGTGTAAACTTTTTAAATAAACAAATTGAAATTGAAATTGAAAAAAAAAAAAAATGTATTTTTGACTAGGTATTTATTTCAATTTGAAAGTTTTTAAACTGTATATTTGGATGAAAGTAGCTGTTTCCTAATTTAAATTTTCCATTATTAGAGCGCTTCATCATATAGGTAATTATTACATTCGTAGCCGTACCTACATAACTATCATTAATTTAATCATTTCGAGAAATGTGGAGTTGCTATGTTTAAATAATTTGCGAACATCCGAATTAATTATGTTTCCACACGATACCTAACCTGCTAGATTTTAGATTTAAGAAGATAACATAATCAAAGTGTTGCCACCATCTATCTATTTTATATTATAAAATATGTACATGAGAGAGTATAAGTGCGACCATAAGGTTTCATTAGGTATCATAGTCACAATGGATGACTATTTATTACACTCGAAAACAATTCGTCATTATTCAAATATTAAAATAGTGTTGTAAGTAGGTATAAAACGCGCATTACAGCTCGTGATCGCTGTCAAAATCTGTTAAAGTAAATATACGTCCGCACAATTCGTTTGCTCGGCTGCATTACAAATTCTTAATTAACTGACAAGGCCACATTATTCACGCTCAGAATTCACCGCATGTTGATCTTAAGAGGGCTAGGCCAGATTAAAAATAATATCAGAATAAATAATGCACGATCTACTCAGAGGTAAGTAGGTGTCTATTTTAAATCTTAGTCATAAGTTATCGTTTTTAATATTATTAAGGCATTATGCCCCGAAAGTCTCGTTTGAATAAATTTCGTGTTAAAAAAAATAAACGCCGGCAAGGTGCGAAGAGGCTAACGAGCATAATCCATATGTAAGTTATTAGTTGTTCGGATCGGCCGCCTGCTGTGCGCGACGCTCGGCCCGCGATTGTCGATATCCAGATTTTTATCGACCCTTTTGTCGGCACTAGCGCTGAGGTGTTACCCACGAAATTAGGATGTTAAATGTGTTGTGGATGACGCATGGTCACACCGCTTTGTGACTGGCAACAATTCATTTTTTATCGCAATATAATAGAAATATCAATATTTTTTATCTGTGATTTATGCAGCTGGAACATAGATCTCTTTGATTGTTAACAAGGTAAGGTGTTATAGTCTCTACCTACTTATTATGAAGTAGGATAACATAAAGCTTAGGTTACTACTTAAAACAATGCTGAAAGCAATTTAGGCATGACATGACACTTAAACAAAAATATATTTAATATAATATGATAAATTATTTATCAATTTGTTCACCACTCATAAAATATCTACTTAAAATGTGTTCAGAAGGAACCGCGAACCTAAGTCTAAGATACAGGCCACAGCATAGTATCCTTTATATCTATTACAAATTAAGCCTAATTTACTGTGTATTTGATAAGAAGAGCTTTAGTGCTACGATAGTTATAGTGCCAATGACCTCGAGCTTTATTACTAGACAGCTAGACATTTAGTAGCTGTACATAAATTGTTGTAATATTTGAATGTCTTGTATGTTCTTAGATAGGGAATAAAGCTGGGCATAGGTACCTATAACCTATGACAAAATTTGTCCTATCACTAGGTACTTTGGTACATAAATTAAAGCTAAGTACGTAAACTCACCGCGTACCTACGAGTATAACCATACTTTGACTTTGACTATCCATATACCTACTTCCATATCTACTTAGGTAGGTACTAATTCGACGTCCCCCGCGAATAATCCGGCAATCGAAAAAGTCAAAATGTTCAGGAGAAATAAAAGAAGCATTTTTATTAATAACTCCAGTAAACAACAAGTATCAGAGACATTTTATATCATTTAAGGTAACTAATTTTTCCAGCTACCTTGTTATTTCAACCAAATTTAATTAGTACCAAGGTCTTCGTTATAATTGAACTAAATGCATTTTACTATACTAATTTATGTCAAGCTCTGATCAGTAGTGTCACTTACGAGATTATTCGTGTAAACTTCTATTGTCGTCTGCAACAGTTATATCGTGCTGCGATATTATTCGTGTAAATAGTTTTGTTTATTGTACATTTGTAAAAAGCAATTACTATACTATTCGCCTGTTGAAAAATAACGTACGTTTTATTGTTTTGATCATTACCGTTTATTCGAATAATTTGCCTAAGTATTATTATATTACTTGTCATGAAAAAAATGATATTCTAGTAAATGAAACAACTTTGGTCTTTGGTTAGTTTAAAAAGTAATTGATATAATTATTATCTTAAAAAAATTTACACTTTGGCCTAAAGACAGGACATAATATTATGAATAACACTACACAGGACTATTACGGTTAAAAATCTTAGTCAGAATCCTCATCAACACCTGATTTAGAGTCACTACCTATAGCTTAAGTTCCTATAAAATAGTTGGTAATGGCTAGGAATTGCTTTAGAGTCACACAGGCTTAGGAGATCATCGTACAAAGCCTTTCTAATAGGGAGAGGCTCGTCGTATGCTGACTTTAATACAATATTTTAAATTTTTTTGGTGACCTGTTTCTGCCGACGCTGTCTACTACTGCCTGCATCATAATCCAACTCAATATAATCCTGATCAAAATCATATTTGAAGAGAAAACTGTTAGGTTTAGTATAACTATGTCACACTTGCGAGAGAATATCAATTTCGAGGGACGTTCGAGGCCTTCCTTGAGGCTCCCTCGAGTGAGGATGAGTCGAGGGGCTTTCGAGGTTACGACTAAGAATATGGGTGAGAGTCGCTAACTATGGGCCTCATAAGCAAGCTCAGGGTCACTCAGCGGGCGATGGAGAGAGCAATGCTCGGGGTTTCTTTAGACGATCAAATCAGAACTGAGGAGATCCGCAGAAGAACTAAAGTAACCGACATTGCTCGACGTGTTGCGAAGCTGAAGTGGCAATGGGCAGGGCACATAGTTAGAAGAACCGATAGACGTTGGGGTCCCAAAGTGCTGGAGTGGCGACCACACACTGGAAAGCGCAGCGTTGGCAGACCCCCTACTCGCTGGACGGACGACATAAGAAGAGTCGTAGGGAGCCGCTGGATCCAGGCGGCGCAAGAAATGCGTGTGGAAATCCTTGCAAGAGGTATATGTCCAGCTGTGGACGTCTATCGGTTGAGGATGATGATACTGTCGTTTTGAAGCTATCTCAACATTTTCAGAATAGTTCTGTTTTGCAAACCATGTCCTTCTGTTTTGCATGTCATGTTCCCGCGGGAACTCCTTAATTTTCCAGGAAAAAAAGTAGCCTATGTGTTATTCCAGACTATAATCTATCTCTGTGCCAAGTTTCATCCAGATCCGTTCAGCTGTTGGGCGTGATTGAGTAACAAACCTCCATATACATCCATACATCCATGTCCATCCAAACTTTCGCATTTATAATATTTACTAGATGATGCCCGCGACTTCGTCCGCGTGGATTATGGTTTTTTGATTCCCGCGGGAACTCCTTAATTTTCCGGGATAAAAAGTAGCCTATGTGCTATTCCAGACTATAGTCTATCTCTGTGCCAAATTTCATCCAGATCCGTTCAGCCGTTGGGGCGTGATTGAGTAACAAACATCCATACATCCATACATCCACACATCCATACATCCATCCTATGCCAAACTTTAGCCTATGTCCTTCCTCGGGATATAACCTACCTCTATACCAAATTTCAGCAAAATCGGTTGAAAAGATGGGCCGGGAAAGCGTAGCAGACAGACAGACACACTTTCGTAACACGTCACATTTATAATATTAGTATGGATTTGATTCACACAAATATTCTCGTTTAGATTCTTTTCTTTCGATTCGTGCGAATCGACTTTGGGAAATAAATTAATATGATTTCTTATACTGTCTTCTGTACCTAGCTTCATCTGATGTGGTCTATTCTGATGTTTTTAACCTGTATTACTTCTTACTTTATTACGGTAGTAAACTGTTTACCCGAATAATATCGTAAAAGTTTTTACTGATAAATCCTTTTGGTATTTTTTTTCGTAAAGATCTAAAACAATATTATTCGTTTAAAATACTTTTTAATGCATTTTAATGGAACACTCACGTAATTTTTCATATCTTCGAAAATATCGATAGAAAAAATCTGAAAAAAATTCACATGATTCATTTTTAATTCTAGATGCCTAAAAACACATAACATGAAAAACCCCGTAATAGCTCATTACCGGATTATTCGCGGGGGGCGTCGAATTGTAAATGCGAAAGTGTGTCTGTCTGTATTTCTGCTTGGTACCTACGACTTATCGGCCCATCTGTTCAACCCATTTTAACGAAATTTGGTAGAAATAACAATATTTATAGGCATCCCGGGAAGAACATAGGATACTTTTTTCCGATTCCGTGAGCTCAGCTCATTTTATGAGCTCAGTGTAAACAATATGCAGACGGAGTGGAGTGAGGCGGAGTCCAGTACAGTCATAGGTTAAAGTGCCAAACAGTTCAAACATTGATACTTAAACGATTTTTTTTCATCTTTAGACCGCCTCAGGGGCTCTTTCTCTAAAACGAAACTTCGCAAACAAACGAACGAAATTTCGTTAACTCCTCTCCTACATAATATTATATCTATGCTCCTCTCTATTTCGTTTTCGTACCTACACGCAGACGAAGTACGGATCCATAGAAAATTTTCGTGACCGATTGGATTGAACGACTTTGCGTGGGTCTAATAACAGACTAATTACGTTCGTTTGCGAAGTTTCGTTTGAGAGAAAGAGAGTAGACCCCCAGGAAAGGTCCCGCGACGTAAGGTCCACTGTCCAAACTGAAATGTAAAGCAGGTTCACGTCCAATCCGCAGCCTACCTAACTACGAAAGTATCTTAAGTCATAAGCAAAAACTATAACCCACTTTAACTACCTACCTTAGGCATAAGCAAGAACAATAAACCAGATTAACCGATTTGTGTGTTGAAATATCAAGAGTCATTGGATCTTTTGCCAACTTTGATTGCATAAGAAAAAAAAAGTTTAGATAGGTACCATTTCTTTACCGTGTTGTCACCAAAAAGTTGGTGATCTATGGTAACTTTTTTACAGTAGTTTAAGTATCAGCTTGTAAACAATAGTCTTGTACACGAACGAACCGTCATCTGGAGCAGCTCTAATCAATTTTATCCTTCGCCAGCCGAGCGGTGAAGTGAAAAAAAGTTTGGCATTTCGTAATCATGCCACTGCCTGATCTAAACTTTTTAATTGACTTTCGACAGTGGCGCTTACTGTGCTGTCTTTGAGAGTTCGTAATTACTTAGGTACGACGAACGAAACGAATTGAATGAGGAAAATATTTGTGGAAAAGTTCGGTGGGAATGATTGATTTTGAAAATTGAACTTGGATTTTGAAAGACACATTTAAGTAACTGCCTATAAATAATTATTTAAGTTGTAGATTTTTCATTTTAGCACATTACCAGCTCACGACTGAGTACAAGTCATCTCATCCACCACGTTGGCCAAGTACGGATTGGCAGACTTCACACACTTTTGAGAACATTAAGCATGGAAAACTCTCGGGCATGCAGATATTGTCACGATGTTTTCTTTCCTTCACCATTAGAGCAAATAAGTACTTAATAGGATTTTTTCCAAAAACTCACGTAATTAAATCCGAAAATTTAAAGGTGCGTGCTCGGAGAACTTAACTTTCGATAAAACAGCGCTGCCGACATCTCATAAATATAAGTATAAATAGGAAAAGGTGACTGACTGAATGATCTGTCAACGAACAGCTCAAACCACTGGACGGATCGGGCTGAAATCTGGCATGGAAAACCGCTAGGATATGGAATGCCCTTCCGGCTTCCGTTTTCCCCTCCTCTTTTAATATAGGTACCTTCATATCAAGAGTGAATAGGCATCTTCTAGGCAAGCGCGCTCCACCTTAGGCTGCATCACCACTTGCAAGTTGCAAGCAAGTCTGATTGCTGCCAAGCGCTGGCCTATATATTAAAAAAAAAATACAGATAGCTATTATGACGTAGGCATCCGCTAAGAATGGATTTTTGAAAGTTCAACCCCTAAAGGGGTAAAAAAGGGCTTTGAAATTTGTATGAAAAATCTAACCTAACGTCAGCAAAGCCGCGGGCAAAAGCTAATCTATAAAGTTTATATAAACGAAAGTTACTGTTTATATTTCCCCTTTAAGAAAACAAGCTCCTCTCGAAGTAACAAAGCTAAATGGCCTAATAAACAGAAATCACAACTAGTCAAAAGTACATCAATAAAGGGCGAGGGGAGACCGGGCTGGAATGGAGCCGCGCATAAATAACCGCGCCCTCGCCTGCTTTAAAACGTAATAGTTTCGTTTAAAAAACCTTAATAACGGTCAAATAAAACACAACACTTTTTCATCGTTAATAGAAAAATTAATCGCTATTGAATCTATGTAGATTCTATAATTAGTTTCCTTTTTTACTCTATTTAGGTTTCAATGTACTTATCTACCTAATAATGACATAAATGAGTTATTAATATACAGACCATTTAATACCTGTTTTACACAGGTATTAAATGGTCTGTAAATCTACTTTGAAGGTAAGTTACGCATAAACAAGTAACGTTTTGTACGATTAAAACAGATAGTGTTTATTGACTCTACAATGTGATTAAGAATTGCCACGTTTTTCACTCTAAACCCTAAATAAAATCTAAACAATATAGTAGAATTTCTCGAATGGTTAAGCACGTAGAAATATATCAAATAATTAAAATAATCCACTTTTAATGACTGTATTAGGTGGTAGAGACAGTAAACAAGAATTAAACCTAACTAAGGTAGGTGCTTATAGCTACTTTACGACACGCAAACCTATAAACTTATGAAATTCATTGAAAAGCAAATAAAAAACGAGTGTAAAAAAGTAAAAGTCACGAGCAAACGAGCAATTCTCAGTCAATCATGAAATATGATTGATAATATGAAAAAAGTATGACAACTGCCGCAAATTGCATCCGATAAAAAATGGAATTATACTCTGCCTTCAAGTGAATTATTTTCGCTTGGTATATATGAAGACATAAAAACAACTTCATTACAAGTGACAAAAGGCCAGAGATGGTAATAAGGGCTAATAAGACCTATTAGTCAAGTCGTCGGGCAGTAGCAAGGTGCGCAAAATGTAACCGAAACCGGGTGGCAGCCAATTTCAAGGGCCATTTCCTTACACACCCCGAGCAGGGGAGTGACTACTTCGGGCCTCTAAAATAAAACCAAAGACCACTTTTATTAAACAGCTGTTGTGAAATTAATAGGGAGATGTTCGGTCCTGTCTAAACATAATATAATATGGAGTTAGACGAATTTGATGTTATAATTTAGTATAAAATAAAGAGACTTTATAAAAAACTAGCTATTGCCAGTGGCTTTGCTCTCGTTAAGTTGCAATTTAATTGATGTGTGCTGGGCATTGATAAATCAGTCTCCTTTTTATTTTATCTATACTAGATGATGCCCGCGACTTCGTCCGCGTGGATTGGTTTTTTTTTATTCCCGCGGGAACTCATCAATTTTCCAGGATAAAAAGCATCCTTCCCCGGGATGTAACCTGTCTCTGTACCAAATTTCATCAAAATCGGTTGAATAGTTGGGCCGTGAAAGCATAGCAGACAGACAGACACACTTTCGCATTTATAATATGGACCACCTCCTATTCGGAAATTTAACAGGCAACTGACTTGACTGAGTGAACATAGCTGAGTATAGGTACCTTCAAATCAAGAGTGAATAGGCATCTTCTAGGCAAGCGCGGAGCACCTTAGGCTGCATCACCTGCCAAGCGCTAGCCTATAAATTAAAAAAAAACATGTTATCTAATTATCGAGGCTAGTCTAGGCTGCCTTCAAAATGAAGCACTATAAGACCACGGCGCTCATTACACTGGTATAGATTTAATGCAACTTCCTTACCTCTATCACAGAATAGGTAATAGTAGTAACCTCTATCCGGCTACCAGTTGAATTCGCAGTCTTAAAGTTGAATTTAAAAAAATGGCATATTAATACAAATTAATACGCGTTACGCGTCTAATTGTACATCTGGGTCTTTTTTTATTTCAAAATAAGTGTAATTTTTTATCAGTTCGTGACGTAATCAAATTGATAATTAAATTAGCTGTTTACCCGCTCATTAAAAATTCAGTAGATTCACCAGTACCACGAAACTGGGAATCTACTTATTTCGGTGGGGTTTACCACTTTGATTTCATCAGGATTTTCGGTACCAGATAAGTTCAAATTCAAATTCAAAAGTTTTTTATTCAAATAGACTTTTTACAAGTGCTTATGAATAGTCGAATGAATCTACCACTGGTTCGGAATGCCATTCCTACCGAGAAGAACCAGCAAGAAACTCGGCGGTTGCTCTTTTGAAAAAAAAAAAATTACTATTTCATTAATTTGTAATTACATAAGAAACCGCTGTCCTTAGCATTGCTGGAGCGATTCAAATCCATGCTCCTTTGTCATTTACGTAATCTTCAACAGTAGGTATAATAAGCTTTTTTCAGAAGCATACTTTTAATGGACTTTTTAAACTTGTGTAAAGGCAAGTTTAAAATAGGTTGTGGAATTTTGTTATAGAATAGAATGCTCATTCCCACGAACGACCTTCGGACTTTCTTGAGGCGGAGCGATGGAGTCACGAGCCTATGGCGGTTTCTAGTTGGCCTATCGTGCAGATCGCATATTCTTTTGTAATTCGGGACGTGCTGTTTTACAAAGATTAAATTACTGTAAATATAGCTGTATTTCCCACAGTCATAGTGTTTATTTACTACTAACTTATAATCTGACAGTTGCTATAATAGTGCCGGTTGTGAGCATATGGGCTGTGAAAACGTAGCAGACAGATAGACAGACACACTCTCCATATTTATAACTAGATGATGCCCGCAACTTCGTCCGCGTGAATTGAGTTTTTAAGAGTTTACCTCCTTTAGGATCGATTTTCATCCATATAAATATTATAAATGCGAAAGTTTGGATGGATGGATGTATGTATGTATGGATGTATGTTTGTTACTCAATCACGCTCCAACGGATGAACGGATCTGGATGAAATTTGGCACAGAGATAGATTATAGTCTGGAATAGCACATAGGCTACTTTTTATCCCGGAAAATTAAGAAGTTCCCGCGGGAATCAAAAAAACCTCAACCACGCGGACGAAGTCGCGGGCATCAGCTAGTATAATATAAACCCGGGGTATGAAAATGCATGGAGAGTAAAATAAAACTTTCTTCGTTACGTTATTGACTTTATGTTTCCATGACTATGTAATGTACTTTGATGAATATAAATTATATCCATATAAATATTATAAATGCGAAAGTTTGGATGGATGGATGTATGTATGTATGGATGTATGTTTGTTACTCAATCACGCTCCAACGGATGAACGGATCTGGATGAAATTTGGCACAGAGATAGATTATAGTCTGGAATAGCACATAGGCTACTTTTTATCCCGGAAAATTAAAGAGTTCCCGCGGGAACCGAAAAACCTCAATCCACGCGGACGAAGTCGCGGGCATCAGCTAGTAATTAATATAAATAACTGTATCAAACATGCTTTCAGTAATATAAAAAATGCGTTTATTTACCCTCATTTACTAATCTATAAATTTTATAATCGTTCGTAAAAAGTAAACACCAATCGTGCGTCGGATCTGACACACACATTTTTTTTATTGTCTCTTTGATTTACCTACAGCCCCTCCCCCTTCCTTACCCGGAGGCCGGGATACAACCTATCCCTGTACCAAATTTCATCAAAGTCGGTTAAACAGATGAGCCGTGAAATCGTAGCAGATAGACAGACACACATTCGCATTTATAATATACGTATGGATTTTCAACGACCACGATTTACATAGACCCTGTCAAACAAAGAATGTGGACTTATTTTACAAACGCCATCTAGTTTGAAAAGTGGGACAGCCCTATGGCGGGGACAAAGACAGGCTTATACAGGTGTGGAACGCGCTCTACAGGTCGGACGCCCAATTTTTTTCTGTGAAAGGGCCCATCCAGTACCTACATAAATATCGATGTATTAGCTCGGATTTTATTGACTCAGCGACGCTTATCAGCCAATTTTGGACTATAAATCGGGCACATCTTGCGGCACGCTCGACGCGTGTCAAATCGGGCGTCGCGTGCCCCAAAACACGCATTTGTCTAATTCGAAACGCTTTTTTTACTATTTACACTGTGCCATTTTGCTCCGGGTCACCCTCGATCGCAATTGGTCACGGGAGACGTGGATTTCGCGCCAATATGTCCTCTAGTTTAGCGGTTTATTGGTTAGGTAACGAGTAAATTGGGCTCGGGAGGCCAACCCTGTATTGAAGTTATTGGAAAGCTGTTATGTTGTTTCCTTGTGTGCTTTGCCCAGATGTCGTGGGATGCAGTACTAGTTGTGACTACCTAGTGGTGACTGGTGATAGCCTAGTGTTTTTTTTAATACAATACAAGTTAGCCCTTGTCTGCGATCTCACCTGATGGTAAGTTATGATGCAGTCTAAGATGGTAGCGGGCTAACCTGTTAGGGGCATGGCAGATATATTAAACCCACCCCTATTCGGTTTCTACACGGCATCGTACCGTAACGCTAAATGCTTGGCGGCACGTCTTTGCCGGTAGGGTGGTAACTAGCCACGGCCGGAGCCTCCCACCAGGCCAGACCAGGGATATTCAGAAATTATAAATTTTCTAACCCTGCCGGGGATTAAACCCGGGACCTCCGCACGGGAGGTCAACCCGATTTCAACCGATTTTGCTGAAATTTGGTATAACGGTAGGTTATATCCCGGGGAAGGACATGGGCATACTTTTTATCCCGGAAAATTAAGAAGTTCCCGCGGGAATCAAAAATCCTTAATCCACGCGGACAAAGTCGCGGGCATCATCTGGTGTAAAATAAATATGATTTGTAGATAACATACAATATAATTAGTCTGGTTAGAATAGACATTTCAAATTACAAAAACTCCGACAGAGCTGAATTTTGCTAGAGGCCTTGGGTACACCAGTAGAAATAAAGTGCCAAAAGTCCATATCGATCCGATATGTGCTAAAAAAGTTATTTAAGGTCAAAAACGGTAAGTTTTATCAAAAATTAAGCTCAAACAAAAATTGTAGATCATAAAATTATCTACAAAAAAGGTTCTAATACTTTTTTTCCCTAACAATCATCATTCCTTTTATATCGTGATTCTAAAACACTATTTTTAGTATTTTTATTTTTTGATCACTATTTTATTGACCGAACTAAATATTATGTGCCTAATGTATCAAGTAGGTACTCGAGTAGGTACCTCTTTCACTGACTTGTCGGCTGCGAAATGCGAAACCGATTGCTTTCACGCAAATTGGTCATTAAGAAATTCAACAATGATCTCAACAATATTCTTAAAGGGGGTAAGGGAAGTCCTGCCAGTCCACACTTAGCCAGCGAGGTAGACTATGGCCTTCACCCTTCTCATTCTTAAAGGATACCCGTTCCTCGCCTCGCCTTATACTGTTTGTACCTACCTAACTAATATGTGTTATATTTATATCATTGATCGTAGCCATATTTTCTTATATGTCGCGATAATTTAGTTCAAATGTGTTTAAAATAACGAACGAATGAAAGTTAAATTAATTCTTGTTAAAACTTTTGTTCTGTTGATAACCATGTCATTCATTCATTGTTTGTTCTTCGTGGGTACTGTTAGAAAAAATGTCACCCACATTTTTTGATTACAATTAAAAAATAACTAATTTAACGCTTTCGTATGTTACATGAAAATAATTAATATCCTTGGGCTAGAAATAATTGCAATTGGTTATACATTTTTTTATGTTCCAAAAAAATCAAAGGGGTGAAACCAAAAAAAACCACCCTCGTATTTTTTAAACCATGATACCTACTTAGGTCTATAGAAAATTAATATCTATGCGTTAACTTACAATGAATAGATCAAATGAAAGTGCCTGTATAATTTTTTTTAACTTTATTTTGGCATATAGGTTTATTTATTTATTAATTTCATCTATTGTATATTTTTTCTTCACTTTTCAATGCTATAAAGTACGCTAACCTAATGATGGTTGGTATTTTAGCGTTAAAGTGTCTTAGGAAGCAGAAATTTCTAATCATTATTTTATTTTTATTCGACTTAAAAACCTTAAAACTTTACACAGACCTTTTATTCAATAAATCACTTAGTGGCATCCCTAGTAGAAACCAGCAAATCCTATAAATAGACCAAGCTTAGCAGTATTAACAGTACAAACAAACGGATCAGCCGAACAAGAATGCATAATCGCGATTGATCCAACCCTGGGAATGCTATAGAGGGTCTGAGAGACCTCGCACCATAACTAACCCTATTAAAAAAGTGGCTACAACCCTCCCGTATTAATGTAGCATAAAATTAACCCGTACGTCACGCCTGATGCGTGCAATGTTTTAAGTACGTCGGGGTCTAAAGGGGCGTCTAAACGGGATATATTTTACGACAATTTGTGGTTGCAATTATTGGCAAACATTGCCCAGCCATCAAAAAAACATTTTAGTGCATTTTATGGCTGAGCAATCAATTGCAGGTAACATGTTGCAATATGGCTACAATAGTATGGCCTTTGATTCAGAACCCTTTAATGAGCCACACAATCCAGCAACAATGGCCGACGAAATGACGCTCATCGCAGCCGCTTACATTGTTTTGGCAGAAAAACGAAAAAAAAAGACACGAATGTGGATTCGACCCTACCTAAGTAGGCGTGACACTTTGGATTCCGTAGACAAGGAATTAATGCTGGATAAATACTTATTTAAAAATTTTACAAGAATGTCTAAGAGCGACTTCGAATTTCTTGTGAAGAGAATTGGACCAAACATACAAAAGCAAGATACAAACATGAGGAATGCAATACCTGTGACTACAAGATTAGCAATAACTCTACGGTATTTAGCGACTGGAGATTCTTTCAAGAGTTTAATGTACCTTTTAATGTACGCAGAAAGTGATACGCAAAGTACTTCACGTCGCAGGGAGAAAGGGACGCGCATATACAGTAAAACAGAACAACAATATAGATGGCCCAGATATATTGCAGTATTTTCGATTGCGAGGCGATCGTTCGGCCACACGCCGGCTACACATAAAAACATTTTGACATACCAAAAAATATGTGGCTATAATGCCGGGCCATCCTTAAAATATTGCATAGTGTGGCTGGTATTGCTAGCAATGTTGCCGGCCACAGTATTGCAGCCACAAATTGTCGTAAAATATATCCCGTTTAGACGCCCCTTTAGGAGCATTAGGGGATCGGTCACTCTTTCAGCTTTAAATGTACCGTAACTTATATGATAAACAAGGTGATGCAAGGTGAGCTGACATTATATTTTGATAACTGACTCATTCCCACTAATTCCATGATACATTTTATGAAAGCTATACCTACTATTTCCCTTGCTTTTGGTATTCTGAAAATAATATTTGTGCTGCTTTCAATATTTATTTGATTAATAAGAATACTAAGTATTATTTCTAAGTTAGTCTACGCTTCTTACCTTATTAATCTTCTGATAATTTAAAAACTACACATCTCGCACAAAATCTGGAGTTCAAATTGAAAGCAGTGCTACTAACTACTACTACTACTAAAGAATACTCAACCAGTTCTACAAAATTTTGCAATAGTTCGATTTAAAACTGATTTTGGAATAATGTGGATAAAATAATTAAATATCCAATTAAACGATAAGTATCAGAATGTAACTTTTGCGTAAAAATAAATTAATCAAGCAATCGAGCAGAACGAGTAATCGTATTGAGATTTATTAATTGAACACTGAACAAACAAAATGATTTAATATAAAATTACATAATTCATTAAAAATTAACGTTCAAGCTGTAGTCCTTGTTATAATTATGTTGACACAGAGTCAATATTTCGTAACATAATGTTTCCAGTAACACCGATATCGACATCGACAGGGCGATATCTTTGAACTTAATTATTTAACGTGTCTCAAAGGGCAGGCGATAATAAGTGTAATAAATCTGCAGCGAGCGGTGTCATGATAATGTGGCCCTTGTGTCTGCCGCCGGGTACAGTGCGCAAAGGGACCGTTGGAGGGTTATAAACTTATAATTAATATACATTGTTGTTCTAGTAACTGTGATTCACTTATTAAGAAAGGTATAGGTACCACTACACCGTTATTTCACTTTGCTTATTTCGGAACTTGCTTGCGCAGAGCGCTTTTTCTTTAAAATTTTGAAACTCCAACATACAAAATCCTACAAAATTAATTGGTGTTAAGTTTATTAAAAATTCTCCATACGCGAACAGCTTTCGTCAAGAAATAGGGAATCAATATGGTTTAATAAAACTATTCAATTAAGATTGTGAAGTTTGATACATTGAGAATCCAAAATTGACCCCAATTTGGAACCCAGATGGATTTTATTATCTATATTACCTTAATAGTGGTAAAGTCCTGACGTATCATAAGAGGCACAAGTGGTCCTACATGGAATCAATGTTTTATTTCATTTCATTAAATAGGTTTTAAGGGATTCCTGACAATTTGATTGATTCTCGTTTTGTATTTAAATAAATTAAAAAGACAGATTTTTTTAAATCTTCTAGATTACCTTGAAACAAAAAAACTCCGATTTAGCAGTTAAACATAACAGCTATACAAAATATAAAAATCATTTCCTGAAGCCGAACAGTTTTATTTTCAACGTGAATAATTTAATATATATTATAATTTATAATCTAACTTTTTGAGACTTAAAAATTAAAATATTCTGTTTTAATGTTAATCACACAAATAGATTAGAGTCAGCGACAGACAATCAAAGATATCCAGCGAATTCAGTAGCGAAATGCTTGATAAACGAGGCCCCAGGGACTAGGGCTTCCAATACCGGGATCCCGGACTTTTTTCGCCGGTTTTCAATACCGGTATTGAAATGTCTAATACCGGGATACCGGTATTGGTGACACTATAAACGAAACAGTGACTATTGCATATATTTCTTGGTAGATGCCACTGTATTTTATTCGGCTAAGTTTAAAACTTGTATCTTAAGCATATTAGCTCAAAAAGAGCGCTTTTATTGCTTAAAACCAGTGACGAAAAGTCGTTTTTGTTCACTCAGAGGGAAAAATTAGTGTTTGAATTTAGATCCCTGTGGCTTGGCATTTCTATTTCTCTCAAAACGTTCAGAAATCTGATTTATAAAATCTAATGCATATTTTATTATGATATAATATTATTTTCTTTTAAATAATAACTATTGGATTTTAGATTAATTTGTGTTTTGACAAAATTATCGTTTTCTTCGACTTCGATCGACTTCTTACAAAAATATCGTTTATTACTCATTTAGTAGTTCCTCAACAGGTGGGCCTAAAAATGAATATGAACAAGATAAAGATCATTTCTAATGCACACGTTCAGCCCCAACCTGTGTTAGTTGAGAATTCTGCATTCGAAATTGTTGATGAGTACCTTGTTGATGATACCTAGGACATACAGTCCAGTTAGGTAGGTCCAATTTCGAGAAAGAGGTCAACCGCCGAATCCAACTCGGCTGGGCAGGGTTCGGGAAACTCCGCGACATCTTCTCGTCCAAAATTCCTCAGTGCCTGAAGACGAAACAGTGAACAGTGCGTGATGTCAGTGATGACTTACGGCTCCGAAAAATGGTCGCTAACTTTGGGCCTGATAAGAAGGCTCAGGGTCACTCAGCGGGCAATGGAGAGAGCTATGCTTGGAGTATACCTGCGTGATCAAATCAGAAATGAGGAGATCCGTAGGCAAACCAGAGTAACCGACATAGCTCGAAGAGTCCAAGCTTTAAGTGGCAATGGGCGGGGCACATAGTTGGTAGAACCGATAGGCGTTGGGGTCCCAAAGTGCTTGAATGGCGGCCTCACACCGGAAAGCGCAGTGTTGGACGACCCCCCACTAGGTGGACGGACGATCTCAAGCGTGTAGCTGGGAGCCGCTGGAAACAAGGGGCACAAGACCGTGCTCTGTGGCGATCTATGCAGGAGACCTACGTCCAGGATGTCTATAGGTTGAGACGACGACGACGACAGTACTTAGTTTTAATTACAATCTTCGACACTAATTCCACTAGTTATTTAAAATTCCCTGCCATATTTATTTAATTTTGTGTGTACGTTGAAAAAGTGCGTCACAAATATACTTTATATTAAAAGTTCAAAATTCAATGGAGGTTAAAAATATATTTTTTCGTAAGAATTCATCCAAAAATAGTTCTATTTTAAAAATCATATAGTTGATATTCTGATTGATATGAATAAGAAATTGATTATATGATAATAATATAAGTATTACTTAATAAGATTGTATTTAAAATGATGTGATGGAGTTTCAGAACATTATCACATACGTGGTCCGTAATTTTCACCTTATACATACATGAAACAAACGATAGTTTCGTAAGAATTAAGTCAACGCGTAAATAACTATCTCAATACTCAAAATACAAATAAATCTAAAAATCAATATTTGGTGATTTTTTTTAAAGAAAATATAATTTCATAAAATATTGTTGATATAAAATAGAGTGAAGGAATTACTTAACGGCTTTTCTTCACTGAATTTATGCAGAAAAGACACTTTTTTGAGTTAATTTGGTGAAAAAATTTTTTCATGAAAAAACTGTTTTTTATGGTGCCGTTTGCTTCAGAAAAGACTAATTTTAAGTTAAAAAACATCTACCACATTTTAATTTTTTTCCAATACCGGGATCCCGGGATCCCGGTATTGAAAAAAATCATTCCGGTATTAATACCGGTATTGAGAAAAACCGGTATTCGAAAGCCCTACCAGGGACCGCCAGCCGCTGTGGCGTCAATAGATTACATGCCGCATGCTTCATTCATGGATGCGTTCATCTGGCCGCTGGATTTATTGTTCCGCATGCGAGACCATACCTTTGATTTTATGAAAGATACGACTTACGAGTTGTAGATTCAATGTAAATGTTGGATAGAAGCAGGCGTTACTTTGCGGAAGTCCATGATAATGAAGGAACTAGAAATCAATGTAAATGATCATACTATTCTGGCTAAACGTAAAGAAATTGAGAGACAATCTAATAAAGCCAGCTAAAAAGTCAACAGTGAATTGATAGCTAGGTACTTTCCTTATCTTTCGAGGTCAGTTATAATCTTTTAATATTGAATATTACCTTAATATGAGGCATTTTTTGGGTTTAATATTAAACATATATTAGCGACAGATAATCAAAGATAGTCAGCGAATTCAAGAGCGAAGTGCTTGATAAACGAGGCCCCAAGGACCGCCAGCCGCTGTGGCGTCAATAGATTACATGCCGCATGCTTTATTCATGGATGCGTTAATCTGGCCGCTGGATTTATTGGTCCGCATGCGAGACCATACCTTTGATGTTATGAAAGATACGACTTACGAGTTGTAGATTCAATGTAAATGATCATGCTATTCTGGTTATACGTAAATAAATCGAGAGACAATCTAATAAAGCCAGTGGAAAAAGTGAACAGTGAATCGATTGCAAGCTTTTACTACTTTCCTTATTTTTCGAGGTCAGTTTTAATATTTAATTTTACATTAATATGAGGGGTTTTTTGAGTTTATTATTAAACATATAAAAGCGACCGACAATCAAAGATAGCCAGCGAATTCAAGAGCGACGTGCTTGATAAACGAGGCCCCAGGGACCGCCAGCCGCTGTGGCGTCAATAGATTACATGCCGCATGCTTCATTCATGGAAACGTTCATCTGGCCGCTGGATTTATTGGTCCGTACGCGAGACCATACCTTTGATTTTATGAAAGATAAAGTACCTACCTAATTAGTAAAATTAATCAAACTAGATTGAATGCACATAATTATGAATTTCTTCTATTATATGCGTATAGATATCGAGAGATAATCTAATAAATTCAGCGGATAAATCAATAGTGAAACGACAGCTGGCTTTAGCTACTTTCCATAAATATATTTTTTTATAAATTTTAATATTTTATATGATCTGAATATTAGGTTTTTTTTGAGATTATTACGAAACATAATATTATTATACTTGAAATGAGTTAAAGCTTACCTACTTAGCAGCTTTCTCATCATCATTATCCCAATTCCCAACCCAATATCTACCATGCGGTCCATTACAGAGCATTCACTTTCTTCTCAAAATGAGCAGGGTTAAGGCCATGTTCCACTGCGCTGGCTATTGCTAGTTAAATAAAAAAAAGACTACGATACTTGAATGTTCAAATCACCCAAACATTGTTTATCGTATAGAAAAACATGAATCAACACACTTCACCCCAACCACTGCAAACAGATCAGGGACCATACAGCCAACGCTAAAAGCCACAATGTTTCAATAGTGTTGCCTTTCGTGTTTAAGAATTATAATCCTTATTTTAGGAACGTCAAGGTACGTGACATCAAACTGTTATTTTGAGTAATATTGCTTAAGTATTGCTTTAAGCGTTGGCAGTATGGCCCCAGAACAAAACAGTGCGGTGAGTTATGTGTCCCCTGGGCCTTGCGATAATGTGTACCGCTACCTACTGCTTCATATCACTTCTGTAGGCTACTTGCTTATGCTATCTCAGTAGGAATGGTTAGGTATACCGAGCCAGTGGTATAATCACTCGACGATTCAAAAGCTCTTGTAAATGTTTATTTTGGATTAAAACCATTTAATTTTTTTTTAATTTTTTATTATAAAAATAAAAGTCGATACTGCTTTGGTGGGTAGAATTGCGTAAAACCACGTAGGATCCTTTTTTATAATGAGGATTTGAGTATAATGTCCTTAATCTTATACTTGACTATCCGCGTGGGTTGAAGTTTCCACGTGAAGTTTTTCATATTCCGGGATAAAAAGTAGCTTACGTGTTATTCCAGACTATAATCTATCTCTGTGCCAAATTTCATCCAGATCCGATTAGCCGTTCTGGCTCTGGCATGATTGAGTAAAAAATATCATCCATCCATCGTGAATCGTGAAATATATTTCTGTAAAAAATCTGTACCTTTCGTATAATCGACAGATAGATAAAGTTTCGCATTTATAGTACCTATTAGTATGGATGGGGATTTTAGCCGGGAAGAAATTTGCAATGCCTGAAATTTCTCCATAATTTTCTCTTTTGTGTGTGAAGTCTATCAAACCGCATTTGCCTACCGTACCTTACTCTATACAATGTAAACTCTATCGTACTTATACCTATGCCCGATATCACTAATGCCTAAATGCCTAAATTTTAGGGAGCACCTAAAACCTATAGGTAGTTAATTTTCACGTGTAATAACTGTCACCTAAAGTGCTTAGATGTTCCTTAAAATTTAGACATAGTTGGTGAAAACTGGCATTAGAGTCAAAAATATTATAAAGGTAGTATTTATGCAAGGTATTTTACGGTCATTCGTTGTCGAGGCTATCGACAATGTTCCGATGAAATATTAAAATTTTATTACGCCTTATTTTAACGGGTTAAACGTTAAAAATCCCGTCGTAACGTATAGTGAGCTATTTATCATGTTTCAATCTCCCAATACCGCGAAAGCCTGAGGCGGGTGATGCAAGAGATATTACCCCGTCAGGGTTTAAAAACGAAAAGTAGTTATTTTCTATCAGAATTTCTACTATACCTACCCATTTCTGGTACATACCATAGGGCATGAAAAAAATCTACTTATCCACTACATAACAATCGACTTTCTTTATGAAGAAGTTTTGATCGATTTGACACATATAGATCTTTTGCTTAACATTTTTAATCAAATTCAAATAAATATTATAAATGCGAAAGTTTGGATGGATGGATGTATGGATGTATGTTTGTTACTCAATCATGCTCCAACGGATGAACGGATCTGGATGAAATTTGGCACAGAGATAGATTATAGTCTGGAATAGCACATAGGCTACTTTTTATCCCGGAAAATTAAAGAGTTCCTGCGGGAACCGAAAAACCTCAATCCACGCGGACGAAGTCGCGGGCATCAGCTAGTTGTTTTATAAACATACCCAAGTGCTTAAAAGTATATTAATGTATGTATTAAAATAAATCATTTCAGTAAATGTACATGAATGAGTCAGGTGCCAATCCATCGCCAAAGATGTGTGTTGCCTAAAGGACAATCAAGACAGCTTGCGTTGCAGCTTCGTACGAGACTATATTGAAAAGGAAATTCGTACTGGTACTTATATTACTATGATTCGACTCGATACGAGTTACGAAACATCGGATAAAAGGGAATGTCGCTTCACTATTGTAAAAAAATATCTGCGTCTATGAAGTATTGCTTTTTTGTTGATGGTTGCCTGTCAATAATTATGAAACTTCATGGGCGTGCTTATGTCAACAGTAAAATAAATGGTTTATTTAATGGTTGGACAGATTATAGCTTTGCCTATCCCTCTTGTATTTTGGGTGTTGGAAAACGTCCACTATATTTTCCTTTACCGCGAACAACAATCAATAAGCCATAACAGTTATCGCTGTTCGCGGAACCGGCGATTCTTTATGCACCCATTTTGTAGACTGATGTCTTCATTGCGCTTGACGGGGACGGACTCAAATTAAAATTAAAATTCTTTATCGTAGTAGATATTTAGACTTTATTATGATTATGATAGATAGATAGTAGATAGATACGGTCTATGTTTCCAAAATTAGAACTAAAATTATTAATTTACACGTCAGAGTGCAAAAGTGGTTTGTTTTGATGTTTGCTGTGGCCAACTACTCGTATGTAAAATTATCTGCAAAATTGTCTACTTAAATTCTAGGAGGAGGTCCTCAGTAATATGCGGCAGGATCTAGAAACCCATGGAAATTCCAAGAAAACCCTTCTATCAGTGATTCATGGAAAGAGAGTCACGACTATCATCAACGATACTTATATCATACTATAGATGATGCCCGCGATTTCGTCTAGCGTAGCCGCGTATTCGTTCGTAGTAGCGTATATGTACTTCCCCTTGTTATTTTAACAGCAATCAACGAGACGACATAATAATTGCTAATATATTTTTACAGGAACACATAGTACCAAAGTATAGCTTATTACGTCTTTGAAAGGTGATATTATCTAGTAAAAGACCCATCCACATGCGTCAGTTTTTATACTGTTTACATAGTACTGCGCATACTTTAATAATGTACAAGAATCAGCTTTTCTAGTTATTGTTCATTTTTGGTAACAATAAACCGTCTTTGAACGGCCATATCTAGCGAAAGGCCCATCCACATGCAAGCAGACTGTAAATTTTGTGATCAGTGGAGAGCCCTACATCCACCTAACACTGAATCAGCCTTTCTGGCGATGGTTACCAAAAGTGCAGTTATCTCCTATAATATAACCCCTCTCTGTACCAAATTCTATCAAAATCGGTTGAGTAGTTGGGCCGTGAAAGCGTAGCAGACAGACAAACACAGTTTTGCATTTATAACATTAGTATGGATTTACATAGAGAGAGAGAAAGTTTCGGCATTTTCGAGTTCGTCTCTGGCAAGTGTCAGTCAGTGGTGGTACCCACCTATTTAGGTTAAGAATTATTACTTTATTATTGGTGGTGATTTCGGAAATTAATTTCCCGGGATCGACACAAAATTATAGGCGGCACCGGCCCGGTTACCCCGCTGCAGGCGAATTTTTTACGGCATGGACGGCTATAAAATTATTTTGCGTCTAAATCAATTTTATACTTTGGGTTTCTTGGCTGTCATATTTTTTGTAACGAACTATTCCTTGCGGTTTTATTTAATTTATATTTTACAAATAAAGTAATAGGTATACCTGTAGGAATTTCTGAACTCTGGCTGAGTCATTCTGGCTGTCGTTCATCTTCACTAGCCCCTAAATGAATCGTGTCTCTTCACAAAGCCGCTTAATCTTGTTAATTCTATACTATAATGAAATAGATCTTGGGATAGACTTGAGATTCTCGTCGTTTTTTATGGACTCATAAAGCAAACGGATAATGATGAAATTGTGTTTAGGAATAATTTTCATGCGAATGACAAGGACGAGAAATACCTACTTATAATAAAAACTATAGGGGTTTCTGGCATATTAGTATTGTGGTAGCTAAGAAAAGTCTACGAAAGTTTAAGCTCTTTAATCGCTTTACTAACCAATAGGTACCCTTTGCTGAAAAACTTTTGTAATAAAGAGAGGATACTTAGGTACTCAATTCTACTCAAAAGCAGAATACAGGATGTCTTACGTAGAATACGTAACAGAAATTCGATAGGACCAACTACCGAGACGATATGAAAAGCAAATCGCAATAATTGGTGTAGGTAGGTAGGTACATGAGTTAAATCAACACAGTCGGGAGCATATGCTAGTGCTGTAATTACTTACAAAATAATTAAGTGACCGAATATCGATCAAAAAGTAAACATAATAATAATAAACATAATGTCTTTATCGTATACACTTAAAATCTGTAACGCCAACCTGCAATCGGACAGAAATTAACCAATTACTTGAACCCACACAGCACATAACCGCGCAATTACGACACTTGAGTGAAATTGGACCAATTCGATCAGATTCTTGAAAACGTTGGCGGCCAACTATCGATAATTATTAGTGTGAACTTTATCGATATCGAAATTGTTGACAGCACTTCATACTTATCGTGTACAATCATCGACGAAAGCTGTTATCTTCTAAAGATATTGTGTTGCAGATTTGTTATGAAGTGTAAGTGCTTAGACCACAATCTTAACTGAATCCCAAATTGAATTGGGCTGCTTGAGCACGGATAAAAGCTTATTTTCTTCCTTTGTTAGCTAGAATAAAAGCTTTCTTAATGTGCCGTCCAAGTTAACTTACGAAAGAACGCAATCTTTAAGGTTAGTACAACTTTTGAGGATAACAAGGATCTATAGCTCTTCCCTAAAATCTACTAAGTTATTTGGACCACGATTTCCTTCTGCAGCCAGACATTTATTCTTGCCATTTATTCTTGTTTGCTGATATCACTTTATAATTATTATATACTTAATAAAATAATAATTATATTTATGAACTAACCTACTTAGTTCATAAATATTAGTTCAACTAGCAAGTTTATTTAAAACCTTATTATATTACATATCTAAGTACTTTTCTTCCCGCTTGTACGATAATATTATCACAACGGTGCATACCGCAGAAAAGCTCGAGTAAGTACATCGATCGATCAGTGCCAGATAATTGTTTCTGAGAATAATACAATTTTAACAATTATCGAGACACGGGAAGACTTTACTTGATTTCTTTATCAGTTGCCTTTATGTTAATAGATCTTATAGCATTCCAAATGAAATTGCTCTTATAATTTTGACCAATTAAAAAAAAAAAAAGAGTGAAGACGTAGACGTTGACGTGAAGAGTGAGACGTACTTAGATTCCATTCGATCGAAAATCGACAGTAACAGAAAGCAGCGGTATGCCCGCGACTTCGTCGGCGTGAAATAAGTTTTTTAAATTCCCACGGGAACTCCCTAATTATTCGGGTTAATATAATATAGCCTATGAGACTCACAAATAATGTGGCTTTCTATTGGTACCAAAAATTTAAAATCAGTTCAGTAGATCCAGAGATTACCCCCTACATCCTCACAAACTTTACCTCTTTATAATATTAGTATAGATTGGTCAAGTGCTTGTCAGAACACGCATAAGGCAGGGTTCCGTAGGTAGTCGTATTATAATTTTAAAACTTTGACGGTTTTTATTTCGTAAGCGGTAGATAATTTTCTTCCATATAGTGTCTAGAAAACCCTTATCAACTAAGTAAGTATTTTAAAATACCGATCCAAACAACTTCACCACTTTAGGAACTGTACCAGTCGAAGGGGCTAACCAAACTTTTTTCGGCTTTTGTTTTTGATGTTCAGAAGGTACCTACCTACCCTAAAATTTATTATACTCAAAATATCCCTCGGTGTAACGGTGGCCATTCTCTATACTTATAGCTATATAGGTAACTGTGCCCAACTGTACTTTTTAATTAGTTAATTTTTAAAAAAATTGTGTCATCTAGATAGACGGACTCAATGAAACTATGTAACTATAAGGGTACCGCGTTTTACTACGGAACCCTAAAAGTACAATTTTTATTTTATTATTCAATGAAAATATCGCCAATAAAAATTGTTACCAAGATCTGTGTATAATTTGTATATCTATTCAATAAGCAGTGGATATTTCTATTTCTCTTTCTATTTCTATTGCTATTAAATACAGAATGAGAGGGGATTGTTATCAGTGATATCAATTGTAATAAATTTATTGTTTGACGTGATGCTATCTTTATGAGCGAATTGTCTGATGTTCACTTCTTTTTATTACTTAAGCAGGTTGATGCCCGCGACTTCGTCTACGTTAGTTAAAGTTCTTTGATTCGCACGGGAACTCTTTTATTTTGCTGGGATAAAAAAAACCTTTGTCCATCTCCAGGATGCCTACCTATATTTGTTCCAAATTTCGTCAAAATCGGTTGAAAAGATGGATCCTGAAAACGTAGCGGACAGACAGACAGACTTTCGCACTTACAATATTACTTAGTATGGCCATATATGGATATAAGTTCAGGACAAAGTAGGCCATAGTCAACTATTGACTATACCTACTTACTGTTACTGGCCAAGTGTAGTGTAATATGCTCACAACCAGTGAAAATAATACCTAAGTAGGTATTTAGATCTTTTTCTATATCTGCAAAGGATTTGGTTGGTGCAGGTGGTAATAACGGTAATTTTATCGCTTATAGCTCCTAAAAGTACTAAGAACTTTAGACTTTCCGAACACGAGCCCGACGTCTTAAGGGACCGGCGACCACCGCTCGCAACTTCTACTCGAACCGCAAATATAAATTTGCCGGTATATTGCTATCCCTATTTGGCTGAAGACACATGATCGCGTGCAAGCGCGATAGCAATATGAGCGTACAGAATTTGTTATACATTTAGTCTTGTTCCGTGAATACCAAAAATGATGAATGAAAAATTGTTGTGTTTTTAACTTCGTATTGTTATTCTGTAACTTGACAATATAGGCTATGTTCCTGATCAATTAGTACGTGAGATATCGTTGGTTTTAATATGAAACCAATAAGGAGAAAACATGTCGTTTATGTCGCAAAAACATGCAAAACGCAATGTGCTTACATTTAATTTTGGGAAAGTATTATGGAAAAATAATTATCCAGGGACCTAGATAAATACAAGTTCAATCTTAATAATCGCATAATATGGAGGAAATATATGCTCGAATTACTAATTATTTTGGTATTACGTTTGTATGAGCAATTCACCCTCCGCTGGCGCCTTAACCCCTAGGCTATCATCGTTGTGCGTTGTACAAATACCAACTGTCAAAAGTCTTCAAACATAGAATTAAGTTCCATAGAAAATTAATAGCCTGTTATATAGAACTAAGCAAAGATACCAACTACTCGCATCAAAATTGTATGTAATAAATTCGTCCCAAGTAAAACGTACAAACAGTTCCTATCTCAGCCATTATTTATACCGAAACACCAAACAAAGTAGAATTATTAACTGTACGAATTTATTAACCGCGCTATACAACCCTCAAATAGATACTTAGTGAGTCCCCCATCCCCCCCTCCCTGGTGACATTAAAACATTGAGGCAGACTAAATTAAAGCGCGCCAAAACTGTTCTCTCTGGGCCCAAGGCGATCGTTTGTTTTAATACAATAAGCGTAGTCATCTCTTTCACTCTGCTCATTAGAGATATGTCTCTGTCCCTTTCACACCCGCATAATTTAGCTTTTCTCTTAAGGCGACTGCATAACTCATTGATCCTATACAGTTGGCAACTATAGCGTTAGTAATAGAGCTATATTGTAACCATTTCCTTTAGAATTCTTGTTTTTGCACTGTAATGTAACGTTTTCAATTTAAAATAAAGTAAGAAAGCTGCGCTATATTTAGCGTTAATCGTGGATTTTTTATCATCATCATCATATCAGCCCGCCACCCTCTTTAAATCGCCAGTCCATTGTGCCGGAGGACGCCCCACGCTACGTTTACTAATACGCGGTCTCCACTCATAAGACTTTTGGGCTCCAGCGACCATCGCCTCTACTACAAACATGACCTGCCAATGACCACTTCAGCTTGCTAATAGTTTGGGATATGTCAGTAACCCTTGTTCTCCTGTGGATTTCCTTATTTCTGATCCTACCCTTGGGAAACGCCTAATATGGAGTTACCACATAACGAAGTTTGAAAAATCACGCGTGAATTGTTAATTAAGTGTAACTCCATGTCTATAGTCCAATGATGCCTAAGCGAGTTAATAAATTAAAAGCCACAGAATAACAACGTGTACAGCGCAACAGAAGCGTGTTCCTCTTAATGACTTCTAATTTATTTAGATTTAAAGACAGATCATCTAATTTACGGCCGTCCCTTTCTAACCCTTGTTTCAGAGCGATGTAGCGGTCTCCCTCGCGGGACCATTTTTAATTAAAATCACCAGGAGAAAATTAGAAATTATATTCTATTTTCAGAAACTTGTTCTGACGCTTTGTTCGAGATTATCACTTTTTTATGAGCCCCTGGTCGCGGCTTTATTTTAACAGCCAAAGGATTGTCTAAAATCTAAATGGACAATGTTAAAGCTGCCGGTGTCTTTAATGGTCTTATTCATTTCCATCCTCCCTCACGTTGATTGGAAACGTTTTCGCTTTAGTAACGGGTGAGGCCTTATCGCAATAAACGTTAATCATTTTATAGTAAAACCTAACTTTATTGCTTTCAATAAAATCGTTTCAAATATGTAACGCTCTAGTAAGTCTAAGTATCGGTATAAAACAAAATGTGTCATTACTTTGTAATTCCTCATTTCTTTTTCCTGATACATTAGGTAATTTAATGTTGACATAAGATTATAAGATTCACTGAAATTATCATTATAAAATCTTGTTCGTTCAGCTTTCTACTGATACAAATATTCTATAGAGTTCCCACAGGATTCCAAGTAAGTAGTGTATAAGAATGATGTTAAACTTTTCAATCAACTTGTTATCCTTTACGATTTCATAACAATAATTATTTTCATGAAATGTTATTTCAGATTCTGCTTAGTAGGTACCTAGTACTTACTACCTATTGAACTTTGAACCCAAATAGCTGGTGATAATTAAAGTGTCCAACTTAAAGCTTTCTAGACATATCTACTTACCACATTCATATTAAATGTGGCAATCATTGCATCACGATGAAGGAAAATGGCAGACAGATAATGAATTTATGATGGAAATTACTCAACTATTTTTGTCTTGCCTTTGGCATTTTAAAAAATCGATTCTGAAATCCATAATTTAGTATGTAGTAGCACAGAATCGGGAATACCTACCAACTGGTTTTAAAATGTGCAACATTTTAGATTCTTATAGAATCGATTAATGCCTAATAAGCTAATGGAAAATTATTTTTCGAGAAATTTAGGACGATCATAGTACGGTTAGTACCGCATTAGTATAGTATGATGCATTCCGTGTTTTGAATAAAAGTATTTGAGATAGGTTTTATTTTAGTTCTTTCCCAGATTTATATAGTAAAATAATCAGCTAAACTTAAAAAAATTGACTTTTAAAATTTTATCAAACTTTGGCAACGATATTCATTCTGGGGACGGACATATTGTAAGGATCTTTTTAATCCCGGAAATTCAAAGAGTTCCCCCGGGATTTTTGAAACCTAAATCCACGCGGACGAAGTCTCGACAATCATCTAGTAGCCTAATAAATGCTAATAAAAGTAAATTATTTTCAGGTGGCCTTGGTGACGACGATGGGGACAGCGGTAAGAGAAGACGTTCAAGGACGAATTTCAACTCTTGGCAGTTGGAAGAGCTTGAGAGAGCATTCCTCGCATCGCACTATCCTGATGTGTTCATGAGGGAAGCGTTGGCGATGAGGCTAGACCTGAAAGAAAGTAGAGTCGCGGTAAGTAATGATATTATTTTAGTAAAGTTAAGGTAAAATTTAAACTCGTGGCAGTTGGAAGAGCTTGAAAGAGCATTCCTCGCATCGCACTATCCTGATGTGTTCATGAGGGAAGCGTTGGCGATGAGGCTAGACCTGAAACAAAGTAGAGTCGCGGTAAGTAATGATATTATTTTAGTAAAGTTAAGGTAGAATTTAAACTCGTGGCAGTTGGAAGAGCTTGAAAGAGCATTCCTCGCATCGCACTATCCTGATGTGTTCACGAGGGAAGCGTTGGCGATGAGGCTAGACCTGAAAGAAAGTAGAGTCGCGGTAAGTAATGATATTATTTTAGTAGAATTAAGGTAGAATTTAAACTCGTGACAGTTGAAAGAGTGGTTTGAATAATATGCATCTTCTACGAAAGCGCTTCCTAGGGAAGTGCGTTGCAACCAGGACCTTATCATAGCTTTTCATTACTGAGAAGAGAAATCTAAATAGGTATAACTAAGCTTTAGGTACATAAAGCGTGTTTTCAGCTTCACCAACCTATATAGCATAAAAAATAACATGTTCAACTGTAAGCTGCTTGTCGCCAAATATTTTCATGTGTGACCAAATTTTACTACAAGTTGTATGGAACTTATTCATGCTTGACGTCTTTATTCGTTGCACATTCGTCGTTAAGTTTCCTTTGTTATGTCTCAGTTCTGACTTTATTTATGTCCTGCAGTACAAACTGCGATGTACTTAAATTTTATAGTTTAGTTTAAAAAGAACTGCTACATTTTTATTGTAACCTAGTATTTTGACAAAGCTCTTGGCATCTTATTTCTGTCATAATATTAATATGAATATTGAATAATCAAAAAAGCTGAAGGACTGTAACTTGAGAATCTTGATTTTGTAGAGGCTGTATTCTTCTCCTTTAAAAAAAGAGAATTTGTTCGAAAATTCTCAAAAATACCTATTTACTTTTTCAGAATACCCTCTTTAGGTAAAGGAACAAATGGACTCAAAGTTGCAAATTGCGACTGTCACAAAAAGGTTGTTATTAAATCGCGATCTTTTTTCTAACGTGCTACATTGATCCGTTCAGTGAACTGCGAAACTTGAGAATGAATAATAAAATGGTCTGAACACTGAATCTATTTGAGGAAGCATTGTGCAGAAAATTTATTATTTTTTCATTTTTTGTACAAAATATTGTCTTAAAACTAATAGAAAAAAAGTCGACAGCTTATCTCTAAAATGGAAATCAAGGATTTTTTTTTTAACAACAACAACTGCGATCTCACCTGATGGTAAGTGATGATGCAGTCTACGGATCCATTTTAGAGACGTTTTCACGGACATCTGTTCCACCGATTTTGATGAAATTTGGTGCAGACATTGATTGTATACGTATGGAGGACAAGGCATTATTTTTATCCCGGAAAATTTGGAGTTCCTGACGGAAGTAAAAACCTTGAACCACGCAGATGAAGGCGCGGTTATCAGTAGGTATATTCGTTACATAAAGACACTCAAACGGTACATAAGCCTAAGGTTTCCCTTTAATATAAAATGAGAGAACGTTTTCTTGCCCTTTCCGGTCCCTTCTAAGCGGCCTTCAGGGACCGTCCATGCACTTTTTACGCCGAAATCACCAAACGAAACCACTGCCTATATGCTAGGCATCGACTCTGTCAGCATTATTGTCTCCGACAAAAGAAAACGTCTATTAATCAGATTTGAATAGGATTTCACCAGGTATTGGCTTTTTAAAGATCTCCCTAGCGAAGGGGTGAGCACTGTCTTACATTAGTGGAAGATCCTGGGCTCGATTCCCTGCAGCGGCAATTTATAATATCCGATCTACTCTGGTGGGAGACTTCGGCCGTGGCTAGTTACCACCCTACCGGTAAAGACGTGCCGCCAAGCGATTTAGCGTTCCGGTACGATGCCGTGTAGAAACCGAATAGGAGTATGGGTTTAATATAACTGCCATGCCCCTAACAGGTTAGCCCGCTACCATCTTAGACTGTATCATCACTTACCATCAGGTGAGATCGCAGTCAAGGGCTAACTTGTAGTGGATAATAATATATTATCGGCAAAGTTCCGGTATGGTGCCTTGTAAAAATCGATCAGACGCATGGTCTACATACCTTTTCCAGATCTGATGGCTTGATCACTTATTATCACCAAATGAGATCGCAGTAAAGGGGTATCTGAAAAAAAAACCTAAATGCAAATCAGCACTCACCAACCATAATTTGGGGAAACTTTCAAAAATAAACAAAGTTAGTAAAGTAGAGCTTTAGAAAAGCTTAGGTAGCTTGAATAACAAGCTAAGAAAAGCAAAACAGGTATGCTAATGTTACATTATATTATATCCTGCAAATCCCTGACCTTATGGCTATAAATTTAGATGAAACATTACGGTCAAAACATTATGCTCTAAAGAAGATCTCTAAAGACAGGAACAAGAGCAAATCTATTTCTATAATCAGTAAGTACTAACGTCGATTGTATCCAACGTTTATCGCAGCAAATCTCGTTTCAAAAGACAGACTACGCCGCACCACTCCTAATAGTTGGTATAAATCAAAAGATTGCCATCTCGGCGGCACCCCTGGGACACGAGCGAGACGGCAGGATTGAATAGCATAGATTTAAATGGTCGGGTCAGATAAGGATGGCTATAGATCCCACCGCTCCGGCCTCAAAGCGCGGCGCAGGGACGTCACAATTCGATTACAGCTCAATAAACTTTAAGTGACTTGTTTTCGTCTGTAAAGTGGATTTTTTCTTCTTTCTGATTTCTCTATTTCCCTTTTCGTTCGTACTCGTAGGCATGGTTGAATGGAGGTTTATAGTGTAGACATTTTGTTTCTTTGAAGTTTAGTACATACCTATTTAATCTTTTTGGTAAAAGGCTTGATTCGAGTTTTATTATATTGGATTTTATCGTTGCTTCAGCTGATTTATTCGCATCAGCTTAATTATTTTTTATTTACAGTGAAAGGAAAAATCAGGAAAGTGATTAAAGTCATAACAGATTCTGAATGCAAAATTAGACCCATCTCACTTTTTGATTCTAGTCTGCGTATCTATGGGTTTATTAGTTCTATCAATTTCCCAGATTTGCTTATATACATATTAACTTAATCATATAGGTAATAAATTTACTTAGGTAGGTACCTACTACCTACCTACCAAAAGTAACGTTAATTATCAAATAAAGTATTAAGTAAGTGCCTAAAAAAAGATAATTACCTAAGCATCAACACAAAATGATATATTATAGTTTTGGATGTCTACGGAGGTAAAAATAATGAAGCGTTTCACAAGGGTTTCCCGCGGCCCGTTTAGGGCCCATTCTTTACCCAAAATAGCGAATTCTAATCTAATTTTATTCCGGCAAACGTGAAACTTGCGAGAGCGGCTCAGCCGGGCGGGCCGCGGTAAGCGTACAAGTATCGACTTCATTTTAAAATTCATAGCATAAAATTTACATTTATATGCCAATTTCATTCCCTAACTGAGCCTCGGCGGTTGTACGCACACATCAATATTCCGCACACGCCGCGGGTACAGCCCTAAAGTAAAAAAGAAAAAAAAAATAGAAAATCGCGTAACATTCTGCGCTCGGCTGAGAAAAGAAAAAGCGCGAGGTTTAAATATGGCACACTAAATGGAACGCTTAGGCGACAAAATGCGGATAGAATATAAAATTTAAGGACCCTTCTCCGTCTCCGTTAAATTCGTGTAGCTTCGCATCTAGTCGTCTCACTCTACGTATCTAAGGTAAGCCGCCTTTACCGCCCTAGGCTTAGCGGTAAAAGATATAGACACGAGCAAGTCCAAGGGCTGCCACTCTGGGTGTAAAATATAGCGCATAAATATAATTCCCAGTGTTAAACAAGACGCGAGATCGTTAGAAAGTGATTTAATGTAATTATTATTTCAAATGAGATGTTATTCTGCCGCGGACAGTTCGTAATAGTCCTAATTATATGCTTATTGCTCTTTAATTCCCTGTATTTACATTTAATAGCGACAACAATAATAAAACTTCAATTTAATTATTTCGTTATTTACCCGTCTTGAAGATGATTAATATTAATGTAATTATAAAATTATGCAATAGGTAAATGTTCGAATCATGACAAATTAATAATGTACCTATTTTTGAACATTATCATTTAAATATTATTTGTGTTAAAATATGATGTACCTACCTATTTTACAGTCATGCCCAGTGCAAAGCAATGAAGAGGTCTAGGTTGGAACGCACTTGCCAAGATTAAGATAAATAAATAAATAAGTCAAAAAATGAAGCAAGCCGGAAAAATTAATTTCCACAAAAGAAGACGATTGCGTTGCATTGACGCAGTCTTGAGCCTTGAATCTTGGGTCTTCTACATTAATTTTAATGAATTGTTTGTGATGGTTCCATTTGTCTTTTTGTTTAGTCAGTGTGAGGAAATTGCACGCATCAAGAGGAGACATTTTCATTGCTCCGACCGCAAAAAAAGGGAAAGCTCCCCCGCCTACCCCACGAGGGGAAAAGTTACCTAAATACAAGTCAATGTATCGATACGACTCTTCTTATTTACGCGGTTAGGGGAGAAGAGGCAATTGTGGAGACAATGCGTTTTCCACGAATGCTTTTCTTTTCGTAAGTTTGTATTTATTACGTGTGGATGTGATTACTTAAGAAACGGTAGGTATTACCGAGTAGGTAAAAGTTAGTCTTGAGTTAGCTTTTTATTCGATTGAGCAAGAGGGATGATTGGTTTTATTGTACCATTTAATTATCATAATAACTATAGACGATTCCCGCGACTTCGGCGGAGGGGGTTAAATTTTTTTTAATTCTCGCGGGAACTCCTTAATTTTACGGGGTAAAAAGTAGCCTATGTCCTTCCCCGGAATACAATCTATCCCTGTACAATCTTACCAAATTTCATCAAAATCGGTTGAACGGATGGGCCGTGAAAGCGTAGCAGACAGACAGATAGACAGACAGACAGACGACAGACAAACAGACACACTTTCGCATTTATAATATTAGTATATGGATGTGTTTGGTATTGGTGAAAAATCCACAAAAAAATCCGTTTCACGATGATCTATGATGTAACTTTTGCTGATATTTCCCTCTAATTGAAAGTATATCTTGTATTAGCACTGGGTATACAATATTCCGTATCCTATGTCTATGTCCTCCCTATGTCCTTTCCCAGGATGCAACCTACATCTGTACAAAATTTCGTCATAATTGGTTGGGATGTCGTCAAAAGATGGGCCGGGAAAGCGTAGCAGACAGACAGACATATACCCGCATTTATAATATTAGTATGGATTATATGAGCTGCACACACTTTCACGACAGGACAAAACCATGGTTTCCCATATGATATAGACATTTCGCACGAATTTTTTGTCCTGTTACCTATATGTCCGTATAGCGTGTTTTCGTCACGGACCAATGATCCTTCGATAGTTTTTGCCCTTTATCTAAATACATAAAAGGAAAAAGTCACTGACTGACTGTTTGAAATTTGGCATACAGATAGCTATATTGTGACGTAGGCATCCACTAAGAAAGGATTTTTGAAAATTCAACCCTTATGGGGATATGAAATAAGACTTTAAAATTTGTATGAAAATCTAATCTAACGTGAGCGAAGCCGCGAAAATAAGCTAGATATTTCAATTTGGGAAAGTTTATAAATTGGGTAGTGAAATTTTCATTATCTGGAACATCTACTAGGTACAATCATGTACCGCAATTCCGAAGTAAGTAAGACTGTGGGGGTATTAACGACGAAGGAGGACTGAAGGAGTGGGAGGGGCCGGGGGGGGGGGGGGTCATTAAGTGGGAACGAGCGAGCCCATTACCGCCCGTTCCTATTCTATTCCGTAATCAATGTATTTCGATTAGGGACCAAGTTGGAGCTTAATTAAAAAGTTCACTTAGTATAATAATGATATGTTATGTACCAGTAGGTATACCTACGTGTGGTATGATTTTTTTGTGGATAAAGAAACACATGCTGTTTATGTTGGTTATTTAGTACTTTAATTATACTTTAAGCCTGATGACATTATTTAGGTAAGTATACGTACACGAGTACCTACACACTAATCATACCTTTAGGGCTTTTGGTTGAGACTTGAGCTTAAGCTCTGAGTGATAATTATGTGCTTATATTTGTCAAGCTTAGAGTTGAATATCTATACTAATATTATAAATGTGAAAGTTTGGATGGATGGATGGATGGATGTATGGATGGATGTTTGTTACTCAATCACCCCTTAACGGCTGAACGGATCTGTATGAAATTTGGCACAGAATTAGATTATCGTCTGGAATAACGCATAGGGTACCTTTTATCACAGAATAGGTAATAGCTTTTATCCCGGAAAATTAAAAAGTTCCCGCGGGAACCAAAAAACCTCAATCCACGTGTACGAAGTCGCGGGCATCAGCTAGTAGTTTAATGCGAACGTCTCAGTTTCGATTCAATTTTTCAAAAGAATAATATGGTATAGGTAAATGTTCGAATCATGACAAATTAATAATGTACCTATTTTTGAACATTATCATTTAAATATTACTGGTGTTAAAATATGATGTACCTATTTTACAGTCATGCTCAGTGCAAAGCAATGAAGAGGTCTAGGTTGGAACGCACTTGCCAAGATTAAGATAAATAAATAAGTCAAAAAATGAAGCAAGCCGGAAAAAATTATTTCTACAAAAGAAGACGATTGCGTTGCATTGACGCAATCTATCTACGATAGCTTTCTTACTGATAAAATCTATACGCACGTACATATAAATCCGACTGACTGGTCTTTAAATACCTAATTATCTTTCCGAACCAGTGGTAGAGTCTTAACTTAATATAAGTGACACAAATAAATCATTTCGCATTTATCAACGCACGATGTAGACACTCACAGAAAGGATTTTCAGAAATTCCACCCCTGGGTTATACGAGTACTTCGTATAAAAGTCCGTCATCCACCTGTATGAATACCTAGACGTTCTACATTAGAAAATTCAATTAATATTTTCTTTTATTTTCGCATAAATACTGGAAAAACAAACAATTGTCAGCTCTGAGTATCTTTAAACTTTATAAATATCCAACTTGTTATTTATTAATTGTTACAATTCACGTAAATGGGTTGAACATTACGATGATTATAAACTGTACGTACCTATCTAAATCTAGCTAGGGTTTTACAGCTTTTCCTTTTAATTTTATTAATAAGTATTTTTCTCTTGAACAAATAGAAAGAGTCTAGGTATATTGTTGATTGGTCACATCCCTCTTAGCCCATTGTTTGACTGTGTACGCTATATTTCTTTTAAATAGGTAATTAAAATGTACCGTGACTCCACGTGTATATTTCAATGCTTGCAAAACGTTTATTCTAATTGTATTAAGTATTTACTTTTGAATATTTATTATTTATTTATTTTATAATCAGAACTAAGTATAGAAATTTTCCGCAGGAAACATTTTGATAGACTTAACAATGCATTTAGATCTGTCATTTTCATCTAGGAAAAATTAAAGAATTCCCATGGGAATCAAGAAACGTTTGTCTACGTGGACTAAGCCGCGGACATACCTACCTACCTACTCTAGTCAAATAAATATTATAAATGCGAAAGTTTGGATGGATGTATGGATGTATGGATGTATAGATGTATGGATGTAAGGATGTTTGTTACTCAATCACGCCCCAACGGCTGAACGGATCTGGATGAAATTTGGCACAGAGATAGTTTACAGTCTGAAATAACACATAGGCTACTTTTTATCCCGGAAAACTAAGGAGTTCCCGCGGGAACCGAAAAACCTCAATCCACGCGGACGTAGTCGCGGGCATCAGCTAGTAATGTATAAAATAAAGGTAATAACACCCGCCATCACTTTTCACGCAAAATTTCCGAATCTCATATATTACAAACATCTGTTTAATTTTATTTGAGTAAGCCCACATTTGATGGGCGCCATTAATATTTGGGCTCAGGATCGCGATGGGCAGCTCGTAAAATTTACCGAGCGAGCGTATGCTGGTCCCAAAACATATGTTACGGGTACGGCTTAAGCCTTCATATTATTTTTGAGGCAATATATTAAAATGATTTTAATAAATCCAAAACCGTTTGGGGCTTTTTATGATTCGGGCTTTTAATTTTAACTCTGCTAAGAAAAATGGATAACTAAGTAATTTTATTTACGTGAAAATGTGTTTGTAGTTGCTACACCCAGGTCGTAGAGATACGGTATGTTGGAGAGATATGATAATTTTATAGAAGTAGGAAACTGCATACTAATTTAACATTATAGGAAAAAAAAATTGCATTGAAAAATTCTGCCAGTTTTCTGCATTACATCCTTGTCACTCCGTAGCGTTGCTGTCCAGACTCCAGAGTGCCTACTGCGAGATTTTCTTCCCACTCGATTACGAAAACGTTAGCGCTTGACAGCTGGCGTTCGATAGATCATCATTCTATAAACTAATATTATAAATGCGAAAGTGTGTTTGTTTGTTGGTTTATTGGTTTTTGGTTTGTTGGTTTATTGGTTTGTTGGTTTGTCCTACAATCACGCTACACCAGAGCAATGGATCGACGTGATTTTTTGCATAGGTAGGTATAAATTTGAGGACCTGGAGAGTGACATAGGCTACTTTTTATCCCGGAAAAATAAGGGTTCCCGTGGGAATAACAAAAAACTTATTCCACGCGGACGAAGTCGCGGGCATCAGCTAGTTCCATATAAATGGTAGTTAACGTTGTCTTGATCGAATACGTAAAAAACTTCCACTTGGCCTGCAGACCCCTTCGTCGAATGAGCGATAGGAAATGAAACCTTGTAATAAACGTGATTATAAAAGTAAGGTCCTGAATTGAGACGTAAAATTTCGATGCGCTTATTGATATGCTAATAATTATTATAATGAAAGCGTGCCGACGCAATACATAATACATATAATATGCTATGGCTGGCATATCAACCTACAACAAAAGATCCCGGTCGTATAAAAGTTAAATTACGCGCTATGTCGGTCTGCCTAAAAGAGCTGAAATTGAACTCAATTCTTATACGATTTGATTTTCTATGTTGGGAAGTTTCGGCCGTGGCTAGTTACCACCCTACCGGCAAAGACGTGCTACCGAGCGATTTAGTTTTCCAGTGCGATTGTAGAAACCGATTAGGGGTAGATATGGGTTAATATTATATAAGACTCCCATTTCCCTAAGTTAAGTTAGCCCGTTTACACTATGTGACTATACCATCTTATATAGACTGCATCATTTCTTACCACCAGATGAGATTGCAAGGGCTAACTTGTACCTACTTGAACGAAAAAAAAATACACAACCAATTTATTTTGTTAATATCAACGCCCTTTTGCCCACAGGTATGGTTCCAGAACCGCCGCGCGAAATGGCGTAAAAAGGAGCACACAAAGAAAGGCCCAGGCCGACCTGCGCACAACGCACACCCGCAGAGCTGTTCCGGAGAACCCATCCCACCCCACGAGCTCAGGGCGCGCGAGAGGTGAGCAGATTACATACCGCCTTATTACGAAGCCTTACCGTAGGCATGCATAAGTCAACGCACACCGGCTGAAGGGAGTGGAAACGAGACACGGAAATCGTTTTGATAACAACTCAAACTAAGCGTTATTAACTTTAGCATATTTGTTACAATTAAAGACGTCTTTAATACCCATCATTTTCGAGTATTTACCCAAAACCCACATAGTAGCAAAAGATAAGAGCAGGGATACCCTGGGTTTATTTGAATTTAACACAACAGATAAATACTCGTAGTTACCAAACTACATTATTGTCTTTCAGTCTTATCACAAGTATTTCTGAAATAAATAAAATTAATCTTCCAGTTTGGAAATGATTCTTCTAGGTCTGCCTAAAAGATACGATATTATACCTATTCGTGATTATTCCACTTAGTTTTTATTAGACTGTCCCTTACTTGTAACGATTGCAATTATCCTGCAGTTTAGAAGATAAAAGTCAGACCTTCCCTAAATAGTAGTTAATGCAATTATTCTAATGACAATTAGGTTCTATACTAATTAGGCCCTACAATTCCCCACAGGGCGAGAAGAAGAAAGAAGTTGGCAAAAGCACTTGAGAGGCAAGCGAGGAAACTGCGAGCGAAAGGTATAGCAGTGGACCTAGAAGCTTTGAAGGCGGAGTACCTAGCACAGCATAGAAACAGCGGACTGTACTCTGATTCAGACGGAGAAATAGACGGAGAAGAATGTATGATAGACGTAGTCGGGGGTGATTCTGAATCCGGACCCGAAGACTTCTCCTTATCAGGAAGACTACGCGCACCTTCAGGGACCGATGCAATTAACAACTCCGACAGTTCCACGTCAGATGCAAACTCCGCGAGAAACTTCAGCCCCTTACCAGAACCCCAGTCGTCCTTCTTCAAGCAGTTCAGCACCGCAGCGGCAAACTTCGACAAATTCGACTTCGACTCAGGCAGAGCGGTCTCCTTAGACCTGAGTGGGAGTTCCAACACGGAGCAAGACCTGTCCAAAAACGGGGGACCAAGGAAATACAATCCGTTCAGTATAGATTCACTACTTTCACACACGTGAAAGTGACTTTTTTAGATTTAAGAGGATATGGGATGAACGGGAAACTTTGAGAATAGGTATTGAACATTTATATTGCCGTCGCGCTGCTCCTCGAATAGAATTCCATAACACCCGATAGGGACAACTGCAACTTGGACCGATAATACCTATGAAAAACAGTCGAATTCTTACTCTCGTATTTTTCTGTTTCCTCCTCCAAAACAGAACCGATTTTAATTTTTTTTTCAAGAACAATTTAAGAAGGACTCAGGCTATGTCGGTATGTTTTTCTTTTTTTGATTATATTCGTCAAATTTATATGCGGGATATCTGATGATGACGCGAAAACTGGGCCATTTTTTGCAATTTTTGAAGGTTCCAAATTCTTAAAATTATTAATTTATTGAAAAAAGCAAAACATAGGGACATGGCACGGACTCGTATAAATTTTATGGTGCAAAAATATTTTCTCTATTGTAATTATTCACGGAGAAAACAGACTAATACGATTGTATGGGGGAAACCGCCCTCCCGTATCGTCTTAAGGAGATCGCACATGTCCGCTAAACCGCAGAAGACGCAAAATTTAAATAACGCCGCATTTTGACAGTTTCATTGCTGTAAGCATGCATATCAAATGCATTTTTTTGCGTAGATTTCATCTCTTGAGGATTTAGCGTCTCCTCTGTGTGTCTTGCGTTTCGTCTCTCTGTATGCGATATCTATTGATTATGTTATGCCTATATAGAGGCTCCCTGATCTAAGTTTCTCACAGACTCGAATAACCGACAAGAACTTCGTGAAAATGTTCCTTTGGACTGAACCCCCATTGGCTACTATCGATTGAGCGTGTCTCTTTTCAGAAAGTGCTTATCAGCAGCTGCCCGACTAGTTTTTAGCCGTTGGTATTTTCAGAAGCTTTTGTCCAGATTATGTTCAACTGCCTAACGGCTTATTTCCAGCATTTTATGCTGGAAATATATGGTATAGCATCCGTCATTACGCTCGGAGGTGGCCCGAGTGTCCAAACTTAAGCGACGCGCTGCATCAATTCTTAGCTGCCATGGATCTAAGGCTTCTTAGCTGAATAGTCAGGCGATAGTAGCCAATGTGCGCCCAGTTTTGCTTTAAATAATAATTGAATTATAATAAGTTATAATCAGCTTCGGTAATAAGACTTAATAGGTACCAGTTTACATATCCCTTTGTGAATATTAGATAGGATTTGTATTATATAGATATTAGTGTAAATAGTAACTATATTCATATTTATTTTCGTCTTGTTAATATTATTTTTACTGTGGGGCAATAACATACAAATTAAATATTCGTTGATCTATTTTCTATTATTTTATTTGGTGATTTATAACACTTTTATTGTTGAAGAGAATGTATAAAAAGTGTATATATTTAATAACATACCTAATATGTCTGATTAGAATTATTATAATATTGATGTTATTTATGCAACAACAACTACAACTTCAAGTCTACAATTCTTTATTTTATTGTGTAAAGTATCAAGTACAAAAAAAACCTTTGAAACAATTATAAATTACTCTTAATTTCATAATCAAAACTACTTATATACTTAAATCGATTTATTTTAAAACGCTTTTAACCCAAAAAATGTTTTTTAATAAAATGAGTCGCAGATAATATATTCAGACAACTAATTATCATTTGCAAAAGAATATATTTAATATATAAAATCGATTTCCAGAATTTGTAGTTTTTTATTCAAATTTCGGACTTGTAGGTACTTAAGTAATTTAGGTATATTGTTTTTAAACGTGTGATTATTTTAGATCTCAACACAATATGATATAATATTATGGCCGTCGTAATATTATTACAAATTCATTTTACGGTAAATAAGTATGTGCTTTTGGAACAACCGTCGTATGTGGATAGGTAATCCACAATCGAGTGGAACTTACAATCGAGTAGGTCGGTACCTACACCTAAAACTGTTAGGTACTTTATAACAAAATTAATACTTCTTGAAAAATTCGAAAAGATTATTTATTTGTTACATTTCTTTAATAAACACATTAGTAAAGAGCTTATTTAACTTCATTTAAGTACATTAAAAGTCTGTGTTAACACAATAAAATCTTAACGCGAGCAAAACAGCATACCTAGGTACTACAACACAGTTCTAACTTTTTTATTCCCCAACAATTACATCCACAGTCCGTGTAAAGGCTTACATTAAACGGCGTTCGCTAAGCAACTTTGTCCCATTAGCAAAAGCATGCAATTAACTTAATTGTCGCCATTACATGATAATTTCTCAGCTCGCCTCGCTCTGCCACTTTACCGCCGACTACATAAATTGTCCTTTTATTATGCTGAATGATGTTTTTGCTACTGCACTCCTGTAGGGTTACTTCTTGAGCTAAGACACCTGTCGTGAAGCTTAAACTGACATTAAAATCGAGCTTGTTTTATGGTCCATACTCCATACAATGCTAATGCATGTCTTTGATGTCTTTGCCTAATCAAGAGGGAATTCAGGCAACTTGTAAGCCAGTGCTCCATCGTCACTTAACTGATGCTTGACTACGCATAAACCTGCCGTAAAAAATAATTAACTTTTCTTTCAATTTCCTTAACTTACTTGCAAATCGCTTTTTGAATAAGTTTTATGAATAGTGGCAAGTAGGTACGGTGAAAATAAAAATCAGTTTTTAGTTGGTTACTGAACCTTATTTGTCATCAATACAAATTTTTTCTAGCTAATAAAAGGTTTCCGAGTAAATAAAGAAAAGCTCAGAACGCGGTAGATTTTCTTTTAAATTAGGACGAATATTTACTTAAACATTTCTGCCTAGTTCCTATAGGAACTACCCTTACCTATTACCTATAGGTACTAAGTAGGTATGATTTTAAAATCACAACAGAAATAAATAAAATGAAAAAAGAAAATGGTTGCATCGTAAAAACGGGTAATTAATGATTGTATAACGCGAAACCGCCGATAAGTGCGCCAATTAGCGCAAACAATATGGCGTATTGTTTCAGGTGACCAGAATTTGATCAACTTGAATCGGGACACAAGAAAGAAAGAAAAATAAATATCTTGATACAGCCTTAAAGTAATTAATAATAAGTAATAATTATGATACCTTCATGTAAATAAAGGCACTCCTAATGATTTGATCTCAGTTTTAGCTCAAGTTTATCATTAGCACAAAAGCAGCTATATTACCGCCAATACCCGTGACAAGTTTTAGTTACTCAAACGAAATTGACTATCATTTTTCAAATTTTTTTCTAGAGTTCAAATCAGACCCTAGGAAATGAAGATCAGATCTACATATCAAAAACATACCTAACTATATTTAAAGACTCGTAGGTAAAAGAGGTAAAACACGTTTTGGGCAAATTGTAATAAGGATCTAAGGTGAAACAATTGTACTAATCTGATGCGACAGCGGGACATGTTGCTCTAATCTCTCTTTTGGATTTTACCTGTCAATGTCCCGTAAAGAAAAGAGCTAACTCTTTTCTTTACGGGACATTGACAGGTAAAATCCAAATTACAGTAAAGTTTGCCAATCACCTGTGATTCCATCTAACACTCTTTCGAACTATGATTTATGCAGCTTTTTAAGCTGGAAAGTCTCGCTGAAACCAGTTCATGTGGCCACATTAAATTACACATGGACATGGTTTATATAGCTATTTTTGTTCAACGCACTGCGTGATTCATTTAGTTATTGTGCTTCATTTATCGAGGGTCATATTCGAGTCATATTCTTAAAACACGGACCTTTGGAGAGATCGAGCGTAAAATTGTACATTGTAAATTCGACTCAGTTGCCTCGCCTTAATTTATTTTAGTTTTAACTCTTTTAAATACTGTTGGCAACCTATACAGTCTCAAATATAAAAGTTATTATAGGTACCTTTTTCTTCATTTTTTAGGGTTCCGTATTTAGTTACGGATCTTTCACTCGTTCAATTTTAACCAATTTCCAAAAAGAGCGATACGTTTCGACGATTAATTTTTCATAAAAAACGAGGTAGATAAGTACCTATCCGATGTTTCAAAATAATTTTTGCAATGTTTGGGCACATAATATCAACTATTACCTACTAGTTTGGGTATCCTACCTGATCACATATTTTCCGTATCGGAAAAGCAACGTAACACCTGACCTAAACACTTTTTTTTAACTAAGTTAGGATTTTTTAATTTTAAATTATTATTGTTATACTTCCTTCAAAATCAATTCTATAAATTAGGTTCGTTTCTAGTAAACCTTCGCTAGTCATTTTCTTCTACTATATTTTCGACTAGTGAGTCAAAATAATACCTACTATAATATTTTATTTTTTCATTCTCTATTCTGTTAAGAAGATACTTTGTATGCATTTTTGGTAATGGATTATATTATTGTTATTGTCATAGAAATAAAATACTTAGATGTAGAATCACACTAAGTAATAGTTTTTACTTAGGCCCTAATCTTTGCAAAATTCTTTTTTTTATTATTTCTGTTTATAACAAAAAACATGTTCCTGAATAATTAATCATGTTATTGAATCTAGTACCTACTTAATTTGAAATTTTGAGTTCATTAATTAAAAAATAAATAAATATTACTAGACAAGAACCCAGAGCACAACTAAGCGAAAAAAAACAATGAGAAGTTTTCACGTAAATTCAAGGGCCAAGGTAGAGATTATTGTAATGTATATTTTGTAGCAGAAAACAATATGTTTAGGTACAAAGTAATTAAGTTTATTTATATCTATAGAATCAGACGTGATACATGAATATTTGTAAATTGACTATCACAATATTATGTAAGGTGTAAAAAGTATGTTATGTGAGTAACTTATTGAATCAAAATATAACATTATTAAAACCAGACTATTATTTTATTAGAAAACAACCTTGTGAGATATAAACGGTTGCTAAACTGTGCATGCGATCAAGCGCTTGATTTTCATAGCTTAGCAAAGCTTAGCTGAGCTGGAAAGGGATTCAACGAAGCTACATTTTTTACATACTATCGTTGAAACGAAGGATGCGAGCTAAGGATGTGCGAGTGGTGTAGCTCGTGTGATGTAGCTATGTGAAGTATGTAGCTCAGGTGCCACTGCCTCGTTGGTCTAGTGGTTAGCATGTTCGACTGCGGCCGACGAGTCCCGGGTCGGGCCATAACAAGTATTGGTTTTTTCTGACAAGAAATTCTCAGTACTAGCCCGGAGTTAGGAAGTTGGCGGTGTTTTACTGCCGTGCCGAGAGCACGTTAAGCGAGTCCTGCGCCTGATCTCTCTCCGGTCGTGTAGGATCTTCCGTCCCATCGGGCTATGAGAGCAAAGGAACAGAGAGTGCCTGTGTATGCGCACACACTTGTGCACGATAATATCTCCCGCGCAGATGGCTAATCTCTGTGGAGATTGACCGTCGTGGTCGAAATTCGATCGGGAGGACATTACTATGTCGCATGAAGCCCATCTTCATAGTTGGTGAAAATAGACACACAGTTTCGTAGCTTAGCTTTGACCTCGCTCAGGGCTGAGCTACCTCGCACAACTCTAGTGGAGGCACAGCCCTACAGTCAGAGGAGACTTTTTAGAACTCTATATCTCATATTATAGAGTCTCAAAACTTAACCCTTTGACTGGAAAGTGGAAGCCCATTCTTATTTGTGAGCCATCGGATTTGCCCCACCAAGATGCTAATCTTCGTGGGGCAAAATCGATGAACCCGTCGGAACGGTTGAGGTAGAGATGATGATGATGATGAGATTCACAAATGGTTACATCAACTTCATTCTAACATTTTGAATGCGAATGTTTGCCTGTATGTTTCTCCGTATGCGCTACGCTATTACCTACGTCCCGTCTGTTCAACCGATTTTGACGAAAATTGGTACAGAGATTGTTTGTATTCCGGGAAAGGACAAAGGCTATATTTTTTTTATGGAAAACCAAAGAGTTCTTACGGGATTTTTCAAAAACCTAAAGCCGGCGGGCACGATGTACCTAGTAGGTATACTGACATAACAAATGTATGTTTCCCAGTTTTTCCTACCTGGAAATCGAATACAAGCTCTTGTAGTAGGCCTGAGTAAGTATTTGTTTCATAAAGTAAGGGGGGGTCATCGAGATTTCTCCAACTGCATCCAAACATTCATTTGTTCTGGTCTCACTCAGTACCGTAACAAATGTAAGACGGCTTGCAACGTTAATAATTTTAAATTCGCCCAAATTATACGCCAAATAATGGCCTGAGTGAAACGTACACCGCCTTTGACACTCGATATCCAAGTCACATGCGTGAAATGCATAAAATTCACAATGCGCGTGACATTATTGTCGAGTCGAATGCGAAATGTCGAGCATAAGGAGTACTAACGTATGCCTTATTTAGCTGGAATCTGTTTAAAAGTAAAAACCGGCCAAGTGCGAGTCGGACTCGCGCACCGAGGGTTCCGTACAAACCTGTAGTAAGTTTTACGATTTATGACGTATTAAAAACAAGACGAAATGAACCGCAAAACTGTTTGTAGAGGTTTACTGTTAATATCAAAAAAACTATGCTAGTTAGAGCATTGGCTATAGTTTTCCTGTAAAATATACATAAATTCCTATTGACCATAATTATTTCAGATTTTTCGATTGGTAAACTCCGGAGATAAGGGGGGGGGAACGGTATTTTTTTCGACATTTTGCCCGATAAATCAAAAACTATCATGACTAAAAATAATAATTAAAAATCTGTTTTAGAATGTACAAAGTAAACCCTTTCATATGATACCCCACACAGTACAGTTATCTCACTTTTAAATTTCAACCCTCCGATTTTCCCCCCTTTTTAAATAAGAAAAAAAAATAATTTCCAATTTTTTTTAATTCCAGTGTCTTTGGGGCACTAATATACACAACTATTCCAAATTTCATGTCGATAGCTTCGGTAGTTACTGAAATAATCGAGTGTGACGGACGGACAGACAGACAGACGGAGAAAGTCGCACCATAAGGGTTCCATTTTACCATTTTGGTACGGAACCCTAAAAAGTGTAAACACAGCGAGAGTAGGTACCTATATATTCATTTGACCTATTGACTGCCTATTGACTTTTTATGGCCTATGACTGCCTCGTTGGTCTTGTGGTTAGCATGTTCGACTGCGGCCGACGAGGTCCCGGGTTCGAGTCCCGGGTCGGGCCATAACAAGTATTGGGGTTTTCTGACAAGAAATTCTCAGTACTAGCCCGGAGTTAGGAAGTTGGCGGCGTTTCACCCCCGTGCCTCGGAGAGCACGTTAAGCCGTCGGTCCTGCGCCTGATCTCTTTCCGGTCGTGTCGGATTTTCCGTCCCATCGGGCTATGAGAGTAAAGGAACAGAGAGTGCACCTGTGTATGCGCGCACACACTTGTGCACTATAATATCTCCCGCGCAGATGGCTAATCTCTCTGGAGATAGGCCGCCGTGGCCGAAATTCAGTCGGGAGGACATTATACATATATTCATAGAGTGGGTCGACACCCATACAAATGACAGACCCGGCTACCGGGATGGTTGTAGCACCTAGAGGTACAGGTAGAGAAAGAGGTAGGAAAAAATAGCAACTGCTGAGTTCTTTGCCGGCTCTTCTCAGTAGAATCTGCACCATAAATTAGATACGCCCTACATAGTCTTTTGGGCAGCAAAAATTAGGGTTAAAACTTCGAAAACCATTGATTGATCAACAAATTGTATTCGCCATAACTATTAAAATAGGTACCTCGAGCAAAAGCCGAATCAATAATATTTGTAGCAATAAATAACATACCCACTTCTAAGGATAATCATCGTTGAAATATGGCGTGCGATGTAATGGTTTTATTTATTTTTAATAAATAGGTGTATATTTAAACACCTTCATAGAAGACTGGTTAATTGGCTGTAGGCGTAGAATGCCTGTGCGCATTTTAATTTATTACAAAAAAAAATATCTCAACTTTTTTGTAACTGGTTTTACGGCTCCGGCTCCTTGTAAGTTCGAATAGGTCTAAAACCTTGTAAGTATACATGGTGCATAATATAAGGTTACACCTTTCATCTAGGATCAGAATTAAATCTGATCACCCCGACTTCACGTAGTCTTGTCTGCTCTAAGCGCGACGCCAGAAACTCGCGAAGGAGGTCCTGAACGAAGGTCGAGTATAGGTGAATCTGAATGAAGGCTTTCGTTAGATAGTCATCCTACAATGCAACTTTTTACAATGCAGGTGAAGGTGGGCTGAAGGCGGGCAGCCGTATGACGTATCGTGGAACTTATCGCAACGACAATCCGGCTTAACGATGAGAAATGCTGAATGCGTTTTGTAAAACGACTAATCGTTTTGTAATACGGCGAATTCTACGATTTGGCGCCGGCATTTTTTTTTTATCCACTACAAGTTAGCCCTTGACTGCGATCTCACCTGATGGTAAGTGATGATGCAGTCTAAGATGGTAGCGGGCTAACCTGTTAGGGGCATGGCAGTTATATTAAACCCATACTCCTATTTGGTTTCTATACAGCATCGTACCGGAACGCTACATCACTTGGCGGCACGTCTTTGCCGGCATATGAAAATGAAAATGAAAATGATTTATTTCATGTAGGACAACTTGTGCCACTTATGATAAGTCGTAAGAATCTACCACCGGTTCGGAAATCTGATTCTACTGAGAAGAACCGGCAAGAATCTCAGCAGTTGCTCTTTTCAAAAACAGAAAAATGTAACAATATTTATAAAATCTAGCTTATTTGACACTTTGAGAGACCTACAAATGGGCCTACGTCTTACAACAGCGCGCCCCAAGCGGGAGAAATTGCGGGAAATAATGCAAAATATAGGAATAGAATATTATTTCGATTTCGGAATGGCTTATTGGGTCTTTCATATAAATTTTACGGTATTTTTTGCATTTTAATTAACATTACAAATTTTATAGTTTATTTTAAGTAGGTGAAACTTGTAATTAGGCACCGTGGGGTGTCCGTTCCTACGCAATAGAATTATAGGCAGATGTAAAATAACTACTTAATGTTAAAAGTAAATTAATTTCGTAGGAATTAAAGTATCGAAATTAACTTGTGTTGTGACACTATTGCATGATCCGTGGCCGACTGTTTAATCGACTTTTAATTTAAGAATTTCTTTATTGTACTAATTTTCAAAAGTAGACAGGTAGATATTTCTTCTTATTTCGATTTGCCAAAAAGGATTATAGGTAAATAATTAATATGCACTATAGATAAAACTTATTTTTAAGGTCTTTTTGGTGACAATTATCCCAGATTATTGTTTTGATACATTATTGCCCAAGATTTTGACGAACTCCGTGGCGCAGTGTTGAGCACTGTTGTCTTAACGTGCGGAGGTCCCGGGTTCGATCCGCGGCAGGGTCAATTGGAGAATTAATAATTTCTGAATTTTCCCTAGTCTGGCCTGGTGGGAGGCTTCGGCCGTGGCTAGTTACCACCCTACCGGCAAAGACATGCCGCCAAGCGATTTAGCGTTCCGGTACGATGCCGTGTAGAAACAGATAAGGGGTATGGGTTTAATATAACTGCCATATCCCTAACAGGTTAGCCCGCTACCATCTTAGACTGCATCATCACTCACCATCAGGTGTGATCGCAGTCAAGGGCTAACTTGTAGTTGATTAAAAAAAACAAAGTACCTAATCCTTTTGCTAAACACTATAACTTGCATCGCGGTGCGACAACAACACTTTCACTCAGATTGTTTTTTTTTTTTTAAATATTTTTGCCCGATTTATTTATTGTACTTACACATTATACATTTATACATTTATTTTTAAACTTAAATTTTTGTCTTATATTTAACGTTAGGTACCAACTCTTCTGTTTCATATTGTCATTCTTTGTCATAATAATTGTTGCTATGGGTTGTAAATTGTAATTATTGCCTGAAATAAAAGTTATTTATTTATTTAAAACTGTTACTTTTAAGTTCTTTTTGGTGACAATTATCCCAGATTATTGTTTTGATATAGTACATTATTGCCCAGGTCGGAAATAATGCCATAATTAGTCCCACATGCAGTGATGTGGACATAATATTGCTTGACATAATGTATGTGTTATAGTCAAAGTGAGAAAAATTACTACTTCAATAGCTGGTTTAATTTCGGTATGTATGATTAAAAAACTTACTTGAATACCTTATTTCTCTCTCTCTCTTTCGGTACGATTTCTTTATATTGTGAGATAGGCTTGCGCTTGACGACAATCATGCTTAGTGCAAAGCAATGATGAAGTCAAGTTGGAACGCGTTTACCTAGAAGATGCCTATATTCACTCTTGCCTTGAAAGTTTCTTTTAATTTATTATTAATACCTACAGCATAAAATAGCGTCGCAATATATCAAGTCGACCGGATGTTTTAATGAAGTATTATCTATATTTTCTATATTTATCTTTTAATTTTAATATACCTAGTGATACATTCAATTGACGATTCGATAGCATGTAAACATGTAATAAAAAAAGTTTGACTTTGAATTTGCTATACCTATGCCAGGATATTTTAGATTTGTCACAATTAACACTACTGCGGGTAACATATCAATAATAGCTATTGGAATTTAGCTGTATCTCGTAACGCGTGATACATAATTCATATAATTTGCATAATTAATAATGGATCCTCGAGGCGGGCGCGGGACTAACAGGGTAACTACATATGAGTACATAATGCGTATGTAAATGTACGCACATAACTAATACAAAATCGATGGAAATACTCAGGTACCTACCATGCCATCACGTTGTCCCGGCAATATTTCTTGATTAATTATATTTGCAACGAAAAAAGACGAGTTAAATTTAAGAATAAAATTTAATTTCGTAATTGACTGCTATTCAAATAAATTATTTTTTAGGTAGTGATTATTATACAGAGGATCTCCCAAAAGTCGTAATATCCACGTCCCCTCTTAGTTTTATGTCGAATAACCATTTTAAAGTACTTACCTATCGATTAAAGTAAAAAAGTGCATCGAACTTTGATGACGTCACAATTCAGTATTTCCTACAAAAACCCTTACCTACTAAGCACGCATTTTGCCGTCAGAAAAAAAGTTGCTGATTTGACTAGTTGTCAAATAACTACCTACTTAGTACTTACCCTCTTGAGTTGGTATAGGTCCTACTGAAGTATTTTAATTTTGTTTAAATGAGGTTATAATATTATGAACTAGATGATGCCCGCGACTTCGTCTGTGTGGATTAAGGTTTTTTGATTCCCGCGGGAACTCCTTAATTTTCCGGGATAAAAAGTAACCTATGTCCTTCCCCGGGATATAACCTACCTCTATACGAAATTTCAGCAAAATCGGTTGAAAAGATGGGCCGGGAAAGCGTAGCAGACAGACAGACAGACAGATAGACAGACAGACAGACAGACACACTTTCGCATTTATAATATTAGTATGGAATTAGTATGGATATGGATATGGAAGTATGGATTATCTGCTAGCGATTCTTTATAAAATTTTACAGGGGCAATACCTACTGCCCAAAATGACAGTTTGATGTCACTTACCTTGACGTTCTTAAAGTAATAAGTGTTATAATTCTAAAACACGAAAGTCAACAATAATGAAACAATATGGCTATAAACGTTGGCAGTATGAGGCCCCTGATCCCTCACATGAATACCCTTAAGCTTTTTAGGGTTCATTAGTAAAATGAGGAATCCTATCGCTTTTCATGTTCAGGAGGTAAGTCGGTAGGTAGGTACGTTATTTCTTTTTAACCGACTTCAAAAAAAGGGGGAGGTTCTCAATTCGTCGGAATCTTTTTTTTTTTAATTTACCACAGCTGAACCTTAGTAGGACAGCTCTTATAGTTGGTTTTTTAGATAGCTATGACACACAGAGGAAATGAGCGAATCTATATTTTATTTACTATGTAACTCTAAAAAATATCATATAATACTAATATTATAAACGCGAAAGTTTGTATGTATGGAATATGGATGTTTGTTACTCTTTCCCGCCAGAACGGCTGAACGGATCTGGATGAAATTTGGCACAGAGATAGATTATAGTCTGGAATAACACATAGGCTACTTTTTATTGAAGATATCCCGCGGGAACCAAAAATCCTCAATCCACACGGACGAAGCCGCGGGCATCAGCTAGTTCTAAATAAACCTACTTATCTGCTATTTTTTATATTCCTCTTGACCGAAGCCGCTGGCTATCGTTGCGGTGATACATAATTCATTCGAATTAAACGATTTTGTCACTTGAAAAATTGTAGTTGATGTAAAAACATAGATCATTCTTCATTAGGCAAAGCGGCTTATTGGTTCAAGGCGATGAAACAAAATGATAAACCACTTTGGAAATGATTTTTTTAATATTTGACAATGTAACAATTTCATAACGCCTTGGAGAAAAACATAATATTATATATACTGAGGTATCTCTTCTTAAAAATAATATTTTCATTTTGTTGTTGAAACTTGAGACGAAATCGTAGGTAGAGTATCGAAGTGCTATCTGTAAACCAGTTAAAACAAGTTAATTAGTGTATTGTATTGTATGTATGTATGTATTATCTGTATTTCATAAGTACATATTTGTGTATTAGATATTATAATAGTCTTTAGATTTACTTTTACCTTTGTTTTAAGTGTTTTATCCCTTAATTTTGTGTTTATTACCTCGTTTGTGTGCAGTGTGCACCATCATTCAAATTTTCTGTTATTACTTACTTTTCTAGGTTGCCTGGAAGAGATCGCTTCGTAGCGATAAGGCCGCCTATTTTACAGTTTTTCTTAATTTTTGTTTTTGTTTAAATGTGTTATAAAATATATTTTGTATGTTGTACAATAAAGTATATATGCATTTCATTACATCTATTATTTCATCGCACGTCTTCTTGAGGTTCCGCTACGGCATTAAGCCATTCTTCTACATACTTTTATCTGTGTTCTTGGATCACGATGATAAGATGGTTTTCAACTTTCACATAACATTACACAATCAAAATGAATAATTCCATATAGTTGTGTCCGACGCCACACGATCGTTAGCGATTTCCTCTAATGCTGCCCATTTGTCTGCTTGAGTGCCTAGTGGTTAGTGAAACTTGTGAAAAATCCACCTGTTAAGCTAGATGCACATTGTCAATATTTACCGCATGGCGCTTACGAAACAATCCCAGTTACCAGAAAATGGCTTTAAAATATTTCAAAAGCCAAATAGGACTATTTATTACCATCCTAGTGAAATAAACATTTACCTAACATACAGTATTATTTTGGAGCACCAAATCGGACTGACTAAGCCCAACAGCTTTTCTGGCGCAGTGGTTAGTGCTGCGGTCTTATAAATGTGTGGAGGAGGTCTCGGGTTCGATCGCCGGTAGATTCATTTTGTGAATTATATATTTTTAATTGTTTCTGGTCCGTAATCTTTACATAATTGAAAATTAGGACACTCAGTATTATAAGTCTATCTATTACAAATAATATCAGTTCAAGCAGTTATCTACGCATTACAAACTTTATGATGACGTGAACCATAATGATTCTGTATCTATCTTAATATTTAGAATGTTCACAAGTTATTCGACTCGGATTTATAATGGAGCTGTTTCGCGGGCGTGGTCTACCAATTTATAATAATCAATACATTTGGGCCATAGCAATGGTTTCAGTTATTAGTTTATGCCCGCGTATTAGTATATTACTAGATTATGCCCGCGACTACGTCCACATGAACACGTGATTTCAAAAATTCTTGGGGAAGTCTTTGACTCTCGGGGATAAAAAGATAGGCAGATAACTACTTAGAAAGAGTAGATAGATAAGCTATAAACATACAGAACAGAAATATACAGAAGGGTGAAAAGGCGGTCTTATTGCTAAAGAAATCTCTGAGACAACCTTTGGAGGAATGAAAATTTGGTAATAAGAAATTTGGTTTAAAAATTTGCTTAACTCTCTTTTCAGCCCTTCTATTCTCTAACTCACTGGCTCTCAAAAAATGAAAGCCACTGACATATATGTTTTAACCATTGAAGGTTTGCTATGAAATAAAAATAACCTTAGAATAACTACTTATAGAAGGTATGTTTCCAAACAACGCCTTCTCAAAACGCAAGCTACAAATTCGCTATTTTTGCTGTGTTTACTTGCCTTGTCACGCACACAGACACAAACATAATGTTTCCAGTTTAAATGTTTTCCCCCTAAAAGTTGGGTAAGTAATTGGTTAGTTTGTTTGTAGCATTGTAGCTTCTAAAAACTAAGTTAACCAGCTTGTTTCGGACTTGACGATGCCATTTATGGCACCAATTGAACGGCTTACATTCCGCGAGTGTACTTGGTTTCTATAGGTAGTTATTCTAAGAAAATAACACTATTTATTAGAGAGAATAGAAGGGCTGGAGAGAGACTTCAGCTAATTTTTAATCAAATTTCTGATTACCAAATTCATTCCTCCAAAGATCACTGAGTTAGAGAATAGGGTTGGACTGCTGGTCCTCAATTGTTTCTTTCCATCACTTTGCTCAGGATAAACCAACAAACACACTTTCGCATTTATAATATTGAATCCGTAATATTATATTTTATTTAGACAGTATGAATGGCTTTTTGGAATTATAAATTACTATAAACTATTGAATCATAAGCGTTTTAAATCCCCGTTGTCATGTTTTGATGTCACGTTTTAATAAGATGTTGAAATTTTTTAATGAATAAAAATTGTTGGCATTAAAATATTTTTTACGATTAGGTAATAATTTTGCAATAACGTAAGCAAATGTACTTACTTAAGTTTTGAATGTTAAGTTATTATTGATTTGCCCATATAATAAGCTTTATTACGTAGACGGTTATACTTAGTACATTATTAAAATAAAATAACTTTGGGTTTTATGAATTAGGTATTTTTAATATCACTTGCTTTAATGGTGAAGGAAATCATCATGAGGAATCAGGAAACCTGGATACCCGAGAGTTGTCCATAGCGTTCTCAAAGGGGTGGGGACTTGGCCAACGTGGTCGACTATGTCGTGATCAAGTTTAGGTCCTAAACAATTCCCAATCGTGAGAGAAGACCCAATACTCAATTTATTCATTACATTGTAGGACATAGGTATAGACCGTGTATCTTAAGTTACGTCATGTTTTGTAGCGGGTCGACGACGGGTTGTTGATAGCAATGACGAACTAGCGACTGCGGAAGCTGCATTGCACTTCAGAATTTACTTAAGCAACTGAAAATCGGCGTCCTCATAATTGCAATTTGCAATCGGTTCAGGCCGAATCACCAGAAATATTGTAAAAAAATGCAGCAAAAATCTGTTGAGCAAAAAAAAAAATACTACATCACTTCTAATTGGTTAACAGACAATGTAATTACAAAATACACATCGCCTTTGCTATTAGCTGTAGCCATAGTATAGCAAATAAGGAACGTTACGCACAAAAGGCAAAACTGTCGCAAGACCGTCTTGAGCCGACTTCATCTAGGTATCTATTTGTAGCCATTGAGGTATTATGTAGGTACTAACGTACACATATAATTCAATGTTTGTAGCTCATTTTCTCGTCATCATTCGTTTTATTTTATACTAGCTGATGCCCGCGACTTCGTCCGCGTGGTTGAAGTATTTTTCCCCACAGGGGTTCCTTAATTTTCCGGTATAAAAAAAAATAAAAAGTAGCCTATGTCACTCTCCAGGTCCTCAACTATATTCATGGAAAAAATCACGTTAACCCGATGCTCTGTTGCGGCGTGATTGAAGGATAAACTCTCTATATAACGTCCTTGGGGAGCGAATTTTCAAAAATGGTGAAACACGTACTTCTTCATATTTAACGGAAAGCTCAAATACCAAGTTTCGTGGCTTTAACTTAAAAAATGAATGACTTTCATACCAACTTTCAACCCCTATTTTACCCGTTTGGGGGTGGAATTTTGAAAAACTGTGACACACATACTTCTTTATTTTTTACTGAAAGCAAAAATACCAAGTTTCGTTGATATAAATTCAAAAATATCTTGAGAAATAAATGAAGGACTTTCATAGAATCTTTCATCTCCTATTTCGCCCCTTTGGAGGTCAAATTTTCAAAAATAGTGAAACACGTACTGCTGCATATCTACATTAAAGCCCAAATGCTAAGTTTCATGGCTATAACTTGAGAAATGAAGGACTTTCATACAAACTTTCAACCCCTATTTTACCCCTTTGGGAGCGGAATTTGCAAAAATTGTGAAACACGTAATTCTTAATTTTTTACCGGTAGCTTATATACCAAGTTTCATGGATATAACTTGAGAAATGACGGACTTTCATACAAACTTTCAACCCCTATTTCACCCCCTTAAGGGTTGAATTTTGAAAAATCCTTCCTTAGTGAGCGCCTACGTCACAAAAGGAACCTACTGTAAAAATTTCAAGTTTCTAGCCCCAGCGGTTTAGGCTGTGCGTTGATATATAAGTCAGTCAGTCAGTCAGTCAGTCAGTCAGGACTTTGAATTTTATATATATAGATTATACTATTGTATATTAGGGGTATGTTCCGAAATACACTGCGAGCACTGTAAGGTGTGACGTCAATTTAGTACACTGAGAAGCCGTTCCTTTATAGTTAGGTATACTGGTTACTGCTTAAAACGGAACGCAGTCAGCACTGAGAGCACCTTACCTCGAAAACGGTAGTGCTCACAGTATAAAAATGGCGTCGATTAATGACGTCATATATTTCCCTAGGATACTGCGGCAGTGTACTGTCAGTCCATAAAGGAACGAATTTTTCCACAGTAAGAGCACTGAACAGTGCTCGCAGTGTATTTCGGAACCGACCCTATAAGTATCATAATATGGTACGGAGTATCTGAAATCCATAAAGGTGCAGGTTATATCTCGTCATATTATTGTATCCTAATAATCTACAAATAACGATTGGGTTCCTTTGAAATGAAGGATCAAAGTTTCGGTCTCGATTTTACTCCACTATTCGGTCAAAGCTCAATCGATTTTTATAATTCTTTTTGCTTTAAAAAATTAAAGTCCCATTGTTCCGTGAAGAATAGAAGATAAGTTTGGAGATGGAAAGCGGGACTCCTCAACGGATACTAACAAATCAACTGCGATTATTGTAAAAGCCCTATAAAAATGAAATTTTCAACCAAAATAAAGTAAGTCCAACACAGGTCGGGTAAGCTAGTTTTTAAATAGATACTTATAGATTAATAATGATTTTTAATCTCTATTCCTATAAAGTACAAAACTTGTAGATAATTGAGTTTAACGGTCTATAAATTCAACCAGTGTCTTGCGCCTTGACAGCGTTGCGTGTAGACTGTAGACAGCCTTAGCTACTAAACTAATTATAGTTTATGCAAATGAAAGCATTCATTTCCCAATGATTCAATTCAGTGCGGCCAACTTTTTCATTTAGTTGGTTATCGCTGTACATTAATCTTAATACAAACCCAGGGTGAAAAATATATTCGTCTACTTTTTGTGTTTTTTTTTATTTATTACACAGGATTGATGACTTACTTTGAACTTAAGAATTGGTTGGCTAAGGTATACCCATAAGCTAAAGCGATTAAGGGTTTACATTGCGTTATTCGGCTACTTAACATGGACAAAATCTTTAGGAGTTTGTCCAAAGAAGAGTAGCCGAAACACGGCTATAGGTGGACGGCTTATACTCGTACCTACGATAAGCCTATATAAAGAAAAAAAGATGCGAATGACTAAGTACCTAATTCTTCGGTCTGCGGGTCTACTACTTGCATATAAGTAGATTACTAGTTCAGTGACTTCTATCATAATATTATAGATGATGTCAGCGACTTTGTCAGCGTGGATTTAGCTTCTTGAAAATTCCGTATGAACTCCTTTATTTACCCGGATTAAAAGTAAGCTATGTCTGCCCCCGGGATGGAAGCTATCTATGTAACCAATTTTGTCAAAATCAGTAAATGTGTCGTATAAAATAGACAGACGCACTTTCGCATTTGTAATATTAGTATAATAAAAATGGATTAAAATAATACTTTAACAAAATAGGGTCAAACCATATGAACCGACTCTTATAATGGGCCTGTAAGGGTAATTTCACAACAGGGAGCGCTTGTACGAATGAGCAACAGTGATACAAATCGCACCAACACGCGGCCTAACGTAATCACTTAATTATTGGGCGACACCTTAAACAGGCGCTAGGGTTGCCACAAATATTTATAAATTAATAGGTAAATGCCTTAATCTCATATTTTATTTTTAATTTAGCCTATAAAAACATAAAGAGCATTTTGAATATTTTTATCTATTTCAAGATTTCCAGCGCCTAAATGGACACCCAAACGAATGTATATCATAAAATTACGGCAAATGAGACCAAAAAGTAATTCTCTACTAACAAACGATTTTAAAAAATCTACCACAATTTGTTTATAAACAAATAGGTACTTAGATACGAGTAGGTAACTAGTGTCTTCCGACCATGTACTTACCTAAGTTTCAATTGTAGATTTCTAATAATTGTAAGCCGCCGGCCTTTGTACAAAGCTATAAAGCTGGCGCACGCTGATTTTGGAAGCCTTTCTGTCTGTCTGTAATTTGTTCAAGTTCCATCCGTTTAACCTATTTTGACAAAATTTGGTTCGGATTGATAGCTAGAATCATAGTGACGGACTTTATAGACTAATTGTTAACTCGGAAAATCAAAGAATTCTGATACGGTATTTTCATAAAAAAATATCTATGCGGTTATATATAATTACATAGTTATATCAGTTTTGCTTCTTGAAAAAATAAAAAGCTCAACGATCGATTAATTATCAACGAGTGGCAACCCTACCACTCGTCTACGCCTACCACATTTTATTATATCAATTTGTGGCCATTCGAGGCACAATTTTTGACTAATTCGTATATAATTGCAGCATCGGGACTTTCAGTTTCCACCGTCAAATGAATGCGGCTTATCTGATCCGTATAATGCGTTGGGCATTAGATAAATTGGAATAATAACTTCATTTGTCATGTCAATCATACAAATGTACGTAGAATTCATTGTTAAGTTATAATTGCTTAAGTTTTTTTTATCTTATATACCTATCTAACTCGATGATGCCCGCGACTTCGACTTAGATTTGGGTTCTGAATAGTCCAGAGAAACTTCGGCTTTCCGGGATGAAAAGTAGTCACTACCAGTTAGGTCCTCATCTATAAATTATAATCATGCAAAAAATTACGACGTTCCGTTGCTCTGTTACAGCATGATTTAAGGACATACCAACAAACAATCGCATCTATACTTCTATACCTACCTACTAATTATCTATACTTAATATTATAAACGCAAAAGTTTGGATGGATGGATGTTTGTTATGTATTCAATCACGCCAGAATGGCTGAACGGATCTGGATGAAATTCGGCACAGAGATAGTTTACCTACCTATAGTCTGGAATAACACATAGGCTACTTGTTACTTTACCAAAAAACCCCAATTCACGCGGAAGAAGTCGCGGGCATCAGCTAGTCAAATAATAAATATTATAAATGCGAAAGTTTGGATGGATGGATGTATGGATGTATGTTTGTTACTCAATCACGCTCCAACGGATGAACGGATCTGGATGAAATTTGGCACAGAGATAGATTATAGTCTGGAATAGCACATAGGCTACTTTTTATCCCGGAAAATTAAAGAGTTCCCGCGGGAACCGAAAAACCTCAATCCACGTGGACGAAGTCACGGGCATCAGCTAGTTTACAATATTTGTGCTGCTAAGGTAATTCCGTAGTTTACCAATCAAGCATTAGAAAGCTCAGCGTTTTCAGTTCCCCATAAAGGTGGACATAAGGTCAAACGAGTTACAATGAGCAGCTGGATCCAGGTGGATGGAGCAAGACCGCGGCAGATACAGGTCCAGATACTTAAGAGACTTATGTCCAGCCGTGGAACTGTATCGGTTGACGACGACGATAACTGTGCCCATTTTGTAGTCTAGTCAAAATATGACCTACCTGTACTAAAGAATACTAACTTTTCTTGTACTATAATTCCTATAGTACTATCAGCAGTCCATAACGTAAGTCAGTGTAAAAACTTGTAACATATTATGTACATTCAACATATAGTAACTTTTTTTGTAGAAAAAAAGGGTCTCTTCCCGTGTTTTCTCAGTAGGTAGAATTTTTTTCCCGAATCGGTGGTAGAGCCCCAACTTATCCTAAGTGACACTTGTACAACTTGTACTAAACAAAATACTTACCTACACTTTTTTTCGTGTAAAAACGTCGTATCTCAGGCTTCGCAGGAAATTAACAAACTAGCTTCCACAGGATGTCCGCGATTTCGTCTCATAAGTCATAATAATATATTATATGTATATAGGTCATAATAAAAGTAATAAGTGACTGTTTTATCTTTATTATACCTGATTTATTTTAATTTACACTTTATTAATTTGATTTTTGCTCCCGTCGCGGCCTACATTGCTTCCTTTTTCGCAGTAAACTCACATTTTTTTTCGTTCAAGACCGTTACATAAGATCGATTTTTTTATGAACTCAGTGTATATTATATCAAGAACTCATTAAAATTATTAAGTACATAATAGGCATAGTGAACATGCATTTTCCACGCAAGCGTTTTCTAACCTTAGACCTCATCATGCTATGCTTGATTGTCGCCAAGCGCAAACCTATATTGCAATAAAAAAACGGCACAAATTTACCAAAAAAAAAAACATTAAAAACATTAAAAAGACATTAAAAAATTTACCAAAAAAAAACATTAAAGCTCACTAACGTCAGTAAAATATTCATTTTCAATACACTTGCTCGAAAAATTCACTTACAGAGGCAGTAAACAGGGCTTGTAAGTTAAATTTACTGCCCTCGTGCTTTTTTTTTGCAGAATTTACTGCCCTCGTGCTATTTTTTTGCAGTTTTTTTTTAATTTTTGTAAGGCCACTTTACTTCTGAATAAAAAGTTTTCTTGCAAGAATGTTCTTATTGATATTGACTGTGTATGTAGAAAACTTAAAAATAATAACATTTAGATGTGGATTGATGAAATTAATTCATGAAAATACAAATTGTATTTAATTTAGTTAATTAAAATTGTTTCAAGTTTTATAAATCAAAAACTAAAGGCTGAATAGTCCAGGCTGAGAGTTAAGAGCTAGAACCTAGAGCCATGAAGCCAATTTTAAAAAAACGCAATTACAACAAAGCGCCTTACTCCCTATTAAAATCTTGAATCTGTGCGCGCTATTTTCAAAAGTTTTTCTTATAAATTATTAAATAATATGAGTGGTAAAAAGTGATGTGTAATAATAAAAATAAGTGAATCAACAATTAGGTATTTTAGATGTGAGAAAAAAGTCGCGCTATTAATAGCCGCCAAAAATCTCGAAATAAGTATGGGCGTGAGAAACCATTTTCTAGTGAGTACAGTACCTACTCCAGTTTTATTTTCAAGTTTTCTCACAAATGTATTGAAAAATATCGTGTGATACACGGGCGTTAAGGTTTCTACATACCTACTCGTGACGATGGTCAGCCCTCGACTGGCGTCATCGGGCTGACATTAGTCAACTCGTATGTAAAAACCTATTTACCGCCCTTATATCACAAACTACTATTATTATTGAGAATTTATATTGTTTTAATGAAATCCTGATTCTTGCGGAAGACGTTTACCAATTTAAACCTTTTGATTGAAACTTTTCACCCTCAAAATAAAGCCACAAAAAAAAAAAAAAAATTGGCAGTCATATAGGGACTAGCGATAGGAGTGAAAACTTATAGCTTAGAATTTTAGTATTAAAATTTGAAATCTCATAATGTTTAAATTAAAATTATCAACATCAATCTGATAATAATCAAACTCAAACACTATTTGAACAATGTACAGTATATACCTTACACATTAAACTTTTTACTAAATTCATTAAATTTTACTTGTATATATACACAGCGCTAATGTTGCACAATACGTTACAGCATGTCGCGCGACGCGAACCCATTTTTCCCCTATACCAAAAAGTGCTCAACGCGGCTAAAGAAGTTTGCACTTCAAAAATACTAATTTTATAAACACGGTCTCAGCTATTTTACCACCCGTTGCCAAACCTGTCAAGGAAAATGCTTGGAAATTGTGGAAAATTAAAACTAAATACCTAACAAGCAGGTAACTTCAAGTAAAATGGAGGCAAGATTTCGTAAGACCATGGAAACGCCAATTATTGTACACAGTAGGTGTACCCCGTAATTGTATCTAACGACATCCACTATATAATAATCATAGGCGTATTCAGCCGAAATCAATTTTTCATCGGTTAAATTATCATACCAATTTGAATGTTCAACCAGTTTACTGTGACCTATAAATTAAACGGTGTCTGAATGTCTTGAGTCGGTCGTATTTCAAGTGCTTAGAAATCCAACAAAATTCATTGAGGGCTCGTTGATTTTAAGTTTAAGTTTGAACTGAGATATCAGACCTGTCATTTTAGTTTAGAAATCATGCTATCTATAAATGCGAAAGTGTGTTTGTTTGTTGGTTTATTGGTTTGTCCTTCAATCGCGCCGCAACGGTGCAACGGACCGACGTGATTTTTGGCATGGATATAGTTGAGGACCTGGGAGTGACATAGGCTACTTTTTATCCCGTAAAATGAAGAGTTTTTGCGGGAATCAAAAAACTTAACCCACGCGGACGAAGTCGCGAGCATCAGCTATTTGTGTATAATACAACTACTTATAGACTATACAAAATTATTAATATGTGCACCTACTTGACAGAATCTCTTTCTCTCTCTCTCTCTCTGTGTCGCACTCCTCATTGCTGAGGGTCATGACCCCTTTCCATTAATTACATAATGTTCATGGATGTTTGTGTCCGCTAGTTGAAGCCAGTCTTTGCTACTGAGCTAAAAAGAAATTTTATGAACCTTTCTGTATCATTTTCTATTCCATGCCTATGGTAAACTAAATTTAAAATATAGATTTTATGGACTATCTATCTAAGCCATTCTAGTGTATCTAAATTTAAGTCTTGTCAGTAAGCTAGAATAACTAGGTGTTAAGCGACCCCGGTAAAAGAATTATTAAAAACAATTTTGCCTAACAACTAGCAAATTTCATTTATAACACCTCATATACTGTACATTACAAGGGAGTCGACAGCTAGCTTCTTTTCACTAGGTAGATAGATCAATCAATTAATTATTTAGGTATTTATTTTTTCCTCTAATCTTTGTAAGGTGGTAGATTATTCCGTATCCGGGTATATTTCCATTTCGTCCAATCCACCACCCTTGCAAATTGCCGGAGTTTTTTTTTTTTTTTTTCTCTTTATTGGAATACATACAGCATATTAATTATAAAATAACTACTTACATCTAGTTTGCACATTCGCCATTTAAGTATTCACTATTGAGCTAAATGTAATGGTTAGTGCGGGAGTTATTATGTAAAATACAAAGCAATAATAAATAATGAAGTTACAATTATTAGAATTATCAGTGTCTATAGAATTGAATTTTTTGGGATAATAATGCGGTGGGTTCCCAGGTCCTTCCGCATACGACTCTACTGAGAGTACTATTTCAACTCTAAAGTGGCTTGGCTTAGAGTTAGCTGTTAGACTATTGGGCCTCTGGTTATGTAAACCTATAGCATAAGTAGGTATAGTTCGCGCGCTAGTTGAATGCAGAGCTTATGTATGGTGACACTTACAAAAGCTCTGCATTCAACTCACGCGCGTACACGTATTTACTCCACCGACTCAATAGATATATTATCGCTAATGCGACAAAGGCGTCGGCCCGACGGCTCGCGTGCTCTCGCGGGGTGTTAGCGCAATTTGCACGTCGCACCTCGCACAATTTGCTTGTCAGGCCAGCCCGCGCGTTATTAAGAGCGTCGGCCCTTAGCCAGACAGACACCGCCCGGTGGAAATTAATTTACACGATTTATATTCTTCCATACATATACTGCAGAGTGATTTAGGGTGAAATTTCAGGAATAAATAGGGTTAAAAACATTTTTTTTTTTTATCCACTACAAGTTAGCCGTTGACTGCGATCTCACCTGATGGTAAGTGATGATACAGTCTAAGATGGTAGCGGGCTAACCTGTTAGGGACATGGCAGTTATATTAAACCCATACCCCTAGTCGGTTTCTACACGGCATCGTACCGGAACGCTAAATCGCTTGGCGACACGTCTTTGTCGGTAGGGTGGTAACTAGCCACGGCCGAAGCCTCCCACCAGGCCAGAGCAGGGAAAATTCATAAAATTAAAACTGTGTGCGCTGAGGAAAATTTTCTCAATGTCTAAATCATAAGACGTGATAGGTACCTATTTTAAAACAGGACAGCTGACATATCACAAATGGGATACCATTCTGTTACTCATTATGCCCACTTATCTTGTTTATGCCTACAAACATATGCGGCCCATTTCCATTTTAGTTTTCTGATTTTTCCTCGGACATCTATACTATTTTAGTTACTTTTCTTAGTTTTTCATTAGTTATTTTATCTGATCTTCGTAGGTACATGTAACATGCTTCGTTCCATCGCACGTTGGCATATTGCTAACTTCTGCTCTAATTTATGCGTTCATGCCCGTTTGGCCAATTACAGATTATTAAGTACTAGATGATGCCCGCGACTTCGTCCGCGTGGATTAACTTTTTTTGATTCCCGCGGGAACTCTGTAATTTTCCGGGATAAAAAGTATCCTATGTCCTTCCCCGGGATACAACCTATCCCTGTACCAAATTTCATTAAAATTGGTTGAACAGGTGGACCGTGAAAGTGTAGCAGACAGACAGACAGACAGACAGACACACTTTCGCATTTATAATATTAGTATGGATATGGATTCTACTGAGACGTTACTTACGTGTTAACGTTGGACTCGTTTTACTATTTAATAAGGCGCATCAAAACGAAAACGCCATTACCGTTCTTAGACAACCACAAAAACGGGCGATTACAATCCAATTTACGGTCCCAAATACTGAGTCAACACTCGGAATCAAACCCAATACGTGACGTTATTGAATCGTGCGTACACAACACCGCAACCTGACAATTTGCCCACCATCACATTCAATCATCTCTGCCTAACGACCACATATAAACCTCTACAGATGTGCCGACATGTTGGCTCCAGACGCGATACAAGCTCCCAAAAAGTTCTAAGCGACGGGCAAAGTAAACAATCAGGGCTGCAGATACCTCTGTGGCAGATACTTACGTTCAAAGAGCAGGAACAAAACAGCTTGGGCACTTCGAATATGCAAGAAAACTTAAAATAAGTATATTTAATGCAACATCTCCCTCATATTTGATGATCTAAGCTTACCCTATAAATCTCTTATCATTCTAATATCTACCAAACTTAGAGTTAGAATACACGCATAAATAATATAATTTGTAGTTCGAAGTCTGCATGTATGTAGACGCTACAACTGGTATAAGCAGACAAAAAAGTGGAGCACACTCGACAGACGCTCTCAGGAAGTCGGACAACAATAAAAAAACAAATAAGGTATAAAAGTAACCCGAGCAAATTAAGTTATAACCTAAAACACGTATGAAGCCATCATCCGAACGGTGTAATCTTATTAACGACTACAAAAGGAGCGGCAAAAAACAGAAAAATTAGAGGATCGGGAAATGTGGGCCAAACAAAAACGTAACGTATCGTCTAATTATAGCTGTTGTTCGAAAAAACAATTTTATGTAGCCACGTCCGAGGCACACGGGGTTCTTTCTGTTATCGATTTGCGAAATTAATTATTTTTCGGGGGTTCATTTTGTGTTGTTGACCGAGCGAAGTGAAGGTCTTTGAGTCTACTTAGTGAATTGGCACCTTTGCGTCCGTCCGTCTGTCAGAGCCTTATAACTTGTGAATTACTGAACGTAATTACTTCAAATTTAAATATAATATGTAAACCTATGGCATCCAGCCGAATATGGCTTAAAAAGTTATAAAAATCTTTATCTACACTAATGTTATAACATTCTACTTATGTTTCCAATACTTGACTTATAATTACTACTGTTATAGCGCAGATAACAAAACACTCAATTTAAGCAATTTCACATGATGGTATAATATCCACATCGATATCGTAAAATCTCATTATAACATCAATAAAACGCGACCAATTAACCTGGCGAGCCTTATGTCAAAATCCTCATACAAGTTGTATAAAATTTTGATATTAGGCTGACTTTTGAAAACAGTTGGGTTATACGTGAAAACTTCGTCGAAACTACTAAACTTACATACACAAAACTCTTTGGTAAGATCTTGTGCCAATTAAATAAAAAACGAACAGCGGGCGCTCGCTCCTGATTGGCCCTGCGCGCGCAGCTGCGCTCTCATTGGTTAGATTTTAATGGCGGCAAGTTCACTGTGACAATACACGTACGCGTGAATTATTATAAATAAACTATTGTCAGCTTTTACTCTTGTTGTTTGATAAATTGCATTAGTGAAGATAAAGTAGTGTATGCAACTGCATATAACACGGGTATTAAAACACTCGTTACTATTATGAAACTCGCTGCGCTCGTTTCATAAACTCACACTCGTGTTTTAATACCCTTGATTATATGACAGTTGCATAAACTACTATTATTTCAGGGGGGCTCTCATAGAAGCGAATGCGAAGTAAAATATTTTTTATAGCGTTACATAGAGTTGCGGTATATCATTTTAAAGGTAATTAGGAATAGAGTCCAAAAATATTTTTTTTTAAATTTTTCTCCTAAAATTGACGAAATGGGGGGCTTTCAAAGTGGAGATTTTCTAACGTCCAAAGTTGACCTCAAAACTCTCAATTTTCTGAAAGGCTGAGCCTGACACTTGATCAATTATTTGAATTTCCTGTACAACAAATACTAAAATTAGATAAATATTATAATTTATAAGGAAACGAAATTATTTAATTTTTAATGATGATGATATTTTTAACAGAACTTCACAATGATGTCAATAGATGGCACTCTGTGGTACCGCGAGGTCTCAGTTCGGGGCGAACCACTAGTTACTTTTTTTTAAAAATAAGGTGGGTATTAGAGAACCTTTACGTTATTTGCTTATCTGATACCAGCTAATGCCCACGACTTCACCCACGTGAATTAAGGTTTTTAAAAATCCCAGTGGAATTCTTTGATTTACCTGAATAAAATAAGTATTTTATGGCCGTCGGCTGGACGCAAGCTATCCTCAGCAGGTGAGTCGTGAAAAGGTCGGAAAAAGCCAACAAAACAAAATGTACATACGCAATAGTTATTTGTGTTACATGGGGCCAAAGAAAATTTTTGTTCCCCGAGGGCGCTATTTTGAATTCAGAGCGAAGTGAAGGATTCTATAGTAGAATCCCGAGCGTAGCGAGGGGTTCTAAAGTAGAATCCTGAGCGTAGCGAGGAATTCAATATACGCCGCCCGAGAACAAAAAATTTGGCCCCGAGTGACACACACTATTTTTCATCATTACGTATGAGAAAAAGCTAGGAGTATCAACCTACTATGTATGGACATTACCTATACGTTTAAGCACCAATCAGAAGATACTCCTATCAACCTTCTATGTAATTGTATAGACATTATTTAGACGTATATTTAAAGTTTAAATAAAATGTAAAGACGTATATCCGATCAGCAAATTGATCACGTGACTTCGGACCAATCAGAAGAGAGAAATGAAAAGTCCCATGGGCCTACAAGTTACACTTTGCTCCCGCTATCCTCTGAAGCCAATATGCGTTTTTCGAATAAGTATGATGAAAAATATATTATTATTATTATAGTTACTTATGGATTGCACCATAGAGTTAGGTACACTAAATCTTACTGATGTAAGGATTGCACCCGCAAAATAAAGTGATTGAATCCTATTATTCAAAAGCTAGTCATTAAAGAGAAATGCGCCAGATAGAGGCATTATTAAGGCTCTATATTTAATCTTCAAGTTATTACAACCAAGTGTCAATAGAAATATTAATTTATAGATATGAAAAAACACAAAAACTGATTGTGTGACACTAATATCATAATTTAAGAGCTCACCAACAAAACGTCTTAATCCTTTGCTTAAAAAGCGGCTCGTGTGAACCGGGCCCTGTCTGAATCCTTTATTATTCCGACGTGTATATGTTATTTTATTTTGGTTGTTCCACGATTATTATTTATGAATTATTATTATTTGAGAATTTATTATTAGCTTGGAGAGCAAGCGCGTCCTTTTTCAATTTGCCACAAGGTGCTGGGGTTTTAGCCAGGTATCCGTGTTTTTTTCTATAATGGTTTGTGTCGCTTTTTCTTATTATAGTGCCGTTTTTTGACATTTGTTTTCTGCTTCTTAATTAAATTTCTGTAAAGTTGCCGCAACGTAGGATTATAATTAAATTAATATGTCGGTCGCCCGGACCGTTTCACCATAAAGAATTTTGCAAAAGGTTGACACTACATTATCATTTGTTTTTGTGTTAATAAACATTTTTTAAGGGATTAGGCGTACCGTGGCCGTATCGTGACCTAAATTACATTAATTTTACTTTGCGCTGTTGTACAAAGTAAAATTATTTTAGTAAGATTCATTTAACTTCTCGAATAATAACCGGAACGCCTTTCTAAAGGGCTTTTCTGATCTGTGGTATCAACTAAATTGAGTTACTTTTTTCCATGCAGCTACGAGTACAAAACCTATTTCAGGGCGAAAACACACTATTGACAGGATGTGAATTTTTTTTTTGACAACCTCCCTCCTTCCCTGGCCCCTGGCGCACTGTTGAGCGCTGTGGTCTTTTAAGTAGGAGTACCCGGGTTCGATCCCCGACAGAATCAATTTGGAAATTTATAATTTCGGAATTTTCTCTGGTCTGATCTGGTGGGAGGGTTCGGCCGCGGCTAGTTATAGCCCTACCGGCAAACGTGCCGCTAAGTGATTGAGCGTTCCGGTAGGTACGGACGTGCCGTGTAGAAACTGATTTGGGATATGAGTTTAATTTGAATGTTATACCCCTTGGAATACAATACATCTTGGAATGCATCCTCTTCATCATATTATTTTACTAGGTACCAAGTGAAATCGCTGTCAAGGGCTGACTTGTAGTGGAATAAAAGAAAAAAACTGCGCTAATTTGGAAAAACCTTGAACCTTGGGAAGCAACTTCTGTTCGCTAAACCTTAGTAAAAAAATATTTTTCATTAATACCCTAATTATGTAAAACCTGCATCAATCATCGTCACAGTCTCGATTGTTGTAATTGGCTGAATTTATGGCATTCTAGCTGCGTCAATGGATTTAGTCCAATAGCGTAAAAGTGTTAACCAATCAGAGGTGATTGCGATCGTTACATTGTAGCTGTCACTTTTACGTAATTAGGCGGTAAGTTAAAGAGAAAATTATCGAAATTAGACTATACACAAAACATGAAAAGGTAGAAACATATTTAATGTTTTGGCCACTGATCATGCCATGCCACTGAATTTTTTTGAATAATATAATAGAAATGATATCTGCTGTCTCCGATACCGGGACAGCGTGTCACCGATTATATTCAACTCACTTATCTATACTAATATTATAAATGCGAAAGTTTGGATGGATGGATGTTTGTTACTAAATCATACCAGAACGGCTGAACGGATCTGTATGAAATATCGCACAAAGATGTGGAATAACACGTACCTAGGCTTCTTTTGTCCCGGAAAATTAAAGAGTTCCCGCGGGAACTAAAAAACCTCAATCTACGCGGAAGAAGTCACGGGCATCAGCTAGTACAAAATAATTCGATAAGAACAAGCTTTCTTGCCACAAACATAAAACGAAAGCTAGAGGTGCGTGCCCAGCGATGGAGCCGCCGACCACCCGAATTGGGTATAAATTGACAACTATTCAAATAAATTATTTTTAAATACATATTTATTTTTAAATAATTATTAAATAGAGGATCTCCCAAAAGTCGTAATATACACGTCCCCTGTTAGTTTTATGTTAAATAAATTTTAAACTATCGATTACAGTATAAAAGTGCGTTGAACTTTGACGACGTCGCTGTGCAATGTTTCATACAAACTCCCATACTAAGCACGCGTTTTGACGTTTGAAAAAAAGTTGCTGATTTGACTAGTTGTCAAATACCCAAATATACAATAGAGGTTTAAACGGCCGGCCGGCCGTTTAAACCTCTAGAGTCTAGGCTATCGCCGCTTATAACACAGCTCAGTATATATACTGTTCTAGATATATTCTGTACTAGCTATTACCCGCGGCTTCGCTCGCGTGGCTCAAGGGAACAATAACTGAGTTTTATGTGAAAGATTGTCAATTATCAACTTAACTGTGACTGCCTGTTTGAGACATTTCACTCAGCACGCTGAACTCTGAACTCTGCACTCTGAACTCTGAACCCTGCACTCCGAACTCTGAACTCTGAACTCTATACTCTGAACTCTGCACTCTGAACTCTAAACTCTGCACTCTGAACTCTGCACTCTGAACTCTGCACTCTGAACTATGCACTCTGAACTCTGCACTCTGAACTCTAAACTCTGCACTCTGAACTCTGCACTCTGAAGTCTGAACTCTCCATTCTGAACTCTGAACTCTGCACTCTGAACTCTGCACTCTGAACTTTGAACTCTGCACTCTGAACTCTTAACTCTGCACTTTGAACTCTGAACTCTGATTTCTGAACTCTACACTCTGAACTCTGAACTCTATACTCTGAACTCTGCACTCTGAACTCTGCACTCTGAACTCTAAACTCTGCACTCTGAACTCTGACCTCTGCACTCTGAACTCTGAACTCCCCATTCTGAACTCTGAACTCTGAACTCTGCACTCTGAATTCTTAACTCTGCACTTTGAACTCTGACATCTGATTTCTGAACTCTGCACTCTGAACTCTAAACTCTGCACTCTGAACTCTGACATCTGATTTCTGAACTCTGCACTTGAACTCTAAACTCTGCACTCTGAACTCTTCACTCTGAACTCTGCACTCTGTACTTTGAACTCTGAACTATGCACTCTGAACTCTGACCTCTGCACTCTGAACTCTGCACTCTGAAGTCTGAACTCTGCACTCTGAACTCTGACCTCTGCACTCTGAACTCTGCACTCTGAACTCTGCACTCTGAACTCTGCAGTCTGAACTCTGCATTCTGAACTCTGAACACTGCACTCTGAACTCTGAACTCTGCACTCTGAACTCTAACCTCTGCACTCTGAACTCTGCACTCTGAATTCTTAACTCTGCACTTTGAACTCTGACATCTGATTTCTGAACTCTGCACTCTGAACTCTAAACTCTGCACTCTGAACTCTTCACTCTGAACTCTGCACTCTGTACTCTGAACTCTGAACTATGCACTCTGAACTCTGACCTCTGCACTCTGAACTCTGCACTCTGAAGTCTGAACTCTGCACTCTTAACTATGCACTCTGAACTCTGCACTCTGAACTCTGCACTCTGAACTCTGACCTCTGCACTCTGAACTCTGCACTCTGAACTCTGCAGTCTGAACTCTGCATTCTGAACTCTGAACTCTGCACTCTGAACTCTGAACTCTGCACTCTGAAGTCTGAACTCTGCATTTTGAACTCTGAACTCTGAACTCTGCACTCTGAACTCTGAACTCTGAACCCTGCACTCTGAAGTCTGAACTCTGCACTCTGAACTCTGCACTCTGAAGTCTGAACTCTGCACTCTGAACTCTGAACTCGGAACTCGGAACTTTGCACTTTGAACTCTGAACTCTGCACTCTGAATTCTGAACCCGAATATCTCTTCTATTCTATTTCTATTTTTTTTTAGTCTTTCTTATACTTACTATTTACCCCCCAAAAAGAAAATTTTTGTTTTTTTTTCGTCTGCAAACTAAAAAACTACTGCCTTTGTTTTAAGGTTTATATTTAAAAGTGATGTGTAACCGTGACTGACACCATGCGTTGTTACGAAGACAAAAGGTCTTAAATATAAATTATAGTACATTCGTAATTAAACTGTAATGCCTTAGTTTTACGGTTTATATTTTAATATTAGTTTTCACTTCTATCGGCAGTCCTGACTGCCAATTTTTTTTACTTTAATGAGAACAACTTCCAAGAACACTTTCGCATTTATAATATTATTAGTATGATACGATGTTACTAAGGTAGCACATGTTACTTTTCTTGTCCTAAAATAAATCTTAACGTCGGCTAACCTGAACGTGGGCTAACCTGAACGTGGGCTAACCTGAACGTGGGCTAACTTGAATGTCAGGTAACTTGGACGTCGTCTAACTTGAACGTCGGCTAACTTGAACGACGGCTAACCTGACCGACAACTAACCTGAACTTGTGCTAACCTGAACGTCGGCTAACCTGAACGTGGGCTAACCGGACGGGTATGATAACCTGAACGTGGGCTAACCTAAACGTCGGCTGACCTGAACGTGGGCTAACCGGAAGGTTATGATAACCTGAACGTGGGCTAATCTGAACGTGTGAACGTGGTAACGGTGAAACAAATGCAAGAAAAAGAGCATACTATCCCACAGGAACTGTTTGTTTTTCCGGGATAAAAAGTGGCCTATGTCACTCTCCAAGTCCTCAAATATACCCATGCAAAAAATCACGTCGATCCGTTGCGCCGTTGAAGCGTGATTGAAGAAAAATGCGAGAAAAAGAGCATGTTATCCGACAGGAACTGTTTGTTTTTCCGGGATAAAAAGTGGCCTATGTCACTCTCCAGGTCCTCAAATATACCCATGCAAAAAATCACGTCGATCCGTTACGCCGTTGAAGCGTGATTGAAGAAAAATTCGAGAAAAAGAGCATGTTATCCCACAGGAACTGTTTGTTTTTCCGGGATAAAAAGTAGCCTATGTCCTTCCCCGGGATGCAACCTATCCCTGTACCAAATTTCATCAAAATCGGTTGAACGGTTGGGCCGTGAAAGCGTAGCAGACAGACAGACAGACAGACAGACAGACACACTTTCGCATTTTTAATATTAGTATGGATTCTGTGGTCCCCACTGACACTTGAGTGACGGGATATTATCTAATTTTTACGTATAAAGCTCCCTTTAGCCCGCAGCAGATGGTCAAATTAAAAGATCCTTTTACGCTTTAATATACCCATATTTTTGTATGGATAATAAAGATGTTACGTTTTAATGGATTTACTAAGTTTATGAGTGTTATTAATTAAAGTGTAGAGCGAAAAAACTTAACCTAGTCAGAAGAATCGGAAGGGCTTAGACCATATTCCACCACGGTGAACAAGTGTAGATATAGGCTGACTTCATACACATTTTGAGAACATTGTAGAGAGCTCAGGCATGCAGGTTTTGTCACGATGTTTATCTTCAGCATTTTTTTTACATAACGTTCTTAGGAAATAAAATTTCAAGTTAGTAGTACGTTTAGGTTTCGAATTCATTTATTTATTTCTCAACTATAAATACATGGGAATAAAATGGTTGACCATATTCCACCACGAAGAACAAGTGTAGATATAGGCTGACTTCATATACATTTTGAGAACATTGTAGAGAGCTCAGGCATGCAGGTTTTGTCACGATGTTTATCTTTAGCATTTTTTTACATAACGTTCTCAGGAAATAAAATTTCAAGTTAGTAGTACGTTTAGGTTTCGAATTCATTTATTTATTTCTCAACTATATACATGGGAATAAAATGGTTTCATGCTCGTACAAGCGCTCGACTTGTCTGAATGGAAATTATGTATTGAAAGTGAGGCCTCACCTAAATTCGTGATAAAAAGCGTATACTATCTTTGGCCTCACCATCGCTTATGGATTTAAAAATGCCCACGAGAAAATAATAAATAAAGGGAAGTTACCATTATAAACTGTTGTTATTAACGCCTTATCGCAATCCGCATCCCGGTTAAAGAACCGCAATTGTAGAGTTCGCGTAAAAGCTGTTAAGTGTTTATTTCACAACAAAACTTCCCATAATTGTATCTTGATACAGAGGTACAAAACTCGTCTGTTTAACGAGTACTTTACATACAATTCAGGACCACAGGATAATGCCCAGCCTCGTTGTGCTATCATTTAATAAGGGATCCGAGCCCTACCGACTCTACTGTCATATTACAAAACGTCATAAGTGGCAATAATAAAATATCTTTGAAAAAGAAAGTCATCTTTTTTTAAACCCACTATTATAAAATAAATATATTATTCCGCTAGCTGTTATTCCTTTCAGTCACGTGAAGAGTCAGGCCTTTTTGGTCACTTATACAGCTATTAATATTATAAGCAACTACTTCTACTACTACTACTACTACTACTTGCCCGTGACTTCGTCCGCGTGGATTAAGTTTTTTTAATTTCCGCGGGAACTCCATAATTTTCCAGGATTAAAAGCCTATGTCCTTCCCCGGGATACAAACTATCCCTGTACCAAATTTCATCAAAGTCGGTTGAAAAGATGGGCCTTGAAAGCGTAGCAGACAGACAGACAGACAGACAGACAGACAGGCACACTTTCGCATTTATAATATTAGTATGGATATGGATTAGTATGGATGCTAGAACAGAAAGTAGCCACTGTAGCTGATTCAATAAATTGCTTTTATTAGCGACGCAAAAAAGGTATTGTTTTATACATCAGGAAATGAATTATAATTAGAAAGAAAGAAAGAAATAATGAATTATTATTATTAATTATTATTAATTTAATTTATTTCAGATAACATCATCCATATACAATATTATATTAATTAAGTATGTCAACTATTAAATTATACATTACAATAAAAAATTATTACATTATAAAAATATTATCATTATCTTTAAATTCATTATCATTCAATTAGAAAGAAGAATAAAGTTTAGGTAGACCTAAACATTATTCTTCTTTTGTACTCTCGATTTGATAATCATTGCATAAATTTAGCTGGTCGACTAATTTTATACAATATCATATCATTCATTACTGAAATACCTAGGGACTATCGTAGTTATGTTATAATTTTAAATTGAATTATTTGTGTTAACTAATTATTGCAAATTAATTTGCAATGCATTCAGCGATAATTATTTTGATTTTTCGATATAGTGAATTTATTATTATTAGCATAGATTGTTATCTCTACAATACTATGGTTAGTCGCTATATGGAAGACTGTGTTTTAGTGGCTTAAGTATAGTAAGTATTAAAAGATGAATTAGAATCTATCAATGCATAGCCTTCTATTTACGCGAATACTTGCATATTTCAAACACATTTTATTAGACTGATCTTTTACTTTATTTTAACCTTAGGGCAGATGAAAGACTTCTCCAAGCCTTTGGGAGAGCTGAAAACCCCAAGCTAGACGGATCTTTGTTATCTCATCAAACACAACGCCGTCATAATTATGTGCGGAGAATATTATGTATTTTTGAAGAAAATGTTACTTACAGTATTTTTCCTTACAGTTATAGTGCACTCTGGTTAATTCCGATAGCGCTTGGAGGTGTGTATTTGAGAAATTACTCTTCAGATAGGTACATACATTGTTATTGCTCATAATAAATTACGCGCGCACTGGGCCAGTGCCCAGAGGCCTTGTTCGATGCATTAAGATACCTATGCCATTATTAATACACGTATTAAGCCACATTTGTCGATGTATACGTCTCTATACTTGCTATTCGTCCATTCGCACCATATCTGGAATGAAACATTTAGAATTAAGAGCTCTCTATTTATTGTAATAGCGTCTCTATTGATACAGATCTTGGCCAGTTTATTTCCGTGTATAATTAGACGTTTCAATATATTGTGTAATTAGCTGATGCTCGCAACTTTGTCCGTGGTTTAAGTTTTTTTTATTTCCGGAGGAACGCCTTAATTTTCCGGGATAAAAAGTAGCCTATGTCACTCTCCGGGTCCACAACTATACCCATGCCAAAATTCACGTCAATCCGTTGCCCCGTTGCGGCGTGATTGAAGGACAAACCAGCAAACCAACAAACAAACAAACAAACACACTTTCGCATTTATAATATTAGTATTAAGTATGATGATTAATCATTTTACTTTATTATTTCCTCTTTTTCTATACTCAAAAGCATAGATTGGAAAGCGGAGACCAATCCTAAATCTATGCTCAAAAGATATTGATATTTTTTAAGTTTTAAAGGCATACCATTATGAAAGGAGGTAAGTACCTATATCATTATTAATTACATAGATCCAGAAATAAGAAACTGATTCCCTGAGCTGTGATTAATAACATGATTATTACACGTAAAATATTTTTGAATTCATTATAATTAATATCAATAACGTAATCCATCATATTAATTAAATAATTCTCGTTGGGCATTCACGAACAAGGTCATCAACGTCATTTATTCAGTCAAAAGATTATAGTTATTCACTGATTAAGCGGTGTATTAGTACCTAGTAGTAGTAGTATAGGCAGCACTTCACCCTTGAAGTTATCAAGGGTGACTGCTGCCTTTTCTTAACTTATTAAACATTTTTTTCTAAAAGAACTTAATTAATTTGTACGCATTGCAAATCAAGAATTATAATAACATTATCAAACGCACATAATAAATGACAGGAGGACACGAGGACAGGAACAGGAGGATGCGAGGAGGACAGTGACTAAGGCTACTTTTTATCCCGGAAAATTAAGGAATTCCCGTGGGAATCAAAAAACTTATTCCACGCAGACGAAGTAGCGGGCATCATCTAGTCTCTAAACTTACTTAAATACATATTAAACATTTTCGGAACCGGCAGGATTTGAACCTGCGTCTCTCTGGGAATCAGGGTGCGATTCCTAGAGTGACGCAGGTTCAAATCCTGCCGGTTCAATTTTTGGTAAGTTACTTTACAAAATTGTTATTTATAGGGTTGACATGTTCTGAAGAATAAAAACACGGAAACAAAAAAAGATCTAAAAATGATTTTATTCGAAATGCAACTTATTTTTAGCTGAAATAGCAATCATGACCACAGCACAAAAATAGAACCTGTTTCATGTCAATTAAAAGAGAATAAAGTGAAAAAAAGTCTCCGATTACCATTCCGGAGGTTTGTCAGCAACTCATACATTGGAAAAACTGGTTACTTGTCAAAACCGCCAAAACCTACTAATTAATTTTTAACATAGATATCTATGATTATTCGTTCGTAGATCATTCTGGTAATAGTAATGCTATTAAAGTTATCGTAGTTACTAGTTACATATATCTCAAATAAATACTAGAAACCTTCTTAATTCAGTGTTCAGACAATAAATAACAAAAACCGGCCAAGTGCGAGTCGGACTCGCGCACCGAGGGTTCCGTACAAACCTACAGTAAGTTTTACGATTTATGACGTATTAAAAATAAAAATTACGTTTGTTGTATGGGAGCCCCCCTTTAATATTTACTTTATTGATATTTAATTATTTATTTTGAAAGGTAATATACAAGTTAATATTCTGTGAAAATTTGAACCGTCTACCTGTTACCGTTTTTAATATTGAGCAAAAAAATACGAAAAAAACACGTTTATTGTATGGGGACCCCCCTTAATATATATATATTTTTTTAATTTTTAGTATTTGTTGTAATAGCGGCAACGGAAATACATCATTTGTGAAAATTTCAGCTTTCTAGCTATCACGGTTTATGAGATACAGCCTGGAGACAGACAGACAGCGGAGTCTTAGTAATAGGGTCCCGTTTTTACCCTTTGGGTACGGAACCCTAATAAACAGTTACCAATAATTCAGTCTCTCCCAATAAAATGCACGACTTATTAAAGTTTGTGGCATATAATTTATCTTCCAACAAGAAGTATATAAACTTATTAATCATAGGAATAATGTGGCACTACAATAAGAGTGGGATTGCATTATCGACAATGTTACTTTATGGTTGGGCATATTTTGTCGAGCGACAAACGGCGATTAAATAAATTACCTTTACTAATTATTGTCCATTTGATTTTAAAGTGATCCATTTTTATACTATTATCAGCCTTTTTCAAAATAAAATAACAGGCTTATTTCTTCTCTGCTACTTTTATGCGTTGATTTGATGAGTCAGTCAATAACTGAGGAGACGGGACTTTTCTTTCTATTGCATAAATGATAAATAAAATGATAAATCTTTATTTTATTCCAAAACCATATTACATAGTTTCTTAAAATCACCCTGGACCCCCAAACTAGAATAGCCCGTGTCTTGAGATGTTACATAATATTGACATTGTTAAACCAAAGCAGTTCTCTTTTTTTATTTTTTTTTATAGCTTGACTAGCTGATGCCCGCGATTCGTCCGCGTGTTTTAAGTTTTTGATTCCCGTGGAAACTCCTTAATTTTCCGGGATAAAAAGTTCTCCTTTTTCAACTAACCAGCCAGCCAGGTCCTCAACTAACTCATGGACAAACAGGACTCAAACCAAGCTTCAAGGTTGCTTCGTTGCGGTGTGATTGAAGGAAAAACCAACAAACAAACACACTTTCGCATATAATATATTAGTATGATGTTGCCACGGTTACTGCTGCTGCGATATGAACTTTGTATAATTTTGAATGAAGACAAAAGTTATAAAACAAAAAGTCTCTAGTATGGTTCTACGTATAGGCTGTTTAAAGCTCGCGCAACACTCTCGCACCCGATATCAGGCATCGTTCGCACGCCGCGCCCGCCCTGCCATTTATATTAGCTTTGTGCTGTACCGATCTGACATTCGCGGTTAAATGATTTTGTTACTCATTTCGTAAGCCGGAGCCCATAGCGAAACGAAAATGTGAGAAGGATTTAATATTATTCACGGTAGAGTATCGAGAAAAAGGTGATAATAAAACAATTTCGGCTGCGATGGGGGCAAAAAACCAATACCTAAGCTTTAAAAAAATTAATATATAATATTATCTTGTGTACATATAATATTTATTTAGATATAAATCCAATTTTCATTTAAGTATAGATTTGAATACTATAAATACAAAAATAAACTTTAGGTTACTACTATTACCTATTCTGTGCTTTAGGTACGAAGGTATATTGGGAGATTTGGAACAGTTTTTAGTTTTTATTTCTATCTAAAAAATTGCATCCAAAATTCAAAAAAGCTCACAAAAGTCGCAAAATTTTCAATATAGGCTTGTATTTCAAAGTTATCACCTCAATTCAGCTAAACGGCAAAACTGAGCAGTATATGTTAGAATAGATTAAACGTGATTACGAACTAGATGACGCCCGCGACTTCGTCCGCGTGGATTCAGTTTTCTAATTTCCGGGGAACTCCTTAATTTTCCGGAATTGAAGTAGCCTATGTCCCCCGAGACGTAACCTACCTCTTTACCAAATTTCATCAAAATTGGTTGATAGGCCGTTAAAGCGTAGCAGACAGACAGACACACTTTCGCATTTATGGGTAGGTACTTACTGCAACTTACTAGACTTTTTCAATTGGATTTTCAATATCACTCTGGATCAAAGTATAATCTCGCACCTCATTTTAGTTAAAATGGGATCTATACCTTAAAAATACCCGCCTGTGTTTTTGTGCGCTTTTTCTCAGGCTATAGGGCGCATGTGGAACTGTCGTAGCTTTAGTTTCACGACCCTACTAATTGGTTGCTAAACTCACAATTATTACACAATTTATTATTAAACAAAATACATTAAAATCTAAATTAAATATAAATTAAAAACTAAACATTAAAAATATCATCTATGCCGCTGCAATGAGGCAATGTGCCCAGAACGCTGGCTGCGTTACTTATTATTATTTATTTACTGTAAAAATGTGTGCGTGTTTTTTATATAAATAACTGATAAATTGTACTGCCGCTGTACCACCAACTCAAGTAAATATTACCTTTTACTTACAGAGCAAGCTTTGCTGTATTAACTTTACGAACAACACTGCTGGCACCTCCCTATTTACGTTAACATTTATGCACAATTATACCCATTATCGGATAAAACTTAAACACAACCCGTATAATAATAAACTGTACAAGAAAAGCGAACGCGGTCCGCGCGACCCTATCGCCGACGGGTTATTATTTTTCATTGTTATTGTTATTACGGCCAGCGCGCTTATTACAGAAACGTTACGGCACTTAACAAACTATTAAAGGTCTCATCTTAACGCCTTATTATTTTGATAAACGGACCGATTGTTCGAACTGTTTATAAGCCTTTTTAGAGATCCGTACATAACAAAAAAGATGCTTATTCCCGATGCAGACGATGTACCTACCTATATGTCTTTTTGTCGATTAATTTCAAAATGAAAATATAGTTCGACAAATTTATCTGACGCGGTGACGTCGCTAGTATCTATCATACTAATATTATAAATGCGAAAGTGTGTTTGTTTGTTGGTTTGTCCTTCAACCACGCCGCAACGGAGCAACGGATTGACGTGATTTTTGGTATGGGTATAGTTGAGGACCTGGAAAGTGACATAGGCTCCTTTTTATCCCGAAAAATTAAGGAGTTCCCGCGGGAATCAAAGAAACTTAAACCACGCGGACGAAGTCGCGGGCATCAGCTAGTGAAAAATAAAATAAAAACAAAAACTAAACGGTCTTAAAAATTAGTTCCAATTTTGGCCACTTTTATAATTAAATCTAAAAAATGTGCAAAATATATATATTAATAGCTATAGGCACACGCTTTAAAAACACAATCTATTATGGGAAATGAGGATAATACCTGATATTACCTACATTTCATTGTGTTCTGAGGTGGTAAGCGTTTGTCTGAAAATGGTAGGATATTTACGCCGCTCTGACCCCCGATTATGTAGGAAAATGATCAAACGGATGATTCGAACTGTAAGGAGTTAATAGATGCCTGCATGTTAAAAAGCATGCATGTACCTAATCACAAAATTCTATACATTAACTCCTTATCTAAACAGTTTGAGCATTTAAGTTTCAAACTTTAAAATGATAACGAATTTCTCAGACAATTAGGCTTCCAAATAGTAAAAAAAATCATTGATTTAGATCAATATGTCACCTACAGTACTCTTCGCCATTGCGGTGTATCATGCTTTATTTCGATAGTAAAGTATTAATATAATATGTATAAGCAATTATTAACAATATTTACTTATTATTAATATACGGAATCACCAAGCCGCGAAGACCGCTCGCACATGACAATCTTTTCTCAGCTCGGATAGGAAGTACCGTTTTGTAACAATGAAGTTGTATAAGCGGCGTGTAAAAACAGAATACTGATACCAATCAGTGACTGGACACTTTAGTACAATAATTAAGATGGTAACGTCTTTATATATACGGTTACGGTCCCACTGCGAGAGTTCTAAGATTTGGAGTTCTGCTTTCCGCGTTCCACCGTAATTAGGTATGCGATAGCACACTCCAACTCCAAACAGTTTTGGATAGAAGCAGGCGTTACTTTGCGGAAGTCCATGATTATGAAGGAACTTGAAATTTAATTTGCTATAATCCGCAACAATAGGGAAATATATGTGGTACAGTGTATCTTGCACTTGCAGCTTGCAATATTCACCACACCACATAAATCTTCCAAATTATTATTCTCAACGTACGTTCCGGTTATTTGCCTATTGTTGCGGATTATAGCAAATTAAATTTCAAGTTCCTTCCAAACAGTTTAACACCACTACCACTACAGCCCATTAATGTCCCACTGCTGGGCATAGGCCTCCACTCTCATAAGAGAGAGGGAATTAGAGCTTAGACCCACCACGCTGCTCCAATGCGGGTTGGCGAGCTTTAACGGCTATTATCATGTTACTGATAACAACCGGGACCGACGGCTTAACGTGCTCTCCGAGGCACGGGGGTAAAACACCGCCAACTTCCTAACTCCGAGCTAGTACCTACTGAGAATTTCTAGTCAGAAAAACTACTCAATTATGGCCCGACCCGGGACTCGAACCCGGGACCTCGTCGGCTGCAGTCGAACATGCCAACCACTAGACCAACGAGGCAGTCATTATTTTACATAGTATTTTGTGTTATATAAGCAAAGATTTTTTGAACTCTTTGGTTTGAAGGCGATCACATGGTTACAAAACCACAGAAAGAGCGAAAGCCCGCAAGCAAACCCACTCTTATACAAAAGCAACCCTTAGCAAAGCTTACTAAAATCCCAAGCTCTAAATATATTGCTAACCCTTTCACAATTCTTCGTGTAGAAAAGGATAACACCAGATTTGTACCTGTCAATTTAAAGATTAGTAAGATCTATATCATCCGATCAATCTCCTTCGTGTTTTCTCCAAGCAAAGTAAATTGTGCTGTGCTGGCACAAACAAAAGCCACACAACAACAACAACAATCTATATGATTAAAGATATTATGGTTAGTGTTGATACTGGAAAGCAGAACTCTAGATCTCTGGCAGTGGAGTAGTAGCCTAAGATAGTAACGTCTTTATGTCTACGTGTTAGGAATTTATTTAACAGTAATGTTACATTCCGATTATAGCGTCATCGCGTCTGATTAATATTTTGGATATTTGTTTAGTTGCGAACATACAATAGAACAAAGAACAACAAAGTGTTTATATTAAACTATTTAAATTAACTTTTTGCAATGATATTTCTCGTTTTTTTGGTTCTGAGGCCTGATTGTATATGAAACTTTGAACTTTCAACCTATGAACTTCTTACATAGTTCGATTTATTTATTATCCGTTTACGTTTACGATTTTCTTAGACAATAGCACTACTGAAACTGAAAGTTTTGAAATTATACACAAATATTATAAAACCTTGCACAGTGCATAAAATGGTGAAAAGCTGCATTTTTTTTTTGCCGTTTCTCAACCTACCTACAACCTACTTTATTCCTATGATAAAAATAGTTAAAACCAATTAAAAATCTACGTATTATAATTAATAATAAATGCGTGAATATTTAAATTAAAACTACAATCCTTTTAAGAGGTTAAAGCATACCGAAAGTGTTAAAGATGAAGTAGGTATTGTAACTTGTAAGAGGTCGAGATGGCAATCAGGTTGCATTGCTTGCGAACGTAGGGTAAAACAACCACTCTTCGTTCTTTAACTAAGTACAAATATTAACTTAATCACTTTAGCAGAAATCCATTCTCAGAATATAGTGATATTGGTGGCTCACAAACCCCAAATCAATCGGATTATTATGTTGATGGAAACTATATTCAAAATCTTAACTTGAGACATTTTTAACGTTTATGAAATATGCTTTTTATTGACTCCTAGCCTTTTTCTTCCATCCACATCCTGCACGACTGCACACTTTCACTGGACGTTAGTCTGATTGATTCTATCCCACAACGTAATAGCTCTCGCCGCCATAATTCAGAATCATACCGGAAGCAACCAAAATTTCGCGTTCATGAACGTTATTACGTGACGTATTACGTTCACTTACCAAATCGTAGGGAGGTGTCAAATCACTGTTTGTATACATAATGACAGATTTACCTTAACGGTCATGTCACTTTAATTCTACATTTTAGCTTCAAAGATTACATATGACCTACACAAAAGCGTTTAGTGATTTCACGGAAATGGGTGTCTTTACCCTATTCGTACGTCTGGGTACCAATCATGTAAGAATGTCCGATCAAAACGTTAAAGTTCGTCGTCAAAGTTTATAAACCATAACGGCATTAAATTAGAGCTCAATTTCGTGTATCCATTCTTATACGTTCGAGTATCGTTCATACCTAAACGTAAAAGAATGGGCAGACGAAATTGAGCTCTAATTCAATGCAGTTATGGTTTATTTTACTTTGACAAAAATCTTAAACGTTTGATGAACAATTCTTACGTAATAGGGGGGCTGGTCACGATGCTGATCGCAGCCCTGTAATTGTTAAATCATTTAAGACGATACGGGAGGGCGGTTTCCCCCATACAATCGTATTAGTCTGTTTTCTCCGTGAATAATTACAATAGAGAAAATATTTTTGCACTATAAAATTTATACGAGTCCGTGCCATGTCCCTATGTTTTGCTTTTTTCAATAAATTAATAATTTTAAGAATTTGGAACCTTCAAAAATTGCAAAAAATGGCCCAGTTTTCGCGTCATCATAAGATATCCCGCATATAAATTTGACGAATATAATCAAAAAAAGAAAAACATACCGACATAGCCTGAGTCCTTCTTAAATTGTTCTTGAAAAAAAAATTAAAATCGGTTGTGTTTTGGAGGAGGAAACAGAAAAATACGAGAGTAAGAATTCGACTGTTTTTCATAGGTATTATCGGTCCAAGTTGCAGTTGTCCCTATCGGTGTTATGGAATTCTATTCGAGGAGCAGCGCGACGGCAATATAATTGTTCAATACCTATTCTCAAAGTTTCCCGTTCATCCCATATCCTCTTAACGTAAAATATTTCTTAATACGTTTAAAACGCGCGGCCTGGGCGTGAGATATGAATTGTAATTAGCGTTCGGCTCGCCCTTTGTAGCACTTTATGGGCAAGATGGTATTGCGTAGAGCTTTCTTTATTCATGAAGTATCAATTATTGGATCCAATCCAAATGTAAGGGGTCAGATTTTATTTTATTCCAAAACAATTTTAGTCCAAATCTGGGTGACCTGGTTTTTTTTTGGTAAATCGTGTTTTTTGGAAATTATATTTACTCGGACATTTGGACTCGAACCGGAATCTTCTAGTTTCGAGACCGACTTGTTTCCCACCTGAGCTAACATTATAGATGATGGCGAAATTTGCCTTCGTATTCTAATGATATTGCAGCATTTTTTCATTGCCAGAAAACACGGACAAAACGACATTTTCTAAAAATGAATCCTAGCTAGATCGATTTTTCGCCCCCGAAACCTCCTGCACACTAAATTTCATGAAAATCGTTGGAGCCGATTCGGAGATTCAGATTATAATCCTCTCTTGTGCGACGCCCAAGGATTGATGCATCGGCGTAAGTTCTTTAAGAGTTCCCGGGGCCCCTTATTATGAGCTGAGGACGGTCACCGGGGGGGTTTTAGTGGGTAAAAATCCCACATAACCCGATCGCATGTGGTCGGGTATCTATGGAAGATTTCCTCCCCGTTAACAAAAAAAAAAAGGTGGACAGACGATCTCAAGCGAGTAGCTGGGAGCCGCTGGAAGCTCGCCGCACAAGACCGTATTCTGTAGAGATCTATGCAGGATACCTATGTCCAGCAGTGGACGTCTATATACGTTGAGACAACGCGGTAAAATACCTATCAAAATAACTGCGCGGACGCAGTCCAAGCGCAGACTGCGACTGACAGTTGGTACAATTAAATTAGCCTTTCCAGCCTTGTGCCTTGAAGCCCGCGCCCGCCGATGACTTCATTAGCTTTGACTAGTAATTGAATGTTTTGTTTATTGCTAATTACCTACCCGGCATTGCGAATGGCGATGCCAAGTACAGTGATCAACAAAAATATGCAACAGTTTTTCCCAGCTTAAAAGCGAAAACGCACTACAGATCGGACAGAACAAATTGTCCGCGGGAAACGTCCGCGTCGGAGGGGAAGTGTGTTTTGTCCGGTTGCCTAGTGTGCTATATAAAAGTGAATTACGCGGACAATTTGTCGGCTAACCTTTCAATGAATAAAATAATTCACACTTACTAAAATTATAAATTAAAAATATCTATTGTTGTCACTTTTTGTGGCCCAAACGCTTTACCGATTCTCGCGAAATTAGGTGAGACAGCATGTATACTGGAGCCGTACTTTTTCAAACTTCCAAAATGGAGAAGTTATTCTTATTCTGTTCGGCGCGTATTATTTTTGTTTAGAAATTTTCTACCACCACTGTACATTTAAATCGTTTCGCGGTTTATATGAGACGTTAACACCGAAGTAGGTTGTAACTTAAGATATTAGGGTCTGTATTTTAATGAAATTATATTACGGAGTGGTCTTACTAAACATGTTTATAAAACTGGTATACTTACACATTATATATACGTTTTAATTCAATGTTATAAGGACTTGTTCATGAAATTCAATTCAAGATTTTATAGCTATAATTCCTAGAAATAATTAAATGATATCTTATATCAGTAAAATAGCATAAATTACATACATTTTATACAATTTAATTATATTTTATAATACTACTATTTTATTTCTAGGGAAAAAGCCTCTTTCCTTCCCCGGGATACAACCTATCTCTATTCTAAATTTCTTTAAAATCAGTTGAAAAGATGGGCCATGTACACAGACAGACAGACACTCTTTCAAATTTATAATATTACCTAGTATGGATTACGCAAAAGAAAAAATTGGGTCAAATTCAAACAGCTGTGTAAAAGACTTCAACGCGTCCCTTGCCTCGTTGATTTTAGTATGCTGCATAATGCATGAAGTTGTAATATTAATATGAACTAACAGTTATTGTTTTCTTTTTATTAAAACAAATTCTTAGAGAATAGATACTTTAGTACATTTACAATATATACTTACCTATTTTTCGGTTTATTTATCCAGCTCCCAGCATGATGCAGCTACATCGAGCTACATTCATGAAGTCAAATTATACAGATGAGGGGAAAAATTAAAGGCCATAATACCAGAGTGAACGACTACATAATAATGTTAAAATTCTTGATATTTATTGTAGGTAATGCATATATGCTTAAGCTTCGCTTTATTTCGGACAGTTTCCTTGGAGCTAATATACCTACTTAAAATACAGTAGTAGTATATTAGGTTCAATTCAAATTGTTTCATTTCGTATGTATCCATCATCATTCTGTAATCATTCAACAAAGCTGACGTATCGACGAATCGGTACACAATAGTTTGAAATAATCGCTCGTCATTCGTGAGTTTATCCTTATAGAGGCCTTATTGATTACAACAACAGTATCGATTAGTTCTCGGAACGCTCTTTGTAAAGGATCTTTGTTATGAAATACTCAAGATTTAATCGATATGACATCGGCAATCTATTCGGTCGTTTATATTTATTTGTATTGTAATTGAGATTGAGCAATGAACAAGTTTTGTTTGTCAAATGGCGGGGCATCCTCAGGGTACATGGATTGAATAGTAGGTACGTACATAAGCCTATTACAGGCTGTTTATATAGTGTATATAATATTAAAAGGTATGTATATAAATATCGTTGGGAAACGTAATACATCAGTGATTTCCTGAATCCTCTAGGGATTGCACAAAATCCTATGTTTTACATTAAATTATGAAAATATGGTTGGCTGTATTGATAGTGCAAAAAAATCCTTATATAGGCATCCTGTGTTATTTTCTAGTATATGTTATAAAATACTCATGTACTTATAATCTGTAAAGATGTTGTTTAATACAGTTTTTCAATGAAAAAGAGAATATACGAGCCAAAACTGTAATTTTATACTAAACTTTTTCTACTCTTCTTATAAATACTCATTGAGATAGAATAAGTATTAGGAAAGACATTAAACAATTATAATGTACTTTTACTATTTAATCTCTCTGGGTATAAACTATAGAATAAAATAACCAATAACCACTTTTTTGTTTAAAAGAGAAGTTTAAACAATATTTATTCAATAAAATTATACCTGACGCGGTTCGTGGCGGTACACAATACCGACGGTACGGACCACGACTCAGTTCACGGATAATTTGTATGAGGCGATAGTATCTTAATTACATTCAGCTTCAATTTATTAAACGCGAGAGTTAACGTTATCTGCGGACGTCTACTTAACGCCTCACGAGGTTCTTCGGCAGGCGGTACGGACGCGTATTGACTAACTACGTTTAAATTAATATATTATTAATTGAAATTTTAAAAAACCCTACACATTGAAGTTCCTCGCATCCCCACAACATCTAGAAAAGAGCTGATGATCTTCAAGCAGCTGACCAGATTATCTTGAATCATAGCTAACAAAAAAAAACAAAATCGGTTCATCCGTTTGGGAGCTACGATGACGCAGAATAAACAGATATACAAACACCGCTCTTTTTGTATCGGAGGTTAAAAACAGCTGATCGATTACGGTTAAGTTACGCCTACAGTGTAATTTGCTTCTAATCGCTTGATACTCTTTTGCTATTGGTCGAAATCCATTGACGCAGCCAGAACCATAATTTCAGCCAATCAAAATAATTAAGATTGGAGCAATGATTGGACGCAGGCAGCCTTTCTCGTTCAACCAGCGGGTATTTTAGGACAGCAATTAAACTAACTTTAAAAAGTAAAAACAGGGAATCAGCTTATTAAATCAAGAATATGAATTTAATTGTCTAAAACTTAGGAATTACTCAAGGAAAAATAATGAGGAAAAACTACGGTAATCTATCTCTGTGCCAAATTTCATCTAGATCCGTTCAGCCGTTCGGGCGTGATTGAGTAACAAACCTCCATCCATACATCCATACTTTCGCATTTATAATATTCCAAACTTTCGCATTTATAATATTTATTTGATATTTTTTTCCGTTTTCCTTTTTTTCATTGAAAATTCAAGGCCAATTGTTTCGTTTTTAAGCTCTATTTATGAAAACGAGAAAAATACAACACACATTGCCTCAACGCCTTTATCGGCTAGCACAAAGGTGAATCGTAAACCTCGAGGTGAAAATAAAACCACTCACCGACGAACGAGGTGTGAAACTGTCACGGAGTGATGACTCCATTATTAGCCGGCTGAATAATAACATGCAGATTTGTTCATCTCTTCTGTAAGTATAGTCTGTTTTGAGGTATTTAGGTAAAACTACGCGTCACCCGCGTAGCTTTAGAAGAAGAAGAAAAAGTAAATAAATCTCAGAAACCTCAGCAAATTCTTTGATAGGAAGTAAACTTACATCATCATAACTTTCTCTACATTTTTATTTAAAGCTCAAGAAACACTAGAAGTTCCCGTTTATTAGCCTCTACTTATTAAAAGTTTAAATTAACTAGAATTAAAATTTTACAGTTTCTAGGTAAATTAAGTCGCGGTCATTTACAGTCAGTTTAAATCAGTCGGTTTCGAAACAAGTGTTAGTTCCCTCGTGATAGAATGATTACAGTTAATAGTAACCGGGCGTCGGAGATGTCTTACTCTCAGTAGGGTAAATGCTACTATACTCGGACTGTTCCCTCTTCTCTCGGACTCGGAATATTTAAAAATAACTAATAAGGATTTTAATTTAGATTTTAATATACCTTGTATAATATTATTTTGTTAAATTAATTTGTTCCAAAAAAAGGAATAAATGTAAAAATAAATAATAAAATTAATAATTTAATTTTACTTTCTTCCTAATGGGCAGGTTTCCGTATTAAAACTTCCAGTTGGAGGTATGTTGTAAGTTTTTACATCTTATGATTAACGGGAATATTATTATTAAGTCATCAAATGCAGGCCGGTGATCATTTGCACGAAAAATTAAGCAATCAATCGAGGTTAAAGGTCTTGCTATGTGATTAATATCAACTAGTAGTTTGGACTGGTCGTCATCATCATCTCAACCCTCGCATCAACTGGCACGAACTCGGGGTCTCCTCTCAGAATGAGGAAGTCATGGCCTCCATGCTTGACTACTTTAGATACCACAGGCTAGCAGTCTTGACACACCTTTAAAAAAATATGGAAATCTCTACGGCGTACCTGCTTAATTTCTCACTATAATATGAAACCCGGCCTCCTTGATTAATTATCGGATCGGTTGAAGTTTTACGCCGTTTTTTCAATTGCCGAAACGACACTGATATAATTATCGGCTACAACACGCGGGGCATATACATTATCAGCGATGATATATTGGTGTCGTGTCGGTCAGTAAAACAGTGTCATATGGAACTCCATACATTTCAGTGCCCCGATATTGGTAAGTCTTTATCGGCCAAAGCTTTAACCGTTATCACTGCACTGAGTTGGTGATAGTATCCTTTACCCTGAAATTCTTATCCCAGCGGGGTGCGCGCGCGCAGCGGGACGCCTCGTTATTAGCACCTCGCGGTTCAAAGCCTGCCGCCTCCCCCTCCCGCCGCGCCGCGCGCCCCGCGCGATCTGTCAGTCTGTCAAGTCGAATTAGGTAAGTGAAATAATTTTAATTACGATAAAGGAATTGCTCTCACGAGTCCGAATTGAGATGTTTTGCATTTGGTGTTACTTATTTATTTTTGGTTTATTTCATTTGATATCAGGTTTGGCTTTTGATATTACATTTAGAAGGAAATTAATCTTTATTTACACTGATAGATTTGTAAAAAGAAAGCGAACTTGCAAAATTTTTATCATATTTTGATCTCTGGTTTAGATAGGTTGAACGGAATAGGTATATAAAAGACCCCGGTCTATAATAGGTCAGTTAGTATAAAAAGACAAAACAATTGATATTTTGATTAGGCTTTTATTGTCCCATAACCACGAGTTCTGATTGGTTGATAGCTCCGCCCCTCGCACAGGGCGGGCGTATGCGCATGGAAATTCAGAACAATGATCGAGCATTTTAATTAATCTATACTAATATTATAAATGCGAAAGTTAAAATGGATGTATGGATGTATGGATGTATGGATGTTTGTTACTCAATCACGCCCCAACGGCTAAACGGATCTACATGACATTTGGCACAGAGATAGATTATAGTCTGGAATAACACATAGGCTACTTTTTATCCTGGAAAATTAAGGAGTTCCCGCGGGAACCGAAAACCCTCGATCCACGCGGACGAACTCGCGGGCATCAGCTAGTATAAAATAAAGGAAGGATTAATGTTACAAAAAGGAGGCATTAGTGTGTCTTACTACTTGCTCTTGGGAAGGTGTGTCTTTCTGACTGCTACGCTTTCAGTTTCAGTCCATCTGTTAAACCGATATTGATGTAATTTGGTACAGATATTGGTTGTATCCCGGGGAAGGACAACAAGCCATTTTATCCCGGAAAATTAAACAGTGCCCACGGGAATCAGCAAAAACCTTAATCAACACTGACGAAGTCGCGGGTATAATTTTAGTATCAAAGTAGCTTTTGCCCGCAGTTTCGCTCGCGTTAAGTTCGATTTTCACACAAATATTAAAGCCCTATTTAACCCCCTTAGAGGTTGAATTTCCAAAAATCCTTTTTAAGCAAATGCGTACGACATAATAGATCTGTATGCCAGCCCGATCCATCCACTGGATGGATCGGGCTGGATACGATGAGTAGGCTGGATAGGATGGGTAAACCTCTGGGTTTGAGCTGTGCGTTGATAGATCAGTCAGTCAGTGACCTTTTCCTTTTATATATTTAAATAATATTATTGGGTTCTGTATGATATGGATGATTCTGGATTCTGGTTTCCTTCAAGAAAGTTTTTCAAAAAATATTCAATGTCAGTCTAGTTACAGAAATCGTCCATTTACAGTTTTATAACCATAAAATTATGATATATATACATGTTCGGCACATGTAATTACACTGAAGAACATAGACGTGCGTTGAAGTCTTAAAACGAATGGAACAGAGAAAGTTAACAAATTCAAATAAATGAGTTCACTCACGAAAGGGCAATAACATTCATAGCGCGACGACTAAGGACTCACATGACTGCCATGTAAGTCCTTATTTGTAATTGCTCTGAGATATAATGGACGTTTACGAAATTGAAACACAGCGGCCTCTTTGCGGATCATTCTTATTTACAGCCGTTTCCACAAATCGCACTGGGCCCTTTCTTATTCCTTTGTTATTTATAAAGCTGTCAATTTTCTGGAGTGCTTACTCTTGAAAACGATACGATGCCGTGATACGTTCCGGTACGATGCTGTGTAGAAACCTATTAGGGCCTATGGGTTTAATTTAACTGCCATGGCCCATGCTCCTAACCATAAGGTGCAGATCGCAGTCAAGGCCTAACTTGTAGGGGATAAAAAAAATGATTCTTGATTTTGACGATCTTTGTTGTGACTTTCGAGTTGTCTCTATGTCATTATGGTTTAATTCAATTCAAATGTTCAAAATTTGAAACTTAATTTTAATATTCAATTCAAATGTTCAATTCAAATGTTCAAAATTTGAAACTTCAGTTTAATGTGAACTTATAACCAAAAATTTATGTTGCCATCATAATACAAATGACTCCAAACTAATCATTGTTAAACCACATAATATAGTAAATTACCACCAAAATATTAACCACGTTTTAATTACATTACAATACTTAATAGAACCTAGGTGGACAAACATGCATATTATGTTCTATGCAAACCTTACGTAACTTGAAATTTTGGCAAATAATATAGTCTTTTTCAAACAAGATTTGGTGATCATTCAAATAAGTACTATTAAATCCAAACACGGTTTATCCATTTTAATACTTTAATTCAGCAACTATTTACACAGACACACGTCAATAGCGATACGCCATAGTCATCGCTCCCCCAGAGCAGTGTTGCCACTCTACAAAACCAAAACAGGGATACCATACATAAATTGTATTTAACTTTCAATCTAACAGTTCGGTCATCCTGACTCAAACTTCGTCCCGAAGTATACATAATTTGAACACCTTATTAAAATCACGATGATTGCTGATGCTACTCTGCCATTTGTAGTATTAACGCTGGTCTTTAACGCCTGAGACCCCAAATGTTAAAGCACTGGCATTATAACCCTTAGCCAAATACAGTTGCAGATAACAAGACTATGTTTTAGGGTAAAAGAGCATCAGTCTCCATCGTCTTTTCGCGTTACAAAACATCACCTAATAAGTAAATATGAATTTATCACCCATGACACATCTCATCATATTATTCTAACTCTGGTGAATTCACGTGTAGCAAGATACTGAAGTAACTGAATCGCCATATTTCACAAACAACAAAAGCTTCCTACACATATTAATTTTGTAAACATAACCTTATTCAGAAGTAGCTTTCCAGCATTACACAGAGTTTTCCGTTAATTACCCAAAAACATGATGTTTAATAACTTTGCCTTACTTACTTTAGTTAACTCAGTGCAATTTAATGACAATTAATCTTTAGGTATTAATCAGTGAAATGGGAGAAACTAACTCTGTCTGGTCTATACCCTCATACACTTGCTTACTCTTAACACAATGTTTCAATTCTATAAGTGCAATTTGTAACAATTTCGACATTCTCACGGAGATGAGACCACAATCATTTGATTAAATGATAGATAAGATTCTTATAGTCTACTGGTGCTAATATACACCTATAATTAATTCTCCTATGAGTATACTCATGTTCACTTTGTTACTTTCCAGAATGGTTATTATTACTCATTCATTACACTTAATTATACTTTCCTCTTTACACATGGCATAAATGACATATACCTTCTCTGTAAGCCTTAGCCAGGCTAGCTTATGTTACAATTCACCTCCAGAACTTTATCTGACAATCGGTTACAATTGGTTACAAAACTCAATAAAACCCGAAGACCTGAGCCACGTTCTCTATAATGAGCCATTTTGTATATTTTGCACATGCTCCATCTTTTGAGCAAATCTCTACGTTCCTAATTTCATTTGAAATGTTGAAGTTTCAAAAGCACCTTATTCCCACCGGAAGAATAGATTTACCTTATACCGTGGCCCTGCATTGTATTGTTCGTTTTAAGTTAACACAACAGGCAACTCAACTGCCCGGTACTGCCTTCATCAGCTCTTGCCAAATTTCAACGTTTCGTAAAACCGAACTCAAATGTTGATACTATTCAATACAACATACCTTGGCATCTGCTTGGTAACTTATATCATTTTGATTTGTGCAGTCGTGATAGTGTGGTGAAAACGTATATAATATAATATAATATAATATCATAATATAAATATAATAAAATGTTAACAAAATATAAATGTGTAGTAGTGTACCTACTTGGTTGTTCAATATTTTGGTAATTTACTTTTCACTGTTCCTCCTCAATCTAATTATGGTATTCATATCACTTTTATGAATGAATATCCCAAGGAACATCATAGAGCGAGTCTCTTTACAAGATAAGTAAATCTCTTTACACGATATTTTGTTACATCGCTCAACCTGCATAGAAATATTGTTACTCTCACATGAATCTTAGTGAACTCCAAATGGCATCAAAACATAACACCGATATAAATCGCGTCCCGTAACTTGACCCAAAATGGCGGTCGTCTGCGCAGTTACATCGTACTACAGAACTATGGTATGGAACGTATGGTAACGTGCGGCCCCTCGCGGCGCACCTCATAACGCACATCATTTGACACCCGAAATGTGTTACTGTGCATAGCTCAACTTACGCGGCGGTTATATTACTTGTTTGCCACTCAATGCCTCGCATTTAAAACAATAGTTGACATCAGTGGATATCATCTGCGTATTTTACAGACCTATTAAGCCTTTATGTCACCTAACCGTGACACTCACTGAACATCATCATCATTGCGCTTTCGCCTGAAAGCGGCTGAAAAGCAGAAAACAGCTGTTTTGCTACTTAAATATTATCATGCCCCCAACGGCGAGTAATAGATTACCTGTACTAATCTGGCTAGCCCCGTGGGCAATTTACCTAGGCTTTGCTTTATTTTGCAACTCTCGCTACCGGAAATCGAAACGTAGCAGCCCCGCAGGCTAGACTTTCGAAGTCTACTGGCACCATGGCCCCTATTTTCCACACCAGCGATATATTCAAAATGTTGTAACATATAAGAGGTACGGAAATAACTTACATGAGCGGTGAGCCCCACGGGCAAGAAACAACCACATGAGTTATGCGGTCAGCGTACATGAGCTCCACTGGTAACTTATTAGTGATTCGCCATCTGCTCATCAGAATCCGCTAGGCTTTACATCCCAGCCCCGAGGGTGCTAATGTCCACACTTGAAAGTATATCATATAAGCCCCGAAGGCGAGGTGTGTCGCCCCGAAGGCAAGGTTCATCGGCCCCGAAGGCAAGGTTCATCGGCCCCGAAGGCAAGGTTCATCGGCCCCGAAGGCAAGGTTCATCGGCCCCGAAGGCAAGGTTCATCGGCCCCGAAGGCAAGGTATGTCGGCCCCGAAGGCGAGGTATGTCGGCCCCGAAGGCAAGGTTCGTTAGCCCCGAAGGCAAGTGCATTGGCCCCGAAGGCAAGTGCGTTGGCCCCGAAGGCAAGTGCGTAGGCCCCGAAGGCAAGTACGTAGGCCCCGAAGGCAAGTCCATTGGCCCCGAAGGCAAGTACGTAGGCCCCGAAGGCAAGTACGTCGGCCCCGAAGGCAAATACGTAGGCCCCGAAGGCAAGTCCATTGGCCCCGAAGGCAAGTACGTAGGCCCCGAAGGCAAGTACGTAGGCCCCGAAGGCAAGTACTTTGGCCCCGAAGGCAATTGCGTTGGCCCCGAAGGCAAGTGCGTTGGCCCCGAAGGCAAATGCGTAGGCCCCGAAGGCAAGTGCGTAGGCCCCGAAGGCAAGTGCGTAGGCCCCGAAGGCAAGTACGTAGGCCCCGAAGGCAAGTACGTAGGCCCCGAAGGCAGGTACTTAGGCCCCGAAGGCAAGGTGCGACAACCACAACGGCTAACTGCCCTTTACTGAAAAATAATTTAAATTATACTGAAGGCAGTCTGTGTAAAGTAGCCCCGCAGGCATGTGCTGTAACACATAACACATAATATAACTCCTCAGGCATGTTCTATCAGCTGTGTGCCCTGCAAGCTGATCCGTTACGCAGTAGGCATACGCTATACGTACTGCAGCCCCTTAAGGTATGCGCTCTGTAGGCCCTTTAGGCATATTTTGAAACTGACCAGTAGCCCCGCAGGCATATGCATGAATTGGCACTGAAGCCCCTTAGGCGTGTCTTACCACTGTGCCATAGGCCCCTGTTAGGCATTTCCCTGAAACTAATCTGCAACCCTGCAAGTCAATGTATTAGTGTGTACTGAAGCCCCTAAGGCATGTCACATTTACTGTTCTGTACCCTGTACTGTTCTGCCGTGCAGCCCTGCTGGCATATGCGTTAATTTGTATGAAAGCCCCTTAGGCATGTGACATTTACAGTAAGTGTACCCCACTTTAGGTATTTAGCTAAAACTGATGCCCCTCAGGCATGTGACATTTACAATAAGTGTACTTCATCTTTAGGTATTTTCCTAAAGCTGACCCATTGCCCCGCAGGCATATTTATTTCTATTTTGTTTTTATCTCAACAAAAATCAAACCAAAATATCACAAATGAGTCACTCCCAAAATACCGTTATGTTCTCATATTATACACCCTGTTCATCTCCACCATATGAATTATTTGCAATATTATCATTACCGGTCCACCAGTACCATTCCACCCCGACATCCTCTTTATGTTATTTTTCTCCAGAGTAACATTTAAGTCTTTATTCAACAGCCGGGCTTTAGCTCCCAAATTCATAAGAAACAATTTTACTCTTCTCAGACCAGGGCGCGTTTGGAACCCTCGTAACATTAGTTTTAAGATACCTATGTTAATCATCACCACCACGTCTTATACTTTGTATACTTGACGTTCATTAAGTGTACTGTGTAAGTACCTACTTTGAATAAATATATTTTGACTTTGACTCTTTAACTATAAAAGTTAAATCTTAAACTTTGCATCATTCTTGTAACTCCTTGCACCACATAAGATGACTGTATATAAATCTCCTTGCACTAAAAGGTGCCATTGCCTTTTACAAACTTGCCAATCTCCTTTATTTTCCCTCTAAACAAAAATGATAATTTTCCATTGTCAAAAATTTGGCATCCTCCTTTATTTTTCCTCTAAACAAAATGATGACTTTCCTTTTGCAACAATGGAAATTCTCCTTTATTTTTTTGCCAATTATCCTTTTTGACTAAAGAGTCATCATCCATTACAATTAAATTGGAATTTACCAAAATTACCACTTAGTTCTTTTTGCATTTATTTGCTAACATGACTGCAAGATATGCGACCCGGACTCGGCCCATATGTTATATAGACATCATTCCATACCATTGTTATTCAAGGTGCAGGTTAGGCAACCACCATAACATAATATGCCACTAGCTTTTGGTCTTGGCCAGAGAACATTGCGAAGACCACACTAAAACTCAAGAATTAATTTATTAATTACACCCGTAAAATTAAAAAATATTATTATCATGGCAAAACCTCGGCTATCTTAACAGACATTAGCCTGTACACAGCACCATAACCATGGTACCCCAGGTGTGAGTACAATCACTGATGTGATATCTCTCTTTTCCTTCAGTCTCTCCGCATAATAAGAAATCATATGCTCTATCAGGCAATAAAGCACACCGCTCCAAACAGCCACTGTGCAATACTTGAGACAGACAACACACTTATTATTAAATACCAACTTCAGTTGAACCGGGTCTCAAAACCTGTCATATCACCATCATAATTCACACCCAAATCCGCTAACCCATTCTTCATCCAGGCAGATTTGATATTATTTCAATTCACATTTTCCGAACAAAGGTACCTATCTATGCCACCCAATCTTTATATATAATGTACTTACTCAATTATATACTTTAGCCCTTCAAACATGTATAGATCTGATATTATTCATACTAAACGGCTAAACTGTAACTTACTTATTATTTTAACTGGGTATCCGTTCACTCTACAAATGCAATTTTCACTTGTAAGGACCTTTAATGGGTTATACTTGCTTTAATGGAATGTATAATATTACAGTTACTTTTGACCTCTGTTCATTTACTCAAACAATATTAGGTATATATGATTCACATAACTCTCAGAATAAATTGAATATTCACTATCAATTTAGGTACAAGATTATCAATTAAACTAATTTCCAACTAAATAAATTAGTAAATACCTCTTCAATAAGTTACATAATACTTATACCATGTTATGTAGTCGACCAACTACCATACCAACCTATTATAGCTTTGACTTAACTCTTTAAATATCTCATAGGTAGATCATGTTATGAACTACCTACCAGTGTAATTCACTATGATCTTTCACATAAAACTTAGATACTTAAGTACTTAATGTAAGCAAGTACAACCTGCAAGTACTTACTTATCTCCCTCTGTAGGTATGATCTATCTATTTATTATACTAGTTATCTTTAGACCTTTAGCCCGCCAACCCGCATTGGATCAGAGTGGTGGGTCTAAGCTCTAATTCCCTCTCTCCTATGAATGTGGAGGCCTGTGCCCAGCAGCGGGACGTTAATGGGCTGTAGTCATAATGGTAGATACCTTTATAACCTTTAATCATTTCTTTCAAATAAATATTTTAATAAACTCACCGTTTCCATGTACCCTACACACAGTACCACTAGGTAGGTCTCTCTCCAGGCACTTTACATGCTGAATGGAATTGATATAGTAGTAAAACCTCATACCTCATTGACCTTTGGTAATTTGTATGCAAGTACTTGATAAGTACTAACTATTCCATTGATACCTCTTTTTAAGTTTTCCATGCCAACTTTCCAATGCAATTCCGATTGCCAACCCACGTAGGTATTTATGTACTTACGATCATTTCACAATACGAGTTGTAGCACTCATTTATCCTTCTTGTATTTTATAGTTCAACCTTCCGTCATGACAACAATTAATAATTCTTTTCTTTTTTTTGCTTCACGTATTACGTCACGGTCATGGCGTCATAACATCTTGAATTACAATTTGTACCATTTTCAGGATAGGTCCGGATAAACAATTAATTAGCACGTGAAATACATTATCCCTCTTCTGAGATATTAAATCCAAACACGGTTTATCCATTTTAATACTTTAATTCAGCAACTATTTACACAGACACACGTCAATAGCGATACGCCATAGTCATCGCTCCCCCAGAGCAGTGTTGCCACTCTACAAAACCAAAACAGGGATACCATACATAAATTGTATTTAACTTTCAATCTAACAGTACATAGGTACTTACATTTGGTCTTCAAATATATTTTTTGTTATGAAAGTTTAAGGTGTGGAAGTTTGGCGGTAGCTAAAAAATACCTATTGGTAAATCCTATTCATTTTTAGGTTCTATGGATCTTCCAAATTTCGAAGGACACTCCCAACAGAAAGGCTTGAAGACTCAAAGTAATAGAAGACTGTAGACCAAGCCATGAGACCACTAAAGAGAAAACATCTTATTTTTGTGTAGATTACAGATTTGCATTTTTGCCAAGTGATTTACTTTTTGATCGGAGGATCAAATTATAGTCAGATACGTTATCAAATTGTTTAATTCGTTTAGTTAGGATGTTAGTTTGACAGTAAGTACCTATAATATAACGATGCAGGATTTCGAAATCGCCTTCAAGAGTAAGCCCATCACATCAGGTTAAAGTGGAAAGAAGCGCAGATGCTCTGACGGTCGTAACTCGTGAAAAAATCGTTACCGACCTCGAACCGGCGCGAGAGGGCCGACGCGCATTAAATTATTATGATTTATGTGTTTTAGTTGAGCGGCCGAGTTCACCACCTTAATTATACGTGAGGCATAAGTGTATAGGCCACGGCATAACGAACAATGCAAGATGGCTGGTTTGTCTTCGGACAATCCTCTCCCTTGTTCAACTACTGTCGATTACGGTTTTTGAGATGAAATATGATCGGGATAGCTACTTGCTATACATTCTTTCTCACGCTTCCTAATTTATCTGTCGAAATTAGAAGGATTTAAAGGTCGACGCTACGCTATCATGACGCTTCCGATTAGGTTCTGCCAAGAAGGATTATTTAGTGAATAGATGATGCCCATAGATTTAGGTTTTTGTAAAATCCCATGGGAACTCTGATTTTCCGGAGGTATTGCTTAGTAAGCACTGCTTACCTATCCAAACCTACCTGTACCAAATTTGCAAAAGCAGATAGCCCGTGAAAATATAGCAGACAGACACGCGCTTTCGCATTCATAATATTTATATGATGAATTTACTTTAGACGGATTTTTTTGTACGGATTAGCTTTTTAGATCCAAGGGATTAGGGCTGGGCGTTAATGAGTTAATGAGTCGGTGGGTGAGTCCGTCAAGTCTCTTCTTTTTATTGTTTGAGAAAATCGAACATCTGTGAAAAATTTGGGCTATGCATGAGTCATTCAGTAAGCGAGTTGACCTTGCTTGGTTATTTCAAATATTTTTTCGATAGATCTTGCAGGTCTTAACCCTAGCGTAACACTTTTCGCGGAAGTATTAAATAATATTAATGTTTACCGGAAGGTTCTATCTTTACTATTTTTCTATGATCTACTCAATCAAATATAAACAGCATTTCTATAAGGAAAAACTTACTTTCCTCGTAAAGGTATTCAAAATCAATAATGACGCAAGTACTTAGGTATCTTATTAACTTTTGAAAATTATCCCACATACACATATCCACATATCGCGGTTTCACATATTAAATTTACGTTCATTATGGCGTTTTTTGCGCTCGTCAAAGAGGCGATGAAAGTTGGTCATCGTACCGTAAACGCGTCCACAGTGATGACTCCTTGACATTAACAGCTGCTTCATTATAACTTAAAAGGAGAAGGTGATATAATATTAATTCTGTTGAAATTTAAGTTTTCGGTATTGACTCGTACTTTAAACATAGATGTCACCAGGAATTAAACAAAATTTTAATATCACACTACAGAAATAGCGTCATATACGAAAAGCTGAAAGTCATAAAAGTCATAATATAAGCAAATAAGTAAGCCATCTGCTTCTTAAGGTTCCTTAGTAAAACATGAACCCTTATAGATTCGTCCAGTCCGTCTGTCCGTCTGTCGGTGTCATAACCATTTTCAAATCAACTCCAGGGTTTATTTAAAAATACGAATAACTTCTCTAGGATAGGCTTATGTAGTACCTACATACATAACGTATTCATTGTATAATATTTGCAAAGTGTAACATTTTTCTGTTTATGAAAGAGCAACTGTTTAGTTTTTTGCCGGTTTTTCTCAGTAGAATCATCTTTCCGAACCGGTGGTAGATTCTTGCGACTTATCGACTTATCATAAGTGGCACAGGTTGTCCTACGTGAAATAAATCATTTTATTTCACATAATACTGAACAACCTTCCTTCTACGACTGAAAAATTCTGATTAAATAAAGTACAAAAATTAATACATTTGAATTAGCTGCATTATAAGTATAGCATTGACTAGAACCTACCTTATAACAACACATACTTAGCTGAATAGTTTTTCTTACACTAAATAGTAAATACCTAAGTAGTTCTTTTACAAATCGCCTAAGTAATTAGTTGCAGAACTTTACTTGCTGTAAGTTTTATTGAGCTAGCGAACACTTCAAAACAAAACTCCACTAGGTACAAGAATTAAATTAGAAATTAATTTAAATTATTGCAAATGAGTGACTCTCATCGTTTAGAATAATCTGACGTTTCTAATACAGCTACCAATAATAATTTCCTTTCAGAAATTACGCGTTATTATATGTAAATGCACATACTCTAAGTAAAATGTGATAATAATAACCTTCTTACCTGTCAATCCGATTCGCCACACAACAATCACATGGAAATTCTGAATAGAGTCCAGCTTTTATTAGCTTATCTGTGACAAGCTAAGTTAAACTCTAACTTCTAAACACTAAAGTTAAAATTTCTTTGAAAGTTCTATGTAGATAATATATAAAAAATAGATTCTAAATCTAGATACATAAGGTTTAGATTACAGTGTGTAGTTCCAAGCGGAGTAAGATATGAATCTCTCGGAGCGAGCCGGTGACCGCGCGTTATAATGACGTTGTCGGCAAAGAAGTCATTATTCATTTTTTTAATACAGTGTTTTGTTGAAACGACATTTTCACTAGCGTAATCACGATTTGTACAGGCAATATATCAAAGTAATAAAAGCCCAAGTTATTAAGGCCTGGGCAGTCGAGACGCGCGACGACAGTGACGGCAGCAACGATAAGGTGTTAAACTGAACGCGTGTCTACGTTGGTTATACAAGAAATCTTACGTCATCGTTGAAATAAGTTTGATCCATACTACATGGACACCTGGAACTTATTTTCCAAAATTTTATTTTGTGCTAGTCACGCGATATTAAATAAAAAATTAAGACTATTAATACCTAGCGTGCAGACAGTAAAATCAACTTCGGGTTAGTATTTCTAGAAGTAGATAAATATATTCCCTAACTTAGCTTAAATCCGATAAGAGCTCTGGCGCTGCAAAAGCTTATGACCCACTTACCTCTCGTTTGCTCGCTATTACATTGAAAAGTGTATAAAGTACTGAAAAGCGTACCAGTATAGCGACGTAGCGTGATGGCAACAACACAGCTCTTTTGCGCTCCGCTGTGCAGTGTTTACACTTTCTTTCCTTCCACACTTCTATAGGTAAGTGCTACGATAGACACGTTATAGCGAAAACATACTAGTGACCAAATAGAGCAAACGTGAGGGAAACGACGTTTTTTTCTGTCGCTTTTTTTGCGCGCTCTATATTATGTATAAAAGTGAACGACACAGACTATTTGCCCGCCAGGCAATTATTTTTGTCCATACTTAATTTTGCTCTTATCGCTTTGCGTCTGCCCAGACCTTTACAGAGTCCGGTAACTTGATGATTTTCAATTTGATGTCTTCATCATGTTGTTTTACTTTACAATCGATTTATTGAAGAAAATTACTTCGTTGTATAGATGGGCGATTACGGGAAATGCTTTAGCCTTAATTTGACGAGCGGATTTATTAAGGCATTAACTCTTTACTCTCATTGGAAATTGTCTAGTCTACTTTTCCAGTTAATAGACTTTGTTTATTGATTATAGCTGCCCGTACCTTCGTCCGCGTGGATTTTTTATATATATATCTTATGTCTATCTCTATACGAGGAAGCTAACTATATGCCAAATTTAGGCTCATTAATTTAGATCAGTTAAGCAGTCGAGTTAGGAAAAATTAAAAAATAGATTAAAAAATAGAAAAGTCTACAATGAATGGTACAGAATCGAGAAAACTCAATTACTTTACCAAAGTATAAAAATACAAATTTGTAGAAAAACTATTTAATCGTACCAAAGCTTGACTGGAAGTTTAATGGCCATCATCACAATAAAACCAATTTCGTTACTTCAATATTTCCCGAACTGGCATTTCCATAAAAACTGAAAGCTTTTAACTTACAATACATTGTGTTCAAACCACAACAAATGATAGTTCCGACTGTTGTCTGAGTTACGACAACATGTTTTTAAAGGATACCAACTTATCTCAGACTATAAAATCCTACAGTTATTGAAATAACACCTCTATTTTTAGGATATTATAAGTCATGATGTTTTTTTGTAGTGCTAGATATAAGTTTGTATGGTGCGTAAAAGCAGCAGAAAGGATGGCAAGTGATGGCTCAATCAATGGCGAACGTCGATGGGTGTTTGACGTGTCGTCAGGAAAACAATTTGCTTTACAATGTACGGAACACTTCGTTCTCATGAGTCGAGATCTATTCGCACTTTATTGCTTGTACAGACAGGATAGACTAAAAAGATGGTTTGGAAGTATGGAAATAACTTTTAAGGCATCAAACAACACGCCTTAGAGTGGACATGGTCTGTCATGTCTGATGGGGTTGGCAGACAACTCCTTACTTGAATAATCCATGAAACGTGCTACGAGTCGTAGGGGACCGCCTGGATATGTTAAGCGGCACAAGACCGCTGTATTTGGAAATTCCTAAAATAATCAATATTCAGCCATGTACGTGTATGTTCTCTTAGAGGCACATATACATAAGGTGCTTGTAACGTATCGGTATGTTGTAGTTTGCAGTCAATTTCTTCGTTCATAGCAGGTCACGCGTTAACATGGTTTCGTCTGTTGTGAAAGTGTTTCCTTTTAAAAGGGAGCCCTGGGTACTTCTCAGGCGCCTCATTATTTGATTGACTTCGGTGGCACAATTTTTTTTTTGTATTTGAGACATACTAGCTGGAAATATCAAATCTAGATTTAATTTAGTTAATATTGGTAGTAAAGGGAACTTTATAGGCCCAGCGGTTACATCGTTATTCGATTTTCAAAAAATGGTGTCCACCGAAATCAATATTTTAGTCACCGAAATCAAAATAAAATTATTTATGGAGGTATTTAATATTTTGAAGACTAAACGTAAAGAATTTCAGGTTAATTTTACAATAAAATATTTTATTTTATCAACATATTTACTTACAACATAACATATACCTACCTACTTTAATTACTTAACTTAGATTTAGGAAAATTTACGAAAATCAACTTTGTACTTATGTATGTATTTTAAATAAATGACATACTAAATGAAATTAAAAATAGTAACCATAACAAAGTAGGAACTTAAAACAGTCTCTATTTAGATCTATCATAACACACATAGTCCAGCCGCTCATTTTGAAGCGAAAAAAAACAAAATTGTTATTAGGATGGGAACAGTTGGAAATGATAAAGTGGCATATAATAAACGTAAAAAAAAAAATGCGTGAGCAGGGGTTTTTCCAGATAAATTTGGGGGATGATAAGGGGTGGAATTTTGGATTATTGTGATTTCCGGCGAAAGTTGACTTCGGAGAGAAAACTGTACAATGGAAAAGTTGTAGATCATAAAAAGATCTACCACTTTTGTATAAATGGTTTTTTCACATAACCTAAAAATCTCCGAGTAAAATGCAAAAAACCGCTTTTATCGTTTTTTATTTTTCATTTACACAAAAATAATTTTATTTTGACGAAACTTGGTGAAAGTATACATTTTTGTATTTAAAATATTTACAATTTTTTTCAGATAAAAATGTTAAGAGACTTCCGAGATAATCACGTTTTTCGGCCCAAAAAAATATTTTTCAAATTAAAATTCTCCTTTGGAAAATTGTCGTAGAGACTTCTTTCAGGTCGAAATTTTTTTTTTGAGTTATACTTTCTTGTGAAATAATAAAAAAATACAGCCCCCATTTAGAAACATGCTTAAAAATTTGAAAAATCAAAAATGAATTTTGCAACCATCTTTTTTTTACTAAATAGATTAACTTTTTCCACCGAAAACACTGAGATCAATCCCACTGAAATCAAAATAATGAGCAATATCCCAGATTTTTACAAAAGTATCCTAAATTTATAATAATAACCTCCTTAATTGCAATCTAGCACTCATAAGATATACGTTTGTATAATTTAAATAATAGTAGTTTAAATAGATATGGATAGAACAGTTCCACCGAAATCAAGTTTATGGGTATACCAAGCCACCGAAAGCGATTACTTACCTTAATAAAAGGGAGGCACAGAGAGGCACAGACGTGTTGCCTTTAACCACCGATGCGGCGCGACGGATAGTTTGTCTTACTCTTACTACTATTCTCGCAGATAATTAAGTACAGAAGTTATAAGAGAATTGGAGCGCGCCACCGGTATCAATTCTAAACGTCGGACGCGAAAACAATTTGTTGTAAGTTGTCAACTAAGGCCTATTATTGATTATAAATATTATAATTTGAGCTAGTAACTAACTAGTTTCTTGTAAGCACCTGCAAAATAGTGGCATATTTTATAGAAAAAAAGAAAAAAAATAATTTTCAACGCTATATGGGGTGCGGGACACGGCACCGAGGTCAATATTTCCGCGGTTTTCTTTTTTTAACTTAACTTACATAATGTTTACCTAAAAAAGGACATAGGCCCCCCCTAATATTTTGATCATATCTACCATACATAAAATTATCAAGTGGCTAGCAATCTATTTCATACAGGTTTTCGACCCGGACACGCTTTTTTGAGCCGTTTGAGAATGACCCCCCTATTCCATTACCGATTACCTACCTAGTCGGAAAAATTTGACCTGCGTGCCAAAATCAGGAAAGAAAAAATCTCCCTTTTTAAAGGACACGCTTTTCGAAGAAATGCATCAAAGGGAATGTCAGGCACTTTCTTTCGGCGCATGAAGTTTACCTGCTTCATATCTTGGCCCACTGGTCCAGAACTTTGGCAAAGTAAGATTTCCGTAGTGCATTCTATCCGTTAAAGAAGTTGACCGTGTTGCTTTTTGTTGTATGTCTTCACTACAATATTAAAACTTGGTACCTTCTATGTGTTTACTCTTGAAAAGGTCTAAATGTTTTCCCAGAGTTTAAGAACAACGGGATATTTACAATGTGTGTTAGCAACATACGATACAAAGTAAAATAAAAACAATATTATTTATTATGGATAACTAGTTGATACCCGCGACTTCGTTCGCGTGGAATTAGGTTTTGGTAACATTATTTGCTTTTATTTTGAGGTCATTCAGGTTACCCGGGGAAAGGACATCTGACGACCTCCGTGGCGCAGTGTTGAGAGCGCTGTTGTCTTAACGTGCGGAGGTCCCGGGTTCGATCCCCGGCAGGGTCACTTTGGGAATTTATAATTTCTGAATTTTCCCATGGTCTGGCCTGGTAGGAGGCTTCGGCCGTGGCTAGTTACCACCCTACCGGCAAAGACGTGCCGCCAAGCGATTTAGCGTTCCGGTACGATGCCGTGTAGAAACCGAATAGGGGTATGGGTTAAATTTATAACTGCCATGCCCCTAACAGGTTAGCCCGCTACCATCAGGTGAGATCACAGTCAAGGGCTAACCTGTAGTGGATAAGAAAAAACAGGTACAACATACTAAAAAGCACAAGCTAAAACCTAAATCAACGCGAACGAAGTATCGGGTAGGTATCATCTAGTTATCTAGATAGGTAAGTACCTACTTAAGTGTATAATTATGTAAAAACTAGCTGATGCGCGCGACTTCATCGCGAGGTTTTTGGTTCCCGCGGGAATTCTTTAATTTTCCGAGATAAAAAGTTGCCTATTTGTCATTCCCACAGACATATTCCACACTATGATCTGTCTCTATGACAAATTTCATCCAGATCTGTTCAGAAGTTCTGGTGCGATTGAGTAACAAACATCCATCCATCCATAAATCCAAACATTCGCATTTAGGTAATTAATATTAATATATATATAGCTGCTCGTGCTGACTGACTGACTCATTGATCACCTCTCCTGTAAAATTTTGTATGAAAATATTTTTTTTCACTCATCGTTTCGTATAGAAGACAAAAATTCATTCGGAGGAAAAATACGGAGAGAGCTGATGATTGAGGATTTCGAAGACGGATGAAGAGCACCAGCCAGGGTATCGAAGATAGGTGGGGGGTGCTCAACCAAATGTCACTCGAAACTTCATCCAATTGACAGTGAGCTGAAAAAAAATTCAAAATGGCGGATTTAAGATGGCCGCCATACAAATTTCGACGGTGTCTATCTCGGAGAGTATAAAAGATGGAAGAGTGCTTTCTTGGCAAAAGATGATCAGGACATGAGGGTCTACTTGATGAACAGGAAAAAAATTCAAGATGGCGGAATTTATTTTTCCATAGAAAAGGGTATTGAAGATAGGTGGGGAGTGCTCGACCAAATGTCTCTCGAAACTTCATCCAATTGACGGTGAGTGAAAAAAAAATTCAAATGGCGGATTTAAGATGGCCTCCATACAAATTTCGTCGGTGTCTATCTCGGAGAATATCAGAGATGGAAGAGTGGTTTCTTGGCAAAAGATGATCAGGACATGAAGGTCTACTTGATGAACAGGAAAAAAATCAAGATGGCGGAATTTATTTTTCCATAGAAAATATATGGCGAATATTGAAGAGGCTACAAGTGTAGAACTATGCAAGACTACGGTTCCTTTTCAAAATTTGGTTTTATGGAAGAATTCTCAAGGTTCGGATGATGGGTGAGGAGCACGGTCAGGGTATTAAAGATAGGTAGGGGCTGCTCAAACAAAAAAATACTCGAAACTTCATACAATTGGCAGTAAGCTGAAAAAAATGCAAAATGGCGGATTCAAGATGGCGGCTATCTCAGACAGTATTTAAAAGATGTAAGAGTGGTTTTTGGGTAGAAAATTATCAGGGCCTGAAAGTCTACTTGATGAGCAGAAAAAATTAAGATGGCGAACATTGAAGAGAGTAGAAGATGTTAGGATATATCAATGGAAATATGCATGATTTTGATATGGTTTTTTACAAGATTTGTTCTTTAAGGAAGAATTATTGTCGGTTTGCCATTAGAAAGCCAAGTTGCGGTGTGGTCTTTGTTTTATGTTTTTTCCTTTATGAGAATTTTCTTTTACGTCAGACGCTTGGCGTGCTGGCGCTTCCACTGTGCTCACTGGCATAGCAGTGTGTTGTTCAGTTCAGAACACGTAGACAGTAAACCAGCTGCCCGATTATGTAAGAATTGTCGATCAAATCGTAAAAGTTCGGCGTCAAAGTAAAATAAACTATAACAGCATTGAATTAGAGCTCAATTTCGTGTTTCGAAATTGAGCTCTAATTTAATGCTGTTATGGTTTATTTTACTTTGACGCCGAACTTTGACGATTTGATCGGCCATTCTTACATACCTAATCGGGGGGCAGGATAGTAGGACAGCGAGTAAGTAGACAGTGGACCACGCGGTCCACTACGCGGTCCGCTGTAGCGGGCCGCGCACCCACGCACCATACTAGTTAATATATATATAGCTGCTCGTGCTGACTGACTGACTGATTGATCACCTCTCCTGTAAAATTTTGTATGAAAAATTTTTTTTTCACTCATCGTTTCGTATAGAAGACAAAAATTCATTCGGAGGAAAAATACGGAGAGAGCTGATGATTGAGGATTTCGAAGACGGATGAAGAGCGCCAGCCAGGGTATCGAAGATAGGTGGGGGGTGCTCGACCAAATGTCACTCGAAACTTCATCCAATTGACAGTGAGCTGAAAAAAATTTCAAAATGGCGGATTTAAGATGGCCGCCATACAAATTTCGTCAGTGTCTATCTCGGAGAGTATAAGAGATGGAAGAGTGGTTTCTTGGCAAAAGATGATCAGGACATGAGGGTCTACTTGATGAACAGGAAAAAAATTCAAGATGGCGGAATTTATTTTTCCATAGAAAAACTATGCAAGATGACGGTTTCTTTTCAAGATTTGTTTTTATGGAAGAATTCTCATTTTGACGAATGGTTCGGAGAAAAAAATATGGAGAGAGATGATCGAAGCTTCGGATGATGGGTGAGGTGGGACAGGAGCACTGTCAGGGTATTAAAGATAGGTAGGGGCTGCTCAAACAAAAAATACTCGAAACTTCATACAATTGGCAGTGAGCAGAAAAAAAATCCAAAATGGCGGATTCAAGATGGCGGCTATCTCAGACAGTATTTAAAAGATGGAAGAGTGGTTTTTGGGTAGAAAATTATCAGGGCCTGAAAGTCTACTTGATGAGCAGAAATGCATGATTTTGATATGGTTTTTTTACAAGATTTGTTCTTCATGGAAGAATTATTGTCGGTTTGCCATTAGGAAAGCCGAAGCCAAGTTGCCGAAGTTCGATGGCACCCAAAGGTATTGATACAAGGGGGTGAGGGGGGAGAGGGGGGGGGCGGTGGGGCTTTGTTTTATATTTTTCCTTTAAGAGAATTTTCTTTTACGTCGGACGCTTGGCGTGCTGACGCGAATTTTCTTTTACGTCGGACGCTTGGCGTGCTGACGCTTCCACTGTGCTCACTAGCATAGCAGTGTTGTTCAGTTTTTTTTTTATCTACTACAAGTTAGCCCCTGATGGTAAGTGATGATGCAGTCTAAGATGGTAAGAGGGCTAACCTGTTAGGGGCATGGCAGTTTTATGAAACCCATACCCCTATTCGATTTCTACACGGCATCGTACCGGAACGCTAAATCGCTTGGCGGCACGTCTTTGCCGGCAGGGTGGTAACTAGCCATGGCCGAAGCCTCCCACCAGGCCAGACCAGGGAAATTAAAAATTTTCCAAACCCTGCCGGGGATCGAACCCGGGACCTCCGCACGTAAATTTAACAGCGCTCAACACTGCGCCACGGAGGTCGTCAAACACGTAGACAGTAAACCAGGATAGTAGGACAGCGAGTAAAGTAGACAGTGGATCACAGTGGGCCACGCGGTCCACTACGCGGTCCGCTAGCGGGCCGCGCACCCACGCGCCATACTTGTTATTATATAGATTGGTTAATAAAAATAGTCGCATGTCAGAAGGCAATATTTGCAATCATGTAAATTGGGATTTTTTTCATAGTGAATATATATAATCAATTTCGTTCTCGTCAATAAGAATTTAAATATTAAGTAATATTTTAATGTATGGAAATTTTCATCCGATAATGAGCTAAGAGGACAACTAGAGATGATTAATATAGTGGCTGACATGGATTGAATTGATAATTATACAAATCCATTCGTGCCTTCATAATTTTATGAATAGCTTTAGGTATGAGTACAGAACCCATACCTACTATTAAATCCAAACACGGTTTATCCATTTTAATACTTTAATTAGCAATTATTTACACAGACACACCCGTTAGGGTTATATTATTCTATGGACACCCGTCACAAGCGTTACGCCATCGTCATTCCCCTCTAGAGCAGTGTTGCCACTCTACAAAACCATAGCAGGGATACCATACATAAATTGTATTTAACTTTCAATCTAACACTACTTAAATAATACTAGATGATTCCCGCGTCCGTCCGCGTGGACTAAGTTTTTTTATTCCCGCGGGAACTGCTTAATTTTCCAGGATAAAAAGTAGCCCATGTCACTCTCCAGGTCCTCAAATATACCCATGCCAAAAATCACATCGATCCGTTGTTCCGTTGCGGTGTGATTGAAGGACAAACCAACAAACCAACAAACAAACAAACACACTTTCGCATTTATAATATTTAGTATGAAGTATGATAGTAGGTATATAGTATGATTATAGAGTGCATTTGTCCGTTGGTTTGTTCTTTAACCATGTTTTTGAATGGTTAGAATTGAAGTTTGAATTGAAGACCTGGAAAGTAACATAGGATATTATTCATCCCAGAAAATTGAAGATTTTCTCGGCGTCTTTTAAACCTAAATAGTTAATTACACGCAGACGGAGTCGCGGGCATCATCTACTTCTAGAACTACATAAAACCTTATATAATTATCTATTTAATCTTGATGTCTGTTGTATTTACAAAATAAAACGCTTGGCGGTACGTCTTTGCCGGTAGGGTGGTAACTAGCCACGGCCGAAGCCTCCCACCAGACCAGCCCAGAAAAAAATTATAATTTATAAATACCCAAATGGACCCTGCCGGGAATCGAACCCAGGACCACGTTAAGCCAACTGCGTTAAGCCAACTGCGCCAGGGAGGTCGTCAAAAACTAACTCACTCAGGGAGATCTAACTTTTATCAAAATTGGTTCAGCACTAGAAATCGGGAACCAGTAAGAACTGAATTTCAAGTAAATATCAAGCAAGCAATGTTAATAAAATAGTTTCAATCAGATACCCATTCATTCATTAATCAGAAGGAGGAAAACCTTCGTGTTTAATTATCGTGCTTACATAAAACATCATACCTACCTATAGTGTTATTTTAGATCGAAAATACTCTTTACTAATACGAGACTTTAATAATGATTGATGCAGGTTTTAAATAATGGGGCTGCAAACACACAACCACAAAAAATTCATGATTTCACATCGAATTTTCTCTTTTTTTAGGGTTCCGTACCCAAAGGGTAAAAACGGGACCCTATTACTAAGACTCCGCTGTCTGTCTGTCTGTCTGTCTGTCTGTCTGTCTGTCTGTCTGTCTGTCTGTCTGTCTGTCTGTCTGTCTGTCTCCAGGCTGTATCTCATAAACCGTGATAGCTAGAAAGCTGAAATTTTCACAAATGATGTATTTCCGTTGCCGCTATAACAACAAATACTAAAAATTAAAAAAATATATATATTAAGGGGGGTCCCCATACAATAAACGTGTTTTTTTCGTATTTTTTTGCTCAATATTAAAAACGGTAATATTAAAGACGGTTCAAATTTTCACAGAATATTAACTTGTATATTACCTTTCAAAATAAATAATTAAATATCAATAAAGTAAATATTAAAGGGGGGCTCCCATACAACAAACGTAATTTTTATTTTTAATACGTCATAAATCGTAAAACTTACTACAGGTTTGTACGGAACCCTCGGTGCGCGAGTCCGACTCGCACTTGGCCGGTTTTTTTTTTTTCTCTTTATACTTGTTAGCATCTTAATTTGGAGTGGTGATACTGATAGCCTAGCTGTTAAAAGTTGACCTCATGTTTGGGGGGATTTTCCTTAGGACTTTAGCATTAGAACCCCAGGCAAAATCATCTTATTCTGTGCGGAGACCAGTTCTCAGTAGGTTCTGGGCGATAGTACGATGGGTTGAAAATAAAGGTGATAATTTTACAAATTTACCAACTTACGTGAGGAAGCCTGCCTGCCCGAAAGTTCTTTATAATGTTCTCAAAGGTGTGTAAAGTGTGCTAAATCCGCACTAATTGTTTAGCGTAGGCCTATATTATGACCTAACCCATTTTTTTCTGTATACAGATACCTGTTCTGAGTAGGTATACTGGGCGATGATACGATGGGTCGAAGATAAAGGTGATAATTTTATAAATACCAACCTGCGTGAGGAAACCTGCATGACCGAAAGTCCTTCGTAATGTTCTCAAAGGCGTGTGAAGTCTGCCAATCCACACTTGGCCAGCCTGTTGCACTATGGCCATACCCTTCTCAGTCTGAGAAGAGAATCGTGCTCGGTATAGTAAGCCGGCACCAAAAGAGATGAAGTAAGTAAGTATACCTACCAATAGTGATAACTGCAACCAATAAAAAAAATTGGCAGACTGCCGATAGAAGTGAAAACGAATACTTAAAACATATATATTTTTTTTAAATAAAAAAAAAAGATTAAAATAATTAAAATATAAAACATAAACTAAGGGATTAAAGTTTAATTACGAATGTACTTAGTATATTTATATTTAAGTACATTCGCCGACATGCTCGCGTTGTCTTCGTAACAACGCGAGCATGTCGGCGTGGAACATGTCGCATGTCGGTGACGCGAATCCACAAGTTTACCCCCTACCAAAAAGTGCTCAACGCGGCTAAAGAAGTTTTCACTTCTAAAAACACTGTCGATAAAGTTACATTTAAATTAATCGATATTTCGAAGTACCTAATCCTATTATGAATTTTAACGACGATAATCAGATTCAAGGTGTATCGATATGTCTTCGTTAGTGGCCGCTTAGAGATTTTAATAATGTTAAAGCGGGTAAAAAAATTCAAGTGTCATTTGTAAGCATCGATTTAAATGTTCATTAACTATGCCGATCATCCAAGGCCTTTGTGATGAAAAAAATACTAAAATAAATATTAGGTACGATGGAGAGATAAAAGTTATGTACCTACCTAATGGTTTCGACAAAATTGGTCAAGAGGATGGGCCATGAAAAGGTAGGCAGACAAAAATATTGAAAACTAATATGGAAAACTAGATTAATCCCGCGGATTTAGTTTTTCTGATTCCCGGAAAAACAGTTTCATTTTCCGGGATGAATATATATAGCCTATGTCCTTCGCCGGGGTATAATCTATCTCTACACCAAATTTCATCAAAATTGGTTGCAAAGACGGGCCGTTAAGGCGTAGCAGACATAGTAGCAGACAGACAGATAGACAGACAGGCACACTTTCGCATTTATAATATGGTATATGGATGCGAAAGTGTGTCTGTCTGTCTGCTAAATTTTCAAGGCCCATAATTTCAACCGATTTTGACGAAATTTGGTATAGAGATAGGTTGTATCCCGAGCAAAGACATAGGCTACTTTTTACTAAATCCATGCGGACGTAGTCGCGGTCGTCATTTAGTTTATTATAAATGTAGCAGATATCTCGATCAAACTCCACACTATATTATTGTAAATGTGGGTCTGTATATCTACGTCCGAGTATTATAAACATCCGAGTTTACGCTCAAAGTCACACGTTTTCATAACATCTTTGTTTTTAGATATTTTAATTAAAAGCATTAAGACCAGCAATCGGGCTTCATCCGATCGCCATTCCGAGATCTTAACATAAATCTTATACTGTTCACACACTATATTCTATACAAATCAATTTAAATTCTATGACTTAATTGAAACATTTTAATATTATAAAATAACGATCACCGTTTAAGGAGAAGTCTAGAGGTATCACAGTTTAAAAGATACTTAAACTTTAACCTTGGGCGAATTATAAAATCATTTTTCATGAATTTAATAGGTAGGTACTTCCATTATATATAATTTATATTTTTCCTCTTTACGCTGTATCTTTATCCTTTTATATTTTATCATTTTAAGGACTATTGTATAGTTATGATAGTTTGATTAAGTAATTTTGTTAATTATAATTTAGGTTAATTTGGGGCTGGCGTGTCCGTGTCGGACAAAAGTGCCTAATAAATTAAGATTAAAAAAAAAAGGACTATGTGGCGATTCATCCACGTCAATTAAGATAATATCTTAATCTAATTAATTATTATTATAATAATTCTTATTTGGGAACTCTTTGATTTACCGGAATAAAAAGTAGCATTATCCGAATTTTGTGATAAATAATCGGTTATATGCGGACCGATTGACTTGAAACGATAATATACTTATTTTATAAAGACAGACACTTCCTTCACTTGACTTTGTTTTTGTTTTAAAATGTCTTTAATAATAAATAAAATATACACACAGTTTATAACCTAGTATCCTAGGTAAAAACAGAAAAAATTAAGATATAATAAAACAGTTTAGCAGGCTAAGACGATTCTTTTAAACTTGCCAACTTTATAATATAGTTTGGTTTTTAATGATGTCTAGTTCATCTCGCAAAAAACAACAAACGAAAGGTGGTAGGTACCTTTGTCATTATCATTACCTATGGTCATTTCTAAGTTCTTGATTCATGGAAGCCATAAGTTCATATTATTACATACTGAGACAAGCTCTAGCATTCAAGCCTGTGCTTTATCCATACTAATATTATAAATGCGAAAGTGTGTCTTTCTGTCTGTCTGTCCGTCTGCTACGCTACGCACGGCCTATCTGTTCAACCAATTTTAACGAAATTTGGTACAGGAATAGGTTGTATCCCGGGGAAGGACATAGGCTACTTTTTATCCCGGAAAATTAAAGAGTTCCTGCGGGAATCAAAAAACTTAATCCACGCGGACGAAGTCACGGGCATCATCTAGTAATAAATAAATGGGTCTGACCCTTAATTGATAAAGAAATAACACCTTACCCTTAACCCAAAAAAACTATTATCGATAATCTTCGGCCTCACAATCTACGCCAAAAAGTTAATTTTCATAACAAAAATAAACGATAGGCTAACACGCAAAGGTGTCAGGAAAATAATTCAAACATCAAATTTATGTGTATTTAAAATGTTAATCGATAAATATTTAATTATAACGACCTTATATTATTTTTTATGATGAAACTGCTACTAACTAACTTTTGGCCGTGGAGTAAGTTCTATAGGTACGTACCTACTCATATATGTAATACTAGATGATGCCCGCGACTTCGTCCGCGTGGAATTTTTATTCCCCGGGAACTCTTTAATCCTCCGATTCGTTTCCGGCATGTCGATTGGGGAATTTATAATTTCTGTAATCGTAATCGTTCGGCGTCAAAGTAAAATAAACCAAAGTAAAATAAACCATAACAGCATAAATGCTGTTATGGTTTATTTTACTTTGACGCCGAACTTTGACCATTTGATCGGCAATTCTTACATAATCGGGGGGCTGGTCTAGTGGGAGACTTCGGCCGTGGCTAGTTACCACCCTAGCGGAAAAGACATACCGCCAAGCGATTTAGCTTTCCGGTACAATGCCGTGTAGAAACCAACTATAGGGGTATGGGGCTTAGTACATATAATATAACTGCCGTACAACTAACAGGTTAGCCCGCTACCATCTTAGACTGCATCATTACTAAGGGCTAACTTGTAGTGACATAAAAAAACCTAACCAGCCGTGTGGTATCGTTGGATCCAAACATGCAACATCTTGCGAACTATATAAAGCTACTTGAAATGGTTCAAAATGTTCTACACTTATTATAATAATAATTACATATAGGTGCTTTGTCTCTCTCCATTTATACTAGAGCGAAAGATACAGAGTTCAACGCTTTTCTGTCTCGTACGATTTTTCCAGATCAGGGTCACCGCGTTTTCTCGTGCCAAAAAGACCTATGCTCTAATAATAATGTACTTACCTCCCTATTTATTCTGCTAATACAAGGCTTATACTACCCTTTTAAAATATTATATAAAGCCAATTTTTATTGCGGCACAAGAACCTTTAATATTTAGGACCTTAATAGCAGGCCCCAGGATAACACGAACAGTAGCTTTTATTGTTAAAAGAAGGTATAAAATTAATACCCTGTCAGCTCGACTCACCTTGCCTTAATGCGATCCCGAAGTGAAATAATTTTCTTACTAATCCTAAAAATATATCGCCCATAAATAATCACTTGTATTGCCGTCTGTCCAAACGGAGCGAGTGATATAGTGGTGGTTTAGTATTTGGAATCAATATATCGACTGTCGATGCTCTATCATTTGCCGATGGCATAGCTGTTTGAGTAGAAAAAAACACATGGACGTTGTTCATATTATTAGGAAATTTAATTTTTTTACTAGCTGATGCCCGTGGCTTCGTCCGCGTGAATTGAGGTTTTTTGCTTCCCGCGGGAACTTTTTAATTTTCCGGGATAAAAAGTAGCCTATGTGTTATTCCAGACTATAATCTATCTCTGTGCCAAATTTCATCCAGATCGGTTCAGCCGTTGAGGTGTGATTGAGTAACAAACATCCAGCCATCCATACATCCATCCATCCATCCATCCGTCCGTCCATCCATCCATCCATCCATCCAAATTCACATTTATGATATTAGTAGGTGTAGATTTTATTCGTATAGAATACTGGTTCGAATCAATGGCTGAGTTATTTGTTATTTTTATAACAAATAATTACAAATATTCTTTGCCTTTTAAAAATATGTTATTTGTTACCGAGATGTTAGGGTAAACGCACAAGGTAACACGTCTTATTTAATAAGCTTTTAACTTAAAAGCATATCAGATAATTACTTGTAGAAACTTTTAAGTTCAGCTACAGCTTAACAGATTAATACTGGACAAATAAGTATTTATCTGATATGCTTTTAATTATTGACATATACCTTTTAACGGGCCAGGGGGTCTACTCTCTTTCTCTAAAACGAAACATCGCAAACAAACGAACGAAATTTCGTTAACTCCTCTCCTACATAATATTATCTTTATGCTCCTCTCTATTTCGTTTTCGTACACGCAGATGAAGTACGGATCCATAGAAATTTTCGTGACCGATTGGATTGAACGATTTTGTGTGGGTCTAATCAGACTAATTACGTTCGTTTGCGAAGTTTCGTTTGAGAGAAAGAGAGTAGACCCCCTGGCGTTTATGGAAGATCGGGAAAAACTATCATAATATTCACATTATTTTGATATGATTTATTTGCCTTTTTTAATGCAAACCGTCTAACCTTGAGCTTACTAATTGAAAACAAACGCATATAAGTAAGTAAATTGAATAAGTATAATATATATACCTACCTACACATTTTTTCAATCAACCAAATATTATCCAAGTACTTTTACAATACTACCGAGTTATCGATTATTAAAATGTAAGTAGTACATCACTAATCAACGTAGAGTTGAGAACATCGACTGAATTAAAGACATTTGTGTAGATTAAAATACGTATAGTTAATAAAGTATTAGTAGTTATTAAAATTTTTGTTTTTTTTCGTTCGAAGCGAACACTTTCTCGTACTTCTTCAACGTTAAACGGTTTTATGTCTCTATTAGTGTTAAATTCTGGACGCCCGACGCCTTTTTCAATTTATTTTAATACTACGAATGTGATGGAATGTTCCGACTATATTCTATGTTGTTATTTAGAGTTTTGCTTTAGAGTAGGTACTTACTACTGATTAGACCGTACCTACTTTTTTAAAATTATTATTTAAAATCTAGCTATTATGTGCGGCATCGCTGCGTGGCTCAAGAATTTAATTAAGAATACCATGTTTAACGCCAGGAACAGCCTATTTTCAGCCTCAGCTATAACCAAATCACGTCGATCCGAAGCTTTGTTGCAGCAGCGTGATGTAATCAAAAGACAAACCAACATACAAAAACAGTTTCGCATTTATAATAATAAAGGATAAATCAAAATCACAAGGCTAATTCTAACAGTAGATAAATAAAGGTATGAGCAATTAATGTTGAGGTTCGTCTCTAGTCTCCACCAATATTTTTCAAGCCAAATCAGAACCAAAAACCAAAATATTTTTCAAGCCAAATCAGAACCAAAAGAAGCCAAATCAATTCAAGGAATTTAGATCAAACAGTTCCTTCGCTAGTTTATGTAGCTTAAGTTTTATGACGTCAAAGCATTTCCTTTTGCCTTACTTTTGACTTGGGCCGATTTTCAACACCGGAAAAATCGGCCCTCTTCGTAGGTTATTGTTTTGAATAACTATATTTATTTTATATTTGTTTTGAATAACTTTCGATTCATTTACCTATTTGAATAGGTACGTCAGGAATCAGGATATATCTCCGTACAAAAGTTTCGTATCAAAAATTCTACTGAAAGCTCTACCCAATGCTTACATTTTCGGGCAAACAGACACAAAACACGCCCCGTTCTATTCCACGGGCGGTTAATTGAGCTATATAATTTGACACCTCGCAGCGTACTGAATAGCCAATTATTAATATGGGCCCTTGATTAATTGTGATATCAGCATTTAATTTTCGTGTTAACACTCGCCGAGCGGCCGCCATTGAGGCCCGCGCCTTTGTGTGCCGTGACGTTTCAATTTTGAATAAATTAAATTTCGAACGCTTCATTTTTTTCGAACCTTCGCCTTTTATACAGGTTGGAATGAGCTGTGTTGCCAGTGTTTATAATTTATTACTGTGACAGAATAGATTTGTTTATGCGTCGCGCCGTAAGGTTGAGTGATTAAAATAGTTTTAAAATAAACAAAATAAAAGACCTATTTTTTAAATAGACCGCTAAAATAAGAAGTGCAAATTATTATTATAAGGATACATACTTACTAAAGCTATCAGAATATAATATTTGATACATAAGGTCTTCCTACCTACCTAACCTTTTTTTTTTTTTTTTAGTCCACTACAAGTTAGCCCTTGACTGCGATCTCACCTGATGGTAAGTGATGATGCAGTCTAAGATGGTAGCGGGCTAACCTGTTAGAGGCATGACAGACCTAGATACTGTACCACTCACCAGTCACTTCCTGGAGCATTAAAATAATTAAATCTAATCTAAATAGAATCAGGATTCAGGAAAAGTGTTTCTACTACGGTTTCATGGCATAATAATATGTTCAACCGATTTCGACTAAACTTGACACAGAGAAAGGTTGTATCCTGAGATAGGACACACTACTTTTTATGCCGGAAATAGTTTCCATTCAATTCAAAAAACTTAGGTAAATCCGCGCCAACGAAGTCGCAAACATCATTTAGTAAGTAATAATAAAATAAATGAACCTGGCTGTAACGATAAAATTTTAAAAACAAAACCATTCGAGTTAATAAAATGTACCTACAGATAAAAACAAAACAATACATAAGCGACTAGTGAAATTGGTTTCAGTTAGCTACCGGCCAATGAGATTATCCAATTATCGCGTTTATGGCGGCCATTCGGAAGATGGCCGCACCCGTTCCAAATTTGAAAATTTCAACCTAGCGTTCGAATCAATGGCTTTATTCTAATTTTATTATCCAATTGTTAGGAATTCAGTGAAATTGTTTCAATGTACCTAAATAGATTTTTATACGAAAAAGGGTAGAAATAATCTTTTTAGGATTGCATAGGTACTTCACAATGGAAAACGGATCTATTTGTTGCATGCAAGTTGTATGTCTATCTGTCTAGCTGTTTGCTAGTATTGCTACGCTTTCACAGCTCATTCGTTCAAACAATTCGGACGAAATTGGGTTCAGAGATAGGTACCAGGGATGGACATAGTCTATTTTTTCCTGAAAAATCAAAGCGTTCCCATGGTAATTTTCGAAAAACCTAAAACCACCCGAACAAATGCCTCGGGCATCATTTATTTCTACACTAGCTGATGCCCGCGACTTCGTCCGCGTGGTTTAAGTTTTTTTGCTTCCCGCGGGAACTCCCTAATTTACCGGGATAAAAAGTAGCCTATGCCACTCTCCAGTGTGCTTAGCATGCGCACAACGAGATTATCTCGCGACGAGAGGGAGAGAGATGTTGTCGATGCCGGCAAATTTTTCATTTACCCTAACATGCACTAAATGCGGTATATTACAAGAAAATAATAGTCGACTTGTAAAGGTTCGTAGAGAAAAATACCACAGCTAAGAAATATTAAGTACTTTTATCTCTACTTTTGACGTAACGAGACAAATAACCATGTTAGCTTCGGTAGACAGATAGAGATAACGGGTAGACATAATTTTACTCGTAGTGCGCATACTAGCCATACAGGTCCTCAACTATAACCCATGCCAAAAATCACGTCGATCCGTTGCTCCGTTGCGGCGTGATTGAAGGACAAACAAACACACTTCAGCATTTATAATATTATTAGTATGATACCTAAGTAGGTACATATGATAATATGTAAGGCTGTAAATAATAGTTATTCATTATAATCAATGTAATTACAACAAATGTTCATTAATTTTAGTGTGACACCTTACATCTACGAAACAAAATGTTCATTATGTCTCATCACATTCAGAGATTTCACAACTATTGGCTCTCAATGCACAGACTAGACAAAATATTGATGGGGTCTATTAACCAGGTATGTACCCGTAGGTACCGTGTAGAAACCGAATAGGGGTTTGGGTTTAATATAACTGCCATGCCCCTAACAGGTTAGCCCGCTACCATCTTAGACTGCATCATCACTTACCATCAGGTGAGATCGCAGTAAAGGGCTAACTTGTAGTGGATAAAAAAATAAAAACCGGTAAAGTGCGAGTCGGACTCGCGCACCGAGGGTTCCGTACAAACCTGTAGCAAGTTTTACGATTAATGAATTTAATGAACCGCAAAACTAACTTTGTTTGTAGAGGTTTTCTGTTAATATCAAAAAAACTATGCTAGTTAGAGCATTGGCTATAGTTTTCCTGCAAAATATACATAAATTCCTATTGACCATAATTATTTCAGATTTTTCGATTGGTAAACTCCGGAGATAAGGGGGGGGGGGAACGGTATTTTTTTTTACTTTTTCCCCGATAAATCAAAAACTATCATGACTAAAAATAATTAAAAATCTGTTTTAGAATGTACAAAGTAAACCCTTTCATATGATACCCCACACAGTACAGTTATCTCACTTTTAAATTTCAACCCTCCGATTTTCCCCCCTTTTTAAATAAGAACAAAAATAATTTCCAATTTTTTTTAATTCCAGTGTCTTTGGGCCACTAATATACACAACTATTCCAAATTTCATGTCGATAGCTTCGGTAGTTACTGAAATAATCGAGTGTGACGGACGGACAGACAGACAGACAGACAGACGGAGAAAGTCGCACCATAAGGGTTCCATTTTTACCATTTTGGTACGGAACCCTAAAAATGTTTGTATGTTCCTAAAAAGTGAAGCCCGTTATTATGCGACGCGTCATGTCATCATTTAATCGTAGGCTACGATTAAAGTGATACGATTCTTAGTACTATATTGTTACTAGATGATGCCGCGTCTTCATCCGCGTAGCTTTAGGTTTTTAAGAAATCTCGAGGGAACTCTTTAATTTTCAGGGATAAAAAGTATCCTTTCCTATCCTATATGTCCTTCCCCGAGATGCAACATTGTACCAAATTTCGTCAAAATCGGATTGGCAGCGAATACGTGCAAGAGCTAGAATAAGCTGAAAGAAAGATGGAACGGCATTCAGATAGTACCAGAGTAAGATCAGACGCAGGATCAACGGCTTTACATGCTCTACGAGGCACGGGTCTGAATCACCATGCACTTTCTAACTCTGGACAATTCTGTTGCCGGAATTCCTTATAAACGGAAGAATCCAATAAGTAACTGACAATTGGATATTTGACAACTAATCAGCAACTTTTTTTCTAACGTCAAAACGCGTGCTTAGTATGGGGTTTGTATGAAATTTCGAATTCTGACGTCATCAAAGTTCGACGCACTTTTTTACTTTAATCGATAGTTTAAAATGGTTATTCAACACAAAACTAGCAGGGGACGTGGATATTACGACTTTTGGGAGATCCTACAATTAATTATCACTAAAAAGTAATTTATTTCACTATCTGTTGTAAAATACCCAATTCTTGGCAATGAACATGGGAACGACTAGATTACGAAATCACAACAAATTTGTTTGCCTGTTCCATCCACCGTTTCCTTTAGTCATCGACCTAATGATGCTAATAAAGCAATAAGCATAAATAAGATGAAATGTCATCAACGTCTTATAGAGTCATTTATACCTGGAGAGTCAAAACAGACGTCAAATCAATTTCATTCACGCGAGCGACTCATTAAAGTTGAATTAAAGGTGAGTTCGTGAGAACATCCATTCGTTCATTCGCTCACTCACGACCTGTAAAGGCACACGTCCATTGGAGGGTCAGGATACGACTTATCGTATCATAGTTTTTAAAGTCCGTGTCACGAAAGAAGTCCCCTTGAGGCGGCGCTAGTGGTCGTATGTTTATGCACTTTTTGTATGAGAAATATGTTAGTTCCATTAATTGCCACGGGACTTCTTTCGTGACACGGATTAAACCTGTGACCTCATCCGTGTACCTAGTAGTTTTGTTACCAGAGAGACTACGATATTTTCACAGACATATTAATTTCTCGCGATAAAAAAGTCGTCCATAATACCTATGTCCAGAATGCAGGCTATTTCTGTGATTTACTGCACCTGAAAAATCATAAGGATGAAGTCGCGGCCTTACGAAACAATTATTCGATTTCCGGTGATGATACTAGGTAGGTAAGTAAGTAACAGTAAGAAAATCAGTGAACTTTAACTAGACCTTGCGATATCGGATCGCAAGCATCGATCTAAATTTGAAAACGTGACTTTACTGTAGGGTATTCATAAATTCATATTGTGTTAGGACTACCTGATGCCCACGACATCATCCGTATCCATACTAATATTATAAATGCGAAAGTGTGTCTGTCTGTCTGCTACGCTTTCACGGCCCACCTGTTCAACCGATTTTGCTGAAATTTTGTACAGGGATAGGTTGGATCCCGGGGAAGGACATAGGCTACATTTTATCCCGGAAAATTGAGGAGTTCCCGCGGGAATCGAAAAAACTTTGTCCACGCGGACGAAGTCGCGGGCATCATCTAGTTTATTATACTAGATGAACAACCACCTTCCCGACATAGGTACACCACTCCACTACAGCCCATTAACGTCCCACTGCTGGGCCACAGGCCTCCACTCTCATAGGAGAGAGGGAATTAGAGCTTAGACCCACCACGCTGCTCCAATGCGGGTTGGCCGACTTTAACGACTATTATCATGTTAGTGATAATAACCGGGACCGACGGCTTAACGTGCTCTCCGAGGCACGGGGGTGAAACACCGCCAACTTCCTAACTCCGGGCTAGAACTGAGAATTTCTAGTCAGAAAAACCCAATAGTCTTGCCGACATAATGACTATTAATTTATTGCAGCCATTTGCGCGTAAGCGGTCCAGACGAATGACCTTAAAAATAATTTAGCTTATAGAGAAATGATTGTAGCCGTCTTTTTAGGGTTCCGTTCAAGCAACGGCAATGTCTCGACTTTATTTCAGTCTACGCGTCCACTTTAATGAACAGTTTTCAAAACTCCCATGGGAACGTTGATTTTCCGGGATAAAAAAAAGGTTATCTTTATCCATGCAAAAATCTTGTCGATTACCATCCATTGCTGCTTGCAAAACACGATTTCGCATCCATGTCCTTACTAATATTATACATTTTAAAGGGTGTCTGTCTGTCTGCTACGCTTTCACGGCCCATCTTTTCAACCGATTTTGACGAGAGATGGGTTGCAACTTGCATCCCGGTGAAGGACATAGGATATCACGGAATATATATTTAACACGGAAAATTAAAGTGTTCCCGCGGGAATCATCTATTTAAAAATATTATGATTTACTAGCTGATGCCCGCGACTTCGTCCGCGAGGATTGAGGTTTTTCGGTTCCCGCGGGAACTCTTTAATTTTCCGGGATAAAAAGTAGCCTATGTGTTATTCCAGACTATAATCTATGTCTGTGCCAAATTTCATCCAGATCCGTTCAGCCGTTGGAGCGTGATTGAGTAACAAACATCCATACATCCATACATCCATCCAAACTTTCGCATTTATAATATTTATATTTGATGAGTACCTTCCTATAATATGATACCACTCAGATTATTGAAAACATCAAAAATAAAATATGTATCTAAAAAATTGGCCGTCATAGGGACTGCCGATAGAAGTGAAAACGAATATTTACCATAATTAAAAATAAAAATAAAATATAAACCTTAAAACTAAGGCATTAAAGTTTAATAACTAATGTAGAATATTTATATTTAAGACCTTTTGTCTTCGTCACAACGTGAGCATGTCGGTGTTCGCGAGCATCTCGGAGCGAGCATGTCGGTGACGCGATCCAAAAGTTTACCCCCTACCAAAAACTCAACGCTCAACGCGGCTAAAGAAGTTTTCACTTCAAAAAAATACCCCTTTCCAATTTCATGGCCCCCCTACAGGTATTCTTCTGAGTGTCAATCGGTACCAAGTTCCCATATTAATTTCGAGTTCCTGACACCACTGACAGTCTGTAATGGGCCGACAATTTGTTTGTCACTCGACAATGCACGCCGAAATTGAGTCGTTTTACAGCCATTTTACAACTCTATTAAGTACTTGTTATGAATTATTAAAGTCGTGATGTTTAAGTGAAATTATGAAAACACATACTAATATTAGGGACGTATTATGTCAACGTTGTTCATGAACTCATACTAAGTAACCTAATTATTAATGCGAAAAAGTACTTATCATCTTAGACACTTTATAATCTACGCAGTCACTAATAATCCATATACTAATACTAATATCTATATATATAAAATTCAAAGTCCTGACTGACTGACTTATATATCAACGTACAGCCTAAACCGCTGCTCCTAGAGACATGAAATTTGGAGGGTGTGTTCTTTGTGAAGAGTAAGTATCCACTAAGAAAGGATTTTTCGAAATTCCACCCCCAAAGGGGTGAAATAGGGGTTGACAGTCCGTCGTTTTTCAAGTTATACCTAGCCATGAAACTCGGTATATGAGCTGCGGGTTAAAAATGAAGAAAGACGTGTTTCACAGTTTTTGATAATTCGACCCCCAAAGGGGTGAAATAGGGGATGAAAGTTGGTATGAAAGGCCTTCTTTTCTCAAGATATTTTTCAAGTTATATCAACGAAACTTAGTATTTTGACATTTGGTAAAAAATAAAGAAATACGTGTGTCACCGTTTTTCAAAATTCCACCCTCAATGGGGTTAAATAGGGGTTGAAAGTTTGTATGAAAGTCCGTCATTTTTGAAGCTGCTATAGCCATAAAACTTGGTATTTGGGCTTTCGCTAATGATGAAATACGGATTTTAAAGTTTTTGAAATTTCTATCCACAAGGACGTCAAATAGAGAGTTTGTCCTTCAATCACGCCGCAACAGAGCACCGGATCGACGTGGTTTTTTGCATGGGTATAGTTGGGTACTTGGAGAGTGACACAGGCTTCTTTTTAGCCCGGAAAATTAAGGCGTGCCTGTGGGAATTTAAAAACTTAAGCCACGCGAACGAAGTCGCGGGCGTCCTCTAGTTATAAAATATGCGAAAGTGTGTCTATCTGTCTGTGCTCTGTGACTGTCTGCCGCCTTTTACGGCCGATCCGTTCAACCGATTTTGATGAAATTTGGTACCTACAGGGATAGTTTGTTTCCTTTTTATCCCGGAAAATTAAGGAGTTACAGCGGGAATTAAAAAAATCCACGCGGACGAAGTCGCGGGCATCATCTAGTAATTTGATAATTTTTATTATTGTGAGTACCTACTTAAATTATGTTTTTTAGAGCAACCGCCGAGTATTTTGTTTCTGGCTCTTCTCGGTAAAAATGGCATTCCGAACCAGTGGTATCCACTTCACGTTTCAAAAGCACTCGTAATTTAAATTGTTCCTATTCACGCAAACAGTTTCACTTTCACTTTCAATATTAATTTTATTAGTACTGAGGGATTTACACTAATCTCGTGTATGTATGTTTTGGACCTAAAATGCAAGAGCGTGCCTTATTTTCCTTTGAGCTTTTGGAGCTTTTGAAAATATGAATGCCGCACGAAACTTTATGATCGGCCGTTTTGTACGTTCCCGTGACGTGTCAATAAGAAACCGCAACCAGGAGAGCAGACGGGGCGTGGCGTTCGCAGCGTTTATTAACATGTCATTGGCGAGCATAAACATGACACGGGTGGACCGGTTACAGTGCCCTTAGCATGAGAGTGCACGACTCGACAGCGGTGATAGATTTCGAGTATCGAAATAAAATGACGTCAGAGAAAAATTGCCCCAATATTAATTTTTTTAAATCGATTTGTTGTTGCTGGTTCTTCTCGTGTTCTTAACTTGACTTCCTTAACCGGGCCTGTCCTCACGGATAACTGCAGCTCCACATAGTATTTTAGTTTCAGTCGTTTACCTAACAAGACAATATACCTAAAGCCCACCACAGGCCCACTTACAATCCTACCAATATTTACGAAAAAAATGCAATAAAATAAAATGCGAAAGTGTATTCGTTAATCGTTTGTCCTTCATCTTGGAAAATCATGGATTTCCCTTAGAATTTTTAAACCCTAAATCCACCCGATTTTTATTAATCAATTTTCATGTTCACAACACCGATTCTATATTTACCGTACCTATATTTTACAAAGTTTGCTAGCTGAAAAAAAGGACGAACTAGATTCTGAAAACAAAAGGGTTTGTTTATTCTTTACATTTTTCGATACTCGAAATCCATTACCGTTATGGTGATGTGAAACTTGTAGTAAGCCCCACCGTCCAACAAACATGTCTAACAAAGGCTGGAGTTCTTGGTTACCGCTTTTGTTCTGTGCCTCTTCGTACTGATCGTCTATGATTACATTACGGATGAGTTACAGATGGCTTTATTTATGCTTGGCTTCGAAAAGGATGTGAAACTCTACATTCTACAAACGCTAGTGTGAAGTTTATGAAGTAATAGCACGTAATAGCATGAAAGTCAGAGTTGCTATCTACGCCGTACCTACGTGGGAAGATTGGGTTCGTACTTCGTGTAGTTTATAACTAATGAGGAGGGTCTTTTCAAAACGGGATAAGTGCATGTTAACGTATTTTTCAGAAAATAGAAAAAACTGATTGTAGGATTGGAACTATGGCGATTTTTCTTGAGAAAATATCCCGTTTTGTTCAGAACACGCTTTTTTAAGTCCAATTATCTAAGTAGCATATCCTGTTTTGCATTCGTTTAAAGTGTGAAATGATGTATTTTAGCATAGGTAAGAGGACCTCATACTCAGTTTAAAAAAATCATATTTTGGACATATCCCGTTTTGAAAAGACCCTCCTCACTTTATATCTAGATACTACAGCCAGGGTATACCAATTTTGTGGCAACGATTTATGTACTAAGAATCAGCCCCTCGATCATGTAAGAATGGTCGATTAAAACGTTAAAATTCGTCGTCAAGTAAAATAAACCATAACGGCATAGAATTAGAGCTTATTTTCGTGTATCCATTCTTATACGTTAGAGTATCGTACATACCTAAACGTATAAGAATTGGTACACGAAATTGAGCTGTAATTTAATGTTGTTATGGTTTATTTTACTTTGCCGCAGAACTATAATGATTTCATCGACCATTCTAACATGATTGGGGTTCAGATACCAGATAGGTACCTGCTAAACCAAATTCGGTACACTCTATGACTTCTATTAGATGAGTACAAATGGGCATTGGAATCTAATAAATACATAACGTAGTACCTTGTTAATGGGATGCCATAACGAATGAACGGTCTCATTCTCAAGCGGATAGCTGCTGGGAGCCGCTGGAAGCAAACCACCAAAGGCCGTGTCTTATAGAGATCCATGCAAGAGACCTTCGTCCAGCTATGAACATCTATCGGTTGAAACGACAACTAAGTAGGTACATAAAATAGTTAACTGTTCGTTACCTAGATGCATCCGCCAGTCGTTCATCAGCCTGAGTTAAAACTTTATACATTACCTAATTGTTAATTTATGATCTCAAGTTATCTCCGGCTGACCTCCGAGCTTCATTTTGAAGAAGGCACCAGATGAATGAAGATAATAATCTATCTACAGTACCTACCTACCTAAGACTTTTTATACCCATCCTACAGTCGAGTTCCCACAGAATTTTTAACTCAACGCACATGGAGTTGCGGTCGTCAGCTAGTAAGTATTTTAATAAAATAAATAATCATCTTTAAACACTTTCTAACACAATACTGATTGATTACTAGATTACGATTAATTTTGAACCGTTATAAAATGCAACATTCAATACCAGCAGAGTAATCAAAATATTCTCTCACGAACAGGGTGTCTGTATACTGACACTTTTAGGGACAGTCCTTAAAATACATACAGTCTGCGAGGTCTGTGATGTTGCAATTGAGTAACTCATCAGACCAGGTGATAGCGTCGCTGTTATCTATTAAAAAAACCGGCAAACTGCGAGTCGGACTCGCGCACCGAGGGTTCCGTACCTGTAGCAAGTTTTACGATTAATGAATTTAATGAACCGCAAAACTAACTTTGTTTGTAGAGGTTTTCTGTTAATATCAAAAAAACTATGCTAGTTAGAGCATTGGCTATAGTTTTCCTGTAAAATATACATAAATTCCTATTGACCATAATTATTTCAGATTTTTCGATTGGTAAACTCCGGAGATAAGGGGGGGGGGAACGGTATTTTTTTTGACTTTTTCCCCGATAAATCAAAAACTATCATGACTAAAAATAATTAAAAATCTGTTTTAGAATGTACAAAGTAAACCCTTTCATATGATACCCCACACAGTACAGTTATCTCACTTTTAAATTTCAACCCTCCGATTTTCCCCCCTTTTTAAATAAGAACAAAAATAATTTCCAATTTTTTTTAATTCCAGTGTCTTTGGGCCACTAATATACACAACTATTCCAAATTTCATGTCGATAGCTTCGGTAGTTACTGAAATAATCGAGTGTGACGGACGGACAGACAGACAGACAGACAGACGGAGAAAGTCGCACCATAAGGGTTCCATTTTTACCATTTTGGTACGGAACCCTAAAAAATTGACTGCCGATAGAAGTGAAAACAAATATTTAAAATATTTTTTTTCATTTAAAAAATAAAAAATAATAATTAAAATATAAACCTTAAAACTAAGGCTTATTTATTAATAAGTTTAGTTACGAATTAGTATATAAGACCCTTTGTCTTCGTAACAACGCGAGCATGTCGGTGTTCGCGAGCATGTCGGAGCGAACATGTCGGTGACAGTGACGCAAATCCACAAGTTTACCCCCTACCAAAAAGTGCTCAACGCGGCTAAAAGTGTTTTCAATGAAATAAAAACAAAAACTAAACAAGTCATAAAATATTATTCCAATTATGGCTACCGGGCCAGATAAATTGGTGGGACTATACTACCTGCTGGTGGGCAACTAAATTAGTTGCCCACCAGCAGGTTAAAACGGTTTAAAACGGTTTTCAATGAAATAAAAACAAAAACTAAACCAGTCATAAAATATTATTCCAATTATGGCTACCGGGCCAGATAAATTGGTGGGACTATTTAGTTGCCCACCAGCAGGTAGTATAGTCCCACCAATTTATCTGGCCCGGAAGCCATTTAGTTCCATGATCAATACAGCGTCGACCGTAGTGCGTCGATCAACTGTAAGGATAACATAGGATATAATATAGAAGATTATTATCTTCTATATTATATCCTATGTTATCCTTGACGCTTTGACGCGGATTGACGCTTATCAAAATTGCAGACCACATTAGGCTCATGTACTGCACCTGCAAGGCACATGTATACTAATATTGTGTTAGAATTATGATATAGACAATTATCTAAAAACCTTATATACACGAAAGAACGACGAAGAGACCCGAACTGAGGCTGACCTTTCGTAGAAATATGTGTTTAAACTTACTCGTAATGGCCAGAACGCAAAGTAAGTAAAAGGCAATAATATATTAAGAGAGACTTAGACTGTAGTATTACTATTCATTCCTCGAAAAGTTTTCTTTTATCTTACAGAAACTGTCGTTAAAGTCTTCCAATTACAAGCTAAAGTAGCTCTTAGTCATTGAAAATAAGTATTGGTATGGACTATCGGCCTCATTTGGGACTTGCTCACTTCAGTAATGAGAATTTCTCTAAATCGTACACCAGCCCCCCTAGCATGGGCCGAGAGAATTTTCTCCCCGAGGAAAGGATAAAAATTTTATTCCTAAATAAATAAATAAAAACGCTAAATAACGGTGGGTAAATAGTCCCCCGAGTCCCCGTGAAATGTCAAACGGGGATAAACTTCTCATCTCCCCTGTTGCCGTGCTCTGAGAGGTGGATAAGTTAATTTTATCTCTTGTCAGTGGATAAAATCGGGGGATAAAATTTTTATCTCCGGCCCATGCTAGGGGGGCTGGATGATTAGCATGCGCACGACGAGATTATCTCGCGACGAGAGAGAGAATGCACATGCACAAAATGTATATTACAAGAAAGAAATAGTCTTCTAGGCAAGCGCGCTCCAGCCTAGACCTCATCATTGCTTTGCACTAAGCATGATTATTGATTGTCGTCAAGCGCAGGCCTAACTCACTATAAAAAAAATTAATTAAAAAAAAGTCGACATGTACCTACAGGTTCGTAGAGAAAAATATGTACCTACCACAGATAAGAAATATTACTTTTATCTTTACTTTTGACGTAACGTCAACGAGACAAGTGACCATGTTCGCTTCGGTAGACAAATAGAGATAACTGGTAGACATAATTTTACTCGTAGATGCGCATGCTAGCCATACCTACAGGGGCACACATAACACAGCACCCTTTGCCCCATTTTTAATCCCCCGCTGTGTAGTCGGCGTGTAAAAATCAGCAATTATTTGGTCGCAAAATGGATGAAAGGTGGGAGAAAATATCAAGACAAGTTCATAAATTCAAGTTAGATTGGACACCCTAAGATCAAACGACGCTATCCATCAAGCGAGTAGTTTAAAGACGCGATAATGCATTGTTCTTTATTAATGTAATCAAGTGTTACATTTCTATTAAGATTTAAGACGTTACCTACTCTCGGTCCGCGTTCTAACTATTATTTAATTACAGCCCAACGTCGGACAGCCAAGTGTGGACAATAATTACCTAAATGTGCTGTCCGTCTACAGTGTGGTGTGACCTTTAAAGTACCTTATTGAGTAGATAAAGGCTGCCCGATTTTCCACATTAAAAAAAAAATTGGCTATGACTGCCAATAGAAGTGAAAACTTATTAGAATTTTAGTATTAAATATATTTAAAAAAAAATATATATTAATAATATATTAAATAATAAAAAAAAAAAGTTAAATATAACCCTTAAAACTAAGGCATTAAAGTTTAATTAGGTACGAATGTAGTAGGTACCTATATTATTTATATTTAAGACCTTTTGTCTTCGTAACAACGCGAGCATGTCGGTGACTCGGAGCATGTTTCACTTCAATAACTAATTGGTACTGTAGACCGTACTAATAATTTTCCTCACTTTTTTGTTACTTCCAAAAGTTGTTTGAGACGAAAGAGCGCCTGCTTATTACGGTAATCAAGTGTTACATTTCTATTAAGACATCAATCCACGGGGTCCGAGCTCTAACTATATTTTAATTACAAGCCACGGGCGAACCAGGTGAGTGTGGCTAGTAATTACTGTTCAAAATCGACTGTGCTGTGTTTAGCTTAGGTAGGCCTACTTGCCTTGACTGCCTCGTTGGTCTAGTGGTTCTGCCCCCCAATCATGTAAGAATAGCCGATGAAATCGTTAAAGTTCTGCGGCAAAGTAAATAAACCATAACAGCATTAAATTAGAGCTCAATTTCGTGTACCCATTCTTATACGTTTAGGTATGTACGATACTCTAACGTATAAGAATGGATACACGAAATTGAGCTTTAATTAATGCAGTTACATTATGGTTTATATTACTTTGACGCTGAACCTTTACCATTTGATCGACAATTCTTACATAATCGGGGGGCTGGTTAGCATGTTCGACTGCGGCCGACGAGGTCCCGGGTCGCGTATTTCCGTTTGCGTGTTCAATAAGTAGGTACTATAAGTTAAGTAAGTACCTAAGTAAGTTAAGTGTGTAGAAGGAAGTAGGTACTTCCTCGAAACCCGCACGGGTTTGTTACGCTAACTTCCTTTCTAAACTCGTGCTCAATTCAAGGCACGAATCCTCCAATCGCGCACGGGTTTTTGCCCTATAATAGCTGCCTTCTATTGAACACGGCCTATTCCGTGTTCAATAGAAGGCAGTACCTACTTGCCTTGACGCATGGAATCCGTGTTTGTTTAATGTGAGGTGTTTGAGATCCACATTTTTGAATAATATTGTGACCCTTTTATAGCATGACATTCACCGTAATATGCCGCCGTCCAGCGTTGTCGGCTTTATCGCCTTGAACTGAACACGCGTTTGGAAGAAAATTTCGATTGGAAACACGTGCGCGGCTGGAGGACGAGTTCCTTATATTGAACAAGAGTTTGAAAAGAGAGTTATCACATCAAACCCGTGCGGGGTTCGAGGCAATGTTGCCTTCTATTGAACACGCAAACGGAAATAAGCTCCCGGGTCGGACCATAAGTGTTGGGTTTTTCTGACTAGAAACTCTCAGTACTTAGCCCGGAGTTAGGAAGTTGGCGGTGTTTCACCCCCGTGTCTCGGAGAGCACGTTAAACCGTCGATCCCGGTAATTATCACTGACATGATAATACCTACCTATAAAGGCCTCTAACCCGCATTGGAGCAGCGTGGTGGGTCTAAGCTCTACCTAATTCCCTCTCTCCTATGAGAGTGGAGGCCTGTGCCCATGTGGGACATCAATGGGCTGTAGCGGTGGTAGGCCTACTTGTATCAAACTTTATGTTGATGCGTAATATAAAAACCATAATAATAAAATTTAAATCGCATTTAATATATTTTAATATTAAAAAAGCGAAAGTGTCTGTCTATCAGCTGTCTGCCTGCTATTCACGGTCCAACTGTTCAACCGATTTTAATGAAATTCGGTAGGTACAGAGATAGGTTACATCACGGGGAAGAGCATTGGCGACTTTGTATCTCAGAAAATTGTAGAGTTCAAAAAACATCTATCCACACGGATGAAGTCGCAGGCTTCATCTATAATAGTTAGTGGATTAACATTTTTGACATGGGACTGTTTTTCCGACATCAAAAGGGATGTCCAACCCAGAAACCTAGAAAAGGTTAAAGTTAAACTGAAACAGATGGGCCGAGAAAAAGTATAGACACACACTCTCACATCTATACTTCTATACTAATATTATAAATGTGAAAGTTTGGATGGATGGATGGATGTTTGTTAGGTACTCAATCACGCCCCAACGGCTGAACGGATCTGCATGAAATTTGGCACAGAGATAGGTTTTTATATATTATATTATATACCTATATAATATTATTACTATTATAGTGTGGAATGGAACACATAAGCTACTTTTTATCCCGGAAAATTAAAGAGTTCCCGCGGGAACCAAAAACCTCAATTCACGCAGACGAAGTCGTGGGCATTAGCTAGTTTTTAATATTTTAGAATGGGTACACTACATTAGCGTGAATTGCGTGTGGAAAAAAAACCAGTTCCCACGGGATTATTAGAACCTAAATTCACGCAGATTAAATCGCGGGCATTAGCTATAGTAAGTAGCAAGAATATTTTTATTTTTATTCGGCACTGCAAGTATACTAGCTCGTGTAAACGCTGCATAAAGGCGTATATCGTTGCCTATATGTGTTCTAACGCTAATTTTTTACCCTATAACAATAATTAGTCGAAGAATTAGTTTTCCACTAATGATCTTTTTTTTTTAATCCACTACGAGTTAGCCCTTGACAGCGATCTCACCTGATGGTAAGTGATGATGCAGTCTAAGATGGTTATAGCGGGCTAACCTGACTTGTTGAGTTGTTAGGGGAATGGCAGTTATATTAAACCCTAATCGGTTTCTACACGGCATCGTATCGGAACGCTAAATCGCTTGGCGGCACGTCTTTGCCGTAAGGGTGGTAACTAGCCACGGCCGAAGCCTCCCACCAGGCCAGACCAGGAAAAATTCAGAAATTATAAATTCCCAAATTGACCCTGCCGGGGATCGAACCCGGGACCTCCGCACAACAGCGCTCAACACTGCGCCACGGAGATCTTATTAGCATGGCTTAGAAAGGATTGGAAATTGATGGTATGAAGCACAGGTATGAAGTGAGGGGCGACGGCGTGGGTATCTATTCCGTCGCGCATTTGTTCGCTCGTCAATGAAAAATTTAAGAAATTCAAGAAATTTAATGTAGATTTTAATGTATTTCATATTTTAGTTTTAATTAATTAATATTTTGGTATTTATTATTGCTTTATTGGAAATAATATTAAAATCAAATATCAATGAAATAAATATTATAAATGCGAAAGTTTGGATGGATATATGGGTGTAGTAGGTAGTTAGGTAGGTACCTATGGATGTAGGTATGGATGCATGGATGGATGTTTGTTACTCAATCACGCCCCAACGGCTGAACGGATCTGGATGAAATTTGGCACAGAGATAGATTATAGTCTGGAATAACACATAGGCTACTTTTTATCCCGGAAAATTAAAGAGTTCCCGCGGGAACCGAAAAACCTCAATTCATGCAGACGAAGTCGCGGGCATTAGCTAGTATTAAAATAAAAGTATGTATGTTTAGCTTAGTCTTTGACTATTGAGACAGTGTTTAGTGATTGTATTAAACTGAACTGATACCAATGTGCGCCCAACCTTAGGCTCTATAACTAGATTGGTATTAATGGCGCACTTACACGAGACACGATAAACGCGCCACCACGAGTTGCATTTCATGCAAAAATATATCATTACGCATGACTTCTCTACGGTAAATGGCCATGAATTATCAGATAACTCAAAACGGTAACAACCGGCAATTTGAGGATCCCACGAGCGCGTGAAATAGAGATATTAAAGCAATTTACGGGCCCTAACTACTACAGCTAGTAAACTATAACTAGGCTATATCAATAAACGCTATTAGCATCGATCAACTTGAAGTATCTGTCCGAGGTATTATCTCAAATTGAGTTAAACACGGTTACGGTAATGATAGCGGAGGGACGCCGCGAGCGCGAAACATGGGAATGATAAAAATGGCCGCCAGTTCCACCTAGCCTATAAAATAATCACGAATATGATTTTTAGTAGCCTAAACTATTTGATTCTTATCTTCAGTTTATAGAGTAGGTACCTACCGACCTTCTGAAACAGATGTAGGTATGCATGCAATTTATGAACCTTAAGGTGGTAAACAATTTCAGGCCGCGACTGTAGGCGGCACATAAAGATAATAATAATATGAGAAAATAGAATTGATAAATGTGGCCAATAATTCTGTGTCACAATCTCTAAACTAAACTAAAATGACAGCACTATAAATATTGCTAACCCTTTCTTAACACTCCTTGAGGAAAGGGACAGAACTAGATTTAATTTTAGTTGTGTCATGTGTGATACAGAATTGGTCACAATCAAGCCACATCTATTCTTTGCAAGTTTACATCTTACATAGCTAACAAAATATTATTACTGGTCAGTGGTCCCTCACTAATTGGTTTCCCTGGCCTCCGAATCCAATTAGAAACGCGCGAAACGGGCCTCCCTGAATTTAATAAGTAGCTCTTGTTCTGCTGGCCACTATAATTGAAACATAGCGCGTAAGTCGTAACTTGTCGGACTAATGAGTAGGTTCCACAGAGTACATTGAATATACAGTAGGTTCGAATCATTTTGTATGGCGCGATTTTGGACCACTTGCAATCAATTAATTTTGTAAATCGTTTCTAGTTTTCAAAATTTGAATATAATTGAATTGTTATTAATTATTTTATCAATAACAATTTAATAAAATTACTCATACGCTTTTAATTAATGTAATAACTACAAGTAGTTCTAACTACGTTTAGTAGTAACTAAGTTTAGTTCAAAAATATGTGAAACAAGTAGCGCCATCTCTTATTGAGTAGACTACTTATTTTAAATTGAAAGAAGCAATAACTTCCATCTAGCGGTGAATAATTAAACTAACTTTTTAAGTAAAATCTAGTAAAATTCAGTAGATATATTTTATAGAAGGAGATTTTAATTAAAGTTGATAACAGGTTTAATTAAATTAATTTTAATTTACCTAATATCACAACCCTATTTTTACTTTTTAAATCGCAATCACAATGTTTTTTTAAAGTAATTTTTATCTTTGGATTCATAGAGACCACGAAGCTGTAAGTAAAGAATCGTATGGAGTGCGTACTCATTGTACCTACTTGATCTTTAGTTCGAGTGAACGAGTTCTTGAAGCTTAATATTCCCATTTATCACTATCCCTCTTCAACTGCCGAGCGAAAGCGAGAGATCGGACACCACTGGGCATTGATGTATGTTAAGAGACCATACACAATACATACCATAAGAATCGTATAGAGTATAGACTACATTATACACATTATACAATACATACTTTAAGCATTGTCTATGGTCATTTAGGCTATCAGGCTAAAACTTAAAGAAAAATTATTGTCTCCTTTATAGTTTATACACTGCACAGATACACTGTAGTCTGTGCTTGTCTCTGGACTCTCTGGCTAAAACAAAACTAATCAAAGTCAAACTGGTTTGCTGCTTTTGTGTGCGTTCCGTTATAAGCACTGCGAGCACTGGCAGTGCTCTTTACTGGGGACTTCCAGTGCTCTCAGTGTATTTCGGAACGCACCCTTTGATTCTGGTCGGTGCTGGTTTGTGTAATTTTCAAAGTTTTGTAAACCTTTTGCAAATAAATATAAAAATACCCTCCTCCTTTACTGTTCTAAAGTTCTGTTACCTCGTGCGCCTTGCCTCGTGCAAATTAATAATCATGTAAGTTTGTATGAATCGAGGTTATTATTTTTGTTGAAATATTTTAGTTTGTTGTCTGAAAGTAGGAAACAGTTATTCCAAAGAAGTTTTGCTGTTTTAGGAGTTTTGTGGACCTCGCAACTTTAGTGATGCGTCGAAGACAGGAGTTAGAGGCTCGCCTCAACGTGTTCTTAGAAAAATGCGAATGTGCCGTGCAGAATATTACAAAATTGAAACATCAAGTTAGTTACCTACATTATTGTTTGCTTTTGTACTAAAATCATTTGTAAAAAATTTGGATTTCGCAGTATAACAGGATAATAATTTCAACCGAACAATGTGAGTTTGATTGATCTAATCAATTATGTAGAAACTCATAAAAAATTTAAACTACATGTCATGCTGATACATTTAGTGCCAATCAAATACTCGTTGTTGAGCTGAGGTCCGAGAGCTTGTTTGTGCAGCTCTCACACAAACAGTCGCAGTACACTACACACTATATGCGGAAATAAGCTATTGAGTCCTGTGGTTAACTTCAGACGCAACTAAAGGATTGGTGCCAGCTATGAGCAAAGTGCAGTATTTTTTTGCTTTACTATGTTTATATGTCCAAGGCTAAGATCTTGTTTTCTTTGACTTTGCACAGACTTAGTTTAAACAAGGGTTACTCTTGTTCAAACTCAGTGAATAAGTTTATGCTAAGTCATAGTATACCTAAGCAAAGATGTTTCCCCAATGGGCTCCTACTTGGCACTTGTACAAGTTGTGTGCTTAATAAGTGCAATAATAGACAAACAGATCCGTGGCGCAGTGTGTAGCGCTGTTGTCTTAATGTGCAGAGTTCCTGGGTTCGACCCCCGGCAGGGTCAATTTGGTTCCGGTACGATGCTGTGTAGAAACCGAATATGGGTATGGGTTTAATATAACTGCCATGCCCCTAACAGGTTAGCCCGCTACCATCTTAGACTGCATCAACACTTACCATCAGGTGAGATCGCAGTCAAGGGCTAACTTGTAGTGGTTAAAAAAAAAAAATAATAGATTGTGATTGTTACTAGTTAAGCTTGGTTATGTATGTTCTGGCTTTGCATCATTTACAGTTCAGATTTCTCAGAACTTCTGATACTAAATACAAAGGTGTACCCTACCCTTCCAGAATCAGCATACATATTTCATGCCACACAAAAGTAGGAACTTAGACAGGCAAGAATGAGTAAGTATCTTCTAGACAAGAGTGTTCTAAGCTGATGCTTATAATTTGAATAAAAAAAGTCATACTGGCTGATGTCTGGTGGTAGATTCATTTGACTATTCATAAGCACTTGTATAAAGGTTATTTGAATAAAAAGCTATTGAATTTTGATGCCAGCAACTTCGTCACTGTGGATTGAGGTTTTTGGTCCCTGCGGGAGCTCTTTAATTTTCTGGGATAAGAAGTAGCCTATGTGTCCAGACTATAATCTGAAATATATCTCTGCCAAATTTCATCCAGATCTGTTTAGCCGTTCTGGTGTGATTGAGTAACACACATCCATCCATACATCTGTCCATAAAATGAATAATTATGCTGTCAAGTAGCAGGGATATGGGAAGAATCTATGATATGGTACTAACTAATTATTATTTACTAGATGATGCCCGCGACTTCGTCCGCGTGGACTAAGTTTTTCGATTCCCGCGGGACCTCCTTATTTCCGGGATAAAATCCTATGTCCTTCTCCGGGAAACAACCTATCCCTGTACCAAATTTCATCAAAATCGGTTGAGCAGATGGGTCGTGAAAGCGTAGCAGACAGACAGACAGACACACTTTCGCATTTATTATATTAGTATGGATTAGGACATTTAAGATGAATCAAACAATGGCTGCTCTCAAACAGCTGCTCTGCTTGGCGGTCATATATATATAAAGATTTAGCATATTATTATATTATTTACTTATGTAATAATTCATCTTTACAGGCACATGGTTTTCTAGACCAGTTAGATTGTGAGGCTTCAGAGTTAAAAGACAAGTTCCTAAGCTGTATGAATCAACTGGAGGAGTTTAACTACCTCATAACAGATTTCAACCTTGCATTGGATAATCTTGGTATGCATATAAGTATTTGTTTTAATATGAGTTTCAAAATAAGTAAAGCATCTTGGTGTGTCACTAAGATATTTATCAAACTTGTACCACCAGCAATTACCACCTCCCTGGTGCAGTGTTGAGTGCCGGCTGAGTCCATTTGGGAATTTATATTATAATTTCTGAATTTTCTCTGGTCTGGTGGGAGACTTCGGCCGTGGCTAGTTACCATCCTACTGGCAAAAGACTTACCGCTAAGCGATTTAGTGTTCCGGTAAGATGTTGTGTAGAAGCCGACTTGGGGTATGAGTTTAATATAACTGCCATACCCCTAACAGGTTAGCCCGCTACCATCTTAGACTGCATCATCACTTACCATCAGGTGAGATGCAGTCAAGGGCTTGTAGTGACGTAAAAAAAATTAAGCTTTTTTATCATCAACCCATTGCGAAAATTGGGATGACGGGTGTTACATCTAAAACAGTGGGTCTCTGAAATTTTTTCTGTTACAGTTTTTTAATAGAGAAGTTGCATTAATTTTTTTTGCTACAAATTTATATACAAATGAAAGAATAATACATTATTTTAAAGTACCTACCTATATTTAAATAATTTTTCTTTATTAACAATTCCATTTTTTTAGTAATTATTTATAAAAAATAGTTAAATTTTTAATGAAAAAAAACGACTTGTGATTGGTCGTGACGTCATTATATCCGTTGAGGCTGTGAGCCAATCTCAATCGTACTATGAATTTAAAATAAAAAATAATTTTTCTTAATAATTTTTAGTAAACATACCAAAAAAAAATAAAATTAAAAAACATGCAACTTCTCTATTAGAACTTGCTGCTTTCTAATAAAAATCCAATATTTTTATTAGATTACATTAGATTAGTACATTATCGCGTTCACCTCTGTAATTAGACCAAAATTCACTGTATTGTAATGGTTGTTTTTACAGATTGTCCAGTCAAGGGCAGTACCAACTATATTACTCCTATGCCAGTCCACAATGTTTCGAACCATCCAACATTACAAACACCGCTACTTCCAATACCTATGATGAATCTCATGGATGCCCTCAGTGAACCATCAACCTCCAAAGCTTGCTCTTCTACGACCAAATACTGTCCTCCAAGGAAGCCCTCCATAAAACGGGCACCCAAGGACCACCAGCTCTTGATCGAGTTCTCTAGTGAATCATGCTCATTGGAAAGTGTAGCAGAGTCTAAATGTGGGAGCGAAGGTCAGACTATTTTGGTAAATGATGTTCCGCAATCGTCTTTGGAAGGTGAGGAATATATCTTTTCCTTTTCCAATATTTTTAGGATACCATGTAAAAATGGGTAATGGTCCCTCTGTCCGTGAAATATGGAATAGATGTAGGTAGTAGGGACTTCCACAAGCCACTGTCTTCATCTTAGGAAGCCTCTGTCTTCACCTTAGGGGGTCATCCTTAAAGTACATCACACTAATTTCGTGATTTTTTGATACCTCCCCCATCCTTGTCACAGTTGTTCACATTTGTCAGTAGTGTGACGTCACATATCTTGCAATTTTACATCTAGAAAACTCGCCTACAAAACAATTTAAACCTTACAGATACAGATAGAGTCGAAAATATTTTTAAGTTTTTCGTTAATAGTTCAAATTCGGCATTTTAACACTTAGATGTATACGATTTTGATTTTACTTAGATGTAACGAAACTTAGGACCCCTCTCACCCCTTGTCACACAATGGCACACTTCGTCGACCCCCTCCCTCCCCCTTAACGTGTGACGTACTTTATGCATGATCCCTTATCAACCTATTGCTGGCACTACTGAGCAATTGACTCAACTGCTCAGTAGTGAGCCAGCAAGTGAGTTGAGTACGAGTCCCCTCGCGGAATGAACAGGGTTTGGCCTTAGTTCACCACGCTGGCCAAATGCGGATTGGCAGACCTCACACCTTCGAGAACAAGAACTCTCGGACATGCTGATTTCCTGACGATGTTTCCTTTCACCGTTTGAAGCAAGTGGGAATTAATTTATTAAAACGCACATAACTTCGAAAAGCGACGACCGACGATCGATCGATCGACGACCTCCGTGGCGCAGTGTTGAGCGCTGTTGCCTTAACGTGCGGAGGTCCCGGGTTCGATCCCCGGCAGGGTTTGGAAATTTATAATTTCTGGATTTTCCCTGGTCTGGCCTGGTGGGAGGCTTCGGCCGTGGCTAGTTACCACCCTACCGGTAAAGACGTGCCGCCAAGCGATTTAGCGTTCCGGTACGATGCCGTGTAGAAACCGAATAGGGGTATGGGTTTAATATAACTGCCATGCCCCTAACAGGTTAGCCCGTTACCATCTTAGACTGCATCATCACTTACCATCAGGTGAGATCGCAGTCAAGGGCTAACTTGTAGTGGATAAAAACAAAAAAAAAAACTACGCTTTCCAGCGCAGGGTCGCCGTTCCAGATTTTTATTTATTTTTAGCCATATGTGTTTGGACTTATGACGAAAAATATCTATACTATCTATATAATATATAAAAGAAAGTCGTGTTAGTTACACTATTTATAACTCAAGGACAGCTGAACCGATTTGGCTGAAAATTTGTGGGGAAGTACACAGCTTAGAACCAGGAGACTGAGAAATTTTTGATTTTCTGGGATAAAAAGTAGCCTATGTGTTATTCCAGACTATAATCTATCTCTGAGCTTTTCATCCAGATCCGGTAAGCTGCTCTGGCTTGAATGATTGAGTATCCATCCATCCAAACTTTCGCATTTATAATATTTCTAGCTGATGCCCGCGACTTCGTCCGCGTGGTTTAAGTTTTTTTTGATTCCCGCGGGAACTCCTTAATTTTCCGGGATAAAAAGTAGCCTATGTCATTCTCAAGGTCCTCAACTATACTTACCCATGCCAAAAATCACGTTGATCCGTTGTGGCGTGTTTGAAGGATTGTAATTGTTATTGTTGTTGTAATTGTGATTGTAAGGTGTGTGTTTGTAATTGTAATAATTGTAGTGTTGGTCAATAAACTTTTATTTATTTATTTCTATTTATTTAAGGACAAACCAATAAACCAACAAACAAACACACTTTCGCATTTATAATATTAGTATGAAGTGCTGTGGGTCTTCTCAGGTAGGCCCGTGAGGGCCAAGCGGGGGTACGGGCCTCGAGGCTGGGCCTCCTTACCAGGGTGGGGCGCGGGGCAACATTGTATGATAGTAGTTGTAACATTAGTATGATATGTTTCAGAGTCTCCAGTGGGAGAAATCAATCTGCCGGGGCAAAAGGTCTTGCAAGTTGATTGTGAGTACCCAGCGACAATCACTCATGTGGACGGGCTTTCCTTTCATGTCATCACTGAGTATTTTGAGGATGCTCACAAGTAAGTGTTTTGAATTATTAGATAACCTAGCTCTTGGGCGGAGTGTCCAAAAATCGTACAATACGTATTTCTTCTTTTGTAACCAAAATCCATACTAATATTATGAATGTGAATGCTTTCACGGCCCATCTGTTCAACTGATTTTGATGAAATTTGGTATAGAGGTAGTGGTGTCCCGGGGAAGTACATAGGCTAGGAAAAAAGATCAGAGTTACTATCAAATTGTGCCCATAGATGTTTAACTTTAAAAAATCTCTAATACTAGGGTATTAATTAAAGTTCTAAGTTTCTAGATTATAGATAAAAATTTAATTTATGTTCTTTGAAAAAAGACTGCAGCGCTCAATCCTTCAAACAACATATAGTCTTGGGCCTAGACTATATGTTGGGGTCCACTAGGTTTATTGCCTAGAGTCTATGCAATAAAGCTAATGAACCTCGACAGTAATTCCACAGGCGACGAAACTTTACAGTATGTAAAGTAGACGAAGTAAACAATTCTCTCACTAAAGTGGTACAGTGGTTTGAAGCTAATCCTACTCCTCAATGGAAAAAAGACAAAGTGTATCAAATTTACATTACCTAATGTCAAACAGGTAAAAACCACTGTACAACTTGATCATGAGGAATTAGATTTAGTGGATACCGCTGTTTTTCTCGGAATAACGTTAGATGCTAAACTCCAATGGGGCCATCATATAGATGACTTTTCGAACAGGCTTAGTTCTGCTGCATACGCGGTTAAAAAGATTCGCCAGTTGATAGATATAGAAACGGCGAGGTTAGTTTATTTTGGTTACTTTCACAGCATTATGTCATATGGTATATTATTATGGGGTAATGCTGCTGATATTAATTCTGTTTTTGTGCTGCAGAAGAGGGCTGTTCGAGCCATGTATAATATGGGACCAAGAGAGTCGCTAAGAGAAAAATTTTAAGAAATCAATATTATGACAGTGCACAACCAAGATATATTTGAAAAGAGCAACGGCGAACTTCCATACATCAATATTATTAAGAAAAAATAATTATGTACACGTGTGAAAAAAATATGTTTTTATAAGCGTCGAATATAAAGCTCACAGCAGCTAGATTTTTTTTTTATGATCCTAGAAAAAAAAGATATTTCGTTTTAAAGTTTTGTAGGTTAAGTGGTAATGTCCATAGAGGTAATATATCTCTATGGGTAATGTCACTTCTAAAAATGACAACCGGAAGCCACAAAAACAAAGACGCAAAAACAAAGACAGATGACAACCACAGACCACTAAAAAATTCGGCACAACCACAGACAATCAGCATCAGTGCTGCCATAATATTCTTTCAATTATTACCATTCTGTTAGAGATTATTAAATAATGTATGCAAGAAAATTCACTTAAATAATATAAAATACACTAAAAAAAAGAGCAATACTATTATTTATGCGAACATTAATCTCTAAATAATCATAAATTACAATTTTTAAAACGATACAAAATAATCTACTAATTTAGCTTTATTCTACCTACTAGGTAGATTATACATAAAATGGTAACACTAAACTGAGAAACGGGAACTAAATAATCAAAAAAGATTCCCTAAATATTTTATTTTTTTACCTAGGTTCAATTAATTAAGGTGAATACTTGATAAAATTTAAAAAAATAAGCAAATTACTTTCGTCTTTACCTTACTTGTGTACAATCAAGATTTAGTAAATGTGGTCAATAAAAATTTCGCCGTTGCTCTTTAGTATACGTGCATAAGCACATTAATAAAGTCAAGAAGAAAAGTGATTGTCATAATGTGAATACCAGAAATAAAAATAAACTTGTAATGCCTGCTTCTAGGCTTAGTAAAACTAGCAATTCATTTGTTGGAAACAGTGTCCGCTTCTACAATAAGCTCCCAGAAGACATGTTGAAGATGTCTCTGAATAAGTTCAAAGTTAATAAACTCATTGAAAAATCTTATTAACATGTGAAGGATTATTTAAATGACAAGGAAGCTTGGCAATAGTTTGTTCTAATGGCTCTGATAGTTCCTTAGTTAAGATGATTAATTGTGAGACGGTGATAATGAAAAATTAGTCTAGGCAATAAAGCTAGTTGACCCCAACAATAATTCCTCAGTCGACAAAAATTTACAGTATGATAAAAGTATCATGAGTTAAAACTTAAACATATATTATAAAATATATCCAATAAAATATCAGAAAGAAAGTAAGGTTTTTTTTATGCTATACCCAATTGTTAAAGCAGGAAGGTACAATATCGCGTAAACGTAGGTTAGGTTTGATAATAAAATCGGTTTAAACGTTGATGTTCTGCATGTTTCATTCTTTCGATATTTCGGGTTTGAATGTAAATATACTTACCTACTATTATTTTAAAAAGAAATCGAGAAATTATTCAGTCAAAAATATTAAGCTATTCCGCATGGATTTTGTTTTGGATATTTTTGTATAAGTTTTGTATGACATACTATAACCCTGCCAAGTTTCATCAACTGAGGATTTAATGCAGGGGTCTCCATATAACAAACCGCCCCTTACTAGGCCCCTAGACTAATAACGGACTTTCTCGAGTCTTAGTCGAGACATGAGTATCGCTGAATAAAAAATTGAAACTTCTAATTTCAATTTCAGTCTCATAGTCGGTATGAACGAGTTTTACACGGAGAATTCTGTAGAGCTAAGCCTAAGCGACCTGATGTCTTTGACGTACTGCGCCATATATGACGTGAACAGCGACTGCTATTTCAGAGCTTTTTTCATCAAACCCGCTAAGGTATTTGGCACTTTATTTAGCTAGTCTAATCTTAAAATGAACGCGCCTCCAATATTAGTCTGTCCAGTGAACACTTAGAATGCAAAATGGTGAAAAATTAAAAACAAATTTGTTTGTGTATCCAGATGAACTAGGCATAATCCACTGAATAAAAGCACTAGATCATTTTTTACTGGGTCAGTGATGCCAGTATCGTTCACATTGTATAAGCGTTCAACAAAATCCACTATTTCACTTATTATAAAGATGATGTATAGCGAAACACAAAAATTGGACATTGTCATTGATTGTTCAATCACCATCTTTTAGACATGAACTATAAAACCAAATCCGATCCAGAGGCGTGTTCATTCTTAGATTAGACGATCTCTACTAAGGCATTAAGGCAACTACTTCAGTTGCAAGATATGAACTTCACATATGAACATATCTGTAAAGAAAAATACAATCTTGTAAAATTATTGTTACCAGGAGGACATCAGTAAAGCAGAGGTGTTCCTAGTGGATGTGGGCGAATATTGGTTCGTGCCCACAGACGCCATACAACCATTGGATCGGAGGTTCTGCAATAAACCACCCTTTGCCCGGATCTGCCATTTTGCTGGGGTAAGTTTACGTATAGAACTTTAATACTAGGAGGCCATGACTATAGCAGAGGTATTCCTAGTGGATCTAGGTGAAAGTTGGCTGCCGCGCACGGACTCTATACAACCATTGGATCGGAGGTTCTGCACTAAACCACCCTTTGCCCGGTGCTGCCATTTTGCGGGGGTAAGTTTATGTAAAGAACCTTAATACTAGGAGGACATGAGTATAGCAGAGGAGGTTAATTAGTGGAGAAGCATATTATACGTTCATTGTTGGGCATGGGGCTCTTGCAGGGTCTCGCTGTGCATCTGTATAGTGGGGGTTTGCCAACGCTGTGCTTTCTAGTATGGGGTCGCCATTCCAGCACTTTGATGCTGAGATCTATAGAGCAAACTTTGACTTAGCTCACTCAGAGTTAAAACGTGATGGACTTATGGTGAGTAACATAAATCTGTCTCGTTTTAACCATGTCTTAAGTCTAAGCAAAGTCAAAGTGCGCTCTATTGATCTCAGCACAAGACCACAACGTCTAGCGGTTCTTCAAACTATGTGTAGTCTAGTGATGCAACACACCTCTGCTTCTGCTTCCGCAACTGCGGAAGTTCTGCACGTTTTTCGACATCCGTTTCTGCTTCTGTTTCCGCAACTTTTGTAATGGTAATTTAATCGGAGATTTACGACGGTTTAGGGGGGCAAGGCGCGGGCGCGGCGGACGAGCTTGGCGGTAGAGAATAATATTTTTTTAATTGAAAATTGTATTGTAAAAAATTGTACTTTTTTTCATAGTAGGTATTTTCACTTCCGCATCCGTTTCCGTTTCGGTTTACGTTTCCGCTAAAATTTACTTTTTCATCTGTTTCCGTTTCTGTTCCGCTATGTCGGTTACTTTAGTTCTACAGATCACATTTCTTAGTCGTGTGTGCAATAAAGTGTATATCTATCTAATTTTATTTGTTCACAGCTAGACCTCCTGAGGCATCTGAGCAAAGAGCAAGAAAAGTTCCTCAAGGAATTTATTAACAAGCCCTGCCGCATCAGGATAGATGATAAGTATGTTCCGTTCTTATGTAAGATCCTCTTTTTTCCCTTCTCGTCTTTTCCCCCTCCTTAACTATTCTTTTTTTTCTACTTTTCTCTTGTTTCTCATGTTTTCTAATCCTAAGCCTTTAACCTTAAGGCGCCAGCGGAGGGTGAATTGCTCATTATTTTGGTATTACGTATACCAAAATAATTTGTAATTCGAGTATATTTCCTCCATATTATGCGATTATTATTATTGAACTTGTATTTATCTAGGTCCCTGGATAATTATTTTTTCAAAATACTTTCCCAAAATTAAATGTAAGCACATTGCGTTTTGCATGTTTTTACGACATAAACGACATGTTTTCTCCTTATTTGTTTCATATTAAAACCAACGATATCTCTTGTACTAATTGATCAGGAACATAGCCTATATTTTCAAGTTACAGAATAACAACACGAAGTTAAAAACACAACAATTTTTCATTCATCATTTTTGGTATTCACGGAACAAGGCTAAATGTATAACAAATTCTGTACGCTCATATTGCTATCGCGCTTGCACGCGATCATGTGTCATCAGCCAAATAGGGATAGAAATTTCCCCCGGGAATCAAAAAAACGTAATCCACACGGACGAAGGGCATCATCTAGTTAAAATACATATAAACCTTAACATTAAGGCATTAAAGTTTAATTACGAATGTACTATATTTTTATATTTAAGACTTTTTGTCTTCGTAACAACGCGAGCATGTCGCTGTTCGCGAGCATGTCGGTGACGCGAATCCACAAGTTACCCCTTACCAAAAAGTGCTCAACGCGGCAGAAGTTTTCACTTAAAAAATTGTGTGTCCAACGCACAACTGAAGTTGACTCTTTACGAACGATTATAAAATATATAGATTATTGTAAATGAGGGTAAATGAACACATTTTTTATATTACTGAAAGCATGTTTGATACATTTATTTATATTAATTATATAATTTATATTCAAAATCCATTACATAGTCATTGAAACTTAAACAAGTGTTACCAGGGAAAATGAACACATTTTTTATATTACTGAAAGCATGTTTGATACATTTATTTATATTAATTATATAATTTATATTCAAAATCCATTACATAGTCATGGAAACATAAACAAGTGTTACCAGGGAAACATAAAGTCAATAACGTAACGGAGAAATTTTGATTTTACTCCCCATAAATTTTCACACCACGGGCTTATTATATGCAAATCGATTCTAAAGGAGGTAAACTCCAAAGTTCACAGACGGACAGACAGACAGACACACTTCGCATTTATAATATTAGTATGGATATAACACTGCTATCGCAAAATTAAAAACAGGACTCTATAGGTAAAGCGTACTCTCGCGTCAAGGGCGGCACTAGTATGGGAGTGTGCGGGTATGAAGCGACGGTCGGGCGCGGGGCGCACCCGCCCGCTACCTCAGCCCCCGATTCCTCAGACCTCGCGTGCGGACTATACAAAGATTGTTTTTTTGGCATCAATGGATAAACTGATAGATAGTATCAGCTATGTGGGAAAGGAATGTGAGATCAAAGGAATGAAAGGATATGTGCGAGAGTGAGGAAATTGAGTTAACAGACGACAGTTAAGATAGAAGCTATGAAATAAAACGGAAATGTAATGCTGGTGCTGTGTTTTATTAGAAGTGAATGATCAAAACCTAGGGTGGAAATAGTCTATTTTATAGTTTAATAGCAGTGATTAGTGAAGCAAGCGCTACATTATAAAAAGTAGTTGTTGCCCGGGACTTCGTCTACGTAGATTGAGGTGTTTTGGTTCCCGCAAGAACTCATTAATTTACCAGGATAAAAAGTAGCCTATGTTTTATTCCAGACTATAATCAATCTCTGTGCCACATTTCATGCAGATCCGTTCTGGCTTGATTGAGTAACAAACATTCATCCATACATCCATCCACCCATCCATCCATCCAAACTTTCGCATTTATAATATTAGTAGTTTTTTTTTTATATATAGGCCAGCGCATGGCTGCAATCAGACTTGCTTGCAAGTGGTGATGCAGCCTAAGGTGGATCGCGCTTGCCTAGTAGATGCCTATTCACTCTTGATTTGAAGGTATCTATATTAAAAGAGGAGGGCAAAACGGAAGCCGGAAGGGCATTCCATATCCTAGCGGTTCGAATTAGAAACGAGGAAGCAAATCGCTTCGTACGAGCCCGCGGAATTTCGACTGCGTTAAGGGTGCAGACCTTGTCGATGCCTAAATAATATATATATATAGATTAAATTATATAATAAGTATGTTACTTATTATAAATATTGTTCCAGTTCATCTGAATCCCTGGGCGCAATCGTGATACTCCCATCAGGGGAGATCCTTAACGATTTGCTGGTGCTTAGGGGTCTGGCTCGAAAAAGTAAGTGACTAACTAAAAAGAGTACCATCATAACAGAAAGTCATGTTAAAGTCATCTAGATAGATAGATAAATTCTTTATTGCCACATATAACTTAGAAGTAACTTAATTATAAACAAAAAAACGGAAAACAACGCGTGCGCAAGGGCGGTCTTATCATAAAAGTGATCTCCTCCAGACAACCCATTACTTAAGGAACTTTAAAAAAGGAGCGGGAAAGTGCAACGATAATAATAAACATGCAATTATAATATACTACTTAAACTATACATTCTAATAATACATAAATAAACTATATATAAACTATATATAAACTTATTTAGTGTGTTGAGTTTATATTTATTTATATTTAGCTTATACTATAAACTAAATATAAATAAATATAAACTCATATACATATAAAACAGAACATATAATATAAACCTACATACAAAAGAAAATACTTAAATATTCTATAGCATATTTATAGCACTCTTAAATATTTTTAAAGACTGACGGCCGTCTGCCTAATGTCATCTAGCTCACCTAAAAGTAAGTATGTCTCTCAGCAACCCATTGCCGGCTCACTGCGGAATGAGAAGGGTTTGGCCATAGTCCTCCACGCTGACCAAGTAGACATTGGCAGATTTCACATCTTCTACTTTTGAGAACGTTAAGAAGTTGAAGATTTCTTTTTTTTTAATTATTTTATTTTATTTTTGCTTGACATTTGATATTAAGATTTTTGTAATGTATTATGAATTATTTTTATGTATTTAATGTAATAATTTTGTATAACGTTCATTATGTGTACAACTTGTACCTATTTTGAATAAAATCTTTGTCTTTACTTGACTTTGACTTGGAACGCTCAGGCGAGCGGGATTCCTCACGATGTTTACCTTCACGGTTTTGAAGCAATTGATATTAAAACGCACATAGCTTCGGAAAGTTGGAGGAGCGTGTCCGGGGATCGAACCTGCGACCCCCTACAGGAGGTCATGTGTCTTGACCATTAGGCTATCAAAGTAGGCATGATTGGAGAGAATTTCTTTGATTTTCTCTTTTCAAAAGTATTGTCTATCAAAGGGGATATCTTTTAACTCCCGATTTTGGTAGAATTTTGCAATTTCATAATAGGTATTTTGAATGAAAGAAAAATATCACCAGGGAATTCCTGAATTGAATACTAACTGATTGCATGGCTGTATATATATTTGTTAACTAACTAGTAGCTCTGCACTCGCAAGATCAGATAAATGCATGCTGGCTTGCCAGTAATTGGGTGTACACTCAAAAAATTGTTTTCTGTGTTTGTTATTTTTTTATTTTGAGATTGTATATTATCTGGTGGCAAACAATTAAATAAAATAATAAAAATATAATTTGTTCTTACCAGTAGACCCATCATCAAAAGCACCGACGGGATCATCAACGCCTGCATTTACCGATTTGCGGCCCGTGAGAGGAGATCCACAGGAACCGAACGCGCCTATGAGGGTTCTGCCTGTGGTGCATGACCCACCGCCCGTGAGGGGTCTGCCTGGACCGACCGAATCGCCACCCGCAAGGGGTCTGCCTGGACCGACCAAATGGCCGCCCGCAAGGGGTCTGTCTGGACCGACCGAAACGCCGCCCGCAAGGGGTCTGCCTGGACCGACCAAATCGCCACCCGCAAGGGGTCTGTCTGGACCGACCAAATGGCCGCCCGCAAGGGGTCTGCCTGGACCGTCCGAATCGTCACCCGCAAGAGGTCTGCCTGGACCGACCGAATCGCCACCCGCAAGGGGTCTGCCTGGACCGACCGAATCGCCGCCCGCAAGAGGTCTGCCTGGACCGACCGAATCGCCGCCCGCAAGGGGTCTGCCTGAACTGGACGAGGCCAATCTGGACATAACCAACTGTCCAGAGTACGATGACCCGCTTGTTGCGGTCACGGTATGCAATCTATACTAATATTTATGTTTGTTAGTTGGTTTGTCCTTCAATCACGCCTCAACTAAGCAACGGATCAACGTGTTTTTTTGCATGGGTATATTTGTGGACCTAGAGAGTGACATAGGCTACTTTTTATCCCGAAAAATAAAGGAGTTTCCGTTGGAATTTAAAACACTTGATGAAGTCGCCGAGCATCAGCTAGTAAATTATAAATACGAAAGTTTGGTTAATTGGATCTATGGATGGATGGATGAATGTTTGTTTCTAAATCACGCCAGAACGGCTTAACGGATCTGCCCCCCTAGCATGGGCCGAGACAATTTTCTCCCCGATGAAAGGATAAAATTTTTATTCCTAAATAAATAAATAAAAACGCTAAATAACGGTGGATAAATAGTCCCCCGAGTCCCTGTGAAATGTCAAACGGGGATAAACTTCTCCTCTCCCCTGTTGCCGTGCTCTGTCAGTGGATAAAATCGGGGGATAAAATTTTTATCTCCGGCCCGTGCTAGCCCTGCTGGATGAAATTTGGTAGTCTGGACATACAATTCAGTAATTCAGGCAATTCTTGCGGAAACCAAAAAACCTCAATCTACGAAGACTAAGTCGCGGGCATCAACTACTTTTTATAATACATAATAAAGATTATTTGCATTATTGCAAGATTAAATTACAATGCATTATAAGAGCTACAGCTCTTACTTCACTAATCACTGCTATTAAACTATAAAATATACTATTTCCACCCTAGGTTTTCATCGTTCACTCCTAATAAAACACAGCACCAGCATTACATTTCCTTTTTTTTTTTTTTTTCATAGCTCTATTATAACTGTCGTCTGTAAACTCAATTTCCTGTCCTGACTCGCACATATCCTTTCATTCCTTTGATCTCACATTCCTTTCCCACATAGCTGATAGATAATATCAATTTATCCATTGATGCCAAAGAAACAA